>CAWUFW010005455.1:0-1329402 GCA_963921515.1 Calotriton arnoldi
ACTACCACCCTCACCCAGGGGGGCAGGATGCCTACCACTACTACCACCCTTAGCCAGGGTGGCAGGATGCCTACCACTACTACCACCCTTAGCCAGGGGGCAGGATGCCCACCACTACTACCACCCTCACCCAGGGGGGCTGGATGCCTACCACTACTACCACCCTTAGCCAGGGGGGCAGGATGCCTACCACTACTACCACCCTCACCCAGGGGTGGCAGGATGCCTACCACTACTACCACCCTTAGCCAGGGTGGCAGGATGCCTACCACTACTACCACCCTTAGCCAGGGGGCAGGATGCCTACCACTACTACCACCCTTAGCCAGGGGGCAGGATGCCCACCACTACTACCACCCTTAGCCAGGGGGGCTGGATGCCTACCACTACTACCACCCTTAGCCAGGGGGCAGGATGCCCACCACTACTACCACCCTCACCCAGGGGGGCTGGATGCCTACCACTACTACCACCCTCACCCAGGGGTGGCAGGATGCCTACCACTACTACCACCCTTAGCCAGGGTGGCAGGATGCCTACCACTACTACCACCCTTAGCCAGGGGGCAGGATGCCTACCACTACTACCACCCTTAGCCAGGGGGGCAGGATGCCCACCACTACTACCACCCTTAGCCAGGGGGGCTGGATGCCTACCACTACTACCACCCTTAGCCAGGGGGGCTGGATGCCTACCACTACTACCACCCCCACTCATAGGATGGACAATGCATGACACAACAAGCACACCACAACCTAGGGAATGCAAGATTAAGACATCCCCCCACCACCATGACAAGCGTGTGTAGGCTGTGTCAAATGCCTACAACACCGAACATGACTTTCAACATACAATGTGACCCCCTAGCACATGTGCCACACATATATGTGTGTGGCACCCACAATGCAAGCAGCCCATGACCATTGTGGCAATGGGGCCTAAACCCCCATCATCACAGTGACCAAAAGGTAAGTGTGGGGTCCATAGCTGAAGCACATTTTGACCATTGTGGCAATGGGGTCTACACCCTCATCATCACAGTGACCAAAAGGTAATTGTTGACAAAGAAAGAGCTGCAACTGCCAAACTGCATGGATCATTCCTGCTCACAGAACCAAAAACTCATCTGTGGCAAAGTAGTGTATGTGTCCCATTGCAACATAAATTGGGGGAGCCAAATACTGCAGTGCAAATGAAACATTCCTTTGGCCATGTGCAGACAAACAACACCCATGGGGGCTGAGACCGTCAACAGTCATCAATGACACAATGACAGAAGTGACCATCAGAATGCAGAACCACATATTTGCACCAATGGGCACACAAATGCAGATACCCTGTGGAGACAGCAGATGTGAGGTGAACAGATACCATACCATGGCAGCAATGGGACACACAAACCATGATCACTGTGCTGACCGATGACCTAGGAGTCCCAGGGACAGCAGGGGAAACACACCAAACAACATACAGCCAATGGCACACCCAAGATATGCCAATGCAGTGGTGCAGATGCACAAACACAAACAGGCAGACCAACACTGTCATCATACACAGCAGGTGAGGGGTGGGGGTGCCAGTGTCCCCAGGCAACCACACAACACATGAGGAGAGCTGAATACCAATCATACAGATGTGCATACACTGCCACACTAAGGTAACTCATGGATCCAAATCCCCTATGTGGGCAAGCAGGCATTGTCAGGTGAGAGGGAGCACAAAACACACATGTCACACAGGCACGTAGGAACAACAACTGACACAGCAAGTCACAGACACACCACAGCACCACCCCCAGGGCCCCCACAATGTGGTGACCCTGGGCTGAATAAAAATACCACTGTGATGACAAAGCTAAATGTCGTTCACACTATGAACCACAGTCAGGTGTCCTGAGCAACAAACTACCATCACACCTACACAAGCACAAATCAATCAGCATGGCCAGTAAGCCAAGGCCAACATGGAGGCAGGGGCCTAGCCGGGCAACAACTCTCATCTGCACACACTCAACACCACACCCCTCGACCTCCAACAATGTGCAGCAGTGAAGTACACATGCACTGGTGACATTGCACATGCACCCATGACTATTCCAGGGTGGTGGGTGGGAACCAAGGTGTAGAAACACATCACACATGGACACTCAACAAGACTCCTGAATGTCTGACACACTGCACACTACGCTGTACATGGACATGACGGCAATACCACACCGACCAATGGGATCCCAGCCACAGTCACACACCAATGAAGAAGCCAAGGTCACCCACAACGAACACACATAGACAACTTCCAACATTGCAGCTCTGACCCTGAGGAGTGGCAGCAGTCACACACACAACATGTCACAATCACTGAAAGATAACACAAACTGGAAATCACATGACAGGGGCAAACAACAAGTGCCAAGGGGAAACCTGACTGTGACCCATCTGCGTCTGCACACAAACTCAGCCCTGACAGCAAACACACCTATGGGTGACACCCTGATGACCAGTAATGTGCCATGCACCCACATCACAGAGAACACAGGGAGAAGACTTTGGGGGAACATAGCTCAAGTCAGCAAGCATCACAAACAGGTACAACACTAGGGATCACAGCATGCGCAGATGAATGGAAGTGAACACACAGACATGCACATACAACACACACCTTGGGTGCAGGCAATGTCACACGTGTACACACTGCCATGAGGGGACTCCACTCCTGTGTGAGGAAAGCTGTGCCATATGTTGCCTCAGTAGGGCCCCATCATGTCAGCTGAGCACTTGGTCACACAATCAACAATTAGCACCAAATGAGGGCTCCCATCACATCAGCCTGGTCATGGATGTGCCAACGGAATCATCAGCACAGATCCAACACACTTGTATAGCAATGTTGCACTGACTACACGGATGAGTCCCTCCCCATTGATGCCCAAACCTGCATGTCCACTGGAGATGGCAACACGGTCAGGGAAGTAGACAAATGCAACGATGGCAGGCACAACAGATGTGCAGGGGTGGAAGCCACAGATATGAAATTGCCAATGTAAGTAGGAAACCCATTGCCAAATACTGAACACATGACACCCTCAGATGCTGCTATTGATGACATGGATACACCACATGATAGGACACATTCCCCCTGGACCAC
Organism: Calotriton arnoldi; assembly: GCA_963921515.1. NCBI lineage: Eukaryota > Metazoa > Chordata > Amphibia > Caudata > Salamandridae > Calotriton > Calotriton arnoldi. The sequence goes on from CAWUFW010005455.1 coordinate 3,145, forward strand.
ATGGGTTCCTGCACAGTAACACTTCATAATCATGAGACCAGATATCACCATCACTGCAGCAAGGGCATGGTTAGCTGCACCAACAACATGTACATCTGAAGCATGAGCACTAGAGAAAAGAAAGTTGCTTTATTCAGCATATGTGTTGAGGCCAAACGAAGTCCTGAAAAAAGAGCAAAGGCCAATGGCCAGTCCATTGTCAAAGTTCAAACAGGGTGACACTGGCAGATGTCACCCTACGCATGCCTGCACAATACCAGGGACAATCCACTAGGAGGGGCAACCGGGGGGCAGGCCAGGCACCGCAGGGACAGGATCAGGGCTCACCAGGGGGAGTCAGGGAAGGGGTGGTGGGTGCAGGAGAGCCACTGACAACTGCAGTGGAGGTGTCTGACATGGTGTGTGCCGGCACAACTGGGGGGCATGACACAGATGTCGTGGGTGCCGGCACAACTGCAGTGGACCCTGCAGATGGGGTGGACAGGTCCGCCACTGCAGTGCCCAAGTCAGACAGGGCGGTAGTGGACTCCACTGCAGTGCCTACCTCCAGGGGAGGAGAATGGGGAACAGGCAAGGTGGGTTGGACAGAGGGGGGGACACCCTCACCACATCAGTGGCACAGACAAGCGCAGCGGGGGGTGTGGTGCTGGGAGAGCAAGTGGCAGGGGGAGAAGGCCGGAGCATCTTGGGGATGGTATATCTGTGGGTGGGGGAACCTGGGGCAGGGTGTGGTGGGGGCACCTGTGCAGTGGGGGCCTGAGGGATGGAGGACGGAGACCTTGTGCCTGAGCTGCAGGGTGGTGGCGGGGTCTTGCTCTTAGCACTCCGGGGGGACTTGCGGGTGGGGGCCTCAGTCCGTCTGCGCCTGGGGGAGGGTGTCCGGGGGCGAGGGGCACTCTGCTCCGTGTGGGTGGGCTTCCTCTTCCCCCGGGATGCTGGAGCAGCTTCATCGGTGGGGAAGAGGCCGAGGTCACAGAGGAAGAGCTGCTGTGACTTTGGGGTTGCAGGTGAGGCAAGGGAGGGTGCTTTGGAGGGAGAGGGAACTGAGGACTGCGCAGTGCATGTGGATGCGTGTGTGTGTTCCAGGGCCCCATCCCCTGTGAGTCTGGCTTCAGTCCCCTGAATGTGCGTGCGTGTGCGTTTTGTCATTGGCGTGTGTGTCAGTGTGCTGGATGTGTGTGTGCTGGTGTGTGCCTGTGCCAGTGTGTGTGTGCCTGGGATGGGTAAGGTGCTGGGGAGTGTGGATGGAGCAGAGGCAGGAGGGGTGAGGGACCGTTTGAGGAGGGACACTGCTGCCGTCAGGGAGGAGTCCATGGACCTATTGCCCCTCTGTAGGTCAGACATGCCCGATGAGATGCCCTCCATGAACGACACCAGCTGAGTCAACAGCGCGGTGTGCGCATGGAGGACACTCAGCATGGCTGTCTGCCCTACATGGAGCTGGCGAAGGAGGTACACAGACTCCTCACTCAGGGCAGCAGGGGACACAGGGGCAGGGGTGCGGTGCCTGGCCCAAAGGAGACACGCTCCCGGACATGGGAGCCTCCACGGACCTGGGGAATGGGAGCCGATGGGAGGGCGGTGGTGGTGCTGGTGGTGGCGGGGACAGCAACACTAGCTGGGGTGTGGTGGCTGCTGACACCCGCCTCCACAAGGGAGTCATCCTCCGAGTTGCTCTGGTCCTCAGCTGAGGTGGATGCTGCTGAGGACTCCTCGGTGTGGCTCCCCTCGCCCTCCGTGCCACTGGGTCCCTCCGACCACTCCTCGGCTGCTGACCCAGTCTGGCTCTCCGGCTCCTCCTGGTCCGTGGAGCTGTCCCCTTCCGTGGCCGTGGATGTATCTGCAAACAATGGGGAAACAGACAGACATCAGTCACCTGCACCAAACGCACACACCACTGTGAGCACAGCACATTACAGAGCAAGCCCTGGCATCATTAGTTGTACATTGCTAAAAGTGCCCTAATTGAACAGGAGAAGTCAATTGTCAGTCTGATGCCAAGCATGGCACTCACATCCCACATGGCCTTGCACCCATCTGTCTGGTGTCTGTTGGATTGCAACACCCCAGTGTTGACACATGCACCAAGTACACAGTAGTTGGACAGTGCAGAGGACACGGTGTGGACACATCACAGCTCTTGCCACTGAGTCAGTACAGGTTTACGGATGTAAGGGATGCCCAGAGTCAAATAGGAAATGCATGTGATGCATTCCAGCGACAGACACCATGATGCACCCATGTCCTGATAGCCAGCGCCACTATGGTGTGCATGTAGCACATGTCACTCCCCTGCAGGATCACCAATCAGTAGACACATGCCATGGCGGAGGCATGACTGCAAAGTCATACATCACTGTCTCAGTGATGTATGACTTTGCAGCCAGACAACAACACTCTGCACTGTGTCACAATAGTAGGTCATGGGGAATGCAAGTCCTGGAGCTGCACAAGTGCACATGTACATCCCCCCACAACACATCCTCTTAACCCTCATCTGTCCAGGTCATACCTATTGGACATATGGGAGACCTGTGACACTACCCTCTGAACCTGAGCCCCTCACACTCTGCTGTGCATGGGGAACAGCTGCCTGAACTTCACATTTACATGCCCCAGTCTGCATGGGCAGCTGATCAGACACCTATGTGTCACACAAGTATCGTCTCCTATGGTCACATCTCCAGTGGCATGCTGAGCCCCTACCAAGAAACTCCACAGCAGTCCTGGCGACTAATCCACAGCACACTGACACAGAGGCAGACACCTGAGGGGTCAAAACACTGTGCACAATGTGTCCTCTGATACACGGGAGTGGGAGTACAGAGTGTATTGTATGGCCTGGAGTAGGCATGACTGTCCAGCCCCACATGAATGAGGGATGAGCCCTGGACTGTAGGCAGCTGGCTAAGTATGTGTGACACACGTCATATACATACTCCTGGGGCCCAAACATTGTTCCCACCCGCAGCATGGGTGTGTGCCAGGTACCCCAGCCACATGTGGTGGATCAGCTCAGCAATTGGACCACAGATCAAAGTAACACGCTGAATACATGTCAGAATACAGGCATTGTGTAAGCAATGGACCCACCCATGATGCCCACCACAGAGTCAGGGAAACAGATGCTGTCTCCCACCTTGAGTCAAGCAAACTGCAAGGACACAGTCCTAAGTGACAGAATTCCCTGCATGTAAGGGCCACACCTGGGTATCAGATGAGGAGTGGGCAGTGCACAATAGAGGGACATGGCTCCTGGACAACATGACTGCTGTACTGTGGCAGTTCAACCTGGCCCGAGGAGGGCACATAACATGTTAGACAGAGTACACAGTGCAGTCTTTGACTCACCCCCTCCTTGCTGCTCTCTGGCCTTCAGCTGCCCATCCAGGTCTGGAAAGACCACCGCCAGGATCCTGAGCATGTGGGGGTCAGGGTCCGTGTTCCGCCCCTCCTGCGAGGAGGCGACAGCTTCAGCTGGACCCGTGCAATCCTCCGGGTCCAGCCCCGAAGGTCCTGCCACCTCTTTTGGCAGTTGCGGATCCGGCGCTTGTAGACCCCCACGGACCGGACAGCCCGGACGATGTCCTTCCATATCTCATGCTTCCGATGGGCAGAAGCCTGTCAGGATGACAAAGTGATAAGGCCATTACTACACATGCAACATATCCGTGCATGACACAGTTGCATATACATGTCGCAATCACAGGGGCACATGGTGTACCCAGGCAGTGCACGGCTGCCCATGGACAGTTTTCCAGAAGTCACTACATGGTATCATAGCATGGGGAGTAAAACCCTGTTCAGAAGCACTGTCACTGCACCATACCTGTCCAGTGCAAGTCACTACACACTATGGGGGGTGACAACTACTCAGTGAGCCTGCTAGCCAGTGGTGTGCTGACTCTCAGCCTTGCTAGTCAGACAAAATGCACATTCAGAAAGGCAGTGCACAGAACACTCACCTGCTCCCCTGGTGTCCCATACAGCTTGCTGTACTGTGGAAGTAGGCTGTCCAGCAGGGCCTGGTTCTCTTCAAGGCTGAAGGCTGGGGCTCTCTCCACAGTACGTGCCATTGCAGGGTCCAGAGGGGCAGAGACAGCAGCAGTGCAGTGGCAGATGTCGTCCTGGAGCATGTAGTGCAGGCAAGTGGGCTCTCAGGGGAACATGCAGCAATATATATGTGCTGGAGAGGCAGATACTGTCCCTTGTGTCCAAAGTGATAGGTCCAAGTCGTTTGCATCTTCTGAATCTGGCCAATCCATGGAATAGCAGCACCAAAACACGCCCACAGCATCCTTCAAAATTTCAACTTCATGACATACATGATTTTGCAACATTGTTGTGGGTGACCAACTGATTTTCCAGCAACCGACTCGTTCGAATATTCGAAAACGCGTCCGTTGCCAGGCAAGCCCATTGTCAATGGGTGCGCACCGATCGGTCCATTGAGGTACAACGCGCACAGGGGTACAACGCGTACCCGCACACATTGAATGCAATGGGCCGGCCGGAGGCACCGATCGGTCCATTGCAGTACAACGCGCACAGGGGTACAACGCGTACCCGCACACATTGAAAGCAATGGGCCGGCCGGAGGCACCGATCGGTCCATTGCAGTACAACGCGCACAGGGGTACAACGCGTACCCGCACACATTGAATGCAATGGGCCGGCCGGAGGCACCGATCGGTCCATTGCAGTACAACGCGCACAGGGGTACAACGCGTACCCGCACACATTGAAAGCAATGGGCCGGCCGGAGGCACCGATCGGTCCATTGCAGTACAACGCGCACAGGGGTACAACGCGTACCCGCACACATTGAATGCAATGGGCCGGCCGGAGGCACCGATCGGTCCATTGCAGTACAACGCGCACAGGGGTACAACGCGTACCCGCACACATTGAATGCAATGGGCCGGCCGGAGGCACCGATCGGTCCATTGCAGTACAACGCGCACAGGGGTACAACGCGTACCCGCACACATTGAATGCAATGGGCCGGCCGGAGGCACCGATCGGTCCATTGCAGTACAACGCGCACAGGGGTACAACGCGTACCCGCACACATTGAAAGCAATGGGCCGGCCGGAGGCACCGATCGGTCCATTGCTGTTCAACGCATCACTGTACATGTGACTGGCATATGTCAGCATGCCTGTCTCAGATGGACATATGCCAGCCACAGATAGCTCCCAGGGAGTGAGGGGCACACCTACATCACGACAGCCTGTCCAAACCTTATCATAAGGCATGTAAGGCTGCATTTCCTATTGTGTGTATGTTGGTGTACATGTTGTCCTGTGGGTGTCACCTGTGGGCAGCCACCCCCAGGCTGTGCACGTGTTAATGGGGACAGGATCCTGGGTGTTACGTGTACGTGACCACTGTGATGTGCAACTGTTCATATCTGTGCATGTGCCATGGTCACATTTCACAGTGGTGTTTGTGTATGTCATGTCACATACCCCGTGAGTCCCATGTGGGACGGTATGTTTGAGCCAGGGTGTCCCAGTGGCACAATAGTGATGGCCCTCCACAGTCTTTGTGCATGTAGTGTTTACAATGTCTCTGATTTCATGTGCACAATGGGAGACAGTCTCCACATCCACGTTGTGTGTGCATGGACTCTGATGTTGTGCGTGTGTGTCACAGACGTCCATGGCTCTCCTGCCATGGCAAGTGTGGCCACTACCTGTGGGGGTCATGTTTGTTTTGTTGTGGTGTACACATGATACTCCAGGTGATGCCAGTGTCCATGTGGCATTACAGGGTCCCTGGGAATGTGCCTGTCGTTGAGCTGTGGTGCCTGGGGCACATCTGTCCTCACATGTCACTGGGGGGTGACTGTGACACAGCATCATGATATCCAATGGGCCAACCTGGGACAAATTGATGCCACCTGTAGGACCGTGTTGACAGATGTTGGCCATGTATGTACCATACATGTCGTTCCGGTACTGCACACTTCATGTAGTTGTGCCTCATGATGATGTATGTTGGGATCTTGAGTGTGTTCAATGCCGCATATGTGGGGTGACTGACGATCTTGCTTACTTCTCCTCTGCACTGCAGGGCTCCTGCTGTCCATCGGCCATTCCCAGACCTGGCAACGATGGTGGAACGGGACAGCATCCGACGGTACCGCTTCACCAGGCAGCTGATTGAGGATTTGGCAGTGCAGTTGTCCCCACATTTGCAGCCTGGCCGGCCGTATCCTACAGCGCTGACCCCCAAGGTGAAGGTGATGGCAGCCCTACACTTCTTTGCCACCGGTACCTTCCAACATACTGTGGCGTCTGCTGGTGGGATGTCACAGACCATGTTCAGCCGTGTGCTCCGCGATTTCTTGGCGGCAATGTTGCTCTTCCTGAACCGGTACATCTATTTCCCTAGACTGCGACGACTCACTGACGTGAAGAGTGACTTTTATGCCCTGGGGAGGATGCCGCATGTCATTGGCTCCATTGATGGGACACATGTGGCTTTGGTACCACCACAGGCCCAGGAGCAGGCCTACAGGAACCGCAAGCACTACCACTCGGTCAATGCACTGGTGGTGTGTCTTGCAGACATGACCATCACACACGTGTGTGCCCGTTTCCCTGGTTCAGCACACGATGCCTTTGTGATGAGGAGTAGTCGCATCCCCAGGTTGATGGCACAGATGCAGAACCAGCGTGCCTGGCTTGTCGGTGTGTACTGACTTTGTGCCATTGTGTGTGATCTGATCTGTAGTATTCCGCCCACTTTTCCAAGTCAGCTGATGTGCACTTGTCTGTCCGTAGGTGACTCGGGATACCCCAACATGCCGTGGTTGCTGACACCCCTCAGGAACCCTGTGACACCTGCCCAGATGCGCTACAATGAGGCACATGGTCGGACCAGGAGAGTGATTGAGCGGACCTTTGGTCTCCTGAAGAGCCGCTTCCGCTGCCTGGACAAGACCGGAGGGTCCCTCCCATATGCCCCTGCGAAAGTGTGCAAGATTATCATCGTCTGCTGCATGCTCCACAACCTGGCAGTGCGGAAGGAGTTGCCTCTCATCCAGGATGACGATGACCAACATCCGCCACCTGTGGAGGATCCTGGCCTGGACCACGATGCCAGTGACGATGATGATGATGATGGTGATGGTGATGTCCGCACACAGCTCATCACCAACTTCTTTAGCTGAATGTGAGTATCCTGAGGTGTCATGTGAATGATGTGAGTTGGCATGATGTGTGGGTGGTGCTCTGGTGCTGTTGGAGTGTGTCCATGGGCTACTTGACTGGATGTGTGTTGCGATGTGTGGTGACAGGTGGGCTGTACTCCCCAACAGTGTTGACATGCTAACTTGGTTCTGGGTGGGTATCTTGTAACATGTATTGTGCATGAGTTTTGCTGTTCTGTCCTGTACTCCATTGCTTTTGACTGTGTGTCATTTCTGTCCTTCACAGGGTACTTTCAGATTCGTTTGGTCAACTGTGTCCACCGACAACGTGATTGCACATCCAGGCTGGTAGCTGTTGTGTCCCTACAGGTGATGTGCGCCACACCCATGGACTTCCTTCTGTCTACAGTTGTTGACTGTGTGCCCGCTACCAGGTGGGGTTACCTTGCATCTGTAGTGGTTACGGCATGTTGCTACTGTGTAATAAACCTGTGCTTCACTTAGTGATGTGCGTTGTCTGTGGTCACACATTTGACTGCCATTTGCTTACTGCACCTGTGGGCTACTTGACTACAACTGGGAATGGGTGTGGTGTCTGTGCATTGCACCGTCTTCCCTGGCAACATCAGTGTAGGCAATGAGTCAGATGGCCTAGGTGTGTATGTGTTGTGTAGCCCTGGTGGTGTGTCTCCCTCATATGTGTCACGTTGCCTGTACTCACATGCCTGTGTTGTCCTTGCTGTTGCAGTTCGCATACACAGTGTAATTTTGTTGTTCATCATCCCCATAACAGTACCCACGTTGGAATCACGACAGAGGCAAGTATGGTGTATTATTGTGTTTATTGTGATACATCTGTGATAATAGTGCATAGGATGGATTGTGCTGTACATGAATCTTGCAATCCCAAGTTCCTAGATGAATAGAAAGTCCAGGTAGACAGGATCCCCAGTATCGGGGCCACAGTTGTCTGACACATTGTTCCAACTTGTACTCCCCATGCAATGTGTGGGAGTAGTGTTGCCATCAACAGGGTGAACAGTCTGTGCACAAAGGCGAAAATCCAGAACAGGTTCAGGCTTCCTGGGAGTTGCGCTTGGCCATCAGCCTCTCACTTTCCCCTCCTCGGACGACCCCTCTTCTTGGGGGGGGCCCTCAAGTGCAGGCTGCTGCGGTGCAGGGGACTCTCCGCCAGAGTCCTCCTCCCTCCCTGTGGCAGTTGCAGTTTGTTCGGTACCAGATGTTGTTGGCACACAGGGAGGTGTGGACTGGTTGCTGTTCATCTGGCGGAGGCATTGTAAAATGTCCCTGTGCACCGCCGTCATCTCATGTAGTACATCCCACTTGGACTCCACGCGGGTCATGTGGGAGTCCACACGTGACATGTGGGAGTCCACACGTGACATGTGTGACTCCACATGGGACATGTGGGAGTCCAAGCGGGCATGATGGGCAGCCTGCTGCTGTTTGATGTCTCTGAGGAGCCCCACTACCTGGCTGAGCTCTCCGGTGCTGGACTGGTACGCATCAGCTATGCGTACCAGTTGTGGGTCTTCATGCACACCAGCAACGTCTGCAAGCAGCGACCTCTGTCTCCCACCCCTCCCACCACCCCTGCTGACATGTGCAGTGTGTGCAGTTGCACGCACAGATAACCCTGGTCCACCTTGGGGGTTGGTGGTGGTGGTGGTGTCCATGGCCCCAGGTTGGTCCAGGGTCACTGCGCTGGTGTTGTTCCTTATTCTGTCCATGTCGGCAGGGATGGTATTCGTGGTGACAGTCGTTGGAGGGGTGGGTGCAGGGGGTGCAGCTGGTGGACCTGCTGGTGCTGCAGCTGGTGGTCCTGCTGGTGCAGCATGTTGACTTGCACCGGATGTGCCAGGTTGTTCTTCATCGTCCGAGGAGGACAGAGGCTGTACGACGCCAGTGAGCTCGGCATCCTCTTGAGCCTGGGACTGGGACTCCTCAGCGTCTGCTGCTGTGTCCCTATCATCACCTGTTTTTGGGAGACACAAACAATGTATGTCATGTTTCTGCAGGCATCAGTGGTTGACACACCTGACAGTTGTGACTGTGCCTCGGGGTGCGGGCCTGTACATTGTATTGTCCTAAGTCGTCACAGTCAGGGGTTGATATTGGTGTGGCACATTGTCCTGCATTATTTGGGCATTTCTATGTATTCTCTGGGGTGTGAACATGGTCTGCATTGATTGTGTTTGGTTGACAGCCAGACCTCCTTCCCACCCACCCACCCACCCAGTCAGTTATCCCACCATGGAACGTGCTTGCATTGCAGGGAGTGTAAGTTGTCTCTCAGGATGTCAGTCAGAGGTGTCCTGCTGTTTGTTGGTGCACAGTTGGCAGCAGGGCCTTGTGCTCCCCGCAGCAGTAGCCAGTGTCAGCCATCTTGTGAGTCCTTCTCCACTCCCTGTGATGTGAGCATGGTTCAGGGTGGTGTTGATGGGCCAGTTGTGAGGCTGAGCAATGTCTGTGACTACGACTCCCATCATGCTATTGCCTCCACCCCCTTCCCAGCATGCCCATGCTTCCTTCCTTTTGACTCTGCTTCCCTGTGGGGTGGGCTGGCTGTGCTGACAGGATGGCTGGGAGTGTTGTCCTGGCAGTTGTTTGGCTAAGAGTCCCAAGAGTGTCCCTGTGCTTCACACAACATAACCCAGGGTGGTGGTGCTTTGTGGGATCTTGTGTTAGGATGGAGGGCATTGCATTCTACCAGGTGGGTACTGTGGAGTTTGTGTTGGGGGGGGGTGTGAGGGGAGGTGCTGGTGACTATGGTCAGTGCTGCAAGTCCCCCTTCCCACCCAGCCAGCCGGATATCCCACCATGGAACGTGCTTGCATTGCAGGGAGTGTAAGTTGTCTCTCAGGATGTCAGTCAGTGGTGTCCTGCTGTTTGTTGGTGCACAGTTGGCAGCAGGGCCTTGTGCTCCCCACAGCAGTAGCCAGTGTCAGCCATCTTGTGAGTCCTTCTCCACTCCCTGTGATGTGAGCATGGTTCAGGGTGGTGTTGATGGGCCAGTTGTGAGGCTGAGCAATGTCTGTGACTACGACTCCCATCATGCTATTGCCTCCACCCCCTTCCCAGCATGCCCATGCTTCCTTCCTTTTGACTCTGCTTCCCTGTGGGGTGGGCTGGCTGTGCTGACAGGATGGCTGGGAGTGTTGTCCTGGCAGTTGTTTGGCTAAGAGTCCCAAGAGTGTCCCTGTGCTTCACACAACATAACCCAGGGTGGTGGTGCTTTGTGGGATCTTGTGTTAGGATGGAGGGCATTGCATTCTACCAGGTGGGTACTGTGGAGTTTGTGTTGGGGGGGGTGTGAGGGGAGGTGCTGGTGACTATGGTCAGTGCTGCAAGTCCCCCTTCCCACCCAGCCAGCCGGATATCCCACCATGGAACGTGCTTGCATTGCAGGGAGTGGAAGTTGTCTCTCAGGATGTCAGTCAGTGGTGTCCTGCTGTTGGTTGATGTGCAGTTCCCAGCATGCCCTTGTGCTCCCCACGACACAGCAACAGTGTCAGACATCTTTGATGGGCCTTTCTACTCTCTGTGGGATGTGCATGCGTGAGTGTGAGCTTGCTGGGCCATGTGGTGGGGGATGTAGAGCTGTGACTACGACTCCCATCATGCTATTGCCTCCACCCCCTTCCCAGCATGCCCATGCTTCCTTCCTTTTGACTCTGCTTCCCTGTGGGGTGGGCTGGCTGTGCTGACAGGATGGCTGGGAGTGTTGTCCTGGCAGTTGTTTGGCTAAGAGTCCCAAGAGTGTCCCTGTGCTTCACACAACATAACCCAGGGTGGTGGTGCTTTGTGGGATCTTGTGTTAGGATGGAGGGCATTGCATTCTACCAGGTGGGTACTGTGGAGTTTGTGTTGGGGGGGGGTGTGAGGGGAGGTGCTGGTGACTATGGTCAGTGCTGCAAGTCCCCCTTCCCACCCAGCCAGCCGGATATCCCACCATGGAACGTGCTTGCATTGCAGGGAGTGTAAGTTGTCTCTCAGGATGTCAGTCAGTGGTGTCCTGCTGTTTGTTGGTGCACAGTTGGCAGCAGGGCCTTGTGCTCCCCACAGCAGTAGCCAGTGTCAGCCATCTTGTGAGTCCTTCTCCACTCCCTGTGATGTGAGCATGGTTCAGGGTGGTGTTGATGGGCCAGTTGTGAGGCTGAGCAATGTCTGTGACTACGACTCCCATCATGCTATTGCCTCCACCCCCTTCCCAGCATGCCCATGCTTCCTTCCTTTTGACTCTGCTTCCCTGTGGGGTGGGCTGGCTGTGCTGACAGGATGGCTGGGAGTGTTGTCCTGGCAGTTGTTTGGCTAAGAGTCCCAAGAGTGTCCCTGTGCTTCACACAACATAACCCAGGGTGGTGGTGCTTTGTGGGATCTTGTGTTAGGATGGAGGGCATTGCATTCTACCAGGTGGGTACTGTGGAGTTTGTGTTGGGGGGGGGTGTGAGGGGAGGTGCTGGTGACTATGGTCAGTGCTGCAAGTCCCCCTTCCCACCCAGCCAGCCGGATATCCCACCATGGAACGTGCTTGCATTGCAGGGAGTGGAAGTTGTCTCTCAGGATGTCAGTCAGTGGTGTCCTGCTGTTGGTTGATGTGCAGTTCCCAGCATGCCCTTGTGCTCCCCACGACACAGCAACAGTGTCAGACATCTTTGATGGGCCTTTCTACTCTCTGTGGGATGTGCATGCGTGAGTGTGAGCTTGCTGGGCCATGTGGTGGGGGATGTAGAGCTGTGACTACGACTCCCATCATGCTATTGCCTCCACCCCCCTTCCCAGCATGCCCATGCTTCCTTCCTTTTGACTCTGCTTCCCTGTGGGGTGGGCTGGCTGTGCTGACAGGATGGCTGGGAGTGTTGTCCTGGCAGTTGTTTGGCTAAGAGTCCCAAGAGTGTCCCTGTGCTTCACACAACATAACCCAGGGTGGTGGTGCTTTGTGGGATCTTGTGTTAGGATGGAGGGCATTGCATTCTACCAGGTGGGTACTGTGGAGTTTGTGTTGGGGGGGGGTGAGGGGAGGTGCTGGTGACTATGGTCAGTGCTGCAAGTCCCCCTTCCCACCCAGCCAGCCGGATATCCCACCATGGAACGTGCTTGCATTGCAGGGAGTGTAAGTTGTCTCTCAGGATGTCAGTCAGTGGTGTCCTGCTGTTTGTTGGTGCACAGTTGGCAGCAGGGCCTTGTGCTCCCCACAGCAGTAGCCAGTGTCAGCCATCTTGTGAGTCCTTCTCCACTCCCTGTGATGTGAGCATGGTTCAGGGTGGTGTTGATGGGCCAGTTGTGAGGCTGAGCAATGTCTGTGACTACGACTCCCATCATGCTATTGCCTCCACCCCCTTCCCAGCATGCCCATGCTTCCTTCCTTTTGACTCTGCTTCCCTGTGGGGTGGGCTGGCTGTGCTGACAGGATGGCTGGGAGTGTTGTCCTGGCAGTTGTTTGGCTAAGAGTCCCAAGAGTGTCCCTGTGCTTCACACAACATAACCCAGGGTGGTGGTGCTTTGTGGGATCTTGTGTTAGGATGGAGGGCATTGCATTCTACCAGGTGGGTACTGTGGAGTTTGTGTTGGGGGGGGTGTGAGGGGAGGTGCTGGTGACTATGGTCAGTGCTGCAAGTCCCCCTTCCCACCCAGCCAGCCAGCCAGATATCCCACCATGGAACGTGCTTGCATTGCAGGGAGTGTAAGTTGTCTCTCAGGATGTCAGTCAGTGGTGTCCTGCTGTTTGTTGGTGCACAGTTGGCAGCAGAGCCTTGTGCTCCCCACAGCAGTAGCCAGTGTCAGCCATCTTGTGAGTCCTTCTCCACTCCCTGTGATGTGAGCATGGTTCAGGGTGGTGTTGATGGGACAGTTGTGGGGGGGGGGCAATATGTGTGAGTGCGACTCCCATGATGCTATTGGCTACACTGACTTGGCCAGCATACACAGAATTCCTTCCTTTGAGTGGTCTTCACTGTGTGTTGGTGTTGTTGTGGTGGCTACATGTGTGGATGTGTGTGTTAGTTCTATTTGTGCCACTGCCTAGCTGTAGTTGTGGTTGTGTTTGTACATGTGTTGGCACAGTTGGATGTGACTTTTTTGATGGCATGTGTTGTGTTTATCTGACTGACATACACATTTTGGGATGATTCTGTTCTAGTTGCTGTGTAATTGCTATGAGTGCATGGTTTGACTCTCCCCTTGACAGTGATGTGTGTGTTTTGTGGCAGTTTATTGTGTACATTTGTTGTGTACTCACCAGGCTCTGGGATGTCCTCTAGTCCATATACGCTCACTGGCGGAAGGATGGCCCGCACCTTCTCCTCCCAGGGCCTGAGGTATACTGGCTTGGCAGGAGGGCCACTGCCGGTGTATTGGCTCAGGTGGTAGTCTTTCTTGAGCAGCTCCCGGACCCTCCTGCGCACGTCATACCACCTGTTCTGGATGTCGGTCTTTGTGCGCCGACATGGTGATTGGGCGTTCACCCTGTTGATGATCCTCTCCCACATCTTGGTTTTCTGCGACATGGGGGTCTGTTGGACCAGAGTGCCAAACAGCTGTGGCTCCACCCTGAGGATCTCGTCTACCATGACTTCCAATTCACTATCTAGGAACTTGGGATTCTTCTTGGGGGGCATGGTGATGGGTGGTGATAGTGGGTGCTGTGTGTGTTGGTGTGCAGGTGAGGGTGTGTGGGTGTGTGTTGTGCTGGGTGTATGTGAGGTAGGTATTTGTTGGTGTGCTGCTGGTGTGTGGCTTGTGTGAGGGATGAGCTGTGGGTGTGTGGTTGCTTTCTCTTGGGTGCTGGCAGTGGAATGGCATTTGCAAAGGCTCATGGTAGTGATTTGTGTCCTTTATATAGGTGGAGTTGTTGGTGTGTCTTTGTTCTCTGTCCCCACCCCCCCAGTATTTATTGGCTTGGTAATTGCTTGTTTGGCCTTTTTTTGGTTGATTTTTCCTTTGTGCTGTTTGTGTATGTTGGAAACGTTCTTGTGACCGAGTCGGACCCTGCATTGGTCTCGTACGGTGTTTTCCGTTTCGTTCACGCTGTGTTTGTGCAGTTTTGTATGCTGCGTACGCGTCGGTCGCGGTGTATTGTGTTGCTTCGGCTCGGTTTTGTATGCGTGTCGGTCGTACGGCTTGTCCTCCGTCCGACTCGGTCGTGTTTTTCGCGCCTTGCATCGTACTTTGCAGGTTGGAGTTGGCGGGTACGATTCGGTCGGATTTGTTCCGGGTGCGTGTCGGTCGGTTGGATTCGCGTGTTTTTCCGGCCGGATTGCTATTTTCCGAGCGGGTCGGTCGGTCGGCTTGGTTTCCTGACGTGTCGGTCGGATTTATCGCGGCTTGCATCGTACTTGGCGTGTCGGGCGCCACTGGTACGTGTCGGTCGGTATTTTTTCCGGATCCGAGTCGGTCGGTGCTTTTTCCGGCCCGAATCGGAATCGACCCCTATGTGTTCAAATCTTCTCTAGTTGCAACAACTGAGAATGACAGTCACGGAGATGTAAAGCTTACGTTTCGATATGAAGCTATATTACAGCATGGGTCCTGGCAGGCGGTGACAAGCCGTCACTCGCTGGCAGGTGAGAAACAAAAGACGAGGGTCATTACGATTTTATATTAGGAGAAAAACCCAGTGTTGACCGAATCGTCCTGTGTCACTTACTGCCTCAAAGTCAGCCGCCCGCGTTGCCTAGGTCGTGCCTGTCTACAGGACCGAAAACTGCAAATAATCCTCCATGAAGAAAATATAACAGGAAGTACCGCCGCTGTCTCTAGGGCGGTGCTCAACTCGCGGAATGACGTCAACGTGCACGCGCGTCATTCACGCCAAGTGAGTAGACCGCTGACCCAGTTACAAGCGTATGGCTTCCCGGTGAGGATTTGCGCATGCGTACAGCAGCAATGTCGAGAAAGAATGAATACTGTCTAAACTTAGTTGTTGCATGACACCGGGTGCTCAACATAATGTTTATATGGCACCATGATAAAATGTATGTACCCTATGGATGATAGATCACGGTCTCCAGATTATAAGGAACAGCATAGAGCCTGCTTCCGTGATTGAAATTAAACTCAACTACAGAGTTAATGAAAACTGGGGATAAGCAACGTCCGTGTAGGCCATACCACAATGAAGAGAGCAATGTCTCCTAGTTCAAGAGCACAAAGAAGGGGCGGCTATAGCATTTAAAGTCTACCTAACAAGAAGCCTAATTTTATTCAGTAATAGCTGGCTGCATTAGCTAGAAAACATAGGGGACACCTAATGACAGCCACTATAAGTTTATATGTTGTTACACATTTGGTAATTATCTTTTAAAACCGAACCTCATGGGACATTATCATTCATTCCCTGCTTGTGGGTGGCCAGACGGTATATCCAGCGCTGCTCTTCTCGAAAAGGAGCTCTGTATATTTTGCCTGGTTTCAATTGCTCAATTACTGTCCATGTATGTCGCTAGTAGTATGGCTAGCCTGCATAAAGTGTTCGGTCAGTTTGGTTGTATTCTTCTTACACCGGATATTACTCCGGTGTTCGCTATCACGTAACTTGATTTTCTGGTCGTCATACCAAGTAACGAAGCTACAGGGACATGTGATAAGATATATCACGTTACTTGAATTGCAATCTGTATGGGCTTTTGAGTCCAGATTCTGTTGGGTTCAAGATCAAGTGTTTTAGAAGCAGTGGTCAGATGACAAATACTGCAATTCCACACGGAAGTGCCCAACTATATCGGGTAAGCCCCAAGCATTGAGGACTGATCGATTACTAATAGGCACAGATTTTGAAGGTCGGGTGTGTACCAGGCAGTCCTAAGGCTCCTCGCCTTTCTGAAAGAGAAAGGGTTTGTTCCATTTCCATTTCCAGTTTCTAGAATCTTCCAATGTTTATTAATGGCTTTCGTGACTGCATTTGAGGCTGTGCTGTACGTCGTCTCACATGTCAGTGGGATTTCCTCTTTGTTCCTGAGGTTATCTTCCAGCAATGTATCACGATGCTGATTCCTTGCTCGCTTGTAACTTTTCTTGAGGATGTGTTCAGGGTAGCCACGGCTCCGTAGTTTACCTGATAGTTCTATGGCTTGGGAACGATAGTCACTGACATTGCTGCAATTCCGCCGGATCCTAAGATATTGTCCATACGGGAGATTTTCCCGCAGGGGCTCTTGGATGGAAACTGGTAAAGGCTAGAAGGTTGTTTTTTGATGTTGGTTTGTAATATGTTTTAGTGGCAAGCCTTCCTTCTGCTTTGTAATGGTCACATCCAGAAACACCATCTCTTTCTTATCATGGGTGTGGGTGAACCGCAGATTAGCATCACAGGTATTAACCAATTGAAAAAATCCAACAGAACTCCCTCTGGTCCTTGCCAGATGACAAAGACATCATCTATGTATCTTTTCCAGCATGTGATATAAGGTGCGAAAGGGTTAGCTGTGGCCAGAATGTATTTTTGCTCGAAGTCATACACATACAGACCGGCCACACTTGGGGCAAAGTGCTGCCCATCGAAGTTCCCATAGTTTGTAAAAGAGCTCTCCCTCGTACTCGAAGAAATTTCTTTTCAATGCTAATGTGGCACATTCAATGATAAACTGGCGTGGGACATTGTAATCCCACTGTGCCTCCGTTAAAGCCTTAGCTAGGACAGTAATGGTTGCATCTTGGGGAATGCTTGTATACAAGCTTTCTATGTCCATAGAGACCAAGATGGTAGAGTCTTCATCTATGGAAACATTCTGCAAGAATGAAAGAAGAGTTTTGGTGTCCTTCAGGTAAGTAGAGGTTTTTGTATCAGAGGTTTCAGATAAAGTCGCAAAATTTGGACAATGGTTCGAGTAAGGACCCAATCCCTGAAACAATCGGGCGACCTGGTGGTGAAAAGATGTTCTTATGGGTCTTTGGCAAGGTATAAGTAGAGGATAACACTATCCCCTACAGTTAGAAAATCTGCTTCGTATTTAGTAATATGGCCAGTTACTTCAGCAAGGTCAACAAGATTACTGATTTCTGACTTAAGAGACGTTGTAGGGTCTGATGTCAGCGGAGTATAATTCCCCCTATCACAGAGGAGGCGTCGGCATTCTGCGTCATAATCAGTTTTATCAAGGATGACCAAGCCACCCCTTTATCTGCAGGCTTGATCACAATGGCGTCGTTGTTTTGCAGATTCTGGAGACTCTGATATTCACTGGCACTCATATTCTTAAACGTATCTGGCTCTTCAAATTTCTCCAAATCATTAAATACTGCCTGCTCAAATGTCAGTATTTCTACTGGAACCATGTGCGGGGGTGGGGTGAAGGAGGATTTCAATCTAAGGCCAGTTTCACCCGTAGTATAGGGTGTATCGGTGGATTGTGTTTTATCAAAATACGCCCTCAGTTTCAATTTTCTAAAGAAATCCGACAACTCACAATGGAGGCGGAACTTATCTAATAAGTTCCGCCTCCATTGTGAGTTGTCGGATGAAACTGGCCTTAGATTGAAATCCTCCTTCACCCCACCCCCGCACATGGTTCCAGTAGAAATACTGACATTTGAGCAGGCAGTATTTAATGATACACCCTATACTACGGGTGAAACTGGCCTTAGATTGAAATCCTCCTTCACCCCACCCCGCACATGGTTCCAGTAGAAATACTGACATTTGAGCAGGCAGTATTTAATGATTTGGAGAAATTTGAAGAGCCAGATACGTTTAAGAATATGAGTGCCAGTGAATATCAGAGTCTCCAGAATCTGCAAAACAACGACGCCATTGTGATCAAGCCTGCAGATAAAGGGGTGGCTTGGTCATCCTTGATAAAACTGATTATGACGCAGAATGCCGACGCCTCCTCTGTGATAGGGGGAATTATACTCCTTTGACATCAGACCCTACAACGTCTCTTAAGTCAGAAATCAGTAATCTTGTTGACCTTGCTGAAGTAACTGGCCATATTACTAAATACGAAGCAGATTTTCTAACTGTAGGGGATAGTGTTATCCCCTACTTTTATACCTTGCCAAAGACCCATAAGAACATCTTTCCACCACCAGGTCGCCCGATTGTTTCAGGGATTGGGTCCTTACTTGAACCATTGTCCAAATTTTGCGACTTTTATCTGAAACCTCTGATACAAAAAACCTCTACTTACCTGAAGGACACCAAAACTCTTCTTTCATTCTTGCAGAATGTTTCCATAGATGAAGACTCTACCATCTTGGTCTCTATGGACATAGAAAGCTTGTATACAAGCATTCCCCAAGATGCAACCATTACTGTCCTAGCTAAGGCTTTAACGGAGGCACAGTGGGATTACAATGTCCCACGCCAGTTTATCATTGAATGTGCCACATTAGCATTGAAAAGAAATTTCTTCGAGTACGAGGGAGAGCTCTTTTTACAAACTATGGGAACTTCGATGGGCAGCACTTTTGCCCCAAGTGTGGCCGGTCTGTATGTGTATGACTTCGAGCAAAAATACATTCTGGCCACAGCTAACCCTTTCGCACCTTATATCACATGCTGGAAAAGATACATAGATGATGTCTTTGTCATCTGGCAAGGACCAGAGGGAGTTCTGTTGGATTTTTTCAATTGGGTTAATACCTGTGATGCTAATCTGCGGTTCACCCACACCCATGATAAGAAAGAGATGGTGTTTCTGGATGTGACCATTACAAAAGCAGAAGGAAGGCTTGCCACTAAAACATATTACAAACCAACATCAAAAAACAACCTTCTAGCCTTTACCAGTTTCCATCCAAGAGCCCTGCGGGAAAATCTCCCGTATGGACAATATCTTAGGATCCGGCGGAATTGCAGCAATGTCAATGACTATCGTTCCCAAGCCATAGAACTATCAGGTAAACTACGGAGCCATGGCTACCCTGAACACATCCTCAAGAAAAGTTACAAACGAGCAAGGAATCAGCATCGTGATACATTGCTGGAAGATAACCTCAGGAACAAAGAGGAAATCCCACTGACATGTGAGACGACGTACAGCACAGCCTCAAATGCAGTCACGAAAGCCATTAATAAACATTGGAAGATTCTAGAAACTGGAAATAGGAAATGGAACAAACCCCTTTTCTCTTTCAGAAAGGCGAGGAGCCTTAAGGACTGCCTGGTACACACCCGACCTTCAAAATCTGTGCCTATTAGTAATCGATCAGTCCTCAATGCTTGGGGCTTACCCGATATAGTTGGGCACTTCCCGTGTGGGAATTGCAGTATTTGTCATCTGACCACTGCTTCTAAAACACTTGATCTTGAACCCAACAGAATCTGGACTCAAAAAGCCCATACAAATTGCAATTCAAGTAACGTGATATATCTTATCACATGTCCCTGTAGCTTACGTTACTTGGGTATGACGACCAGAAAAATCAAGTTACGTATTAGCGAACACCGGAGTAATATCCGGTGTAAGAAGAATACAACCAAACTGACCGAACACTTTATGCAGGCTAACCATACTACCAACGACATACATTGGACAGTAATTGAACAATTGAAACCAGGCAAAAATATACAGAGCTCCTTTTCGAGAAAGAGCAACGCTGGATATACCGTCTGGCCACCCACAAGCAGGGAATGAATGATAATATCCCATGGGGTTCGGTTTTAAAAAGATAATTACCAAATGTGTAACAACATATAAAGTTATAGTGGCTGTCATTAGGTGTCCCCCTATGTTTTCTAGCTAATGCAGCCAGCTATCACTGAATAAAATTAGGCTTCTTGTTAGGTAGACTTTTTAAATGCTGTAGCCGCCCCCCTTTTTTGTGCTCTTGAACTAGGCGACATTGCTCTCTTCATTGTGGTATGGCCTACACGGACGTTGCTTATCCCCCAGTTTTCATTAACTTCTGTAGTTGAGTTTAATTTCAATCACGGAAGCAGGCTTTCTATGCTGTTCCTTTATAATCTGGAGACCGTGATCTATCATCCATAGGGTACATACATTTTATCATGGTGCCATATAAACATTATGTTGGGCACCCGGTGTCATGCAACAAGTAAGTTTAGACAGTATTCATTCTTTCTCGACATTACTGCTTGTACGCATGCGCAAATCCTCACCGGGAAGCCAGTACGCTTGTAACTGGGTCAGCGGTTACTCACTTGACGTGAATGACGCGCGTGCACGTTGACGTCATTCCGCGAGTTGAGCACCGCCCTAGAGACAGCGGCGGTACTTCCTGTTATATTTTCTTCATGGAGGATTATTTGCAGTTTTCAGGTCCTATAGACGGGCACGACCTAGGCAACGCGGGCGGCTGACTTTGAGGCAGTAAGTGACACAGGACGATTCGGTCAACACTGGGTTTTTCTCCCTAATATAAAATCGTAATGACCCTCGTCTTTTGTTTCTCACCTGCCAGCGAGTGACGGCTTGTCACCGCCCTGCCAGGACCCATGCTGTAATATAACTTCATATCGAAACGTAAGCTTTACATCTCCGTGACTGTCATTCTCAGTTGTTGCAACTAGAGAAGATTTGAACACATAGCCTTTTCTTACTTAACAAGGTAGTTCCACCATGTTTTCTTAGGCATCTTTCTAAGGCATTGCGGAGTTGGCAATTAGTCATATAGAAAACCGGACATAGAATTTATACTTTGTGACGGTAAAGCAGTTTTGCGCATAGAATCAGAAGTAGTGAACTGGTATACTTCATATATTTTATCTACTGCTGGTATTGCGTAATTGCACCTAGCTATCCGAATGGATAGTTTAACAAGAATCACTTTGTAGACGCACTCGCCACTGTTGATTTTAATTTCATGTGACGGGAGCAATTTAAGTAGTCACTTTTGAAGGGCAGGTGATTACAGAGGATCGCTTGAATTCTGGGACTAAGCACCGGGCAAAATATGTGTATTTGTCATGTCCTGTGTATGTGCTTTTCAATGTCCTTTTCTTTTCACAGATTTAATTACGCATTCAGAAGAGCTGGAGGCGTGTTTGTTTTTTCTGAACCGTGAGTAATCCGGTTCTCTACGTGGCCATAGGTTAGGGTGTACCTTAGAGAGTGCATACCGCCATGGTCCCTGGTCCTGAGGAAAGCCTCGCAATTGGCGCACAGAGGCTGAAACATGTCGACCTAATGTTTTAATTTTGGATATGGCTGATCAATTTATTCAGTCATAGCGTCCATTACACACTTTTTAACCTAGTCTTACTACCCTACTATTAAAATTTTTTAGGAGTAGTAAAGATTATTTTAACATCACTTTTTGCACCATCACTTGCACTCAACACTCAAAAATCCTGCTCCGCTGTAATCAGGCGTTGAAGCACACTGGAGAGGCATTCGGCCTCTCTGGTGGGGGTCCTATGATGAAGCATGTCACCAACTAGGTGGGTGAGTGAGGACCCTTTATAAAAACATGAGTGATCCCTGTTTATAGCCCTTGATACCTTGGCCTCACTCTTTGGTTGTTTATTATATGTTACTGGTGTTACTCCAGGAGATCAAGCCAGCTTCCCAGCAAGACCCACAAGCGAGGAGCTCTTTTTTTTAGGAACAAAGTGTGCACTTTAAATTTGCAGCTGAAAAATAATACAGTATGAGAAAATCATTCAAACCAATGAACTTACATCACTTATACTAATTTTATCTCTTTTAAGTTATTAAATATAGCCTGCCTGAACTTTAGCCACACAGTTTAGCAAATTGCCTTTCACAGTCTTGACTGACCTCCCCAACTCGTCACAGAACATCTTTGTTTTTATCACCAAATCTCTACTGAGGTGGAGGAGGGCAGCTACTTGGTTTTTAAGAAAAGTCAACACAGAAACTGTCTCCAGCCTTCCAAGTCATATATCCTGTGAATGGTTCCGCCACGCCAATTTTCTTTTGTGAAGGGGGCTTTCTCAAAATAGTACAGTCAAATACAGTATGGAAAGAAGCAGAGCTGTGGCCGGGTAGATTGAGAATTTATTTAGATTTCTCATGTAAGTACTCAAATTGCTCGAAAATCCCCTGAGCTCAGGGGATTTACGAACAATTTGAGTTTTGACTAATTGAGGGCATGGTGGTGACTGTCCTCTTCCTTTGGAGCACGATTGTTTGTGAATTAACATTAATTGCAAGAAACTCTTTGTAAAACTATACTAGTGCGTCTGTAGATACTCAGTGGCCTCTGGTTTTATTAGATCCTCATGTAAGTAACTGAAATAGCTCTCGAAGTGGCTTAGGAAAAGAAAGAGATGACTAGAGGGACATTGATGTCACCATTTTACTTTTCTTTGTTATATCTTTCCCTGAAAGTATATCACTGGAATAGGAACTGGGTTTGCCTAATTTTGGTTGAAAACAGAAAAACATAGTTTGAATCAGAGACCGTAGCCTATTAAAGGCAGGTTTTACAATTTAAGTTGCCAAAAATGAACCACTCTCAGCAGGGAGCTGAGTAGAACCAAGACGGAAAGAAAGTTAGGGAACTTCACATATACTCTGGAGAGACTGGCTCTCCATCTCTGACTTAAAGCTCTTGTACTGAAAGTCTGCCCTGATAGCAAGTGAAGCTAACATCTTGATGGCCACCAAGAGCAGAGAGCGTAAGGCCTTGCTAATAGGTCAAGCTTGCACTGTGAAACTTCTTTCCATGGGTTAAAGACTACAGAAGGTGCTGGAGACAGAGGGAGGTATGACTACCAGGAAGAAAACCAGTAAACCAGTTGTAACTTAATATTTCAGTTGCCTATGATTGTGAAACATTAGATTAGGGGGTCAAATGAGCTGATGTTGCTCTAAAAGAAACCAACCAGTTGAAACCTAGCATTTGCTGTGGACCTGACATTAAACTGGGGGCCATCCTGCAGAATGGATTGTCGCCAAAAGAGCTTTTTTTCTGATAGTATTTGGGCTTTTGTGTAGGCGAAAAAATTTGTCCCAGTCTGAAGATTTTTAACCAAGGTTCCAGTCTTTTGCATCCAGGAAAGGGAGCACCTGAAAAGTTGGGTCTCTTCTCAGCTGCATCTTCCAGCCTTGTCCTGTGGGAGAATTTTAATATCCCAATGTTTCTAAATTTGAAAGACACATTTTTACAAGGATGACCCTCCAATATTTACCAGACAATACTCCATCGAGTGTTGGCCACAGCGGGCCTTGCTTTATGATCCAGTACACTTCACAGAATAACATTACATTTGACTTTCCCATTGATTTTGCTTTTTGCAATAATTCCTGGACAGTATTTTGACTTTTGTTTGTCTCTTTTTGACTACCTCAGTTAGGAAATGATGAGTTATTTATAATTGCATTGTTGTCTTGATGTTGCAGATGTACTACATGTATATTCTTTGAGGAAATCCTTGCTGCTTGAGACAGCTACTAAAGATAAACAATGTGTTCCTCATGGAAATCAGTTTACCTTGTAGGAGTCAAATTATTTTTAAACTATTTTTGTTTATTATGGATTTGCGGTTGGTCAGACAAACCTTACATCAAAATTGTGATCATTTCCTTTGCTATACAACCCATTTCCATTTTCCTAGACACAATACTATCCTTTAAGGCCAAGACTCCTAGAACCCTGGCCCTGATATGTCTTCCTAAGACTTACAATTAATTAAGCCTGGGCGGTAAACTACGCTTCGCTTGCTGAGTTTGCAAAGTTTTCCGCACCCTGCGGAGCTCGCTAAGTTTTTTTCCTCACTCGTGCTCATCAACAGCAAGTTGGCAAGCGCGAGTAAGTAAAATAGATCTCCCAACGAGAGTTTTCCTCGCTTACACTCGTCAACGTGTAGTTGGTGAGCGTGAGCAAGGAAAATCACCCTACCGATGAGATTTCTCAACGCGGCCAGTCGGATTTCTGAATGTGAGTGGTTGCGTATGCTCGTGACCCCTTGCGTTCAGAAACCTTCCGTTCGCGTTGAGAAAGCTGCAACTCGGGTAGAAAATCCACCCGAGCAGCAGAAAGAAAGCAGCACCCTCTTGCGCTGCACATGGTGCCGTTCGCAATGATTTTCCAACGAGGGACAATCACCCGGTCCTGAAAATCACCTTGAACGGCATGACCCTAATGCACTCTGCTGCTTGCAGAACTCCACGCAGCACGTTGGAGTTTTTTTGTCACTTCGCGGAGTTCCAAGTAGCGGAACTACGTGAACTCCGCCCAGGCTTTCAATTAACCGCTTCGCCGCGATCGGAATTCCGCCCAGGTGCTGGACATTCCGATCGCGGGTGTGGTCATGACGAGCTCAGCTCGTCATGCGCACAGCGCGACCGCGCAGCATGACGAGCTGAGCTCGTCATGAGCATCGAAGGGGTTAATTACATAAATGTTTCTTTTATTTAGGTTTTGTTTTGGGCTATTACAGAACACAATAGGAGGTAAGTGCAAAAAGGTGCCAAATGGAATACAGGTAAGAAGAGGAAAATTATGTATGAGGTGTGTTAGTCTTAGCTGGTATTCCTCTACTGTTTTCCCAATTAATACAAGTGTTCAGTAGAATGCCCAACCAAAAAGTCTATCTGGTGGAATTATTGGAACCAAGATAGTCTACTCACAGGACTTCTAGGTTTTTTGCAGTATGGGACACTAGACTCCTGGAGATCTGTCTCTATATTCAGCCTATTTATGTATCAGATGGAAGCTGGGCCATTGAAGGTGAAGTGCAGAGTCAGGTTTTGTAAGCAACAGAGCCCTTTGTTTCAATAGGCTTTGCGGATAGTAGTGGAGGTATTGAAGTTGAAAACTGAATAAACTAGGGGCAGTTGAAAAACTTCCAAGGCTGGTTTTGGATGGTTACATATCCAAGGATTGCTTTATGATTTTGTTGTCTTTACAATCTAATGTATAGTCTTTTCTAGAATTCAATTATAGACAGTGTTACAGTTATCTAGTTGTCCCCTGACTAGGACTCAACTATTGTATCGATGCAAACTAGTTGTAAAAAGGTGGAAGACGATTGTGTAACCATTGACTGTACTGAGCCCAGTGACTAGTCCAGGGTGGTCATTTCGAATCATGAATGCCAGAAGACCTTAGAGATGCAGTGTAAAGTCTCCATGCTCAAGGCCCATTACTTTAGCTAAAGGTTTATTCTAACCAGTGACATTCAGTGGGACACTGTTAACTGGAGAATGAATATGGGTAGTAATCAAGTTAGAGTGCCCTGTTGTTGTTTGATAGACGTTCATTGTATAATCTTTTGACAGATAGCAAAGTTCAGCCAGTGTGTGTGTGTGTGTGTATGTGCGTGCATGCGTGCGAGCGTGCACGAGTGTGTGTGAGTGGTGGAGTTAATAAAAGTGCTTGATCTGCTAAAATGCATTTGTGGCCTTAGTTTTGTTTTTGGGAGAGTGGATCGTTTTTTAACCATTACGTCTTTCATCCATGTAAAAGGAATCTGCCTAAGTGATCTGCTTACTCCTGGCACCCAGGAGTGAATCAGGAGAACTCCAAAAGTAAGTCGCACCTAATCAGAGTAAAATCTTTGCGAATCAGCCCTTTTACCTATTCTATAAATCAGCAGTGTTTTTGGGGCAGGTGGAGGAAGAGGTGAATTTTGGGTGAAGTCTTTTACTGAGACTGAGCAACCTACTTTTCAACAGTTAATAGCCATTTCGTTTTCACTGAAGCGAGGCCATGCGGTTTAACCCCGAGGTGATTGTTTGCAATATTATAAAGTACTAGTAGCCTTTACATTGCAGAAAGCACCATTCTCACACACGATTGCATGCTGCTTCCGTTGTTTATTGCAGTGCAACAGTGCTGTGAATC
Source organism: Calotriton arnoldi (assembly GCA_963921515.1). Classification (NCBI taxonomy): domain Eukaryota; kingdom Metazoa; phylum Chordata; class Amphibia; order Caudata; family Salamandridae; genus Calotriton; species Calotriton arnoldi. The sequence goes on from CAWUFW010005455.1 coordinate 29,039, forward strand.
AGGTCTCATTTCTTAGCAATGCACTCATTCAAGCATCTTTCTTCTCAGGATGACCTACTTTGGTGTCCATTTGCTTTCTTGTATCACACCTTTATAATCACCATTTCCTTTTGTTCAGGTGTTTCGTCTAAATTTGCATGTGGTTGTTAACACACCCTGTTATGATATATGATTGTGAAATATTTTCAAAGTGGTTTATTCAGTTGTGCCTTTGTGCCACTTGGGCGGATCCGGGTAAATCAGTAGAAAAGCATTTTAAATCAGCTAGGAAACGTTATGTGATTTTAAGCAAATGAATCAAAATATCAAACCCAATAACCTCTGAACTTTGCCATTTAAGGTCGCTATCCAAGCTTATTCCTTTTGGCAAGCACTGCTCATGACTTTACCCATGTCATCAAGGGCAACTATGATGACCTGTGTACATCTAGAGGCTGAAACGCATCGACATTCAAGAACAGGAGCACGACCACCTACTAACAAAGCAACAAAGGGCATTGTGCTGCAGGATATAGAACCATTATTTGGGATATAGATATACCTCTAAATGTTATCTATAAGTTGGACCACATAATAAAAGAAAATTGGGCACCTTATTTTATAATGCAACAGCAAGAAGTACAGTGTGCCTTGGACTTTAGAAAATGTGTACTAATGTTTTGAAAGGCTGAATTATTAGAACTTGTGTGAATGTAATACAACCCCCCCAATAAACCTCGGTTGAGCCTGAGCAACGGCAACAAGTCACTCCTAGCTTCAAGACACCTCGGCAATCGTGCGCTTTATAAATATACCACTCACTCTCTCTCTCACTCACGAACATTATTGATGCTGTTTCCAATATATTTAATAAGTCATAATGGTTGTTGGTGAAGGTTTATTTGCAGTATCATGTTAAAGTAATGCTTTAAGCTAAATAATGTGGCGGGTCCAATACAATTTTGGTATTGTGATTATAGGTTTATATTGCTCATTTATTCTCACAGAGAACCCTATTTTTTAAGTATCACGTTAAGCCCAGGTTTTCTTAGGGTCATATGAATTACCCCTCATGTGTGGTATGTGTTTTAGGTATGATCACAACATTGTAGGATAAAAGTGGACACTGTGGGTCAGATTTAGCAAAGGTTTTGAGTCGCCCTTGTACCACGCAAGGGGACGCACGGTGACACAAAACCTAGAATGAGATTTACCAAGCCACGCATGGCCCTGTGTGACTTGGTAAATCTAGAGTAACCCAAGGCAGGCCAAGTCGCAGCCTTGCTTTACTCTGCCCCAGGGAGGCGTTCCATGGGTTTGGGGTATGGGTTTTCCGGCGCATCCACCCATGGATTTTGGCGCTTTCCCAGATTTACCATGAGTGGTCGACCTGGAAATGCGTCAAAATTCTAGGCCTTCCCAGGGGAGGCGTCACATGGAGAAATATCTTCATTTCTCCTTTTTTTTCCCTTTCTACATGTGCTGCATTTTACAGCACATGCAGAAAGATGAAAAAGCCTCAAAGGGTTATTGTTGTGCAGGAAGGTGTCCCTTCCGACACAAAAACAATCCTGCCTGCAACACAGGCATGGTGCAAGGGTGCCTGCGTTGGATCTAGACATCCAAAAGTGCGCCAGCACAAGGAGAGAGCAGGAATGTGCCATATCCTTTTAGATATGGTGCATTCCTGCCCTCTCCCCTTCACACAGCGCAGCAAGGTGTCCTGCTGCATTGCGCGGTGTGAAAAAATGATAAATATGGCCCTAGGTATGTAAGTGTTTGGCTTCATAAAACATATAAGTGATTGAATTCTTTGATTTTCTAGTGCCTTATATGACATGAGAATCTTGTTTGTGAAGTTTCATGATGATTTTTCCTTTACAAAGCAAATGATAATCGTCCAAAGAATATGGACTTGACTGGCTCAAATTGGTGCAAAATATTATTTTGATGATTCAAACTAATTTAACATAGATGTCTTTACTGTTTAAACTTCTCAGGCACTGATTTCTTGCTGCTGTCGTCCAAGAAACTACCCACTGGCTGGTGTTTTCCCTGCTACCTTTCTGCCTACTTCGAGTAACTGTCTTTGGAACATAGCAGAATATTACTTTCATAAATTGGCCTTTAATGAGAAAAATTATAGATTCTAAACTTCGTCACAAATTTCTCTTTTTTCCACACCATTTAAATTAACTACTTTGTGAATTCAATGCTCGTTTAGGGAAACCATGCTTGATATACACAAATGCCACTTTTATAAATTGTGTCCAGTTTTTAAAGGGTAAATAGCTTTCTGGGTCCACCATGGGTTTCATATCCATAGTCACACAAATAGCAAGTGTGAAGAAACCACAAAAATAGGAGATAGTAGACACTGCTTACAGAAAAGAAAAAAGAATAGTCAAAAAATCTCAGACCATCATTTAGAGTGGCAAAAAAGTGATAACTTTGTGTTAGTTGGATTACTGCACATTCCTCCTAGTTGACTAATTTTGATTAATGTTGCATTACCATATTAGAAATACAGTAACACTGCATCATGTCATCGACCTATTGACAAGTAACTCCACACAAATACATGCAGAAAACCTCACAAAATGACATAATTTTTACTAGTTAGCCTCCCTTCTGGCTCAAATTAGGAATTTTCCACAACATATTCTGTTATAGTGACCCGGAAACTAATGAATTTTGTTGTTTCTAGATTTGCTGATTATCCATTCCACAACAAATTTTAATACAATAAAGGTGCTAAGTAATTTTATTATTTGGGCAGTACATGAGTTAATCTTTAGCACTCATTTCCTAATCATAAATATAATCTATTTTCATCTAGGGCAGGGTTTAATAGGACTTGTTTCAGGAAGCTGAGAAACCCCTATGACTGTGACCTGATAAGAGAAAAAATCACTAATTTCTTTCTTGTTCTACAGATACCAAACTGAGGAAATGTATCAGTTCTGGTTTGTATGTTTTATATACATGAAGGAGTTTGAATGCATGCACGTTAAAATTAGCTCAAAACAAGAGGGAATTAATCACAGTCCATCACGTCACCCATTAGAATACTAAGGGGGATCGTATATGTGACCCTGAAGAAAGCCGTCTGACTTTTTCCGGCATTCAAAAGGCTGAAACATATAGACCCACAAATGTTAGTGATAATTATAACCTCTAAAAGCTTTGCTTTTTGGTTTTAATCTCACCAGGTGACTTCCTTAATAAACATATGGTTTTTCCACAGGGTACCACTAGGTAATTTTAAATAGAGTTGCCTCCCTTACATAGAAAGATCACCTTTGAAAGATTAGGGTCGAGGCCGCCCACACACAATTGGTGCCTGGGCGAAGATTTGATGATAATGCATGCCACTAGGAAAACTAGTGGCGGAGAGTCCTTTTAAAAATTAGGATGGATGCCCCTCCAGATTACGGCCAAGAGATACATAATTTAGATTGTGGTGCTTCTCTCTGTGGTGTAGCAATTGTATAACCCTGGGAAGTGCTGCAGAGGAATTCTTCACATCAGATAGCGAGCTATATTCGGATGCAACATCTACATCACAGGCAAACTCCATGCTAGAGCCACCCAAGAAATGAGCAAAAAAAGTGCTTTGTGAAGTACAGACCAGAATGGGAACTTTCACACCGCAACATCTGCAAGGTGTCAGAAGATGTGTACAAGGCCATGTGCAACCTCTGCAATAAAGACTTTTCCATTGCCCATGGAGGAGAGCGTGATATCAAAACCCATGAGGCTGAGCACAGCATAAGAAAAATGCCTCAGGCAGGGTGAAGATGGCCACAATTTCATCTTACCTGCAACCAAGCTTCCAGCCAGAAGTATCCAAAGTCACAGCTGCAGAGGTGACTCAGGTGTACCATGCTGTGAAGCATCACATCTCCTACCGCTCCCTGGATTGTGGCATCAAGCTAAGCAAAGTAATGTATCCCGACTCATCCATAGCGATGAAAGCATCTTGTGGCCGCACAAAGGCATCGAGCATCACTGTGAATGTGCCTGCAACTCTATCGTTGCAGCAAGCACAAGAAGACTTAAAAGATGGATATTTTTCCGTTTGCAGTGACGCCTCAAACAAAGGTAACATTAAACTCTACCCACTTTAGTTGCAGCACTTTAATTTCACCTCCGGTGTGGCCTACACTCTGCTGGATTTCTACGAGGATGCAGCAGAGACTGCTACAGCTATTGCACAGCAGATCACAACAAAATTAAATAACCATGGTCTGAAAATGGAGCACGTCGCGGCATACTGTGGGGACAACACAAGTGTCAACTATGGACGACATCATTCTGTGTTCCAGCTTTTGAAGGGAGCAAATGGAGACATTCTGCCTGCAAACTGTACTGCCCATATCCTGCATAACTGTGCTAAACAAGCTATTAATGGACTTTCAATGGATGTAGAATCCTTTGTTCTAAAAGTCTACAGCCATTTCTCTTCTTCCGCAAAGCGGACAGCGGAGTTGAAAGGGTTTTTCGCTTTTGTGGACCTAGAGTGGCAGCCTTTGTTTCGGCATGTCCCAACACGGTGGCTCACATTGTTCCCAGCCATTGCGCGACTGTTGAAGTGCTGGGCAGCACTAAAATCCTATTTCCTTTCCCTTGGGCCAGAAAAAACACCCAGAGCAATGTGGGATTTTCTAGGACTTGAAAGTGGGGAGGCCACTATGTCACTTATTTTGACTTGTACTTATGTTTGTTGTCTATTTACTTACATACTATTGCACAACTTAATTTGTAGTGTCGGTAAAACTTGCCCTTTGTCCCGAATTATTGTCCTGAATTTTGACCCTCCATCCTGAATTTTTGTCCTGAATTTTGACCCTTTGTCCTGAATTTTTACACTCCCCGTCTGGAATTCACACCCATGCCAGTTGGTCACCCTATAACGTAGTCAAGCGGGAAAGCAAGAATATCATTACAGACAGTCCCTTTTCAATGCGGATGTTTTAACTGCTGCACCACGGCCAACATTATGAAAACAGTGGAAGGATACCACAAGCGAGAACCAGAATTCAGCGTTGAATGTGTCCCCTGCCCATTATGAATGATACAAAGTGCTTCTCTGGCGAGAAACCACACATTAATGCTCTGTCTGAAGGATTCCGCAGAGGAGAGAGATCAGCACTAGAGCTAGTTTTACCATCCGAGAGGCTGCCATATGGTGGAAACACGGTAGATGTGGTTGTAGGTGACAATGGAACACACAGCCAAACTGGAGAGCCTCTCCTACAGTGGCAACAAAATACATGGCATGGTTACAGCTAGCTGGGTGGCTCCTCTCTATGCTGGGCAGAATGCATGGTACACTTTAAGGGGGTAGTGGCCTGTACAACATATCTCCTATGAATTCCTGCTATAATCCAATCTCATTTTGATACTGGTTCTTTTCCTCTTTAATGTCATTGTTATTAGCTGGATTTTGCACTTAACTATTGCTGCTAGGTCGAAGGTATTCAGTTATCTCTATATAAGCACTTTCTTCTCTCTTTTTCAAGATATCCCCTGTCGAATTTATTTTATGGCTGTGATTTTATCTGTTACAAAATTATACTTTCATGATATGCTGCTACATATTTTTTTTATCCCTCTAAAAAGTGAGTGATTAGTTTCTTGAGATTTATACGAATAATATTCTACGGTAAAGGTCTCTATTTGCACAATGTAAAATGTTATTTCATCATGCGATTCTCTTGTACCCTTTTAAGTGGACCTCTTTTGAGTTCCACACCTTAACAAGCATTGACAATGCAATAGGTCTCGCCTTTGATTGAGTTAAAGCCATTTGCTTTGCTAATGGTATTGTATAGCAAAGCAAATGGCTTTAACTTAATGAAAGGTAGTGAAGGTAATTCCCCTTTCAACAACCCATATAGTCATGAACAAGTATAAAAAGACCATTACAATAAACTTTTGCATATCTTCATTAGCCACCAACCTACCACTAAGTAGGACGAAAAAGACCCCGCACTCACACATCCGTCCATTTATAATCCCATGGTGGCTACCTATGTTCATTTCCCTCAACTGCAGATAGTGATTTGCTGCCATTGATTGCATCTGCAAGCACTCAGACAAAAGGTCTGCGTGTACAGTAGAGGCGGTCTGCCATCTCTTGAGTAGATCACGACAGGGAGAAGATTAAGATTTTGATATGGAAGTCCCCATATCTTGGGGCTTATTCACCTCCAGGGCAGAAGTGGGGGACAGTCAGTCTCTTAGCTCAGACACTTTCATTGTCTTCTACAAACTGGAATAATCTGGGATGATGACTCTCAGAAAGGTAGAGTTGCTGGAGATACTCAGTTCCAAGTCCATGGTATCAGAATAACTGCTACTTTGGGTATTTACACTTCGTGGTTAATGTAGCGCATTAAAGAAGATGGCCTCCTAAAAGCACTGGCTTGATAGCAGATGGCGCCAATCGGGGGCGAGGTTCTAGGGCCATTATCAGGCATGCTCACACCGTTTCAGGTCTAGCATCTCTGTTCAAGGGGCACAGCTTTCTGCACATTAATCCACTTGCTTTTTGGGAGCTGGGCGCTGACCTGACCTTGCTGCTTGCATAGAAGTTGGTACATTAACTTGCTAAACTATTCTAGCGACAACTTTTTGATGGAAGTCCGGGAAAGGAGATTTGTTCTAACCAGCCAGTCCTTGCAGGTCAAATCCACATTTTAGACACATAAAGCAGGGTTACAAATTCAACAAAAATTGTAACATTTTTATTGCCAGTGTGACCCACCACAGGTCGCGTACCCAGGAATGATTTATGGTTTATCCTCTGTTATGTGGTGTGATGTCATGTGGTGCCTGGCTTTAAAGTCACATCTGCAAAACTGCGTCGGAGTAAGTGGTATCACTAACGGTGTTCTGTCGAATCTCTGGAATGTCACAGGTACAGTATGGTACACATTGGCAGCATCTGTACGCAGCGTTTCTACCATATGTGCGGTTTTGTAGCACACGTTCTTGTGCGTGGAAATGACTGATGTCAGATATTGGCTGGTAAAGTCCATGGTTAGCAAATGAAGAAAGGGACAATGCGGAAGGTTATACAATACCCTCATAAATATGTTACAATCTAACACTACTTGAAGACATGTGGTAATGTGAAGGAGCCACGCTCATGAGAGCAGGTATAAAGTAGTGTAAAAGCGAGTCACGGACTACCCTTGAAACAGCATTCTATAGTAGGCATTTTGATGAGCAGCAATTAACTTGCATCTGAATAATCGGCTCGCTTAAATTAGGTCCCTTTTACTGTTACATTACCTACAGAACGTAACATTGCTCTGCATTTGTGATTTAAATCTGTTTAACGAGAAATTGTCATTTCACGCAATCGCATCCACAATGTCTGCCATAGCTGCATTCAGTCATGAGTCCACTAGAGGGCAGCACATCATAAATTAAGCCAGCTACAAGCGAAAGCGCACGTAAATCTGCGGTGGCACCTATCTTATGTCACGTGTAATCCCACGCACGTGCACATCTTCTGTCCAACCGCATGCACGCTTTGGAATCCGTATCGATTCCAAAAGGTCCTCACCATGGCGAGAGCGGCGCATGCACGCTGCTAACGCCAGGCGAGACCTAATAAAAATGAATTGAAATGACAGCAGCAGGGGTGATGCTAATGATACAGGATGCTTTGTGGGCGATGTGCCTGTTCTCACCCAGTAGGGTGAATATACTTGTCATAGGGGCTATATGTTTTCTGTTCGTTTTTATTACATGTTCACATCATGCAGTCATGGCAGTAATAAAGGATTCAATATGCTTCGAGGGGTTGACTAGAACTCTAGGTTTCTAGCCGAGGTAGTCAAGATGTTACAGGGGCATTAAGTTAGAGGATTGTGTGCAAATGAAGAAGGAAAGTAGAGGACTTCAGTGTGTGTGCGACTGTTGGGCTTGAACTGCAGGACAGATGTCATGGCCAAAAGCAACGTAGTCAATATTCAATGATTCTGTATGTTCAACTGCTATAGGGCACTCAACATGTTGCAATTATTTATGATGATGGACCTGCCTTAGCTTATGATGATGGGTTTGCCCATATGAAATAATACAAAGTGCATCCCCGGTGGAAAACCCGACATTGCCATATACCACGGGTAGGACTGTGGTGGGTAAGCAGCCATTTATGATTGTCAGTGTTATTGTCACAGAAGCCAGGGTCATATTGAGGTCCACGTAATGGTTTGGATGTCATAGGGGATTAGTGTGTAATCAATGGCCCATGTCGAAATGGAATGTACGCAGTGGTTACATGAACCAGAGAAAAAGTCAGTCCTGAGCTATGGTGTCTTTGCGCCATAGGGTCTGAGGGTGTAAGGGTGCTAGGAAGACGTGTGATAGAAGGCCTTCAGAATAGATGACACGGTTACAAAAGGTGAAACTCATCCCCTAAGATTGCATATGTAAACTGATTGAGAGTCTGATAATGTTGGCTATGCCACAAAGATTTATAAGAGTGTACGTGTCTGTGATGAAATGAGTGCCGCGGTTGGGGAGAGACAGAAGTACAAGCAAGTTCCAATGGTGTTAAGTGACTTTGTGTGAAGTAGTCAATTGCATCACACACTAGTAGTTTTGCTTTTAATATTATAAGAACCAGAACAAAAATACCAGCATACAAAGCGCTGTAATAAAAAAAGCCAATTACTTATATAAGGTGTACAAAAACTATGAGCCATTAACAGTAAAGGGATCGCCTGCCTCCTACTTACATGGACCGTCCATGAATTCAGCCTGCTGTTCATTGTTGTCCGTTATTGATCTTATTAATGTATGACATTTCGCAGTATTGTTAGCACTTCCGGGTCACCTGCCAGCCAATCCCACGGTCGAACATATTCTGGGACTGTTAACATGTAAGGTAATTTAACAGTGGAGTATTGGAGAACACCGACCAATCGCAGTGCACAGCATAGAATTCCTAAGTGCTGATTGGCTGCTGAGTTGTGAATGTGTTTCTGATTCAGTACAATCTCTGGTAGTCGGCATGTGCCGCCCACTTTAGAGCGGGGTGCGCTTGACTTTGCTGGTAGGGATATTAAGGTGAGTTAGTCGCAGCAGCTAGGTGAATGCCCTTTCAGAAGAGCCAGGTCTTCTTGCTGCCGATCGCGGTTCTATAGGGGCTGGTGAGCGTTAGAGAGTTGGGGCGGCAGCTTGAGGAATGGTTGATGCAGCACGGTGAGAGTGAGCAGTGGTCAACCCGGTCACAGGTCTCGCACTGCGGCCTGTTGGATGGCTGACGGGCCCGTTCACGAATGACAGCCGGCCCGGGGCTCATCAAAGAAGCCCCCACTGGATGCTGCCAATTCCCTGGGGCTTTTGCTGGGCCCCCGAATGCCACGGGGACCGGGAGCCAGCAGAATACGAGGCGGCTACTCTCGCTGTGGCATGTGTCATGTCCAGCAATTTCTTTTTGATATTGGATATTCCGTTGATTTACCACAGGATTGATGTGTACCTCTCGGCTGTATTGACTGCTCCTTGGCCTGGATATAAGGCACTGCTGGAATAGATGTCAAGATTTCAGACTGCTTATGTGTGATATTTTGTTTTCAACGTGTTTGTGTGTGACGTTTTGTTGCACAATGTGTGACGCAATCAGGTATCATTTTCTTCACGATGCAAACACCCAAACTTTAGCTGTGTAGAATTGGTTTTAAAAGCTAGCTAGCATTTGTTTCCTTGGGAGTTAAGAACTGCACCATAGGCGTTATAACTATGTTTTATCGATACCAACAATAAATGTGATTGTTGTGATGAGCTTGGTGTTTATGTAGCCTATCACATGTCGGGGAACATTCATGCGAGGAGCCTTTATGATACGTCTACATTCTATGGGTTTGAATAGGGCAGTTTGGTTGCTGGCTGTGTTTTGGGTTCTCTCTGTTGAAATAAACATCTTGTCGGGAAAAAATCCTTTAAGCAGTGCAAATCAATTAATCACCACATCTGCAACAAAAGGGAGTACAAACAGGTTTATTGCATATGCCAGGCTAGTACAGCTGGGAGAGCGACGACGTGCTATAAGAAAAGCACAAGTCAGTCTCAACTTACACACACTTCGAGTCTAGTCTTATAATACTAATTTTGGCTTACTTCCATAACTCTAATACAATATGAACAATAGAAAAAGCTTCCTGCTTTTCCGTTATGTCCCACCAAGATTACATACATTTCCTGCAGCTTTTCCCTGTGTTCGTGACTTCTCACGCCACACTTACTTCTCACGCCACACTTAGACTACAATTAGAACATTCTTGCTGCTCCGAATTTCCTGTTACATATTAAAGACAGGAAGTTTCTCAGCCAGAATACAATGGGAAGAAAAAACACTTAAGCCACTCCGTATTTAGACCTTTTTTTTATTTTTTTATTTTTAAAGCAGGCTGTAGGTTATTTCCAGATACAACTGTGCAGCTTAACATGCACGTTTAACCACACATTTAAACCACATTATACTGTTTTCCTTTCTTTACATAATATTTTATAGTTTGTGGGCAAGTGACAGGTAAAACAGAATAATGAACACAATAATTAGGGCCTAAATCTAAATTAGGGTTTTGACTCCTTTCATTCCCTTCTCTAGTCAATTCTTTGACTACTTCCTCACTACCCCTGTGCATTTCTTCCAATTCTGTATTTTGCATCTCTTTATTTCTTATTATAGGAAACATACCTCCTACTTTAGCTGTAACCCTCTTGCAACATGCTAAGATAAGCTGAAATACTAGGCACATCAATAGCAATAAAACTATTATAGGCAACAAGGCCTTAGACAACCCCGATATTCCAGGACGGCACCCAATCAAACCAGCCAGTGAACCACTCATCTGGAGCACCTCCTTCTTTCTTCATCTGCGTACGCAAATTATGCAAAGTCAATATGGCCTGAGTTAGATTTTCTTCATCATTTGCCGGTATGAAAGTACAGCATACCAAATTAATTTTTCTACATACTTCTCCTTCGATTGCTGTCATTAAGTCCAAAACATATCTGTTTTCCATCACCATAAGTCTGATTGAACGCAGCTCTTCTTTAATTGCATTAAAGCCATCTTCAGTAGCATTTATTGCTTTCATTAATTCCCACCGGGTGATTTGAACCCAGCGACAGTTGCTTTTGCTTGAAACATAGGTATCAGACTTCCAAAAAATGTTTGGGCGTCATTGAACAACCTATACTCTTTGGGCACATCCTGCCACACTGAAGTTCCAAAGTACTCAGCCATCCTTTTTCTTCTGTGATGATGCAGCAAAGTTGATGCTTTACTCATGGAATGCAAATGCAAATCTTGAATTTCTTTTGCTGGTATTACCACAAATTGGGTATGCAAAGTCACCAGAGAGCAGATTCCGCTCCAGTCGGGGGGTAATTGAGTGTATATTCGAGCTCCACACTGCCAGAAAAAATCCATAAGGCTGGAGGTACCGCCCTGCTTATCAGCATTGTAAATAGTTGAGCTGCAATTGAGATTCCGTCCCACTTTAACAATCCCATTTCCCTGAAAGCAAAGAGAAAATCTCATTAGTTTCACAGCCAGCTTAGGATGACATTTAGTTCCAGTCCATGTATATCTCTGTATGTTTTCATCCCATACTTGCTGACATGATGCTTTTATATAATCAAATCTCAAATGATTTTTTGTTTCTGTGCCATTCCATAAAGATATGGCCCTACATGAAAATCTAGCTCCAGTAAACGATTTATTATTGGCAAATACTGATGCTTCAATACTTAATACTGGCCTGGCTGCGCAATCTGGGGACAGTTGTTTGGCAGAATAATTATTACAGGTGGATGATGGATTAGATCGCCCTAGAATACCTCGCTCCAATACTGCTTCCTCCCAATTTACATAACTATATTTCTGCCCTGTTCCCTTCATTCTGGATATCTCTTTCATTATCTCTGAACTTCCAAGATGGCCGACAGGTGAAGAGCTCCCCGGCTAGGGATTGCCTTTTTGGCTCTTATCCTCTGGAATCTTCCCCGCCTTGGACCTTTTACACACCTGGGCTCCTATTGATTGTGGTCCTCCGATCCACCAACTTCCCGCGATTGAATATCCGTGACCTACCTCTAAACCTCAGAGGAACCGTGTGTGTTCTGCCGACCGTGAGACCTAGCGTCGTGGCTGATGCCCGGTGGAGCTACCTTGATAGCTATAGGGGAGATTTGCTGTTGGTTCACCCCCCCAGCCGTCTCCTACCCAGCCGGACAGTGGGCACACTTACCTTCGTCTCTTCGTCGAGCCTCCTTCCTCCTCGCCTTCCCGACGACGCACCGAGGGTCTGCCGATGGCGGAACCAGCTTCAGCACTGTCGTTGCCCGGTGAGTTGCCTGGGTGGCTGTGGAGGGGATGGCTGGGAATCGGCCCTCCGTCCGTCGCCTGCTTTTTGAATTTTGCAGCTTCTGCTTGTCCCCTTCCTTCGCCTCCCTTGGGCGCGTTTCAGACGCGCAAGTGCTGTTTTTACCCCGGCTGAGGTGTATCGGAGGGAGTTCCATGGCACTGCGGACTATGGCCCCTCAGCTTGTCTTCACCTCTTGAATCGGGGAAGGCGCGCCCTACCGATCCCCACTGCTGCCTGCCTTCTCCGGGACTACTGACTGGGCACCCGATCGATCTGTGCGGCTTACCGAACTATGACTCTGCTGCCCCTGCAGCCCTGAGCGTTTGCTCGTTTAAACGATCCGATTGTTTTCGGCAATCCCAAACCCCCTCCCTCCTTGCTCCTGTGACTGCTGCCCCCCCCACCTCAACCCTGCTCCGTGGAACCAGCGCCCTTATGATTTTGTTGATTGGACTTATTTGCGTTGTCCCACCATTTTGTGTCTTTGTAAATGGTGCCCGTGACCCGGATCCTCCATCTTGGATGATCCGTCCTTTTTCACTTACTGCATGACTTCGCCCTTTGTCGCCTGACAATCCTTTACTCTGACTTGACACCCCTTGGTCTCCCTCTCCCCTCTTTTCTCTTTCAATCACCGTGACTCAGGATGTTATGATTACTGATTTCCCCCCCCCCCCATTTTGACTTTTCATATTGTTTTCTGGTTCCCTTGGAGCATTTCCGGTTCTACCCGGCCCGATCTTCGGTCCTCCCCTTTTTTTTTTCCTTTCCCCCCTCTACCTTCCCTACCCCTTTGGACATGTGTATATTCTATGCTATGTTATAGTAACTGATGTTATTGTGCAAAACTGTTTTTCTCCTATGTCTAGACTAGGCTCCTGTAACTGATTCAATATTTGTAACTTGCTGATGCTCATGTAAAGCGCTCTGATACCTCCGGGTCTAGCCAGCGCTATATAAAACTCTGCAAATAAATAAATAAATAAAATAAATAAGTTGAGCAAACACAACACATGTCTTCTCACTCTCTCCATTTGTCTTGCCAAGGTATCTAGAGTCGACATTATTCTGTGTTGTTTTTATATCAATCATGTGATTATAATGGAACTCAAGGTTAAGGTCATGTGGCATCATTTCCTTTAAAAAAAAATATATATTTTTATTAACAATTTTATTTTGATAGTTCATAGTGCATCGAGAAAAGACCATCATTTTACCCCAATTTAAGACCCCCCCCACTCTCCTCCCCCATGCTACACATTTACAAACAATCATTTCATAACAGTGGTACAGATTATATTACTGGGTTAATAACACGCTGCATATAAGGTGGAGAATAAAACCTCGGGCCAGTATAAATAGGAAAGACCAGATACTGCTAAAGTGCATTGTGCTAAACTGTCTCAGTTCCTTGATTCTAGCCACTCAATAAGCGGTCTCCACCTCCTAAGACCCTTCCTTTTACTACGGACCCCTTTCCTTGAAAGGATTGCTTTTTCCAAGTTGCAGATTGCTATCACCCGGTTTAACCATTATTGAAAGATTGGTGGGTTCTTATCTAACCATGTCAAAGCTATACTTCATCGAAAAATGGTCATGGCGATATAAACCATTTCCCTTCCTCTTGACCCTCTTCCTCCCGCAGAGACTCCCAGCAGTATCACAGCGGGGGTCAGTGATACTTGAATATTGAATTTAACGTTAAAAAATTCAATTCTGTAATCTGACTTTTAATAGGTGACAACGAGACAGAGGTTGCAAAAATATGTACAATATCAGCCACCCTTAGTTGACATCTGGGGAATTGTGAGCCTTTGCCGTCACCCAATTTAATAATCCTACTGGGTGTATAGTAAAGATTAAAACAGGTTTTATAATACTGTACATACAATTTTGAGGATAAAAAAATTTTTTGGGCCAGAGAAAAGGATTCCAGAAAGCTAGATTCAGAGATAGTCAGTCGTTCTTGCCATTTCAGAGAGTGTTTATCTACATCATCCTTCATTCGTTTACTGAGGAGGGAATAGATAAATCCGATGGAGTGTTTATGCCCAGCAACCAAAGCATCAACCAGGTCACACTTTTGAAACCAAATCGGACTTCCTCCCTTGCGATATAAGAAATCCCTATCCTGGAGATATTAAAAAAATCTTTCTGGGGGCATGGCCGAGCAAGATGGCCGAGCGGACGTGATCCATCTCGGCTCCCGCTCCACGCCAGGGAATTAAGTGTCTAACGATGAGCTAAGCTCGCCAAAATCGCTCCAAGCCAGCGCTATCGACCCCCTGAGCAGGTGGCAGCAACGCGGGGACCGGACAACGACGTCTCCAAACTGCGGGGAGCCTGACTAACATCCACCGAGGCCGACCGCGACATCCCCCAAAATGGCGGCCGCCTGAAGATAACGGCAACAGCGGACCGCCGCAAGCTCCCACCCGGCAGAGATCATCAAATTTGTGTACCCGGGACCGCACCCTGACAGATGTCCTGCAGCTTCATCAATCCAACGCGGTAAGCAAGCACGGACGCCGCGTAGCGTTGCGGGCGGGGGAGAGCTCTGCGGCCGGCGCTGGGGGAGCCACGAAGGGGATGCCCCACTCTGACCAGAAGCACTAGGGAGGCGGCGAGGGGCTGGGACGAGCAGCCGCCACAACAGCTTTCCAGGGAATGTGATCCACGAGGAGCACAGGCGAAAATCCAGCACTTGTCGGCCCCGCGCCTGACCTTGCCTGACTATAAAATGGCGGCCCATCACTAAGCACACCAGCAGCGGGACGAAGAGCGCGAAAAGCAGAGGGGTCCCTGACATAGCCTACATGAGAGTGCGTCCTTCCTGCACGGAAGCACATCTCTGTTACTACTTTCCTGGAGTGTCTGAAGCCCCTGTCACGACTCTACATCACTAGAGCTCTCCTCGGGGGGGCCACCCCACTCGCTTTCGGTAACGCTATGCAGCCAAACAGGACATGACGGCCCAGCAAAACCTCGGCATCCCCAGCTCGCACTGAAGGCCTTCACTGCTGTGTGTGTAACAACTCCGACCACCTATAACTATTCCTGCCACACACAACGCGAAGAGCACAGAGGAGCCCGCACCTATGCCGTCAAAGAAGACACCACTACCACCCAGGGTCACTAGCTTCTTTCACCCCTCAGACAAATGGCAGCCGCTGGACCAGGAAGAACCTCCAAGCGACATGGCCCTTACCAAAGACGAACTGCTGTCATCCCTGCGTGACTTTAAGGCTGAACTACACGCTGAGCTGAATCAAGACCTGAAGGCCTCCATCGACAGATCTGAACACGCGCCTGACCACACTTCAGCAAGATGTCGACTCGGTGGGCACGAGAGTGATGGACCTGGAAACGCAAACCCAGGGACTGGAAAACCACACGATGGAGACTCACGACAAACTGCAGGACCTTCAACACCAACTCCAGCTAGCCCAGCTGAAATCCGAAGATCTTGAAAACAGGGCTCTACGAGACAACATACGGATCCGGGACCTAGCAGAGGGAGCGGAAGGACCATCCCTTGAGGCGTTCCTCGAGGGCCTTTTTGCAGAAATTGTCAGCCCACGTCAGCCTAAGATTAAATTGGATCGCGCCCACCATGTCGGAGGCACAAGCAGTGGAGAACGGCGGCGGACACGCGACGTGTTAGTAAAATTCCACTCTTTTAAGGTCAAGGAAATGGTCTTGCAGGAGGCCAGGAAAAAGGGAGATGTCTCCTTCCAAGGCCACAAATGCACTCTATACCAAGATCTATACCAAGATCTGGCGCCTGCAACGCTGGCACGCAGACACCAATCCCGGCCTCTTACAACGAAACTCCGAGAGGACCACATGAGATACAAATGGACTTACCCGTTTGGCCTAAGCTTTGAACACGACAATAAACCCCGCCATATCACTGAACTCAATGAGGGACTACGCCTGCTAGGCCTCCCCCCAGTTGAGGAAGAACACGTGCCAGGATCAGCAAGGGGAAAGGAGGGAAACTCCACGCGAAGGTCCCAGTGGTCCACAAGCTCGAGGGGGAATCACAAGTGACAATGGAGGTGATAACACTGGCTCTACATTCGCTCGGACACTAAGGATGATCCCACCACATTCCGAGGTCAGAATACGGCCCTCCTGAACACTGCGGAATAAGGGCCTGTGACGCTACCCGGCGGAGAGGAGACCATCTGCAACCTCGATATAAACTCTGAGAAAATGGCGAAATCTTTTCTTTCGAACACTCAAGGAAGGCGTGGAGGGGAACTTCGTCTCTGACCTTCACCGACGAGCCCTACAGGGCACTATTGTTGATAGTCAGAACACAACATCCATCTGACTGTCACTAATGTTGGTATTGTTGGGGATTTTCTTTTTGGTTCAGAGGGGGGGAAGGATAGTCTTTTTATTCGGGTGGTGTGTGGTGAAGTTCAGTTGTTGGGTAACCGATTACACATGTGAGAAGCTCAGTCACGACTATGGGAGGCCATGGAAGACAAAGCGGCGGGGCACGGGCTATATTGAAATTCTGATTGTTAAGGGTGCTACTACAGGGAACGCGTCTGACTGCGGAGAAGGGGGGGAGCCATACAGCTACGGGGATCACAGTAGCTTCATGGAACGTTAAAGGGCTGAATTCGCCACTTAAGCGCCAAAAAGTATGGAAATATATTTCTGACCACCACTTTGTGGCCCTCCAAGAGACGCATTTAAAAAGGGATGAGGAGACGAGGTTGCGACATAAGCAATACCCACTTGTTTATAGATCTTCAGCAGGAACAAAACAACGGGGGTGGCCCTACTTTTTCACACAACAACCAAATTCCAACCAGTGGCGGTCCACGCTGATAAGGATGGCCGCCTAATCATGGTCAAGGGCAAACTAAAAGGGAAACTATGCACTTTTGTATCAGCAGATGCCCCCAAAGTGGGCCAGCCCGCCTTCCTCACTACTCTCCTAAAACGGGTTGGCGAATTTGCAGAAGGACCGACCATCCTCATGGGGGACTTCAACCTCACCTGGCAGGCAGACCTTGATAGCACACACACGCATAGAGCACTAACGAACTCCTTTCCTACAGCGATCAAACAGACAATACACGATTTGGGTCTTAGAGACGCCTGGCGCACACTCTACCCCACGACCAAAGATTACACTTTTTTCTCACATGTTCACCGCACCTATTCCAGGCTAGACTACATTTTTACCAGTCAGAGCTTACTGGGCTCCCTGCAAGAGGCAAAAATGTTCTATTTCAGATCATTGCCCGATCTCGATCTGCCTTAGATGGAATGTTGCAACGCCTAAGATCGCTAAATGGTATTTCCCGGCCTCCCTCACGAGGGATAAATTGATGCGGGATGCTCTGCGAAATTCGATCACAGAATTTTTCAATCTCAATTCCCCACAGGACACATCCCCCTTCAACAATTGGGATGCGTTCAGAGCAGTTACAAGGGGCAAATGCTTAGAGCTTAACGCTACCCTCAACAGACAGAGAACTAAGGAACGAATAAACCTGGAGACAGAATTAGACGTAGCAGAGAAAGCGCACAAGACTACCCCCACTAGGGAGACACAGCGCAAACTCACCGCCCTGAGAGGAAAACTTAAAGCGATATATAATAACAGAGCAGAGTATACTCTCCTGCGGCTCCGCCGCATATCCTACACACAAGGCAACAAAATTGGCACACACCTAGCGCGGCAATTGCGGGAACACCGGGAAAGAGAGTTCATAGGGGACATACAAGATAACGAGGGCGGGCTGGAGTCTACCGATACAGGAAAAGCCACCATTTTTAGGAAATTCTATGAACATTTATACACGGGGGAGCAACTAGACCTCACAGCACAACACAACTATTTACAGGCACTGACCTTCCCAAAGGTCACTCAGACTCATAATGATACCCTTACGGCCCCTATCACTTCCGATGAGGTGTGTAAAGCAATCAAATCGCTCAAGCCCAACTAAGCACCAGGGCCAGATGGCCTCACAGCCCTTTTTTATAAAACCTTTGCAGCTGACCTCATCCCCCACCTTACGCAACTCTTCAACAAAATGGTGGAGGAGGTACAGGTAACCTCCTCGATGGCTGAGGCGGTTATTACAGTGATCCCTAAGCTGGGGAAAAAACCTCACTTGTGCGCCTCCTATCGCCCTATTGCCCTGTTGAATTTGGACGCAAAGCTATATTCGGCCATACTAGCCGAACGACTCAACGAACTACTGCCAGACCTCATCCACCCGGACCAATCAGGTTTTATAAAAGGCAGGCAAACCCACGACAACATTAGGCGAACGGTACATTTGATTGAAATGGCGTCCAAAAGGAAAATACCGGCGGTGCTCGTGGGGCTGGACGCCGAGAAAGCCTTTGATAGGGTGGACTGGGCGTTCCTTTTTGCCATTCTTAAACGCTTTGGCTTTGCGGACAAATTTATCACCATGCTTAAAGCCAACTACATGGCGCCCCACTCCCGTGTGCAGGTCAACGGTACGCTGTCTGATTTTTTCCCCCTCACTAGAGGAACAAGACAAGGGTGCCCACTGTCACCTTTATTATTCGCCTTGAGCATCGAGCCCCTTGCGATGTATATTCGGGAGAACCCCAGGATAACGGGGCTTCCCTTTGGAGGAGATGATCATAAAATATCGCTTTTTGCGGATGACATTCTTCTATCCCTGACTAAACCATCCTCCTCCCTCCCAGCGTTACCGCTGGAACTGACCAGATTTGAACAAGTGGCGGGTTTCAAAATTAACTTGGACAAATCCTTTATCCTCAAGCTTACGCTGCCAGCATCTGACACAGATACACTGAAGAAGTGCACCCCCTGCCAATGGGCAAAACGTTCCCTTCAATACCTGGGAGTACAACTAACCCCAACTGAAGAGGGACTTTACAGGGCCAATTTTCCTCCTCTTCTCCACCAACTCCAGGGTGACCTTAAGCGGTGGAAGCCAATGTTCATCTCATGGCTAGGCCGCATACACGCAATCAAAATGACATTGCTCCCAAAACTCCTATATCTTTTTCAAGCACTGCCCATACAACTTGACGGGGACCTCCTCCCTAAACTGCGGTCCTTATTTACTCACTTCATCTGGCAAGGCGGACGAGCACGCCTGCCGTTCCATGTACTGCGGCGGTCAAGAGATAAGGGAGGCGTAGGGCTACTCGACCTTGGCCTCTACTACAAGGCCGCACAACTTAGGATAACGACAGAATGGTCCAAACGGGCTTCGGACAAACACTGGTTACATATTGATAGAGCCATCGCGGGAAGGTCGATATGGGACCTATTATGGAAACCCAAAAAAGATAGACCCGCCAATGCCTACATCAGCACCCCCACACGCACCATCTTAAAGGTCTGGGATTCCATCTCTGGAGGATTCAAATGGACCACGTTCCCCTCACCACACATGCCGATACACTTCAACCCGGCCTTCCCACCGACTCTTTGCGAGGGTCCCTTTGACGCATGGAAGGAGGGAGGGTGTCTCATGCTGCAGGACTTGTTTCATAATTATGACATATTGACTTTTGAAACGTGTAGGCGGGAATTTCACCTAGGCCCATGGGAACACTATCACTATCTTCAACTCAGGCACTGGGCTCTCACACCTCAGAACCGCGATGCGGCCACACGAGAGAAAACCACATTTGAAAAATTCGTTCAATCAACTGTCTCCATGAAGGGGGAAATATCCTCCCTCTACAAGATCTTACTTGATTCCACTCACTCACCGAGACCTAGGTATATGGCTGTCTGGGAAGGAATAACGCATAGGGACATATCAGACAAGGAATGGGCAGGAGTATGGTTAGACACGGCTAAATTTAACCACTCCTTGGAACTTCGAGAGGCTCATATGAAAACCATGATGGATTGGTATCTCTATCCAACCAAACTTAGGAAAATATTTCCGGACACATCTGACATGTGCTGGAGGGGATGTGGTCTCCTTGGCGACTTCCGACATATATGGTGGGACTGCCCTGTGCTTAGACCTTTCTGGGAGGAGATATTGGCCCATATCAAAACCATGCTGGGCTACCCCATACCGACTAATATTGAGGGGGTACTCCTGGGCATTACGACCCATCTCTGACACACCAAACCAAATCAGACAAGGCTATTTTATGGTCCTGCTTAGGGGCGGCCAAAATCGCCATTGCGGCAGCCTGGAAGAAAACAACGGTCCCCACCCTATCGATGTGGCAAGCTCGGCTTTGGAGGATACTCTGTCTAGAGAGGGTGACGGATATCTTCAGAGACGACTACAAAAATTTTGAATACAAATGGGGACCCCTAGTTTCTTATCTGACTCAGGGGCTGCCTCTGGCAGTGTGCCCTCCCTCCATTAGAGATATGCATCTCTTTCAATTCTAACTCATAGACCATTAATCATATAGTATGGCCCTGCGAGACCCGCCCAGCTGGTTTACTAGAGGAAACAGACATGGCCCACAATGACGCTTGTACCTTCGCTTCAGCCTGACTCACGTACCCAACACACTGACCACATGACACCACCACGGTTCTATTTTTCTTGTTAGGGGGGGAGGGAGAGGGTTTCTTTTGTTTAGGGGTGTATTACCCACCATGTTGGTAGGGCTCACTTTGCTAATGGTCCTCAAGCAGAAAGGCGGGCTGAATATTTGTGCTAATGTTACATGTTGCACGCCGTGCCTTTAAACTATACGAAACTGTGTCAACACTGTTACACCTCAATCAGAACAAGGTACTGGTTAACGCACAAGGAAGGACAGTCACTTTCCTTGATTTGTGTAGGGTATGTATTCTCACATCCCTTGCACCAAGTATGAACTCTCGTAGTAACAGAGAATATAATCTGAAAGTACCCGCTCTTTAGGCTTGACCTAGACCATTCTCAGGTTGGCTGATAATACGAGAAATATAATGGTTATGATGATGCTGACGGATCTCCTGAAAGACTCTGTAACCACGAATATCCGCAGATCCCTGGAAAACGTATTATCACGCATGTTTTGTATTGCTATGCAAAAATTTCAATAAACATAAATTTGATTTTTTTTTTTATTTCTGGCTGATATCGAATTCATTCCTGATCTCTTGGAGCTACCTAACACCCATGGGGGAGAAAAAAAGGCCCAGCTTATTTAGGCCACTTTTCACCCACCATAAGATGTATTGATCCCCACAAATGCCTGGCAGGTACGAATTATTATTTAATGGGGTGTCGAAATTTAATCTCCCCAAGTCCATTAATTTACGGACAGTTGACCACACTCTAAAGGTGTTCAATAATACCTTAAAGCGATTTTGTCTCCCAGTCACTACAAATCATGGGAGAATGCTGACATTAAGCTCAAGCCTACATATAAATGGATAAATGTAGAGGGCGAATAGGAGTGGGAGGCATGGGCACCCCTGTCTAGCCCCCCTTGAGATCTCAAATGGTTCAGAAACCTCTCCTGCCACTAACACCCTGGCCTCTGGTTTAAAATATTGGGCCTTAATAGCTAACCAAAACTCGGGTTATATGTTTACCCTCTCTAGCACTACCCACAGGTAGTGCCAGGAGACCCTATCAAAGGCTTTCTCCCCATCCAGCAGGATCAGAGCCATAGGGTCTCCCGTTACCTGGGCCGCATCAAATAGAGTAATTACCGGTCTGATGTGGTCCGTAGTGCTTCTCCCGGGTATAAACCTGTGTTGCCGTCCGGTTACCACCTTGCTGATCATGGGGGACAATCGAGAGGCAAGGATCTTTGAGTAGATTTTAGAGTCACAGTTAATCAAGGTAATCGGTCTGTAGGGTCCGAGTTCCGTTGCCATTTTATTTTTTTAAGAAGACCACAATCTTGGCATGCGACCACAAAGGTGGGGGGTTATTTCCTCTAAAGACATGAGTGAAAAGGCTGGTTAGGCAATCCCTCAGTTCTGGCGCAGATACCTTGTCAAATTCTACAGGGATGCCATCTACCCCTGCAGCCTTCCCTGTAGCCAGCGAGGAGATAGCAGTTAAAATCTCTTCCCAAGGGGGACTCCCAACTAGACCCTGCTGCTCTTCTTCACTAAATCTCTGGAGATGTGTTGAATCCAGGAAATTACACATATCAGTTTCCTCCCCCTAGCTGGATTCTAAATATAACGCCTGATAAAAACTTTTAAATGCTAGCCTTATTCCTACTGGATCGGATATAATACCTTGTACTGGGTCCCGTATTTCTCTTGCTTCATTTTGGCCGCCCTTCTGTTTTGCCCTTATGTCAAGGGTATGTCCAACTTGCTCACTACATTCGTAGGCTGGCTCCCTCCAGACTGTAAATTTGTCAGCTACTTTTGCTATTGTGATCTCATTAATGACCGCCATTAATATCATGACCCCCAACTGGGCCTCTTGAATATTCTTTCCCTGTTGCGTGGCACTTATTAATTTCCTCTCTCCCATTGCTAGTGTGGTATATAGCTCCAGTATTCTCTATTTCTCCCGTTTGACCCAAATTAAGGTGAACTGGAGTGTTTCTCCCCTAATCCCCGCTTTCAATGCATTCCAAACAAATTCCAAGGAGGTACTACCTAAGTTTTCCTTGAGGAATTGCGGTATCCAGCTCCTCATATGGCATAAGTATTCCCTATTGAGCAATAGTGCTCGCTCAAAGCTCCAATTATTGCCTTTTTTAGGATACCCTCCTTTTTGATTACCAATATGAGGAGATTATGATCGGACATGACCCGGGGATGGATCTCAAAATCACAAATCTAATCGAGCATGTGACTGGTGAGGGATGGAAAAAAAGGTATAGCCCGGTTCCGAAGGTCTCTTGACTTGCCATACATCCATTAGGATGTTATCTTTGCAAAGGTTTTTTAGGGACTGAAAACTTTGTTTTCTTCCGCCATATTTATACTGTTCCTCGCAAGACCAGTTAGTGGATAGGATAATGTTTAGGTCCCCACACAAAACTATGAGAGTTGGCCAGGATACCAATTAATAAGTCAGCCAATCATATATCCCCGGCTCATCTAAAATAGGTCCATATATTGATCACAAGGTAAATCTACTAGCGGGAGAGCAAAATTCCATAATGACCCATCTCCCAAGTCTATCTGTGTGTGTCTGCGTGAAAAACTGCATAGATTTTCGTTTAGCTAAAACTGCCACCCCGCAGGTCCGTGTACCTTGTAGAGTCCCTCTGACCAGGTTGAATCCCAGTTTATCCAATAAAGACAGTTGAGCTCCCTCAATATGGGTCTCCTGAGACAGCAAACGTCGGCCTCTGGGGCTTGTAATTCTAGAGCTACCTTAGCCCTCTTTTTTTTATCGTTGAGCCCACAGATATTCACCGAGGAAATTCTTAATTTACTCACAACCTCCCTTTTTTAGGTTCCTTTTGGACACTTCATACCCCTCAAATTGATGCCGATCTTCCAGAAGGATCGTCCTTCCCTTTACTGCCCCTCTCCCTCCTATAAATCTGTACCTGTTGTCCCCTTGTGTAGCGTGGAATCATTTCCTGAGAAGATTCAGGGTTGAAGATGAGATGATGCCACTTCTTGTGATGTCATTACAGTCAAAGGGTGTGTGATAGCAACTTCCGCAAGCCCAGGCAATTTGGTAATCGATGTCCATGAGTGCAAATGTTGCCATTGGGCATAGGGTTGGTGGGGTGTGATATGAGGTGTGAGATGCAGAAGGTAAGGCTTTGTAGTTTTTACCAGACCCAAAAATGTCAAATGAAGTGATGACTCACTTTGTGCACCATTTTCTTTGGATGTACAGGTGATAAAGCTTTTTTTTCAAGAACTTGTGAGGCACCTCCGGCTTAGCTTTGTGGCTTAGATGGAAAAAATTCTTTGCTTATAGTTGGAATGAGGGTGAATTCTATGTCAGGCAGCCTCTTTCTCCTCATCAACAGTCTGATTGTTGGATCTGAAACATATCCTTTGTTGTTCTTTTTCGCTGAAATGTCCTCTACATAATAGATATGCAATCATTTCCACTCTTCCTCCCCTGGAAACACTTCAAAACAGTGTTAAGGTTGTATACAAACTTCAAGGAAACAATAATTCAATAAGCACATGTTATACCTGTAAGTCTTAAGGTTGTCTTCCTCCAAACATTTTGCCTGCTTGCCTTCAATTTTAATGAATTTGTTTTTGTTGGCCTTAGGACTCTGTGCACTTTATCACTGCTAACCAGTGCTAAAGTGTTGGTGCTCACTACCCTAAAAATGGTTTTATTGACATATACCTAATTGGCATATTTCATTTACTGGTAAGTCCCTTGTAGAGTGGTTTGCCAATGTATACCTAGGGCCTGTAAATTAAATGCTACCAGTGGGCCTGCAGCACTTATTGTACCACCCACCTAAGTAGCATTCTAAAACTTGTCCCAGGCCTGCCATTACAGCCCCTTGCCAAGCCTTACATTCCCTTTTTATTACATTTAAGTTACCCTCAGGCAGGCCCTAGGTAGCCCATAGGGCAGGGTGCTATTAACTTAAAAGGTAGGGCATGTGCTTTTAAAATTTTCATGTCCTGGTAGTGAAAAACTTCCAAATTAGTTTTTCACCACTGTGAGGCCTACCCCTCTCATAAGATAAAATTGGGGATTTCTTATTACATTAAATAAACTGTAATTCCTGATTGAGAGAAGGTAGATCTGTCATGTTTAATATCTATGGAACTGTAGGGATAAATCCTCTTTAACGGTAAAGTCGAATCTATCATTACAATTTTGAAAATGCCACTTTTAGAAAGTTGGCTTTTTCCTGCTCTTAGCCCTGTGTGCTTGCAGCCTGTCTCTGATCACATGTGTGGGTTAGGTGACAGCTGGCCCGTGTGTATTCCTCATAGACAGCCACACACAAGGGGACCTTAGGTGTGACTTGATGGGCCATCCTGGCAGTATTGGACGGAGAAGCTGGGCACAGCATTACACTTAACCTGAATAGGCTGTGTCCTGTCCCCACACAAAGGGCTGCATAACCCCCTGTACTGAGTCTGGAGCCAGGACAGGATGGGAGGACCTCTGTGCACCTCAAAGCCCTTCTTTGAAGCCTCCCCCACTTCAAAGGCACCACTGGATAGAAGAACTGGTTCTCAGACCCTACCACATCAGTAAACTTCTGGACCTGTGAATACTCTGCCAGAAAAAAAGGACTGCTGTCCTCCTGTCGGACTGCCACTCTGCTGGACTGCCGCTCTGAAAGAACTGCGTTCTTGCTGTGCTGACCTGCTGCCCTTCTGGTCTGGGTGAGAAGGACTGAACTTGCATCACTTGACCCCCAGAACCCAGAGTGACTTCAAGGGCTAGTTAGCTGGCCTCCTGATCTGAAGTCTCAGGTACATAACAGATTTCCAACTATCCCACTTCTGCACCTGGACTGTGCCATCTGTGAGCCTACTCTGCCAAGTGCGGCCACCCCAGTCCTGGACCCTTGGAATTGGGCCTAAGGTGCTTGCTCAACACTTCACTGCCACTGCTGAGACGGAATCGACGAATCATCACGACATGCCCCGACGCATCTGCGATATTGCGCAGATCGGAACCGGCATATCGCCCCTGTTGTGAGGACCAGAACCAACGCATCACTACTTGTCCGTGGCTCAGAGCCTCCATTCCGCCTTCGAAACCACCACTGTGTGACGCTCTTCAAGTAAGGTCCTCACATCCCCATCGATGACAGAATCGACGCCGATGCTGAAACTCTGCATCGCATTGGAGCCAATGCATTGCCGCTGTTGTGTTGCCAGCAAAGTCGCCAAACGCGTGGATCGACATAGGTACATCGCTCCCTCTGAGCTCCGCTGTCCCTCCGTTGACAGAATCTTTGACGTCCTCGCAAGCTGGACCAAGGTACTTTTGCTCAGCTAGCCCAATCTAGTCCCTGTAGCTGCCTACACTCCATCGCAGTCGGCCTGAACTTTTGATTCAAGTCCAGTGTTTGGGTGAGGGTCCGATGATGAAGCAAGCCACGGGTAGTACCTGTGGCTGAGGACCCTATATAAATATATATATTTATATACACAGACATACTGGTAAACCGGTACATACTATCAAGCATATAACTCACAGATCTGGGAAATTGTGAGGAGAGCACCGATTTACCTGGGTGCCTTTCACTCACTTATCTTAGATGCACTTAAACACGCACTCCATGATAACCAGGTCTCCCCTCTCTTGCACATGGTTGCACAGACCTTCACCCCAAGGTCACAAATTAAAAAGCCACCACCCACAACTGTTTTGTTCCTTAGCATTCATTGCCATCAGGCGCTCACTTACTCTTTTGTGCTGCCATGCTATTTAACAGTCAAGTGTGCAATGTACGAACATTAGTATGGGGTAAGGACGAGCTTATCAGCCCACCGATTACTTTTCAAGATATCCACAATGAATAAGTATGAAGGACATTTCAATATAATGCATAATATTTAACATTTTTTGCAAAGTTATTGTCCTTCTATGCCTCAAAACTCAAACTCTACGTTTCTCAATATGTTTTAATATTACTGTTAAGAATGTGTCTGATACAGAAATGTGTGACAACTATCGAATTAGGAAAAGTCGCGTTTCCAGTATTGAACAACGGGAAAGAGAACGAGAGAAAGCGTCAACATGTTTGTGCAAGAAAATGTAAAGTTGTAAGCAGAGTTCCGCTGCAGGAAACAGAGTAACCCAAACCTCAAACATTTCAGCAATGCTTTTGTTAAACTCTTTTCTAAAACCTGAGTGTCACTTTTGCTTATGGTTTTCTTTTAACGCATGCATTCCCTGGGGCAGATTTACAAGCCCCCTGCGCCACCAGTACGTCACTTTTTGTGACGTACTGGTGGCGCAGGGGGCTGCTCCATATTTACAAGGAGAGGAAAAGCCACCCTGCGTGACTTTTCCTCTCCTTGTAAATACGGCCCATTCACACGCAGCACTTTGCGGTGAAGGGGCGTTCCATGGCTGTTGCTGTGGGTGTTCCCACGCAACACCCATGGAACAAGACACATCTCCAGAATTACGAGAAATCGTAACTCTGGAGATGCGTCTGAAAGCTACGCCACCCTAGAGGTGGCGTAGCGAGAGCGCACCGAGGAGAAATGTTTTCATTTCTCCTCGTTTGTTCCTCTTTCAATGCGTGCTGCATTCTACAGCACGCATTGAAAGAGGAAAATGGTTGTAGTGATTGTTTTTGTGCAGGAAGGTGCCCCTTCCTGCACAAAAGCAATCTCCCACGACGCAGAGCATCCTTGCACCATGGTGCAAGGGTGCCTGCGCCGGCGCATGGCTGCAGTTTGTGCGCCAGCGCAGGGGAAGCACAAGGATGCGACATATTCTTGTAAATATGTCGCATCCCTGTGCTTTCCAAACTAACGCAGCGCGGCGCAGCAAAATGACTTGCTGCGCCGTGCTGCGTTAGTTAATTGTAAATCTGCCCCCGAGTCTGTGCGTTTAGTCGCAATTTCCTTTGAAATATGAGAGATAGGAAGACATTTTATACATTTTCCTCTGAACTGCCTCAGCAATGTAGCTTCATCCATTTCTAACAACCTTTGAGCTGTTATGAACTAGGAACTCTTGATAATGTCTCTGTTTTCTTATCATTAATTTGGAAATATTGGCCTAAGAACATTTTTACAGCAGCTTTCCATTCGCCTTTTTTGCCAGGAAATAAGGTAAGACTAGTACAATGTTTATGTGTATTCTATTGATGACTGGTGAGTTTTAAATGCCTTTGGCTTTTAGGGCCGCTTCAATAATTGTGTTTATTTC
Source organism: Calotriton arnoldi (assembly GCA_963921515.1). NCBI lineage: Eukaryota > Metazoa > Chordata > Amphibia > Caudata > Salamandridae > Calotriton > Calotriton arnoldi. Next base: position 57,187 of record CAWUFW010005455.1, read on the forward strand.
TAGGTTCATAAAATTCTCTGTATAAGGCATGCATCTTCTTTTTCGTAGCTTTCTCGTAAGCACGTCTAACTGTCATACATTCCCCACCGAATTATTTGTGCATGCCAATGGATTACAAAGCTAGTGTGAATTCATGTGCAATTTTTGTCTAACCCATAGTACAGTATTTCAAAGCTTATGGACTTGTTTACACACCCACTGCCAACAAATATAGGCCAGGAGTTAAAAAAACTGCTAAGGTGACACTAATGTGCACCAAGCTGTTAAATAGCACAATATAACATATTGTAAGGTTTTTCTGTGTTGTCCATTACTTTTTGCAGCAGATAGTGCTGTTTTGCAGCTACAAAGTCACCTTTCATATTTTACTAAGTGGATAAAATACGAACATGTATTGTTATTGACACACACGGGAGCTGAAAGAAAAGGAGCAAAACCGCAAGCTGTCTGGACACATATTATTTACTTAAGGAATGGGCTGTTTTGCTCCTTTCCTATTTTTGCACTCACTGTTGGTGTGTGGCAGCAAAAATATTTGTTTTTATTTTTATAATTTGCCTATTATTGGCCTGCATTTAACACAGTTGATTTGCCAAACGTATGCTTCCTCTTTATTTGCCACCTTGCCCTGATCAATAGTGGCAGCTGGTGATTGTGAAAGTGGCGAGAAAACCTAAATACCGATCGTGAATTCACCAGTGTGCAAGGAATGTCCACTGGAGGTCACTTTCACCCCTTTGAGATATCATTTGAAAATGGGGGCAAATCATGCATTTGACAGCACACATGCTTTAAATCATTTTATTAAGATTTTGTAAGCATAAAAACAATTGTACGTTTTTCCAGGAGTATTGTTCCAGTCATATTACATTGTCCACACTGACGTCGCAAGCTTTAGCCCCTAATAGTGCGAGGACATCAAATATATGTTTAAGATGCACCTATTATTCTCATTCATCACATACCCTGATGTCATTCTAGTACTTCTTTCTGCCAGGAGTCCAGCGGTTCAAACAATTATTAAACTGGAGTCAGGGTGTGAAGTAGGGGTGAGAGGAAAGGGGTGGGGGTGAATTATGATGGTGCAGATGCTATCGGGTTGCCATAACTATGTATTCAGTTATGCTATGTTTTGTTAGGTTCATGAGTATTGCGTCCCAACTAGTTATGTGCGTGAGTTTACATTTCTGTCGTGATCTAGCGAATGCCAGGCTCTTGACTTCCACCCATTCATCATATTCTCATAGCCACTGTGTTAGGATATAGCGGGGAATCTGATTTCTACTTCCGGGCATGTTGACTACTTAATAAGATGAACACTGGGGGGCAGATTCATCAAAGTGTTATGTTGCCCTTGGGTCACACAAAGGCTATGCAACACTAAAGTCAGATTTAGCAAGCCAAGAAAGCCCACCTTGCGTGGCCCTGCAGTGCTTGGTTAATCTGGAGTCAAGCAAGGCAGCGCAAGTCGCTGCTTTGTTCTACTCTGCCCCAGGGAGGCTTTCCATGTGTGGAGCGTGTGTGTTACCACGCATCCTCCCATGGATTTTGACACATTCACAGATTTACCAACACTGGTGGACCTGGGAATGCATCAAAATTGTACTCCTTCCCACCAGTGATGCAACAAGGAGAAATATTTTATTTCTCCTCGATGTTTCCACTTTCTAAGTGTGCTGCATTCTGTAGCACACTTAGAAAGAGTAAAACTCCTCTGAGGATTGTTTTTGGGCAGGAAGGTACCCCTTCATGCACACAAACAATCCTGCTTACAACTCAGGCACCCTTGCACCACGACCTAAGGTGCCTGCATTGGTGCTAGGCAGCAGATTGTGTGCCAGCGCAGGCAGAGAGCAGGAATGTGCTTTATATTGTTAAATATGGCACATTCCAGTACTCTCCCTTTCACGCAGAGCAGTGCAGCAAGTTGTCTTCCTGCGTTGAGTTGCGTGAAAGTTTGATAAATCTGCCCCTAGCTCTATAAATCTGTATTTATCTTTGTTTTACTTAGTTCGTATTCGTAAGCCAGAAATGCAGGCTTTTGAAGAGTTTTAGAGTTTTACATTATCCAATTTTACTATTGCTTGAGTGACCTCTTGCCAGTCCTGAAGAGCCTGATTCACAAAGGGCCTCTGTACCCTGGGGGGAGGCCCAGAAGTTGTGGGGTAGTCTCCGCACTCGGTGCGGAATCACTGCAATGAGAATTCTCATTGTGGAGATTCCGCAATGAGTGCGGAGACACCCCCACAACTGTGGGGCCTCTGCCTTGAGTGTGGAGGCCCTTTGTGAATCAGGCCCGAAGTGTTTTACTGCACGTACAAAACACGTGTAAAAGTTTGGCATTGTTCCTGTGACATCTTGGGCATTTGTCAGGTGTTGGGCAATACATTTTGTGTAGATTGCTTGGAGTCCAGAAAATGCGATACAGTAAGTTATATTGTAATATTTGAATCCAGCTTTTTTTAGACACTAACTTTCAGATATGCAATGATTTGTTTCCATTCTTGGTCAGATATGTTTTTGTTGAAATCTATCACTCACGTATCTATAAGGTTTTGTAATTACAGGACGAGAAATGTGTGTAATTTGCTTTTGTGTAAGTAAGTGAAAACTCAATTAAATGCAAATCCAGCATTTGGTATTATATTTTAGCACCAAATGTGATCTTGCCCCTCTTTTGGATGTGAGGATGCAGTCCAGTATGATCCAAAAACAAGAGCTGCTGTTGGCGTTCTGGTCGTTCACATTGTTCCAGCAATACAATATTTCTGTGAATGTGGCATAATTCCACAACTTTGCATAATGGTGTGATTTGGGGAATTTCTTGTAACAAGCATAATAGCCAAAATTACAAGGATTATGCCTGCGTGATAAAAATTTTGCCCAGGCCTATTTGTAGGTTTGCCTCTGTCATCTGTATTTGTGCTATATTTATCCCGGTCGCTGCTTTTCTGGATTTACCCCGTTCCAGCACTTTTTCCAGCGCAGCATGGGTCAAGAGGGACATATTTCTTTACCATACCGATAAGGGAACTAAAGGGTATGAATTGCCCTGTCGGGAAGGGGTGTTCCCCATGTATACATTGTAATGTATGACACTCTGTGCTATCATATAAGTTGCCTATTACTGTGATATCTGCATCTTACCACGCAACCACATCTGCATTTTGTTCTATCTGTCAGTATTGAAGCATACACCACATAGATAATAATGGGGAGTAAGCTATATTCGCTTCAGCCTTGTAGAAGTGGTGCACACTCATTAACAGTGTGAAGTCATCCTGCTGATTGGATGGGTACAAGAAAACACTAGTCAATAGCAGCTTTTTGCCTAACATCTTCTGCTTATGAAGGGCCTCAGGGAAAGGTGGTTCAATAGCCTACCATGAGATCCATTTCAATTGTGCTACTAGATATTAGTTTTCTAAGATAGTTGTGCCTAGGTCTACCTCTATGAGCGGCAATTGTAGCTTGTTAAAGGCTAATTTATATCTCTGGCATCCCCTTATCAAGTCCTTAAGCACAGCATATGTATCAGCAATGACAACCACAGCAATGACAGGTACACCGGTAGCGCCAGCTCAGGTACAACACTAAGGTCGCAAAGAGACAAAGAAGGCGGGGTATTAGCAGCATTTTGGTAACAGCTATGCTATGCTTCCCATCTTAGAAAGGGTTATTTTCTTCCAGAAAGTCAAAGTTGCACAAGCACCAGAAAGATTTTTTGTTAGACTTCCATCTATCAGGTCGGATTGTTGATGGTAACTTCTGACCCCCAAATATGTGCAGAGTCTATATTCTCAATTCAGTGGAACATGGGGTAGTTGCTGTATGTCTAATTCATTTTCAGGCTTATTTAGCGTTTGGCAGATAGTCTACGCCACCGCAATAGCAACAGAGTACCCTCTATGCCAAACTCAGTGTCCACCCTGCCCGAATTAGAGGCATGCAGACCTTAAGTATGTAGATGACGGAGCCTACTTTGGCTCTGTCTCCGACATACTCCTCCGACAACCTAATGGTATATGGGCTTTTGGAAGTTAGCCAACTGCAGCACCTGGCCCTCTCTGCAGGGTCACCCCCAAACTTTTTACCTGTACCCTCCCCTTTTTTCTGAATGTTTTTTTTGCTTGCTGGCCATAGGACTCTGAGAAAGTTACCACTGCTAACCAGTGTTAAAGTGCATGTACTCTCTCCTCTAAACATGGTAATATTGACTCATACTCAATTAGCATATTTAGTTTACATATAAGTCCCTACTAAAGTGGTACTGTAAGTGCCCAGGGCCTGTAAATGTAATGTAATGCTTGCAGCACTGATTGTGCCACCCACTTACGTAGCCCTTTAAACATGTCTCAGGCCTGCCATTGCAAAACCTCTTTGTACAGTTTAACCTGCCATTTCGACTTGGCAAAATAAAGCTTTTTGCAAGTCAAACCTTCCTTTTAAATACATATAAGTTACCTCTAGAGTAGGCCATGGACTGCCCAGAGGATAGGGTGCAGAGGATAGGGTGCAATGTAAAAAGTTGAACATGTGTTTTTGAGTTTTACATGTCCTGCTGGTGAAAAACTCTTAAATTCATTTTTCACTACTGCAAGGTCTATCTCCCCCATATAATAACATTGGAGTTGCCTTATTACATTTTATAAGTGTAATTTGCAAATGGGAAGAGCTACTGTTCAAGTATGATGTTTCTGGAATCCCAATTTAAAATCCTAACTTATGGTGAAGTGAGATTTTAAATTGCAATTCCGAAAATGCCAATTTTAGAAAATTGGCATTTTCTTGCCTTAGCCACTTGGTGCCTGGAGCCTGTCTCTCGTCACATGACTGTTTGTAGTTGATAGTTGGGTTTTCTATATTCCTCCTAGACAGCCACACACAATGCACGCTTAGGTGTGACTAAGTGGGCCATCATGGGCAGGATGAGAGGGAGGAGCTGGGCACAGCCTCACTTACATCTGAATAGGCTGTTTCCTATCTCCACACAAAGGGCTGCATACCCCCTGAAGTTAGTCTGAAGACAGGGCAGGGAAGGCAGAGCATCTGTGCACTTCAAAGACATGCCTCTAAAAGCTTCTCCCCACTTCAAGGGCACAACTGTGTTTAAAAGAAGGACCTCAGACACCACCACTTCAAAAAACATCTGGACCTGTGGGTACTCTGTCAGGAAGAAGGGCTTCTGTGCTGCTGAAGGACCTCCACTCTGCTGGACTGCTGCTCTGAAGGAACTGCTGCCCTGCTGTGCTGCCTGGTTGCCGGCTGTTCTTTGCATGGGTGAGAAGTACTGGGCCTGCATGTCTTGAACCCAGAACCTACAGTGACTAAAAGGGCTAGTTGTCTGGGCTCCTGATCTGAAGCCTCAGGGACATAACAGACTTCTAACAACCTTTCACCTGCACCTTGACTCTGCCATCTGTGAGTCTACCTTGCCAAGTGGTGTCACCCCAGTCCTAGAACCTTTGAAGTGGGCCTAAGGTTCTTGCCAGGCGAACCAATGCATGAACAGCACATCCCAGGGCAAATTGGACACATTGTCACTGCTGGGTGGTTTGGGTCAGTTGTAAAGACCTGCACTGCCACCGCAGTACTCCGAACCGACGCATTGCTCCAACAGCAATGCACATCCACAGCCTAAATCCTCGCATCTCATGTTGCCCGCAGCCTTGATGACGACACCGGACTCCACATCGCAGCCTTGCAGCTCCTCGGAACTGATGCATTGTCCACTGTGTGCCGCATCTCTGACACCGGACTGCTCATCACAAGCCTTATTGAGGGGATCCTCGACATCCACACCACAGGACCTCGACCCACAGCCTTGCCGCATTTCGAAACCAATGTATTGCTTCAGCTGTGCGGCGCATCTTCGATGCGAACCCACAAAACACCCCCCAACCAGGATTTAAGGTACTCCCAGTCAGCGCTTTGTGCTTTTTGGCACTATTTTTCACTAAAGCTTTAAAATTCAATATCTCCAATTCTACTGATTGGACTTGTGTAATTTTGGTCTTGTTTTATTTCCTACAAATTACTTCGTTTTTCTAAATTTGTTGCGGGCTCCTTTTGTTATGTTTTGTCACTGTTTTACTGTTTGAAATGTTGCACAAATACTTTGCACATTGCCTCTGAGTTAAGCCTGACTGCTCTGTGCCAAGCTACCAAGGGAGTGAGCACAAGTTAAATTGGTGTTTGCTTGTACCTTACCTTGACAAGGATTTTAGTTGATGCATGACCAAGGCTTACAACCCAATCAACCAACAACCCAATTTCTTAAACTGGCAGCAGTGGTGGGATTGGATATGTGTTTGTGCAGTGTCATACAACAATTTTGTGTTGTACTACCACCCCACATAAATAATTTAGGACCAATTAATTTTTTTTAAAATTCTCCTTGATTGACTTCTATTGACTTTTCCAAATCTACCCTTGTTCCAACTACTGGACTTTCTGAGACTATACCTGCAGCAATAGAGTTTGAGCTGGCCAACCTGGAAAGCTACACAGTGGCTGAACTAAAATAGCTCTGCCATGAATGGGAACAAAAATGAAGAAGGGCAACAAAAAGTTAGACCTTCAGAAAGCTCTAAGGGCCTGGACCGAGTTGCACCAGTTGATGGCAGCCACAGAGGCGCAGGAGACTGAGAATGAGGATGATCAGGATCAAGACAAGGACAACACCCCTGGAATTCAGTCTTCAGAGGAGGGGGAGGACTCATTCCCTGAAATGGATCCCCCTGCCAGAGTAGGAAACAGTGTTTCATCACATGGCCAGTACCCAGACGAACTGGCGGACAGGAAGGCATAGAGGGAGTTTCAACTGCAAAGGGCCAAATTAAAAATGAGGGAGAAAATTGCTTTTGAGCTGTTCGCTCATTAAAGGAGCCTGAAAGAGCTGGAACTGAGGGCAAAACATGCAGATCACAGCAATGGTGGCAGCAATTCTACAGTGTCTGTAGGAGAGAAAAAGGTCTGCATCCCCAAGGATTTGGTGCCCAATTATATGGTGGGAGATGACAAATGGCTTTCTGCCTATGACATAGCCCTGAGGGTTCACAAGATCGCACAAGAGCGTTGGGGGGTGGGGGCGGGTGAGGTGGTTTGTGGAAACACATGCCTACAGTGGGGCCGGGCACACTTCTTACTTTAGAGGTTGGGGACCAAACCAGGTACACTCCCATGACGGTCATTTTGATTGCTAAGTTTGGACTGATCCCTGAAAAGCACCGTCAAAGGTTGAGGGACAGTCAGAAGCTCTGCAACCAGTCAAGGGTAGATTTTTTGACTATTCCAGCAAGGTACTGAATGGTTGGGTGTGGGGCAGCAAAGTTAATGACGATGATGGGTTGTATAACTTAATTTAGAGAGAGTGCACATGCTCAGTACCTGTTTTACGGAGCTGCCCCAGCACCTGGTTGACAGCAAGCTGACTGACCCCAGGAAGCTTGCTGAGGAGGCAGACCTCTGGATCAGCACCAAATTGTCCAAGAACACACCTGGGAGTGACCCCCAAGAAGGGTGGTTCAGGTTCCCCCCAGCAGACTGAAGGGTAGGTTAAAGATTACTCAGACAAGTCCCAGACTAAGGGGCCGATTCCGATCGGAAGGGCACCAAATCGGGTTCGGCATTAGCGGATCCGATTCGGAGGCTGATTTTCCGTCCGATTCGTACACGGGTCCAGACGGCGTAGTATGATGCGAACAAGCGCGAATTCACCGTCCGACTCGATTCCGGCTCCGAACCGCTCCGTACGACTCGGTCGCAGGCAAATCGTGGCGTGCAATGGAGACGTTTCACGACCGAGCCAGTACGATGCACGATCCGGACAGCCGGATCGAGTCGGAGCCTCCGACACGAAAAAGCTCTCAGAAGCGGACTTCGGGGGTCCGAACCGGACCCCCCTTCACCCGTAGCCGTACGAGTCGGACACAGGGGGGACCCATGGGTCCCCCCTATACATGCGTGTACGGTGCGGATGGCACCAACGCGTACCCACTACAGGGGGCCCCCTTGTGCGCAACGTACCCATTGAGTCAGTGGGAGCCCATGTACGCGTCGTACGACCAGCTCCCATTGACTTCAATGGGAGTCCGACCGAATCGAGTCTGGCAGCATGCGGCCGCATCGTACTCGCTCGATCGGACTGCAGGAGTCCGGCTCGGTCGGAAATCTCTCCGGATCCGGCTCGGTCGGAGAGTTTTCCGACCCAGATCGGAATCGGCCCCTAAGGTGGGGGGGAAAGAGTTCCCATATGAGAAACAGAGGTGTTTTTCTGGTGGGTGGTGGCCCAGGGTGCCCCATTTCCAACCCTGATGCTTTGAGTGTTTCCAGTTAGAATACAAGCAGAGGGACTTTGTCTGTTCAAAGAAACCACCCACTGTTGGGACGTCTACAGGGGTGGCCAATATTGTCTTGGGTAAATAGTCCCCAAGGCCAGGTCCTAGACCATGTCTTGATCTCCCTTAAATGGCGGTAAGACCCAGAGGGTGAACTAGTGATCCCTCAGGGTGGAAGTCATCACTTCCACCAGGTGAAAGTGAATGGGATCCCTGTCACTGCTTTGAGAGATACCGGGGTAGCCAGACCATTGTGGTGTAAAGGCTAGTTTTCCAAGAGCTGTACACTGACCATGTGTCTAGGGTATCCCAGGCCCATGGGCAGGACTATTTTCGCTCTTTGACCCTGGTATCCGTGGAGTGGGGGGGCGAGGTGAGTCAGAGGAAGGTCATAGTTAGTACCCAGATGCCGATAGACTGCATTTTGGGGAATGAGTTGCCCCCCCTGTCAGGAGAACTAAGAGGGGGGCTGCCCAGGGCACCCTCATAGTTCAGTTTTCAGGAGTATCACTCCCAAGCGGAGGGTACAGAATCCCAGATGGAAGGGCAGGATGAGGGAAGACTCACCTCTGCCCCATGCTCAGCCTCAGGATGCAGACCCTAGGTTGAGGGACCAGTTTCAGGATACCATACCTGAACTGGTGGGAGGGAGAGTGGAAGTAGGGTGCCAACCACCCGAGGCTGTTGCCCCTCACTCTGAGAAAACTCAGAGGTCAGAGAGCCCCAGGAGCCCATAGGGAACTCCTTGCCGCCACAAGGCTGGAAGAGAGGTCTACCCAATGCCCCACTTAGAGCCTACATCTGACAGTGGATGGCCTGGGGCCTGGCTCCTGACAGCTGTCAGTGGCCTCCGTTGGTTTCTGTCCTTGTGGGCAGAGGTTTTCTTGGGCTGGGCATAGAAGTCTAATCCAAGGGGTGAAATGGGCTGCATCGCTCTGTTGCCTATTGGAATGCATCTGTGAGCAAATTAAGGTTAGGTGCTTCACAAATGGGGTCCACAGGTGAGTAGAAGGGTTCCCCATGGGTCAGTTCAGTGGCTCAGGAGAGTGTACACAGAGGGTTCCAACTGAATTCCCAAGGGCGTAGAATTGACAAGTGCCTCTGTAGTAGAGGGCCACTGTTCACATTCTATTGCCTAAGCAGGGAAGTGTATCAAGGTATTGATTATTCCCCCCTGGCTTCAGGTTGGACCGGGGTCATGTTGGACTTGGCCTCTTTGCAGGGTCACCCCCAAACATTTTGCCTTTGTCCTCCACTTTTTTCTGAATTCGTTTTCCTGGTCTCAGGACTATGAGCTCTCTACCATTGCTAAACAGTGCTACAGTGCACATGCTCTCTCCTCTAAACATTGTAATATTGCCTCATATCCAATTTACCTATAAGCACCTAGTAAAATGGTACTGTAAGAGCCCAAGGCCTGTAATTTAATTGCTACTAGTGGGCCTGAAGCACTGATTGTGCCACCCACTTAAGTAGCCATTTAAACATGATTCAGGCAGGCCACTGCAGAGCCTGTGCGTGCAGCTTTAAACTGTCATGTGGACCTGACAAGTTAACCTTCTAGCGAGGCCCAAATCTTCATTTTTATTACATATAGGTAACCCCTAAGGTAGGCACTGGACAGCCCATGAGCAGGTGCAGTGTATTTGAAAAGTAGGACATGTACTTTTAAGTTTTACATGTCCTGGTAGTAAAATACTCTTACATTTGTTTTTCTCTACTGCAAGGCCTATCCCTACCACAGGATTTCCCTATTACATTTTGTAAGTTTAATTTCCAATTGGTAAGAGGTGGGACCACCAAATTTGGTGTCTATGGGCTCACAATTCAAAAACACAACTGACAGTGAAGCTGGTTTTTAAACTGCAGTTCTGAAAATGGCACATTTAGAAAGTTGACATTTTCTTACTTAAACCATTTGGTGCCTTCTGCCTGTCTCTGGAATACACATCTGGGGTGGGTGACACCTTGCTTCCTGGATTCCCTCTAGATAGCCACACACAAAGGGTAGATGTGACTGAGTGGCCATCTGCATGCTGATGGGTCATCCTGAGCAGGGTGGTAGGGAGGAGATTTACACTTCAAAGGGCTGTATCCTGTCCCCACATAAAGGTTTGCATACCCCCCTGTAGTGAATCTGGAACCAGGGCAGGACAGGCAGGGTCTTGTGCACCTCAAATCAGCTCTTTGAAGTCTCCCTACTTCAAAGGCCCAACTGGGTACTGGACCTCTGACACCACCAAATCCGAACACTTCTGGAATTGAGGACCTTCTGCCAGGAAGAAGGACTACTGTGCTGTCGTGTAGTTCCTATATTACCTATACAGGATCTGCGCGTTTGGATAAATTAAACTGTGGGATTGGTGGCGGACTAACTCCGTGCACCCCCACCGGATACGTTAGCCTGTCTGTATTAGCTAGCTCACAGTGTCACTAGAGTCTCCTCTTATCGGAGAGAGATTAGTTCTTGGCAACCTCAGAACATGACAACTCTGATCCCTCAGAATCGCGGAAACAATATACTACCTTTCGCTCAGTCACTCGTGCTCACTTAGTTTGTCTCAGAGAGTTAAACAGAATAAACAGGCTGGGCGTTTCAATAAGTATTTATTGAACAGTTGTTATTCTAGTGTAGAATAGATGAGCTGCAACAACCATTAGACAGTAGCAGAGATATATGATTAGCAATACTATGAAAGTAAAGGGATGGTATAGTTCTACCATCTTGCAGAAATCATGAATATATACAAGTACATAAAACACATGATAAAAAGTGCGTGCTCCTACGATGCCTCCCTAACTAGATGTACCTAAATGTACCTAGCATCTGTGTATGTGTTATGCCAAGAATCCCTCTAGGATCTAGTCCACCCCATTACCTGAGAGTTTAGAGAATATGGGACCCGTCCTGGTCTCGAGTTGGACACCCCGTGAGGGATGTTAGACCACTGCTAGCTGGAGCGTCTGCATGCAGGAACCGCAGCGTCTCTGGTCAGTGTGTCAGCCGGGAAGTCATGGTCTCCTCTATCTTCCTAAGCAAGATGTGTTGTATATATACCCATAGGTCTCCCCAGGGGTCCTACCTTGCTGTGTTACTGTGTCGGCCTAAAGGATGATGTTGGGCCTGAACTTTATACAGAGATATTATACAGGAGATGGTAATCCTACTGTTAGTCCTGCTGTGCTTCCAGGAAGCCTCATGCATAATGTATGAGAATCGAACCAGGGAAAAACACGCGTTCTTGAATGCAGTGTCATATCTAGGTAAAAGGTCAGTGCCTAAGAACCGTTATGTATGTAATGTAGGGAAGAATATAGGTGAAATGTTGCAATGTTACCTGCACCTATATAGGGTACCTATATGGAATATAACAGTGCTGCCAGGAGGGACTGGCACTTTGCTGAACTGCTTTGCTGTGTTGGTCTGCTGCCTACTGCTTCTTGCCTGGGAGTGAGAAGGACTGGACCTGCATCTCTACATCCCAGAACCAAAGTATCTCTAAGTGCTTGCTGGATTGCCTCCTCTTTCCGAGGTCTCAGGGATATCAAAGACCTCACCATTCAACCAGCACCTGGAATCTGTCTGCTGTGAGTCCTGCTCTGCCAAGAGGTGCCAAGCCAGTCCTGGTCCCTTGGAAGTGAGTTTTTAGTGCTTCAGCACAGAATATCCACGCATCAATGATGTTGCTCCGATCAGAAACGGTGCATTTCCTTTGACACCGACGCATCACAGCTGCTGCCCGAACTGCGGACACCGCATCACAGACTGCAAGAAGCATTGTCCCCTGTTTCTGATGCATCTTAGACTTTGCACGGCTTGGCGCCAATGCATCACTTTGTGCTGCACACATTGCCTACAACCCAGCAGTTCGTCAACGAAGAATCGCCCGATGTTTATAGAATCATCCCATCTGCGAGATCAACAGCGATGCATCGCCTCCCTTGCTCCACGCACCGTCCTCGGCGTCGACCCATCCAAAGTACTGTTCAGCGGGCCAAGGCTGAGCCCTGTATCCGACAAGCTCTCTATCGCGGTCGGCCTGAACTTTTGGATTTGCCCTGGTCAAGAGCGACCAGATAGCCCTGGTTGGCGCTATTTGTTTCTAAGCACTATAAAACAGTATAATCTTTAGAAATGTATATCTTGAATTCTACTTACTGGATTGTTGTCAGTTTGGTCTTGTTTTACTCAAATATTCTCTATTTTTCTGAACTGGTGTGGAGTCCTTTTGTGGTGTTTTCCTGTGTTACTGTGTGTTGTGTGCACAAATACTCTAAATATTGCCTCTTAGTTAAGCCTGACTGCTCTGTGCCAAGCTACTAGAGGGTGAGAACCGTTTAATTTAGAGTGTGCTACTGACATTCCCTTACTAGTATTGTGGTTCCTTCTTGGACAGGGTACATACAACTGCCCAGCTTAGAATATGCTCTTTCTTTTGGATCTCCGCCAGTTCCCATTACAACCATTGCATGTCCCATACAAACACTAGCAGTGTGAATGAAAGTGCAGGTCTTATAGGACAGCTAAGCATGCCGAGAGTGTGATGCTGGGCCTATCATTGGCTTTGCAGTGATGAGATTCAATGCTACCTAAGGCCTGCCTCCAGCGATTTTAGAACCCCACCGCTCTTTGAAATGCAGTCTTTGCAAGATGACAATGTGTGATGGGACAAGCATGAACCATTGGTGCATGAGACATGCACAGTATCTTCCCCCGTCACTCAGAGGGTCTATGGAGAGTAGCAATGATCCTACAACTCAACAACAGGATGTGCATCCCATTCTCAATTAACCTTTTATTTCCTTATTTTCTACTTTTAGGATTTCCGCCTTTTCTGCATAGTTGCCCTGGTATTTCTTTACATTTTCTGAAACCTAGTTCTGTTGGTGTTAGGTGTCTGTGCACTGTGAAACTGCTATGAGCACCAGCAGTATCTGTGCCCTGCCTCTAAAATGATACTGTTAAAATTGGTTTCCCACAATTCATTCTCTTGAATTTGTGTAAACTCATAACATCTAAGGTTTCTTTTTTAGAGGAAGTCAGGAGACACATACACAGCTCAAACAACAAGACATTAGCACCACAGATAACAGAAACGAACAAGGACAATATACAGACCAGTAACACCTAATGCCAAGCCAGGGAGCCCATACCAGAGCACAAAGAAGATAATTGGGAAAAGACTCCAACGACACATTGACCAAGTAGTTGTGAGCTACTTGTCTCAGCGCAACTGAGAATGGCACTAACAAGGAACTCTCTTTTTGCCCTACTGAACCCTGTGACCTTGTCCAGACAAAAACTGATCTGTACAAGTTTCTAAACAAACGTAAACTTCAGTCATATTTATAAAATAATCTAAGAAATCAGACACCCATGTGTAATCATGAATTACAATCTGTATTTACATCTTCAGACTTAAAAAAAAAAAATCTGACACCTTAACCAGAGAACAAACTGCTAATCATGAAATAGGAAACATGACAAGGCTAATATCTATTGATAACACACATTACCTATAAAGTGATTGGAGACCTATGGCCACTATCACACCGGTTTTTCCATCCTGCAACACGACAGACCTGTTTTACATGGCAACCATTAAAAAACTTGAACTCAAATTAAAAAACATATTTCAAGTAGACTAAATACTTGCCATCTCATGTTGATTTGCCAGAATGGAAGGCCATTCAAAAAGTAAAAAATAACCATGACATTATAATCAAGAAGCAAATAAGGGGGCAGTGCAGTTGTTTACATCCTGGGCGTTTATGATAAAGAAACACACAGACAACTTTATGACATCAACGGTTCCCTCAAACCAAAAGGCAATCTGACCACCATGATACAATTTGAACTAAAGTCCAGACTTGAGACTTTGACACTTACATTGTAGGATAAACAGTACTTAATGATCACCAATCCAAAAATTACAGCCTTCTACATTTTTCTTAACCCATAAAGTGGATATTCTCCCATGTAGACGACTACAATATCTGGCATAAGCTCAGTTTGCCACAGGGTGAGCAAATGTATAGACTTCAATGTTCAACCCTTCTTGAAAGTCCTTGTGTACCAAAAATATACTGAAGAAGCTGGAAGACGTTCATTAATGCATTTGTGAACTTAAATGATATGTAAAGCTATTTTCATTCTTTTGTTGATCTAGCATTCACTTTTTATTAAACTAATTTTTAAAAAGACTCCTCTTGGGTACGTGCACACTCATTTTCAGCAAATATAACTTGCCCATACAAGAAAGTATACCCTTCCCGACTTCCATGGGTGTGCCCTTTCCCAGGTAGACAGCACACTATTGACCACTAGTTGTGGTTTTCTAGATTCTGGGGACCTAATCATAGTCTGTTTATATCATAGCTTGCATAGTACTCCACTCATGCCAAACAACACAACACCCTAAACATTTCTGGCTTCTTTATTTTTGCAAGAGAGTTCCATCTATTGGCAAGACATTTTTTTTTCTTTTCTTAACCATTAGTTTGTGTCTCTGATTTATCTGCCTTATGTCAGTCTGATCTTCAGCATGTTTGATCAAAGATTGTAAGTCAGTGTTAATGTAAGCACCAGCATGCATTCTTCTTCAAAAACCAGTCTGTTGAGGGCTGAGCGCTTTATCTAACACCAAATAAGAGAAGAATTCTAAAAGGCCCAATTTTTTATCAATGTGTTCATCTGGGACCAATTCGTTTTTTTAATAACCAAATTTTATTGAATTTATTAGAAGTAACAGTATACAGCTTCATGCACAGAGAGTTACAAATAAACATCGAGAGCAAACTGGACCAGAGCATCAGATATTCACAAGTACATGTCACAGCCAAACAATTTACATGGGCATTCCATAATAAGTACACCATTTACCCCATATCTTCTCATGTTTTCGGGGACATCCCAGAGCCCCGTAGACCAGCTGCTCCTGGCGTGCACCCCGGTCGACCTCTCTCTACCATGAGATCTGGGTGGGGGGTTTAAAATGCTTCCAATTGCATGTGATATCACGTCTAGAAAAAACAGAGACAACTCCTTTAAAAGTTTGTTCAGAGCGGGATTCACCAACTCCCTCCAGAAGTCCTAAAAGGGCCTCCAGGGGACCCATAAGAATCTGGTGACCCAGTACCTCCGAAATCTCATGGCTCACTGCATTCCAAAAAGAGGTCAACGTTGGACACGACCAGACAATATGGTACAAATCAGCTGCAGGAGCAGAGCAGCGTGGATATGCAGCTAAGTCCGTATGACCCACCCGCATGGAGCTGGTTAACCTGCACCATCCGTAGGCACGAGAAAATGGCCAATTCCCTTGGTGTCAGGCATGCCTTTCGCTAGTCCGCATCATCCAACTCGTCTACCCACCTACGCCGGAGGGGAAGAAAAAGATCTGGTGCATTAATGATCAGGGAGCAATAAATCGCCAACGTTGCACCCTTGGCCAGTCGACTGATCATCAGTTTTGCTTCAAAGGGGCTCTACTCTGGAATCTGCTCGGTTGTTGGGAGATGGGCCAATAAGGCATGGTGTAGCTGAAGATAGCGAAATAATTGGGTGCGGGTCAGACCATAGTGACCCTGCATCTCCTGAAAGGACTTCAAGGTCCTGTTCCGGCGAACGTCTCCTAGGTAGGTAATACCGATACAGTGCCAGTGGGAGAATCCCTCCAGGCCTGCCACTTGATGGAGCCAAGCAAACACAAGGAGATGATGGACAGAGCGCTGAAACTTTTCAGACATTCACCCCCCAGTCACAGATCTGGGTTGAATCAATAATTGTTCTTTAGCTCACTTTGCCACCTCAGTTCAGACCCAGCTATATGCAAATCAGTCTTGACCCTGTGCCTCATGGGAACAGTCGAGCCCGAACTGCCAAGCCTGGTCTTCCGTGAACCAGAAACAAGCATCCTGGGACCGGTTTCGGGGTAACACCCCATATCAGCCAGGCTAGCTTGAATCCAGTGGCAAAGTGAGCAAGGGACCCATGTCTGGGCATACCCTGCCAACTTAGGGCAAACAAAGCAAACACAAGGAGATGATGGACGGAGCTCTGAAATTTTTCAGACACTCACGCCCAGTCACATATCTGGGTTGAATCCATCATCGTTCTTTAGCTCACTTCGCCACCTCAGTTCAGACCCAGCCATATGCAAATCAGTCTTGACCCTGTGCCTCATGGGAACAGTCCAGCCCGAACTGCCAAACCTGGTTTTCCCTGAACTGGAAACAAGCATCCTGGGACCGGTTTCGGGGTAACACCCCATATCAGCCAGGCTAGCTTGAATCCAGTGGCAAAGTAAGAAAGTAAGTAAGTCCAGTATTTGTATAGTGTACGAATCACCCCCGAAGGGGTCTCTCGGCGCTGGGGGGCCGTTGGGAAGATTAAGCGAGCTATTTCCCAGAGTCGCATGGTGCTGGGCAGACCCCTGCCGCCGGAGCCAGGGATCGAACCATGATCACCAGCGTCCAGCGTCAGTCGCCCTAGCCGCGGCGCCACACCTCTTCCCTTCTTCAGAATAATATTCTTAACAAATGTCGGAGATGATGAAATAGAGTGTGCTGTAAAATAAACGTAGCAATAGTGTGTGTATCACTGTGGAACCATGCACAATGATACACAAAATCTCCCATGTCGTATAAGTGTAACCTGGAAGACAACAGTACAATGATACACGGAGGTACTCTGCAGAAAAGAGTGAGTGTATCACTGTAGACCTTTTAATGTGAGCAAGGGACCCATGTCTGGGCATACCCTGCCAACTTAGGGCGAACAAAGTAAACACAAGGAGATGGAGCCAGGCACCCCGTCACAAAGACGTCATGTCCATGAGGCGACGGTCCACCGGGTGAGGCGCAACGCTGCTCTCCAACAGAGCAGCGACCCTCGGGTGCAGGTGGGTGTCGTAGAGGGTAAGGGATTGCCATATAGTAAGTTGAGGACCCCGTCAAGGCCCAGCAGGTGCACTTCAAGCCTGTATGCTGGATCGCCACAGCCTCCATTAAACCATTCATTCACCAGGACTAGGTGTGCCGCAAGATAGTAGCCTTACAGATCGGGGTGGCCGAGGCCTCCGTCAAATGTTGACTTGTGGGTTGAAGTGAACGCCACACGGTACCAATCCTCGCCCATACAAAGGAAGTAAATTTCCAGGTAAGAGACGGATACCACGTGCGTGGAATAGGATGAGGGTAGTTTATCAAAGTATAGAGATACCTGGGAAGACACATCATTTTGAACACTGCAATCTGCCTCAATGAGTTAAATGGAACACAAAATCAGTTATGGAAATCACAGTCCAGTGCTGAGGCAAGGGAGCAGAGGTTTAGAGACCAGGCTAGGTCTGGTAGACTGGAAATGTGGATCCCTAGGTACATGAAGGAGTTATGCCTGAGAGGAATATCAGGACGCCAATACTGTCCTGCAGAATCACCAGCGACCTCTACCAACACCGATTTACTGAGGTTTACTCGCAACAATTGGTCCTGGACCTTTCTTTTCACAAAAAACACTTTCTGGAAGAATTGTCACTTACAAAATGACTTAGTGCATGCATACAATCAGCACAAGGTTAATTAAATCCAAATAAAGAATTTTCTTTGATGTGCAACAACCTGATTTTTAAAAAGACATATATTTATTGTTCATAAACTTTTTGCAACCGATGGCGGGCATTACTTAAGGAGAAGAGGACAGGAAAGGGGACACGTGGTCCAGGCCTGTTGGGGATATGCGTTGAGGTTTCGACCCGACTTTGGGACATAGAGGGTAACTGTAGCCTCAGCCTGCGGGTCTTCTTCAGGACAAGGGGCAAGGGAGAAGCAACCTATTCAAGGTTGAGAGTGGACCTGGTTCCCGGCATAGCCACCCGCATACCTGTTGCAGTTTCTTAGTGGCCCAAGAACAATTTAATCCTCAAAATCCATGTGAGGAGTAGGGGAAGTGATCTCCATCCGCACTTGCGTTGCGGTATACGACCAAAGTTAAGGAGAAACTTGCTCCAGTAGTGAGCCTTATTTATGATGCATGCTGAGTGAGGACTGTGCTCCGTGGACGCTGTAGGATTAGTTGCTGATTGATTCGCATCATAAATAAGGCTCACTACTGGAGCAAGTTTCTCCTTAACTTTGGTCGTATACCGCAAAGCAAGTGCGGATGGAGATCACTTCCCCTACTTCCTGCCCTCTTTCCAGATGATATTTCTCTGTTATGTTTGTAAATCATATTGAACTCACGAACTGTATATAAATATACTGTTGGACAGGCCAAAACAGACTGATTTTTGGTATCAGTCATATTTAGAACAATTTTAGTTATGTTTGTTTTCTGATCCCTTTTTGGATTCCTCTCCTTTCCTTATCCTCACTCACTTCACACTCGAGCACCTTTCTTATGCACTTTCCATTGAAGCAACCCTCTTCTCCTTGAGTAATGTCTACCATCGGTTGCAATAAGTTTATGAACAATAAATATATGTCTTTTTAAAAATCAGGTTGTTGCACATCAAAGAAAATTCTTTATTTGGATTCAATTAACCTTGTGCTGATTGTATGCATGCACTAAGTCATTTTGTAAGTGACAATTCTTCCAGAAAGTGTTTTTTGTGAAAAGAAAGGTCCAGGACCAATTGTTTTCTGTACTACTCGATACCCAGGTCCGAGGACTTTAATTGGGTTGCCCCATTTTTTATAATGGGGTTTACTCGCAGACCTGACGACTCGGAGTAAAGGTGAAGGAGCTCAAGACATCCGGGGCCTGATACTCGTGGCTCACCGAAGAATAGTAGGACATTGTCCACACGGAGGCCGATCTCCCTTCACCCACCCCTAAACTTGCACGTCGCATTGCACCAAGCATGCCAATGGTTCAATAGCGAGGGTGAAAAGCAGTGGGTCGCGTCCCTCTGCACATTGGGAAGGGTCCCTCTGCACATTGGGAAGGGTGGGGAGAGAATTCCGTTTACCTGAACCTGCGTAGATGGGAGCCAGTAAACAGCCCCACCAAGCCCCACCAAGCATGCCAATGGTTCAATAGCGAGGGCAAAAAGCAGTGGGTCGCGTCCCTCTGCACATTGGGAAGGGTCCCTCTGCACATTGGGAAGGGTGGGGAGAGAATTCCGTTTACCTGAACCTGCGTAGATGGGAGCCAGTAAACAGCCCCACTATTCTGCAAAAAGTGGGCCCGAGGCCCGCCATGTGAAGCACGGCCGCAAGAAAAGACCAGGAGACTGTGTCAAATGTCTTTTGAAAATCTATAAGGAGGAGAGCCAGACTACCACCCAGCCGGGATGACTGAGAGAGGGCCAGCGGCACTCTTCGAATGCAGTGACGAGTGCTCCTGCTGGGCATAAAGCCATAAAATAAAGCTGCACTGGTCTGGATGTATAAGGTAGGTGAGAGTTCAAGTCAGTCTAGATGCCAAGACCCACACAAAAATCTAGATGTCGACGTTGATGAGGGGGATCGGGCAATATAAGGAGCATATGTCTGCCATCTGTCCTGCCTTAGGTATAACCACAATGGTGGCAACATCCAAGTCTGAGGCAAACGAGCCTCTCTCGAGCGCCTACATAGAAAGGGTCAGGAGATGAGGAGTCATTATGTCCAGATAGTGTTTAAAAAACTCAACGGGGAATTCTTCGGGTCCTGGGGTCTTGCCAGATTTTAGATCAGTTATGGCTTGACCAATCTCCTCCGCTGACAGCGGCTGGTCTAGCTCCCGAGCCAGGGAGGGAGGAATGGAGGGCAGAGGCACATCTGTCAGAAGGGGGTGTGCTAACTCACTGGGCGGGGTCACGCACTCCGCATATAGATCTCGATAAAAGGTCGCAAATGTTTGAGCAATCGCGGGCAGTTCCTCTTGTAGGACGCCAGCAGAGTCACCAAAGGCTGGTACCACTCTATTGGAGACCCCTCTAGTTGCCAGCCAGTACAACAGCTTGCCCGATTTGTCTCCCTAGGCATATACCTGTTGGGTGGATGCCCTCCAGCACTGCTGAGCCTCTTCCAAGGAGACCTGATGCTGCTTAGATCACAGTATATCCAGATGGTGTTTTATGTCTCCTGGTCTCATATCGCCCATTCGACGCTCCAAAGCAAGGACCTGGGCATCTAAGTTTGTTACCTGTGCCCATCGCCTCTGCTCCCTACGCCGCACATAGCCTTTGATATGACCTCGCAAGGCTGGTATACTTTCTGCCCATAAGGTTGCCTCAGAGGACACCAATTCCTCATTAGTTTGGAAGAAGGCATGGAGTTCATCTTCTACAAATTCCATGCGATCCTGATCGGTTAAGTACCACATGTTGAATTTCCAAACCGGGCTAAGGGTGTTAGTAGGGATACCTCACTCGAGAAAGAGAGGAGTGTGATCAGAGATGCCTCTTGGTATGATCCGGACGCACCGCAAGCATAACAAGTCACAAGCGGGCAGCCAAAGAGGGTCCATTCTGGATTCGGTTTTGTGGGCTGCAGACTGGTGAGTGTAAGAGCGCTGCGTGAGGTTCCAAGAATGCCAAGCATCGCACCAGGAAAGAACATCGATCTCCCAAGAGGTGTGTCTCTTGAAGAAGGACCATGTCTGGTCTATACCTTTTATACATATCGCAATACCGCTGACCGCTTAATATGGCCCAAGAGGCCATTCACATTCCAGGAGATGATTTTAACCATTTGAGAGAAGAGTTAAGAAGTGACGGGACAAATCAACTGTCCCAATGACCGGGTGTAGAGTGGTTCAAGACTGCGCTCTAAGGTCAGAATTGTTACTGTGGAGAGCTGGTGTGGTGAGTACCTGAAAGAAAAACAATAAATAACAACAGTACTGCTCAAAACAACCCACCCCCTAACATCCCGCCTCCCCATACTTAAACCTGCGAAGAATCTGTTGCCCCTATAAAGAAACGTTATATGGTCGAACTGGGGGAAATAAAGAAAACATACGGCCTGTAGGTCCATGCGCCCTTGCAAGGATAACTGTGCCTGACAGTGACATTCAGCAAATGAGAAAAGGGGCCCACAGTCACAGCGACTAGAGAGGAAAAGAGAGAGACAAGAGAAAACAACCTAGTGAAGCAGCACAATGTAGTACTTCTGCTTTTAACTATGCGTTACCCAGGCCAATCGGGTCTTGCCCACTACATCATCATGAGGCAAGTTTACTCATGGCCTCTTGTAGGTTTGTCTCACAGCAGTCAGGGCATGAAGTCTGATAGGTTTTCAGTAGACTTGAAAAGTGCTGAGGTGTCAGAAAGGGTTGCCTCTTGGTCCACGTGGCGCAGTGTCTTGCTTGTCATAGTCCGACTCATATAAGGTCATCTCCCGCCTCGTGGTGATCTAGTTTTCTGGGATCTGTTACGCCGCTTGCAAGGTTCCTGGGCAGGGCATGGTGGAGGGCCTTCCCCCCATCGGGATCCACCAGTTCTGTAGAGTCTCGTGAGTGCAGTGGCCGTTTCTCCATCGCCCATTCCCAGGCTTCTTCAGGAGTGTCAAAAAAGTAAGCATAGGAGGAAAAAATGACTTTAAACCTGACTGGAAAAAGGAGCATATAGCGGATGTTGAGCGCCCGGAGTTTTTGCTTTATCTCTTCAAATGAGCGACTGTGTCGCTGGACCGCCCTGGTGCAGTCTGGGAAAATTAAAATCTTTGCGTTGGAGTGCCTCAGGTCTGATTGAGTCCAAGCCTTCGAGGAGAATGCTGTCCCAATCTTGATCGTTGAGGATATGTGCCACAATTGGGAGGGGAGGAGCACCCGGGGGGGTGCTTTTTGGTCAGGACATGGTGTGCCCGCTCCACAATGAAGCAACTGGACAGCTTGTCTGCCGGGACCCATGACCAGAACCATTCTTCCAGGAGATCATCCATCTTGGATCCCTCAACTCCCTCTAGTAAGCCAACGAGGTGCAGGTTGTTCCTCCGGGAGCGATTTTCGGCATCTTCTGCCTGATTGTCCAAAGCCGCCATCGTGGACAATAATTGAGAAACCTGTTGCTTAAGAGTTACCACCTCATCTTTAGTGGTCGACTTCCTTTCTCAGCCTCCGTAACCATCTCCGCCACCTCGCGAAGATCCTGTTGCAAAAGTAAGAGATCGACATGGACTCCATCCACTTTGGACTCCACTACCTCTCCGGAGTCTTGGATTGCTTTGAGGATGGCTGTCAGGTCTCTAGGGGGCTGGGTCAGTGGGTTCGGTGGCAGGGCCCTAGCTACACCCTGTTGTCCGATGTGGAAGTGGTGTACTGGTCCATCTTTGTTTGGGCCATCTTCGATGCCGGAGGCCTGTTGCATGGAGGATGACAAGGAAGGCGACGGGGGTCTGGCCTGCTTGCCATGAGGCAGCACGAGCAGCCCACCAGCACGAGCAGCCCCGGAAGACAGTCACCCACGCACTCATCACCAGCAGACTGGACTATGGAAACGCACTCTACGCCGGCATCAACAAGTCCCTACTCCGCAAACTCCAGACAATACATAACACCGCCGCCAGACTCGTCTTCGGCATCCCCCGACACAAACACATCGGCCAACACCTATGAAGTCTCCACTGGCTCCCCGTGGAGAAAAGAGACACTTTCAAAATCCTCACTCACGCCTACAAATGCCTACACAACAACGGACCCAAATACCTCAACGACATAATCAACTTCCACGTAACCAAAAGAAACCTCCGATCTTCCAACCTCGCACTGGCCGAAACCCCGCGCATCCACAGAGCCAGAGCAGGCGGAAGATCCTTCTCTCACATTGCAGCCAAGACCTGGAACGAGCTACCAGCAGACATCAGACGTGCCCCTCCCTGAACACCTTCAGGAAGACCCTCAAGACCTGGCTCTTCGGCTAAACAGATCTGCGGACCCGCCCCCCCCCCCAGCGCCTTGAGACCCTCACGGGTGAGTAGCACGCATACAATTCCCTGATTGATTGATTCTAAAAATGTAGCTGGTGGATTAACAGACTGCATCTAAAAGTCAACACTATAACAGTAAACACAAGCTTGTTCTATATAATAAACTCTAAAAATCATAGAACAGATTCAAATAAACATCATTGGAACAAATAATATTGACAATAGTGACGTAGCGTGTATTACTGCAGAATAATATTCTTAACAAATGTCGGAGATGATGAAATAGAGTGTGCTGTAAAATAAACGTAGCAATAGTGTGTGTATCACTGTGGAACCATGCACAATGATACACAAAATCTCCCATGTCGTATAAGTGTAACCTGGAAGACAACAGTACAATGATACACGGAGGTACTCTGCAGAAAAGAGTGAGTGTATCACTGTAGACCTTTTAATATACTCTGTGTGCCTGCTGAATGTACAAAAAAAGAATTAGTTTTTTTGCCTCTGATTATCTGATAAGAAATGTAGTAAAGAATGCCCTTATATGAACGTGATTTCCTTTTGGCAGCAACCATACTGTTATGAAATCACAGAATTTAAGGTTGAATAAAGCTTCTGCAACTTGGCTGCCCTGGTTAATGTAGATCATGTGCTTGGTTAATGTGTGTAACTTGCGTTGGTTACAGCACACTTAACCCAGTGTATTCTTTAAATGGCTTCTAATGCTGACAATTTTTGAGAACGACGTGTGCAGTCTAGTTGAACTGAATTTGCTCTTAACGCAGAATCTCCGCTTCCCCAATGACTAACATGCACATTGGAACACAATATAAGTAACGTTGGTTGAAAATAGGCCAGCCTTGCACAAAGTGGTCGCTGAGTAGAGATGTAATTGTAACGCACGCTCGTTCAACTCGTATGTGAACGCTTACCTCATCTGATAGAGACATCTAGCCGCAGATTCCTTAACTTTTGATTTCTCCCCAGGTGCCAGCCTGGATCCGGAAATTTTTTTGCAGTACCGCTGCGCGCCGGGGGACGGCATTGTATGGCTCCGTGATGACGTTGACTCCGGTCATGATGTCAGTGGAGCCATATAAGTCCCCTCCGGCGCACGGACATCAGTTTCTTCTTTTCCACGCTATAAAGCGGATCCGGAGAAGCGTATCTCTGGCTGTTTTTTTGGCCCACTGGGATGATCTTTTTTAGTCAGAAACAGTGTGCTCTATGCCCTCTGGGTTCAAGTCGTGTGGGTCCTGTGCTCATAAGATGTCGGGTACAGACCCACAGTCTATCTGTATGTGGTGTCTGGGCGAGCACCACAACGCTGTCGAGTGTGATGCCAGCCAGCAGTTGAAGCAGAAAGCACTGCGGGAGCGGCGTATGAAGCTTCTGACGGTGCGGTTGTTGCGTCCCTCCGGCTCACTTTGTCGTTCTTCCTCCCGGGTTAGAGGTCATTCCCGGGAGCGCCGCTCTTCACCCTGTGGTCAACAGCAATGTTCCCAGTCACCAACGGCATCACATGGTAAGCGGTGTCACAAGAAGTCGAAGGCCCGATCCTCTATGGCGTCTTCGAGGCCTGATGTGGGTGTTTCTCGGCCTAGTGCTGAGACTTCCGCTCCAGCGTCGTTCTCGAGCCTCCTGGTTTTCCCTGGAGCGACCTGAAAGCAGATGCAAGAGTACTATACTCTCCATCTGGTCTTTGGGCCCTCGTCTCCCAAGGAGGTCGAAGGTGCCGTATCTGCATGATCGCCGGCGGTTCGCCCTCAGCGGCAGTTCCAGCATCAGCTGAGGAGTTGGTGCACGGTCCTTCGGTGCCAACAATGGCGCTCGACTCCAGCGCGATGTTGGTCGCTATTTCGTTGCCTGACATAGAGGCACCGGTAGACTCCGATCTGGAGTTGGTGTGCACTGTGGATCCAGCTTCACCGCGACTCCAAATACATTTGACGTCGCCTTGACGCCGTTCACAGTTGCAGACACCGGCTGAGGTCTCTCTTCCTTCCCAGGTGGACGTCGACACGACATCGCCTCGACACTGTTCGCCATTGCCTCGACGCCGTTCGACATTGCCTCGATGCTGTTCGACGTCATTTATGAAGCCATATGTGGCACCGGTCATTTCTGTGGAAGATCCACAAAACCTGTCAGGGGAAGGTGGTGAGGAGATGACCCATGTGGATCAGCCAGTGACCCCTTCTGGGTTGGACAGCTGGATTGCGGAGCTGAGTGACGTGAGAGGGCTAGGTTTGTCCCCTGCTTCCTCCCTTTTGTCACCTCTGGGCCTTGCCTTGGAAGCCAGTTCCACTTTGGCAAAAGTCTTGAGTAGAGTGGCTGATACCATGCATCTTACCCTGCCTACTGTGGAGAAGACTATAGACCCTCTTATTGAGGTTCTACATCTTGGACAATCGGGGGTTGAGACGGTGCTACCTTTCTGTGAGGCCCTTACTGACATTTTGTTATGGGGGCATGGGCAAAACCTGAGTCAAGTGTGCCAGTGGACCGCATTATTGCCCACGCATACCGTCCTGCACCGGGTGACCCTGCTTTCCTTGTTCGGCAGCCAACCTACCACAGCTTCGTGTTCCAGCCCATTACGGCGTCCCCTGGGATGGAGAACCTTTCTCATTCCACTCTTGATAAAAAGTGTAGGGATCAGGATTCTCGTGGGAAACAGATTTATTCCTCGACAAGTGCGGCTTTACACTCCATGAATACAGTCTGCGTCTTCTGATGTTTTCTACATACCCTGTGGGACTCTTTAAGTCAATTTTTCCCTTTTTTCCCTGAGGCTAACAGGGGCAAGTTGCAACAGTTGCTTTCCGATGGCTGTCATGCGGCCAAACGGCTCATCGAATGTGGAATAGATTCCACTGACTCCATTGGACGGGCAATGGCATCTGCGGTGGCATTGTGTCAAAATGCATGGCTCCGGACGTCTGGATTTTCAGAAGCTGTCCAGTCTGTCTTGATTGACATGCCATTTGATGGGGCTTATCTTTTTGGAGCCCAAGTGGATGCGGCCTTGCGTAGGTTTAGGGCTAGTCGACAATGGGCAGACCCTTAGCCTGTTTCCTCTGTCCCCTTTTTCACTACAGACATTCCTCCTTTACTCCTGAGTTGACTCAATCATCTTGCACACCCTTTTTATTTATGGCTGGTGTTATGACTTGTTCTGCTTGTCTTGCAAACACGCTTTGTTTCGAAAGCTGAGTGCTTATAGTATGGCCTTTTCAGGTCATTTGCTTTCTTTTCTATACAGAGTTACAGAACCCCTAAGATGTCTGCCGAGGGACTGACCCCCCAACAATCTGCAACGTAAAATCATTCCTCCCAAGGGCCTCCCAAACATGCCCACAATGGAAAGTT
The DNA here is from genome assembly GCA_963921515.1 of Calotriton arnoldi. Classification (NCBI taxonomy): domain Eukaryota; kingdom Metazoa; phylum Chordata; class Amphibia; order Caudata; family Salamandridae; genus Calotriton; species Calotriton arnoldi. The sequence continues at coordinate 83,754 of CAWUFW010005455.1, forward strand.
ACCGGCTTAGGCCGAACATGAACAAAGGAGGCACAGAAGGATGGGCTACCACCTGCTAGATGGGTACACGCTATCACTATCTCAAGGTTGCCGTGCTGGGTTTCGGCGTCTCCTAACGTGGGAGCAGAGCTACACACACGGATAGGTATGCGAGGGCAGAATGGCCTATTCATTAGTAAGTCAGAAGGCAACCTTGAACAGAAAAGAAAATAATAACTGAATACAGTGTTCTGCTGAGGCAAGCAATACGAATAATGAGGCCTAATACAGGCACAGCCTAATAGAGATTACGAAATTCAAAATGGAGTCACACTCGCTAACTGAAGCTCGCACATTGCAGGGATAACTCAGTGGGTTGCATAACGTGAATACGAATGGTGTCTAATTTAGCCGCACACTGCTAACCTAATATAACGTAGAACAAGTGTATAGCGAGAATGGGATTTTCAAACCTAACAGACCCTCCTTTTAGTAGTGGAGGCTAAATGCTTTATTGACGCCATCAGGTAGAATCTTTACAATTCTAAGCAGGGAAAAGAGAGAATGCATAGTCACTTTAATATCAAAGGAAAAGTAAGCAACACATGTATAGCAAGATATTTTTAGTACTCAAAAATACCCTCATCTATCTGCATCATATCCTGTATTTCTTGCATCATCATATTAGAGACTTTATCATTACGGCCTGGCAAATTAGGGGTAGGGTTGAGTTTACTCACACAATAGGTGAAGCATGCTGGAAGGCAATTGACACATAGGCAGCACGTGAAAATGACACCTGAAATAGCTACTAGGAAAAGAAGTATCTTCCAACCCAAGGATGATATCAGACCCCAAAACCACCCTGTGAAGGACCATGAACCATTATCCTGATGAATATCGGATGCAAGCCTATGTAGCTTCTTGATAGCTGAGTATACATTAGGGGCGTGGTCTGGGATGGAAACGCAGCAACTGCTGTCTATGACGCGACAAGCTCCACCCCTATCTGCAAGGATAACGTCTAAAACCATCCGATTTTGAAGAGCAACGAGTCTGGTAGCCTGGAGCTCAGCCGTGATGTTAGTGAGTATGCCTGCTGTAGTGTTGATAACCCCTCAACAACCCTGGTGAGATGACGAATGCTAACACTATTATACATAGGTCCCCAGAAAGGCACAATACCCTTCATGGCATCCATGAATTGCTGTAGAGTAGTATCAGTTTGATCGATATCTGCTGTGTCAATAACTCTCCTTACCCGGGACAAGTATACGCTTCTCCGCTGCAGCCTATGGTCTTTGTGATAGTTGGACAGTGCAATGTAAACGGGAGGTAAAAGAAAAGAGACATAACACTGGCCAGACCATCCCCTAGTGAGCCATGTATAAGCCTGCTCCCCACAAACAAAGTATACATTTGGGGGGGTGAGTAGTGTTTAATCTATAGGCGTAGTTACAACTGCTCTGTCCCACTAGAATATTCCCAGAACCTTCGACACAGAAACTAGCAGCTGTATGAACCACAGGGACGGGCATGGCTTTATCTTCAGTGATATTTCGTGCATGGAAACATTTAAAGTATTCGGTAACATTGAATCCCTGAAAATCCAACATTTCATTTTGCAGCCATGTGGCATTTTTGTTACCCTCGTAAACATTCATGCAAGCATGTGGATGTAAGGTACCCTCCTTTCCTCCTGTCCAAGGTGTATAACCCTGGTGTACTACTATATATTACAACACTGCTTCATAATCAGACTTCGTCATATTCATAGCATCAGTATGATAATGTATATATACCATGGAAAGCAACAAAAACCATCCCTCACAATTATTTAGGTACGACAGTGGTAAAGACACCAGTAAATCATTCTTATGCATAACTGAGGGGAGTAATCCACACACCCAGCAATTCATGGCATTCGTCGTATTGTGTACTTGATGAAGCATTTGCAAGAAGGCGTTTTCAACATATGTCTGTCTATGTCTCTCTTTATGTGGGGTCAACGTAACGAACAGATGCTCAGGTGGGGACGGGGTAGTCCCTATCAAAGTGTGCACAGGATGCTGTTCTTCTAAATACCATACTACCCCAAACAGTATTATCATTACTATGAGAAGTAACACTTCCATCACTATCTTACTCCTAATAGGCCAACTAGACCACACAGGACTACTCTGCCCTGGTGGCGGTGCCGCTCGGGGCTGTTCCTCTTCCATGGCAGCACGGCCAACTGGGTACATGTGAAGAGCCTTATGAACTGGAGCCACAAGAATACAACCTACCAGAGGGGCACAGTTTTCCCAGCGTCCGTCTAGAGCCTCGCTGGCAGACTCCTATCGTTCATCAACGATGGTGCTCTGAAGCACTCCCTCGAGGGGGCTGTGCGATCACGGCCCTTGCTGGAAACAAATCCTCCTTCTTTCAGGATAGGACACCCTCCCTCCTGGGCAAGTACCCTCAACGATCCTGTCCAGTGTCTCAGGCAGTGCACCAGTGTCGTTCACCCTAATCTGACGCAGGCACTGCAGACATAGTACCTACACCCTAATCTCAAGTCCTTCCCTAACTCCTGGACTGTCCCTCTGGCGCACTGTCCTTCTTTCGGGGGCGCAAGTTGTACCTGTCAACTCCAGGCACTGTTTCATCAACCAAAAGGGGGTGAAACTCAGGCTCAGAAAGGCATGGGGACTCAGGTGCCAGTGGATCAGATGGGGCAGAAACCGGGGCTGCCCTTATCTCCGGAGGGACCGCCTCAAGCAGGGCGTCGTCACTCTCTGCTTCCATCTGCGCCCCCCTTAGCCGGGCGTCAGAGAAGGGAACAAAGCGGGGCACCCTTTCCCCTTCTTGGTCAGCAATGCCGTCGAGCACCCACTTGTCGTAGGGAAGTGGGAGAGGAACCCTCTTGCAGTGGGTACCATGCACCCAGTTTTTCCTGCCGTCGAGTTTCACCGCCGTTCTAGTGGCAAGGAGGACCAACAGTGGGCCCTTCCAACGAGGCTCCAGGCAGCTCTTCCTCTGGAAGTTCTTCATGAGGACGTAGTCTCTGGGCTGTAGCTGATGCCCGGGCCCCTCTGGTACCGGCCGCAGTGTCTCCTGAATCTGTTGATGAAGAGAACGAAGATCTTTAGTTAACTCATACAGATAGTCTATAAGCAAAGGGTACTCTATCTCAGAGAAGCGCTTTGGCCTTGGAACACCCCAGATATTGGCAGGGCGACCAAACACTACCTCATATGGTGACAATCCTGTCCTAGAGTGTGCCGTCGCCCTGGTGGATAACAAGGCCAAGGGCATCGCATCTGGCCATCGCAATCCTGTGCTTTCTTGTATCTTTGCTAACTTCAGTTTGAGAGTACCATTGTATTTCTCAACCAGACCTGCTGACTGGGGGTGGTTAGCTGCATGAAACTTCTGCTTGATGTGCAAACCTTCGCACACCAGTTGGATGACCTTGGAATTGAAGTGACTTCCGTTGTCACTCCAGATCACACGCGGCAACCCGAAGCACGGGAAGAACACTTTTATGAGTGCCTTCGCCGTCGCCATAGCCGTATTCTCTTTAGTGGGGTAAGCTTCAATCCATTTACTGAATGCACAAATCACTACCAGCACATACTTTAAATTGTTGACTCGTTCCATTTCGATGAAATCCATCTGGAGAACCTCGAAAGGGAAGGAAGTCGGTGCAAAGTTACCAGAGGGTGTAGGAGTACCTTTCCCAGGATTATGTGTCATACAAATCATACAGTGTTTCACTAAATGAGTGGCTACTTTGGAAATATTGTTGTTCTGCCACACTGGGTCCAACACCTTACATATTCCCTTGGCGTTAATGTGGGCTGGGCCATGGTAACCACAGGAAGTATATAGGCATTAGGTAACATCCATCGCTGTTTCTCGGACTTATCAGTCCAGCACCCATCCTCATCCAGACGCCCTGTACTCTCCTGCCATATTGCCAATTCGTCTAGGGTCGCCTCACTTTGTATCTGCTTGACATTTTCTAGTGTGTCCTCGACCATTCCATTGTCCAGGACCCACCTAGCAGGACCTGCCACAAACATCTTTTTCATCTTTGATCTCGCTGTCTCTTTAGCTGTTTGATCTGCAAACGCATTTCCTCTCCCAACATCATCTGTTATTGCTTTGTGGGCACTACATTTTATTATTGCTAACCTTTTGGGAAGTGTTAGAGCTGACAAGAGTCTATGTATCAATGGGCCATTCTGTATTCATAATCCATGTGATGTTAAGAACCCTCTCTCAGCCCAGAGGCGTCCAAATTTATGGGCGACCCCAAAGGCGTACTGGCTGTCAGTATAAATATTGACAGTCAGTCCCTCACTCAATTCACAAGCCAGAAGAAGGGCAACCAGCTCTGCAGCTTGGGCTGATTGTTATGGGACACGGGATGTCTCAACTATAGTGTGTAACGTTGTAATTGCATATGCTGCAGTGGTGGTGCCATCTGATAGTTTGAAACAAGAGCCATCGACATATAGTTTCCCTTGGGGTTCAGATAGGGGAACATCAGTCAGGTCTACCCGTCCTTTTGTCTCCTCTTCCGTTCTGTACACACAATCATGTACATCTGTGTCATTACTCGTCGAAGGGAGGGGTAGTAACGTGGCTGGGTTCAGAGTGGCACATCTTTTGATGGTAATGTGCGGAGCGAACAAGGTTAGTTCATATCCAGTCAGACGTGCACTAGTAAGGTTCTGTGTCTTTGTCTTATTCAAAAGCGTATCCACAGCATGGGGTACCATTACTGTGAGAGCAGTATCAAGAACGGGCCCCGCCGATTGTCTGATAGAAACTGCCACCGCCGCTGCAGCTCTTAGGCAGCTCGGGAGAGCTCTGGCGACGTTATCTAGTATAGCAGAAAAATAAGCGCAGGGTCTTTGCTTACCACCAAAACCCTGTGTTAAAACAGAAAGCGCGCAACCATCCGCCTCATGTACGTAAAGCACAAAAGGCTTCTAGTGATCAGGAGTACCAAGCACAGGAGCAGAGCAAAGCGCAACCTTTAATTGCTCAAAAGCTTGCTGGCATGCGGATGTCCAAGGCAGGGGTTCATGCACTTCTTTGGTGGTCAGGTAAAGGAGGGGTTTTGTTAGTAAGGAATAATTGGGGATCCAGTGTCGACAATACGAGGTAATACCAATAAATGCACGTACTTCACGTTGGGTCTTAGGAACAGGCATATTAGTGATAGCAGCTATGCGCTCAGGTGTTAGTCTGCGATCCTCCTTCGATAGTAGGTGACCTAAGTAGGTGACCTCCTGTCGACAATATTGAAACTTGGAAAGGGACACCTTATGGCCATGGCATGCCAAATGCAACAGCAATTTAACAGTGGCATCTTTACAGCCATCCTCAGTATCAGAGGCCACAAGGAGGTCGTCTACGTACTGCAATAGCACATTACCAGGGGAAAGTACCAAAGAATCCAATTGAGTTTTTAAAGCTTGACTATAGATACTAGGACTTTCTGTATAGCCTTGAGGAGCCCGACAGAATCTAAAGCTCCTGCCGGCTAGGGAGAATCCAAACAGATATCTGCTATCTGTATGAATAGGAATGCTAAAGAAAGCATTCTTCAGATGAATCACAGAAAAGAATTTTGCTGATGGGGAATCATTGTCAATATCGTGGTGATGTCTGGGACTACAGGATATTGGGGTACTACAATTTTATTGACCTCTCTGAGGTCAATTACAAAGCGATAAACATCAGGATGAGCATCAGAAGAGTCCAAGGGTGTCTTCTTGAGAATCGGAAGGATAGGGCTATTACACACATTCGCCACTGTCTCCTCAACCACGCCAGACTTAATCAAATCCTGTATTATTTGCAACAAGGCCTTTTCTCCTGCTTGTGAAATCTTATACTGGGGAATACGTGGCAATACAGCATTGTCTTTGATCTGAATAGAGACCGGCGGGATCTGGAGTAACCCCACATCCGTGTCTCCTGCTGCCCATAAGCTACGGGGCACCGCTTTGAATTCAGCGGGGAGGGGTGCGTCTTTTGCAAGGCATTGTTTTGCACGAGCCACTTGTGGCCCAACGTCATGTAAACACCATCTGGAGAACAAAAGATGGTGGCATGTAATCTTTTCAACAAATCCAATCCCGTCAAATTCTCCCCACAATTTGTCGTTAACAGGAACGGCGAATCCACCGTAAAGGGACCAATAGTCAGAGCAAGAGGTTTGGAAATGGGGCTAACAACCGGCATGCCTGAGAAATATACCGAAACATTGTTTTGGCCAGACAGAGCTGCCCCTGGGACCAGCGAACGAGAAACAGAGCTATTCATAGCACCCGTGTCAAGTAAGAACGTCTTGGGCGTGCCCTGCAAATCCGCAGTGACATAAGGTCCCCGCTGATCTACAGGCACCGGAACCGGTCCCTTACCCTGTCCCTGGCTGGCCTAGCTGTCGGACATCCCCGTCACTTCGTCCATGTCATAGTCGTCATGATAGTACTGCCTTCCCCGGGGTTCGTCGAAATAGTTCTTGCTCTGCTGAGCATACGATGTATCCTCAGACTGTCCCTCTCTTCAGCCCCCTCCCCCTCTACCACGTCCTCTAAAACCCCTACCTCTCGGGGCCTCAACTTTCTGCAGCAACTCTGGACACTCACTTCGCCAATGCCCCTCCTTTTTACAGTACGCACATTGGTTGTACCCCACGGGCACACCCGGTATACTGTTCTGGTCAGACCGGGACCCCCACTGGGCCGGACCCGAACCCCTTCCTCTTCCATTCCCCCTCGCCACTTGCTGCATCAACACCCTTGTCTTCAACTCCTTTGACTTTTTCTCCACCTTCTCTTTGTCCTCATTCTCTCTAAGCTCGTAGTACCGTGCCATACTCAAGATTAATGACGGGGATGAGGTGGTCCAAGTACTTTCCGAAGCCTGCAACCTAGTCGCAATCTCGGGAATCAAATAAGTGACAAACCTGTTGACAAACAAACGAACACCACCCTCCAGCGACAGATCTTGGCCACTAAAATCCAGAAACACCCCTTCAATCCTAGTAAAGAAATCGGACACACTTTCATCCTTCTTCTGACGACACGCAGTCAACTTGTCCCAATCCACTCGTCTCGGCGGGATGAGGGGATGCACGTAAGTGATAATACGCCCCGGCAGGGCTAATAACTCCGCCTTCGGTTTCTCGCCGGGCTTGGGCTCCTTATCCCATGTCCTGATCTCATCCCATGTTCCACCCAATTCCACCACATGATCCTGCGTATGCACCTGTCTCCATATATCTACCGGTACCAACAGATCGAAAAACAACTCTATATCAGCTAATGTCATCACTGTGGAGGAGGCTGCCTCCGTCAATTCTTTATAGTACGCAGTTGGATTTTTCCGAGGGTCCGGCAACTGTCCTTTTAGGGATATTACCTTACTCCTCTTCCAAGGAGTATAGATCCACTGTTCCTGGAAATGGGCCGCCACTCGTGGGTGAGTAACAATATTATTCCCATCTCGCAACTCCGGTATTTCGGGGTGGTAAATGGGATGAACTTCCCTCATGGGGAACTGTGACGCTGTCGTCGGGACCTTCTGAAGCAATCTACCCTGATAACCCACCAATGTTGTCACATTACTGAAAACCTCATTGGGGGCCATATCTGTAGTATATACCCTATCCCGAATGTCATAAATTATCTGCGGTGCAATACCCACAATCCTATCAGCGTTGCCAACATATGCTTAAGAGCATGTTGCTGTATAAACGGCTCATAATCTTTCATCACGCTCCACACATCTTCCACACTATAAATCGGATTCCAGGCCCACTGTGCAGCCTGGTCAGCCACCATTCTCTTTTCCTCATCACCCACAGCAGAGTGCACCAGCACTTTATCCATGCGTTCACGTGCCGCTGCCCAATTCACTTCATGCACTCCACGCACAGGCGTCTCGGCATTTCGCAATGCCTGAGGTAACACACTCAAAGGGGAAAGGGCAGATGAAGAAACGGGTACCATCGCGCACAAAGACTGTGTTGTAGGAGTAAGGGAAGGCGTGACCCCAGGTGCGGAGTCGGGAGACAGAATAGGGGAACTGACAGCTCCCGCCCCTGTAACTTGCGAAAGTGGGGAAGAAGCAGGTGGGGCCGGGGCTGAAGCAGTAGAGCCAGAAACAGGAAGAGTAGGAATAGCAGAACCAGAGGCCGAAGTCTGAGGTGTTGGGATTATGGGATATATCCGTTCGGGGGCATAAGGAGGTGGGGTCGAGAATCCAATAACTCCTCAATGAAAACATCACCTTCCTCTCTAGCAACATAACATTTATCACTCTGCAATTGAAACTTCCTATCTGCACACTCTATGCCTTTCTCGATCTTTTCTCTTTCCTAGGCTATTGCTTTCTGCGTCATCGTTTGCGTCTGTCCCCTCCGAGCTTGCTTCTCTGCCCTCATACGTCGTTGCTTCGCTTCCTTCTGCCATGTCCTCAGAGAATCAAACATCGACTGCCCGCTCTTTTTGGTGAACAATTTGCCCTGCAAGTGATTCAACTTTTGTTCATCAAATGTGCCAGTAAGCGGCCACAGTTGGCCTGGCAGATTGTTCGCAAACAGCCCCAGACCTTTTCAAGAATGGGCCAAATTTCCAGTTGGCCTGGTAGACCGTTCACAAACACTCTGTGTCTTTTAAGGGTCCGCAAACCCACCAAGATCAAGACAAGACAGTCCGGAGACTGTACCAGACACAGCCAGTAGGCTTGTGCCGTTCAACCATGGCGCCACATTTTCCAAGAATTCAAGTCACTCACCTGGTGCACTCAGGTCGAGCAATATTATTCTCCACGGCCGACTCTTCGGACCAAACGGTCAAATCCAAGGTTCCGCCTTCTCAGGACCCCAGCCGGTGACCACTAGACGAGGAGTCGCCCGATCAGACAGGCGGGGCAGCCAAGAGAACCGGGCTCTTATCGTGTGGGGATCCCCGATGCGCCCGACCACCCGACGCAACCCCGACCCTACAACCCGATTACGGGCGAGTTGGGTCACCTTGCGGAGTCCCTGTTCGGGCGCCAACTGAAGGAAGTGGCCCGAAAAGGGCCACCCGGGTTTTCTACAACCTCCTAATCGCCTTCCACCAAATGAAGAGTCGGTCAGACAGTAGAGAATACAAAACAGTTGTTTATTACCAATACTCTGCAGAGGAGTCCAATCTGACCTGCACCCTAAGATGTCTGCCGAGGGACTGACCCCCCAACAGTCTGCAATGCATAATCATTCCTTCCAAGGGCCTCCCAACCACGCCCACAATGGAAAGTTACCGGCTTAGGCCGAACATGAACAAAGGAGGCACAGAAGGATGGGCTACCACCTGCTAGATGGGTACACGCTATCACTATCTCAAGGTTGCCGTGCTGGGTTTCGGCATCTCCTAACGTGGGAGCAGAGCTACACACAAGGATAGGTATGCGAGGGCAGAATGGCCTATTCATTAGTAAGTCAGAAGGCAACCTTGAACAGAAAAGAAAATAATAACTGAATACAGTGTTCTGCTGATGCAAGCAATACGAATAATGAGGCCAAATACAGGCACAGCCTAATAGGGATTACGAAATTCAAAATGGAGTCACACTCGCTAACTGAAGCTAGCACATTGCAGGGATAACTCAGTGGGTTGCATAACGTGAATACGAATGGTGTCAAATTTAGCCGCACACTGCTAACCTAATATAACGTAGAACAAGTGTATAGCGAGAATGGGATTTTCCAACCTGACACAATACGTCATCACCTTTTGAGTGAATCAAAATTACAATTTATTTATATTTAACACATAATGATGTTCATATTCAAATGCAACACAACGTTCTGCATTATTATGAAGACGTCCTCTGGAAGGGGAGAAGGGAGTGTAAAGCGATGCGCAATAGTGAAGGTTAGTGAAGACGAAAGGGCAGTGTGCACTATATACATCAAAGAAAATGGTGACCTTTCCAGCCACTGTCAAAACTAAACATACATGAAAACCATATTATTCGAGTGACACAGTGAATCAATCACTGTTGTCTATACATGGAAAACAGATAAAACAGTCGACGTTTCGACCCCAATGGTGTGTGTAGGGAATTCGAGTCCTTACAGTAGGGTCTTCATCAGGACAGAGGGAGACACCTGGACATGGTGTAAAATAAAACGGGCCTTGTTAATTCAGGTGATGGTAAAAGTAATCAAATAACATTATTTAAAGGTAGGCGCTAACGATTACCCTTCAATCACCCAGACAAAATCTGGTGGAGATGTTCAAATGATGGCCCCATAGGCTCCTGTGTCGTAGAGGCGGATCAGGACCTCTGATGATGTTACCGAAAATGAACATTAAGGCTTATCAGCACTAATGTGGTCTGGAACATGGAAAATATGTTGACTCTAATTCTTGTCCCCAGAATCATTAAATGACTTACTTGATCGTTGATCAACAAGTTGCTCGGTACCCCAATGGCATATTTAATCAAAAGATTTAATGCACAATCTAATGGGGAAAGAGAGGAAAGGAGAGTAAGCCTCACTGCGTCCCTAGAAATATAGACTGATGATCGATCAAATCAAGCAGCGGGAAAGGAAAACATACCTCTGCAGTCGTTCGGAGAGCAGCCATCTGACTCGCAAGTGGAGCCTTTTCTGCGTTCGAGTTAAATAGGTGCGGGGATGTCAACGTGCACGCGCTGATGCCGCACATAGGCCGGACAGCCGCTGGATGCTAGAATGAGTCGGGAGATGTCCATGTGTAAGCTGCACCGACCAAGCGAAAACGCTCTAACTCTAGAGAGCGCCGCCATATGGGCGGTTACGATAAACTCGTAATCAAGGGGTTCTGAGTGTGACAATACAATAATCTTCGCATTACAATTGATTGGGAGGAAAATCTCATGCATTACATAATTGCAATCCCACATTCTAGTTGAAATCAGTGACATGATTATTCATACAAAAGGAAAAGATATGTTCAAATGTCAAAATGTGAATTTAAGAAGACAAAACATGATAACATTTCACCATCTAATCCTAGCTCGATACATTTTATGGCATGGCAAGATCATTCATTTGTATACTGTGAAATTCCTAGGGCAACTTCTATAATGAATCTAGTACATAATGAGGTCAACACCACTGACCTCATTTATGCCATCATATGCCCTTGCAATCAGATGTACATCGGCCAGACACGCCAGAAGGTAAAATCACGGATCTTACAACATTGCAGTAAGGTTAGGTGTGGCGTTGTTGAGGCACTACTGGTAGGACATTTTCAGACACTCAACCACCCACCAGAGAGTATCAAATGGGTGGTCCTTGAAAAGGTTTCGCTAGGTATCTGGGGAGGGGACATTAACTCAGTTCTTGACACTCATGAGTCTAAGTGGATGCACCCTTTAGACACAGTACTTAATGGGTTAAAAGAGCTAGATGCCACTAGCTCACAACTGTCATGTCTTTCTAATGACTGAAATTGTGTTTGTGCAACAAATGGTTGTGCCATGTTGTTTTATACAATGTATCATGCCAGAAATGGATTGTGAAGAGTTACATCTCTTCTTGCCTTCTAGAGTTCTCAGGTTTACAGTGCCACATGTTTTCCAATTGCTTGGTTTGTACAACTCCGAGCCTCATTACTAAATAAATGGTCTTACCATGTCACACAATCTAGCATGCCAGAAACGCATTGTGAAGAGTTACACCTCCTATCACCTTCCAAAGGTCTCAGGTTTACTCCGCCACATGTCTTCCATTTGGTATGTTTATATAACTCCGTGACTCATTTCTAAATGAATGATCTTACCATGCCATACACTCTATCAAGCTAGGATTAGATGGTGAAATGTTACACCATGTTTTGTCTTCTTAAATTCACATTTTGACATTCAAACATATGTTTTCCTTTTGTATGAACAATCATGTCACTGATTTCAACTTGAATGTGGGATTGCAATTATGTAATGCATCGGATTTTCCTACCTATCAATTGCGATGCGAAGATTATTGTATAGTCACACTCATATCCCCTTGATTATGAGTTTATTGTAACCGCCCATATGGCGGCGCTCTCTAGAGTTAGAGCGTTTTCCGCTTGGTCGGTGGTTGGTGCAGCTTACACGCTGACATCTCCTGACTCATGCTTGCATACAGCGGCTGTCTGGCCTACGTGCGGCATCAGCGCGTGCATGTTGACATCCCCACGCCTATTTAACTCGGACGCGGAAAGGGCTCCTCTTGCGAGTCAGGCGGCTGCTCTCCGAACGGCTGCGGAGGTATGTTTTCCTTCCCCGCTCATTGATTTGATCAATAATCAGTCTATATTTTGAGGGACGCGGTGAGGCTTACTCTCCTTTCCTCTCTTTCCCCATTAGATTGTGCATTAAGTCTTTTGATTAAATCTGCCATTGAAGTACCGAGCAACTTGCTGATCAATGATCAAGTAATTCATTTAATGATTCTGGAGACAAGAATTAGAGTCAACATATTTTCCATGTCCCAGACCACATTAGTGCTGATAAACCTTAATGTTCATTTTCAGCAACATCATCAGAGGTCCTGATCCGCCTCTACGACACAGGAGCCTTTGGGCCCATCATTTGAACATCTCCACCAGATTTTTCTGGGTGGATTGAAGGGTTATCATTAGTTCTTATCTTTGATTAATGTTCGTTGATTACTTTTACCATCTCCTGAATTAACAAGGCCCGTTTTATAATAAACCATGTCCAGGTGTCTGCCTCTGTCCTGATGAAGACCCTACTGTAAGGACTCGAATTCCCTACACACACCATTGGGGTTGAAACATCGACTGTTTTATCTGTTTTCCATGTATAGACAACAGTGATTGATTCACTGTGTCACTCGAATATTATGGTTTTCATGTATGTTTAGTTTTGACAGTGGCTGAAAAGGTCACCATTTTCTTTGATGTATATAGTGCACATTGCCCTTTCGTCTTCACTAACCTTCACTATTGCACATCGCTTTACACTCCCTTCTCCCCTTCCGGAGCACATCTTCATAATAATGCAGAACGTTGTGTTGCGTTTGAATATGAACATCAATATGTGTTAAATATAAATAAATTGTCATTTTGATTCACTCAAAAGGTGATGACGTATTGACTGAATTTGTTGTCACTGTGACCATTTCTTCTTGTACTGTACTTTACCCAAGTCCAGTGGATATTTGGATTTCCCCATTGTTTTGTAACTCTAATAGAGCAGGTGTTGACCTGCGAGGGTATTTTCTAGGGAATTAATTCCCAATCATGTCAGAGAGTGAGACGTTATCCTACACTGAGGATTATATCAATATTCTCATTTAGGAACAATCAAGTGGTAGTTTCCTTTCATCCACCACCCCGAGTATAGACTTTACATTGAATGACAAAATCAACAGATTAGAGAGGTTAGAGAAAAATCTAGTTCGCACACGACTCCATGGCCATCTACTGACCAAGTACCTGCAAGCTAACATAATACCGATAGGTCTGCAAGTTAAAAAACGAACCCACTATCTTTGTAGACATTCCAAAGTTTAAAGAAAACTTCAGCTTCGTGGCCAACAATTGCTCGCGCCACTGGATGGTGCTTGGGGTCGAAACAGCCCTTGAACAGGTTGAGAAGCTTCTGAAGGAAATCACTGACTTGAAACGTGAAATTTCAGAAGACACAGCACTTACGAATGCCAAGGAGGCCCTGGAACGTCTAGAAAAGACTATCAGGGATTTTATTTTTTAATCTCTTTTAATTGAACAAAACAACAAACAGCACAGCAGTACAGTTAGCCATTTGACAGTAGCCAGGTACAACACAGGTGCATTTCACTTTCGGTGTGATAATCCAGAACATTTTAGTATTATTGTATCTACCCCTCAGCATTCTGTAACTCTTGTGACCTCTCCTCCTTCCGGCGTAACTCAACCGTAGGAGACAGGCATATTTCGCCCCTGTATGTGTTCCAAGCTGCCCACTTACGATCCCATTTTTTAGGTTATCCTCTACTTTTAAAGACATCCTTCTCCTCTATCATGGCCCTATCCATGTCCGCTTCCCATCCTTTTATTAATGGTGGTTCCCTGACACCCCATTTTTGTGCTATGTTCCGCTTTGCGAGGGCCCACCGACTGAAACCCATGATTGTTCGGTTTGAGTTAAGTCAGTGGCTTCCCATATATTTAAGAAACAGAGTTTCGGTGTGGCGTTAAGTTTTCCCCCCCCCACGTTTTCCATGTGCGATGTGCCCGCATTCCAGTATGTTTGGACGATCGGACATTCCCACATTGTATGAAAGAAAGTTCCCTCTTGGGAGTATTGTCGGAGGCAATGTGTATCGGTCCTCCTCCCCATCTTAACCAGAACTCTCGCTGCCAGGTAGATTCTGTGCAGGGTTTTAAGTTGGACCAGTCTCAGTCTCATGGGGATGGCGATTTCCCTGGGGGAGGCCAGAGTGTCTCGCCAGTCATCGTTCTTGAAGTCTCCCACATACGCCTCCCATTGCTGCCTCAGATGTGCCAACAGGTCTGGTCGGTTGTTAATTAGTTTCTTATATGTTAGGGATATGGCTTTCTTAGGCATGGGGTCTAGTATCTATCTATCTTCAAGAGGGGATGCTTCGGGTAGAGGGCCTCTCTCAGGTATCGCTGCTTTAAGGGCATGGCTAATCTGCAGGTACCTGTAGGTTTCGGACTGAGCTAATTGGTATTATTTCTGTAGGTCTGCAAATGTTACCAACCCCTTTTTGTTCCACATGTCTCCTACTGATGAGATGCCTATCAGGTCCCATTTATCAAACCCGGGGCTGGTGCTCAATCGGCCCAGCCAGTCGGACTCCCAGAGTGGGGTTACTTGTGTGATTTTCTTGTGCCATCCTAGTTTTTTAGTGACCAAATGCCAAATTTCTATGGTGCGGGCCGTAGGACCGGTAAGGAATATTCGTTTGGGGTTTGTGTAAAGTGCTCTATGGTATCTTCCCTGCCCCATTAGCCACCTATCCGTCCGAAGGGTCGGATCAGTTTGTGAACCGTGGACCCAGCGATTGATTACCGTCGGCTGGGATGCCCAGTAATAGAGCTTAAGGTCGGGTAGTGCAATCCCGCTGTCGTGCCATCCCGCCATTAATTTCTGCATCGCGATATGCGGTGCCCTCCCTTCCCAAAACAGAGTTCGCACTGCACTGTCGATGCTTGAGAAGTAAGAATCTGGGACCTTGAAGGGGGTATTTTGCAGTGCATACAAAAAGCGGGCAGAGCTAACATTTTGAAGAGGCCGCTCGTCCCAGGAGGGTCAGTGGAAGGGCTCGCCAGTGCCTGACATCAGTGCGAAGACGGGTCAAAGGCCCCTGCAGGTTGGTTTCATCAAATTGCGTTGGGTCAGTGGTTACATAAATTCCCAAATATCGGAAACCGTCTGTTGCCATGGGGATGTCATAGTCTTTTGGCAATTTAGGTCTCGGGCCATGCAATAGGAATAGTTGGGATTTAGATCAGTTTATTGGGTATCCTGAGTGATTACCAAATATTTGGAAAATGTGAAGGATACAGTGGATTGACGACGCTGGGGATGCCATATATAGCAATATGTTGTCTGTATAGAGGGAAATTCTGTCCTCATGGTGCTCTGTCCATTTGAGTTCCCGTATCAAAGGGTCACCCCTTACCCAAATCGCCAGTGGTTCTAACACCAGTGCAAAAATTAATGGCAACAGGGGGCACCCTTGTCTTGTTCCCCCTACCCAGTTGGATCTGCCGTGATGTGTGTCAGTTTACCACTATTTGTGCTGTTGGGTCCGTATATAGGAGCTTGATCCACTTTATGAAGTTGGGTCCAAAACCCATTCACTCCAATACAGCAAAAATGAAGGGCCACTCAATAGTGTCAAACGCCATTTTGTCATCCAGTGACAACAGGGCTACGTCCTCTCGTATCGTGTCCACCCTACCCAGAGCACTATGCAGGCGACGTAAGTTTAAACCAGTGTTTCGGCCCGGCATAAAGCCTGATTGATCAGGGTGTATCAGATTTGTGATCAGGGGGATGAGTCTGTTGGCTAATACTTTAGCGAGTATTTTGGCCTCCGCAGTAAGGAGGAAGATGCGCCGATACGCCTTACAGTCGTTTGTTGGTTTGCCCTGTTTGTGTATTATCACAATTGTAGTTAGTCGAATCTCGGCTGGCAAGAGACCCTTTTTATAGCTCTCTAGGTACATTTGGCAAAGGTGGGGCGTCAGCTTAGTGGCCGCTAGCTTGAAGAACTCGATCGGAAGCCCGCTAGGTCCCATGGCCTTACCCGAGCTTATGTTTCGGATCGCTATTTGTATCTCTTCCGCTGTGGAGTCTCCCTCGAGGGAATCCCGTTCTTAAGGGGAGAGGCCACTGACATGGATCGTGGCCAGGAGGTTTTGGGTGTCGAGTGCCGTGGATGCCGACACCGACGTATAGACTGTTTCAAAGTAGGCGGCGAACATCTTTACTATAACTTGTGGGTCTGCTATTTCGTCCCACTCGGACCCCCTCAGCTGGTGGACCCATCTATGCGCCTGCTCCCGTCTCTCAAGCCAAGCAAATAATTTACCCATTCTCTCCCCGTGCTCATATATCTTGTGGTATACAGTCTTTTGTCTGGCCCTAGCTGTCTCTGTGAGAAGCTGCCTATAGTCTAGTTTTTCGGCATCTAGCGTTTGTTTGATTGAGTCGTCAGTGGCATGGGCTAGGCTAATCTCGCACATTAGAATATCTTCTTCTAATTGCTCTATGCGCCTCGTTAGTTCTTTTTGTGCCCCACCATTATAGCCAGAGCGCTACCTTTTATGACGGCCCAAAATGCTCCCCATTTAATCTGAGGCGAGGTCACTGAGCCAACATTTTTGTTAAAATATAGATCTGTGTCTTTTAACAGTTCTGCTTTAATATGTGGAATTTTTAGCACCCATGGGTTGATTGTGAGGGTTGTGCATCTTGGCTGGAGACTCACTGTCATTCTAGTCAGCACTGGGGAGTGGTCTGAGATACCCCTCGCTAAGCACTGGGATTCAATGAAGTCGGGGACATCTTCAGTGTGGGTGAGTATGTAATCAATGCGGGACTGGCTGTTATGGGCCCCTAAGTGAGAGGTAAATTGGCTGGTAGTGGGGTTGAGCTGTCTCCAGATAACCCCCAGGCCAAGGGTTGAAAGAAAATCTGCCAGTTTGGACCCAGTGCCAGGGTCTCTTCGTGGAGGTCGTCGATCGATCAACCCATCCAGTGTTAGATTAAAGTCACCTCCTATCACTAAGGTACCCACAGGGAGATCTAAGATGAATTTACTCAGGTCGTGTAGTGTGGTTTGCTGCAGTGCTGGGGGAACATATATTGACAGTATGTTCAGGGGTTTCCCTTCCCAAGTGCCAGTGGCAGCTGCAAAACTATCCTGTCTGTCCGTCTATGTTTTACTGACCATGTAGGGGCAGTTCTTGCGGAGAAGAATGCCCGTCCCTCGGGAGCTAGGGGTGAATCCCGCGTATGTTATGAGTTGGTAGCCCTATCTGTTCAAGGCTTTGCAGGTGTTGCCAATCAGGTGTGTCTCTTGCAATAGAGCTATGTCTGGCGCTTGGCGTTTTAGGTATTGGAGGACGATTCCTCACTTGAGTTTGTCTCCTAGCCCGTTCACGTTCCATGTGAGGAACTTCAGGTCCCTACCCGTATTTCTAGTCATGGTGGTGAGTGTGTGTTATTCGATGGTGCATTGATGGAGAGTATACATATGTCCCTTTGCCCCGGGCGAATGCAGAGCAGAGATTTGTCTCGGTTTTTAACCCAGGTGTGCTGACATTTTCCCTCTCTCAAACGTCTTGGCTGAGATGATACTTGAGTGTGACATCCCCCCATCTCCAACTGCTGGCACCCTTAAAGTTCGTGGCTGTGTGTCCGGCCCTGAAAGTGATCCGTGTGGTGTGCTTCATTGCTGTGCTAAAGCAAAATAACTAACTATTCTACAACCCCCCAACAATGCCCCCTCCCCCCACCCTGCCTCCCTGCATGACGGAGTCCAACGGCCCGCCTCCCCAACTGTGCAGAGTGCCCGTCGCCCTCCCTACCCTGTGTTGGAGGAGTCCTAGGCTCAACCTCCCCTT
This sequence comes from Calotriton arnoldi, assembly GCA_963921515.1. Lineage (NCBI taxonomy): Eukaryota > Metazoa > Chordata > Amphibia > Caudata > Salamandridae > Calotriton > Calotriton arnoldi. Next base: position 101,873 of record CAWUFW010005455.1, read on the forward strand.
CCCACCTCCCACCTCCCTCCATTACGATCAGACAGTCTGCTACACAAGACATTTATATACAGTTAGTTTATACTCATCCGCTCCTCTTGTCGACAGCCACTGGTCGTTATATCTGCATTTCTTCAAACTGTTTGGCCCGACAAGTCGTCCCAGGCTACTGGGTTTTCGGTAGCCTTTGGAGTCGCTTCTCAGTCCAATTTGTTGAGTCTAAGGTGAGATTGTCCAAGCCTCTCCTCCATCGAGGAGTGTCCACATTCCAGTTACTGGTTCAAGACCTTAAGGTCAGTTCACGAACCACCCGCGGTGTGTTGCTCTCTGTCTCCCTGGGTGAGGTTTTGTCGTTTCTGCGCCTTCCCTGCTTGTCACTCCTGCCGGTCACCCACTCTTCGCCATCCATCAAGCCAGTCTAGTACCTCTCCTGGTTTCGTGAAAAAACAGCTTTTACCTTCCGCCTCCACTCGCAGCTTCGCTGGAAACAGCATGGCATATTTAATGTCCCTCTCTCGAAGAGTTTTTTTGACCTCCAGGAAGGAGCGTCTTTGCCTCTGTACCTTTGCGGTGAAGTCAGGAAAAAAATGATATAGTTCTATTCTCGTACTTGAGGGGTGGAGCACTGCGGGCCATTTGAAGAATAGTGTCCCGGTCTCTAAAATTAAACACCCTCGCCAATATGGGCCGGGCAGGGTGCCCCTGGCCTGGGCCTACCCCCCGGTATGTGGTGAGCACTCTCTATTGAAAAATAATTGGAGAGGTTTTTGGGCTGCAGATGTTTAGTCACGAGGTCCCCAACAAATAGGTCCATTGTTGGTCCCTCGGCCCTCTCTGGTACTCCTAAAATGTGGACGTTGTTGCTTCTTGATCTTCCCTCATAGCCGCCGAGCTGCGCTGTTAGAGATTCGGTGCGGATTTGCAACTAAGAGACTTGCTTCTCTAGTGTCGTTGTGTCTGCGACAAGGTCTTGGGTGACATCTTCCACCTCTTTGACCCTGGAGTCCATTTTCCTAAGGTCTGCCCTGAGTAGGGATATATCCGTGGAGACAGAGTCTATGCGTCCCTTTAGCGAGTTGCACACACCATTTATCGCCGCCATTACATCTTGGAGCGTGGGGGAGTCTTGTTCATTTGGTTTCTGCTGGATTTCTTGTTCCACGCCAGGGCACGACGGTCCCCCCTCCTGTGATTTCTGCCATGCAAATTTGTCTATCTTCAGTTGGTGGGAGCCACGTCCCCCCTTGTTCGTCGCCATTTTTGCGCTTGGGGCCACTGGCTCGTTTCGTTGGGGTACTCACCGCCGCCTACCAGGGAGAATCCCACGTGGCCTGCCTGTTTCTCCCCTCCGTAGAGCCTCGGCACCCTGGGAGTGCCCTCTGGGGGACGTCGCAGTGGCAGTGGATCTGTGTCCCGCGTGTGCTGCTGCTGTTCTTTGTTGTTGTGTTCTGGGGGCTAGGTACACCTGATTCTATGGACCGTGTCCTTAGCCGCTCTTCAATGGTCTTGGTATTATTCCGGGTGGGCCTTCAAAACAGTTGCCAGGAACGAGAAGAGAGAAATGTTCTAGATCGTGCCAGTGTCCATTTCAAGTACCCAACTGTACGTCGCTGGTTCAGGGTATCCCCCTGTAGCCAAATATTTAAATCAGGAGTTTTGAAATGCTGGATGTTGTGCATTACAAACCCAGGAGCTCCACTTCCCCTTTCACAGCCCCCTCCAAGATGGCCAGTTTCAGTTTGCTGTGCAGTGCCCCTAACCCCGGCTTCAGTTTCTTATGCTCGCTCGGTCTCTTCCTTCACCCCCAACACTTTGTCCCGGTCTGTCCTGTGGTGGAGACTGGGGTCAAAGACATGCAGTCCGATTCTTTGTGCCGGGCCCTCTTGTACTTCGGTGTAGACCAGGCAGTGAGCGGCATGGGGGTGGTTCGAGGGGTTGCTTCTGTTAAGGCTGGGTTTATTTCCCAAATTCTGGTCCCCTTGTGGTTGTTCCCGGGGGCTGGTAAGTCTTTTATTAGCTGCGTAGCGGTGCCGGTCAGGGGTCCCAGGCCTTTCAGCTTTTTTCGCAGTTAATGGCCTAGTGCGTCACAGCTCAGGCCTATTGCCGGTCACTGCGACCCCTCGGGGATAATTGCCCTTACTTGTTGATGATGTCGGCGTGTGCTTCATTGATTGTCTCTCCTCCGCCGCCCAATTCGGTGCTCTCTTCCTTGCTTCTGGGCCGCCTCTCAGGACAGTTCTCTTGGTGGTGGCGTGATCGTGGGCGCGCCCACGCTGCGCACCCGACTGTCACCTCTTGCGGTCAGGACACGAATCTACGTGACTCGGCGGCTGCCTGACGTTGTTAGGCCGCAACCTCGCTGGTGTCCGTTCTCGGCGCAGATCTTTGTCGGGTGTTCAAAAACGTGTCCCCAAGCTCCTCACGCCTTCGCCGTCTGATGCATGTCTCATGCAGCCAGATTTATTTCAGGATATGTTAAAAGAGAGGACGGTCGGGCCAGAGCCACGCTAGTGTGCGGCCATTTCCTCCGGCAGTTGGCCACATCCCCCCGACCATCAGGGATTTTGACACCAATACCCAGACAAAGTAATTGGATAAGCTATCTAAAGATATTCGATTCTACGATAAGAAGGTGACCAACCCATACTTACAGGAGGATTACTTCAAGCAGGACACACAGGGGCGATTCACCAACAGAGGCAGAGGAGGATACAGAGGCTATAGGAGATTTACCACATTTTCAGAATCCTCAGGCTCAAACAGCACTGGTAGCGAAGGAGAACAACGAGGCACAAGCTCCAGCTATCACTACCAGGACAACTGGTTTCAACCACCTCAGGGGCCGCCTTTTTTAGGGGACGCCCAATGGAGACCACCCAGAGGAAGAGGATACAACTGGAACCAAGGCCCACAGAGGGGCCAAGAACAAAGGGGCCAAAATTGGGACGGAGGCAGAACACGGGGACAGAAACAAGTTTGGTTCCCCCGGAGAGTCACTGGGAAATTCAGACCCAACGACGGCTCTACAGGTGTAAATAGACCAGAGAGTCCTATTATCAATCTGTCTTCCCACGAACTTACTGAAGATGAAGTGAAGGTCTTGAGCAAAGGACTGTCTTATGTACCTACTGCTCGCCCAAATGAATTTAACATCAAGGCGGACCTACACCATTTTTTTAGGAAGGTTAAACTCAGATACATCTTCAGACACTCTCCCTCACTCCCTTCTACCTCCCACATGGGCCTGAGAGTACCCTCTACCTTCATGCCGCCTGCACACTCAGTATCCCACAAGATACTCACATACGAGAGTGTTGTTCTCAGGGATGTATTAAAGACTTGCTCCGACAAACAATATGTCAGACACAATATTACGAAATCTGAAAGAGAGGCACTCAACTCTCTGAAAGCCAACCAACTTATTGTGATCAAACCAGCCGACAAAGGCGGCGCAATTGTGGTGAAGAAACACTGCGGACTACAAATCAGAAGTCTACACTGAACTGCGGGATGGCATTAGTTACACTCGTTTGAATGCGGACCCCACCAAAGAAATTAGTAGAAAGATCCTAAAAGTCACTGAAGAGGGGCACAAACAAGGCTTCCTGTCTGACCTGGAATACAATTGCCTAAACCAGAAACAGCCACGACTACCGACCATCTACACTTTGCCCAAAGTGTACATGAACTTGGAACACCGACCGGGTCGTCCTATAGTCTCAGGATGTGGGTCACTGTTGGAACCCCTATGTAAATTTGTGGACTTCTTCCTAAAACCTTGCGCGGAGACAACGAGATCCTATTTACGAGACACTATGGAGGCCATCAGCCTAGTGGATAATTTACCTTTTGATCCCACACACCAACTACTGGTCACTTTGGACATTGTCTCCTTATACACGAGTATACCTCAGTTACCTGCCTTAGAAGTCATGTGCGCTGTACTCAACAAAAGACCACTACCGGCATTGGTTCCGACGGAGTTCATCATAAAGCTCTTGGAGATTGCAATGATGCATAATTTCTGTTAGACCTGTGTGACGAGATGGGACCTCAACCGGTGGGTCTCCACGATGAGGTGGCCTGGTGGTCTACAACCTCCCTCTCCCCCCTCTTGTCTCCCCTCCTCAGGATGAGTGGAGCATGCGCCCTCGCTCTCCGTGTGACCCCGCGATGACATATGGTGAGGGTGCCTTTAAGTGGGATATCCCGGAAGACGAGACTCCGCCCCCTGCAGACGTCAGAACGTGCAGCGCCATAAGAGGAGGAGATTCCCGGAAGACGTGGTGGAATACCACCGGTGAGATGGAGGGAGCTGAGGAGCAGAGCGTCGCATTTATCGGAGGGATCCAGGCGAGGACGGACGAGTCGAACAGGACCACAGAGCTGGAGGAAGATCCGGAGGTGCCAGGAGGCCAACGACAACGCGACCCGCCCAGCCACGTTCCTGGAGGAGCGTGGCTCACAAAGGTACGGGATCGATTCACGGGTTGGGCAGGGAGGAGGGATTGGCGCAAGGGGACTTAGCCAGACCTTATCCTCCTACGACCCGCTACACCCTACCCTGAGCACTATCACTCACCTTTACATAGAGGACGTGTGGCACAGTGTGCGGTGTCCCTTCACTCCCTTTCCCATGGGCCCAGTATTATACGCACCCTAAAACCCCAATTCTTGTCTCCCCATTACATCTCACCACGGAGTCTTCAAGCCCCCGTACCTCGAGGCGAGGAGTACAGGAGCGGACGTCACCCCGAGCAGGCCATCAATCCCGCCGGAGGAAGGAGGAAGAGTCCCGTCTCTCACAGAACCCCCTCTCAAGAAGGAGACATTTATTAGGCAAAATAAAACCTTCCCTCTCACGACCAGTCTCGCCTCCCATCTGTTCCCACCCGTTACAAGTGGTGTCAGAAGTGGGATTCTCACCAACATCCATCAGTACACCAATGATGGACACGCTCATCCAGCACATTGTGAAAGGCCAGGAGAAGCTGGAATGGGCTGTGGAACGACACATGGCGTCGGCCCAGGCCGACAGGGACGTATTCAAGGACTCTATAGCAGCCCAGATGGACGGGTTACAGAAGCTCGTCAAAGAGCCCAGCTCATCCACCTCAAGCCACATTCGGGGAACAACCCCGGGACCCTCAGGGATTTCACTGCAGAAATACGTGGCCGGGGAAGACCCGGACGCGTTCTTGCTGAACTTCGAGCGTGCGGCACGCGCCTGTGGGTGGCCAGAAGAGAAATGGCCTTTCTTTCTGGCCCCCCTGCTAACCGGCAAAGCCCAGGCAGCGTACCAGGTTGCTAATGCGACGGGGGTAACCCCATACAACGATATAAAGGACATCATATTAGACCATCTAGGCCTAGACGCAGAGGCCTACAGGGTTCGCTTCCGCAGAGAGAGAGGCCTGCCGGGGGAGAACCCCAAAACCATTTATTTCCGTCTCAAAATGGCGGCGGATAAGTGGCTGAGGCCGGAGTCCAGTACAAAGGAGGACATCTTGAACCGGATATATATGGAGCAGTTCCTAGAAGCCCTCCCGTATGGTACCCAGAGGTGGCTGAGACAGCATCCCCACCTCACCCCGGAACAAGCTATCGAGATGGCCACTACATTCTCACGAGCCCAACCCCGGAATCCCGGATGGGATAGTGAGAAAACCAACAAACCTAATACCGTGAAACCGGACAGGAAACCACGAGTTATGGTGGAACCTCCCCGGCCCAAGCCTGGGAGAATGGACTATGCCCCGCTTAGAGGACCACAATGCTTTGAGTGTGGCAAATGGGGCCACATCGCTAGACTGTGCCCCAAGCGCAGGGTCCAAGATGAACCGATGGAGGTGGGATACCTCCCGAGACCTATCTTATACACCGCCGAGATGGGGACAGCATTTCATGTGAGTGTACAGGTGAATGGGAGGAAGGCCAAAGCTCTCTTAGACTCAGGGTGTAGACAGTCGGTGATACAAAAAGCCCTAGTCAACCCCTCCCAATACCTCCCTGAGACAACGGTGCATATCAGGTGCGTACATGGGGATGTAAGGCCCTACCCCTTGGTGGCCGTAACGCTCACCCCCCCAAACAGTAAGCCATGCACAGTCCGGGTGGGAGTGATAGAGGGGTTACCCGAAGATATGTTGTTAGGGACGGACAACCCCGATTTCTTGAAGTTGTTTTCTGCCACGATACAGGAGGGGGGAGCGATTCGGGGTACAAAGGGAGACATGACCCTGCCTTTACCTGCCCTCACGTCCCCTGAACCCTGGTTGCTAGATAGGAGTTTCCGATTTGCCCAAGCGAACAACCCCACGCTGTTTAATGCCTGGGAAGCCGCTCATGCTACCCAAGACAACCAGCCCCCCTCATTTCCCCACTTCCTAATTAAGGACGGGTTGTTATACAGAAAGGGAGACGTTGAAGGCCCCGAACAACTATTGGTGCCTATGACGTTCAGGGAGCAGATACTGTTCTTCTCCCACTCACACCTCACAGCAGGACATACAGGAGCGGAGAAGACGACCCAAACCGTGCTCCGACATTTCTTTTGGCCCGGGGTCTACAAAGACATCAAGGTCCACTGCCGACATGTGAAGAGTGTCAAAAGAAGAACACCCAGCGCCCGCCGGGCGTCCCCCTACAGCCCATTACGGTGGTGGGGAATCCATACGAGAGGATCAGGATGGATCTGATTGGCCCCCTACCCCAAACACAAAAAGGGAACCTGTATGCATTAGTGGTCGTGGACTACGCCACAAGATTCCCAGAGGCCTATCCCCTCAGATCCCCGACGTCACGGAACATCGCAGACAAACTGCTGGAACTCTTCTCAAGGGTAGGATTTCCCAGAGAAATCCTTACGGATCAGGGAACGCCTTTCGTATCTCGTCTAATGAAGGAGGTCTGTCAGGTACTGGATCTACGACACATACGAACCTCAGTGTACCATCCTCAAACGGACGGCCTAGTCGAGCGATACAATCGGACGCTGAAGACCACCCTGAAAAAGATGTTGGCCGTCGAAGGAAAAGATTGGGACCGGCTGTTACCTTTGGCCCTTTATGTACTCAGAGCCCAGGTCCAGAGTAGTTTGGGGTGCTCATCGTTTGAACTCCTATACGGACGTCAACCGAGGTCCCTACTGGAAATGACCAAGGAAGCCTGGGAGAGGGAGACCGTGGAGGAACATAAAGGCATATTGGAGTACACCCAACAGCTAAAGTCCAAGCTGTGGAAATTAAGAGATCTGGCCTATACCCATCTGGAGAGGAGCCAAGAGAGACAGAAGGGCTACTATGACAGAGGAAAGAAGTGGAGGATGTTGGCGGTGGGTGACTGGACCCTAGTAATGCTTCCATCTTCCATAAAGAAGTTCCAGTCGGAGTGGCTGGGTCCCTATAAGGTTGTGAGGGTCCTCGGACCAACGACGTACCAACTACAGATAACGCCAAAACGGAAGCAATCATATCATATCAATTTGCTGAAGAAGTGGTTGGGACCCCCGCCGAAAACAGCACACCTGACACTTCCCACCGACGCAACATTAGGAACCACGCTCCAACAACTCGTGATTAACGAAGACCTATCGGCAGGAGAAAGAGCGGGTCTACACGAATCCCTATTACCCTTTTCTCATCTCTTTTCAGACGTCCCTGGTCGGACGACTCTTGCGGAACACCGCATAACAACGCCTCCAGGGAAAACGATAAAACAACGGCCTTATCGGATACCAGCCGCGAAACGGGCGGCTGTCAAGAGGGAGGTACAGGAGATGCTCCGTCTAGGGGTGATACGTCCCTCAGTAAGTGATTGGTCATCGCCTATAGTGATGGTACCGAAGCCGGATGGATAAACGCCCTTCTGTATGGACTTCAGGGCCCTGAACGCCATCTCCGCCTTTGATGCGTATCCCATCGTCCAAATCGATGAACTCATCGAAAAACTGGGGGACGCCAGGTACATCACGACGTTGGATCTAACAAAGGGCTACTGGCAGGTGCCCCTAAGAGAAGAAGACCGGAGGAAAACAGCGTTCGCTACCGAGGAGGGGCTGTACGAATTTAACGTCCTACCCTTTGGGCTACACGGGGCACCTGCTACGTTTCAGCGGTTAATGAATACGGTGCTACAGAACCATCACTCTTTCTGCTCGGCGTACCTGGACGATATTGTGATCTTCAGCGGTACGTGGGAAAAGCATCTACGGCACCTAAAGATCATCTTGCTAGCCTTAGAACGGGCTGGCCTCCATATTAACGCAAAAAAATCCAGGGTGGCATATCAGAAGGTGAAGTACCTCGGGTACTGTCTGGGCCACGGCATGATAGCACCCCAAGCAGAAAAGATACGAGCCATAGCCGACACCCCTTTTCCAGCTACCAAGAGAGACTTACGCGCTTTTTTGGGTTTGTTAGGTTACTATCGCCGGTTTATACCACAATTCTCCGAGGTAGCAACCCCCCTGACGGACGTTCTGCGTAAAAATGTGGGGGCCCAACAGCTACTCAGTCCAAGCCCTGACATGTTAGACGCCTTCCAATCCCTCAAACGGGTCATCACTACAGGGCCAGTATTGGTATCCCCCGATTTCACCAGACCTTTTACCTTGCATACTGATGCCTCCCAATACGGGTTGGGGGCGGTGCTGTCCCAACTATCCACAGACGGGGTAGACCATCCTGTCCTATATATCAGCCGAAAGCTGTTCCCGAGGGAGGTCAAATATCCCACCATAGAAAAGGAATGCTTAGCGGTGAAATGGGCTATAGACAAGCTCCGGTATTACCTCGAGGGCTGACCATTCACTCTGTACACAGATCATGCCCCTCTGCAGTGGATGTGCCGTAACAAGTCCCAGAACCCCAGAGTATTGCGATGGTTCCTGACATTACAGCCCTTCTCCTTTGAGGTACGACACCGGAAAGGAAAGGACAATGGGAGTGCGGACTTCTTGTCTAGAGTGTTCCCTCTCCCCGAGCGGGAGATTCCTAGGGGGGGGGTGTGTGACGAGGTGGGACCTCAACCGGTGGGTCTCCACGATGAGGTGGCCTGGTGGTCTACAACCTCCCTCTCCCCCCTCTTGTCTCCCCTCCTCAGGATGAGTGGAGTATGCGCCCTCGCTCTCCGTGTGACCCCGCGATGACATATGGTGAGGGTGCCTTTAAGTGGGATATCCCGGAAGACGAGACTCCGCCCCCTGCAGACGTCAGAACGTGCAGCGCCATAAGAGGAGGAGATTCCCGGAAGACGTGGTGGAATACCACCGGTGAGACGGAGGGAGCTGAGGAGCAGAGCGTCGCATTTATCGGAGGGATCCAGCCGAGGACGGACGAGTCGAACAGGACCACAGAGCTGGAGGAAGATCCGGAGGTGCCAGGAGGCCAACGACAACGCGACCCGCCCAGCCACGTTCCTGGAGGAGCGTGGCTCACAAAGGTACGGGATCGATTCACGGGTTGGGCAGGGAGGAGGGATTGGCGCAAGGGGACTTAGCCAGACCTTATCCTCCTACGACCCGCTACACCCTACCCTGAGCACTATCACTCACCTTTACATAGAGGACGTGTGGCACAGTGTGCGGTGTCCCTTCACTCCCTTTCCCATGGGCCCAGTATTATACGCACCCTAAAACCCCAATTCTTGTCTCCCCCTTACATCTCACCACGGAGTCTTCAAGCCCCCGTACCTCGAGGTGAGGAGAACAGGAGCGGACGTCACCCCGAGCAGGCCATCAATCCCGCCGGAGGAAGGAGGAAGAGTCCCGTCTCTCACAGAACCCCCTCTCAAGAAGGAGTCATTTATTAGGCAAAATAAAACCTTCCCTCTCACGACCAGTCTCGCCTCCCATCTGTTCCCACCCGTTACAACCTGGTACCATTGGCGTGAGTCTCCCTTCCATTTTTTGCTGTTGTCTCCTCTGTTTTTGATATGTTTTGCTGGTTTTAGATGCTTTGGGCACTGTGCCACTGCTATTCAGTGCCACAGTGCAAGTGCTCCCTATTGTAAATTGATGTAATGAATTAGTGACTCCATGATTGGCTTATTTTTTTATTTTTATTAAAGAAAAAGGCATGTTACATAAACAACACATTTGCAGTCCGGGCGGTTCATACAATAGACAGTCTCTACCCCCTCCGAGCGCACACGTTACGGCAACCAGACAGCAAACCTATCAATCAACATCAATACCCTCCATGACGTTGTCTTTGGTCCGTAGCGGTGCACAAATCTCCCCTCTATAAGTGTTCCACTGACCCCAGACATGTGTCTACTTGTTCGGGCACCCCCTGGCTTCGTAGATGGATTTCTCAGTCACCATGCACCAATCCATATCGTTGGACCAATCCACTAAGTTCGGCGGATTCGGAGCCCTCCAAAGCCGTGCGATGTTTCTTTTTGCGATCATGAACCCAAGCGTCACCCACAGTCGCTCCCTGGAGTTCAGGTCAGTCGGGTCCCAAATATTTAACAGCGCTAACTTTATGTTACAATGAATCTTTTGCCCCAGTGTCTCCTCCATACGGCCCACCACCCGTTCCCAATACCCCTGAATCACCGCACGTTCCCAGATGATATGAATAAAAGTGCCGTCCTGCCCACATTGCCTCGCACAGCCACCATCCGGAATGTAACCCATGCGAACCAGCAAAGGTCCTGACAGATAGGATCTATGGAGCAGTTTAAGTTGGACCAGCCTGAGCCGAGAGGAGATGACCACCTCGCGAGGGGAAGCCACCGCCGCCCGCCATTCCTCGTCATCCAAACCAGCAACATCGTGGTCCCACCTAGCCCGCAGGCTGATCAGAGGGTCAGCCATATTGTTAATGAGCTTTTTATAAATAAGGGAAATGGCCTTTTCTGGTAGGTCACCATCAAGTATTCTATCCTCAAGCGGGGAGGAGTCAGGGATGTCGCTACCTCGAGGAAGAACCGCGAGCAGGGCATGTCAAATTTGAAGGTACCGAAAGTATTTCGATTTGGCAAGTTCGTACTCCCGTTGCAGCCGGGAGAAGGGCACCACATCTCCAGACTTCCATAAGTCTCCAGTCCTGGATATACCAATGAGGTCCCATTTGTCAAAGCCCTTAGACCGGATCAGCCTGCCGAGTTGTTCACTGTGCCATAGTGGCGTGGCTTGTGTGAGCTTGCCCTCCCACCCCAAACTCCTGTTGGCCGCCTTCCATATAGCCACTGCGTGCCCTGTCGGGCCGGTAAGGACGGGCCGCAAGGGTCGCGCATAGATCGCACCACCGAAGCCGCCCCCCAAGAGGAGCCATCGGTCGATCTGGAAGGCTGGTTCGTTATGCGACAGATAAGTGCACTGGTTAATAGCTGCTAAATGCGCCGCCCAGTAATATTTTTTGATGTCAGGGAGCCCTATACCCCCATCGAACCAGCCGAGCGTAAGTTTATGAGCGGCGATACGTGGTGGTCTGCCCTCCCACAAGAGATCCCGAACAACACCGTCGAGGTCTCTGAAATATGTTGCGGGGACTGGAAGTGGAGTATTTTGTAGTGCGTATAAAAATCTGGGAAGGGACATCATTTTGAACAAGGCTGCACGCCCCAAGAGTGTCAGCGGAAGCGTCTTCCAATGGAGAACGTCGGCTTTAAAACGCGCCAGTGGCGGTAGAAGATTGTTGTCATAAGACCTGGAGTTGTCTTTCGAGACCCAGATTCCCAAATATTTGAAGCCGTCTGTCGCTTCCGCTAGCTGGCAGCCCCAGGGAAGCAAGGGCCAGTCACCGTAGAGGACGTAGAGCACCGACTTAGACCAGTTGATGGTGTACCCTGAAAATCTGCCAAACACGCAGAATATGTCCAAGACGACGTTGAGGGAGGCCGCCGGGGAGGCCAGATAGAGCAGGATGTCGTCCGCATATAGGGAAATGCGGTCCTCCCACCCCTGCGTCCAACGAAGGCCCCAGATAGCAGGGTTCTGACGGACCCACGTTGCCAAGGGCTCCAGGGCCAATGCAAAAAGAAGCGGTGATAGGGGACAGCCCTGTCGGGTGCCTCTACCATGAACGAAAACGGGGGACTTCCTGTTGTTAACGACCACTTGCGCAAGCGGCTGGCAATAGAGGAGTCGCACCCAGTCAATGAACTCCGACCCAAACCCCAATTTGAGGAGTACGGCAAACAAATAGGGCCACTCAATGGTATCAAAAGCAGATGCAGCGTCCAGGGACACCACGACCGCATCTTCTCTAATCGTGTCTACCCTACCCAGAACCCCGTGAAGCCTGCGCAGGTTGAGGGAGGTGTTTCTCGCCGGCATAAATCCCGACTGGTCCGGATGGACCAGGCGCGGGAGGACCCTGAGCAAACGAGTGGCAAGGATCTTCGCCAGGATTTTCGCTTCGCAATTGAGCAATGAGATGGGTCTATAAGATGAACATTTATTAGCAGGTTTGCCCGCTTTGGGGATGACAACTATGTTTGCGAGCTTCTGATGCCCAGGTAGGATACCCCTTTCTTTACTGTCACGAAACATGGCCACAAGATAAGGCGCGCACTTGCTCGCCGTGATCTTGAACAATTCTATAGGTATGGCGTTGGGACCCGGAGCTTTCCCTCCCCGCAGGTCATGGATGGCCTTTTCGACCTCCACCACCGCGATCTCAAGATCCAAGTTGGAGCGTTCCTCCTCAGTAAGGAGCGGCATCAAGATATCACGGAGGCGAGAAGCGGCGTCTTCCTCAGAGTGTGTCGTGTGGGATGTGTAAAGTGACTGGTAATATTGGCCAAACGCATCCACTATGTCTTGGGGCATAGTGAGAAGGGGTGAAGAGTCAATCTCCAGCTCTACCACAAGTCGCTGGGCCCTGTCCCTACGGTCCAACCAGGCCAGCAGTTTGCCCGCCTTGTCTCCCACATCGTAGATCTTACTGAGTGTGGCCCGATGACATGCCTTGGCGGCTTCTGAGGCAAAGTCGGAAAACTCCTTGACTTTTATACGGAGTTTCTGGCGTGCTTCTACCGAGTCGTTTATGCAAACCGCACTTTTCAAGTCAAGGATCTCTCCCTCCAAGCACGCCATAGAGGCCCCTCTTTCCTTTCGTTGTCCTGCGATATGGGCCAGGACCCCCCCGTATCACTACTTTATAGGCCTCCCATAGCACCATCGACGAGTCGACTGAACCATCGTTTTCTTGAAAGTAGAGATCCGTCTTGGCCAGGACCTTGTCTCTGGTCGAGGGATCTGTGAGATACCAAGAGTTAATCGGGGCCACGCGGCCTACCGTTGGCTCCCCGACTTCCAAATGACAGAGGATAGGCGAGTGGTTGGAGATTCCCCTGGCAAGATGCTGAATGTCCCTGACCATGTGAAGCTGATGAGCGAGCGTCAGCACGTAATCTATCCGGGACATGCTACGGTGAGGCCCCGACAGATATGTGTATTAGAGATCGGTCGGATGTAAGCCCCTCCAGACATCGACAAGGCCCATCGCGCCCAGAAAGCTATGGATCCGCTTGCGAGAGGGCGGCAGATCCCTCTGGGGCCATTGATCAAGTGAGTCAGAGACAATGGAGTTAAAGTCGCCCCCAATCAGTAACCTACCGTCTGGTAAACCAAGAAGGAGATCGCCAAGGTCATTAAAGGCTTGGGTGTGGAGGCCTGGTGGAATATAGACCGAAACAAGGTTGAGTGTGTACCCTTCCCACGTCCCCGAGATGGCTACAAATCTGCCCAGAGCATCATTACGGATCAAGGCCACAGTCAGGGGGAACGATTTCCGGACCAGGATGCCCACCCCCCGGGAGCCGGAGCCGAAGGCTGAGTGGGCCGCCAAATGGAAACCCCAGCGGGAAAGGGCTTTGCATGCATTGCCTAACAAGTGCGTCTCCTGCAGTAATACCACGTCCGGGGCATGACGCTTTACAAACTGGAGAACCACACCCCTCTTAATTTTGTCGCCCAACCCGCTGACATTCCATGACGTTAACTTAAGCCTCTGTCTGGTCGCCGCACCCATTACTCCTCTCTAGAGGAAGACATAAATCCGGAGGGAACAACCAGGCACGACCCTCGAAGGGAGACTGTCCCAAGGGCCATGAACCATTCACAAGATTATATCCCAAAGACGAAGAACCTGTAACCGCCCATGTGTGAGACCTGTCAGTCGTGTCATGCCAACAGAACAGAAAAAATACAACATACATTGAAACATTCCCCCCCTACCCAAGAAACCAGCCCCAAAGCCCCCCTCCCTGCTTGGCGGTGTCAAAACCTCCCGCCCACCCCAACTAGCAGAGTGCCTATCGCCCACCCTTACCAAACTTGTGGGTGCGTGTGTCAACTGAGCACCCGTCCTAGCAACTAGCAACTGGTACACACATTTAACAAGATAAGAACGATTGGAAGCGGCTGATAAACACCCCAGAAAACATTTTAGGACACTACAAAAGAGGCAAGGATCAATGAAAAGTCACATGAAGTCTGTTGCGGAGGAGTCCCCCACGAGGCCCTGCACCAGCCCGAAAGCATGGACAACCTCATAAGGGGGGGGGGGGGAGAGGGCAATGTTACGTTTAGTCCCCGGAGAAAGGAGAAATCCTACCACTCCTAAGGAACCCATATACAGACCGGTCATTCCAGCCCACCAGTCGCTGCCTCGTGCTCCTCAGGCGGGGTGCTTCTGCCGGATGGATTCGAGCCCTCCTCCATCCTCGCTCTCCTGACACGATCGCTCTTCGGGCCAGCCGTGCGCCAACCATCGAGCCAGTCCCAGGCCTCCTCAGGGGTGGTGAAAAACCAAGCCTTCCCCTCTGACTCCACCCTCAGCTTGGCGGGGAAGAGCATGGCATATTTCAGTTCCTGCTCACGAAGCACCTTATTCACATCCAAGAAACTGCGCCGTTGACGCTGCACCTTGAGGGTGAAGTCTGGGAAGAAGGTGATGCGACTGTTCTGGAATGCCACCGGTGCCGCTGACCGGGCACTTTGCAGGATGACGTCTCGGTTGCGGAAGTTGAAGATCCTGGCCAGCAAGGGCCGCGGGGGGGGCCCCGGGCCTTGGCCGGCCGCCCAGCACGCGATGAGCCCTCTCAACAGAAAAGAAATTGGAGAGACCAGTCAGCTTCAGGTAGTTCGTGATCAGTTCCTCCACCAAGAGGTCCGCTGATGGCCCCTCTGCCCGCTCCGGCACCCCAAGTATACGAACGTTGTTGCGCCGGGAGCGCCCCTCGTAGTCGTCCAGCTGTGCCTCCAATTTCGCTGCTTGGGCCTGCATGGCCTCCATCTTGCTTTGCAGGTCAGAAGTGTCCTCAACCAGGGAACTCGTTTTTATCTCAACGTCTTTCAGCCGCGAGTTCATCGAGTGCATGTCCGCCCAGATAAGGGACACCTCCGAGGACACAACATCAATGCGGGACTCCAACGACGTGCGTACTGTCATGATGGCCTCCAAAATGTCCCGCAGCGTCGGTTCCTTCTGTTTCCCACCTGGTGGCAGCTTCTCAGCAGCATCGGGTCCCCCCTTCGGGCTCGCGCCGGGGCCACCATCCCACGCGTACTTGGTCAGCTTGGCCTGCACCGCCGCTCTCGAGCCGCGGATCCCCGCCATGGCCCCGCCGACGTGGAGTATAAAGACGAGGAGTAAGGGACTGTCCCGTGCAGGCAGAGTTCAATCTGGGTCGTCCTGCGAGCCGCAGCAGGCCAGGTCTGATATAACAACGTGGATCAAGGGACACAAGCACAAAAAGGCACTGGCAGCACACCCAGGCACCCCCTGCAGGGTATTCAAATCAGCGTCGCCCACAGGTTACACGTCTTTCAGGGCCCAAGACCAGCAGGGCCCAGCAATCACACGTGGCCCCCGATGAGGAGAGGGCCCAACACCCCCGACAGTATCCAGGGGCCCGAGGTGGCTGCAGCACGATGTGTCTCCCCCGCGGTCCCACAGAGGGAGTCAGATCAGTCCCATGACTCTGAGTTCCAGGGGTTGCACAAAGCCAGTGAGGATGGCGGGACCCACGCAGAGGGACAAGCCACGCAGTGCAGGGGAGTCGGGAGGCCCAGAGGGGAAGCCACCCTGCGCAGGAAAAGTCGCTCCGGGGGGTGCCGGGTCGTATGCAGTTCAAGTTGAGGCCGCGCCACCTTTACACACAACGGATGGCGCCCGGGCACTACCCCTGGCCAGGCCCGGGATTTCGGGACCATCACTCACCGGCGCTGCTGATGAGGGCAGGTAGGGTCCTCTGCAGCCGGCGGCAAGCAGGCAGTCCGGCCGGCTCCGGGAACATGCCGTCTCTGTACCCCCAGTCAAGCGCCGCAGCTACAGGCGCCGGAGCACACGTTCTTTCAGGCCCCAGCTGCCGGGACCCAAAGGTCCGCCAAATCCAGGCCGTCGCGCCGCGTAGGCCGCGTCGTCAGAAGTGCGGTGCCTCCCCAGGCCAAATATGTAATCGGCGATATCTCCGTGAGTCCCGATTGAAAAATCACCGGAATAGCCTCTTCAGGTCCCCAGGGTCGTCAGCTGCACTCCGGTGAAACAATGCACCAGCTGCCGGATCAATTAGTAGCGGATAGTGATGGAAACGGGCACGCTCGGTCGGAGCCGCCTCAAGAAGCGGCCATCTTCCCTGACGGTTGGCCACGCCCCCATGATTGACTTATTTGATTTACTTGTTAGACCCTAGTATAGTGCACCACATGTGCCCAGGGCCTGTAAATCAAATGCTGCTGGTGGGCTTGCAGCACTGGTTGTGCCACCCACAGAAGCAGCTTGTAAAGTGTGTCTCAGGCCTGCCATTGCAGAGCCTGTGTTCAGTCCAGTACTGCCATGTTGACTTGGTAAGTGCACCCACTTGCCAGTCCCTAAACCTTCCCTTTTCTACATATCAGTCACCCCTAAGGTAGGCTCAAGGGCAGGGTGCATTGTATGTAAAAGGTAGGACATGCCCTGATATGTGTGGCATGTCCTGATAGTGAATTACAGCCAATTTCGTTTTTCACTATTGCAAGGCTACCTGTCCCCATAGGCCAAAATGGGCAGTTTGATTATAACACCTTATAATCCTAACTTTCCCAGGGAACATGGTAGAAAAACGAATTTAGTATGCGTGAACTCAGAATGATAAAATACATCTTTTAGTGAAGTTGGCTTTAACATTCTATGTTTGAAAATACCACTTTTACAAAGTAGGTATTTTCTTGCCTAACCATCCAGCCTGCCTCTGCTAGGTTGTGTATTGCTTGTCTGGTTTGTGAGTGACAGGGGCTGGGGTGGCTCCAGGAGACAGGGTGAGTCAGCACTAGGCTGAATAGACCTACCTGCATTGGGAGTGGTGGGAGGAGTAGCACCTGGGCCTGAATAGGGCTGTGCCTGCCTTCCACAATGCTGGCTCCACCTCCTGTGGTGCGTCTGATGACCCTGGCCCACACTGACAAAGGAAGAAGTTGTGCACTGGTAGAATGCACCCAGAACTGGTTTGGACTAGGTACAGGACCCTCTGCCTTCAGAGGACAAAGGATTTACTGGTATAAATATTGGGGCCCAGACCCCAAGACTTTAGATCCCTTCTGGGAATCAAGACGGACCTTTTGCCAAGGAGAAGAACCAGAGAATCTGCAGGAGTTTTTGACTACCCCTATGCCAGTGTGTGTTTTGCTGGGGTTGGCCTGCAGTGGTTTCTTTATTGCCAAGGAAAGGAGAAAAGACTTTTATTGAAACTTTCATCATCTTGAAGAAGAATCTCCAAGGGCTTGAATTGTGCTTGCCTCCTGCTGAAGTCTCAGGGATACAAGACTTCACCACCCTCTGAATTCCCTTGCTGGGGATTCTATCTGCAGAAGCCTGCGTGTCGCTGGGAGCTGGAAGCGCGACTCAATTAGAAAAAGCGTGATGCCTTCGCAGCTGTTGCTGTCGCATCATCGGAGAAGTGTATCGCCGCCGCAGAGGTCGCCGCAGCATCACCGGAGAAGCATGTCTCCGTCGCAGCTGTTTGTCGTCACATCACTGGAGAAGCGTGTCGCCACCGCAAGGGTCGTCATCGCATCACCGGAGAAGCGCGTCGCAGGGCCTGTCGCGGCTCCAAAGTTACAGAGTTCGCTGCACGGCCGTCAGGCATGCACGCATTGTCTTCACGTCATCGCATCGCATCAAGGGCGCCATCTTATCGCATCGCACCGGATCGTCGCATCGCATCGAGGCGCCATCTTGTCGCATCGCAACCGGAACGCACCCGAGATCGTCGCATCGCCTCCTCTCCGGTAAGGAACAGACACATTGCCTACTTTGCGCAAGCACTGAGGAACAGACGCATCGCCTCCCCCGAAGCAAGGAACAGACGCATCGTTCTCCCTGCGAACCTTTTGTTTGATTTGCGTTACGCATTCCAGGTACTTTTGTGAGAAACGTGTCGCATTTACCATCAACTTGAACTAAGCTATTTCTACCATCTAAAAGCCTATTTTTAATTACAGTATTGTGGATTTTTGTCATTTTGGTCTTGTGTTAAGTCTATATAAAGAATGCTTATTTTTATAAAACCTGTGTGGTGTCCATCTGTAGTGTTTTCACTGTATTACTGTATGTGTTCACAAATGCTTTACACACTGCCTCTGAGATAAGCCTGCCTGCTCGTGCCAAGCTACCAAGGGGGTGAGCAGGGGTTATTTAGGAGTGTAGCCCCCTTACCCTGACTAGAAGCAAGGGTCCCTACTTGGTCAAAGGTACCTACCTCTGCCAACTAGAGACCCCCAGTTCTAACAATTTCTATCTCTTTCAAGGGGAATACTACCTCCAAACGAAAGGAGTCGCCATGGGCTCGAGATTTGCACTGGACCTGGCCATTTTATACATGGACCCCTTCGAAAATACATTCATCTACCATGAAGACGATATGCACATGGACCACATAACCGTGTGGAAATGCTATATAGATGGCATTCTGCTCATCTGGATGGGGAGCCAAACTTAACTAGATACTTTCTTTTTGTGGTTAAACCAGAGATCTACGGACATCAAGTTTACAATGCACTCAAACTCCAAGACCATTGACTTCCTAGACATTTCCATCAAGACAGAAAACAACCTATTATACACAACCCTCTTCGGGAAACCAATTGAGACGAACACGCTACTAAGGTATAATAGTCATCCCCCCAGAGGGATGAGGGACAACTTGTCCTTCGGACAATTCCTCAGGATTCATCGGAACTGCTCACACAAGGAGGACTATTTGGCAGAGTCTGAGGACCTCAGTAACCGTCTCACTGAGAGAGGATACCCGAGGAGATTAGTGAAATGAGCTCGGAAATGAGCATGGTTTAACCTGAGAGAGACCCGTCTTACTGCGAAGTCACGCATAAATGAGTCTGCATACAGAATGATATGTGTTACCACTTACTGTACCCGCAGCAACGCAATTCGACGAATAGTGAACCACCATTGGAAACTCATCTCTGATGAGTTAGAACAGGCAGAACCCCCTATGCACTCGTTTAAGAAAGGAAAAAGCATACGTGACCATGTGGTCCGCTCACTCCTAGAAACACCACTTCAATCTTCAGTCCGGACTTTGTGGCACCTACCAGAGATAGTGGGCCATTATAAATGTGGGCACTGCAAAGCATGCAGTTTGACCATCGAAACAAGGCAACTGAGCTACAAACACCACACAATTGACTTTAAAACCCACACAAACTGCAACACCACTGACGTCATTTATGCCATCATATGCCCTTGCAATCCGATGTACATCGGCCACACACGTCAGAAGGTAAAAGCACGTATCCTACAACATTGCAGTAGAGTAAGGTGTGGCGTTGTTGGGGCACCACTGGTAGAACATTTTCAGGCACTCAGCCACCCACCAGAGAGTATCAAATGGGTGGTCCTTAAAAAGGTTTCGCTAGGCATCTGGGGAGGGGACATTAACTCAGTTCTTGACACTTGTGAGTCTAAGTGGATGCACTCTTTAGACACAGTACGTAATGGGTTAAATGAGCTTGATGCCACTAGCGCACAACTGTCATGTCTTTCTAATGATTGAACCTGTGTATGTGCAACAAATGGTCGCGCCATTTTGTGTTATACAATGTATCATGCCAGAAATGGATTGTGGAATTCTCAGGTTTACACTGCCACATGTTTTCCAATTGCTTGGTTTGTACAACTCTGTGACTCATTACTAAATAAATGGTCTTACCATGTCACACAATCTAGCATGCCAGAAATTGATTGTGAAGAGTTACACCTCCTATCGCCTTTCAAAGGTCTCAGGTTTACATCGCCACATGTCTTCCATTTGGTTTCTTCATATAACTCTGTGACACATTTCCAAATTAATGATCTACTATGCCATACAATGTATCGAGCTAGGATTAGATGGTGAAATGTTACACCATGTTTTGTCTTCTTAAATTCACATTTTGACATTTGAACATATGTTTTCCTTTTGTATGAATAATTATGTCACTGATTTCAACTAGAATGTGGGATTGCAATTATGTAATGCATCGGATTTTCCTCCCAATCAATTGCGATGCAAAGATTATTGTATCGTCACACTCAGATCCCCTTGATTATGAGTGTATCGTAACCACCCATATGGCGGCGCTCTCTAGAGTTAGAGCATTTTCTGCTTGGTTGGTGATTGGTGGAGCTTACACGCTGACATCTCCCGACTCATGCTAGCATCCAGCGGCTGTCCGGCCTACGTGCGGCATCAGCGCGTGCACGTTGACATCCCTGTGCCTATTTAACTCGGACTGTGGCCTGGGGGAGCAAACGCACCCCCACTGTCAAGGCATGGTTAAGCAGCCTGATTTACTTTAACACTAACAGTGATTTGTTTTCCTCTACATTGCCGGCGACCACCAGACCTAAGGATATATGGGGGCCCCTGAAAGCCTATCTGCTAGAAATTGCCCAGTCCTCTTCATCACAAACTCTATGTGGAATAGTCCCCACTGGGGTAGGTTGAGTTATCACGTGTCATATTAAACTGCGATCGCTCAGTTTTTCACTTGTGAGCAGAAATGGCATTCCAGTGTAACAGTGGTCTTGTTGACTATGGAGTGGACGTTCTACTAGGACTGTGGTAAAGTGTCAATTGTATGCTATGTCAACTTTTTCTTTATTGCATCAAAGTGTTGCTATGTGAACATGTACCTGAAGAATGTTATTATTGGAAATGGTAAATAAAGTTAAAAAAATATATATATATCAGTAGTACGAGTGATTACACAAAATGTAAATTCGTCATTTAGACCTATGTTATAGTGCGAAATTCAGCCTTGTGTCAATTTTTTAAACAAGTTCACATCTCCTGCTAAAAGAATAATACAAAAACAGAATTGCCTGGAACAACAGCTGCTCACGTTTTGGTTGATCGCATTGGTCCATCATTCCAGTAATATAATTACGCAATGTGGCATCATGGCATCATTTGAGTGCAATGTGAAATTACCAAAATTATGCAAAATATGCAGGCATAATTTAAATTTCAACCTGGTATATAACAGGAAGCTGGGGGACAATGGTGAAGGAGGGGATGTTGGTGTATACTGATGAAGGGAAAAGAGGCGGGGATTACAAGTTTCGTTACACCACTGGGTAGAAGACTATGGGGCACATGTACAAGCCCCTATCGCCACCACAACATCACCTATATTGACGTTGTGGAGGCGATAGGGGCTGCGCCTTATGTACAAGGCAGCGTTAAGCCACTTAACGTGGCTGAACGCTGCCTTGTACATAAGGCCCCCTTTCACGCTATGGTTAGCGTGAAAGGGGTGGGCAGTGGGTGTTGCAGTGGACGTTCCACCGCAACACCCATTCATTTTGACGCTGCCCCCTATGTACAAGGGTGGCGCACATAGGAGGCCGCGCTAAAATTAAGACCAGGTAAAAACTGGTCTTAAGATGGCGAAACGAGGAGAAATGCATTATTTCTCCTCGTTTTTGCTTTTTCCATGTGTTCTGCGTTGTGCAGCAAACATGGAAAAAGCAAAATACCATTGTTTGTTTATGTACAGGAAGGTGTCCCTTCCTGTACATAAATAAACTTTAAAAACAAAATGCCATTTTGTCACTTTCATGTGTGCTGCATGAAGCAGCACGCATGAAAGTGACAGAATGGCATTTCTAGGATTGTTTATGTGCAGGAAGGGACACCTTCCTAAATATAAACAATCCTCCCCTGCACGCAGACACCCTTGCACTCTGGTGCAAGGGTACGTGCATTGGCGCTAAGTTGCTAAACTTAGCGCCATCGCAGGGGGAAACTCAAGGCTGCACCACATTCTTGTAAATATGGTGCAGCCTTGCATTTCAGAAGTGGAGGAGAGAGGCGTTAAGCCAGGAAGGCTAACGCCTCTCTCCTCCACTTCCTTGTACATATCCGCCTATATGACCTCTTCAGCTAGGTCCAGTAGCTGTATGGCTATATTGTGACTGCTTAGTGCATAGATTTACTGAAGCTTGGCATCACCAAGGATGAGTTTAAAAAGGCTTTAATACAACTCTCTCCTCCGACTGCATTTCCCATACATGCCAGGAGATAAACACATGATACACGTTTCACTATAAACCACAAACAAACCCAAATTTACTAAACTTGCATTTTTTACTGTGAAAGAGAAGAACACTTCGGTAAACAGGAATATTTGTCTTTTGAAACCGGGCTCTTCTTTATGGGCATGTGATATCGAATCTTGTTCCAGAATCTTGAAGATGATGACGTTGATTTGCCGTATTTCTCTTTCCAAGGGATGGTGGGCACAACTTTCAGAGCTCGTTTTATGATGTGAGGCAAAGATCTGGGCTCTTGAAATGTTTTGAATTTTATCAAAATCAGTTTCGGTGTGTCGTCTTCCAAGGTGCACTTGACTGCTGTTTGCAGCTCAAACAGGATTGGGTCGTTGATATATGCTGGGCTGAGGACAAATATTGCTCTCCTGCTCCTTTTTAATTATTCGAGCAATATCTTCAACATAAACTGCAAAATAGGATGGAGGATAAGAAATGAATTAGGAGAATCAGTTTACAGAGAAAGGAATTTAAAAAGGGCACAATATAGAGTAAACAATGGGCCTGTTTTACATGACCCCATTCACAAATGTAATCACATTTTCTTATGCAGGCAAAAAATGTGTTTTTGCATAGGAAGATGCATAGGAAGACACACAAGAACCTATTCACAAAATATCGTAGCATTGCACTAGAATAATTATGCCTACCCCTACACAGTTTAACAGCACTCAGAAATGGAGATTAATTGAAATAAAGAGCCTGGCCAAGATTTACTAATATTTGATGCAAAACTACGCTGCATCAAAGTTTCTTTGAAGCCTTGCATCAAAGGGAGAGAAAAAAATGTTCCATATCTACTAAGATATGGTGAATTCTTTCTCTCCCCCAGTGCTGGCGTACTTTTGGCAGCCATGCGGCAATGCTCAGACCCTCATGCCATTGTGCAAGGGTGCGGGTGTTCTCTGAAGCATAGGTTTTGAACTGGAAGGAGTCTCATCAAGTGCAAAAACTATTATTTAAGGCTTCTACACCTTCTATGTGTCTTGTACAATGCAGCACACATACAAAGTTGGAAAAACAATGAGAAATGAAAACATTTCTACTCGTTATGCCTGCCTTGAGGAGGTGTAAGATTGTGGTGCACATCCTTGTCTGCTAACATTTGTAGGTAGGGATTTGCGTCAAAACTCATTGGTGGTTGCATGGGAATGCCCAAGCGCCACCCATGGAATGCCTCCTTGACGCAAAATAACGCAAAGCTGTGCATAGCACAACTTTGCACTACTTTGTGATACAACACAAATCCTGATTTTTGCTGGATAATAATTCCCACCTTAGTACGTTGCGCTGGGTTTGTGTCACAAAAGTGATGCAAACCTAGTGCAACGTGTTAGTAAATCCGGCCCTTAATTCCTGCCTTAAATCTAGTGAAGATGCTAAAAAAGTGATATTTTGTCAGCACTATTTCAAGGCTACCTGTCCCCATAGGCCAGAATGGGCAGTTTGATTATAACACCTTATAATCCTAACTTTCCCAGGGAACATGGTAGAAAAACGAATTTAGTATGCCTGAACTCAGAATGATAAAATACATCTTTTAGTGAAGTTGGCTTTAACATTCTATGTTTGAAAATACCACTTTTAGAAAGTAGGTATTTTCTTGCCTAATCATCCAGCCTGCCTCTGCTAGGTTGTGTATTGCTTGTCTGGTTTGTGAGTGACAGGGGCTGGGGTGGCTCCAGGAGACAGGGTGAGTCAGCACTAGGCTGAATAGACCTACCTGCATTGGGAGTGGTGGGAGGAGTAGCACCTGGGCCTGAATAGGGCTGTGCCTGCCTTCCACAATGCTGGCTCCACCTCCTGTGGTGCGTCTGATGACCCTGGCCCACACTGACAAAGGAAGAAGTTGTGCACTGGTAGAATGCACCCAGAACTGGTTTGGACTAGGTACAGGACCCTCTGCCTTCAGAGGACAAAGGATTTACTGGTATAAATATTGGGGCCCAGACCCCAAGACTTTAGATCACTTCTGGGAATCAAGACGGACCTTTTGCCAAAGAGAAGAACCAGAGAATCTGCAGGAGTTTTTGACTACCCCTATGCCAGTGTGTTGTTTGCTGGGGTTGGCCTGCAGTGGTTTCTTTATTGCCAAGGAAAGGAGAATGACTTTTATTGAAACTTTCATCATCTTGAAGAAGAATCTCCAAGGGCTTGAATTGTGCTTGCCTCCTGCTGAAGTCTCATGGATACAAGACTTCACCACCCTCTGAATTCCCTTGCTGGGGATTCTGTCTGCAGAAGCCTGCGTGTCGCTGGGAGCTGGAAGCACGACTCAACTAGAAAAAGCGTGACGCCGTCGCAGCTGTTGCCGTCGCATCATCGGAGAAGGATGTCGCCGCCGCAGAGGTCGCCGCCGCATCACCGGAGAAGCATGTCTCCGTCGCAGCTGTTTGTCGTCACATCACCGGAGAAGCGTGTCGCCACCGCAAGGGTCGTCATCGCATCACCGGAGAAGCGTGTCGCAGGGCCTTTCGCGGCTCCAAAGTTACAGAGTTTCCGCACGGCCGTCGGGCGTGCATGCATCGTCTTCACGTCGTCGCATCGCATCAAGGGTGCCATCTTATCGCATCGCACCGGATCGTTGCATCGCATCGAGGCGCCATCTTGTCGCATCGCAACCGGAACGCACCCGAGATCGTCGCATCGCCTCCTCTCCGGTAAGGAACAGACACATTGCCTACTTTGCGCAAGCACTGAGGAACAGACGCATCGCCTCCCCCGAAGCAAGGAACAGACGCATCGTTCTCCCTGCGAACCTTTTGTTTGATTTGCGTTACGCATTCCAGGTACTTTTGTGAGAAACGTGTCGCATTTACCTTCAACTTGAACTAAGCTATTTCTACCATCTAAAAGCCTATTTTTAATTACAGTATTGTGGATTTTTGTCGTTTTGGTCTTGTGTTAAGTCTATATAAAGAATGCTTATTTTTATAAAACCTGTGTGGTGTCCATCTGTAGTGTTTTCACTGTATTACTGTATGTGTTCACAAATGCTTTACACACTGCCTCTGAGATAAGCCTGCCTGCTCGTGCCAAGCTACCAAGGGGGTGAGCAGGGGTTATTTAGGAGTGTAGCTTCCTTACCCTGACTAGAAGCAAGGGTCCCTACTTGGTCAAAGGTACCTACCTCTGCCAACTTGAGACCCCCAGTTCTAACAATTTCTATCTCTTTCAAGGGGAATACTACCTCCAAATGAAAGGAGTCGCCATGGGCTCGAGATTTGCACTGGACCTGGCCATTTTATACACGGACCACTTCGAAAATATATTCATCTACCATGAAGACAATATGCACATGGACCACATAACCGTGTGGAAATGCTATATAGATGGCATTCTGCTCATCTGGACGGGGAGCCAAACTTAACTAGATACTTTCTTTTTGTGGTTAAACCAGAGATCTACGGACATCAAGTTTACAATGCACTCGAACTCCAAGACCATTAACTTCCTAGACATTTCCATCAAGACAGAGAACAACCTATTATACACAACCCTCTTCAGGAAACCGATTTAGACGAACACGCTACTAAGGTATAATAGTCATCCCCCCAGAGGGTTGAGGGACAACTTGTCCTTCGGACAATTCCTAAGGATTCATCGGAACTACTCACACAAGGAGGACTATTTGGCAGAGTCTGAGGACCTCAGTAACCGTCTCACTGAGAGAGGATACCCGAGGAGATTAGTGAAATGAGCTCGGAAATGAGCATGGTTTAACCTGAGAGAGACCCGTCTTACTGCAAAGTCACGCATAAATGAGTCTGCAAACAGAATGATATGTGTTACCACTTACTGTACCCGCAGCAACGCAATCCGACGAATAGTGAACCACCATTGGAAACTCATCTCTGATGAGTTAGAACAGGCAGAACCCCCTATGCACTCGTTTAAGAAAGGAAAAAGCATACGTGACCATGTGGTCCGCTCACTCCTAGAAACACCACTTCAATCTTCAGTCCGGACTTTGTGGCACCTACCAGAGATAGTGGGCCATTATAAATGTGGGCACTGCAAAGCATGCAGTTTGACCATCAAAACAAGGCAACTGAGCTACAAACACCACACAATTGACTTTAAAACCCACACAAACTGCAACACCACTGACGTCATTTATGCCATCATATGCCCTTGCAATCCGATGTACATCGGCCACACACACCAGAAGGTAAAAGCACGTATCCTACACCATTGCAGTAGAGTAAGGTGTGGCGTTGTTGGGGCACCACTGGTAGAACATTTTCAGGCACTCAGCCACCCACCAGAGAGTATCAAATGGGTGGTCCTTAAAAAGGTTTCGCTAGGCATCTGGGGAGGGGACATTAACTCAGTTCTTGACACTCGTGAGTCTAAGTGGATGCACTCTTTAGACACAGTACGTAATGGGTTAAATGAGCTTGATGCCACTAGCGCACAACTGTCATGTCTTTCTAATGATTGAACCTGTGTATGTGCAACAAATGGTCGCGCCATTTTGTGTTATACAATGTATCATGCCAGAAATGGATTGTGGAATTCTCAGGTTTACAGTGCCACATGTTTTCCAATTGCTTGGTTTGTACAACTCTGTGACTCATTACTAAATAAATGATCTTACCATGTCACACAATCTAGCATGCCAGAAACGGATTGTGAAAAGTTACACCTCCTATCGCCTTTCAAAGGTCTCAGGTTTACATCGCCACATGTCTTCCATTTGGTATCTTCATATAACTCTGTCACACATTTCCAAATTAATGATCTCCTATGCCATACAATGTATCGAGCTAGGATTAGATGGTGAAATGTTACACCATGTTTTGTCTTCTTAAATTCACATTTTGACATTTGAACATATGTTTTCCTTTTGTATGAATAATTATGTCACTGATTTCAACTAGAATGTGGGATTGCAATTATGTAATGCATCGGATTTTCCTCCCAATCAATTGCGATGCAAAGATTATTGTATCGTCACACTCAGATCCCCTTGATTATGAGTGTATCGTAACCACCCATATGGCGGCGCTCTCTAGAGTTAGAGCATTTTCTGCTTGGTCGGTGATTGGTGGAGCTTACACGCTGACATCTCCCGACTCATGCTAGCATACAGCTGCTGTCCGGCCTACGTGCGGCATCAGCGCGTGCACGTTTACATCCCTGTGCCTATTTAACTCGGACTGTGGCCTGGGGGAGCAAACGCATCCCCACTGTCAAGGCATGGTTAAGCAGCCTGATTTACTTTAACACTGACAGTGATTTGTTTTCCTCTACATTGCCGGCGACCACCAGACCTAAGGACATATGGGGGCCCCTGAAAGCCTATCTGCTAGAAATTGCCCAGTCCTCTTCATCACAAACTCTATGTGGAATAGTCCCCACTGGGGTGGGTTGAGTTATCACGTGTCATATTAAACTGCGATCGCTCAGTTTTTCACTTGTGAGCAGAAATGGCATTCCAGTGTAACAGTGGACTTGTTGACTATGGAGTGGCCGTTCAACTAGGACTGTGGTAAAGTGTCAATTGTATGCTATGTCAACTTTTTCTTTATTGCATCAAAGTGTTGCTATGTGAACATGTACCTGAAGAATGTTATTATTGGAAATGGTAAATAACGTTTAAAAAAATATATATATCAGTAGTACGAGTGATTACACAAAATGTAAATTCGTCATTTAGACCTATGTTTTAGTGCGAAATTCAGCCTTGTGTCAATTTTTTAAACAAGTTCACATCTCCTGCTAAAAGAATAATAGAAAAACAGGGTTGCCTGGAACAACAGCTGCTCACGTTTTGGTCGATCGCGCGAGGGGGAGGAGCGACCACGATGGCCGCTTGGAGCTGAAGCTCCGCGGTGAACCCGTGCCCAAAAATCCGGAGCCGCGCCTCGCCGCACTTAAAATTCACCAGAAGCACAAATTTCGCTATCGGAATGTCTGCGGCTATCGCTTCCCTTAATCATTGGTGAGCCGAGCAATGAGACGAAACGCTCCTCAGCAACCGTGAACCAAGATGGCGCTTGGGGGATACCGAGCCTGCACCCGGGAGGTCGTAAGATGGGAGCCGCGATACCGCTGCATCGAGCTTTGGTGATCTGCGGAGTCCCCCCCGCCGTCTCCACCCCAAGGTACAGCACTGCCGGTTTAACCCCCTGTAGGGAAAGACTGCCATCGAGGTTGTCCTGCCTGCCCGCAACATCGGTACGAGGCAGACACAGCCGGTGGGGGAGGGGCCCGCGTACTGGTTTACGGCCTCTCCGCTGTCGGGACTGTCTTTTTGACGACTATTCCTCTTGGATCTTCTCCTTCCTCGGACCTTTCTTTTTTACTCACCTGGGATTTCTGTGGATAACGGTCCCTTGACTCTCCGATTCCCGTGATTTGACTTGTGGCAACTGAGGAACAGTGAATTTTCTTCCGACCACGGAGCCTGAAAAACTTGGCCGATGCCCGGTGGAGCTGCCATTGCAGCTATAGGGGAGACTGACTGTGGTTCACACCCGCGGCCGTCACCTACCCAGCCGGACATTGGGCACAGTTCTCCTCGCCTCTCCGCTGTGTCTCCCCCCCCCTCCATCTTACTCATCGTGGTCCTGCCGATGGCTGAACCATCTCAGCTTGGTTGTTGGCTGGGGTTCACCCCTTTTTCTCTCTCCGGGGTTGCTACTTTGGCCCTTGAATCCGATTGCCCCCACCACCTTTCCGATGAACTCTGTAATATTCTACGATGGCGGAGTTTCCTGCAACATTACCGATGCCCGGAGGAGCAGCCTTGGTAGCTATTGAGGAGATGGACTGCGAATCCTCCCTCGGATGTCACCTACCCTCTGGACACTGGCACTGTTTCTCCTCTCCCCGCATCGTCTTCTTTCTCCTTCCGATCTGCGCGCCCTCCTGTCCCCGCTCCTTCCTTTCCTCTTTCGTCTTTCGATGCACTTTCCTCCCTGGCCATTCGGACTTGTTTTCTGATGCTATTTAATGATCTAGCAATGGATGTAACTATGTAACGCTGTTTTTCTCTAAACCATGTTTCTTCCTTGTAAACTGATGCTAACTTTGTAAAAATGTTGACTTTATGTAAAGCGCTCTGATACCTCCGGGTCTAGCCAGCGCTATATAAAACTCTTAAAAAATAAAATAATTACGCAATGTGGCATCATGGCATCATTTGAGTGCAATGTGAAATTACCAAAATTATGCAAAATACGCAGGCATAATTTAAATTTCAACCTGGTATATAACAGGAAGCTGGGGGACAATGGTGAAGGAGGGGATGTTGGTGTATTCTGATGAAGGGAAAAGAGGTGGGGATTACAAGTTTCGTTACACCACTGGGTAGAAGACTATGGGGCATATGTACAAGCCCCTATCGCCACCACAACATCACCTATATTGACGTTGTGGTGGCGATAGGGGCTGCGCCTTATGTACAAGGCAGCGTTAATAAGGCTGAACGCTGCCTTGGTTAGCGTGAAAGGGGTGAGCAGTGGGTGTTGCAGTGGGCGTTCCACCGCAACACCCATTCATTTTGACGCTGCCCCCTATGTACAAGGGTGGCGCACATAGGAGGCCCCGCCAAAATTAAGACCAGGTAAAAACTGGTCTTAAGATGGCGAAACGAGGAGAAATGCATTATTTCTCCTCGTTTTTGCTTTTTCCATGTGTTCTGCGTTGTGCAGCAAACATGGAAAAAGCAAAATACCATTGTTTGTTTATGTACAGGAAGGTGTCCCTTCCTGTACATCAACAAACTTTAAAAAACAAAATGCCATTTTGTCACTTTCATGTGTGCTGCATGAAGCAGCACGCATGAAAGTGACAGAATGGCATTTCTAGGATTGTTTATGTGCAGGAAGGGACACCTTCCTAAATATAAACAATCCTCCCCTGCACGCAGACACCCTTGCACTCTCGTGCAAGGGTACGTGCATTGGCGCTAAGTTGCTAAACTTAGCGCCATCGCAGGGGGAAACGCAAGGCTGCCCCACATTCTTGTAAATATGGTGCAGCCTTGCATTTCAGAAGTGGAGGAGAGAGGCGTTAAGCCAGGAAGGCTAACGCCTCTCTCCTCCACTTCCTTGTACATATCCGCCTATATGACCTCTTCAGCTAGGTCCAGTAGCTGTATGGCTATATTGTGACTGCTTAGTGCATAGATTTACTGAAGCTTGGCATCACCAAGGATGAGTTTAAAAGGCTTTAATACAACTCTCTCCTCCGACCGCATTTCCCATACATGCCAGGAGATAAACACATGATACACGTTTCACTATAAACCACAAACAAACCCAAATTTACTAAACTTGCATTTTTTACTGTGAAAGAGAAGAACACTTCGGTAAACAGGAATATTTGTCTTTTGAAACCGGGCTCTTCTTTATGGGCATATGATATCGAATCTTGTTCCAGAATCTTGAAGATGATGACGTTGATTTGCCGTATTTCTCTTTCCAGGGGATGGTGGGCACAACTTTCAGAGCTCGTTTTATGATGTGAGGCAAAGATTTGGGCTCTTGAAATGTTTTGAATTTAATCAAAATCAATTTCGGTGTGTCGTCTTCCAAGGTGCACTTGACTGCTGTTTGCAGCTCAAACAGGATTGGGTCGTTGATATATGCTGGGCTGAGGACAAATATTGCTCTCCTGCTCCTTTTAATTATTCGAGCAATATCTTCAACATAAGCTGCAAAACAGGATGGAGAATAAGAAATGAATTAGGAGAATCAGTTTACAGAGAAAGGAATTTAAAAAGGGCACAATTTAGAGTAAACAATGGGCCTGTTTTACATGACCCCATTCACAAATGTAATCACATTTTCTTATGCTGGCAAAAAATTTGTTTTTGCATAGGAAGATGCATAGGAAGACAAACAAGTACCTATTCACAAAATATCGTAGCATTGCACTTGAATAATTATGCCTACCCCTACACAGTTTAACAGCACTCAGAAATGGAGATTAATTGGAATAAAGAGCCTGGCCAAGATTTACTAATATTTGATGCAAAACTACGCTGCATCAAAGTTTCTTTGAAGCCTTGCATCAAAGGGAGAGAAAAAAAAATGTTCCATATCTACTAAGATATGGTGAATTCTTTCTCTCCCCCAGTGCTGGGGCACTTTTGGCAGCCATGCGGCAATACTCAGACCCTCATGCCCTTGTGCAAGGGTGCGTGTGTTCTCTGAAGCATAGGTTTTGAACTGAAAGGAGTCTCATCCAGTGCAAAAACTATTATTTAAGGCTTCTACACCTTCTATGTGTCTTGTACAATGCAGCACACATACAA
Source organism: Calotriton arnoldi (assembly GCA_963921515.1). Lineage (NCBI taxonomy): Eukaryota > Metazoa > Chordata > Amphibia > Caudata > Salamandridae > Calotriton > Calotriton arnoldi. Next base: position 133,676 of record CAWUFW010005455.1, read on the forward strand.
AGTTGGAAAAACAATGAGAAATTAAAACATTTCTACTCGTTATGCCTGCCTTGAGGAGGTGTAAGATTGTGGTGCAAATCCTTGTCTGCTAACATTTGTAGGTAGGGATTTGCATCAAAACTCATTGGTGGTTGCATGGGAATGCCCAAGCGCCACCCATGGAATGCCTCCTTGACGCAAAATAACGCAAAGCAGTGCATAGCACAACTTTGCACTACTTTGTGATTCAACACAAATCCTAATTTTTGCTGGATAATAATTCCCACCTTAGTACGTTGTGCTGGGTTTGTGTCACAAAAGTGATGCAAAGCTAGTGCAACGTGTTAGTAAATCCGGGCCTTAATTACTGCCTTAAATCTAGTGAAGATGCTAAAAAAGTGATATTTTGTCAGCACACCTAAAAGGATGAATGGAAGTGGGCAGATGCATTTACGGTGATTTATGCCATGAGATTACAGTTACATATAGTTTTCAAAAATACTTGAAATATCAGAATCAGGGAAACATCCAGGCTTAGCCTTTCATCTGCTGTTATGCTAATTGGCAGCCTATGAACCCAAACAGCCAGCTATACACTTAAAGCATCGCTATGTTACAAACCAGAGTAGAGGTGCATTACTTAATGAATATACTTATAAACAGAAGATGCATGCACACACTTTGTTCATATGGGCACCTCCAGGTCACAAAAGATCCACATCATATGAGGAGTCCCCCAGTTTCCCATACTATCTCTTGTTGCCTTCAGTCTTTACATGGAGCTTTTACCCAGTGCTCTACTCACAGACAAGAACATCAAGATTCACCAATACGCTGATGAGACACACTGTACTTGAAAGTTTCTTCTGCTTCACATATCCAATGCCCCAAACATTACTTGCACATCATCCAGACTTGAATGTCCAGTGCCTACCTGAAGTTCAACCCAACCAGGCAGAATTGTTTGCCAGAACAACAAACAAAATACAATACAAACCTGGCTCAATAACGTGAGCCATGGTGGTTTTGAACCTCAACCACCACCGATTGCCAAATCACTTGGATTCACCTAGACTCCAACCTCTCCCTCAAGGAACACATTGCCAAAAAACCAAAGACAGCTTGGCACCAGCTCTCTCTTCTAAAGAAAGTTAAAGCATCTTCAAAACTGCTATTCAAGCCCTTGTTCTCTTGCATCCGGGTGGTGGTAATACCATACTCAATGGCCTCCCAGACTCCACACTGCTACTCCTTAAGTGTATCCTACATGTCACAGCACGTCATCAAGGTCCCCTTGCCGGCCTACACTGTCAAGCCAGCACAACATGCACCCCTGCTTTTCTTGCAGACAAGTACACCATCTCTGTGGGTTCTCAGCACACCCACAGCCAGGACACCATCAGACTGCAGAATAAGAAGTGTAAAAAATAAAAAATAAAGACAACAGGCCTTTTCCATCTCTGCGCCCACCTTCTGGATTAACAGTCCCATATCCATCAGGACCGCCTCAATGTTGCTCCAATTTAGGAAAGAGTTGAAGACTAACCACTTTAAAGAACACTACATCACAATGGATTAACTGCTCACAACTCTGCTTCCTCTCCTATTACTCGCCAACTTTAAGCTTGCCTTTGACAATGTACAGGGCTCCACTGCCTTTTGGCTTAGTTTGCGCTATGGAAATACATTATACATACATAAACAAGATATCACATCACTCAGGTTGCAATTTAATGCCATAGTTCTTTGCCCAGTGGTTGCTACAATAATGCACACACCACAAAAAAGCACATATAAGGCAACAGAGAATCTATTGTTTCTGAGCAATCTCTACTGTCCACTATTGAGACAGGGAACAACGCATACAACGTAGGCCTCATTTCACTCAGAAAGGACTGGGGCCATTTCATGTTGTTCTTTATTGGTGCAGCACAGAACCGGGAACCTGGTTGATGTGCCTACACAGTTCAGAAACAGAAAGAGGCAAAACTTGCTCACTGTTTCAACACAACATAAATATCAGTAATGCTGCAATTGATGCGTATACTGACCAGAGACACGTTTGTTAGTATTTGTGATGGCCTAAGTTGGAAGTGCTAAAATAGTGATTCCTAATTAGAAAGGCGTTTTTTAAAAAAAGTATTTGGTCATTAGGGTGCAATTTAAAGATTTTTGAAGAGGCACAAATAATAGTCGGGGCACCCCCAGATTACTATTGGTGCATAACAATAACTTGATGACTCGTTTGCTATTCTTTAAAAGGGTAACAAGGAATTAGCTAAATTGTCTCCCACAGGACACAAGTGGCCTCTTGAAAAACACTCAGAACTCAGAGATGCAGAGGTGAAGAAATTTTAAGCTGAGGGTTGGATATCCGACAAGGTATCCCACGCAAGGAGCTTTGAGGCACCCCCAGTTCTTGCACCATGCTCTTGCCTCATTTTCTCATATATGACCCATAGAATGTACTGAGAGGCAACGTTGTATGATATAGCAGGCCCTGTCTGAGGGTACAGGAGTTGATAATTACCACATATTTTATTGTATTTACCACAAGACAATACGATTTATAGGTTTACTAACTTTATACGAATCACCTTTTGAATAAAACATTAGATGGTCAAACCAGGCTTTCCAAAAATGAAAGAGGTATTGGTGTCCATCTGAGGTACCCTTCATATGTTTGTAGATATTTGAATATTTGCTGTAATAGAATCTGATTTGGCGAGTATGGTGCCCTAACTATATATTATTCCTTATTCACAAAGGGATGCGCTAACTTTATGAACTCTGCATGGCTCTCATAGGTGCCTCAGTTTATGCTGGTGTTTAAAATGTATGCAGTGCACTGGGATTAAATATTACACCTGTTTAGTTTGCAACACATTTGTAGGGTCAACTCATGAGTGGATCTTCTTAACATTTATGATCACACCTAATGATCTCCTATGAGACGTCACCTGTATTTTATCCTTGAAGGCAGCCTTCATGGTGTCACACTCTTCTCTGCTGGGATGAAGGACTGCTTTAGCATCCCGGACATTATGCCTGTGCAACGTTGCACAAAGTATAGTAGTAAAATACCCTTATATGCAACTGTCTTTTCCATATTTATCTGTGGGCCAACTGAACAATAATCTGTAGTGCATCTGCCCTGCACAATGTACATATCACTTTAGTGACTAGGGGACTTAATTGGGTTGACTACCATTTTGAAACTATGCATCACAGATTACCACCCACTATAGACAGTAAGCTGTCAGTTATGAACCTGCCCCAACGTCCTTCTGGATTTTAAAATGTGTCTCACAACTATAAATCTGTGTTTTCATATTAAAATATAGTAACTTCACCCAAGCCCATACATTTCATAGCTAAGGGTCTCTTGACTTTGATTTCTAATAGTGTTTTGGAACAGCCCACTCAGTCATTCGTTGCACAGTCCATAGCGTATTCTCTTCGAAAAGAGAAAACTTCTTTACAGCCTATCAAGCCAACATGGTATATCGTTAAAAGTTCTATTAATTGTGATACATATTACATAATATAAATCAGGTTCATAATAAAAAAAAGTACCTCCCCCTGGTAGGATGTCTCTTTCCAGAAGACACAGCTTGAAACCATACTTGTCCTCCAAAATTTCAGGAAGTAATTTTACTGCAAACTCTTCCTCAGTGTAGTTTTCACTCATTGAATTTTCAATTGAATATGAATTTGACTTTGCATAGGACACAAATGCATCAAACTCTTTACTGTCTAAGAGAAAATATACAGAACATTAGGTGATTACCTAGTACAATTGGTTTTGTATCAGTATCATTTAAAATTAAAATCCAAATTGCAAGCATTTATTTAACTTTTTATCTCTTTATTACTTCTTCCATTTTTCCCATATTTACATTTTTAAAGAGACCAAGTAAGGGAGGTAGAGATCAAAATCTAATCAAAAATCAGGAAAGAACGTATTACTCACGTTCATCTTGACAAATTTCAAACAGACACTTTACACAACTTGAGCCCATGACAAATTAAGAAAATGTCGCTTTTCAAAACCCAATAGGTATCAATAACTTTAAAATGATGACATCATAGCAGAGACCCTCTCTCTGATATGTTAGACTTTGATTGAAATATCCAGTCTATTTTTAGCTTTTGTTTCACTTTTGGAAGCTCTCGACTAAAGTTGCATTTTCCTTATATAATGTGCCATATAATTTCCTGTGTTATTTTACACTTCCTCAAATATGTGATATTTACTGGAGTTAATGGCTCAACCAGAGCCAGGGAATGATCTGTTTCTCTCAGGGATTGGTTAAAGTCGGCGTAAAGACCAAGGGCCAGATTTATCAAAGTGTTGTGTTGCCCTTGCGTCACACAAGGCAACACAAGGGCAACACAATACTAAAGTCAGATTTACCAAGTCACGCAAGGCCACCTTGTGAGGCCCTGTCGTGTTTGTTAAACCTGGACTAATGCAAGGCAGCGCAAGTCACTGCCTTGTGTTGCTCGGCCCCAGGGAGGCAGTTAATGGGTGGAGCACAGATGTTCCCACGCATCCACCCGTGAATTTTAACGCATTCCCAGTTTACCATGAGTGGTAGACCTGGAAATGCGTCAAAATGCTACACCTTCCCAGGAGAGGCGTAACACGGAGAAATATCATTATCTCTCCTAGTTGTTCCTCTTAATACGTGTGCTGCATTCTGCAGCACATGTAGAAAGAGTAAAAAGCCTCAGAGGATTGTTTTTGTGCAGGGAGGTGTCCCTTCCTGCACAAAAACAATCCTGCCTACAACACAGGCACACGTGCACCATGATGCAAGGGTTACTGCGATCGTGCTAGGTAGCCAAAAGTGCACCAGTGAAGCGAGAGAGCAGGAATGTGCCATATAATGTTAAATATGGCACATTTTTGCCCTCTCCCTTTCATGCAGCACAGCGCAGCAGCTGCGTTGCATGACATATTAATAAATCTACCCCTAAATCTGGCTTAGTGGTGACCATAGCTTATTCATAAAGCTCCCCATTTACAAAAGAGATGTAAATATGTGGATGCTTATGCATGCAGCTATGCTTTGTGAAGAATTACAAATGTCTCAGCTATTCACAAAAAATATTCAGGCGAATGCAAGGAACACTCTCACTAGCATAAGTTTCCTTTTCTGTTGTACGTTTGTTCTATAACATTATGTTTGTGAGATTTCCAAAATGTAGGAAATTGGTATGTGCACTTTTATTCAAAATGGTCAATTTTACAAGTATCCTTTTGTTTTTACTTTTTTTGTTTTATCTGACAACAGTCTTTGCTATCTACACCCTTCCTCTGAAGATGATGGTGGGATTCTTCCACACAGTTTGCAAAACTTTGTCATGTCTAGGTAATTGATGCACAAGTTTAAAGGTGCAGATGTGTGTGTAATAGGCTTTACAAAGGTTTTAGCATGCACACACATTTTTAACTCTGTGTTCTCTCAATTTCAATGGTCTCTCTGTTAACATACAACAGGAAATACCCACTGTAGTGTTGTCGTTTTTATTATTATTATTTGTACTGTTGTGTTATTGTGTGTCAATTAGTGGTAGAAGGTATGTGGTATCATCCTTGCCTGTTTGATGCAAGTGGTGTGCTGATAGAATGTTTGAAGTGTGTTATGTCAGTTCGAGAACATGTGAGTAGGCAATGATTGGTGGAATGTGGAAAGTGTTGGGGGCTTGGATGTCACTAATTGTTAGCCGAGGACAGTGCAACAGTGTCTCTGTACTGCTCCTACTACTCGGAAATAATGAATGAGGAAATGTATCTGCAGTCGCCGAAATGTATTCCCACCTTCATTACCGAATCCACTGCTCATCTATGGGACCAGTTCACCAAGGTTTTGCTAGGAGAATATTTTATTTACTCTTGGCAAACTTCTTCACTCATAAATTCCAGGAATAAGCTAGGTGTGTTCCTGGATTCACCAAAATTATTTCTAGAATTCAGGATTAAGCAATCAGTACTACAAGAGTAAATCGCAGCAAAATTCTTGTGATTTAGGGTCCCATCTGTCATTTCCAAACCTGTGCATACTTTTTACTTTTCTGCATTTTTATCCGGAGATTCATTCACACATTTGCATGCTTAACTTGTAAGCTTTGTGCATCGGATCCAATGATTCACCACGGTTCAGAATTCAATTGCTTATTGGGTGAGGTCAGTTATGCTATTTTTAATGACTGTCCACAGTGAAACTCTTCCCTTTCGTAAGAAAAATTCAAAAATGGTACTTACTGTATGCTGACAAGTGTATACTGCACTGGGGTATAAAACGTTTTATCGTCACTGAGGGGAGTCACAGTTCCTAAGAAGGAGTAAGGAAGAGAGAAGGGAGTGCTGTTCTTTTTTTAGAAAAAAGGTAGGGGACAGTGTGTGCTTTACTTGATGCCCTCACACACCCCGAAGGATGTCATGTTTCATCATGGGGCGGTGCTCCTTATCGGGCCGGCACTGCAATGCCCTACTGGTCCCCCGAAGGGTCACTTTGTCGGAGATCTTTTTTAGTGATCTAGCCGTATGGGTGTGTGTGGGTATAAAGTGGTGTGAAGTGCAGATGTTAAAAGATGGCTAGAGGGGAGTGAGGTTAGTACAGTTCAATAGAAAAAATCCCTCTGTCATCATTAAAAAACCGGAAGGTTGTGTCTTGCTCGAGGGTGATAATGGCCCTCAGTAGCTAGACGAGTGTGAAGTCCGTTTAGGACGGGGGTAAGGTCGACATATTTTGCGCAGTAATGTGCTCTCAGGAGGAGATCCTTCGTGCTTCTTCAGGACCAGGAGGGGAGTGAGGTTAGTGCTAGGGTGGTGGCCTAGTAGAATTTAGTTGTGCCACTCATTGGACCCGTAGAATGATCCTATCTATTCAATGTGAGCGTAATGTCCCATAAGGCTGAGCTGAGGGTTTTTCCGTTGCAATAGTTATGTCGGTGTATGCAGGTGCTTGCGGCGAGAGGTTGGGAAGGTTATTTGTATAAATCAATCAATAAATCAAGGTTCTTATAAAGCACGGCTAATCACCCGCTAGGGTCTCAAGGCACTGGGGTGGGGTGTTCTGCAGTTTCAGTCGAAGAGCCAGGTCTTACGGTCATTCCTGAATTGAGGCAGTGACGTTGATTGCCTGAGATGTAGAGGTAGAGAGTTCCAGGTCTTCGCAGTGAGGTAGGAGAAGGATCTTCCTCAAGCTGAGGACTTGCGGATCCTTGGGATAGTGGCTAGAGCCAGTTGGGTGGAGCTGAGATCCCTGGTGCGTGTGTAGAAGGACAGGCAGTGGTTGAGGTATGCAGGTCTGGTGTTGTGGATGGCTTTGTAGGCTTGCTTGAGGAGCTTGAAGGTGATTCTTTTGTTGATTGGGAGCCATTGAAGGTTTCTCAGGTGACCAGAGATGTGGCTGTGGAGAGGGATGCTCAGGATAAGTCTGGCAGAGGCTTTCTGGATGCTCTGCAATTTCTTTTGGAAATTTTGGGTGGTGCCAGCGTAGAGTGTGTTGCCGCAGTTGAGCTTGCTGCTGATGTGGACCTGGTTGAATATTCTCTTGCATTGGGTGGGGATTCACTTGAAGATCTTCTGAAGCAGGCAGAGTAAGTGGAAGCAGGAGTATGAGACAAGGTTGATTTGGCGGTTCATTGAGAGCGAGGAGTCAAGCATGATGCCCAGGTTGCGTGCGAGGTCAGTGGGTGTGGGGGGGATTCTGAGCGCTGCGGGCCACCAGGACTCGTCCCAGGCAGAGGGATTGGAGCCCAGAATGAGGACTTTGGTTTTGTCGGAGTCAAGTTTGAGGCAGCTGTCCTTCATCCAGGTGGATACTGCCTTCAACCCATTGTGGAAGTTGCTCTTGGCAGCTGTAGGTTCATCGGTGAGGGAGAGAATCAGCTGGTTTCTGATGATGGCTGCAAGTGGGCCATGTAGATGCTGAAGAGGGTGGGGCTCAGAGAGGAGCCCTGAGGGACTCCGCAGCTGATCTCTATAGGTTCTGAGGACAAAGTGGGAGCCTGACTCTCTGGGGTTGGCGGGCGAGGTAGGAGAGGATACACTCTAAGGTTTGCCACAGATGAGATTGTACATCTCAAAATGTGTGGGTACCCATAATACCATGTGATTCAGAGGGCATTTATCAAAATGTCTTCTTTCTTACACTCTGCCTTGCATTTGGAAGACACAAATGCAGAGAAATACAATTAGTAATGACACATGTTCTACTATCCTGTATTTCCACATATCTCCTGATAGAAATGGAACCTCACTTGTGTGGGTAGGCCTACTGCCTGCGACAGGAAAGGGCCCTAAACACAACATGGACACATCACATTTTTTCCACTGAAAACTTACCCTTTTTTCAATGTGGATAGCTGTGGATTTTGGGCCCTGGCTCTGCAGGCACCTAGGGAAACCTAACAAACTTGCACATTTTTTAAAACTAAACACATAGGGGAATTTAGACTGGGGCAACTTGTGTGGCTCCCACCAGGTCTTCTTACCCAGAAACCTTTGCAAACATCAAACTTTGACTAAAAATGCCCATTTTCCTCACATTTCTGTGAGGAAAACGTCAGGAATCTGTGTGGAGCCACAAATTTCCTACCACCCGGCATTTACCCAAGTCTCCTGATAATAATGGTACTTCACCTGTGTGCGCAGGGCTGGTGCTCTTGACAAAACGGCCCCAAAACACAACGTGGACACATCACATTTTTCCTCAGAAAACTGACCCCTTTTTGCAATGTCGCTAGCTTTGGATTTTGGGCTTTAGCTCAGTTGGAACCTAGGGAAACCTAGAAAACCTGCACATTTTTTCAAACTAGACACCTGGGGGAATCTAAAATGGGGTGACGTGTGGCTTTCACCAACTTTTCTTACCCAGCAGCCCTTCAGACCTCAAACTTTGACATAAAAACACATTTTTCTCCCATTTCTGTGATGGAATTTCTGGAATATGCAGGGAGCTATGAATCTCCTACCATCTATAATTCCCCCACATCTTCTAATAAAAATGGTACCACACTTGTGTGAGTAGGCCTAGCTCCCATGACAGGAAATGCCATAAAATGCAACATGCACACATCACATGTTTCCACTGAAAACTGACCCTTTTTTTGCAATGTGGTTAGCTGTTGATTTTGGGCTCTAGCTTAGAAGGCATCTAGGGAAACCTAGCAAGCCTGTACATTTCTGAAAACTAGACACAGAGGGGAATCCAGGGTATGATAACTTGCATGGCTCCCACCATGTTTTTCTACCCAAGAGCCCTTGCAAACCTCAAAGTTTGACCAAAAGCACACATTATCTCACATTTCTGTGAGGGAAACATCTGAAATCAGCGGGGAGCCACACATTTCCTACTACCCAGCATTTCCCCAAGTCTCCCAATACAATTGGTACCTATTTTGTGTGGTTAGAGCTGATACCCGCAACAGGAAAGATCCCAAAACACAACAAAACACAACTTGGGCACATCACATTTTCTAACTGAAAATGGACCCTTTTTGTACAATGTGGCTAGCTATGGATTTTGGGCCCTAGATCAGTCAGCACCTAGTGATACCTAGCAAACCTGTACATTTATGAAAACTAGACACCTGGCAAAATCTAGGGTGGGGTAACATGCATGGCTTTTAAAAGGTTTTCTTACCCAGAAGCCCTTGCAAACCTCAAACTTTGAAACAAAAAAACACTTTTTCCTCACATTTCTGTGATGGAAAGTTCTGGAATCTGCAGGAGCCACAAATTCCCTACACCTACCATTACTCCAAGTCTCTCGATAAAATGGACCTCACTTGTGTGGGTAGGCCTAGTGCCTGTAACAGGGAAGGCCCCAAAATATAATATGGAGACATCATCAATTCATTTTGTGACAGAATTTGGCAATTGGGGAAGCAGCGTTTTTTTGGCTAGGGATTGACGCCCACCCAGGGAAACCTACGCGACATGCACACATCAAACGAAAGTCAATGGGAGTCTAGTGGAGTGACTCTCATTCACCCTGGTTTGATTTGTGCCTTTCAGGGGCACTAGGCCGAGTCATTCAAGTGGGGGTAGCACTTTTATCGAGACAAGTCGGGGAACGCTAGGTGCTAGTAATCTGGTAGAACCCTGTGGTTTCTGGAAGTTTATGTCACAGAAATGCAAGGAAAATGTGTGATTTTAGTCAAAGTTTGGTATATGCACAGCAATGTGGGCAGGAAAATGTTGTGGGGTCCATGCAAGGCACCACCCTGAATTCTCCTTGATGTCTAGTTTTCAGAAATGACTTGGGTTGGTAGGATTCACTGTGTGGCCACCAAGCCCGGGTCCAAACACTGGAGCTACTTACATTGGCGATTTCTCCACATTGCGTTTTGGGGCCTTTTGTATCATGAACACTAGGCTCATCCAAACAAGTGGGGTAACATTTCTTTTCCGGGGAACTGGGGAAAGGCAGGGTGGTAGGAATGTTGTGGATACCTGAGGTTTCTGGAAGCTTACTTTACAGAAATGCAAGGAAAATGTGCAATATTAGTCAAAGTTTGAGATCTGCACCTCATTGTGTGTAAGAAAAATGTCATGGGATCCACACAAGGCACATCATCTTGAATTTACCCAGGTGTTTAGTTTTCAAAAATGAGTGGCTTTGGTAGGTTTCCCCAGTTAGCAGCTGGCCCGAGTCGACAAAGTGCTGCCATTCAGCACAGAAGTAGGACGATTTTGAGACTTAGCCAAACTCTGTAACCCATATGTTAAAAAAAAAAAACATTCGAAATCGAAATTTCCCTTCTTGCATAATGATGGGGATGATTTAGTCTCCAGGGGGCAAAAAGACTTTATTGCCCATCCTGGGTAGGAGAATTGGCTTAATAGAGTGAGGTCCCCCTAGGTTTTTGTTTGCTTTGGTGCCATGTTGAAATCCCTGGTTTCTGGTGGCATTTCTCTCCTCATGGGGCAGATTTTGTGTAGACAGAAGGGAGGCAGAAAGTCTAATGCACCTGTTCTGGGGTGGGACAAAAGGCAGCTGCTGTACAGCACATGAGTATGTGAGCTCACATTTTGCCTACATGTTGGCTCGGTGAGGAAGACTGTTGTCAGTGTTAGGGTCTGATTTATATTTAGGCGGGCGGCCCACCATTCTGCCATGGGACGGAGTAAATTACTCTGTCCCCTTGGTGGAGAGGCCACCCACTTAATTTATAAATGACCGCTAAGCAGCGGGTTATATAAAAAGGCATTGGCAGGAACTGCTGTGCCAGCAGTTCCTATCAGTGCATTCTACTGGTTGGTGCAGGGCTTGGTCTGATGGACCCAGCCCTGCAGCAAACAGGATTCTTTTTTTCTTTTCAAAAAGAAAATCCCGAAACTGTATTTTCTTTTTGAAAAGAAAAAAAATAATCCTTTCCTTGCTGTGCGAGGTTTTTTTCATGCAAGGGGAGCATTAGAATGGTTTTACTGTTTCTAACCCCCAGGAACAGTAAAACATGACTACAGATATGTAGCCATTTCTCCGATGGCCCTTACTTTCCAAGGCCTTAGGAGAAGTTTTGCCAAGGCATGGTGGAGACAGAGTAGTCTCCGCCGTAGTCAAACTTAAGGTCCAAAGCAATTAAATTTGGCGGGCGGACCACTATATTGGCGGGGCGGGAACTCTGTCATTGTTGCAATGAATACACTTTCCGCCAATATACAAATCAGGCCCTTAGCCTGGAATCTGTGCACAGGCAGCACTGTGGTAGATGGTGCCCAGAATAAATTTCAACTATTTTATTAACTATTTTAATTGGAGGTCAAAAGGGACTGCACCATCTAATTTTGGATATAGTGTAACATGGATAATGATTTTCACTTTTTATTATATATGTCAATTATGTTTTCTTGTAATTCCCAACTGGAATGTGATACAAGGGTCAGAGTTACTGCCATGTTTATAAACTGTTAGGTTCCATCACAACTAGGATTACAGTACGTAGACAATTGAGAGTTAAAGACTATGACTCGTTATTCTACCTGCTTCTTTTCAGCTTGTATTGTGTTTACTGGAATCATGTATCTTTTTGCCATATACAGCACTCTGACAACCTTCGAGCATGTTCGCACTTCATAAAACACTTTTAAACAAATCTAAATAAAAAATAAATCTAAAGTTTATTTTAACATATTTGGATTCCTTTACATAATTAGTAATTCGGCATAATTCCTTGAGTCAACCTTAACCAGATTTATGCTTTGAGCTGCCTGGCACAGAGATTTATTTGCTATGTTGCAACAGCTGGTAGATCAAAAACTACAGAACACAAAAGGCCTATCCCAGGGGAATTAGGCTTCTCCTGCTAGAGGCAGGAGGCATGGTATGAATTTTTATAGCTATTAGCAGCACCTCCCTGAAAATTGGCTTCGAGTTTGTTCCCACTTGGAAGAAAGGGAGAAAAGTCAGATCTCTCACTCCATTCACCATGGGTCTCTTTGAAATTTGAGATGGAAGAAACCAGTCCAGAGTGGGTGGAGCCTGTCTCAGAGAGCGACATGTGCCTGAATTTTGGAGGGAGTTGCCATTTTAAAACTTTACCAGAAGTCCACATACGGAGAAGCAGTTTGCTTGGCCCTGTGAGTAACATAAGGTGTGGAAGGATGACATGGCAGCACCAAATTAGGTGGTGACCCACCGTTTGCAGGAAACTACCTCCCTTATTAAGTTCCTGTGCAGTCTGAGAGAGCTGAGAAGGAGTCTACAAAGGTCACATCTGAACCGGTGCAGCACTGCCAGGAGTCGATGACCCCTGTCATGTATTCTGGACTTCTGTGGACATTCTCCAGAGGTGGTTGCTTTAGCTCCCTAACTCCCTCTGAGGACCAGTAGAGGGTAGACTGCTGGGGACTATGAAGGAGGGAATCCACTGGACTTCTGTGGACTGGTCCTTTTGTGAGTACCCTAGGTGTGGGCACTACAGGCTCTTGCTAAACACCCAGTAACCCAGCAAATGGGTGAAGACCCAAATTGCTATGGAATTTAAGGAAAGAGTTACTATGAAGAACCTTGGGGGGGGGCAGCCTATTGTCAAGAAGGACCAAGGTCAGGAGACTAACAGGGGCTGGACAGAAGGGAAGATTCCAACTCTTACTGCTGACCTGCTTCTATGGGAGAGGAAACAGCAGTGCTGGAGGCTGTGAAAGGCATTAGGAATTGCTCAATGGGACTTATGGGGTCTGAAGCCCCTGAAGCATACCGTGGTTGTTCAAGATAGCCGTCACAAGTGCAAAATGCACCAAACCCCACTGCAATTGGCCCACAATAATATGCATGGCTTTATAACCATTGTCAGGGGTGCCTGTACGCCAGGGTCATACTCACAGCTACAAGAACATCCCAAGCAGCAACAGTTTTCCTCCTTTGGATGCCCATTTGTTGCTGTTTCCCCTGGGGGACAGGCCAATAAACCCACACTATTAAAAAATAATATTAATCCATTGTAGAAATGCGGGGACAATTTGTGACTGCGTGATGGCCCCCACAACCTGTGGGAAGCAAAGAGAGTTGTTGTCTTCTTCAGGGGGAACACACAGGGCTGCTCTATGTGGTCCTATGAGGAGGGGGACCCCTCAACCTAGACGCACCCCTGGCACCCACCACCTTGAGCCAAGACATAAGGATCCAAGTAGACCGGCGGAGACAGAGAAACACTTACCTCCACTGCCTAGCACTGAAAACTAATGACAGATGGGCAGAGGAACCAACATGACTGTGTTCTCATGGGACCATCTGCATGCCAAGAGAAGTTTTCAGGTACCAACAGATGAATCACCGGCACCAGAGAGTTATTGTACCCCATGGGTCACAGATGTAAATATGCCACAGTTGCAACAAAGTAAAGGGAAGAACACAGACTTGGGCAAAGGAGCGCCCCATAAGTCTATGTGGGTTGAAAACTAGTATATTTCTGTAGCTGTCCCCACACAGTGATCACCCATCTTGGATATCAAATGTTGGATGGCCATCTTGAGCATCAGGAGACCTCCTCCCCCCAGATGCTCCCTTGCACAGAGAGCTAGTGCCCCTCATAAGTCTCCCAGGAGGGATAAACTGCAACCCTGCAAGATGTTGGGCTGCTTTTCGTTCCTGAGCTTTTGAAAATGCCTTGTGGGTATTGGAGTTTGTTTGTTGTGAGTCTTGAGTTGTTGTTATGCAATTAGGCATGGAATTTAGAAACGTTCCTTCTGTGATCTTTCCAATGCTGTAGCTAGTTGGATTGGCTCATTTTTAATGAATGGCAAATGCTATTCCTGCATAGTAAAATTGTAGGATTCTGTTTTTTATTAATTGTATATGTACTGCCAAAGGCTTTAGGATTGATTAGAGCATTGTGAACACCCTGACAGACCTCATAGGTCTGACCTTTTAGTAGTTCTTACAAATGGCCCTGTTGTTGTTTCAGGGGATAGGGGCTGCTGGTGCACGAAAGGTTATAGGTACCTCCAAAGAACTGGTCTCATTTAGATTTAGGCAGTTAGTCATCCCCTGGTTAGTTTGTAAGGTGAATTTAGGAGGGGTTCTAGTTGGTATTGCACCTTCAATTTTTTAAATATTTGTAATTTTGTGCATAGTATATAGTTTCACATCTGCTAAATTACTAGCACTCACTGGACAATGGTTTGTTAAGTGTGTTGTGCACTGCTGAGCTCTGTTTTCAGCCTACAGTGCTTCTTTGAGTCAGTCCTGAACTACTCTGCCTTACAACCCTGAGAGGTAAGTGCTAAAATGAGTAGTTAATAAACATTTCTAGGGTCCGTGGTATTGAGCCCCAAGGGCAAGAGATGAAAGACCCCAGCTAACACAGCTGGGGTCCATTAAGCTCTGAATAACCTCAGATCTCCCAAACTATATTTTGCACATGGCCCATAGAATCATGGCAGGAGGGAAAGAGGAGAACATACCATTATCAAAAAGAATATCATTACAGGCAGCCCCCTCAGAGTAGATTACAAAGGTAAAGTTGAGAGTTGCAGAATCAATAAGTTGGGCCACCCTGTCTGATCACAGAATATGAATAAAGACAAATGTAAATTCATTGACAGTAAATAATGATTAACAGCTTTATTAGCTCAGAAGATTTTGTTTAAGGGTCTAGAGCTAAGTTCACAAACACAAATGCTTCTGTTTAGAACTAGAGACGCATTGTATCCACCCAGGTCTAATCCTGATTAGTGCTGCACCATTGTTCCACCCTACAAACTTGAATAGCAGAACTTGGACAGGTGGGCAGTTGGTAGAACCTACATTAGACAGCCACTGATGCAAGTGGAATCCCCAATTTTCCTTCTCCATTTTTGTGCTTGAACTACATTGTGGGAGGAGCTTGGGATCCAGGAAGTTCCCAGAGTAAACAGGTAATTCTTAGGATAACCTTCTCTAGGATGTGCAAGTGCTCTGTGACAAAAAGGAATCCAGATGGGTATTTCCTCGTTCCATAGAAGCGAATACCAAGGGCTATTGGGTCCCCGGTTGTAGGGATAACTCAAGCTGTCTCTCCCTCCATGGAAAATATGGAATCCTGGTTTTTCCACTCTGCCGGCTGCAAATGCAAGTCTCAGAGCTGACAGCCCATTGTCATTCTTCATCCCTGCCTGCTTAGGCTAAAATACATTTTTGAATGCCATCATTTCATTCTTACATGGTGGGTGTTTGGAAGGGTGATGGCAGAGGCATGGATGCATCCACCAATGTCTAAATAGACTCTTAATCACTTTAACTCTTGGAGTTCCTAATAGGCCAAAACTGCAACCCAAGCCCTAAGCCTCTGTGTTGAGACCTACATTTGAATTTTGCTATTAGGTTATGCAAGATTTTGTATTTTGTAACTCCAGAAAATATTTTTTAAATTGTCATACTATAGCATGCATTTCAGCATGGTCATTATTATACTTTGCTAGAGATGCGCTTTATTTTGCATTGTGCAACAATTCACAATGTAAATATCAATATTGCTGTATATTTAAATACAAGCAAATTTGAAATATTTGGACAGCAAATCACAATATAAAAGTAGCTGTATATTAAAATACTAAAAATTAAAAATCTGGTGCAATATAATTATTTAACTCTCATTTTCATTAAGAACGTTAATAAGTTTGCACTTGATATTTCTTTCACTATGGTCTCTGCTTCGAAGAAAATAATTTGACTCCCATGTGTATTGTGTGTTGTCATTTGCTTTTTACACGCATGAATATAAAAAAATTAACAAAATATAACCACATTTTCTGACACGATTTTAAGAGGAATTTGTCAATGGCTACAAACTCATGTGTCAGTCATTGGGCGATTTTATGCAGGAGCTGACTTTCTGCAATTTAAAAGATATTACTTTGTTTTCTTATATCGTTAGAGACATAATAGAAGAACTGTATTTTGCAATATGGAAGGTAAACTAACATTAGTCTTGTTGAATAATAAGGGTGGTGGATTGTGCGTTAGAATGGGGCATTTCTGGTGAGCATGGAATGTGGAAGATGGGGCCCTGAGGGAGCAGAGGAGCCATGCAAAGTCTTCCTTGGCCTGCAGTTTGTTTCTTCAATAAAAAATATACAATTTTGTGGATCCCGAATAGTGGGGCCCAAACCTTACCCTCAACTATTCTGGAGAACTGCAAACCTAAGGTGATTATTGACAAATATGGCTTCAGACTTCCTTGTCAGTGGAATTGTTAATATTCATGTTCCAAAATGAGAGCTCTGCCTTCTCATGTTTATTGGCATAGAAGTCACATTTTATCTTCAAACCCCGAGCTGAAAATGCATGAATATCCATGTACTTTCCAAAATTCTGAGCAAGAGGTCCTAATCGGGGAAAGAACAGAACTAGATCAGGTGGAAAACGTGCGGCATAGAACTTTTGTGTGGAAGTGTTCTCTGAGTTGGAAGTTAACAAAAAGTGAGTTGGGTATGTCTTACTGAATACAGAATTCGTACCTCAGGAGTTCTCATTATGTTAATCTAAACTTTCTCAACACTGCCCATAGATACTGCCACCTCACATGATTAATCACCTTCTTGAGATCAATAGAAAATATTCTCAGTAAGCCTATGTATTTTTAGCCAAATCGAATGCACCTGCTAGCATGCAAATGTGTTTCACAAGAACTCTCCCAAGCACCAAAACGTTTTTAATCACCTGTAGGACTGTTGGATAAAACATACCATGGCAGAATGACAAGATGCTCTAAGCAATCTTTGCCTTTGAATTTAGCAGAATATGCCAACATAGGCTGTGGAATCCCTCCTCTATTCTAGAAAAGGAACTTATCTCTCTTCGCCCCAGGATTTTGGTGCCTCTCAATATTATTTTATTGAAGATGCTCTCCAGAACAGATAACATGATCAATAATTGACATATAATAGAACACACCGCCGATCTGGGAAAGCCACTTTCCCAGCAAGGTTTCAGCCCTTGATACATTAATGAAAAATATATGGGAGCTACTACTCTCCCATGTATTGAGAAACACGATCTGATCAAGGGTTTAATACAGAATGGGGGGCTTCATTGCACCATAAAAGCAAGCAATAATGATACCAGAATCTGTGACCAACTGAACCGAGTTATAACCTATATCAGAGTTTGTATTATTATCAGTGACTCCTCCTTCCATGTCTAAGCACGATATGTCCTCTACGCTTTCCACTTGATAGTATTTAATTTCATAACACTGCTGCATAGAGAACTATTTATTCTTCAAAATATCTACTAACCTTTCCTTTGCTAACCTTAATGGCAGAACCACTACCTAATCCCTATTCCCGGTTGCTTCTCTATATATTTTTAAATCTAGACATTTCCTACCCTACCCCAACTAAACTCTTCCACTCTGGGTGTAACACCAAGCATTGACTTCCCTGACAGGTAATCACTGCAGGCAGCCATCTTTACTCTAATACATTTAACTTGTGTTAAACAGCAAAAAGTGTTAAACTTCGAGGCAAAGATAAGATTTCAATTTCCACCCGCCAAGTACAACACATTTGGAGACTGGTTTTCCTGCAACGTCATTATTTGTCTTAAATTGACATTGCATTCAATTAGGAGTTTTTTTAAAGTATTCTGCAACAACTTTGATGCTGCATGTGTTTGAGAAAGTACACCACTTTATACATACATTTATAATGTTTTTGGGATGTGATGTGATATAATGTGATATGGTTGGTGTTGTATTGTGTGATGTGGTAGCTGTTGTGGTATGTGATGTGGTTGGTGTTATATTATGTGTTGTGTTTTGTGTGCATTGTGTGTGTTGTGGTGCATTATTTTATGTTATGAGGACATTCTAGACACTGTGAAAAAACATGTACATGAAGGATGCTGTGTTTTTTACCTCCAATTGTTTCATCCGTTGAGATGTAATTTCGAAATAACAGTATTATTTCAATCCAATACACATAGATCAATCCAGATGCTATGAATGCTGCCAGTAAGAGAGCAATTGTAATACACAATATGTAGATAAGGACCACTCTGTCTGTTGGAAGAAAACACCAAAAATATTTAATATTGGTCCGCTTTGTTGATAAATATACACTGCCCATAGTGTTTGAGACATTTCAGCTTTGGACACAAACACACTTGAATAAGCCATGGTGGTAGCACTCTTAAATCTTTACTCACTTCCCTGCATCAAAGGCTATCTGCTCATTTTATTTATATTTTTGTCACAGTTAGACCTAGTCGTAATCATTTTAATTGGTTTAAAACACATTTGTCCTGATTCAGATGTATTGCTCTTGAACAACCATTCTTTACATGCACAATATTAAAAAAAAAAATTAACAAATATACCTATGCTCTTTTTCACAAGCTTTATCGTTACAGACGAATTCCCCACTGAGTTCCGAGCAGAGCAAATAAATGTATCTTGTAGGTCATTTTCAGTAACTTTCTCCAATTTTGCCTTGTGCACATATTCAGTTCCATCAAGTTTCCTGGCATTAATCCTAAAAGTAGAAAAACAATTCATCTTCATTAAAATTAGGTAATAAAGAGGTTCACATAATTCACAACAAAAATCAATCACTATAGAATACATTTCAAGGTTTATTTAAAAGTCCTTCAGCACAGTCATTTCCACGACACAGGACCATGCAGGCGTAAAGTATGAGTAGGGGTTCTGGTTTTCAGTTAAAACTGATTGTAACTGATAAAACACCATCAAAGGGAATATCTGTTTTTCAGTCGAAACTGGAAAACCTCCACTTTGACGGCTTTGATGCACTCTAGTGTCAAACAGTATAAAAGCAGTTTGTACGTCTCTAAGCACTTTTCTATGATGGATGCCCCGCTATGACCAAGGCTATGCCACTAAATATGCTCTTACGATCACCCACAAGGTCACTGGACAGATATGATTTACTTCTGCTCCAATTTTGGGAACTTGGCTCACATGATATGACTTGAGCTCACTGTTCATTGCATGTTACTGTGCAGTGTTTAGCAGGTTTGCAGCTGAATTCTGAGCAGGGCAGTGTCTCTATCCAGGCCAAGCAGCATCTCCATGACTCTATCCTCCTTCATTGAGAGTGGGACAGAACTTTGCTTTCTGAAACTTTAGGCATAAGGATTTTAATGACAAAAACCACTTTAATGACAAAGGCCTTGCGCATCAATGTCCTCCCATAAAACACTGTACCAACACTCCTGGTTTTTGGATTAGATTGTTATGGTCTAAAAAGCATGACTGTATGAGCTGCATCTCTTTATACCGAAGAGTCAGGGGCCATTTCATTAACATGTTCCGTACCTGTTTGCTATGTAAAGAGGTCCATGAGTTGGTTGTGGTAAAGCTGCACTGCTTTTCGTGCCCATATTAACTCCGAAAATATATGAGTTAGTGTGTAAACCACAGGCACTACAGGTCAGAATCATAAAGAGGCAGCCACTACTCTGTGTTTCCTAATATGTGCCGCACATGGTATAGATTCAGCATAAACAGGAGCACAGATCAATTCTGAGCCTAAACACCAAAATAGATACAACCCCAGTATCACCAAGTTCAACTTCCATTCCTACTGCCTCCATGTTAAAAAGAAGCTTGGAAATTATGGTGCTGAAACAAGGCTTGGCACTTGGCAACATTACCTTGTCAAAACACTGTGAACAGATGTATTCTTTTTTCATTGAACAGCACAACAACCAAAGTTGTTGTGCTTCATGGTTGTGCAAGGAGGAGAAAGCAGCGCAGAGCCACATTTGTTAAATATGGTTTACTGCTGCTTACTACCCCTGTATTGGCACACAATCTTTCTAGTATGATGCACAACCTTTGCACCATGGTGGAAAGGTGTGTGCATGCTGTCTAGCATACGACTTGTAACTGAAAGCATATCCTTCCAGAACAAAGCCCTATGCCCAGGCAAATTCAAAAACACTCCCCACATTGCATATATGCTGTAAAATGCAACATACATTCAATGTGTAGAATGTTTGGAGAAATGAAAACATTCTTTGTGTTAGTGCCTGCTTCAAAGAGGTTTCATTTTGTGATGCTAAGGCTTGTCTGGCTATGTTAGATGATCTGGCTTTGTGTCAGAATTATGGGTGATGTGTTGATCCACCCAAGTAATGCCCCCTTGACACAAAGGTCCTGATTCCAAGTTTCTTTGAATCAAGGTGCTTTTTTATCACTCCAGATAAATGATGATGCCCTGGGGTATGTTATTTACCGGAAGCCATAAATAGGGGGCTTACCCAACAACCTGCCTAATGAATACTCATTAGGCAGGCCACTATTTGTAACACCCTGTTATTGGCTACAAACATAGGGAACAAAGTCTTCTAGGAACAGCTGACCACCATCACTGTGTTTATATTCTCAAACTGATTTTTCTATTTTATTTAAGCAACCTGTGTTCCTTAAAGGAACCAATGCTTCTTTTAATTAAAAAAGGTCCATTTTTGGAATACTTTATAGGAGTAAGCAGTGGTACCAAGGAAAACTGCCTACTGCCCCTAAAGTCATCGACACCACTCACAAAGTTGGTGTTTCAAGGGGGCACCTTTCCCTTTGCAAATCAATTACCCCCTCCTTTTGAGGTGTGATTAACTGATCAATGGTTTGTGACTGCAATTGTGGACGCAAACCATGAATACATGCCATACCAACTAATACCCCTTTCATGCCCCTTCCCAACGGCAATGTGGCGTGGGTCACTTAACCCACTTTACAATGTGAAGAGGTTTAGGGGTTTGCAAACACAAAATGTCTTTCTACATTTGGCCCTGGGTCTGCCTGTATGGAAGTGAAACATGAGATATTCTCATAGTATTATCTCTGAATTGCATCACCCTTTTTCATCTGGACACATTTTCTGGATCATTGGATATTTGGGCATTCATTTCAATTGATAAAAATGCAGTTGACCACTGACTCAAAAGCTGTACTAAAGAGGTTCCCCTAATACATTCTACCTCTTCTACATCTGTGGCAAAAGGTGGTTTTGTACCAGGCAGTTATCATGTCTTGTGTCATCTAGGGAAGAGTGACAAGCAACATCTGGCACTAGACACATTTAAGGGCTAAATTATGAGAAAAACAACGTTTTAGAGTTGACAGTTAACAGCTGATCTAGGAGGCAATTCTTTCAATATACACCTATTTGCCTGGAAAATAAATATACTCTAATTTCTGTTATGGTTTTAAGCAGATGATACCTATGCGAATTCTTTTGAACCACCAGGCAAGAGCATAAGCTGGGTGTGATGACTGGATGGTCTTCTTTGGCCCCTTCACCTTTTTCTAGCATATTAGTTACAGTTTAAACACCATCTCAATTCTCAAGTGTCACTTATGATTCTCATATTTCTTCAACATTTACATACTAATGCTTTGCAAAATTGTGTATATGTGTGCTCTTGACTATGAACTAGAAACTATCCTTTTCATTAAATAAGGTAACATTAGTGTGTACTATGTCACAAAATTGAGGTAAATCCTATACATTTGCACACATATAGCTTCCACAAAGTCTACTACTAACATATTGTTTAGTTAAACATATTTTGGGGAGTATAGGTTTAGTATACTTAACTCTGCATCTACTTATCTTAACATGATGCTCTTATTTGATACCCTGGGGTTCGACATAATTGGAGGTCAATATTAAAACTTAGATGTTGGGGTAGAATGACCAAATTGCTCACTTGGCCTTTGAGACTTTCACATAGAATGCAACCTAACAATATACTCACCTCCAACTAAACTACTTTCCTAAAGTACATTGCTAGTACCTCTATTTTGTTTTTACTCTCCCCCAATGATGTGACCTTCATTAGTCGCTTGTGAGCAGCAGGGATATTTTTACTTAGGTTTTCCTGTTTTTAGTTTCTATTTGTTTTGAATTACAGTACTTGCTTTCAGCGTTTTCCAATGTTTTCAAAAACTGTAAAATGCTGTGGTTATCATTGTTTATTCTTTTTTGCACCATACATAATCATGAGGATCTTACTTTTACAGTTCTTATAAATAAATTTGCTTTCCTGTCCTACCTTCCCTCATCCATTCCTATTGTGATTTATTCCTACATTCTATAATGTTCCTAACTACATTCTTTGTACCATCTTACTGGATTTACTCTATAAAGTAATGTTTGTGTCACTCAACTCCCTACCTGCCTAATTTCCCAATACTCAAATCCCTCTTTCCAGTTGTTCAGTCCCACCCTCTGTCAAGGATGTGCATGAATGATGATAGGTTTGCACCCCATTAAGATTTGATTGTAGCAGATAAAGGTTACTGATGGGTATTTAAAACACCTACCCATCCCTCTGTTTTTCAGAGAAATGGCAAAGATTTGCTAAATGAAAATGTTCTACTTAGGACATGAGCTATATATTGTAGGGTAATCAATACTGAAGTACTGTACGCCTGTGACACTCTTTCCTGTTCTTTTCTTGAGACATCAAGAATAAAGTGGGCTAATAAACTTATTTTTACGGTCTGATCTGGGTTTATTCCTACTATACCTGGTCATAGCAGAGGCGTTTGCTTAAGTAATTATTAGGTAAACTGTTAGCTTTGGGGACAGCAAACTGTGCTGTTGTATAAAGAAGCAGATAAGGTAGTAAAGAAGCTTCATTATGTGCAGGATGCTTGGGTTATTTGCATGTGGATATTCAAGTTTATTTTACATTGTTGGCCACGTCTGTAGGATTCTGTTTTATTTGAAAACCAGTGCAAGGAATTCTAAGCAATTATTTTTACCTAGCATGCTGGTAGGTCTTTGTGTTTTTTAAAGCAAAATGGAGACTGTGTTCTTTCTAGGCATTTATGATAGTTGCTCAAAGCACTTTGCCTTTGCATTTTGTGCACTGTACAGTGGCATAGTGCATTTTCTGTCAAGGGGGGAAGAATGAGCACAGCTCAATATGTTTCCATTAAATGCAGTCGCAGGGCTAGATTTACTGAGGGTTTGCACTGAGGCAAAGTCACACATAGTGATGCAAAACAGTGCAAAATATTGCAAAGGTATTTACTTTCCAGTACGGTGGATGTGTGCCCTTCCCACAGTGCAAATTGCACGTTGTGCTGTTTTGCACCACTTCAGCCCTGCTTACGAGTGGGTCGTTGTTTTCCGACCGCTGCATAAACCACTTTTTGGACAAGGGTTGGAATTACGAGTTGGGTGGTATTTAAAACATCTGGTAATTATCAGGTGAGTTAAATATCTTGGGGCAGATTTACAAGCCCCTTGCGCCACTTTTGCGTCACTTTTAACATGGGAAAAGTGACGCAAAAGTGGCGCAAGGGGCTTGTAAATCTGCCCCTTGCTCGTTGCAGCAGATCAAACCTGCTGGAATTTAACAGAGTAAAATTGTTCAGTATCTACTGTACCATGCAGAATTTGGTGCGGTAAGCATCAAAATCCATATTATTCCCCGCAAAACGCATATTGTTCAATGCAACCTATGCGTATGGACTGCAAAATATGAGACAGGTCTCAAACGTCAGTGCACAATCTGCGAGACCTATCTCTTAGTACATATGGCCCCAAGGTATTTCAGGCCTGGATATGATGCAGGCAATCTACTACTGTTAGGAAATCGAGAAACTGGCTGTTGGACTCTGTGCATCGACAGAACAACAAACAGAACACATAAAAAACCATTAATGGTTCTTTGAACATAGCTTAATTGCTGTCATAGGGAAAGAAATTTGCAATGCAACTATTTTCAATATGCAATAGGCTAATTTCATAAAAGGAAAAAGAAGATTATGTTGCTCTTTTAACTTCATGTTTGAAGGCTTACTACATGCATGCTCTTTCTACGCACATATTTTACTTAGAAATACTAAAAAGGGTTGGTGTTTTTGTCTTATCATAATATCTAACAATGAATATTGGTTGCATATTTTGAAAACAATGAGAAACATGGGAATGACTCCTCTTTTACCTTCGCTCACTCCATGATGATTGACCAGATGCTGTCAGTTTGAAAGTATTTAATTTGGTACATCTTATGGTTTTCTGAGCTATGCAATACATCTTTGAAAATAACTTTCACAATCAAGATAATTGTCATAAAGTGAATCTAAATATAGGTTTGAAGGAGAAAGAGAAATTAACTCTGCAATCTGGGGTGCAAAATTCCCAAAGCTATTTGTGCAATTATATCTAAGGGCCTCATTACGATGGCAGTGAGACTGCCACCGTCAGCCCGTCGGTGGCGCTCCTACCACCATCGGACCCTGCATCACCGCCCGCCGCATTATATTGGTGGACGGATGGTTGGGGGTCGGAAAGACCGACTGCCAAGGATCCGACGGGCTCAAGTAGCCCGTCAGACCTTTGGACGTAGTGTAATGCCTACAATGGTGGCGGTGCCTGCTCAGGCACCGCCGTAGGTATTACAATGTCAGTTTCTGCCGGCCGTTTCATGGCAGCTTACCCGCCATAAAAAGGCAGGCGGAAAGGGACATTGTGGGCCTGTAGCGCCCCCCCCCTTTCCCCTGGCCCTCCAACATGAGCCCTGGGGGCACCTATGGTGCCCCCCTACATATCCCTGCACCATGTGGCAGGCACCGCATGGTGCCTGCCACATAGTGCAGGGATATGTGCAGAGTGTATATTTTGTACTGTGGCGTGTGCTGCAGCCCGCAGCACACGCCACAATATGAAAGATACACACTGCAACCGCATTGAAGGCGGTCGCATCCTGATACCGGTTGCAGGACCGCCGACAGCTAGTGGGGCTGTCCCATTTCCGACGGGATGGTGGTCGGACGTAAGTCCGACCGCCATCCAAATCAGGCCCCTAAGTCCTTCACCCAGTCCTACCCCATCCTTCCTATTGCACGAGTAGTCAAAACGCACAATGCCGTCAAAGTTTTCAAGTGTGCCTAATATCTTGACAAGCAGAAGAGTCGCGATCTGAAAATTCGGCTTCTCAGGAAAATTGTCTTCAAGCAGATACAGTTGTAAAAGGGCATGCATACATACCTCTGTTGGCCACTTTGACATGAACAAATGGAATTCTGTGGAGGGGTAAAAACTGTATCTACCTAACCCCATGAACTGAACACAAGAAGTAGTGGTGGAATTACCCGAGGCACCAGGAAGGCATCATCCATTGATGTGGCCTGAGTTTGGAAAGAGGAAGGATCACTGCAGCTTAGCCACATGCCTTAGAAGGAAACAATGAGGAGAGCACTCAGCCTCATAGAATTCA
Source organism: Calotriton arnoldi (assembly GCA_963921515.1). Classification (NCBI taxonomy): domain Eukaryota; kingdom Metazoa; phylum Chordata; class Amphibia; order Caudata; family Salamandridae; genus Calotriton; species Calotriton arnoldi. Next base: position 159,355 of record CAWUFW010005455.1, read on the forward strand.
CATTGCAGTAAGGAGTCTTTCAGAAACATCCAGCCTATAGGAGGTGAACTTTATATGAGCACCGTCAATCAGAAGAAGCAAAACATGTAACATTACTTGTACATGCAGCAAATAAACATTTAATACACCCTTCACTTTGTAGGCAACACAAAGCAAATTGAGGCATATGACACTGACTAGATGAGAGTACATCTGACAATACAGCTATGCCTCAAAAAAGACCAGGGGCCACTATGACAACAACAACAAAGGCCCGCAGAAATACAATCACTATCCTTCTGATGTCAGTTGGAATTATGCTCATGGCTTATGGGTTCTAATACATGCCCCCCTAAAGCCATATTTACTGCAGTCCTAGAAAATGACACAGGCGATGTGGATTATAAGTTGAAATGCATCACAGACTTAGACACTAAAAAGACACATACAAAAAATTGCAGATAAATCTCTTGCCTTTGCAACTGGTACTCCCAACACTTGTGACAAAAGGCAGATCTCCATCCTCACCATCACTACACAAGCAGATCATCCAGCTTATTAACATTCTGAAGGTTGGACAGAACATGCCAACTCGACCCATGCACTTTCCAAGATCCATGACCACCTAAAGTAGACTTTGAAGGAGGAGTACAAATGTCAACAAAGCAACCAGAGGAATCCAGGTAGCATGGAAGGCCCCTCTGTCATAGAGTGAGTAAGCTAACTGCATTCATCCTGACAATCAGCTGTTATAGTGAGGGGGAAATTATGGCATTGTAAAATTTGTGATAATGCCCTCTAAACTCCAAAAATGTCAAGAGGTTCCAAACACCTAAATGTGCTAAGGACAGCAGCACTCCCCACAGCTGTTGCATCTATGTCCCTATTAAATTATTTTCGATTCAAGGTGTTGTACTGCCCACAAGATGCACATAACTCACCTCCAAATAAAGTTGAACAACAGTCACAAAAATGGAGAATGACTTCCTCTTTGCAATTGAAAGATGTGCTAGTTTTAGGGAGGGCAGGATTGTGATGCTAAGGATCATTTAAGGGTGTGTTGTGGGATACTGTGGCAGTTGTATGGTTGCCAATGATTATGGGTCACTAAGAGTAAAGTGTTATGAAGGAATAGGATTATGCTGCAGTTGAATGTTCATTGGTATTTGGGGGTAGGATTTCTCTTTGCAAATTAGTACATGCTTTAGAAATACATTTGTTGTTTGTATTGATATCCTTAGCATGTGGTAGAAATCACAAGTCACAAATAATTCTTTTTTAATGGCAGTCCGATCTACATCATCCTGAGAAGGGGTCTCTCCCATGTCCACATTTTCATAATTGTACATAAGGGCATCATCCTTAAAATACCCATGAGAGGCAGTGGTTGCTGGATGTACAACATGTACTGTGGTACTGCTGCATTAATACTATAGGGTAAAGTGTGCATGTGCTGCAACCAAAGTGTCCACATGTTGCAGATTAGAGATATGCCATGTTTGCTATGTGACGGGATGCATGTGAAAATCTCATACATATGTTTTACGATGGTCAAATAGTAGGCATAACATGTTATTTATTGAAAAGAATGATGCGGGTGAGGCCATACAAATGCACTCAGAGGAAGAGTGGACACTCTGGGGGAAACAATGGGTAGCCAAGCTGTTGCACAATAAAGAATGAGAGGAGTCCTTTACTGCGTTCTGAAACATTTTAGGAACGAGTGTGGAAAGGTTTGGGGTGAGTGTGCCTGATACCTACTAGACAAAATCTGCAGGTTGTAGAGTCTCTATTGTATGAGGGATCTAGCTGTTACTTAGGATCAAGGCATCATGAGTAGACTCATGGGGCCCGATTTAGAGTTTGGTGGAGAGGATACTCCATAACAAAGGTGACAGACTACCCTTTCAACCAAACCTTCAATTCACCCGCCATATTTAGAGATGAGCAGGCCGTAAGTTTTCCGTTGACAAAGCCTCGGTTATCTTTGTTTATTGAAAAGTTCCTCTGATGGCCTGATGGAGTAAGGGCTGATGGAGAAATGGGCATTACACCACCCACCCTAATTAGGGTGGACGGTGCAATGTATTTTTTGTTCATCATTGCCTGGAAAAATCTGCCGGTGAATGACAGAAAAATAAATTATGACCCACACACCTTAGAAGAAATCTTTCAGGCTGTGTGGTAATACATTTTTTATTTTGCAGGAACAAACTCCTGCTTTGGAAGTTTGTTTCTGAAAAACAAATGTAAAAAGTTTATTGAATGGCCATCAAAACTGACGGAGGCCACCCCACAAACCTTTTGTACATTAACAGGAACCACTGTGACAGAGGTTCCTTTCAATGTACAAAGATAACCCAAGGGCTGGTGGTCATTTCACAATTTGACGGACAGTCATCCGTCAGGATGGCGGTGGTAATTTAATCCGCCATCCCAACTGATGGAGTACCATCCATCACACAGAAAATCAGGCCGTTGGTATCTGGCACAGCAAATTTGTGATGCAGACGTCAGTGTTGCATGACATCTTCAAGTTCAGTGAGCCACATCTTATGGTTCTGGTGCACTTGTTCCTTTACTTTTGGGAGTATATGTAGAAGGTGGCCCAGACATTTCCAGCATAACTATAATATGTGATTAGAGGAGTGACAATGTCCAAAATCAATGGGACAGATAACTATTTGTTGTAATGCCCCTTTAAAAATGCAGTAGGGTCAGCAATTCCCGCAAGGGAGGCATTACATTCACAGTGTAAGTCTTCCTCAATGGCTGCCTTGGAGGGACTGACAGGACTGATAACAACCATTTCAAGATACCTGTCTGCCTTTCATGATGTTGAGATTTCTTTCTTCTGCAGGACAGTGCTATTCTCTATTATTTTAAGGTGTTTTACAGGGGTACTCATAACACTCTACTCATCGAAAGGGTCTTTTCCAATGTTCATTCTGCTCTTTCCCCTCCTGAAGCAAGGCATGCTTGAGTAGGTTGAGGATCTGATGTGATGCAATGAAGTATCTTGGAGCATCTGTTATGTTGTATGCTGCAGCCTGGTTGTTGGGATTGCTTTTTAAGGTATTATGCTCTATTAGGGGAGAGATACTATTGATTGTGCTTGGCAGGGTTTTGGATGCCAGAATAGAATCCCTTTATTGGGAGAGAGGCTATTGATCAGCGGATATGGGGTGGCATGGCAATGGTACCACAGCATATATAAAGCTAATATTTGGCAATTTTTATTTTTGGTATTTGTGGTTTGAATGTGTCGGCAATTCACAATTTCATTATAATTGTGTGCCTTTTTTACTTTCTGATTAGTGTGAGAATTTCATGTGCATTTAACTTGGCACACAGTGGTTTCTTTGACTTGAAGCATAAGTAGTTTCGCCTGTGGCTTTTGACCATCAATTTTAGGGTTCGCAAATTTAGCTTCAGTGTAAACATCAATAGAGGTAAAATTGCCAGCACATAAATACTAAGGCAGAATCCAGAAGTCCAAATGAGGAGGTACTCCAACATAGGTGTTTTGGTTTTTGTTGTTGATTTTCTCTTTGAAATACCCTTGGAAATGCCACAATATTGAAATAGTTTTACATGTTTATGATCACTCAAATAGCTAAACATCTTCTGAATGTCAAACTAAAATGAAATCATGAAAGTCATCTTTTCATATTTCTTAGTGACCTAGAGTCAGGTCATGTAGATACTTTATTGAATGGAATACGAATTTTGCTTGTTTCTGCTCTTATTATGAATAGGACACATTGATGCATGCAGCGGGCTGTACCAGTTGTACGGTTGGACTGTTATGCTTTGTTAGGCATCTCACATGGTAAAGCTTAACACAATATATAAATAACCACTGAAAGAAACACCTCTAAACCTTGGACAACCCATTCTGATGTTCATGCCATTCCTAGCTTTTCACCAGAATGCCACATTAAGGACCTAATTAAGAGTCAGATTGTAAATTCAAATACGTGCACATGAATCAGACTTATGAGTTGTGTGATAAATAGTGGACCCTCACAGTTTTCCTCTAATTACTTTGGCAGGACAAAGCTGAAAAGAGATGGGAAAGCCACGAAAAAAAGCGAAACATTTGAAATTTAATATAATAAATATCAAATCTGCATGTTATGCCTCATTCCTAAGATAGAAACTGATAATTGCAGATATTCCTGTTATGTTATGTTATGTTAGAGACATTTGTAAAGCGCGACTGTTACCCAAGGGTGTCCTGGCGCTAGCTACAATCCTCTGACGAAGCAAACTTTGAGACCGGGATTATCAATAAAACAAAAAGCCACGTTTTTAAGGCCTTCCTGAATTTGAGTAAATCAGTGATACTTCTCAGATGGAGAGGGAGGTCACTCCAAGCCTTGGCCGCACATGCAGCAAAGCTTCTGCCACCCCACCTGGCTTTTTTTGTGGCTGGTACTGTCACTAATTTAGCACCAAGTGAGCGGAGTGGTCGTTTGGGCACATACCACTGAAATTGTTGCTTCAAATGGTCGGGTCCTAAGCCTTGTAGCGCCTTATATACCAAACAGAGGGGTATATTCACAAGAACGCGCGATAACTACCGCAAGAGTAGCGTAACGCAACTTTCAATATCGCAGCCTATCGCGGGAAAATAACCCCGTGTCAACGTGGAATTCACAAGAAGGCGGTAGCAAGCGATAGTGTGCCGAAACCGCGGACAATGTCCGCGATACAACCCCCACGATGGAGATAAAAACACAAACCACAACACCAAAAAACACACAATGAGGAAATCAGCGACAAGCAGCACCAGGCCTGCAACACACACCTGGCAGGCGTCAAAAATCACCATAAAAGTAGAAAAAAAAACACACACAAACTGACCAACACCCAAGCACAATGGAGGCAGCCGGAGCAGGCGCAGAGGACCAGCGCAACCCCACAAGCACCCCGGACGACCAGCCTGGGACCTCGGGGACAGGGAAGGGCACGGACAAGAAGACGAGGAAGACCAAGTTCAGTCCGCAGGCGAACAGGATCATAGTCACGGAGGTGATGGAACACCATCAACAACTCTTCGTCACCTCCAACGTGTCATTGGGCACCAAAACTGGAATATGGCGCGACATCGTCGACAAGGTGAATGCCGTCGGAGAGCACAAGCGGACAATGGACGAAGTCAAGAGGCGATGGAATGACATCAAGCGGAAGACCAAGGAGAAACTCACTGCCAACCAGAAGGCAGCAACGCAGACCGGAGGTGGGGGCCCAGCGCCACAGCTGGAGCTGGATGACATGGAGGAGCTGGTGTCAACAGTCATCAGTGTGGAGACTGTGGCTGGAGTCGGGGGACCGGACACTGCTCGACAGGACACAACACAACCGCAACAGGGTGAGTGACCACCAGGTACTGGGGGGACGGGTGGAGATGGCCACAATGGCACACATGCACAAGCAAGCAGGGCACAGTGCACACCCACAATGACCTTGGGTCCTCGCCCAGATCCACAGACTGTCACAATGTACAATGCCATGCTGTCTGAATGTCAACCTGTACCATGCGGCTACATACATGTGGACACATTGTAATACACCATCTCCCCTTCACATCACAGGGGCATCGTCAACACCTCCTGCAGAGCAGTCCCAGCCACTCTTCACTGATGACGAGGAGGACAACACCAGCATCGACACCCAAACCATCCAAGATATCATTGACCTCATCCGCCACTCACCTCCAGGATCAGAGTAGCCCAGCCACATCAATGAGACCCCACCCACCACCCAGCAGGAGGCACCCACAGCCCCGGCACTCTCCCAAGACCCCCAGGAACAACACATGGCCTTCCAATGCCGTGTGCTGGAGGGCCAGAGGGAGACTGCTGAGCAGGTGCGGGTGGGGTTCGACCTCATGGCTACCAAACTGGACGCCATCCATGGGTGTCTATGTCCGCCCCATGGTCTCCAACCAGCCCTCACTGACATCGCTGGAGTCATGACGCGGAGAGAAGAACACCTGTCCGCTCAGAGTGGCTCCAGCGATGCCAGCCGTGAGCTGGCACACATGCGGAGGCTCATGGAGGACATGGTGCGGATGGAGGCAAAAAGGATGGCAGCCACCGCTGCACACCATGAAAATGTAGCAGGGATCTACCATGCCCTGCAGTACTTCATCATGGCATTGCTGCCACAAGGCGTGTCGCAGATGAATGCGGCTGCCCCCACACCATCCACATCTCCGCCCCCTGGTGTGTCAGTGCCTCCCAGTGTGGCAGGCGTATCCACTCAGGTCCCTGATGTGTCAGTGGCACACAGTGCCTCAGCTGGTACTGCAACACCCACAGGTGGGGCAGAGCACACATCCGAGGACGTGGATGGGTTGGCTCTCAGAAGGAGGCACTAGCATACATTTCCGCCACCTGGCCTGTTTCTGCTTGGTCCCGCACATGGCCTCATGACCTTCCACTGACCCCCGATACACTCCGATGCACTCACCTTGGACAGTGACATGGACTGCCACATCCTGTTTGACGACCAATGACACGGCGACCAGACTGCGGACTGTACCCTTCCTCTTCCGTAGTACATGTCATCCCAGGATGGACTCTGGCTGGCCCTCCACGTGCCCATATTGTGTAGTGTGCTCGGCATTGACCTGTACCACTCCAGCTTGATAACTGCACTGGATGTGCAATAAACATCCAGTGACGCACTGCTGTGTCATGTCTTTCATCATTCATGTGTGAATGTGTGGATGAATGTAGGGACAGTGACTTCCCTTGCGTCAATGATGTTCATCCTGTGGGATGCCAGTCAGAGGGTGCTACATTGCATTTTGTGTACCGGGTCCCGTGAACACTACAACAGGGACACACGCATCAGTCACTTCCTTGTCCGGACATGGACTGAACCACGCCCAGAGCCCATGAGTCATTGTTGCAAGCCCTGCGCTGGTCCGGCGTATGGCAGGCCAGACCACTCTGCTAACGCTCCGAGGGGGGGCCCTCATTGCTACCCGTCGCAGGTCGTACTCGCTGGTGGTGTGCAGGTCACTGGTCTAGTTGTCAGCATGTCACAGCCACTCCCTGAGGGCAGGTTTGCACGCACACCACACCCATCCGGCACAGGCGTCACAGGCCATGTGACTCCGCCAACATAAGGGGCCGACGATGTCACATTCCCCTCTGCCAGTGGTGACTGGATGACGGACGCTCCACGGTTCTCAATCATTAAAGGCCCATGAGTTTTTGCGCACAGGGTTAGTGGCACACGAGGCCTTGTAGACGGCACGGGCCTACCACCACGTGGCGCAGACTGGGGTTACACAGGGTTAGTGGCACACGGGGCCTTGCGGACGGCACAGGCACCCCGCCACGGGACGGTGACTTTGGGTGCACTGAGTCAGTGGCACCTTAAGCTGCTGAGCGGGTGTGCAGCCTGCGATGATGCCCCGTCCCGGCGGTCCGGACAGCTCAGGTTTTGTGTGCCCTGCTGGACCGCAGTGTAGGCCAGAGCCAGCGGGCAGCGCGGGCCTACTGCCACGTGGCATCGCTTCCAGGATCCCAGAGTTGGTGGCACCCATTGGGCTGAGCGGGTGTGCAGCCTGCGATGGTGCCGGGTGCACTGGTATGTCCTATGCCATGGAGTAATCAAGACCCAGCACCAAACGTGAGACCTGGTGGCCTGCGGAGCGGGGCTGCATGATGTGGAGTGTGCCATGTCGCGGGCCCCAGGCTTGTGGCTTGCAGCGGCACGTGGTGGGACCTCCTGTCTACGCACCGGTGGCGGAAGGTGAGCATTGAGGCCAGGGTGTGCATGGGCGGGCATGCTCCGATGGGCAGCGGGAGGGGTTGGGGTGCCTCTGCCTGGGTGTGCATGGGCGGGCAGGCGATGTTGTCTTGTGCAAGTGTGTGTACTGTGCCAGTCATGTATCTGGACTCTGTTTCAGCTGACGGCTCTGACTCAGATGTGTGACCTGGTGTCCTGCTATACATACCGGCATGTGGTTGGAGTCACACCGGTGGCAGCAAGTGAGCAGTGTGGCCTGGGTGCGCAGGGGCGGCACTCTCTCTCTCTCTCCCTCTCTTCCTCTCTCTCTCCTCTTCTCTCTCTCTCTCTCCCTCTCTTCCTCTCTCTCTCCCTCCCTCTCTTCCTCTCTCTCTCCTTCGCTCTCTCTCTGTCCTCTGATGTGCGCAGGACACACCTTCTCATCATGTTTTTTGTCTTACAGGCTGTGACCTACATATTGTCCCAAGGGGAGCGGCCATGTGTCTTCATTTCATTTCGGTGTTCATTTTAATAAAGTTTCATTTGTTGCTTCATAAGTGAATGTGTGCTGCTCATTTCTGTGACGACACATGCATGTCACCAGTTGTGATTGTGCGACATCAAGCGGAATATTTTGTACCTGTTTAGGTGTGGCTGATGTGGCATGTCTTTGGTCGGGGGGTGCCAGGGAGGGGTGGTCCTAGGGGTGGTGGCGGTGGGTGTTGTGGCCCTCTTGGGTGTCCTGGCCGAATGATGGGTGGCTCCATGGCATCTGTTGCCCTTCCGATGTAGCTCTGGGCTGTGCTCCCTTTTGGTTTGCAGGCTGCCATCCGACTTTACACCAGGTCAGAGCAGGTGTAGATTTCCTGGTGCTAACGCGCCTTATTGCCAGTTTTGTGTTTTTATCGCCGATGTGGCTGGTCGTTGAGAATGTTGAGGTGTGATGTTGTCGCGCCTTTTGGCACGGGAACGCCCACTCTGCATCTCATTAGCGATAGTTGCGCGGGTCCTCTGTGGCGATGTTTTTTGCGGCTGCTATCACGGGTAAACTGGTGCTGTGGGCTGTTTACACCAGCTTGTGAATGGGGAGGTATATTTATCACGACTTTGGCTGCGATAAAGTGCCGTTAATTCGGCAATAGCTCCTTGTGAATATGCCCCAGAGTGATTTAAACAGCACTCGTTTCTTCACAGGTAACCAGTGAAGCCTTCGGATTTCATTGGAGACAGAGGGAAATTTAGATGTCCCGGACAAAAGTCTACCAAAGGGGATGATGGACGGAGCGTTTGAGCAAATCAAACACTCACCCCCAGTCAACTGATCTGGGTTTAATCCATCATCATTCTTTAGCTCACTCCACCACCCCAGTTCAGACATGGCCATATGCAAATCAGTCTGACCCTGTGCCTCATAGGAACAGTCCAGCCCGAACTGCCAAGCCATGTCTTCCCTGGACCGGAAACAAGCATCCTGGGACCGGTTTCTGGCCATTCAGCCGTCATCAGCCAGGCTAGCTTGAATCCAGTGGCAAAGTGAGCAAGGGACCCACGTCTGGGCTTACCCTGCCAACTTAGGGCGAACAAAGCGATACCAAAGGGGATGATGGACGGAGCGTTTGAGCAAATCAAACACTCACCCCCAGTCAACTGATCTGGGTTTAATCCATCATCATTCTTTAGCTCACTCCACCACCCCAGTTCAGACATGGCCATATGCAAATCAGTCTGACCCTGTGCCTCATGGGAACAGTCCAGCCCGAACTGCCAAGCCATGTCTTCCCTGGACCGGAAACAAGCATCCTGGGACCGGTTTCTGGCCATTCAGGCGTCATCAGCCAGGCTAGCTTGAATCCAGTGGCAAAGTGAGCAGCCGAGTTCTGCAAAAGTTGAAGTTTATGCAGAAAACACTCCTGGACGTTCAGATATAGGCTGTTGCAGTAGTCTAGCCTTGACATAGTTAGTGATGTAATCACCGTGCGCTGCCTGTCCTTTGGCAAAAAAGGCAGAATTTTCTTGCATGTTCTAAGGACGTATGACGTGGCCGAGGCTACTGCGTTGACTTGGTCACCAAAGTTGAGACTGTCATCTATACAAACTCCCAGATTTGTTACTTTCCTGGTGGGTGTCGGAAGAGAACCCATAGAATCAGGCCACCAGCTTGGGCTCCAAAAGGTGGGATCATTCCCAAATAAAATAACCTCAGTTTTATTTGAGTTGAGTCTAAGACAGTTACCAGACATCCACCTCCCCACCGCTTCCATACAATCATGGAATCGTTTGTGTATTCCAATTTCCTGCCCCGGTAGCAGCGACACCACGATTTGTGTGTCGTCAGCGTAAGATGTGAGGCAGAAGCCAAAGGAGTCAATAAGGGAGGCCAAGGAGAAAACGTACACATTAAATAGTGTAGGACTCATAGATGATCCCTGTGGGACTTCACAAGGCAGACGAAACGGTGTAGAACAAAATTCACCCAATGAGACAGTCGGCAGTCTGTCCGAGAGGAAGGACTTCAAAAGTTTCCAAGCTTTACCCTGGACTCCGCAGTCCCGCAGCCGGTCCATCAACAAATCGTGATGGACCGTATCAAAGGCCGCAGAGAGATCCAGCATAATCATGTCCTCCATCTCTATCTTCCCCTGGGGTTGTGGTATTTATGTCTAAGTTAAAAATCCTTCGTGTTGAGGAAGCTTTTATGCATTAATCAAGAATGTACATTATTATTAGTTGTTGAACAATCTACAACCAAATCCACAAGTGCACACTAATAAGATACTATTGCCTTTGAAATGATTTTAATATGTCCTGCTAAAGTGTGTTTTCCTGGCTTATGCTAACTGGGCCTCAGCTAGTCCTTGACATCATCTTATTCAAAATGGATTTCACATTCACTGTTTGTTATTTATGCTGCCCGTAGTTCAGCAAGTCATGTTTGTTTATTTCTGAATGACACTGTTATTGCAAAAGATTCCCTAGCATATGCCTACTAATATAACATTTCCTGAAGGATCTTCTACTTGCACACAGTTTTGCATTTATTCACAATGAATCACTGTTGTTTTTGTAACTAGTTTATTCTGACATCTCCGGATGACATTAGGTCAGAGGGGCTCAATCAATATTCGTGTAATGGGTTAGTGCTTGGATGGTAGGGTTGTATGATATCTTTAAAGGTTTATTATGATTTGCTGAAGATGTATTTATTTGCTCACACCACGATTATTCTGCACTTTCCATGATGTTCTATGAGAATCTTTCCTGTATAAACCCTCGAATCTGGTGGTGAGCCAAAGAACTTTCCTATGGTATCAGGGATGCTGTCCAATTTCTTACTGAGTTTGCTGCCCATTTGAGTCTCAGTCTATTTTTGATTTTGCCTCATATTCTGTATTGTCCTGCTACGGAGAGCCTTCATTGCAATGATTTTTGCAATAAGACTGAGACTTGCTACTTTAGCACTTTATTATCTCTCTATTGTACCTACTGAAGTTTGGTAATAAATCTTCATACATTTTCTAATTCTACTATAGAATTCACTCATTGAGTCGGCCCCTACTTATTTGACAGTATTTTTGATATGCTGGCTTTGTACCTTATCTTGGGGCACATTGCCTCATGAAATAGAACACCCAACCCGTGGGCGTGCTTTTGAGGTGTAAGATGTTAGGGGTACAGCAGGCCCACGGAGTTTTGCACTTCTCACAATCATGGATAAAGGGAGAATCTACTTACTTTCTGTTTTCCTGCTGAAGTCGATCACCAGTCAAGCTCAGATTACTCCGTAGCCATGTAACAAAAGCAGTTGGTTTCATTTCAAAACCAAACATAACTTTACATTTTAGTTCAAAAGGTTTTCCTGCAGGGATGAAAGAAAGTAAGGTTAGGCATGAAACCTTGACATTGAATTACACTACAGAAAGTAATGATTTTTCTACATTAAACCCGAAACACTGTGGAAACAAAGAATCTCCATGACCATTAAAGTGTAGCCTGCTGCCTCTTTTAGTATTATTATTATTATTCAATACCTTTCCAGGGACCTTTAGATGGCAGAACGCATTTGTGCAGTGCTTCCTACAATTTATTTTTGTATCTATATTTATTGATGTTCAGCAACGTACATTCACTTATTCATTCCTCCCTCTCCGAGTTAGGAACCCCACATTCTTGATTTAATGCAGCCTGAATTCGACCAATAGTTGTTTTGTATTACACATTTTAATCAATCCAATTCGCCTTACTTTCTTTCCTTTCATGTCCCCATGTTGCAGTCCACTGTGCTCATCTTCATCCTCTGCCTGTTTCCCACACCAGTACCTCACCATCTTCTCCTGTTTGGTATTTTATTCATTTCCACACCACACACTCTGCAAACCCCCATGTAATCATCTATGCCTCCCAGCCCCCCCAAACCCTGATACTCAGTTCTGTACGCCTATTCCATCGGACTGCATTTCTCTTTTTGCCAGCTCCAAGCCTAGCTCTACCACTTTCGACATTGCTACTCTGGACCAATCTCAACAGTCACAATTGTACAGCTGGTTGCATTGTTATTGCCTTTAACATTTTCAGCTTATCAACCCTTGCCAAAAACCGGTCCATCCCAGGGTACTCCCTCCATATGTGTATGATTGTACCAGTTGTCGCCTGGCATCTGAGGCAGGCATCGGCATGAACCGCTTTTATCTTGTGCATCAGTTGGGGAATCACTCTGTGTATGCCCTTATAATTCATCAATTTCAACCTGGCATTCTTTTTACAGCTCCTTAGTATCTTATTCAATCCCTGTTCACTAATTTCATCTCCTGTATCCACACCCCAACATGCTTTTAGGTTGCCCAGTCTCTCATCATCTTTTGGTAGGACGCCGCTATATATCCTAAATATCAGCTTCCTGTCTCCTCCCATTCCTATAAGTGTTTGATTAAGGTTGAGCATCTCTGGATCCTGGAGGATATTAGGCCATTTCTCACAAAAGGCTGCAGCTTTTCAATGTAAGCAAGTTTCTTGATCCCCTTATCTATTACAAAAGTCAGTAAAGCTCATCATCCCATCTTCAAGCTCGCTGCAAGTTCAACATGGGATTGGTCTGGAAAGTGTTTATCATATTGCAACATGGCTGATCCTCTAAAGTGAGTCCCATTCAACCTTGGCCTGCATTCATTTTCGTCTATATGACTCCCAGCAAAGCTACAAGGCTTCAGCAAACAATTGTGAAAAGCACAATCACCCCTTTGGTGTGCAAAACCATCCATCATATTCTTTCAAGAAAAATGTTACAAATTATGGATTTATGCTTTGCAATCGTGAATAAATAGACCTGATATTTTAGCTGTTGGACTTGGCCCTCTCTACAGGGTCTCCCCCAATTTTGTGCCTTCACCCCTGCTATTTATGTTGAATTAGTTTTGTTGGCTGTAGGACTATGTGCACTTTACCACTGCTAGCCGGTGCTAACGAGCTTGTCCTCACTTCCTAAAACATGGCAACATTGGCTTAGACCAGATAGGCATATTTAATTCACTTATCAGTCCCTAGTAAAGTGGTATGCCATACACCGGGAGCCTGTAAATTATATGCTACTAGTGGGCTTGCAGCACTTAATGTAACACCCACTTAAGTAGCACCCTACAACATGTCCCAGGCCTGCCATTGCAGTTTGTATACAGTTTTAAACTGCAAATGAGACTTGGCAATAAAACCCCCTAGCCAAGCCTCAAACTCACCCTTTATTGCATATACGTCACCTCTAAGGTAGGCCATATGGCAAGGCGCATTCTAATTAAAAGGTTGGATATGTACTTTTAAGTTTTACATGTCCTAGTAATGAAATAGTCCTAAATTCGTTTCCCACTACTGTGAGACCTACCTCTCCCATAGGATAACTTTGGGTTCTCTTATTACATTTAATAAGTGCTAAATTTTGATTAGGAACATGTAAGCATATGTAATGTTTGGTGAAATTGTAATAAAAAATCCTCTTTCATTGCAAAGTCGGATTTTCAGTTACAATTTGAAAATGCCACTTTTAGAAAGTTGGCATTTCCTGTCCTAACTATTTGGTGCCTGCAGCCTATTCCTGGGCCACATTACTGGGTGTAGCTGACAGCTGGATTTTGTTAATTTCTCCCAGATATCCACAGAATAGCATGATTAGGCGTGTTTGGGTGGGCCGCTGTTCAAAAGTCATCCTGTGCCCTGGGCACCCCCCAACTTTTTGCGAATGATATTGGTGGTAACTGGCTCCGACTGACCCTGGGCTCTGCCTAACCAGGCCCAGGGCCAGTGCTATGCTGAAAGAGACACATTTAGAATACAGTGAAAGCACCTACATACACTAGGGTACACTATGGTATGGGGTACCCCTGTGATTGGCATGACCTACCCTATCAGACCCTAGTAAATAATAGGGCAGGGGGAGTGAAACTACCTAGAAGTCCCTAGTACACAATAGGGCATGGCAGTTTAGAGGCCAGCAGCTTTTTCTGCACTTGCATGTGTGCACTGCTGAAGCCCGAGGTCAGTTTAAAAGCAGCCCTGGGTGGCAGGACTGCTTTTAAAAAGTAAATTGTGCCCAAACTCGACTTTGGTGTTTGGGGCACTTAAAAATGGATAACCTACAATGTATTGGCATATTAGGAACCCCCAGGGTCTCCCTTAGGTGTCCCAGGGGTGGGGGGTAAGGTATTTATAAGGTGGACCCTTATAAAATGAGTTTTATATGCCCTGGGTTAAGTGAAATTTCACATTTCACTCCATACAGTGTGATAAAGTGCTGCCCAAATTCGACTTTGATGCTAGGAGCACTGTGGAGGGAGGATCTGCAAAATTTCTACAGATTCAGAACCCCTAAAGTCTCCCCTAAGTGGTCCATGGGCTGGGGGCCCTGTAGATATAGGTGGAGTACTTGTAAAATATGTTTTTATAAGGCCTGGTGCTGGAAAAATGGCCCAAGTTATTTTTCCCATTGCAAATCCCATGCCACATAGGTTAACATGGCAAGAGATTATTAACTAATAACTCCTGATAGGAGAATGATAGAACTTACATTCAAAGACTTCCAAGAATGGTAGTGATAAATCCAACAATATGATATTGTTGAATTTCTCCTAAAATGTACAGACAAGAAGTTATAAGAATTTCCTGTTTGTAGGTCCAGATTCAGCCTTCCAGTGGTCTGTCCTGATTGGTCAGAGTTAAGTGGATTAGCCAGGCTGCTTTGAAGAGATGATAAAGAGCCCCTGGGGTTAACCAGCTCTGCTGGGAGGGCAGTGTGCTGCTACACAGGAATGCCAGAGCAGGGGAAGGACTCGCAAACCATGGTCTTCAAAGGAAAGGGGAAGGCCTCAGTGTCATTTACAACTCTACTCTTTTGACCCCAAGCCAGAGCTAGGCTTAAGGAAGGAATGAGCAGATGCAAGGGGGAGAGTCTATGGAAATTAGCCATCCTAGGGGTGTGTTTGGCCAGCTCTTAACTCCCTGCTGGAAAATCAGCCATTATGAATTTGGAAGATTTGGTGCACTCTGGGACAAAATAATGCCACACTCTACAGGATGTGGTCATACCCTTGGGGAGTTACCATGCTCCCATTGGTCAGGAGTGACCTCCTGCTTGACTCAGAGAACTTGGAATAAGTATCTGAGAGCGGCAGAGTCTCTCAGATCTGCTGCTTGAAACTTAAGAAAGCAAGACGTGGTGCCATGCTGAGAAGTTTGATGTGCAATTTCTAAGGCCTGCCCTCTGAAGACTGCACCTTCTGGAACTACAGCCCTGTGGACTACCTTGCTGTAAAAGAACTAAAGAGTGGACTCCCTGCAAGCTACAGGTTAACAGAGCTCACCTGGAACATCACCACCAAGGATCCTCAACCTGGAGAACTACCAGTGGATTTGTAAGGGTTTTGTCCAAATGGATTTTGGGAACTGAAGTCCTCAACTTTCAAGGACCATCTTGGAGCTTCCAGACCCTTGGGGTGAGTTTGAGACACTTTGGGACCCTTTGGGGAACTTCAGGAAGACGTTCCAGAGGTTTAGAGAACTGTGGACCAACTTTGGAAAAAAGCTCCATCAGGGGACCGACTCAACCTGGCCAGCCAAGCCGCCTGCCTTCAACCGCAAGCCGGCCAAGCCATCCAGGTTCGTCCAGCTGAAAGCTCCATAGGTCCGACTTCCAGAGTTTGACCGGGAGTAGAAGAAATCCGAGGCCAGCGAACCCTCACCGAATCCGGCCTGGTGAAGAGCATCGAGGGACCCCGCGAGAAAAAGCTCCAGAAATGTTTCTAAGTCCGGAAGTAAAAACTGTGACCGGGCCCTACCGCGAGGGGTAGCCGCTCAGGGCTCCATCGCGGTCGGTCTGAAACTTTGACTTTGAGCCGGTCTATCGCGACCAGATGTCCCAATATGGTGCTATAGGTTTCTAAGTGCTATATTATGCTAAATCTTTGAAAATTCATATCTCCGGTTCCCTACATTGGATATTTGTTGTTTTGGTGTCATTTTAAAGATAATAATATTGCCTATGTTTATAAATTGGTGTTGGATTTTTATTACGCATTGTGTCTTAATTATTTACTGAATTGGTGTTTTGAAATGCTTTACATATCTGTCTTTGAAGTTAAGCCTGCCTGCTCGCAGCCAAGCTACCAAGGGTTGAGCATGGGAATAATTTTCTAAGACCTATTCTGAGCCCTATAGAGTGTTAGTGGTCTTATTGCTAGTGGCAGATGTATATTTGCCCCTACTAATAACCCACTTTCCAACAGCCATCAACTGACAGGATAGGGGCGTGGAGCTGGGTACAGCCCCAGTTGCAGCTGAATAGGCTGTGCTCTGCATTCACACAAAGGACTTGTCACCCTTGAATTGTTCATGCAGCCAGCTTAAAGCCGGGGCAAGGGAAGCAAAAAGCGTCAAGCACTCAAAGGGAGTTCTCTAGAAACTTCTCCTACTTCAAAGGAGGCACCAGGTCTAAAAATATGACCCTCACACCCACTCTTCTGTTCAGTTTCTGGACATGCGGAAGGACTCTCAGAGGATTGTCAACTGCTATGGCCTACTGTGTATGTCATAAGACTGTTTTGCTGCACCTGGCAGGCCCTGCTTTGCTGCCTGAAGCCTGCCTTGAACCCTCAAAGGCCTGCCTTGCTGTTTGCACCCTGTTCTACTGTGAACCCAGGACTACCAGAGTGGCTCCAAGGGCTAGTCGACTGGCCTCCTGATCAGAGCCTCAGTGGCAGAACGGGCTCCAATCATCTTGAATCCTTACCTGGACCCAGCCTGAGTGAGTCCTAATCCTCAAAGTTGTACCTCTCCAGTCCTGGACCCTTAGTGGTAGTGCTAAAGGTGCCCAGATAGCCAAAATCCAAAACTTGTAACTTAAAAATGTTTTGACTAAAAGCTGGTCTGCTAACCAAGAAGAGACCAAGAACAGGCTTGTCTACCCACCCAAGGAACATTGCCGGTTGGCCTGACTTCACAGCAGCTCCCGCTACGCTCTAAATTCACAACAAATTCTGTTCAGCGGTCCTTAGCCAAATGGGTATCTGGCCTCGTGGTACTGTCATTGGCTACAGCCTCCAGCCTTGACCCCGCTGGAGATTTTTGACTTCCAAAAAAGTGACTAAGTCTGAATGAGAAAATCTTCACAACAGATTTGTCCAGCAGCTCTCCGATGATGACGCTTCCTGGTCAGACACTGCCTGCAGCCTTGCCCCACTGAACTTTACCTTCTCAGAACATTTTCTTCAGAATCACTTCTAACTCCAAAAGTAAGCACCAACCGGGGCTAATCCATTTCTTGTACCCGACTCTTCTTCATCACAATATGCCATATTTTTCAACTTTGACCTGGTCTCGAATGACTATATGTCCAGGGTTGGTCCTTTGATATTTTAGGTGCTAGTGTTTACCTTAAACGTAAAAAATTCATAACTCAGGTTCTCTATTTTTGTCACTTTGGTGCCAAATAATTTATTAAAATGTACTCTATTTTCATAAATTGGTGTGGGGGGTTTCTTGTGCTGTGTTTCACTTTTTTCCTGTTTGTATGCTGCATCAATACTTTATATATTGCCTCTAAGTTAAACCTGACTGCTTTCATGCCAAGCTACCAGAGGTTTAAGCACAGGTTAATTTAGTGACTTTTGTGGTTCACTCTGACAGGGATTGTGGCTTTTCTTGAGCAGAGTTAACACCCTCCTCAGTCAACAACACAATTTTTCACAATAGCCAAACACTGATATGACCAGGCTCCACTTTACTCGCAGCATCATACTCTTCAGTCATTAGTAGTTTAATTAATTTGTTATTTATCTTGTCCTAGCTGTCAAGTGAAACTATTCACATGGCTCACTGTAAATCAAGAGCACAGAATGTATCCATTTATTTTAGAATTTGCATACTGCACAATGGAATTCTGACTCTGTCTCAGTGCTTTTGTTGGTCAGTCTCTGGGCGTTTATGACTGGCATGTGGTTGAGGCTTGTTAATAACCATTTCTGCTTCTACCTGCCATCTGGGCATTCTGGCAAGTCTTAACTAAGAACTATGAAGATGAGCACTAGTACACAGTGACTGTCCAGTTTCTGTTGGGTAGCATATCTAGCAATGCGAGCATTAGATCCTGGTCTCTTTGAGGATAGGCTAAGGGTGATGTTGTGTAATTATATATTTCAAAGGTAAATATTGTCACATAGGTCGCATGGTTCTTCCTGAACAGATGAAGCTTGATTCAGCCCTCAAATGTAGTCATCAACCCTGGAAATTATTCCCCATGTTTGCCTTTCTGAACCTCTACTGGAAGATCACAAAGATGAGGGAACTATACAGATTCTCAGCAGGAGAATAGTGAAAAACTAGTTTTCAAAGACATGTGAAGTCTCGGCCTCCCAAAATGCACTGTACTTTCAGTCTTAAACTGCGTACTTTGCTTAGTTGTGACTTTGACACTAGGCACATATGTGTATTTTTTTCAAATTAATTAGCCTTCCTTGATGCCTCGCTTTGAAGCCTTGGTTTAAAGTCTTGTGAAGCTTTCCAATCTTTCACATTCAATTTAATGGATGGAATACAGGAGTCAGAGGAACTTCCTCAGCTTCTTTAAATGCTAGCCCAAGCTGTTGTTCAGAGTCATTCTGCAAACTGCATTGAAAAGCCCAGGTCAGTTTCAAATCAAACATGATAAGAAGCAACCTAGAATGAAGGGGAAGTGCAACAGGTCATAAAAAAGTACATAGGCTCAGATAAACAGGACTAATCCTGACGGCGGAAACGCTGTTGTATGGGATTACGTTGTGGTCTCTGACAGGCCGACGGGCTCCTGGAGCCCGTTGGAATCCAGCTGGAATGACCGGCCAGTTTCACTTTCGACCGCCTAGATTGTAATTAGGTGGTCGGAAGTGAAACCGACGATGTGATCGGAAAGCCTCTTCCGACTCACATCGTAATAGGGCCCTAAATAACCAAACCAATTGTGATAGTATCTGCTGAATGCCACAGGATAGCCTGGATGTGATTCAATGTGTTAAGACAATTTTGATGTGCAGGCTTTGGTCAATAAGAAAAGATCCCAATGAGACTACTTGCATTCCGGGGGCCTCTGACTTATCTCAGTGACATTTAAGAACGATAAGTTGATCCACTGTGTCACAAGTGCTAAATAGATCTTGTGGATTTAAAGCTAGTCATGGTTCTCATCTATGGTATGTTGGCGTCTTTGTAAATGTCAGTCAGAACAAATTTTACACCTTGTGAATGTCTAAAGGATTGTATATGTCACTTTTGTCAGTAGCTTTACCTCAAAACCTTTTTTAACTAGGTTAAATTGTCCACTATCAAGTGCCCCTTTTTCTTTTATTACCTTTTGTGAGGCCTTTTCTTGGGGTCCTAGGGCAGGCAGAGGTTGTTGGACATTAAATTGGACAATCTATATTCTTTTTTAATTATTTATTATTCAGTATTCCAGACTTAAAATTACAGAAACGACAACACAGCAGTCAACAGAGTATATACTAATAAAACCTTTATTTGACTGTTAATTAAAACCATACAAATGAGTTAAAACAATTAGTATGATTTTTCATTCATTATTTTTACAATAAAAAGCATGTACACATAAAAGTATAACCTGTGGGCCTACTAGCGTTTCTACTCAATCTCTGTAGATTTCAATAATCTCCGGTAGACCCTATGCGTAGGGCAACATGCATAAAATGTTTCTTAAATGACTGTGGAATGTCATGTAAACCAATGAATAAACCATAAAAGTGCTCACTTTGTGCCGTTTACACTCCCAAGCGTGATTTCCTACTTTTATCCTATTTGGCGGACTTCTTGCAGTTTAGCTGTAGATTTCGGCAACCTTGTCCATAAACCTGGAAAATCTCACCCTAGGGGCCCGATTCCGATCTCGTTTGGAAAGCATACCGACAGAATCGATTCCTGAACGATTTCTGTACGACTCGGATTGGGGGAGTCCGACCGAACGAGTACGATGCATCTGTATGCATCCGGATCCGATTCGGTTTGACTCCCATTGACATCAATGAGAGCCTGTGTTGCGAACGTGAACACAGGCTCTCATTGAAGAAAGGGGTGGTTGGGGAAAACCTTGCACCTTGTGGCAGGCACCCCATGGTGCCTGCCACACTGTGCCTGGTTGGAAAGGAGGGAGCCATGGGTACACCCACGGGCCCGATTCGAAGGGCCCCGGGTGAAGGGGGGCCTGCTACAGACCCCCAAGACCGATTCCAGCAGCCGTTTCATTCCGGGCAAACCGAATCGGAAAGGCTGTTCAAATCGGTCATCGTACTCGCTCGCTCGGAAATTGAGTCCATAGAGCTGTACGAAACGGCTCCGGAAAGGCTCGACCTGTCCGAATGCCTTTTGGAACCGATTTGGTCAGCCCTAATGGTTTACAGGCATCGCACTTGGTCGTTCGGAACTGGGAAGAAATCCGTCAGAAACAAGGGCTCCGGATCGGATTCGGCAAACCCGAATCTGATTCGGTGCCCTTCCGAACGACATTCAGAAATCACGCTTGGGAGTGTAAACGGCACAAAGTGAGCACTTTTATGGTTTATTCATTGGTTTACATGACATTCCACAGTCATTTAAGAAACATTTTATGCATGTTGCCCTACGCATAGGGTCTACTGGAGATTATTGAAATCTACAGAGATTGAGTAGAAACGCTAGTAGGCCCACAGGTTATACTTTTATGTGTACATGCTTTTTATTGTAAAAATAATGAATGAAAAATCATACTAATTGTTTTAACTCATTTGTATGGTTTTAATTAACAGTCAAATAAAGGTTTTATTAGTATATACTCTGTTGACTGCTGTGTTGTCGTTTCTGTAATTTTAAGTCTGGAATACTGAATAATAAATAATTAAAATTGACATATACAATCCTTTAGACATTCACAAGGTGTAAAATTTGTTCTGACTGACATTTACAAAGACGCCAACATACCATAGATGAGAACCATGACTAGCTTTAAATCCACAAGATCTATTTAGCACTTGTGACACAGTGGATCAACTTATCGTTCTTAAATGTCACTGAGATAAGTCAGAGGCCCCGGAATGCAAGTAGTCTCATTGGGATCTTTTCTTATTGACCAAAGCCTGCACATCAAAATTGTCTTAACACATTGAATCACATCCAGGCTATCCTGTGGCATTCAGCAGATACTATCACAATTGGTTTGGTTATTTAGGGCCCTATTACGATGTGAGTCGGAAGAGGCTTTCCGATCACATCGTCGGTTTCACTTCCGACCACCTAATTACAATCTAGGCGGTCGAAAGTGAAACTGGCCGGTCATTCCAGCTGGATTCCAACGGGCTCCAGGAGCCCGTCGGCCTGTCAGAGACCACAACGTAATCCCATACAACAGCGTTTCCGCCGTCAGGATTAGTCCTGTTTATCTGAGCCTATGTACTTTTTTATGACCTGTTGCACTTCCCCTTCATTCTAGGTTGCTTCTTATCATGTTTGATTTGAAACTGACCTGGGCTTTTCAATGCAGTTTGCAGAATGACTCTGAACAACAGCTTGGGCTAGCATTTAAAGAAGCTGAGGAAGTTCCTCTGACTCCTGTATTCCATCCACTAAGTCTGCAATCAGTTCCGTGGAAGCAGTGTCTAATGGCCTCCTGACAGGTTTCAATGTTCAGCTCGGAGAATAGCGGTTTGAGCAGTGATCTTCTATCTTGGTCAACAGCAGAACAGACACATAAAACATGGGCCCAAGACTCCTTGTGATAAGAGCAGAAGTAACAGTCTGTGTCAGGTGACTTCTCCTACATCAAATAGTCCCATAAGGAGCCTCAGTAATTTTAATTTGAGTGTCTTAGAAATGGGCAGCTATAAGTATTGTTGAGTGCCTTTGCCTGTAGGGTTTGCACATCAGCTTAAGCATATTGAATTTTAACAACTCTCATCAGGAGATGTTTGAAACATTCATAGGTGATGTTCAGGGACCCTGGTGGAACCATTTGGAGCTCCATGAGGATTTTCTCAACAGCAATATGCCGCAGCGTGGAATGGGGCTTGATCAAGTCTTAGCAAAGATGATATTTGAATGTCCTAACCTCTGCTTTTTTTAAAAATTTAAACCAAAGCTTTAGTGAGGTTCCCCCCTTGGGCCAGGGCTTGCTCCATAAGGATAAATTCCAGGTGAATTTGAGCTTCTCTAGTGGAGTTTGGTAATTTGAAAATTGATCTATAGAGACTGGATGGAACTAAGTTCTGCCATCCTCCAAACGTTTCTGGAAAAGTTTCCAGGCCATACACTAATGAAGTTAGATGAGTAAAAGGGTTGTTATCTATGGCAGTTGTCTTTAGGTGATTAACCCCTTCCATGCGCACGACGGCCGGGAGCCGTCGTGCGCAACGGTGCTCGTGTGCGCACGACGGCTCCCGGCCGTCATGGCACATGGCCCCGGAAATCCCTCTGGTGCAGGCACCAGAGGGATTTCTATTTCTCCTCGGGAGCTGAGGAAGAGCTTCCCCAGCTCCCGAGGCCCCCCCCCGTTTCAGTGAAATGACGATCAGCGCGCACGTCGCGCTGACGTCATTTCACTGAAATCAAACTGAAATGAGCCTTTAGGCTCATTTCAGTTTCACTTTCTACGTGCTCAGGGGCTATCTCAGCCCCTGAGCACGTAGAAAGATGGGAGAGGTATCATTGGAAAGGGGAGAATCTCCTTGGGCAAGGGCCTTCGCTCCCCCCATAAACAAATTGGCATAATTCAGTCTTTCTGCCCCCCCGGGGGGGCAGGAAGCCCACAAAATACCAGGGATTTTATTTTGCGCAATTGTTTTTAGGGTGGGGGCTGCCCGAAACGGGCACGCCAATGCCCCCACCCCCGCCACCATTACAGCCTTTATGCCCCCCTGGGGGGCAGATGGGGACAGTAGCCCCCAATCTGCCCCCCCGGGGGGGCAGAAAGCCCACTTGACGCCAGGGATTTTTCGTTGCCATATATAATTAGGGTGGGGGCTGCCCAAAATGGGCATGCCAATGCCCCCACCGCCGCAACCATTACAGCCTTTCTGCCCCCCCGGGGGGGGCAGAGAGCCCACTAAACGCCAGGGATTTTTCGTTGCCATATGTAATTAGGGTGGGGCTGCCCAAAATGGGCATGCCAATGCCCCCACCCCCCCGCCACCATTACAGCCTTTCTGCCCCCCTGGGGGGCAGAAAGCCCACTTGACGCCAGGGATTTTTTTGTTGCCATATGTAATTAGGGTGGGGCTGCCCAAAACGGGCATGCCAATGCCCCCACCCCCGCCACAATTACAGCCTTTCTGACCCCCCTGGGGGGCATATGGGGGCAGTAGCCCTCAATCTGCCCCCCCGGGGGGCAGAAAGCCCACTAGATGCCAGGGATTTTTTTTTGGGCAATTTTAATTAGGGTAGTGAATGCCCAAAACGGGCATGCCAATGCCCCCAACCCCCCACCAAAATTACAGCCTTTCTGCCCCCCCTGGAGGCAGATGGGAGCTGTAGCCCCCAATCTGCCCCCCCCGGGGGGACAGAAAGCCCACTAGAAACCAGGGATTTTTTTTTTTATTCGTGTAGGGGTAGGGGCTGCCCAAAATGGGCATGACAATACCCCCACCCCACCCCCAGAGAAATTCCAGTCTTTCTGCAGCCCGGGAGGCAGATGGGGGCAGTGGCCCCTGATCTGCCCCCTGGGGGGGCAGAAAGCCCACTAGGCGCCAGCGATTATGCTGCCTTGTTTTGATAGGCAATTTTGATGCTGCCTCAATACGTTTTGGGCCCTTGCCCGTCGCGGGTACTTGGGCCTCCCACATGAATGAGGCACCATTTTTATCGGGAGACCTGGGGGGACGCTGGGTGGTAGGAAATTTGTGTCAGCCCAGTGATGCCACAACTTTCCCACACAAAAATGTGTGGAAAAAGTGATTTTTTCAGCTAAATTTGAGGTTTGCAGGGGATTTTGGGTAAGAAAACGTTGGGGGATCCACGCAAGCCATACCTCTCTGGAATCCCCCGGGAGTCTAGTTTTCAGAAATGTGTGGGTTTGGTAGGTTTCCATAGGTGGCCGCCAAGCACAGGGCCAAAAACCCAGGTGATCCCCCTTGCAAAACCAGGTTGTTTTGTGATAGGCAATTTTGATGTCGCCTCAATACGTTTTGGGCCCTTGCCTGTCGCGGGTACTTGGGCCTCCCACACGAGTGAGGCACCATTTTTATCAGGAGACCTGGGGAATTCTGGGTGGTAGGAAATTTGTGTCAGCTCAGTGATGCCACAACTTTCCCACACAAAAATGTGTTAAAAAAGTGATTTTTTCAGCTAAATTTGAGGTTTGCAGGGGATTCTGGGTAGGAAAACGTTGGGGGATCCACGCAAGCCATACCTCCCTGGAATCCTCCGGGTGTCTAGTTTTCAGAAATGTGTGGGTTTGGTTGGTTTCCCTAGGTGGCCGCCGAGCACAGGACCAAAAACCCAGGTGACCCCCCTTGCAAAACCAGGTCGTTTTGTGATAGACAATTTTGATGTCGCCTCAATACGTTTTGGGCCCTTGCCTGTTGCGGGTACTTGGGCCTCCCACACGAGTGAGGCACCATTTTTATCGGGAGACCTGGGGGAACGCTGGGTGGTAGGAAATTTGTGTCAGCCCGGTGATGCCACAACTTTCCCACACATAAATGTGTGGAAAAAGTGATTTTTTCAGCTAAATTTGAGGTTTGCAGGGGATTCTGGGTAAGAAAACGTTGGGGGATCCACGCAAGCCATACCTCCCTAGAATCCCCCGGGTGTCTAGTTTTCAGAAATGTGTGGGTTTGGTGGGTTTCCCTAGGTGGCCGCCGAGCACGGGGCCAAAAACCCAGGTGACCACCCTTGCAAAACCATTGCGTTTTGTGATAGGCAATTTTGAAGTCGCCTCAATACGTTTTGGGCCCTTGCCTGTCACGGGTACTTGGGCCTCCCACATGAGTGAGGCACCATTTTTATCGGAAGACCTGGGGAAACGCTGGGTGGTAGGAAATTTGTGTCAGCCCGGTGATGCCACAACTTTCCCACACAAAAATGTGTGGAAAAAGTGATTTTTTCAGCTAAATTTGAGGTTTGCAGGGGATTCTGGGTAAGAAAGTTTTGGGGGATCCATGCAAGCCATACCTCCCTGGAATCCCCGGGGTGTCTAGTTTTCAGAAATGTGTGGGTTTGGTAGGTTTCCCTAGGTGGCCGTCGAGCACAGGGCCAAAAACCCAGGTGACCCCCATTGCAAAACCAGGTCGTTTTGTGATAGGCAATTTTGATGTCGCCTCAATACGTTTTGGGCCCTTGCCTGTCGCCGGTACTTGGGCCTCTCACACGAGTGAGGCACCATTTTTATCGGGAGACCTGGGGCAACGCTGGGTGGTAGGAAATTTATGTCAGCCCGGTGATGCCACAACTTTCCTACACAAAAATGTGTGGGAAAGTGATTTTTTTAGATAAATTTGAGGTTTGCAGGGGATTCTGGGTAAGAAAACGTTGGGGGATCCACGCAAGCCATACCTCCCTGGAATCCCCCGGGTATCTAGTTTTCAGAAAAGTGTGGTTTTGGTAGGTTTCCTTAGGTGGCCGCCGAGCACGGGGCCAAAAACCCAGGTGACCCCCCTTGCAAAACCAGGTCGTTTTGTGATAGGCAATTTTGATGTCGCCTCAATACGTTTTGGGCCCTTGCCTGTCGCGGGTACTTGGGCCTCCCACACGAGTGAGGCACCATTTTTATCGGGAGACCCGGGGGAACCCTGGGTGGTAGGAAATTTGTGTCAGCCCTGTGATGCCACAACTTTTCCACACAAAAATGTGTGGAAAAAGTTATTTTTTTCAGCTAAATTTGAGGTTTGCAGGGGATTCTGGGTAAGAAAACGTTGGGGGATCCATGCAAGCCATACCTCCCTGGAATTGCCCGGGTGTCTAGTTTTCAGAAATGTGTGGGTTTGGTAGGTTTCCCTAGCTGGTCGCCGAGCACGGGGCCAAAAACCCAGGTGACCCCCCTTGCAAAACCAGGTCGTGTTGTGCTAGGCAATTTTGATGTCGCCTCAATACGTTTTGGGCCCTTGCCTGTCGCGGGTACTTGGGCCGCCCACATGAGTAATGCACCATTTTTCTCAGGAGACCTGGGGGAACGCTGGGTGGTAGGAAATTTGTGTCAGCCTGGTGATGCCACAACTTTTCCACACAAAAATGTGTGGAAAAAGTTATTTTTTTCAGCTAAATTTGAGGTTTGCAGGGGATTCTGGGTAAGAAAACGTTGGGGGATCCATGCAAGCCATACCTCCCTAGCATCCCCCGTGTGTCTAGTTTTAAAAAATGTATAGGTTTGCTAGGTTTCCCTAGGTGCCGGCAGAGCTAGGGTTCACAAACTACAGCTAGGCACTTTGCAAAAAAAGGGTCATTTTTCACTGTTGAAATGTGGTGTGTCCACCTTGCGTTTTGGGCCGTTTCCTGTCGCGGGCACTAGGCCTACCCACACAAGTGAGGTACCATTTTTCTCGGAAGACTTTGGGGAACGCTGGGTTGGTGGAATTTTGTGGATCCACACAGATTCCAGAACTTTCACCACAGAAATGTGAGGAGAATGTGTTTTTTTTGACAATTTTTCAGGTGTGAAGGGATTCTGGGTAACAGAACCTGGTGAGAGCCAGTCAAGTCACCCCATACTGGATTCCCCTGGGTGTCTAGTTTTAAAAAATGTTTAGGTTTGCTAGGTTTCCCTAGGTGCCGGCAGAGCTAGGGTTCAAAAACTACAGCTAGGCACTTTGCAAAAAAGGGTCATTTTTCGCTGTGAAAATTTGGTGTGTCCACCTTGCGTTTTGGGCCGTTTCCTGTCGTGGGCACTAGGCCTACCCACACAAGTGAGATATCATTTTTCTCAGAAGACTTCGGAGAATGCGGGGTGGGTGAAATTGTGTGGATCCACGCAGATTCCAGAACTTTCCACCACAGAAATGTAAGGAAAATGAGTTTTTTTTGACAATTGTTCAGGTTTGCAAGGGATTCTGGGGAACAGAACCTGGTGAGAGCCAGTCAAGTCACCCCATCCTGGATTTCCCTGGGTGTCTAGTTTTCAAAAATATATAGGTTTGCTAGGTATCCCTAGGTGCCGGCAGAGCTAGGGTTCAAAAACTACAGCTAGGCACTTTGCAAAAAAAGGGTCATTTTTTACTCTGAAAATGTGGTGTGTCCACCTTGCGTTTTGGGACGTTTCCTGTAGCGGGCACTAGGCCTACCCACACAAATGAGGTACCATTTTTCTCGGAAGACTTTGGGGAATGCGGGGTGCGTGGAATTTTGTAGATCCACGCAGATTCCAGAACTTTCCACCACAGAAATGGGAGGAAAATGTGTTTTTTTTGACAATTTTTCAGGTTTGCAAGGGATTCTGGGGAACAGAACCTGGTGAGAGCCAGTCAAGTCACTCCATCCTGGATTCCCCTGGGTGTTTAGTTTTCAAAAATGTATAGGTTTGCTAAGTTTCCCTAGGTGCCGGCAGAGCTAGGGTTCAAAAACTACAGCTAGGCACTTTGCAAAAAAAGGGTCATTTTTCGCTGTGAAAATGTGGTGTGTCCACCTTGCGTTTTGGGCTGTTTCCTGTCACGGGCACTAGGCCTACCCACACAAGTGAGGTACCATTTTTCTTGGAAGACTTTGGGGAACGCGGGGTGGGTGGAATTTTGTGGATCCACGCAGATTCCAGAACTTTCCACCACAGAAATGTGAGGAAAATGTATTTTTTTTGACAATTGTTTAGGTTTGCAAGGGATTCTGGGTAACAGAACCTGGTGAGAGCCAGTCAAGTCACCCCATCCTGGATTTCTTTGGGTGTCTAGTTATAAAAAATATATAGATTTGCTAGGTTTCCCTAGGTTCCGGCAGAGCTAGGGTTAAAAAACTACAGCTAGGCAGTTTGCAAAAAAAGGGTCATTTTTTTACTCTGAAAATGTGGTGTGTCCACCTTGCGTTGTGGGCCGTTTCCTGTCGCGGGCACTAGGCCTACCCACACAAGTGAGGTACCATTTTTCTCGTAAGACTTTGGGGAACGAGGGGGGGGTGGAATTTTGTGGATCCACGCAGATTCCAGAACTTTCCACAACAGAAATGTGAGGAAAATGTGTTTTTTTGGACAATTGTTTAGGTTTGCAAGGGATTCTGGGTAACAGAACCTGGTGAGAGCCAGTCAAGTCACCCATCCTGGATTCCCCTGGGTGTCTAGTTTTCAAAAATGTATAGGTTTGCTAGGTTTCCCTAGGTGCCGGCAGAGTTCAAAAACTACAGCTAGGCACTTTGCAAAAAAAGGGTCATTTTTCACTCTGAAAATGTGGCGTGTCCACCTTGCGTTTTGGGCCGTTTCCTGTCGCGGGCACTAGGCCTACCCACACAAGTGAGGTACCATTTTTCTTGGAAGACTTTGGGGAACGCGGGGTGGGTGGAATTTTGTGGATCCACGCAGATTCCAGAACTTTCCACCACAGAAATATGAGGAAAATGTGTTTTTTTTGACAATTGTTTAGGTTTGCAAGGGATTCTGGGTAACAGAACCTGGTGAGAGCCAGTCAAGTCACCCCATCCTGGATTCCCCTGGGTGTCTAGTTATAAAAAATGTATAGGCTTGCTAGGTTTCCCTAGGTGCCGGCAGAGCTAGGGTTCAAAAACTACAGCTAGGCACTTTGCAAAAAAAGGGTCATTTTTCAGTCTGAAAATGTGGTGTGTCCACCTTGCGTTTTGGGCCGTTTCCTGTAGCGGGCACTAGGCCTACCCACACAAATGAGGTACCATTTTTCTCAGAAGACTTTGGGGAATGCGGGGTGCATGGAATTTTGTGGATCCACGCAGATTCCAGAACTTTCCACCACAGAAATGTGAGGAAAATGTGTTTTTTTGGACAATTTTTCAGGTTTGCAAGGGATTCTGGGGAACAGAACCTGGTGAGAGCCAGACAAGTCACTCCATACTGGATTCCCCTGGGTGTTTAGTTTTCAAAAATGTATAGGTTTGCTAAGTTTCCCTAGGTGCCGGCAGAGCTAGGGTTCAAAAACTACAGCTAGGCACTTTGCAAAAAAAGGGTCATTTTTCGCTGTGAAAATGTGGTTTGTCCACCTTGCGTTTTGGGCTGTTTCCTGTCGCGGGCACTAGGCCTACCCACACAAGTGAGGTACCATTTTTCTTGGAAGACTTTGGGGTATGCGGAAAATGTATAGATTTGCTAGGTTTCCCTAGGTGCCGGCAGAGCTAGGGTTCAAAAACTACATCTAGGCACTTTGCAAAAAAAGGGTCATTTTTCACTCTGAAAATGTGGTGTGTCCACCTTGCGTTTTGGGCCGTTTCCTGTCGCAAGCACTAGGCCTACCCACACAAATGAGGTGCCATTTTTCTCGGAAGACTTTGGGGAATGCGGGGTGGGTGGAATTTTGTGGATCCACGCAGATTCCAGAACTTTCCACCACAGAAATGTGAGGAAAATGTGTTTTTTTGGACAATTTTTCAGGTTTGCAAGGGATTCTGGGGAACAGAACCTGGTGAGAGCCAGTCAAGTCACTCCATCCTGGATTCCCCTGGGTGTTTAGTTTTCAAAAATGTATAGGTTTGCTAAGTTTCCCTAGGTGCCGGCAGAGCTAGGGTTCAAAAACTACAGCTAGGCACTTTGCAAAAAAGGGTCATTTTTCGCTGTGAAAATGTGGTGTGTCCACCTTGCGTTTTGGGCCGTTTCCTGTCGCGGGCACTAGGCCTACCCACACAAATGAGGTACCATTTTTCTCGGAAGACTTTGGGGAATGCGGGGTGGGTAGAATTTTGTGGATCCATGCAGATTCCAGAACTTTCCACCACAGAAATGTGAGGAAAATGTGTTTTTTTTTACAATGTTTCAGGTTTGCAAGGGATTCTGGGGAACAGAACCTGGTGAGAGCCAGTCAAGTCACCCCATCCTGGATTTCCCTGGGTGTCTAGTTTTCAAAAATGTATAGGTTTGCTAGGTTTCCCAGGTGCCGGCAGAGCTAGGGTTCAAAAACTACAGCTAGGCACTTTGTAAAAAAAGGGTCATTTTTAACTCTGAAAATGTGGTGTGTCCACCTTGCGCTTTGGGCCGTTTCCTGTCGCGGGCACTAGGCCTACCCACACAAGTGAGGTACCATTTTTCTTGGAAGACTTTGGGGAACGCGTGGTGGGTGGAATTTTGTGGATCCACGCAGATTCCAGAACTTTCCACCACAGAAATGTGAGGAAAATGTGTTTGTTTTGACAATTGTTTAGGTTTGCAAGGGATTCTGGGAAACAGAACCTGGTGAGAGCCAGTCAAGTCACCCCATCCTGGATTCCCCTGGGTGTCTAGTTATAAAAAATGTATAGGTTTGTTAGGTTTCCCTAGGTGCCGGCAGAGCTAGGGTTCAAAAACTACAGCTAGGCACTTTGCAAAAAAAGGGTCATTTTTCACTCTGAAAATGTGGTGTGTCCACCTTGCGTTTTGGGCCATTTCCTGTCGCGGGCACTAGGCCTACCCACACAAGTGAGGTACCATTTTTCTCGTAAGACTTTGGGGAATGCGGGGTGGGTGGAATTTTGTGGATCCACGCAGATTCCAGAACTTTCCACCACAGAAATGTGAGGAAAATGTGGTTTTTTTGACAATGTTTTAGGTTTGCAAGGGATTCTGGGTAACAGAACCTGGTGAGAGCCAGTCAAGTCACCCCATCCTGGATTCCCCTGGGTGTCTAGTTTTCAAAAATGTATAGGTTTGCTAGGTTTCCCTAGGTGCCGGCAGAGCTAGGGTTCAAAAACTACAGCTAGGCACTTTGCAAAAAAAGGGTAATTTTTCACTATGAAAATGTGGTGTGTCCACCTTGCGTTTTGGGCCGTTTCCTGTCGCGGGCACTAGGTCTACCCACACAAGTGAGGTACCATTTTTCTCGGAAGACTTTGGGGAACGCGGGGTTGGTAGAATTTTGTGGATCCACACAGATTCCAGAACTTTCCAACACAGAAATGTGAGGAAGAGTGGTTTTTTTTGACAATTTTTTAGGTTTGCAAGGGATTCTGGGTAACAGAACCTGGTGAGAGCCAGTCAAGTCACCCCATCCTAGATTCCCCTGGGTGTCTAGTTTTTAAAAATGTATAGGTTTGCTAGGTTTCCCTAGGTGCCGGCAGAGCTAGGGTTCAAAAACTACAGCTAGGCACTTTTCAAAAAAGGGTAATTTTTCACTGTGAAAATGTGGTGTGTCCACGTTGCGTTTTGGGCCGGTTCCTGTCGCGGGCACTAGGCCTACCCACACAAGTGAGGTTCCATTTTTCTCGGGAGACTTAGTGTAACACAGAATTGTAGAGCAACTGTTATTACCTATTGACTTTCGATGCATTTCTGCCTTCCAAATGAAAGACAATGTGTAAAAAAGAAGTCATTTTGAAAAATGACCTATAATTCTCATGCTAGTATGGGTACTCCCAATTTCGGGAATTTGCAAATATCTACTGTTTCTAAACTCTATATTTTGTTCCAATTTCAGAATTACATAGGTGTCTATCATACCAATTTTTCCATGTATACATTTTCCCAAAATAATTGCTATATGCCCGGTACATAATAAAAAAACCATTGCAAGACGCTGCTCAGTTATTGGCTCTGGGTTCGTCGGGTTCTTGGTGAACCTACAAGTCCTATATATCCCCACAACCAGAAAGGTCCACCAAATGTAACGACATATTGCTTTCATACAGCTGTCATAATTAGAAGAAGTTACAGGTGAAAACGTTGACACAAATGGCTGTTTTTTTCAACTAATTTTCAATTTTTCCTATATTTAACTGTTAGTTTCTATGAAGAAACCTTGAAGGATCTACACAAATGACCCCTTGCTGAATTCAGAATGTTGCCTACTTTTCTAAAATGTATAGCTCTCCAGGATCCATTATTGCTTTCATGCCCATTTCTACCATTAACTGGAAGGAGGTTGAAAGCACAAAAAATAGCAAAAATAGGCTATGTCCCAGAAAAACGCCAAAACTGTGTAAAAAATTTGGTTTTCTGACAAAAGTCTGCTTGTCCCTGAAATCTGGGAAGATGGTGATTTCAGCACCACAACCCCTTTTTTGATACCATTTGCAGGGAAAAAACCAGACGCTTTCATCTGGAGCCCTAGTTTCCCATTTAAAAAAAAAACAAATGAAATTTAGCTGTATTTTGGCAAATTTCTGGGTCCCCTCCAGGGGCATCCACAAACCCTGGGTACCTTTACAATCCCCATGATGTTGGAAAAAAAGGACGCAAATTTGGCGTGGATACCTTATGTGGTCAAAAAGTTACAGGGGCCTAAGCATGAACTACCCCAAATAGCCAAAAAAAGGCTTAGCACAGGGGGAAAAGGCCTAGCAGCGAAGGGGTTAATACAGTCTTCATCATATTTGCTCCTCCATTTTTCGAAATGCTTTTCCACTTTGGATGACTATTTAACAGGCCCTGCTCTTAGATTAAGTGAGCCAACATCTGCCTGGTTGGCACAATGAAGCTTATAGCTTCCTATCAGCAGTACTTTCTGCAGGAAGTGATTGCTTTCCAATCAATGTTCAATTACAGATTTTTAGAGCTGTTTGAAGAGAGAAAGCGAGAGAAAAGTGTAATTGAGTACTGCATCACATTTCAGCCCCACATGAGTGATGGCTGCTGGTTGGTCATGCTTGTTCTGGTCATTCATTGCTCGGAGGCTGATGGAGTGAAGTATTTCAATTAAGTCATTGCCTATACTGTCCTGCCACGGTGGGTGAGACTGTGATGGTGGAATCTGCCAGGTTAGATCTTATGCTCTGGTGGACTCAATGTCTGCGTTAAGATGAACAAGATTTAGGTTAAAGTCCTACATATTTCCTGTAAGTATTTGCAGAGATAGTGTACTTTCTTTTGAAGAGATTTTTGACCTGCCTTCAAGTATATGCAGAGCAGTAGAAGGTTTTGATGTGGCTTATTAGGAATTGTTAACATTATTCCCAGAAGCCATAATTTCCTACTATTTCATGTTTCCATTTTACAATTCATAGTAGTTCTACACAAATTTGATAGCCTTCTGGCTTGCCTCCCTTTTGCAGCCACTGTTGTGCTTGAACAATTTACAATGTCTACGATTACCCAAACAGTCACATTTTCCAACATAATGTTCCTAATATTTATTCAATCACACTATCAATGCAGGAGTTTGTTTCTGAAAATCAAAAAACTAATGACCACTGGACTGTGGAGTTTTCTTCCAAGGTGTAGGGTGGGGTCATTCTATTTTTTCTGTCCGAGACCACCAGGTATTTACTGCCAGTGACAGACAGAAAAAAGCATCAGACTGTCCATTCTAAATAGGGCAGACGGACAGAGGTGCTTACTCCGACAGCCCCTATTCCATCTAATGCTGGAGCAGAATAGAGCGCGAAGACTGAGAGTTTGGTTTACCGGGTACTCCGTCACATGTGTGATGGATTACTCTGTCCACCAAACTCTAAATGACACCCTAAGTGGTTTATTTAAAACTTGGTGGACAGGATACTCCACCAGTATCCTTTCAACCAAACTAACAGTCCGCAATTTCTATTTAGAGCTGACCAATCTGTCAGGTTTCTGCTGGCAATGTTTTCTGAATGGCGCCATGAGACATGACAGCCACTCAACAAACTTAAAAATGTCTTCAGAGGAGTCACTGTGAAGATGGCCCCTTTAAAATTGTAGATCTATGTCAGGTAGGCAGAGATTTCTAAATATGGTGGGCGGTATTTTGTAAGGGCAGAGTATTAACTACACCCCACTGGTGAACTTTGGGATTCCTGTCAAACACTAAAAGAGGCCTTAAGTCTGTTAAGCTCTCATCCCTTTTAGGACACTTACCTTGCCACAGGGCATAGCCACTCTCCTTTTCACCATTAGCAGGGCAATATCTGTGAACCTTCTTACCAATATAGTCAGTTCTCCCATAAAAAACAGAAGGGACACTAGTGGGGTAGATTTACAATTGATGTTGTTTTACAGCTGGAGTCCTCAGGTGATTCTGTTGCACTCCAAGTGACCAAACGCTGTCAAATAGCACTTCACTCATTCATAGTAAGAGGGTTGATACATTTAAAAAATAAGATATTCTTCTGGTCCATGGAGCGACCTCAAAAGTTATTACTGCGCATAAACTCAAAGCGCTCCAATGGAGAAACCTTCTGCTTGCCCTGCTCTCCTGGGGCATCTCAAAATCTCTTTTCCATATATCTCTGTATGTCCGCATCATCCACTGTTCTTCACGTCAAACTATTCTCGCATAATTGCGGTGAGTACTCACCACTCCCTTGGTTGCTGTGCTTGCTACAGTGTAAATTGTACAACCTCTCAACACAGCATATTTTCAGGTTTGCTTGCAGGCTCCTCAATACTTTCTCAGTGTTTCTTCTGGAATGCTGCAATGTGAATGAGCTAAAAATGTCCATACTTGCAAATAATGTCCTTCATAGGCAAATCTGGCTCATATGGCCAGTATATTGATTCTTGGCAAGGAATGGAGGGTTCTAAAAATCTCCATAATCCCACTTTTGATTTTGTTGAGTGTACACAAAAATGCAAGTAATTTCAGTGACTAAATTTAACCCACTCTAAAGATTATGTCATACCACTATGAAAGTGGTATACAGATTGTCACACTGTGTTTTTAATATTATGTTGCCACTTCAATATTAATAGCAGGAATAAACATTATCTTACCAAGTTCCACTTCCTGGTTTTGCCCATCAGTTGGATCCAAAATGACTGGTTTATGAACAGTGTTTCTTACTAGAATACAAAACAGGCAATAAATGGATATCAAAGCAGACATAAATATATGTTTTACTGTAGATAGTCATATAAGGGAAATCCTTACAAATACATCCAAATGACTTGCAAGACTATTTTACCATATGCTTGCTGTGTCTGGTAGCATGTCAGCTTGTGTGGCTTTCTATCATCTAACAATTACATAGTTCCGTATGTCTTAGTGCCTGTCTAAATAGCGAACCCTACAAACAGCCTACTTTTACCTATTGGTATGG
Organism: Calotriton arnoldi; assembly: GCA_963921515.1. Taxonomy (NCBI): domain Eukaryota; kingdom Metazoa; phylum Chordata; class Amphibia; order Caudata; family Salamandridae; genus Calotriton; species Calotriton arnoldi. The sequence continues at coordinate 194,644 of CAWUFW010005455.1, forward strand.
ATGCAATGTTAGGATATATTCTGGTTGAAGGGAACTCATGGCTATCCCATATAAAGTCTTAATACCTCTCTGAATGAGTGGTCTGAGGTGATAGGATAAAGCTATATTTTTTTCTTTTATTTCACTTTACATATACAAAAGGCAAATACATTGTTTCGTGCATAATGGAACTGAAATTACACCTTTCAGCACCTTCAATCATTCTCCCTCTCCCTAGTCCCACTTAATGGTAATATACTTGGTTACTGTTAGACCTGGCATCCTTGGTGTGGTTTCCCCCTAACCTTTTGCCTTCAGTCCTCCTGTTTTTGCTGGCTTCGTTTTTGCTGGCCTTAGGACTCTGCGCACTTTACCACTGCTAAAAAGTGCTAAAGTGCCTGTGTTCTCTGCAGCACTGATTGTGTCACCCACTTAAGTAGCCCTTTAAACATATCTTAGGCTTGCAATTGCAGAGCCTGTGTGTGCAGTCTTGCCATGTCAACCTAACAAAATAAACCTTTTGCCAGGCCCAAACCTTCCTTTTTTATACATACAAGTCACCCCTAAGGTAGGCCCTAGACTAGACCAAGGGCAGGGTGCAGTGTATTTAAAAAGTTGGACATGTACTTTTAAGTTTTACATGTTCTGGTAGTGAAAAAATCTTAAATTCGCTTTCCAAAACTGCAAGGCCTATCTCTTCCATAGGATAACATTGGAGTTGCCTTATTACATTTCATAAGTGTAATTTTCAAATGGGGAACGATAACTGGTTCAGGTTTTGTGTGTCTGGAATGCTAATTTAAAATCCTAACTTATTGTGAAGTCGGATTTTAAATTACAAATCTGAAAATGTCGCTTTCAGAAAGTTGGCATTTTCTTGCCTTAGCCATCTGGTGCCTGCAGCCTGTCCCTGGTCACATAACTGGGTATAGTTAGGCTGAGAGGGGGCACTTCGGTATTACCACTCTCTGGAGGCTTTGGAGGTTTTTAATTGTTCTTAAGCTTTGTAATTTGATTTACCTATGCTCATACTGCCTTAATGTGCCCTGAAACGGCTTGAATTTGACTGCCACTCGAGTTTTATTTTATTTTACATACAGCTCGAAATTGCCTGTTTTAATTGTTTTAATTGGAATCCTTGGTTTTAAACACTGGGAAATCGTTTTTAGAGTGCATCCTGTGTGCTTGCATTATTTGCACATTGCTCATTGGGACCCTAATATCCACCTTGACCATAGAGAGGATCGCTCCTCCTCTTGGTCATAGAGTGGACAGGTTAGCAGTCTAGCTGCACGTGCTCGCCTATTTATAGCGGCTGCAGCGCGGACGCTCAGCGGACTAGCGCAGCGGGTGCGCAAAAGGCAGGCCCGTCTGCGCTCGTCCGCGCCCAGCTGGGACCAGGGGCCAGGAACCCTGCTCAGTTTCCTCCACAGCACCTTAATCCACTAAGGTACAATGCTGATGAACTTTGCCAGCTCAGGCCCATCCTATCCCCGCAATGCGCGCATGTCATTGAGCCCCGACAGCCTCCTCAGAAGAGGAGTGGTCTGCCAGTATTGTGGTTTCACGTTGGATAGAAACCTACACCACACTGATAACATGCAAGACACACAGGGAAAGATAGCACACTGGAAAATGGGGCTCATAAATTGCAGGTTCCTCCCAGGGCATAAAATAGAGGTGGAGATGCTTCTAGAAGAAGAAGCACTCGATATACTTTTCATTACAGAAACCTGGCTGAATCAGAGCTCTACTCCTGGCATTATCATGACCCTCCCCCCAGGCTACACCATTAGCAGGCAGGACAGGGTGGGAAAACCAGGTGGGGGAGTGGCCATTATTTACAAAACTCAGTTCACTTGCTCTATTATGCCTCTGACATTAACCAACTGCGACGCTATGCAGTTTAGAATTACACTCGCTCCCACTTCCGCTTTCTCTGGTACTCTCCTTTACAGACCCCCCGGTCCCCACACAACATTTTTAGATGCCCTCCCGGATCTCCTTGCTAGTTTTATCATAGGAAAAGGAGCTTTTACAGCACTTGGTGATTTTAATATCCACCTTGATGATCCCGATAACGCAGCCGACAACAGACTTCGCTCAGATCTTGAAGCCCTACAACTCCTTCAGTTAATGAACGGCGCCACTCATGAAAAAGGGCATATCCTAGACCCAATCTTTTCTAATGACCTTAGGATTCGGGCGCTTAGTCCGGTCCCAGTCCCTTGGTCTGATCGTAGTTACATCCCCTTCCTTTACACTAAAGTATTCAGTCAGACATGGCCAGTTGGGGACATGAAGCCAGGCAGGAATTGGCCCAGGGGCGCTCCAGAAAAATGGATCAATCTCCTAAAGTCTAACACACCATTCCTAAGAGATGATCCTAACGAGGCCCACGCACGTTGGTCGGACTGGATCAATGACTGAGTGGAAAAATGCTTTCGGAAACCTATTATGAAAACAAAATGCAATCCCAGGAGAGTCACCTGGTTTAACGGCCAAAAGAAGAAATGTAGGAGACTAGAAAGGAATTGGAGGAAGACCTATGCCCCTGATATTAAGACGATGTACAAAAGCGCCATCTGACAGTAGCACAATGATATCAAGGAAGCTCAGACAAAACACTATGAAGAGTGGATCAGTATGACCGCCAACTCCCCAAAAGAGGTTTTTAAAATAGTGAAGTCCATTACCACAATGGAACAGAGTACCCCTACACTCCAATCCTCCAAGGAGAGATGCAATAAAAATAAAATAGAAATTCTACATAGCTCACTGAACCTGAACCCCTTGGGTGACTCTGACGTTATGCAGGACAGCTCTGGGAGCTCTGGCCAGAACCACAGTCCTGACCTATCTGCCCTCTCAACCGCCCCTGCTCTTGACTTTTATCCGGCCCTAAGGACGGAACACCTGGGTGCTCTCCTGAAGAACATCAAATCAGGTTCACCACTTGACCCAGCCCCCCCCTACATTTTTCTCCAAGGTGGGGAGCCAGTTCTCTCCACGATAGCAGACCTCATCTCGCTATCCCTGAGCACCGGGATAGTGCCAAAAAATGGAAGCACGCCATCGTAAAGCTCTTGCTCAAGAAGCCCCATCATGATCCCACAGTACTGGGGAATTTTCACCCCATCTCATTGCTCCTCATTCTAGGCAAAGTTGTGGAGAAACATGTTAATAGCATTATTCCACAATTCCTGGAGGAGAATAATATCCTGCACCAGTCCCAGATGGGGTTCTATCCTGAACACAGCACAGAATCTGCTCTCCTCCTAGTCACCGAGAAACTTAAAATGAAACTTGACGGGGGGAGCGGCTGCCATCCTTCTTCTTGACCTTAGCGCAGCGTTTGATACTGTTGATCACAATATCTTAATACATAGACTAGGGGAGATTGGGATTCAGGATAAGGCCATCCTTTGGCTGGCCTCCTTCCTAAGTGAACAGCCATTCCAATGTATGGAAGCTGGCTTCCTCTCTGACTCGTTGGCTGCCCCATACAGAGTTCCTCAGGGTTTGGCGCTCAGTCCCACCCTGTTTAATGTTTACATGAGCCCACTTGCACATATTGTAAAGGAGTTTGGACTGTGAATTGTGACCTATGCCGACGACATGCAATTGGTAGTCTCAGTGTCTGATGCAACTAACTCCAATCATTTGCATCTGGTCCTATGCATGGAAAAGATAGCAAACTGGATGGCCAACTGTAGTCTAAAGCTCAACGGTGAGAAAACTGAGCTTATGTTTCTGGGCAATTGCACAGACCCTTGGAACAAGATCAGCTGGCCGGATAACTGGGGTGCGCCCCCCGCCCCCTAGCCCTCCATCAAGAACCTGGGGATGTGGCTAGATCAGAATCTTTCTATGGATACCCAAGCAAAAAAACTCTCAGCCGCTTCGGTATTCTACGTTTGATCGGGAAGATCATAGACCTTCTCCCAGATCAAGCTCGGAGCACGGTGATCCAGGCACTAGTGATCTCAAGATTGGACTACGGTAACTCACTGTACCTAGGGGCCTCAAAATACGTAGTCAACAGTAGGCCTGTGGGGTGAACTTCGCTCCGTTCGCTGAGTTTGCGGAGTTTTCTGCACTCCGCGGAGCTCGTGGAGTGCAGAAAACTCCGCTCGCGATGTGCAGCAGAGTTTTTCCCCGCTCGCGATCGCGAACGGTAAGTTTGCGATCGTGAAAGGTAAGTTCGCGAGCGCGAGCTGCCGCTCGGGTGGAATTTCTACCCGAACGGCAGGAATACCAGCACAAACTGCAGTTCGCACTGCACTCCGCCACTCGCGGAACCTCGCAGAGTTATTTTGTAACTTCGCGGAGTTCCGCGTAGCAAAACTCTGCGAACTACGCCCAGGCCTGGTCAACAGGCTTCAGGTTGTCCAAAACACAGTGGCCAGGATGCTACTGAAGATACCCAAGCAGGAGTTAGTGAAAGACTCACTGAGCAAACTCCACTGGCTTCCCATCCTATCCAGGGTCAAGTTCAAGGTCCTCTGCCTAGCCCACAAAGCTATGCACGGCAGGGGTCCTGCCCTGTTACAATCCCTCATTTCCCCATATGTCCCCAGGAGGTCCCTCAGGTCATCATCTGACTTCCTCATGAGTGCAACGAGGATAAAAAGAGCCAGATGGGGAGGGAGATCCTTTTCTCACTTGGTCCCAAAACTCTGGAACTCAATGTCCACGGAATTGAGACTCCTAAAGGACGTACGCAGCTTCAAGAAGAAGCTCAAAACCTGGCACTTCCCATGATTGCTCCTCCACAACACCCCGTCATCCTCCCTGCAGCACTGGGAAGCCCTTGGGCAGCTATGCGCTCTACAAATCACATAAACATAGTTGGCAGCTGGGCTTTGTGTATTCCTCACAGACAGCCACTTTGGGGGCTTAGGTGTGACTGGATGAGTCCTCACTGGCAGGATGGGAGGGAGGAGCTGGGCCCAGCCTCACTTACATCTGAATAGGCTATGTTCTATCTCCACACAAAGGGCTACATGCCCCCTGTTGTAAGTCTGGAGCCAGGGCAGGGAAGGCAGGGCATCTGTGGACTTCAAAGGCATGCCTCTAGAAGCTTCTCCCCACTTCAAAGATACAACTTTGTATAAAAGAAAGACCCCAGACATCACCACTTCGGCACACTTCTGGACCTGTGGATACTCTGCCAGGAAGAAGGACTTCTGTGCTGCTGCAAGGACTGCCACTCTGCTGGACTGCTGATCTGTAGGAACTGCTGCTCTGCTGTGCTTACCTGCTGCCCTCCTGCCTGGGCGAGACTTGCCTCTAGCCAGACTGATGATAAGCCAGCTGGGGTCCTAATCTAAGCGTACTCTTTTCAACCATTTTAGGCCAAAAGATTGCAAAAAAAACTCAAGTTGTATTACATATTTATAACATGCCAAGAATGTCATTCTGGTCCAAGATTTCTAACACGTTTTTGGAGGAGGTGGTTTCATTCTTTACTTCGTTTTGCCTCTCCCATGTCTTTTCAGCATCAAAAGTTTACTCAGGCTCCTGAAATAACCGATGTACCTGGTTCAAAGCCAGAGTATTCTCACTATTAAGGATTCGGTGATGAGAAGAAGAATAGCAGAGATTGGGCTTACTGGTAATTTATCAAGGATTTTTTAGATAATGCTAAATCAGCCAATCAGTGCTTCCTTACTAACTCCATACAAGCAGCTAACAACAATGAACAGCATTCGAGATGAACATACTACTTACCAATAGTCTTTATGATAACCACAGACCTCACTAGCCACTGGTCTGTTTTGTTAAATTGAATGTAGTCACATGCATAGATGCCTGAATCCGTTTCATAGATGTCGTTCCAGACAATTTCCGTTTCCTTTATCTCAAGGGAATATCTGTTTTTATTTGGAACCATTAGGTTCCCATCCTGATAAATAAATTAGAGTGAAAAAAATTATTTTATGTTATAATTATCACAGCACGAACATGCATTGTCAAGTATAGTTCATATTTTTAAGTGTTTACCTTATACCACTTCACTGAGGACCTCTGTGTATCTTTATAGCAGTTCAGTGATGGGCAATAAAGGGAATTTCCAGTAGCAATGAAAAAGTAAAGTTTAGTTTCTCCAAAGTTGGAACAATTTGCGTTGATTTTCTCCTCAACATCCAGAATGATTTTGAGACAAAGTAGTTCCTTTCTGAAGTGCATTAAAAGAAGAAAACGCTAAATAAGCACAGGGTATTGATTAAGTAAATAATATAACATGCATCTTTGTAAAGTGCATATTCTCCTAAAATGGTCTTTTGGTGCTATATGGCAGATGTGCCTTGCCCCAACATATTGCTACTCATTTTATCAACCTCATGAGGATGAAAGTAAGAATGGAACCGCCATGAATAAAACTGTTTAACATTGTGTCAAGCACAGATTTCTACAGTGCATGCAGTGGTCCACTGAGCCTTTATACCCAGGATTATATACCCGCTCCTACCCCACAATTATGATGTATCAATATGAATATCAACTAAGTGACAATGTAGCATTGAGGGTGAGCCTTCCCAAGAAAAAGTCATTTTGTTATTACTCAGGATTTCCCATCAATAGGTTAAAATCCTTGCTGTTTCTGTTTCAAACAGGGGCACTGCTAAATTTTCCTAAATGCAATTTTATTTGGATTCTCGGCTACATGAGTGTGGAGGATTAAAACTGGAAGAAGCTTCCCTTTTCCCTGATAGGTCCTAGGCCCTGCAGCTCTATTCAAGATGATCACACTTTTATGATTTCCATACACATTGCAAAAAAATGCATATGACATACCTGACAGGTTTTTTGAAAAACTAGGCGACTTGATAAAATCATTACTATGGCAACCTAAGAATGGCACTGGCAGTACTACAAAGAAGCACAGTTGAGGGCAAAATAGCTCTTCCATGCTTCAGATACTGACGCCATCCAGTTATTAACAGCAATGAATGGCCTTCGCCCAGTAGGATGAAGGCGCTTTGAGACTAGATAGGCATTCACTGGGCAGGAGATGTTACACACATGCATTATATGGGGGTAAACCGGCAAACAATATACTGCCAGCTACAAATGCTGTGGTGAAGACTGAAAAATAGTCTGGAAAGGGAAATTGACAACCAAAACACCATTGAGGGTGGGGCCCACCTTAGAGATGTTGAGTGGTCTTGTAGGATTCAAGGGGAGGGAAAGCACAGGTTTCTACACATTGGGAGATGTATGGTGTACTTCAGGTACTGTATCATGTCTACAGTTGCAGATTGAATACAGGCTAGAAAATCCCCAGACATTTTAGTTCTTGCAACTCAAGCCAACATTGAAATCATGGCCCAAGAAAGCGAGAGGTGTACTAAGAAGTGTGACCACAAAAGGCAAGGCTATTGTAAGGATGACAAAGAAGCAGTGCCTCAGACATGTTGAAGTTCAACTATGAAAATGTGGGTGAATTGAAAGTGGTTTATGTCTGTGGGGTTGTTGACAAAGAGGCACTTTCATTCACACTATGCGGAGTTTGATTATTTTTTGTGATTATTGCAAACTACAGGACACAAGTTAGAACAAATAGGGAAATGGCACTGGAATTAACGTCAAGAATAAATGCACGCGCCATTCAGCAAGGGATATGGGGTACACAGGAGGCAACTAAAGATTATAAACTATTCATTAATCAAGGACTAATAATAGTGAAGAGGGATGTAGCACAACAATGTGATAGGCCGATACTGTTGACGATTGGGGAATGGAGTCACAAAAAGGATAGGTGCATAGTTGCGGAGTGAGAGGTGGGTGCAGAGCGTGCTTTTCCAAAGAAATTTGGCAAAATTTGGGGGGGCCTTAATGGAATATCATGGGTTCGCCTAGAATAATACGACATCTTGGAGAATGTGATCAACCTTATTATAAGTCAGTAATGCTGCATACATGAATGTCAAAACTAGAAAAACATTTCAATTATGTTTACTTTATTCTTGATGCTGTTACTGGATGTAAATATCTATAATGGATTGATGCACTGCTTTTCTTGCATAATAACCACAAACAAACATCACTGTGATGGATGCATATCACAACCATTCAATGTCTTCCTTTATAATAATATTGCTCTTCATCATAGTAAAATATAAACCTCAACAGAATATGATTTAAAAACTAAAATTCTTTCTATACCAGTTCTAAATAAACCTGCCTACTAGGAAGACCTATGCTGTTTATTAAAATTACATATGATGGTCATTTGTTTATATAAAATGTGTATTGCAAGTGCTTTGTCGCCACATTTAGGCATAAGTATGTTTTATTTTTCTCTTCTCACATGCTTGAAATAAAAGAAAAATAGCCATTGCACCATATTATCAAAGCCAGACCAATTGGTCTTTCTAATGCTCTTTGGATTCATTTGTTCTACTTTGTTCTATTGTTCTGACCTTGTGTGTAATGACCTAAGGCACTGCAGCCTGTTGCAGAAAAGATTTGTGTGACACCAGGGACCTCTAGTAATGATCTATGGTACTGAAACCCGCATCAGAGAAGATCTGTTACTGACAATGGAGTCCTCTAATAATGACCTACGGTACTATAGCTTGCTATTGGAAGGTTTTGTGTCTGAACCCTATGATTACAGTAATGACCTAATGTACTGCAGCCTGCTACAGTAAAGGATTTTGTATGACACCAGGAACCTCTAGTAATGACTTGTGGTACTGCACCCTGTGTCAGAGAAGATCTGTTACTGACACTGGAGTCCTCTAGTAATGACCTAGGGTACTACAACCTGCTACTGGAAAGATTTGTGTGTGAGCCCCAGGACTTACAGTAATGACCTAAGGTACTGCAGCCTGCTACAGTTAATAATATTTTGTCTGATAGTAACCACATAAGGTTCTTCTGACTCTAGGCCTCGGAGAGCAATTTCTGTTTTTGCTCACTGCTTTGCCATTTTACTTTTAGCAGATACCAATAAATGTAGCTTTTTCAAAATCTATATTTACAAAAGTCAGGATATTACATTTTAATCAATGATGCCCACAGCATCATTCATATGTTGCACAAATTATATTAATTGATAATTGATAAGGTTCTTTTAACCTCGTAGATCAAGTTTTGTTTCTAAACGGTATGCATGTGAATCATTGTTCCTCCTCACTTCACATGTTCTGTTCTCTCATTTTCTTTTTGTGCACCGCATGCTAATGCAAATACCTGGTACAAGCCATGAATGTAAACGTGACTATATTAAAAACATAGGGTAGTGCATATAAATCTATGATAACAATTATTATCATCACAATCAAGCATAAGCTTGAATTGGAGCCATACCCTCTTTGTGATATGGCCTGCTGAAAAGAGAGCACAGTCACCTTTTTACCATTGTTTCTTTCCACTTTCAAGGACAGACCTTAGCTAGATGTACAAAGTACTTCAGCCTGGTTGCAAGAAGTACATATGCCCTTCTCCCTGGACCTCTGTCTCCATGGATTTCTATTAACACCCTAGAGGACTGCACCTCACTTCAGAAATGTAATTGTGTTTGACTCCGGGGTCCTCTAGTAATGTTCCAAGGTGCTGCACCCGGCTTCTAAGAAGAAAGGGATTCATGTCTGATTCCAGACACAGCATACTGATTGGATGAGTTGTACCCTTTTACTAACAACATCAAATAACTATTTTTCACCACATTTTTGTACCACCTTAGCAGAGGGCAGTGCAGGTTTAGGCCCAGATTTACAAAGGGCTTGCGTCACTTTGTGTTACTTTTGTATGGCAGACCTGATGCAAAATTATTTTTGGTATTTACAAAGTAGCACAAATGGCTGTTTGCATTGTTTTGTAAAAAAAAAAATGTAACAGTACCTAGCGCTGCCTTCTCTTACTTTGTACCAGAGAGGCGTTCCAATAGTGGTGCTGGGTGTTCCTGTGCATCCACCCATGTATTTTGATGCAAACCCATATCTAGAAAGACTTGTAGATGTAGAAGTGAGTTTAGACCAAAATGGTGCGCCTGCCTAAGAGTGGCACAACAAGGAGAGAGATCTTTATTTCTCCTCGTTATTTCATTTTGCAGCACACATGCATAGAGGAAATAGCCTGACTAGGTGGTTTTTGTGCAGGAAAGTAACCCTTCCTGACAGTACTGCAAACACCCTTGCACTATGGCGCAAGGGTGCCTGTCTTGGCGCTAGGCACACTACACCATTTCTTTGAAGATATGGCACAGTTCTGCTCTCTCTCGTTCAAGCAACACAATGCGGCACCTTTATTTGGTTCCCAATTCTCTTCTGCTCCTTTGCCTTTATTCCTTGTCTTTGTACATACATGGTTCTGGTATTAGCTCACAATGTTAGAGTGACATCCAGACCATATACAATTGAATTAGATCCATGATAATTATTGTCACGAAACAATATTAGCATATTTATTTATGAAATAGAATATGTTCATAAAAGGAGAGGCTTGTGAAGGAAACTTCTGTTAAAGCTGTATCCTCTCTGTTATCTGGCCTGCCGAAAACAAAAGCAGTTAACATTTTGCCATTTTCTTTCCACTTTCATCAAAATATGTTGAATGGCAACTGTTCTGTGCACAGGTCTCTGGTGTCCTGAGATTGAAGGGGCCATAATTAACACCTGTGAGACCATAAGTCATTTCAAAAGGTACTGCAGCCTGATTAAAGGAACAACATATATCTGACTCCACTACATTGTGCTTCAAAAAAGGAACTGTGTCTGACTCCAGACAGCCTGCTTAAGAAAACATTTACTTCCGGCTCCAGGGACCTCTGATATAGACCTAGGCCACACCAGCTTGATTACAACGAGAACACCTATCTAACTCCAACAGCCTCAGGTATTGCAGCTTGAATCTAGTAAGGACCTCTAGTAATAGCTTATGGTTCTGCACCCTGCTTAATAAAAGATTTTTTCTTGACTCCAGAGATCCTTAGTAACGAACGAACACAATGCAGTCTGCTACAGAAACTGATTTGTGCCTTCCCCAGGGAATAATTTTTCATTTTGCACATTGTTATACAATTTTAATTTTAGCAGATGACAGTGCATGTAGTGTTTGTTAAGCTCAATTTACAAACTTCATAGGTTTACATTTAACCAATCCTGCACTGGCTGCTATGTTATTCCTGAGCTGTATAGCTTATATCTTTATCAAGACAATTAATGCTTTGTAGACCTATAGTCACAGCACAGAGTCATATCTACTAAGATTGGCCTGCTGAAGCTTTCATGCATTCTACTGGTCCAAAAACATGCTGTCTTCCCGCCCGTCCTGCTCTCCCCTTCCCGCCGCTGCGTCCCCTGCGGCCCCACCCCCCGCTCGCCCATTCGTCCCGCCTCCCAGCTGCTCCTCCCTCCCACCTCCCCTTCTTATGGCGGCAGCTGGCGCGCCGAAGGTGCGCCAAAGGCAAGCCGGTCTGCACCCGTCCGCGCCTGGACCGCGCCCAGCGCCAGACCCCCTGGCCCCCGCGAACGCCACGACAACCGACGCCACTACGACGCCAGCACCCTCCACGCACTCAACGCAGGCCGATCGCACACCTGCTTCCTGGCCACCCCGAAGCGCACCCAAGGACCCTTCTCCTGCCGGAGCTGCAGCTTCACCAGCCTCCGAGCCGCCAAACCGCCTACCGAGACAGGACGCAACCACCTCAGATGCATACTTCTCAACACACGCTCTGCCCGCAAGCACGCCATCGAACTATGGGACCTACTCGACACTTCCTCCCCGGATGTCGCCTTCCTGACGGAGACCTGGTGGAACGCCTCCTCGGCCCCCGACATCGCCATAGCCATCCCGGTAGGCTACAAGATCACCCGAAGAGACCGCACCAACGGAGTAGGAGGTGGTATAGCCATCATCCACAGGAACACCCTCAGGATCTCGACCAGCACCGACGGCACCCTCAGCACCGCCGAACACCTGCACTTCCAGATCCACATCGACCCCAACACCACCCTCAGAGGAACTCTCGCCTACAGACCCCCCGGACCCCGGCCTCAGTTCAGCGACTCCATCGCCGACCTCACCAGCACGCACGCCCTCCTCTCCACAGACTACATCCTCCTCGGAGACCTGAACTTCCACCTCGAGAACAACAACGACAGCAACTCTACCACCCTGACCGACAACCTCGACAACCTTGGACTCAGACAGCTCGTCACAACGCCCACCCACTCCGCCGGGCACACGCTCGACCCCATCTTATCCGCAAGCAACCACGTCACCGTCAGCCACACCACCAAACTCCACTGGACCGACCATCGCTGCATCCACTTCACCTTCCAGAAACCCACCACGCACCACCACACTCAACGGACCCCCCGCCACAGCTGGAGCAAAGTAACCGAACACCAGCTAATCACCACCCTCGCCCGAAGCCCACCAACTGACCCCACCAACACCGACACAGCCGCCCGCAACCTCAGACAATGGATCAACGACTGCGCCAACACGCTCGCCCCGATCAAGAAACCCTCCAACAGACGCACCAACAGAAAGGCCATCTGGTTCACTGCCGACCTCTAGGCATCCAAGCAGACCTGCCGAAAGCTCGAGAAAAAGTGGCGCCACGACCAGACACCGGACAACAATGCGGCCCACAAGAGCGCCATCCGCAGACACCATCACCTCATCCGAACCGCCAAAAGGACCTCCTTCAAGGACCGCCTCGACAACAACGCACACAACAGCAAAGAGCTCTTCAACATCGTGAAGGAACTCTCAAACCCCAGCTCCAACACCAACGACATTCCGCCATCGCAAGACCTGTGCGACTCCTTAGCCACCTTCTTTCATCGAAAGATCGCAGACATCCATGACAGCTTCAACAACCAGACCCCCCGACAGCCATCGACACCTCAGAATCACCGCCCACCATCCACACCGACCCCCTGCTCGCCTGGACCCACGTGAACGACGACGACACCATCAAAATCATGAACACCATCCACTCCCGCTCTCCGTCAGATCCATGCCCGCACCACATCTTCAACAAGGCCAGCTCCACCATCGCACCCCATCTCCGCAAGATCATCAACATCTCCTTCGAGACCGCCACCTTCCCGGAGAGCTGGAAGCACGCCGAGATCAACGCCCTGCTCAAGAAACCCAAGGCGGACCCGAGAGACCTCAAGAACTTCCGGCCCATCTCCCTACTCCCGTTCCCGGCGAAGGTCATCGAGAAGATCATCAACAAGCAACTAACCCGTTACCTCGAGGACAACAACATCCTGGACCCATCCCAGTCCGGGTTCCGCAGCAACCACAGCACCAAAATTGCCCTCATCGCTGCCACCGACGACATCAGGGCCATGCTGGACAACGGAGAAACCGCGGCCCTCATCCTCCTGGACCTCTCAGCCGCCTTCAATACCGTCTGCCACCACACCCTACGCACACGCCTCCACAACGCAGGGATCCGCGACAAGGCCCTGGAATGGACCACCTCCTTCCTCTCCGGCAGAACCCAGAGTGTCCGCCTCCCGCCTTTCCGATCCAAAGCCTCCGAGATCATCTGCGGCGTACCCCAAGGATCATCCCTCAGCCCGACACTCTTCAACATCTACATGGCACCGCTCGCCCACATAGCCCGATCGCACGACCTCAACATCATCTCCTACGCCGACGACACCCAGCTGATCCTCTCCCTCACCAAGGACCCCTCCACCACCAGAACCAACCTCCACGAAGGAATGAAGGCCGTTGCCGAATGGATGAAGAACAGCCGACTGAAACTGAACTCGGACAAGACGGAAGTCCTCATCCTCGGCTTCACCCCCTCCGCCTGGGATGACTCCTGGTGGCCGGCCACACTAGGAACTGCACCGACACCCACCGACCACGCACGCAACCTGGGGTTCATCCTCAACGCATCACTATCCATGACCAAGCAAGTCAACACCGTCTCATCCTCCTGCTTCAACACCCTCGGCATGCTCCGCAAGATCTACAGATGGATCCCCACGAAACCAGAAGGACGGTCACCCAGGCCCTCGTCAGCAGCAGATTGGACTACGGCAACACACTCTACGCAGGAGCATCGACCAAACTCCTGAAACGACTACAACGAATAAAGAGCGCCTCTGCACGCCTCATCCTCGACATCCCCCGCCACAGCCACACCACACCCCACCTGAGAGACCTGCACTGGCTCCCCGTCAACAAGAGGATCACCTTCAAGCTTCTCACCCACGCTCACAAGGTTCTCCACAACACCGGACCAACATACCTCAACAGACTTCTCACCTTCTACACCCCGAACCGCCAGCTCCGCTCCGCCGACCTCGCCCTCGCCACCATCCCCCGCATCCGAACAGCAACCACCGGCGGCAGATCATTCTCCCACCTTGCCGCCAAGACCTGGAACACCCTCCCTATCCACCTGCGACAGACCCAGGATCTGGTGGCCTTCAGGAGACTTCTCAAGACCTGGCTATTCGAGCAGTAGCAGCACCATCCCTCACGGGTAAGTAGTGCGCTTTATAAATGCACTGATTGATTGATTGATTGATTGTGCGATGCATGGCCATGCACAATGGTGCAGAGGTGAGTGTGTACTATGTACCATAGGACATGTGCAGAAAGCACACCCTTCCTGTACACATTCCTATGTCTAGACAAACTCAGAAGGATCCCATGCTTTGGATGTGCACTGTTCTCTGCAGCATAAATGTAGTGCATGTTTTTCTTAGATATAAACACATTTCCTCTTGTTAATGTCTTCATCAAGGAGGCATTAGTATATGACGCAAAGCATCAAAAATATTATTTTGAATTTTATTTTTAACCAAAATCTTTTTATAAAACACCTTCACTAGCATTTTCATATTTAATTAATATCAAATAAACATTTATTCAATAGTTATGCATTTTTTACTTTAAAATATTTGTTTTTTTAAGTTTAAAAGTTGGATTTCATTATTTTTAAAGTTAAATATTAATGTTTAAAATGCTAAAATGTTTTTATTGAATCTAATATTTTAACACTAAACACTGTTTTATATAACACAGTTTTATATATGTATTTCAGTTAAAAGCTGGCATAATTTAATTAAATTAATGTTTTCTTCTAATGGGTGTTATAATAAGTCCCTGCCTCCATTATTTTCTATGGGAGTGAGTTGCAGTACCTGTGGCCAAGTGGCGTGCTCGACTTACTCAAGTATGAGATGGAGTACATTTACTGCTGCTTGGGACCTTTTTTGGCTGTAGTATCTCTAGAAGTGTAGACTGTAAATAGCAATGGGCTTACTCTTTTGTAGGTGGATGTTTGTATTTGCATATCGCTCTGTAAATCTCTACTTATGGCTCCCTAAAACTCTCCCATTTACGAGTAAGTATTCCCCATTTTCCAACCACTCCCCTTAGATATTCAGATGTTTATGTCCAAAACATATCCCATGGTGTCCGGAGCACTCTGCATGCAAAAGATAGGAGTGATGGAGGCGGAGGACTCCGCATTTAAGTTTGTGAATTGCATTTTGTAGTACGTTAGTAGTACTACAGTGGAAGTACTAAATGTACTCCAAAATGCATTTTTGTGAATCGGGTCCTTTGTGCCTGACTCCAGGTGCCTCTAGTAACAACTTAAATTACTGCAGCCTGGTAAAGCAATTACTTATATCTTTTTGGAGGGGCCTCAAGTAACGAGCATTAGGAAAGCTGCTATGCTAGCTTACATTTTTTGTTACAAGCCAGATTTATTGAATTTTGGTAATGCTTACTTAAAAAAAAGAGACTTATTGGCTTTGCCATTGCTGTTTCATTGTGACTAAAATGACTATTTACTATGTAACAATGATATCTCTATTGTTTTCATTTTGAAGTGCAGCTGTGCATTGCTTCTGTGTTGTTTAGTTGGTGTGTTTTTTTCATTACCTTATTTTCCCATTTCCAATATTAGCATCTTCTTCATCTATTTTTTCACTTTATTATTGTATCATATGTGGTATAATCTATAATATAAATAATGCTAATTTTCTATTGCTTTTTTCATTTTATATTTGCTATATTAATATGTTTATTACATTCAATATTATGGCTCTTAATTGTACCAATTATCAGACAAGTAGGTGCTACAGAACAGATAACCCACAAATGAAACCAATGACAATTATTCTGTTTTGAGGCTGTGTAATGAGTATACGCAAATCCTGTCATGAACTGTAATGTTCTTTTTTTTTTTTTTTTAAATCCCCCAAACTGTGATCAAAGTACCTGAGATGCTGTGGTGACTATGTTAGTCATCATAAGTGTGCCGTGGAATATGTAAAAGTGTAGGGTGTGCATGACTCAATAAAATGAATGTCGATAACAATAGCCCTAATGTTCCCAGAATAGTACTTAAGGCTTTAAAAGTTAAGGACGTGTTGGGTGGAACACCATCTTTTGTGCTACATGTGAAATTCCTATAACTTATGTGGGGGTTGTATGATAGAAGCACGAATGGATTTACCACGCGTGCCTCTAACATGCAACCCAACCACGAATGCGCCTTAACCACGCATTCCTTTACCACGCATGCCTTTACCACGAAATTTCATGGTATAGGCATGACTGGTAAAGGGGTGGCTAAGGTCGCCACCACCCTGCCTCCCCCCGAACACCCCTCCACCCCTACCCCTGTGCTGTCCCTTAAACCCCTTCCACTGTCCTAAAACCTACCTCAACCCCAACCCTAAAAACTACCCCAACTACCCATTCTCCTCCCACTGCCCTAAGGCCTAAAACCCTACACTACCCTACCCCCACACCGTCCCTTAAACTAACCCAACCCCTTCCACTGCCTTAAAACCTACACCGACCTAAAAACTAACCCAACTATTTATTCCCCTCCCACTGCCCTAAGGCCTAAAACCCTGCACCCTTACTTACACTACATCGACCACCCCCCCTGCGACGTCCCTTAAACTGCTCCAACCCCTTCCACTGCCCTAAAACCTACCCCGACCCCCTCCGCGCCCTAAAAACTACCCCAACTACCCATTCCCCTCTCACTGCCCTAAGGCCTAAAACCGTACATTACCCTGCCCCCACCCCCACACTGTCAATTAAACTACCCCAACACCTTCCACTGTCCTAAAACCTACCCCGACCCCCTGCCCTAAAAACTACCCCAACTACCCATTCCCTTCCCACTGCCCTAAGGCCTAAAACCCTACACTACCCCAACCCCCTGCCCCCGCCATCCCTTAAACTACCCCAACCCCTTCCACTGCCCTAAAACCTACCCGACCCCCAGCCCTGAAAACTACCCCAACTACCCATTCTCCTCCCACTGCCCTAAGGCCTAAAACCCTACACTACCCTGCCCCCACACCGTCCCTTAAACTAACCCAACTTCTTCCACTGTCCTAAAACCTACCCCAACCCCCTCCCCTAAAAACTAACCCAACTACCTATTCCCCTCCCACTGCCCTAAGGGCTAAAACCCTGCACCCTAACTTACACTATCTGAACCCCCTGTGCTGTCCCATAAACTACCCCAACCCCTTCCACTGCCCTAAAACCTACACTGACCCCCTCCCAGCCCTGAAAAAACCCAAGCCCCACTTAACTCATTGTGGCGTCTTCCTGCTTCCGTCTTCCAGCAGCTAGACCGCGCACTGCCTCAACCACGCATATGCGTGGTTTAGGCATATGCGTGGTTAAGGCAACAGTGGTTGCACTTGCGTAGTCGGAACACTCGTGTTTAAGACCGCGGTGTTCCGATTGTTCCCCCTTATGTGGGTATTCTGCAAGTTTTATAAAAATTAAGTGAACTCTTCTACCGTAGGTTGTATGTTTATTCAGTTGAAAACCAGAGCTACATTGAGTTGTTGTAGTAAAGAATTTATGGCAAACTTTTTCAGGTCTGCCATTGAGCACAAACAATAATCTTGAAAATGCATGAAGTTATAGGTTTCCCAAATGTTGCCTGTGGAATTTAAATTGTTCATCTTATTTGTGTATCTATGAACCATACCTCGACAATCTATGCATTAGACTCGAACTTAAAAATTATAAACAGTATCTGTTATTTTTGCGAATATGACGTTTCTTTCCAATATGCAGAATCTAAGGTCAACAGGCTCTTCCTAGAATTCCGTTCAGCCACATTTTAGCCACCCCTTACTTTACTGGTATCTTTCAAGGTCTAAGACACTCGGTCATAACCAGCAAGCAATTTACTAATTGGACTAGTTGAGTAAAGACGCAGCTAGATTCATACACATCTTTTTGTCTCTTTTGCCAATTCGTTTTCTTATTTCCTTTTCTTTTAAAATATGGTTAATAAAGCCCATGTACCACGCACCATTACATCCTTCATGGTCCCTGACATGAAGGTTTAATAATTTTATGTCATAGGCAGAAATGTTAATGCAATCAAATCCTTCGATTCAGGTATACACTTGTCTGTATGATTATGCAAAATGAAACGCATTGAAAATTTATGTGATGAAATTAAGAAAATGAGACTCCTGGTCGCTGAACCATTCCCTTTAATATGAGGTCATTTTGATGTTAGTAGTGTGTGCGTGTAATTTTGGGCAACTGAATCTCAAACAAAATGCGCCTGCATTGTCTTTTCCACTGTATTTGTATGGTGCCTTCTCTGGTTTGTCCCTGTAGCACTGATTGGTGCAGTCTAAATATGGGAGTAAATGTTGTTTAGATATTCAAGACATACCCTTCAATTTGATTTATAGGGAACGTAAAAGCATAATGCAAAAGTTGCATGTGCAGGAAGTATTTCATTGTGGTAAGAAGGCCTGTAATAGATTTCTGAGGGGGCGAGTGGGGGGATGGTGTGTGTTTGTATATGTGTGCGTGCATGATTGTGTGTGTAAATGTATTACAAACGTGTTGCAATGAGTAATGGGCATAACTAAGTTGGTGAGGAGTATGTAATGTGTACTTGTGGGCTTGACACAAGTTCAGTAAAATCCTACCAGTGTTCTTGCTGGGGGACCCAGGAGTAGGGTAAGATATGTCATCTGATTTATTTATATATAAAGTTTTATATAGAGCAACCATGACCCTTGTGGGTATCAAAGCGCTTTACAATAGTTCAGGCGACATGTGTAAAAAATAACAACATCCTCAAGGAGGGATAGGGTATAGGCGGTACCCTCAGTGGGAAAACAACAGGATCTAGGTGGACAGCAATCGATAGAACAGCATGAGAACATAGTCTGTGAGAAATAAGTATGTGTGCAGGCGATTGGATAAATCATGAACTGGGAAATAGTTCATGCATTCTACGGCATAAATTTGTTCATCAAAATTCTTCTAACTTCTTTCTTGAATGAAACCATGGAGGAATTCATTCTGGTTTTCGGGGGAAGGGCTATAAGTTTTCTTATTATAAAATGTTGATGGTTTCAGCAGAAGGAAGCTAGTGCCTCTAGATGCTCTGCTGCCACCAGACAGCTCTAGTTTCTGTGCAAGGTATCTCGGAATGTTGAAATGGAGGACTTTATGGGTCATGCATGCAATTTTCAAATGAATCCTTGCCTCATATGGAAGCCTGTTTAGAGATTTCAGATCAGAAGTGATGTGATTGTTTCTTTTTGAACCTGTAATGAGCCTAGCCGCAGAGTTAAGAGCGGCCCTTAGTGGTGTGAGCTTAGCTCTCGGTAGGCCACATAGGGTTGCAATCCCATAGTCCAACTTGGGTATCACCAGAGATTGAACAGCGGACTTGAGGTCATCCAGGGGAAGGAAGGGTTTCATGTTTCCTAAAATGCTTATGTGAAGGTTCGCTGCTTTGGTGGCAGGGCTGATGTGCTCCTGCATGTTCAGATTCTTATCCAGCATTATTCCTAGAGATCTCGTTGACTCTATAATGTGAGGTACACAATTCAGCGCTGTTAGTTGTTTCATCCATTCTGCAATGTCAGGTGAGTGTTTGGGTGGGGTAATTAAGAGGAATTTTGTTTTGAGCATTTAGTTTGAGGTGGTTGCCAATCAGCCAGTTTTGTTTTCTATGTAGGGTTGAGTTTAGAGACCTAATATCTTCGGGAGAAGAGATTTTTAAGTACCGTGGGTGTCATCTGCGTACATGTGATATTGGATGTTAGATGGATTCAACAGTTCTGTTAGGGGTTCCATGAATAAGTTAAAGAGCGTGGGTGAGAGCAAAGACCCCTGAGAAACCCCTAATGTGACCTGTGTAGGATTGGATAGGGACATATTGACCATGATTCTTTGAGTTCTCTTCTGGAGGAAGGAGACAAACCAGTAAAGAACAGTCCCCGATCACCCCATCCTACATTTAAGTAGTTCTAGGAGACTGTCATGTTTGACAGTCATGAAGGCTGACAAGAGGTCAAGAAGGCAGGATTCATTTTGGTCCAATATTTTTAGCGCATCATCAAAAATGTATGTGAGCAATGATTCAGTGCTGTGGCCATGGCAGAATCTGGATTGGAATTGATCTAAAAGACTGTATTGGATAATGTGGTTACACAGTTGAACATTGTTAGAACTGGGGGTCTCTAGTTGGCTGAGGCAGTTACCTTAGTCCAAATAGGGACCCTTGCTTCTAGTCAGGGAAAGGAGGGACACCCTCGTTGATAACCCCTGCTCACCCCCTGGTAGCTTGGCACGAGCAGCCAGGCTTATCTTCAAGGCAATGTGTAAAGTATTTGCAACCACACTCCCGGTGACACAGTGATAACACCACAAATGGACACCACACTGATGTATGAAAATAGCGGTATCTTTATCAAGCAGAAAAATATACGGTAAGACCAAACGATAAAAATCCAACATATGCGTAGTCGGAATATTTCACTTTGCAGGTTATTAGGCCAACAAACACTTGTAGGTTCTTGCGGTATTAATGAGCAGTTCACGATGTTCAAATGCAGTCCTAATGCAATGCTATGCAGTTCGTACTGCAGTTCGCATTATCAGACTAATGCAGTTCGTAATGCAAGAATAATGCAATCCTCAATGCAAGTAATCAGGCAGTTCGTAATGCAACAGTAATGCAATCCTCAATACACGTAATCAGGCAGTTCGTAATGCAAGAATAATGCAATCCTCAATGCAAGTAATCAGGCAGTTCGTAATGCAAGTATAACGCACTCCTTAATGCAAGTAATAAGGCAGTTCGTAATGCAGGAATAATACAATCCCTAATGCACGTAATAAGGCAGTTCGTAATGCAGGAATAATACGATCCCTAATGCACATAATAAGGCAGTTCGTAATGCAGGAATAATACAAGGCCAATCGACGCGATTAGCACGGGCACCACTAGGCCCCAACCACAGACAACAGTCCTGAACTTCCGAGGGCGGCCTGGTGCTGCTGGGCAGGTCCGGGCCGCTCGAGGACTCAGCGCGTCTAACACGATGCAGCGGGAGAGAGACGGGAGCACTCCAGTACTCCTCCTGCGCCTCCCCAGGCCACAAACGCTTGTGGCTCCCGACCGGAGTCCAAGCCTTACCTGGGGGATGCGCTGCCTCGCTCTCTCTCTCTGCCCGCTCGTCGGACGTCCTGCTGGGCGCTCCCGATGACGACGCAGCTCCGATGCAAGGCGACTCTGTAGGTTACGGCGCTGCCTTCTCCGTTGCTGACGATCTTGGGCAGATTCTTCTTGCGAACAACGATCACGATTACCTCACGACTTCCTTAGCTTTACAAAATCCTTCAGCACGTTGCGGCTCAGGCCGGCGGCGGTGATCTTGATCTGCAGCCTCAGTTACGATGACGGCTCGGGCCACAAACAGCTACACAGCAGCGTGGACGATGATTCACGCTGCGGGGGCACTGCAGTCACGGGGCACTTTCCAACCAGTACCACGGACCCCACGGCAGTCTCAGGCTGCACACGCACAAAGCGTCGCTGAGACTCGGTTGGGTTTCGGGCCACACAGTCCCGGTGCAATGCTTACGAAGGTCTCAGGCTGCAAAAAGCACATGCACACAGCGTCGCTGAGACACACTTGGAAACTTTGATGTTCCTGAGTTTCCACAACAGGGAGACAGCTCTCCTCGGGCCCTTGGAGACAAGTTACTTCGGGACACAGCACACAGCAAAGTCCTTTCAAGCAGGGGGACACAGCACACAGCAAAGTCCCTTAGCCTCTCCTTAGTTAAATCAGCAAACTGCAGGCCAGCCCCAGAACACACAGCAAGGTCTTGATCAGTCCAACGTTCAGGGGCTTCAGCTCTCATAGTTATACCCCTAAATGTCTTTGAAGTCTTTGTGTTCAGGGGGCACTGACCCCTGTCCAAACCAGTTCTGGGTGTCTTCCTGCCAGCGACACCTTCTTCCTTTGATAGTGGGGGTCCGGTTCATCAATCACTCAGCAGGAGGGGGAGCCATTCTTTTATGGCAGCAGCCCATGCCTCTTCACCTCCAGGGGGCTACTCCTCCCCCCTATACTCCAGATGCAGGTCAGCCTGTTGCTGTCTCACCTACTCCTCCCCTGGGTCAAGACATTTCCCAGATCCTATCACATTCAAATCCAGACAGTCAATCCACAACCAGGCAGAGACACACAGAATTGTTAGATCAAAAAACCAGCCACTTCTAAAAGCGTGGTTTCTAAACACACAATTCAAAAACCACCTTCACAAAAGATGTGTTATTAAATTGTGAGTTCAGGCACACTAAACTTCACCTCTCCATCTTAAGCCTATGGGAAGATAGGCTGGAAACATATTACACAGCCTTCCCCATTCTGTCCTATGGGCAAGATGGCCTTGCAACAGTGAAAAACGAAATGGAGAGTATTTCACTGTTAGGACATGGTACACACCTCAGTACATGTCCTACCTTTCACAGACACTGCACCCAGCCCAGGGGGGTACCTTGGGCCTACTATAGGGGTGTCTGATGTGCATGGAAAGGGAAGGGTAAGGCCTGGCAAATGGGTGCACTTGTCAGGACAACATGGCAGTTACCAAACTGCGCGCAGGCACTGTTGTGGCAGGCCTGAGTTCTCTCTTTAGGGCTACTTGTGTGGGTGGCACAATTAGTGCTGCAGGCCCACCAGTAGCATTTGCATTACCAGCCCTGGCACACATAGTGCACTTTACTAGGGACTTTACTAGTAAGGCAAACATACCAATTATGGACAACCAATTACCATAACACTTTATACAGGGAGCACTTGCACTTTGACACTGATCAGCAGTGGCAAAGTGTCCAAAGCATCTAAGTTGGCAACACCATGTCAGAAAAAGGTCTAGGGGAAGGCAAAAGTTTAGGGAACTTCGCCAAAAAGGGCCAAGTCCAACACAACCCCCTCCCAGCCTAAAGCCAGGGTAGACCAATCAACTACCTTGATGGACTTCCCTGCTTGGGGCGATAGAACACGGACGCGGGCCCGCTACCGCAGGGACACCCTCCAGTTCTATGCCTTCCTGACCCCAGGGGTTCCCTTGGTCACTACTCCCTGGGCCAACTATGCTACTCCACGGGTACTTCCTGGCAGTCGGGGGCCCTCTAGGGGTGCTGGTCCCTCGCCAACTCCCACCTAGAGCGGTACCCCTGGAAGACCCATCGGCCAGGATACTGTCTCCAGTTATCCTGCCCTCCATGTTAGAGGTGGGGTTACCCCGGTCACTTATAGGGGACGTAGCCCTTCTGGCTGGGCCCTGACCCATGGGTTTTCCCACGGGGGAACACCTCCCCCCTTAACCTTCCATTTACATTTCTGGGCCTGCCATTCAGGAATGGCACCCACAAACTTCTGAACCGCGGGAGCTCTGGTGACAGATGCCCCACGTTCTCCTGATGCTAGGTGTTCTTCCTCACACAGCTGGCAAGTAGGCGCTAGGCCTCCAACCTGGTGCTCCTCTAAGGACCCCTCCAGTCTCTGGGGTGGGGTTGTGGACCCCTGGGGATGCTGCTCACACTCCCTCCCTCTCCTTTGAGACAGGGCGCTAGCCCGCATGCCCTCCCCACTACTCTGGGACCTAACTGCTCTACTTCGCTTCTCTTCCCTCCCTAATGCCTCTTCAGACCCTTGGTCCCTTGACCAGGGGTCGGGCTCTTGTGCAAGTTCCCGGGAATCAAAGAGCTCGCACCCTAACAAGTGTTGGCGCAACCCTGGAAAATAATTACTGAGCCTAGGCTCCCTGGGGGCCAAATTGAGCAACCCCTTCAAATCATTTGTCATGCTAACCATCACCCAATCATCCAGTGCACGCGTGTAGGCATCCCCCCTTCACCCTGTGGGTAATCTTGCAATAAGCCTGTGGGAATGTATACATTACCCGCTGGCACTGGTTGTGTGCTGCCACCATTCGAACTGGACTCCACCTGTTTAGCCTTAATGTCCAGTTCCCTCATGCTTAACTCATGAGCCAAGAGAATCTTTTTCTACTCCAAGGCGAGAGCGTTCTTGCTCTCCTCTGCTTGCTTTTCACTTTCAATGAGCAGCTTCTTCTCCTCTGCTTGAGCTTTAAGTTTTAAAACCTCCAACTCATGCTCTCTGACCGTTTGGTTTTCCTCCAGCTCCTCTGGGGAAAAACTCCGCCCGGAATGGTCACTACCAGCCCCTAAGGCTGGCATTCCCACTGGCAAATCCTGTAGGCCAAATCCATTCCCTGGGTCATCCTCATCCACCTCAGCATCATCTGTCTCCTGAGCCTCTTTGGCTTCCCACCCGGCCCTCAAGGCCATTTGCAGCTCCTACTTCTTGGCGCTACTTTTCATGGGACATCCCAAAAGCTCTGCAGAATTGCCTCAATTGATCAACTTTGTAGGTAAGCAATGCCTCAATGTCGAACTCCAATTCTGCAACCTCACTGGCTACTTGACTCCTCTGAGACATGATGTGTGGCTTAAAGGTCGCTCAAAAATAGAACCAAAATTCAAGAACACGATAAGTGGTTACGTCATGGTCTGCGCTAAAACCAGCGATGTACACCAATCACTGTGAGTGAATTTGCAAATCCACGTTCCAATCCCACACCGCTGACCACCAGTGTTAGAACTGGGGGTCTCTAGTTGGCTGAGGCAGTTACCTTAGTCCAAATAGGGACCCTTGCTTCTAGTCAGGGAAAGGAGGGACACCCTCGTTGATAACCACTGCTCCCCCCCTGGTAGCTTGGCACGAACAGCCAGGCTTATCTTCAAGGCAATGTGTAAAGTATTTGCAACCACACTCCCAGTGACACAGTGATAACACCACAAATGGTCACCACACTGATGTATGAAAATAGCGGTATCTTTATCTAGCAGAAAAAAATACGGTAAGACCAAACGATAAAAATCCAACATATGCGTATTCGTAATATTTCACTTTGCCGGTTATTAGGCCAACAAACACTTGTAGGTTCTTGCGGTATTAATGAGCAGTCCACGATGTTCAAATGCAGTCCTAATGCAATGCTATGCAGTTCGTACTGCAGTTCGTATTATCAGACTAATGCAGTTCATAATGCAAGAATAATGCAATCCTCAATGCAAGTAACCAGGCAGTTCGTAATGCAAGAATAATGCAATCCTCAATGCACGTAATCAGGCAGTTCGTAATGCAAGAATAATGCAATCCTCAATGCAAGTAATCAGGCAGTTCGTAATGCAAGTATAACGCACTCCTTAATGCAAGTAATAAGGCAGTTCGCAATGCAGGAATAATACAATCCCTAATGCACGTAATAAGGCAGTTCGTAATGCAGGAATAATACAAGGCCAATCGACGCGATTAGCGCGGGCACCACTAGGCCCCAACCACAGACAACAGTCCTGAACTTCCGAGGGCGGCCCCGGTGCTGCCGGGCAGGTCCGGGCCACTCGAGGACTCAGCGCATCTAACGCGATGCAGTGGGAGAGAGACAGGAGCACTCCGGTACTCCTCCTGCGCCTCCCCAGGCCACACACGCTTGCGGCTCCCGACCGGAGTCCAAGCCTTACCTGGGGGATGCGATGCCTCACTCTCTCTCTCTCCCCGCTCGTCGGACGTCCTGCTGGGTGCTCCCGATGACGACGCAGCTCCGATGCAAGGCGATGCTGTAGCCGGACAGGTTACGGGGCTGCCTTCTCCGTTGCTGACGATCTTGGGCAGATTCTTCTTGCAAACAACGATCACGATTACCTCACGACTTCCTTAGCTTTACGAAATCCTTCAGCACGTTGCGGCTCGGGCCGGCGGCGGCGATCATGATCCGCAGCCTCAGTTACGATGACGGCTCGGGTCACAAACAGCTACACAGCAGCGTGGACGATGATTCACGCTGAGGGGGCACTGCAGTCACGGGGCACTTTCCAACCAGTACCACGGACCCCACGGCAGTCTCAGGCTGCACACGCACAAAGCGTCGCTGAGACTCGGTTGGGTTTCGGGCCACACAGTCCCGGTGCAATGCTTACGAAGGTCTCAGGCTGCAAAAAGCACACGCACACAGCGTCGCTGAGACACACTTGGAAACTTTGATGTTCCTGAGTTTCCACAACAGGGAGCCAGCTCTCCTCGGGCCCTTGGAGACAAGTTACTTTGGGGCACAGCAAAGTCCTTTCAAGCAGGGGGACACAGCACACAGCAAAGTCCCTTAGCCTCTCCTTAGTTAAATCAGCAAACTGCAGGCCAGCCCCAGAACACACAGCAAGGGTCAGTCCTTCTCTTCAGTCTCTTCAGCTGTTCTTCCTTGGCAGAGGTTCCTCTTGACCACGAAGTAGTTTCAATCCTTTTCAGTCTTGATCAGTCCAACGTTCAGGGGCTTCAGCTCTCATAGTTATACCCCTAAATGTCTTTGAAGTCTTTGTGTTCAAGGGGCACTGACCCCTGTCCAAACCAGTTCTGGGTGTCTTCCTGCCAGCGGCACCTTCTTCCTTTCATAGTGGGGGTCTGGTTCCTCAATCACTCAGCAGGAGGGGGAGCCATTCTTTTATGGCAGCAGCCCAGGCCTCTTCACCTCCAGGGGGCTACTCCCCCCCCTACACTCCAGATGCAGGTCAGCCTGTTGCTGTCTCACCTACTCCTCCCCTGGGTCAAGACATTTCCCAGATCCTATCACATTCAAATCCAGACAGTCAATCCACAACCAGGTAGAGACACACAGAATTGTTAGAACAAAAAAAACAGCCACTTCTAAAAGTGTGGTTTCTAAACACACAATTCACAAACCGCCTTCACAAAAAGATGTGTTATTAAATTGTGAGTTCAGGCACACTAAACCTCACCTCTCCATCTTAAACCTATGGGAAGATAGACTGGAAACATATTACACAGCCTTCCCCATTCTGTCCTATGGGCAAGAAGGCCTTGCAACAATGAAAAACGAAATGGAGAGTATTTCACTTTTAGGACATGGTACACACCTCAGTACATGTCCTACCTTTCACAGACACTGCACCCTGCCCAGGGGGGTACCTCCTTGGGCCTACTATAAGGGTGTCTGATGTGCCTGGAAAGGGAAGGGTAAGGCCTGGCAAGTGGGTGCACTTGTCAGGACAACATGGCAGTTAGCAAACTGCGCGCAGGCACTGCAGTGGCAGGCCTGAGTTCTCTCTTTAGGGCTACTTCTGTGGGTGGCACAATTAGTGCTGCAGGCCCACCAGTAGCATTTGCATTACCAGCCCTGGCACACATAGTGCACTTTACTAGGGACTTTACTAGTAAGGCAAACATACCAATTATGGACAACCAATTACCATAACACTTTATACAGGGAGCACTTGCACTTTGACACTGATCAGCAGTGGCAAAGTGCCCAAAGCATCTAAGTTGGCAACACCATGTCAGAAAAAAGGTCTAGGGGGAAGGCAAAAAGTTTAGGGAACTTTCGCCAAAAAAGGGCCAAGTCCAACAAACATGAACACATTTTTCAAGGAGCTTTGCTAGTGTTGTAATCGTAGAGATTGGGCGGTAGTTGTTTAGGTTTAAGAGGTCAGCCGTCATTTTTTAAAAAGGGGCACTCAGATATCAATCGTTGAAGTAACAGCCTTGACTATTTTAGTCTAGAGAGGGAGTAAGGACATTTTGATCTTCCTAAAGATGTTAGTTGGTAGAGGGTTGTTGAAGTGGCTTACGGGTTTTAGTGTTGTAAGGATTTGAGGATGGTACTTTCATGAAAATTTTGAATATGCTTCACGTAGCACTGTTTTTGGAGGTGTGAACTGGGATGCCCGGTGTCTCAGCAATCAAGGGTGTGGGGGTGCTACCATGAGGCGTGAGAGGAAGGTGCTCTGAGGCTGACCCCAGGTCATTTTTAGATTTTTCTTGTCTTTTCCATGAAGAAGGAGGTGGAATTTGGTTGTTGCTTGGAACCTGAGGAGGGAGAGTTGGATTGCTTATTGGATTGTAACTTGACCAGTTTGAACAGTCTTTTGGGATGATTTCTAGCTTTGTCTAATTAGCTTGTAAAGAAATTCGCTTTGGACCTTTTAATTGGTTTGTTGTAGATGTTCTTCAGAGATCTCAGCAGTTTAAGGTTTTTGAGGGACAGTGAGTGGTTGAATTGTTATGAAAAAAGGAACATCGTCATGTTTGCGTTGATGGCTCCATGGTGTTCTTCAGCTGGAAGGAAAAAGCCAGGGCTTTAGCACTTTGCTAAATGCAGCTGGTTCTGAAGGTTTTCATATGAACAATAAATGTGTTGTTAAGTTTGAGGTCTGGGCTTAGAAGATCAATTCCCCAGTCTAATTCTGAGTGAAATATTTAAGTGGCAACTTAGTTTCAGATTATGGGGCATATTAATCAATGTGTTGCGTCGCCCTTGCTCCAAGCAAAGGTGGTGCAAGGGTGACACAACACTAAAGTAAGATTTATCAAGCAACGCATGGACACCTTGCATAGCCCTGCATGACTTGATAAATCTGGAGTAACGCAACTCAGGGTAAATCGCTGTTTTGCATTGCTCTGTCCCAGAAAGACGTTCCATTGGTAAACCATGGATGTTCCCACGCATCCATCCATGGATTTTGGTGCATTCCCAGATTTACCAACACTGGTAAACCTGGGACTGTGCCACAATGCTGTGCCACCTCAGAGGAGGCACAACAAGGAGAAATATCTTTATTTCTCCTCGTTGTTTCCTCTTTCTAAGTGTGCAGCATTCTGCAGCACACTTAGAAAGAGGAAAATGCGTGAGGATTGTTTTTGTGCAGGAAGGCTCCCCTACCTGCACAAAAACAATCCTACCTACAACGCAGTCACCCTTGCACCACGGTGCAAGGTTGCCTGGGTTGCCACTAGACAGTCAAAAGGGTACCAGCACAAGGAAAGGATAGAAATGTGCCGTATAATGGTAAATAAGGCGCATTTCTGCCCTCTCCCTTTCAAGAAGTGCAGCAAGGTGGCTTCTGCGCAGCGTTAAAGTTAGATAAATATGCCTCTCTATTTTTCTGTGAGGGAAGAATAGTTTGGTTCCATGCACAAGCTCTTCTTAATAAAGAGCGTTCTTCCAACTGGAAACCAGTGTAGCACGCTTAGGGCTGATGTGGTTCCCTTGCATATACATAAGCTATATACATAGTCAGAGAATTTGGGTTGTTGGTTGACTGGAGAGTGAGCCCCGGCCAAGCAACAGCCACAATACCTTGCAGGGTAAACCACAAAAAGTCACTAAAATAACCTCTGCTTAACCCTGGGTAGCTTGGCAGAAAAAGCAGTCAAGTTTAACTTGATGGCAATGGGCAATGTGTAAAGTATTTATGCAGCACACAAACAGTAATAAAGAGAAAATATAACATTAAAAAAATTCCACATCAATTTAGAAAAACAGAGTAAATCTTAATAAACTATTTGACATCAAAACAACAAAAATCCAAACAATAGAACCGGAGGTATGAAAAAAACTAGTGGCTAAAAGATCAAGGCACCAACTGAGGACATCTAGTTGCGTGAGACGTGGTCAAAGTAGAAAAATATGGCCGACCGCGATGGAGCGCAGTTTGGATAGAAGTGGATTGTGCCCAGTCAGCGCTTACCTTTGGACTTTCTGTGGAAAATATTCTGAGAAGGCAAAGTTCAGTGGGGTAAGGCTGCAGGAGTTGTCCGAGGAGGGAGCATCGTTGTCAGATAGCCTTTAGGATGTAGCCACAGTGAAGATTTCTACGTCAGGACTTAGTCTCTGAAATGGAAGTTGAAAATCTCCAGTGGGAAGAGGCAGAGGGCTGTAGCCGAAGACAGTTCCACGAGGCCGGATACCCCTTTGGAGAAGGACAGCTGAAATTTATTTGCTGCTATAGAGGAGAACTTAGAGGGAGAAGCCGTAAAGTTAATCCGACCAGCGATGCACCTCAGGCAGACAGGCGAGCAGGTGGGTCTGAGTCTCCTCCTGGTTCTCAGAGCAGTTTTTAGCCAAAAATTGTATACGTCTCTAAGTCCCAGCGTTTGGATTTTGGCTATCTGCCCACCTTCAGCACCACTTCCAAGGGTCCAGGACTGGTGGGGCACCATTTGGAGGGTAAGGACTCAGCCCTTTGGAGTCACTCAGGTAGTCCTGGGTTCAGTAGAGTCCTTTCATCAGCATAGCAGTCCTTCTTCCTGGCAGAGTATCCACAGGTCCAAAAGTGTACTGAAGAGCTGGTGTCTGAGGTCCTACTTTTATTCCCTGATGCCCTGGTTCTGGATGGTGGGAGAAACTTCTAGACAGTGGCTTTGAAGTGCATGGAATTTCCTGACTCCCTTGCCATGGCTCCAAGCTGGCTACAGTGACAATGGGTAGATGTTAGGTCCTTTTTGTGAGGGCAGAGCACTCCCTATTCAGTTGCAAGTGGGGCTGTGCTCAACTCGGCCCTCTCATCCTGCTATTAGATAGCCCATTGTAGGAAACTGGGTCATTAGTTGTGTGGCCTATGATAGATTCAACCCAGTTCTGTGACTGGGGGTGAGTGTCTGAAAAGATTCAGCGCTCCATCCATCATCTCCTTGTGTTTTCTTTGTTCGCCCAAAGTTGGCAGTGCATGCCCAGACGTGGGTCCCTTGCTCACCTTGCCACTGGATTTAAGCTAGCCTGGCTGATGAGGGGAGTTACTCCAAAACAGGTCCCAGGATGGTTGTTTCCAGTCCAGAGTAGACCGGGCTTGGCAGTTTGGGCTGGATTGTGCCCATGAGGAACAGGGTCAAGACTGATTTGCATATGGCTGGGTCTGATCTTGGGTGGCAAAGTGAGCTAAAGAACGATGATGGATTCAACCCAGATCTGTGACTGGTGGTGAGAGTCTGAAAAGTTTCAGCGCTCAGTCCATCATCTCCTTGTGTTTGCATTAACGTTTGGCTGACATCCAGGTGTAAACTCTGGTCACTCCCATGAATGATGCTGTGGCCAATCAGCTTCAGAGGTGTGCCTGCTGTGGCAGACCTCTTTCATTAAGGAAGATGAAAACGAGATTTGCCCACTTCAAAAGAAGCAGGACCCTGACATAAAACTTCAAAGACTCAGACCTTAAATTACATTTGGTGACTGGAAAAGGACTATAAGAAGGGGAGGTTAAGTCCCAAAAAGTTGTCATCTGACAACCAGCAAGACGGGAAGTGTGAGAGAATCTGTGCAAGACTTCTGCCTGTGAACAGGACTGGGGGCCCAGGCCTGCTAGTCTCCCTGTTGGGTGAGGGGGCATGACCCAGGGAAACCAAGATCACTTGCCCTAGAGCCTGGGACACCATCACCTGCCTGCTTGCCCAGACCAGTGCACCTGTAGGAAAGACGAGGGCATTGGAGGGAGCGAGGTCTAGTGGGGAGCCTTGCCAAGAGGAATCCCTGAGATGTGAGGAGAGCGACTGTGCACCGATTGGGTCAGTGCCCATGTGCAGGAACAGTCCAGTGACCCCTGTATACCAGGAGAGGGCCTCCATGATCACAGCCATGAGATCTGCACTGTGCAGGAAGCACCATGCCCCCACAGCCGCACCATATGCCAGAAGGGGGAGCTGGGGAACTTAATTGGGCTGGAGCACGAGACTCTTGTCCACCGTGTTTAGGGCAATCACACCGAAGAATCTATGCCTGATAGTGAGCCATGCTGCAACCCCATATGCCAGAAGGGGCTGCTGGTATCGTTGTGGCCAACTGTTTGGGTTGTGGACCGGACAAGAGTTTTACTGCTGGTACCCGCAGGCCTAGCCCGCCAACGGCACCTGACTGTTTCCCCAAGGATCACGGATGTCACAGAGGCTGTCGCACCCTTGCTGGATTTGCAGTCGAGAGCCGGGAGACCCCTCCCCCTTTTGTTAGGGGAAGAGCAATTTACCTTTTGTGTCCTCCAAGCGGGAACAGCTCCGATCACTAGCAACTGACCAGCAGTGCTGGTCGACAGAAAGAGCCTACACTGCTAGGTGTTGCCGTGTCCATTGCAAGTCCTGGATCCGGACTTGGGAGCATCTGAGGAGAGTGCACCCACTGCCCAGCTGAACACTGTCACACCAGCAGCGAGGCTAAGACTGCAACCGGGCCTTTGGGGCCCTGGGGGATCCACTGCTGAAGATACTGCAGGCCATAGACAATGTTGACTGAAATCCTGAAGAGTCAAAAGGGAACTCTTGAGTATGGCCTAATAGTTTGCATTCCCTGAATGTGGCCACCAGTGAATGGGGAATAACCCTAAACACGTTACACAAAGGAGGGTGGGACAGGGATTTGCCTGACAACTGCTAGAGCCACAACCTCAAGGGGGATTGTGCTGTTGCTTCTGAATGTTGTATTCCTATGTGTAGAGTTAGAAATAAAATGCAATTTATTCTTTAAAAAGCATGTATTTGACTGGACATTAATTTATTTCTCATACTGAATCGTGCTCACTGACCTGTATCTATATCCCCCCGAGGGAGACTTGACCGCTCGACCGCAGCTACAACTGAGAATCAAGTGCAGGAGGGGTACTTGGCCCAGGTGACTGAGATCCATAGCAGGTCAGGCCCTGTGACATCAGGAGTAAAAGGCCTCAATCTCCAAGGTAGGGCCCAGTATCCCCTTCATGCCCCATGGCCCTCTGAAAGGGGTTCTGACAGCTTTCAATGAACTTTCCCTGTTCCCTATGACTTGCAACATTTGTCAAGGTCCTTCCGCTACCTTACGCTGTGACTACTAGTCTATTCATTTGCGGAAAGTTTTTTAATTGTCTAAATGTTTCATATTGGTACGAACATCACCGGATGAGATTAGCATAGAGGGTGTTGAGAACATTTTTAGAATTGGGATGGTGCTTATCTGTTAAGGTGAACAATGAATATTATTCTTGTGTTCTGATTTTCTGAATAACTGATTCTTTTGCACACACAATGATTTTGTCATTTTAGTAATTTCCTATGTAAGAATTGTGTATAAGAACCCCTTGATTTTGGGGACGAGCCAAAACTTCCCTGTTCTACTAGTGATGGTGTCCAAATTCTTTCTGATTTTACTGTCTATTGAGACTTACAATATTTCTTGATTTTTATATACTCTTTATAATTTTGCATTTGAGAACCTTCATGGCTTTGACTCTGTACTGCCTATTTGAATCTCTGTAATAAAACCCTTTAACATTTAATTGATCTAAAACTCAAGTACTGAGTAGGCCCCATTGCTTAATAACCTGCAGTAGTCTGCTATTTTATTGTTGGGGAGGTGCTTTAACGTTAAGGCACATTGCCTCGTGAAATTAAGGTTTTCCACCTTCTCTGATCTAGAAAACTGTGAGAGAAAAGAATGAGGTAAATTATGGGATGTCCAAATTGTGGGGTGCGGTTTTGCTCCCCCAGAAGCGATTTTGAGAGAGTATTGCTTGGAGTAATGATCAGCACAGATGGGCAGTTGGGGCTCATGAGTGTCTAAAATGTTCAGCTTAGAGAAAATGACACTTAGAAAATATCTAATAGTGTGCATTTATATGAAGGTACACTGCTGGAGTTCAAGATATTCTACTCTTGAAGGAATGCATCTTGCATTGTTGCAATTAGAGAAAATGAACCTGATATTAAAATCCCCAACACTTATCAGTGAATGATGATAAAAAAAAGCCAAAGTAGTCAAGGAAAGCTCAGGTGACGAGATGACTAAGTAGACTGGTAAAAATTAGTTTGAGAACTGTGGTAAAAAGTGGCACTTCGCAATAAGCAATCCAGAATCAGATGCTTAGGTGCATAGGAAGGTAAACAAAGACAGAATAGACTGAATGCTACCTAACCTTCTAGAACATATATTTGGTTGATTCTGCAGGTCAATGCTTGAGACATATGGGATTGCTCCATAAACAGTGGGTGCATTTTTGCATGCCAAGTACATTTGGAGAGGCAGGACAGGACTAGTAAGGTGGAAATAGGGATAAGACAATAAGAAATGAAGGTCAAGGTAGGGTAATACAGGTTTGCCAATTTTAGGGGCGGAACATCAGAGGGTGGTCAGGATGGGCCAGGAGTAATTTTAGGACTTCAACATGACTTTCATGGGTATAACTGGGAGAAGCTGACAGGATTGGACATGATAAGGTAAAGTCATGATTAGTCAGTAGATGAAAATGGTGTTGGGTCAGATGGGGGTATGGCAGTTCTGGCTTGGTATAGTATTGTATTCAAGTGTTTTGGAGAGAACTGAAAATACATATACAAGGCATATTTACAAAAAAATGTTTAACTGACATAAGAACAGTGCGGGTAGGAAAGAATGAGGGGAGAGGAGAAGGAGGAATGCTTGTGACAAGGTAGAGGGGTTGGCACGGAGGAGGGGGAGCTAAGGAAAGGGGAAATCCAAAAGGCTGGTTATGAATAAAATGAGATTCACAGGCGAGTAAGGAATGAGGAGTTTAAGTCAGGTTGTAGGTAAAACATTACAACATCCATTATGTTAACTAAGATATTCCTGAGAGGAGAAGAAACAGAGTTAGTATCAATTGAGAGTGGTGAATTTGGTGGGTTAGTGCACATGTGGAGCTCAAGAAAAAGTAGTGTGGGGGAGAGAGAAACAAAGTATAAAGATTTGGGAAATAGAGTTATGAGGATAGCAGTGGTGCAAGATGGGGAGCATCAAGGTGACATGTGGGACTTGGGTGGATTCTGACTAGGCGTTAATGTTCCTGAAGGATGATTGATGGATGGAAAAGAATCAAAATAGGAGACGACTGGTTGTATGGCAGACGTGTTTGGTAAGTTTAAGGCTCATGGTGGAAGTAACAACTAGAAAGGATGGTGGGTTGCAAGAAGGGGTAGAAGAATAAGGGTGTTAGAGGTCAAAAAGAATGGGGTGTGCATGTTAGTAGGTGAGTGAGGCAGGGAAGGTTTTGAGGGATGAGAGGATGAGAAAACATTCAAAGTAGTTATTGCTAAGATTATGAGGTCTGCGGAGTTCCTGAACTGAATAGGCCAAAGGGATGGAAGAGAGATAGGGAGCAGGCTATATTGTCATCATAACAATTCAAAGCATGTGGGTTTAGGTGTATCTCAGGGCCATCAGCTTCCTATATAAGTATATATCTATGCTGCGTTCGGGGAGGCACAGTTAAACAGGACACAGCAATAGAGAAAGGACTTATAAGTAGCAGCCACCAAGGAGTACAAAATTCAATATGGCACTGGAGTCACACAGTGCTGTGTTGACTTGAAATTAATTATTAAAAGTGGTATGCTATGGGAAGACAGTGGGACATTCATTGTAGGAACTTTCACAGTTATGTGGTACAATCCTATTTTCTTTTTAGCCTAAAGAATTATCTTTAGTTCTTCTTTTTCAGTTGTTTGAGTTATACCCACATCACGTTTAACACAGGATTGCTCACAACTATTTGAAGAATTGTTCTAATAAATACACATATATTACAAAATATACATATCCTGTTCTATCCCCTCAGCCTACTGATTGTTACCAAAAGGTTAATAAAAAAGGGATAACACTCCTGAAGATGGAGTGATGGCATGTTCCAGAATGCAGAGGCATGCATTACCTATATGTGATGAAATCATAAAGAACATTGAATGACTCTATTTAAAACCCACATTCAAGAAATGCTGTAAATTAGATTTTGAAAGATAATTTATTAAGAATAAAAAATCCCTTTGTAAGAGGACACATGGAGATAGACTCAAATTATTGCTTGGACTAAGCTTGGGCTCTTTTGCACCACTGAGTGATTAGGATTGCAATGCCTACAGGTTCCGGTTCTGTGGGTAATCAATGGATTTGTTGGTCAGTCTATGGTTCACCCATACATCTATATATTTAGATGAGGAAGGCACAGGTAGAGCCAGATGTGTTGTTGTAATGAATAAGGGAGATTCAGTACTTCAAAGAATGGATATGACTATGCTTAATCGGTCTACATGTTGGGAACGGAGCAACTTAGGTGCTACTCAAAGGGGTACAGTTCCTAATGACATGTAAATGCAAACATTAATTACCCAGAAAACTTATGGGATTCAGCCCGAAGATGTTTGAGTAAGCTCCAGGGAGGTGAGGATCCCGGCAAATATAAAGGTGATTATATAACAACCAATCTATAGGATCAACCGAGGGGCAGCATTGGTGCCACCGCAGTGGCACACTTCCAAACAAAATGTAAATACAAATGAATATATACAAGTAAATCTATGAAATTCACACAGAATGGATGCCCACTCAAGTCAGAGTTCTCACCAAAAATGCAATTCATTGTATGCCAATGAGTTAGTAGTGTCTACCCAGATGCAGAATAGGTGCTAATTAGGGAAGCACATTTCCTAACAGAATTACATTTACTAATGAATATATCCTGAACAATCAATGGGGTTTCTCCAACAGCAGTGTTGTTGTGATCCAGCTAGGTGCAGCTCCAATCATAAAATGCAAGTACTTATAGGCTGATAAGTTCATGCTTGTCATCTTGTACATGTGTGCACAAGACAGGACTAGTGCAACATTCTATATGACTCTGAGCTTTGCATGCCTGAAGTAAGAGCCTGAGATGCTTTAATTTTTGTATTTGGATACCTTTCAGCCAAAGCGGTACCATTTTCCTACACTAATAGTTAGGGTATTCAAGGTATTAATTTTCACCCTTCTCAGTGGTGCTCACATTTAAGAGTTCTGACTGGAGAATATATAAATCAGCCCTGTATGGATTTAAACTCTGAGTTGATGGTATGCACAGCTCTGAGTAGGAAGTCGGCTAGCAGACCTCATGCAGCTCAATTGTCTCAGAGCTCAGTTAGATGCCAACAGAAAAGAGCTCAATAGCAAATGCCCAGGCATGTGTGGTGCTCCCATTGGCCTGCCTGGTTGTTACATTTCATGCATGTTTGGGGATGCTGTTGAATGTGTGGCCAAGAGAGTGCTTTAATATTCCTCATCTAATGATAGGCTAATTGAAGAAAGTGTGGTGACATGAGAAGAGAGCAGTGCAGGTGCTGAGCTGAAAGTGCTAACTTGCTTCCAAAAACCTGGATGTTAAACACAGTGGGCACATGATGGAAGTCCAGATTCTTTAAATATTTAGGTTAATTTTATGAATAAGAATACCTACCTTACAGTACAGATGTATGTTCCAGAATCCTTAATTCCTATTGGTGAAAACCACAGAGCATTTCCTTGTGATGTGAGATTAGTATCTCTGGTAAAGTCTATCTTTACCACACTCTTATCTTCCTGTACTCTGAACCATTCAATGTCTTTATTATAGGATGATGATACGTTAAAAATATTTTTTGGGTTTGAAGATGGTAGGGCACACTGGACGAAAAAATTATCTTCGTTGAAAGCATGGTATCTCCAAGCAGGCTCACTCTCTGAACAACCTGAAAGATTAGAGAGTTGGTTAGCACACCTCAATAGGACGCATAATTAATGCAGTATTACATTGAGTGATGGCTGGCATCTGTTGTATGAAAGGAAACACAGGCATGATCACTATTCCTGCATATCCTTACACAGCCGATTGATGAGAAATTACTTGAGTAAACCCCTCATAGCCCAGCTGACATTTTAGTACACAGGAGCCTGCAATCGCTTTATAAAAGCTCATCTCTTATTTCCTCAATTCAGAAGACTTGTGACATCAATAGTCACCTGTGATAAAGAAATGATGTAGCCGCTCACCTGTAGGAAACATTTGAGTTCTGCCACCACAAAGCCTGCTGCCAGAGCTACCAGTCAAGGGGGAAAGGCAGATCACAGAGCACAATTAAAGTTACACTTTAAAAATTAAAACAAAACGTGGGATTTCCTTCTTCTGTTCTGTATTTGTAGATGAACAGTGATAAGCAGAAAAGAGATATTTATGACAACATGTATATTTTTCCATGCTTTAGGTAACTATAGGTTAGATAGAACCTCACTGCATGATTTTACATATTCTGAGCAACAACGTCATTAAAAAGCAGGTTTAACTGATTCTAAAATATTTTTGCAATAAATATCTAACTGCTTTTAAGTGTGTTTAATTTTACACTAGAGATTTTATTTTTTCCATATTTACAAACATCCTATCTCTTTCATATAAAATAGCACAACACCATATGTGGTTTGTGGGAAGGGTTATGGTGTGAGCATGTATTATAAGGAATAAGTACCTCCTGGCAAGGATATAGCAAGTCACCTTCGGCCTCCTTCGTCTATATGGTTACAGAACTACTCTGTGACTGCTGAATATTGTTATGATGTGCAGTAAAGGTATGTGTGTGTGTGTATATATGTGCATAGGAGTGAGTGATTAGGCAAAGATATGAAGTTAATTGTTGCTTTTTTTTAAAGTGAAGGGCAACTTAACAGTGAACATAATTCAGGCAGGAAAGCAGGGGCTATTGCTGTCTTCATCAAGTTATTTGAGTTACTTAACAGCGGAGAGTTCAGTGGGCACATTTGATTAATGTACAAGATCTGCTTTTTTTTAATTTACTTTGTATCCCACATTTGAATCAAACAAAGTTTGTTCACTATTATTAAATCACCATCACTGACAATAACTACTTATTGTCAGACATTTTTTGTCTCAGTTGAAGATAACCTCCCATAGTAGGCATCAAAATTGTCAGTTTGGAATCAAACAAGACATGCTGACTGACTGTATAGCCATGGGATATTTGGTGACATAACTTATTTATTTGATTTTTTTTTATATTACTCCTGCTAAAATTGCAAAATGGAGGCGCGAATATGGTACATATGCCCTCAGTGTCAAGTCCAGAGGCTGTCTGGGGTACAGGAGTTTGCTAGTTGCCCTGCAAAAAGACTATTCTGGGACCTGGGTGCCCTTAAAATTATTGCAGCAGCTGATCTCCCTGTGAGATATGATGTCACCATTATTATGATGGGAATAACTGAGCAAAAAGTATCTTTTTTTACACCAATTTCTGTGGCAAATTTAAAGCTCGCCCAATGCAATGACGATCTAATTACCAAGACATTAACAACGTGGTTCAAGAAGTCCTTACTGTATTAAATTTTGGAGATCAGATGTATGCCTCATGCAAACTAAAAGATATAAGTGAGTTAGGGGAAATATTAATGTAACAGGTTTTGTTCATGTGAAAAGGGACTAATATGTTTATTCTTTGAGTCTGGAAATAAGGGTTAAAAGTTGGGAAGGATACAAATATTTGCATATCGTCAGCATAAAGATGACAAGTGAAACCAAACAACATAATGATCTCTCCCAGGGGTATAGTGGGGAAAGAAACAACCAGAGTACCCAGAAACGTGTATCCAACATATGTCTGGAGCACAACGCAGTTCAAGCTAGTATGGTCACAACTTTATGTAGTCAAGAAAGTCTGTTAACAACAAAATTTTATTAGACATGACAAGTAGAAACAAATTGGTCAATACAGGTACAGTCTTGCACTATTCAATATATGTCACATAGGAAAGATAAACATAAATTGAACAATATACAGTGCAAACCAAACGTGGCCTTAACACAATACAATTTCATCCAAATAGAGTCACAAAGTGCGGCTAGGTCCAAGCACAGCCAGCACAGCCAACATGTGTTTCGTCTTTGACTAAGACTTACTCAGAGCTGCAGAAGCAAAAAAGTACATGCATGAGATCACGGATACACGTTTATGGATTGGTAATCACCTCCAAGTTCATACACGAACACATGGAAAGTACCACAAGTTTGGCAACATGTGTTGATAACCACCCTAATGAGAAAATATTGCAAACATTGTGCACCAGACTGATCCTAAAAATACTTAAGAACACTGAATAAGTGAGAGAAATTTGAATAAGCCAAATTGTCTGACAAAGTGAACATAAAATCACATAAATTAGAGTACACAAACCTAGGTAAACCAAGAGCCAGTTTCCTTGAAACCCAGGAACGTGCACTGGGAAACTGCAACTGGCAAACGTGTACGAGTTGATAGAAAAGAGATCCATGAGTCAGAGAAAGTTCTATCAAACCGTTAAGAAGAAATACTGTTGAGTGGTTGGTTTATGGTGCCTAAAGTAGAGAGTTTCAAAAAGAGGGTTGTATAGTCAATGGGATGACATGTGGCAGCGAGCTCAATGAGTATTAGTATAGAAGACTGTTTATTATGGTGAACATGTGATAATGTTGGAAATGTGACACAGTCTCATCGTAGAGTTTAAAAGCCTGGTTTGAAATGGTTAATTACATTTTGGGAAATGAGAAATGAGATAAGGCAGTTAAAGACAAGATATTTTAAACTATTGGAAATAGAAGGGGCGTGAGACTGCACAGTACTTCACTGGACTGGATGGGTAAACTGTGGGTTTCTTGAGTGAAGGGAGTACAATGATAGATAGATTTAAATATTGATGTTAAGTCTCAAAGCTAACACAAGTTAAGCACCAGAGATAAAACAAGAATTTAAAAGTAAAAACAGGCTGATGTCTTGCCCTCTTATGTCATGTCTTGTGTTAAAATGGCAAGCGGTTTGATGATTTATGAGATAAAATTGTCTGATGGTGCACAGCAGAGATTATCATTCTTAATGGAAGGTATAAGTTCTACTGGTGATGTTGTACCAACAACCGATACATTGTTGCATTAGTGAAAATGAAAGGTGGAAAGAATGATTATGGGGCTAAAGCTGACTGGAGGGATCACAGGGTGTTTTTATTGTTAGGAATCTTAAAGGAGAACTGTGCTGCAAAGTTGAAGGCAGAGAGAGGGATGTTAGTGAGCGAGAGGGAAGGTAGAGAGAGTACTATTTATTGCATGAGGAAGACATTGTGAGTGGAGCCTATGGAGATAATCATATTTTGTAAGTAGTTAATCTTAGCTGTGTTTAGTGTGGATGAGAACTGATGGAAAGCTAGTTTGTAAGTTTCTGGGTTTTCGGAAGCTTTTGATTTATGCATTTTATAGAGGAGCGTTCTAATATTCATCTTCATGAAATTGATAAAGGGAGCGATTCCAGGTTGAGCAGATGGTGCAGTCGGGGATGAAAGCATATAGAGGATAATGGAATTTAAAGGCAGTTCTCAGTTATCATTAAATTTGTTGAGGGAAGGTGATTTAAACGGTGGTTCAAGGTCATTAGGAGGTTGGTCTAAATTTGTGATTAGGACTCTTTTATCTGAAGTTTGTTGTTTGTTGGGCCTCTAGGGAGTGGGACTAATGACTATCAGATATAGAATATATCAACAGAGATAGGTTGGCACACGATGGAGTGTCAGAGAGACATTCATTTCTTGTGAGCCTCCTTTTTTGAGTGCACTAAATACCAGGTATTTGTTCTGGACAAACTCTGAACTTCCATGCTTACACAAATTCCAATGCTGAAGTTGTTCCATGCAAAATACAACTTCTTACATGGATGGAACAATTCATTCCAGATGATAATTACAAGTTGTCAGCCCATCTCAGATAGATAACAGTTGGGCACTGCTGACAGGTATCCCCAAACTCCACCTGGCCCCTCTGAAGGCTCAACGTGATGCAGCTTCAAGATTTTGTATCTAATACCAGAAGTCTTGATTGCATCAATCCAGTCTGGGTCACCATCAAGTGGCTGTATACTGGAGCCGTGAGTTGATATGATATGTCCTACATAGTACATAAACTTCTTCTTTCTGAAATACTACGGTATCTACTTTGAGATCCTTAGGTGGATTTGCCTCCCTTCTGAGCTCTGAGCAGATCCTTCTTGAAATCCCAAACTCAAGCAAAAAAACACATTTAAACATTCTTTTTCAGGCAGTCAACCTCATTCCCCCTCACAATCAGAAGTCATCCCTTATGGAATCTCTAAAAGGGAGATAAATTGTCTTTTATCTAAGCAGCATTGCCATCTGTATTAATACACCTGCGTTGTTACAATGTAATATGTAATGAAAAAACATCTCCTAATGAGGGCCTTTATTTCCTTCATCTTTGTGTCAAGGTAAAGCTTTCCTACACATTTGGATCTAGCCCACAGAATGTGTGTGTGTATATATATATATATATATATATAAATATATGTATATATATATGTATGTAACATTCCGAGGCCCATTGAGGGCTTGCTACTTTTGCCAGCAGTAATCAATAGCGCTAACCATCTGTGGAATTAGTATGGACACTACAAATCCCAGACTGCCCATCCAGGGCGTAGTATTTAGTATTCTAATGACGGGGTGGTGTCCCGCGCTTTTTTGAACTGCCAAAGCCTCTGAGGAGGAGTTGAGATACTCCAGAAACGCATCAGGCATTAACGGCGGTCGAGCTGCTCATAGAATCGGGGTGCTGGATGTGCGCATACCATTAAAGGCTTGATGCTTGTGGCTGCTGTTCGAGTGCTCCTTGTACGCTGGGTACTCTTGGAGCTTTTTATTAAACGCGGCTACCCTGCCGCGAAGGAGCAGCACCCCGAGATTGAAGGGGGCCGTGTGGTTTGGTATTTACCGAGCCATAAGAGTGGAACAGCAACTAAGGATTTAGCGCGCACTAACATTCCGAGGCCCATTGAGGGCTTGCTACTTTTGCCAGCAGTAATCTATAGAGATAACCATCTGTGGAATTATTATGGACACTACAAATCCCAGACTGCCCATCCAGGGCGTACTATCTAGTATCCTAATGACGGGGTGGTGTCCCGTGCTTTTTCGAACTGCCGAAGCCTCTGAGGAGGAGTTAAGATACTCCAGAAACGCATCAGGCATTAACGGCGGTCGAGCTGCTCATGGAATCGGGGTGCTGGATGTGCGCATACCATTAAAGGCTTGATGCTTGTGGCTGCTGTTCGAGTGCTCCTTGTACGTTGGGTACTCTTGGAGCTTTTTATTAAACGCGGCTACCCTGCAGCGGAGGAGCACCACCCCGAGATTGAAGGGGGCCATGTGGTTTGGTATTTACCGAGCCATAAGAGTGGAACAGCAACTAAGGATTTAGCACGCACTAACATTCCGAGGCCCATTGAGGGCTTGGTACTTTTGCCAGCAGTAATCAATAGCGCTAACCATCTGTGGAATTATTATGGACACAACAAATCCCAGACTGCCCATCCAGGGCGTACTATTTAGTATTCTAATGACGGGGTGGTGTCCTGCGCTTTTTCGAACTGCCGAAGCCTCTGAGGAGGAGTTGAGATACTCCAGAAACGCGTCAGGCATTAACGGCGGTCGAGCTGCTCATGGAATCGGGGTGCTGGATGTGCGCATACCATTAAAGGCTTGATGCTTGTGGCTGCTGTTCGAGGGCTCCTCGTACGTTGGGTACTCTTGGAGCTTTTTATTAAACGCTGCTACCCTGCCGCGGAGGAGCACCACTCCGAGATTGAAGGGGGCCATGTGGTTTGGTATTTACCGAGCCATAAGAGTGGAACAGCAACTAAGGATTTAGTGCACACTAACATTCCGAGGCCCATTGAGGGCTTGCTACTTTTGCCAGCAGTAATCAATAGCGCTAACCATCTGTGGAATTATTATGGACACTACAAATCCCAGACTGCCCATCCAGGGCGTACTATTTAGTATTCTAATGACGGGGTGGTGTCCCGCGCTTTTTCGAACTGCCGAAGCCTCTGAGGAGGAGTTGAGATACTCCAGAAACGCGTCAGGCATTAACGGCGGTCGAGCTGCTCATGGAATCGGGGTGCTGGATGTGCGCATACCATTAAAGGCTTGATGCTTGTGGCTGCTGGTCGAGTGCTCCTTGTACGTTGGGTACTCTTGGAGCTTTTTATTAAACGCGGCTACCCTGCCGCGGAGGAGCACCACCCCGAGATTGAAGGGGGCCATGTGGTTTGGTATTTACCGAGCCATAAGAGTGGAACAGCAACTAAGGATTTAGCGCGCACTAACATTCCGAGGCCCATTGAGGGCTTGCTACTTTTGCCAGCAGTAATCAATAGCGCTAACCATCTGTGGAATTATTATGGACACTACAAATCCCAGACTGCCCATCCAGGGCGTACTATTTAGTATTCTAATGACGGGGTGGTGTCCCGCGCTTTTTCGAACTGCTGAAGCCTCTGAGGAGGAGTTGAGATACTCCAGAAATGCGTCAGGCATTAACGGCGGTCGAGCTGCTCATGGAATCGGGGTGCTGGATGTGCGCATACCATTAAAGGCTTGATGCTTGTGGCTGCTGTTCGAGTGCTCCTTGTACGTTGGGTACTCTTGGAGCTTTTTATTAAACGCGGCTACCCTGCCGCGGAGGAGCACCACCCCGAGATTGAAGGGGGCCATGTGGTTTGGTATTTACCGAGCCATAAGAGTGGAACAGCAACTAAGGATTTAGCGCGCACTAACATTCCGAGGCCCATTGAGGGCTTGCTACTTTTGCCAGCAGTAATCAATAGCGCTAACCATCTGTGGAATTATTATGGACACTACAAATCCCAGACTGCCCATCCAGGGCGTACTATCTAG
The DNA here is from genome assembly GCA_963921515.1 of Calotriton arnoldi. Lineage (NCBI taxonomy): Eukaryota > Metazoa > Chordata > Amphibia > Caudata > Salamandridae > Calotriton > Calotriton arnoldi. The sequence goes on from CAWUFW010005455.1 coordinate 239,296, forward strand.
TATTCTAATGACGGGGTGGTGTCCTGCGCTTTTTCGAACTGCCGAAGCCTCTGAGGAGGAGTTAAGATACTCCAGAAACGCATCAGGCATTAACGGCGTTCGAGCTGCTCATGGAATCGGGGTGCTGGATGTGCGCATACCATTAAAGGCTTGATGCTTGTGGCTGCTGTTCGAGTGCTCCTTGTATGTTGGATACTCTTGGAGCTTTTTATTAAACGCGGCTACCCTGCCGCGGAGGAGCACCACCCCGAGATTGAAGGGGGCCATGTGGTTTGGTATTTACCGAGCCATAAGAGTGGAACAGCCACTTAGGATTTAGCGCGCACTAACATTCCGAGGCCCATTGAGGGCTTGCTACTTTTGCCAGCAGTAATCAATAGCGCTAACCATCTGTGGAATTATTATGGACACTACAAATCCCAGACTGCCCATCCAGGGCGTACTATTTAGTATTCTAATGACGGGGTGGTGTCCCGCGCTTTTTCGAACTGCCGAAGCCTCTGAGGAGGAGTTGAAATACTCCAGAAACGCGTCAGGCGTTAACGGCAGTCGAGCTGCTCATGGAATCGGGGTGCTGGATGTGCACATACCATTAAAGGCTTGATGCTTGTGGCTGCTGTTCGAGTGCTCCTTGTACGTTGGGTACTCTTGGAGCTTTTTATTAAACGCGGCTACCCTGCCGCGGAGGAGCACCACCCCGAGATTGAAGGGGGCCATGTGGTTTGGTATTTACCGAGCCATAAGAGTGGAACAGCAACTAAGGATTTAGCGCACACTAACATTCCGAGGCCCATTGAGGGCTTGCTACTTTTGCCAGCAGTAATCAATAGCGCTAACCATCTGTGGAATTATTATGGACACTACAAATCCCAGACTGCCCATCCAGGGCGTACTATTTAGTATTCTAATGACGGGGTGGTGTCCCACGCTTTTTCGAACTGCCAAAGCCTCTGAGGAGGAGTTGAGATACTCCAGAAACGCGTCAGGCATTAACGGCGGTCGAGCTGCTCATGGAATCGGGGTGCTGGATGTGCACATACCATTAAAGGCTTGATGCTTGTGGCTGCTGTTCGAGTGCTCCTTGTACGTTGGGTACTCTTGGAATTTTTTATTAAACGCAGCTACCCTGCCGCGGAGGAGCACCACCCCGAGATTGAAGGGGGCCATGTGGTTTGGTATTTACTGAGCCATAAGAGTGGAAGAGCAACTAAGGATTTAGCGCGCACTAACATTCCGAGGCCCATTGAGGGCTTGCTACTTTTGCCAGCAGTAATCAATAGCGCTAACCATCTGTGGAATTATTATGGATACTACAAATCCCAGACTGCCCATCCAGGGTATACTATTTAGTATTCTAATGACGGGGTGGTGTCCCGCGCTTTTTCGAACTGTCGAAGCCTCTGAAGAGGAGTTGAGATACTCCAGAAACGCGTCAGGCATTAACGGCGGTCGAGCTGCTCATGGAATCGGGGTGCTGGATGTGCGCATACCATTAAAGGCTTGATGCTTGTGGCTGCTGTTCGAGTGCTCCTTGTACGTTGGGTACTCTTGGAGCTTTTTATTAAATGCGCCTACCCTGCCGTGGAGGAACACCACCCCGAGATTGAAGGGGGCCATGTGGTTTGGTATTTACCGAGCCATAAGAGTGGAACAGCAGCTAAGGATTTAGCGCGCACTAACATTCCGAGGCCCATTGAGGGCTTGCTACTTTTGCCAGCAGTAATCAATACCGCTAACCATCTGTGGAATTATTATGGACACTACAAATCCCAGACTGCCCATCTAGGGCATACTATTTAGTATTCTAATGACGGGGTGGTGTCCCGCGCTTTTTCGAACTGCCGAAGCCTCTGAGGAGGAGTTGAGATACTCCAGAAACGCATCAGGCATTAACGGCGGTCGAGCTGCTCATGGAATCGGGGTGCTGGATGTGCGCATACCATTAAAGGCTTGATGCTTGTGGCTGCTGTTCGAGTGCTTCTTGTACGTTGGGTACTCTTGGAGCTTTATATATATATATATTGTACCCCAGTTTCACGGCCCTGTTTGACTCTAGAATTTGGGGCTGGAACGTTGGGGACTCGAGGGAGTGCTGGACTATTATTCACAGGGGCTCTCCACATCACACAAAACCCCCCCTTGCCAGGTACTACAGCACCTATGGCTCCACAAACAATACCTACCGGAACAGTGCATCATGGGAGCTGCAGTTCACCAACATCGAGCTGCAGCTGCAACTAATCAGAAGGAGCCAGCTGACCTCCCCTCATTGGGAGGACCACAGGATATCAAGGGATGGAGGAGGAGTTTCCCTGTCGAGCTAGCGGCATCTGAAGAAGGCACACACCGAAATGCATTATGCCCAGCAAGCAGTCAATTAAGCATTTCCCTCAAGTTCCCCGCTGTGTCCTCTGGCTTCTTTGATAGAGGAGTCTTTGTTGGCAATTTCACGGTTTGGCCAGTAGCATGTTTAGAGGACCCGTTCTGCAAAGTGTTCTGCGGATTGTTGGCATCCCAAAATTGTTTCTCCGAGGGATCGGATCTCGCAGGACCGCCTCAGGATCAGACCAGGCATGCGGCCGCTGTCAGGAACAGCCCGTGACTTCACGGGGAAGCGGGATCATTGTACCCCAGTTTCACGGCCCTGTTTGACTCTAGAATTTGGGGCTGGAACGTTGGGGACTCGAGGGAGTGCTGGTCTATTATTCACTGGGGCTCTCCACATCACACAAAACCCCCCTTTGCCATGTACTACAGCACCTATGGCTTCACAAACAATACCTACCGGAACAGTGCATCATGGGAGCTGCAGTTCACCAACATCGAGCTGCAGCTGCAACTGATCAGAAGGAACCAGCTGATCTCCCCTCATTGGGAGGACCACAGGATATCAAGGGAGGGAGGAGGAGTTTCCCTGTCGAGCTAGCGGCATCTGAAGAAGGCACACGCCGAAATGCATTATGCCCAGCAAGCAGTCAATAAAGCATTTCCCTCAAGTTCCCCGCTGTGTCCTCTGGCTTCTTTGATGGAGGAGTCTTTGTTGGATATTTTACGTGTTTGCCAGTAGCACGTTTAGAGGACCTGTTCTGCAAAGTGTTCTGCGGATTGTTGGCATCGCAAAATTGTTTCTCCGAGGGATCGGATCTCGCAGGACCGCCTCAGGATCGGACCAGGCATGCGGCCGCTGTCAGGAACAGCCCGTGACTTCACGGGGAAGCGGGATCATTGTACCCCAGTTTCACGGCCCTGTTTAACTCTAGAATTTGGGGCTGGAACGTTGGGGACTCGAGGGAGTGCTGGACTATTATTCACAGGGGCTCTCCACATCACACAAAACCCCCCCTTGCCAGGTACTACAGCACCAATGGCTCCACAAACAATACCTACCGGAACAGTGCATCATGGGAGCTGCATTTCACCAACATCGAGCTGCAGCTGCAACTGATCAGAAGGAGCCAGCTGACCTCCCCTCATTGGGAGGACCACATGATATCAAGGGAGGGAGGAGGAGTTTCTCTGTGGAGCTAGCGGCATCTGAAGAAGGCACACGCCGAAATGCATTATGCCCAGCAAGCAGTCAATAAAGCATTTCCCTCAAGTTTCCCGCTGTGTCCTCTGGCTTCTTTGATGGAGGAGTCTTTGTTGGATATTTTACGTGTTTGCCAGTAGCACGTTTAGAGGACCCGTTCTGCGGATCGTTGGCATCGCAAAATTGTTTCTCCGAGGGATCGGATCTCGCAGGACCGCGTCAGGATCGGACCAGGCATGTGGCCACTGTCAGGAACAGCCCGTGACTTCACGGGGAAGCGGGATCATTGTACCCCAGTTTCACGGCCCTGTTTGACTCTAGAATTTGGGGCTGGAACGTTGGGGACTCGAGGGAGTGCTGGACTATTATTCACAGGGGCTCTCCACATCGCACAAAACCCCCCCTTGCCAGGTACTAGAGCACCTATGGCTCCACAAACAATACCTACCGGAACAATGCATCATGGGAGCTGCAGTTCACCAACATCGAGCTGCAACTGATCAGAAGGAGCCAGCTGACCTCCCCTCATTGGGAGGACCACAGGATATCAAGGGAGGGAGGAGGAGTTTCCCTGTCGAGCTAGCGGCATCTGAAGAAGGCACACGCCAAAATGCATTATGCCCAGCAAGCAGTCAATTAAGCATTTCCCTCAAGTTCCCCGCTGTGTCCTCTGGCTTCTTTGATGGAGGAGTCTTTGTTGGATATTTCACGTGTTTGCCAGTAGCACGTTTAGAGGACCCGTTCTGCAAAGTGTTCTGCGGATTGTTGGCATCGCAAACTTGTTTCTCCGAGGGTTCGGATCTCGCAGGACCGCCTCAGGATCGGACCAGGCATGCGGCCGCTGTCAGGAACAGCCCGTGACTTCACGGGGAAGCGGGATCATTGTACCCCAGTTTCACGGCCCTGTTTGACTCTAGAATTTGGGGCTGGAACGTTGGGGACTCGAGGGAGTGCTGGACTATTATTCATAGGGGCTCTCCACATCGCACAAAACCCCCCCTTGCCAGGTACTACAGCACCAATGGCTCCACAAACAATACCTACCGGAACAGTGCATCATGGGAGCTGCAGTTCACCAACATCGAGCTGCAGCTGCAACTGATCAGAAGGAGCCAGCTAACCTCCCCTCATTGGGAGGACCACAGGATATCAAGGGAGGGAGGAGGAGTTTCTCTGTGGAGCTAGCGGCATCTGAAGAAGGCACACGCCGAAATGCATTATGCCCAGCAAGCAGTCAATAAAGCATTTCCCTCAAGTTCCCCGCTGTGTCCTCTGGCTTCTTTGATGGAGGAGTCTTTGTTGGATATTTTACGTGTTTGCCAGTAGCACATTTAGAGGACCCGTTCTGCAAAGTGTTCTGCGGATTGTTGGCATCGCAAAATTGTTTCTCCGAGGGATCGGATCTCGCAGGACCGCCTCAGTATCGGACCAGGCATGTGGCCGCTGTCAGGAACAGCCCGTGACTTCACGGGGAAGCGGGATCATTGTACCCCAGTTTCACGGCCCTGTTTGACTCTAGAATTTGGGGCTGGAACGTTGGGGACTCGAGGGAGTGCTGGACTATTATTCACAGGGGCTCTCCACATCACACAAAACCCCCCCTTGCCAGGTACTACAGCACCTATGGCTCCACAAACAATACCTACCGGAACAGTGCATCATGGGAGCTGCAGTTCACCAACATCGAGCTGCAGCTGCAACTGATCAGAAGGAGCCAGCTGACCTCCCCTCATTGGGAGGACCACAGGATATCAAGGGAGGGAGGAGGAGTTTCCCTGTCGAGCTAGCGGCATCTGAAGAAGGCACACGCCAAAATGCATTATGCCCAGCAAGCAGTCAATAAAGCATTTCCCTCAAGTTCCCCGCTGTGTCCTCTGGCTTCTTTGATGGAGGAGTCTTTGTTGGATATATATCTATCATGTGATCAAGATCCTTAGGGATCGAAACGCGTCATGCTGTGGAGTTGTGTGGAGCTGAATAAAGACTGATTCCATATCCAAGTTTGGGTCCGTACTCCGTTTTTTCGGTGGTCAGAGCAAGAGACCACGAAAGGAGAATTACCGTATATATATATATATATATATATATATATATATATATATATATATATATATATATATATATATATATATATATATACTCACTGAAAAAACCACAGGTTTCAGGGACGTTAGAGTTAGGAATTAGCATGTTAAAAAACCTTAGATATTCACTGAAAAAACCACAGGTTTCAGGGACGTTATAGTTAGGCTGACATTCACTCATACAAACCCAGAGAAATTCAGCTGTTATAGTTAGCTGAGCTAACTATAACTCGCGCCCCCCGCAATGCACTGCTGATGACGTCACATATTACATCACTCATGACATGGTCAGTGACATCACGCATGACATCACTGATGACATCTCAAATGACATCACTGATGACATCATCCACTTAATATCTGATGCACCTCCTCACATCCTAATATAAGCTTTCATACGCTCACTCTAAAATACAGACTACTATTCTCGAAATCATAGACACACCAATACCAGTTAGTACATACACACTCACTGATTCATAGGTCTACACACACATCCACTCCCTCACCCATACAGTCACACATACACACAGTCACTCATGAATACAGTCACTGATATATGCACTCATACACCCATACAGACACTCACATACCACCACTCACCCATAGAGTTACTCACACACCTAGTCAGTAACCCAAAGAATCAATCACACTGCCATTTACTCACCTATACAGTTATACACACACCACCTCACTTATTCATACAGATATTAACACATACTTACTCTCTTCTACAATCACTGACACAAGCACACACTCATGCATACAGCCACTCTCAAAATCACTCACTCTTACATACAGTCACTTATATACTCCAACACTCACATATACTGCCTTTCGCATATGCAGTTACTCACACATATACCACTGAGACATTCATTCACTCACCAACATAGCCATACGCACACTCACTCACCCATACAGCCCCTCGCAGATCCACTCATGAACCCATATATCCAGTGAATCACCCACTCACACATCCATGTAGGGAGTCACACACCCCCACCCACCCACAGAGACACTCAGGCACCCATACAGGTACTCAGACAACCAATCATTAAGCCATAAAGACACTCATGTAGCTACTCACGAACCCATGCAGACACTTACACACCAACTGACAGACTGATACAGACATTCACACAGATTAGTAATTCATCCATGCATTCATTAAGACACGTTTAATCTCTCACTTATACAGTCAGTCACGCACCCACTAAATCATCCATTCAGACACTCATACACCCACTCATTTTTCAATACACCTTGGCTTATATATATATATAACATTCTTAAACTTTTTAGAAACACTCAGTCACTGGATGATGTCATCAGTGATGTTATCAGTGATGTCATTTGAGATGTCATCAGTGATGTCATGAGTGATGTCACTGTCCATGTCATGAGTGATGTAATATGTGATGTCATCAGCAGTGCATTGCGGGGGCGCGAGTTATAGTTAGCTCAGCTAACTATAATGGCCAAATTTCTCTGTTTTTGTACGAGTGAAATGTCAGCCCAACTATAACGTCCCTGAAACCTCTGTTTTTTTCATCTAAAATATATATAAAACCACAAGATGGAGACAAAACTTTTCTGCAAACCCACAGCAGGAAATAGTCTGCTGCATGCTGGCAGTCATCATCCTCAGCATCTCATCCACAGTATACCCTATGGAGAGATGCTGAGGATACGACGCACGTGTAGCAACGAGCAGGATTTGGAAGAGGCCCAACAACAGAGTAAGAACAGATTCCTAGAGAGGGGGTACAACTCCAAGATTATTGATGAAGCCATCTCAAAAGCCAACAAAAAAGATAGAAAGGCTCTCATCAACAAAGACAGAACCACCAGCATTCTCACAAGGCAGGACAGTCCAAATCCAGAAACTAGACTGATCCTGACATATAGCAGACAACAGAATACCCTGCGTAGGATCATCAATAGAAATTGGTCGGTTGTACGTAGTGATCCCATTATCGGGACTTCACTGCCTGTGAAAGCCAGCATCACCTTTAGGAAATCCAGATCAATGAGGGATACACTAGTGAAGAGCAGCCCGGAAATACCAACCACCAGAAATTGGCTAAATCAAGTCAGAAAAGATTTCTATAAATGCAACTGTTGTCGGGCGTGCCAATATGGGGTAAATACAACCTCATATGTCTCCCCATTTACAAAGGATCCCATCAGAATAACTAAATACCTGACATGCAAGACAGAATATGTGGTGTATGTGTTGAGTTGCCCGTGTGGACTGCAGTATGTGGGCAGCACTAAATTGCAGGCCCACAAACGTATACTGCAGCACATGCGAGCAATTACAAACAGTGATCCCACATATCCACTCTCACGACACTTTAAAGAAAGACATGCAAACAATCTTCAGGATTTTAGTTATTTCCTAATTGACTCCATTCTACCATCAAGACGGGGAGGTGATCGGGAGGCCAAACTCAGACGCCTCGAAACTAGGTACAGCCTCGATCTTGACACAAAAAATCCTAACGGGCATAATTCAAGTGAGGATTTCTATACTTGGCTATAGTTAATCTGGGATCAGATTATACTAGATAGATTCCACCAGAAAGACACACATAGATATACTATTAAGAACTCTCTAACTGTATATGGCATGTCTCGTACATGTGCTTTCTCTGTCCAAGGATTTTTTAGTCAGCCAGCTGCCTCTCGTCGTTTTTTTAAAAACTTTTTAATAGAATTGAATTTTTTTTATTTTTTTATTCACTCACGTATTTTTATCTATTTATTGGCATTTTTATGAAGGATGGCTTTTGCGATCTTTTATGTAAAATGCTCAATTTGTAGATTTGATATTTAGCACTTTATTTACACTTTGCACTTTACACATAGGTACTCTTAATTAGGTAGGCAGAACGGGCAGTAGTTTTGGTTGAGTCTAATTACAGCATTTTGAATAAACATCAGTCAACCAAATCCACACTCGGGGATACAATTTTTTTGGGGACTACTAGAATGGGGATCAATATTAGGATTTATCCATTTAGTCCCCCCGAATAGGATGCTAATATCCATACTGACATTATATTTAGTAACTAACTACCTCAAAAAACTCACAATTAATTTTAATATATTCAATGGTTTTTTTTAATTGAGGTTTTACTACAATTGTGTTAATATATTTTAAATATTGTGGTTATATTGTATTTTACATTAATACTACTTATTTATTTATTTATTTATTTATATATGTCATGTATTTATCTATGTATGTATTTATTCATCGATTGCCGTATTTTGCACCAACAAGAGTTATTTCAACATAGTATGTTGTTTATGCCTATGAAAGAAGTGTATCACGTGTGCAGATGATCTTTCACTTTAAATATCACACTGTGGCTCTAAACGCGTGTCATGTGATCAAGGCCGAGTCAGGCCGAAACGCGTCATGGCAGCATTGGTGGCTCACTGAAAAATAAACGAAATTTACACCAAATCTGGGTTCGTCTTCCGTTTGTTCCCGCTGTGAGGAACGTTGAGGCGGAGTGTGGCGATATATATATATTTATTCACTGAAAAAACCATTGGTTTTAGGGAAAGTTATATTTAGTTGGTCATCAGTGATGTCATCAGTGATGTCATTTGAGATGTCATCAGTGATGTCATCAGTGATGTCACTGATCATGTCATGAGTAATGTAATATGTGACGTTATCAGCAGTGCATTGCGGGGCGCGAGTTATAGTTAGCTGAACTAACTATAACGGGGAATTTCTCTGGTTTTGTACGAGTGAAATGTCCAACTAACTATAACTTTCCTAAAACCTATGGTTTTTCAGTGAATTTCTAAGGTTTTTAAATGCTAATTTCTAACTATAACGTGCCTGAAACCTATGGTTTTTTCAGTGAATTTCAAAGGTTTTTAAATGCTAATTTCTATCTATAACGTGTCTGAAACCTATGGTTTTTTCAGTGAATTTCAAAGGTTTTTAAATGCTAATTTCTAACTATAACGTGCCTGAAACCTATGGTTTTTAAGTGAATTTCAAAGGTTTTTTACATGCTAGTTTCTAACTATGCCTACAGAGGTAGGACATGTGAAGAAAGAAGAAAAAACGCACAGAAAGAAGCAAAAGAAATGCAGAAAGAAGCAACAGAAGTCCACAAAGACGAACAAAAGTACAGGAAGAAGCAAGACATGTGCAGAAAGAACCAACAGAGGAGCAGAAAGAGGCCTTGTTGCAAAATCATCCTGTGCCCACACCTTTTTCAGACAGGTACTGGTGGTAACTGACTCTGACTAACCAGGCCTAGAGCCAGTGCTATGCTAAAAGACACTTAGAATACAGTGAAAACACCTACATACACTAGGGAACACTAAGCGTTGGGGTACCCCTGTGATTAGCATGACCTCCTCTGTAAGGCCCTAGTACATAATAGGGCAGGGGGATTAAAACTACCTCTAAGTCAGAGGTGCAGAAATATGCAACTTTAACTAGTAGTCACGTTTGCAGAGTGGTGGAGAAAGGGTGCTGGGCGTCCAACCAACGCTCAGGAATTCCGCTGCGTAGGACTTACAGGAGGTACCAGGAGGGATTCTTGGCCCCCAAACTCCCTCAGGACTAAATTGGACTTCATCCCCCATCCCGTAGTTTGCCACGAGGCACGTTTGCAGAGTGGTAGAGAAAGAGGGCCAAGGCCTCCGAAGACGTCTTAGCAATCCCACTGTGTGGGACTTACTGGAGGTAACAAGAGGGGCAGTTGGCCCCCAAGGACATCCTTTGGGGCCAACTTCCCAAACTATTACCTCCATTCAGTCCCACAAAGCAGCACTGGTAAGTACTCGTACCAGGCCACGCCCACTTTGCCCACCACTCTACAAACGCGCTCCCTGGCACGCTCTTGGATGGGGATTGAAGTACCCTTCACTGCTGGGGGTCCTTTAGGGGCCAACTAGCCTACCTTTTACCTCCAGTAAGCCCCACGCAGTGGGATTGATGAGAGGTAGAGAAAGGCCATGCCCCCTTTCTCCACCACTCTGCAAACACGCCCCCTGGCGCGTTATAAGTTGGGGGATTAAATCCTCTTGAATCCTGAGGGTCCCTGGGGTCCAACTAGCCCACCAGGTACCTCCAGTAAGCGCCACAGAGCTGCGTTGCAGAGAGGTGTAAAAAGGGGCATGGCCTGGACCACCTCTCTGCAACGCAGGCCTGTGGCACTTACTTGAGGTACCTGGTGGGCTAGTTGGCCCCCAGGGGCCCTCAGGATGGAAGTGGAATTAATTCCCCAACTTAAAACGCGCCACAGGGCGTGTTTGCACACATGTCACCTCAGGCCCCGCCCCCTCCCTTCACCACTGTGCAAACGCGCCCCGTGGCATGTTTTAAGTTGGGGGATAAAGTCCCCTTGAATCCTGAGGGTCCCTGGTGTCCAACTAGCCCACCAGGTACCTCCAGTAAGCGCCACAGAGCTGCGTTGCAGAGAGGTGTAAAAAGGGGCGTGGCCTGGACCACCTCTCTGCAACGCAGCCCTGTGGCGCTTACTGGAGGTACCTGGTGGGCTAGTTGGCCCCCAGGGACCCCCAGTATTGAAGGGGAATTAATTCCCCAATTTAAAACGCGCCACAGGGCGCGTTTGCAGAGTGTTGCTGGGAGGGGGCGGGCCTCCAGCACGATCGCAGTCTTTTTTTTTTTTTTTTTTTTTAGAAGGGAGCTGTGTGGCCCCCCTTCTTTTTCCTTTTTTTGGGCCCTGGGGACCCCATCCCCCAGGGCCTGACCCCTTTTTAAAAAAAATAAAAAAATCTGAACGGGAAGGGGGCCGCGTGGCCCCCCTCCCGTGGCCAATTCCGGCCCCGGGGACCCCATCCCCCGGGGCATGGCCACATATATTTATGTTTTTTAAGAAGAGGGGCTGCGTGGCCCCCCTCCTGAAGCCTCTATTGGCCCCGGGGACCCCATCCCCCGGGGCCGGCCTTTTTTTAATTTTTTTTATTTATTTATTTTTGGGGGGGAGAGGGGGGCTGTGTGGCCCCCCTCCTGGGCCACTTCTAGCCCCGGGGACCCCATCCCCCGGGGCAGGCCCTATCCATTGGGGACCGTGGGGGGAGCCCCAATGCCCCCACGTTCCCGCCGGCTCCCCGCGTCCTGCAGGAGCCGGCATTGCTTTTCCACATGGGGAGCTGCTGACATGCAGCTCCCCGTGTGGAAAAGCAATCTGCTTTGCATTTTGGAAGCGAGAGCAGGTTTCCCTGCTCTCGCTTCCAAAATCCAAAGCAGGTTTGCTATGGCAGGGCGGGAGCCCCCGGGACACTGCAGGAGATGGCCCTGGGGGGTGGCGGTCCCCAGGGCCATCATGGGCTCCAGGAGGGGGGCCGCGAGGCCCCCCTCCCTTCAGTTTCAAAGCCCCGGGGAGGTGGTGGTCCCCGGGGCTCGGGGGTCCATAACGGACCCCCAAATTTACATACTTAGTGCCCCGGGGAGGTGGCGGTCCCCGGGGCGTGTGGGGGGGCTCGAGCCCCCCACACAGGTTCTTTTTTTTTTAAAAAACAAGCCCCAGGGGGTGGCGGTCCCCGGGGCTGCCGGGGGCCGTGTGCCCCGCAAATAGTCTAGAAAAGCCCCGGGGGTGGTGGTCCCCGGAGCTTGGGGGGGCCTTGGAGGCCCCCCCACACATTAAAAAAAACAAGCCCCGGGGGTGGCGGTCCCCGGGGCTGCGGGGGGGCCGTGTGCCCCCCGCAAATATTTAAGGAAAGCCCCGGGGGTGGCTGTCCCCGGGGCTGCGGGGGCCCCGCAATTACAATATAGCATGCCCCCGGGACTTGGCCCACCCGGGGACTAAATATTAACAAAGCGCGGGAGGCCGCACTTCATTTTTTTTATTTTCACGGCAGGATTTGCGGATCCTACGCGAATTTTGCCGATTTTTTTTTAAAAAAATGCTTTTTTGGGCCCTGGGGGTCCTTGTGGGACCCCCTGAGCAGGCCTAGGGGGTCAGGGTGTTTGTACCCTGCCCCCTTTTCTTCTTTCCCACCTTTGTTTCCCTGTTTTCTTGTGACTCGGTTCTACCGAGTTACAAGATGGCTGCCAACACTTCCTGCTTTGGAGTGTTGACAGCCAATTAGAATAAAGCTCGTGGTCGGGAGGGTCCGCGGATCCACCGCGCCTCTAGATATCGAAACTTTTATTTTTTGATTTTGTCAGCAACTACTGAACGAATTTACACCATTTAAAAAAAGGGCTCTTTCTGAACCAAGGGCTACCTTTTTGCCAAATTTGGTGTAATTCCGTTCAGCAGTTCGAGCTGTAGCCGTGTCTAAAGTTTCCTATGGGAAATTGATTTTCCGACCTCTTTTTTTTAAATTTCTCAGGAACTGCTGAACGGATTTACACCATTTAACAAAAAGGGCTCTTTCTGAACCAAGGGCTACCTTTTTGCCAAATTTGGTGTAATTCCGTTCAGCAGTTCGAGCTGTAGCCGTGTCTAAAGTTTCCTATGGAAAATAACATGGAGAAAACACGTTTTGGGACCCCCCTTTTTTCTCGGCCCCCGCTTGGCGAATCACCCCGAAACTTTCAAGACAGGAGCTGACCGGAGCGCCCCACTAGTTTTGAAAATTTCGCAAAGATTCGTCATCCGGCGCCAAAGTTATTGGGAAAAGAAAAAACGCTTTTCCTATGGAAACTAGGTCCTAACTATAACTATCTACTGGCGACCGCCAGTAGATAATATATGTATATATATATATATATCCAAGCTCCAAGTACCCAACGTACAAGGAGCACTCGAGCAGGAACATGCTCCTAAAGAGCCTTTATGGTATACAGTCCACCAGTACAACGATAACTTTAAGCAGTTCAATGTGCCATGGATGCCTGACGCGTTTCGAAGTGTCCCCACTTCTCTTCAGAGGCTTTGGCAATTGAAGGCGCATAGGACACCGCCCTCATTATTTAAATGCTCCAATGCATGCCCTGAATGGGACGCTCTGCCGTGAATAGCAGAGCATTATGGGCCTTGTAGTGTCCTCTATCTCCAAATGGAGCGCGCAATGTTGCTGCTGTGACATTGATATATCACATACTGGCGGCTAGGACCTAGTTGCCATAGGAAAAGCATTTTGTGACTTGCTTATATCTTTGGCTGCGTTTGACGAATCTTCACGATATTTTCCCAAAAACGTATGCCGCTGGGTCTTATTGTGCATGGAAAGTTTCAGGGTGATCCGTCAAGCAGGGGCTGAGAAAAAGGGAGGGTCAAAAAATGTGCATTTCCAATGTTAATTTACATAGGAATTTTAGACATGACTACAACCCGAAATGCTGAACAGAATTACACCAAGTTTGACAGAAAGCTAAAAAACAGTCCCAAGAAAAACATAAAAAATAAAGACAAGAGAGCAGGATATAAATACCCTGACCCCCAGGGACCCCACCAGGGCCAAAAAGCATTTTCTTTAAAAATTTTGTGGTGAAAATTGCGATGGATTTGCAACTTAGCAACAAAAAAGAAGAACAAGCACAGTCTCCTGTGCCTGTTTATAATATAGCTCCTGGGTTGGCAAGGTCCCTGGGGCATGTGGGCATCCCAATGAAAAGGAGGGAGCGCACGAAGCCCCCTCCTAAAGCTCATTTGAGCCCCGAGGAACACCACCTCCCTGGGGCTTAAATTAAGAAATTAGAGGGGGTCCGCAATGACCACCTTCGCCCCGGGGACCACCGCCTCCCTGAGGCCAGCATGGGACAAGTAAAGGAAGGGGGCCACACAGCCCCCCTAATGGAGCCACTAATGGCCCTGGGGACATGTTACCCACCAGGGCCAGCTCCTGATATCTCCCAAGGTGCCCAACCTCGGGAAATAGCAGTTTACTCTCACTTGGCAGGAGCTTTGACAGCTCACGCCAAGCAAGAGCAAACACTAACTCTTTGCTATCAGTGAGCGGGAGCAGGAAAACTGCTCTCGGTTGCTGGGAGCGGAGTTTTCATCTGTTTTGGAAAACAGATGAAGGAATTGCTCCCAGATGCAGATAGCAAGCAGCATTTTTGTTTGCTACTCGCTATGTGTGGGAGAAATGCTGGCTCCCGCTGGGACCGCAGGGGCATTGGGGCTCCCACCGCAGTCTCCAACTTTGCACATTGAGTGCCCTGGGTAGGCTCCAGGGCACCCAGCATGAAGAAGCCAGGCCCCGGGGATGGGGTCCCTGGGGCCTGCGGTCCCCTTCCCCACTGAATTTTGGCCGGGCCCTAGAGGATGGGGTCCCCTGGGCCCCCATTACGTTTTGGCTGGGCGGTTGTGGCCCTGATGCTCATTTCACAGAAATTAAACCTCAACAGGAAGCACTTACAGATATAAACATAGCGGGTGCCCCAGTTGAAGCTCCACTTCTGTAAAGGACAAATGATCCTGACCTCCTGAGCTTGATAAAGGCAAAGCACGTTTGTTTTCTCAGCAATTCCACATTGAAAGATGATCTGAAATGCTTCATGGAGGTGAATACATCGTTGATCCATTGGAGCGCAATCTGTAGTGACTGTGACAAGTGGGTTCTTTCTTGTCCTTACCTGGTGAGAGCAGAGTTCATGTTTCTCCTTAAATGACTACGAGTATACAAATGTGTAAAATCACCATTTGGCCTCACCCCATTCACCTTAGTAGTTGTAGGAGAGTAGGATCTGCTTCACATGGGTACCCCCACTTTTTGCTGATGCTTCACTGTTTTTCGAATTTAGTCTGGCTGGGGCCCTGCTAATCAGGACCCCAGCCTAGCTGCTTCCTCTCTAAAATGGTTTCCATGTGCCTTAGGCACATCTCTGATTGGAATCTGGAGTGCCCTTGTAAGTCCCTAGTATATGGTATACTATGTACCCAGGGCATAGGTACCTCAGAGGCCTGCCAGGGGCTGAAGCATGTATTATGCCACCCCTGGAAGGCCAGCCAAAATGACACCACAGGCCTGCTACTGCAGCCTGAGTAAGGTGGTGCCTGCACCCCTTACAGTGGTATAGAGCTACCTATATCACTACCACTGCACACACCTATAAACCTATAAGTCACTCCTATGGCAGGCCTTGACAATCCTGAAGGCAGAGTGCTTGGTTTTTATGTGAGAGGGTGCCCCTGCACGAGCAGAGCCCCTCTGCAGCATTCGGAGTACCTCCTCTGATGCTGTTTGCAGTGCAGCCTGACCATATACTCTTAAGTGCATTATATCCTCGCGGTAGAATGCTAACTTTGGACTGGCTGCACCAAAACATGTCGAGTTTGGTGTCAAACATCTTGGAATACTACCCCCCCGCCAGTTCTGGCGCGGGGGTAGCATTCCACCCTTCTAGAGGGAGAGACATGTACCCACCGGCCTACCCGGTAACTTCTTTCCAGAGCCCTGGCATCACAAAATGGATGCCGCTGCCACAGACAAGAGTCTGGCCTCCTGCTGCTGACCGAAACTCCGGCAGGGGAGGCCTGGAAAATAGGTTTCCTGTCCCAGGGAGGTGTAACCACCTCCCCAGACAGGATAGTGTGTATTGGGGCTGGGCGGGAGCACTCTCTGGTGCTTTGAAGTCCTGCACTGGGGGCACATTTGGTGTCCCTGTGCATACCCCAGTTCAAACCGGCTCAGGGGCTTCCAGCCCCTGCTCTGGCGCGAAACTGGACAAAGGGAAAGGGGTGTAACCACCCCTCTGCCCTGACCCTCCCATAGGTGGGTCCCCAGAGTATGTCCAACCCCCTAACTTGGTATAAGTATGGGACCCCAGTCCTTAGGACTTTAGATTTACCTGGACGAAACTCTGACACAGAATCCTGGAGCTTCGACACTCTACTTTAAGATTAGAGGACTGAAGAATCTCCTTGGGGTCAAGGAGTGACTCCCTGCTTGGCAGGCACCAAAGAAGCAATTGTCCGGTCTGCATCGCCGAAGCTCCCGCCAGACGCCGAAGTCTTTGCATCACCAGAGGTGGATTTCCAGACTTCCCCGAGGCTGCCCTGAGTCCCCAGCAAAGCTGAGGCCCGTAGCTGTTGTGGGTAACGTGGAACCGTGACCCCTGGACACCGAGCACATTTGCAAGTGCATCCTCTTCCTGGGATCCCACGAAGTTGTGCTTTGGGCTCCTAGTAGCCCCCACCTCCTGCACCGACTGCACCGAAGATCACTGGCCCCCACACCACGAGTGTGCCGTGAGCCAGCTCCAAGTGCGTCCACTCAAGGCTCCTTCGCAGTCGCTAGTCCGTTGGCTAGTGGGCCCTCCCGAAGGCAACTCTTATTCTAATTGGGCTTTCCTGGTTGCTCCAGGCTTGCCCTGACTTACCCTTGCTGGGTGAGTTCCTCAGACCTTGCTGGTCTGCACCACCGTCCTTCTTCTATTTCCACGAGACTTGCCGTTGCCAAGGCTTGTTGGGTCCAATCTGGTCGCCGACACCTCAGCAATCGACAGACGTTGTGGGACAGCTCGAATCCAGCTCCCGGTCATCGTCGACGCCTCCTGGACCTCGTGGCTGAAGAGTCAAGACAACCGTCAACCTACCTGAAGCACCCGACATCGGTGGGCATCCGCTCATCGCCTTCCTGGTCACTGGCTAGTGACCCAGACTCTGTCCCCTCTGCTTTCAGGTTCTTCAGATCTTCGATCCACCTTTGGATCCACTCGAACACTTTCGACTTGGCCGCCAGCAGCACTTTGCAGCAGATCGCCATTGAAAACGACGACGAAACCCAACCCCGAAAGACACCTATGCACCCGGCTTCCCTGGGTGAGGTAACTCGAGTACTCCGGTGCTCCCGTGGGTATAGACTCTAGAACGACCCAGTTCTAAAAGGGTTTGCTCCAAGTCCTCCTCTAAGTGTCCCTTTTCTTTAAAATTCCAACCGCGACTTTCCCCATAGAAGTCAACGGCAATTCGCGGCTGTGTTCTCACACTGCACGCGTCCCCCGTGGGTCCCCTGTGTCACTACCTTGGGTGGTTCCTTGTGGTCCAAGCACTTCTACAGGCTCTAGGCCTTGTGTCTAGCTCAGTCGTGGTTCTTATACCACTTTATTGGTATATGGTTTGGTACGCCCCTAGGGCTCAAACGTGTATTTGTGCTATTACTGTTGATAACTAACTTATAACTTATGTACTTCGAACTCTAGCCTCATAAAGAGACTAGAGGGGTGTGTTTAGCAATAAATACATATATTTTGAATATATACCTGGTGTGGTCCTCTTTCATTTGGTCACTCAAGAGATTATAGACTGGTAAAACAAGCTGCTTTACATTCCTTCAAGACTTAGCCTGAAGGCTGCTCTCCATAGCTACCACTAGGATAGCTTTCAATAAAGGTTGTCTTTAACCTATCTCCAATAAGGGGTTGTTTGGACTGGTGCAAGGTGCCCACTATAAATAGTGGACAGCATATACCAGGCCAACTTCTCACAGTAGTATGCAATGGTCTTTTGCCAGGATGATGGGCAGCTTACTAAAAGGCCCCCCGGCACGCTTCCAGCCGATTTTGGTGACACGCTCTTGATGCCAGGGAATATCTCCACCAAACAAAGAAGCATTTACTTCATATAGTTAAGCGGAAGGACCATTGTTTGATGGAGATTTACCTCTTTGTAGTCTCATTGTCTTCTCTATAGAAGGATTCATGTTATCACAGATTTCTGGATGAAGACGCATGAGAAACAATCACATTGCTAAAACGCACATAAGGTTACTAGAGACATTTCCTTGTGGTCCATTATGCAGCTGTAGTGTAGAATATGCAGTAGATATTTACCCAACGAGGCAGCAGTTACTAATTAACCAGTGAAAAGTACTCCAGTTGGGTAGCGCAAAGCTGTGGTCTCTGGTTGGATAAAAGGGCAGGTGAGGTTCCGTTCTGCTGCATTCACACAGCTACTGATACACCCATACACACACTTAGACACCCACTTACACACCCATTCTGCCATGCTCACATCGACTCACTGACCCAGTCATTCACACACTCACTCACTGACCCATACAGCCACTCACACACCCAAAACACCACTTGCACACCCACTCACCAACTCATACAGCCACTCACACACCCACTCTCAAAGGTTACAGATTACCGTTAGGAAATACATTTGTTTTAAAAACCTTAGAAATTCAGTAAAAAACTCCAAAGGTTACAGGGTTCATTATAGTTAGGAAATTACATTAAAAAAACATTGAAATTCACTGAAAAATCAAAGGTTACAGGGATGTTATAGTTATGAAATAGAAATTTAAAAAGCTTAGAAATCCACTGGAAAAAAACAAAGGTTACAGGGAGATTATATTTAGGAAATAGATTAGAAAACCTTAGAAATTCACTGAAAAAAGCAAACGCCACAGGGACATTATAGTTAGGAAATAGAATTTAAAAAAACTTAGAAATTCACTGAAAAACCCAAAGGTTACAGGGACGTTACAGTTAAGCTAAGATTTCACTCATACATAACCAGTGAAATTCAGCAGTTATAGTTACCTGAGCTAACTATAACTTATGCCCCAGCACGGCACTGCTTATGACCTCACATATTACATCACTCATGACATGGTCAGGGACATTACTGATGACATCACTGATGACATGTCACATGACATTGCTGATGACATCAACCAGCGAGTGTAAGTATATTGAAAACATTTCTGAGATTTAAAGATATATACTAAGCTACTGCATAACTTAAATTACTATTCTTTCTGTACTACTGAGTGATGCTATTTCTAACATATATGATCTGAGTGGCTGTGTGACTGTCTGAATCTGTGTGTGAGTGGCTGCCTGTGTGGCTGTATGGGTGTGTGAGTGGCTGTATGGGTGAATAAGTGGGTGTGTGAGCAGCTTTATGATGAGTGAGTGGCTGTATTGGTAAGTAGGTGTGAGTGGCTGTATGGCTGTGTGAGTGACTATGTGGGTGGGTGAGGGGCTGTGTGAGTAGCTATATTGGTGACTGAGTGACTGCGTGAGTAGCTCTGTGGGTGAGTGACTGGGTGTGTAAGTGGGTGTATGGGTAAGTGAATAGTTGTTTGAGTGGGTGCATGGGTAAGTAGGTGGGTGTGTGAGTGGCTGTATTGCACAGTCAGTGTCTGTATGAATGGTTGTCTAGGGGCCCGATTCACAAAAGTAATCTGAGACAAAATCCTAACTTTACGACTTTCGGTATTCACAGAAGGCATTTAGGAGTACTAAAGTTAGGATTTTGTCTCAGTTAATCTTAAGTTTTGGCCTTAAGTTAAACTTAAGACAAACTTAAGTTTAACTGAGACAAAATCCTAACTTTACGACTAGGATTTTTTCTCAGTTAAACTTAAGTTTGTCTTAAGTTAAACTTAAGACCAACACTTAAGATTAACTGAGACAAAATCCTAACTTTAGTACTCCTAAAGGCCTTCTGTGAATACCGAAAGTCGTAAGTTAGGATTTTGTCTCAGATTACTTTTGTGAATCGGGCCCAGTGTGAGTAAGTAGGTGTGTCAGTGCTTGTATGGATGAGTAAATGGGTATGTAAGATGTTGTATGGGCGAGTTAATAGGTGTGTGAGTGGCTGTAAGGGTGAGTGACTACCTCTGTTAGAAGCTGTATGGGTGCGTGAGAGGCTGTGTGAGTGGTGGTATAGGTGAGTGAGTGGGTGTGTAAGTGTCTCTATGGATGAGTTAGTGGGTGTGTGAGTGGTTGTTTGGATTTGTGAATGGGTATGTGAGTGTGTGTATGAGAGGTTGTATGGGGTGTGAGTCGATGTGTAAGTGGCTGTAGGGGTCTGTTAATGGGTATGTGAGTGGTTGCATGGGTATGTGAGTGGGTGTATGAGAGGGTATACGGGGGTGTGAATGGGTATGTAAGTGGTTCTATGAATGATGTCATTTGAGATGTCATCAGTGATGTCATCAGTGATGTCACTGACCATGTCGAGTGATGTAATATGTGAGGTCATAAGCAGTGCATTGTGGGGCCGTAAGTTACAGTTAGCTCAGGTAACTATAACTGCTCAATTTCTATGGTTTTGTACATGTGAAATCTGAGCCTAACTATAATGTCCCTGTAACCTTTTTTTTCAGTGAATATATATTCACTTTTCCAGTTGAGTCCTTTAAGCAGCACACCAGTCCTTCTGATAGAGGTTCAGTTCAAGATATAGAAGTATCTCATTTTAGGGGGTCAGAGACACAGTACTTATACCCAAAAGTGCCCTTGCTGTAGGGGTGACTTCAAAGCAGCTCTCTGAAGTGCACAAGGATCCCTGTCAATCCAGTCCTGTATGCCAGGCTGTCCTTGGGGGGTAAAGCAATGCTTTGTGTGTAGACAGTACACTACTTATTGAAGAGTAATTGATATACACTCTATCATATAATTTGTTGTGCTTGTGATTGCTTAAATAGAATATAATTACAATGCATTTTATATCTGCAATTTCTAATTATTCACAATTAAACTCAACATTAGTGTGCAAATTATCCCATTCAATATATTGATTATGTATGTTAATGATAATCAAACATTATACTTAACTACCAGGGGGCAGATTTACAAGAAATTGGCGCAGCATGGCACCGCAGGCCATTTGGCTGAGCCATGCTGCACCACTTTCAAAGCACAGGGATGTGTCATATTAACAACAATATGTTGCACACCCTGCCCTGGCGCACAACTGGCTGCCATGCGCCAACGCAGGCACCCTTGCACCATGGTACAAGGGTGTCTGCGTTTTAGGGGAGATTGTTTTTGAGCAGAAAGGAACACATTCCTGCACAAAAACAATCACGTGAGGTGTTTTCCTCTTTCTATGTGTGCTGCATAATGCAGCGTGCATAGAAAGAGGAAAAAACGAGGAGAAGGCCTTGGGGAGGCGTAGGATTCTGACGCATTAACAGGTTACGAAATATTGGAAATCTGGGAATACGCAGAATTCATGGGTGTTGCATGGGAACATCCACAGCAACACTCATGGCATGCCCCTTTCATGCAAAGTGTTGCGTAAAAAGGGGCTGTATTTACAAGGCCACAAAAAGAAATGCAGGGTGGCTTTAAGAAGCCTTGTAAATATGGAGCACCACACTGTGCTGCTGGTGCATCAAAAAAACGTGCCGCACCAGCAGTTCAAGGGGCTTGTAAATATGCCCCCAAATGTGTAAAAAGCTGTCATATCACAAGCACTGGATGTAACATGTAATCCGTACAATAATTTGCACGTAACATAGTAGATTTCACTAAGTTACACACAGAAATATTAACTGAAATGTTTTGGTACATTCCTATATATTTCCCTTTTGTTTAGATGCAAAATAACTACATCAAGTGTCAGTTTGATGGTTAAAAACACTTTTGAATGCATCTTGTGGCAAAATTTAAGGCGTTTGGAGACTTCACCAAATTTAAAAAGCATTGGCAAAGCCAATAGGTCTGGCGCTGGCCGCCAGGCTTTTGGGATTGGCAATTCTTCATTTGTTCTGTCAAGGTTTGTGGTATTGTGGGGGAGGAAGCCAGGACATCATCAATATAAAAAAAAAATCATTGGCTAAAGCAAAAAATATTTTTGGGGTTTCCAAAATGCACACATTACCATATCAGTTTGTAATGCTGAAGGGGACTACCTTGTGTGTGGATGTGCTGTTTGTGAAAGGGCTATAATAGAAGGTTGTTTGGGCATGCATTGCAAGTTATTGTATTCTACAAACCACTTTAACCACTAAAGTGGTTGGGTGTATTTATTTCACCTTGTTGTTTGTTAGTATTTGTAATGTGTTTACTTTTTTGTTATTTATGTGCTGAATAACATATGTGCTGTGATTATTGTTTGATACAATGTTGAATGTCACTAAAAATGTATTGTCTTTCTGTATGATATGACTAAATGGTCAATGGATTGAACAATTGAATGAAAAATAAAAAGGTGAAATAAATACACCCAACCACTTTAGTGGTTAAAGTGGTTTGTAGAATACAATAACTTGCAAAGCATGCCCAAACAACCTTCTATTATAACCTATTATTGTGGCCTAGTTTGGGTATTAGCACAGGCCCTACCCCCGCACTATTAAAAAGTTTGTGAAAGGGCAGCATGTTGTAACTCAGAGTGAAGTCAGACAGTGGCTGAAGTGTGCCAACCCACTGCCCCATGATGCATGCTGCAGTGGCTGGAAGAAAAATGTGAATGACATAACAATAAACTAATGTATGAAGTCTGAATGAAAACCCCTTTAAGTAATACATTTATACACATAATTATAGAAAAATCAAAAGGTCCTGCTGAACACACCAGACCAAAAAAAGGTAATTGGTCTGCCATTGGCTGGCAGTTACTTGCCTTTGCTAATGCTTTATTTGTAATATTTTCATAAAGCTTTATTACAAATAGAGAGGCTTGCACAGACATAGAGAGGCTCACAAAGACAGAGAGGATTGCAAAAACAGGTACAGAGAGGGTTGTATAGGTAGTATTGCAAAGATAGATAGCGTTACAAACAGTGGTAGAGTGTTGCAAAGACATACAGAGAGATAGATAGATAGATAGATAGATAGATAGATAGATAGATAGATAGATAGATAGATAGATAGATAGATAGATAGATCAGGAAATTGGAAAAACGTCAGAGCTAAAATTTGTAATATAACTGTTAAATGTCTATATAAGCAAGACATACAAGAGCCCTGAAAGCACACTAGAAAACCATAGAAGCAGGACATACAGTCTAAATTGGTTTACAAATATAAAACTATACAACAGTACTGAAAGCAAACTAGAATGCCATACAGGCAAGGCATACAGACTAAATTGGTTTACAAATATACCTGCAGTCCTCAATTAAAATACATACTAGCATGACATA
Source organism: Calotriton arnoldi (assembly GCA_963921515.1). Classification (NCBI taxonomy): domain Eukaryota; kingdom Metazoa; phylum Chordata; class Amphibia; order Caudata; family Salamandridae; genus Calotriton; species Calotriton arnoldi. The sequence continues at coordinate 262,702 of CAWUFW010005455.1, forward strand.
CAGGAGTGTAATTAGAAATGTACTTCATTGTATGCATGCTAAAGAAAAATGACAAGTTAATGTTGAACAGTTTCATATGGACACAATTTGGTATGTTGTGAAATAGAAGCAGCCAGATAAACAAGATTGGCAAAGCCAATAGGTCTGGTGTTGGCCACCAGCTTTTTAGCAGTACTTGTTTTGCCATGGTTTTTGGAACACTTTATTGCATGGGAAGCTGCTGGGCCATCATCAATTTAAACACTGACTAAAAGCAAAATATTGTTATATATATATATATATATATATATATATATATATATATATATATATATGAACTACTTTGTGTGTTGATACTCTCCTTGTGAAAGGACAGCAAGCCATAACTCATAGTGAAGTTAGCCAATGGCTTAAGATGACTGACAATTGCCCCTTGATGCATGCTGGAGTGGGTGGAAGAAAATGTGAATTACAGAACCACAGACTAATGTACTAAATCTGGATGAAATCCCCTATAGATAACTATGTTATACACATAATTTTAGTCAAATCAAAAGGTCTGGGCCTCGCAGATGTAAAAAAGCCAATAGGTCTGGCATCGGTAGCCAGCCTCTTGCCTTTGAGAAAGAAAGAAAGAAAGAGCGGAAGACGGAAAGAGGAAGGCAAGAATAAAGGAAGAAGGAAAGAAGGAGGAAGGCAAGAAAGAAAGATGTAAAAGGAGGGCAAGAAAGCAAAAAAGAAAGAAGGAGGAAAGAAGGAAAGAAGAAAAGGAAGAAATTAAGACAGAAAGGAAGGAAAGAACAGAAGAAACAAACAAAGCGAGAAAAAAGAAAGAAGGACAAAAGGAGGAAGGTAAGAAAGAAAGATATAAAAAGAAGGGAAGAAAGCAAAAATGAAAGAAGGAAACAAGGAAACAAGGAGGAAGGAAGGAAAGGAAGAAATAAAGGTGGAAAAAGAAAGGAAAGAAAGAAAGAAAGAAAGAAAGAGAAAGGAAAGAAAGGAAGGAAAGAAAGAAAGAAAGGAATAAAAGAGGAAAGAAGAGGAATAAATGAGGAAAGAAGGAAGAAAGAAACGCAAGAAAGAAAAAGAAAGAAAGAACGGCAAGAAAAATGAGGAAGTTAGAAAGAAAAAGGAAAGAGGGAGAAAGGAAGAAAATAGGAAAGAAAGAAATAAAGGAAAAAAAAGAAAGAAGAAAAGAAAGAAAGAAAGATAAAAGTGCAAAGATAGAGTACCTTCATGAGCTTATATTCAGAGTTCATGTGAGGAGCTGGTATGGTATAAAAAAGCAGCAGGCCATTTCAAAAGAAAATAACAGCATTGGCAGGAGACAGGAACTGATAAAGCTAGAATGTGTCCTGTGCTCTCATCTGGTAGAAAGTGCCCTGCTATCACATCAGCCTCTACAAACAAAGGCAATATTAAAGTAGTAATAAAGTTAATACACCAAAAAAAACTGACACTGAAGGGAACTACCTCATGTGTGGATGTGCTCGTAGCAAAAGGGCTAAATGCAGTCACTCAAAATGAAGTTAGCTCATGGCTGAAGTAGGCTGACCCATTTCCCCCAACCTGTATGCTGTAATGGGAGGAAGCAAAATGTGAATGATACAAAAACAGACCAATGGCAGAAGACAGGTGTCTGCAAGCTCCTTTATAAGTATATTGTACATAAAATTTTAGTAAAATCAAAAGGTGTTGGCTAACGCCAGACCTAATAACAAAAAAGCCACTCTAAAGGGATTTACAATACCATTAGCAGGAGAAAGGGAATGATAAAAACAAGAATGTGCCCTGTGCTCAACACAGAAGAGGTGATAAAAAGCCTCCCGCTATCACATCAGACTCTAAACACAAAGGCAGCACTAAAGCAACGAAGTGATAACCAAAACACTAGCACTAAAGAGAACTACCTTATGTGCGGATGTGCTACGCATGAAGGAGCAAAATGCAGCCACTCAAAGTGTAGCAATCCAGTGGCTGACCAGGGCTGACACCCTGCCCCATGCTATATTGTGTAGTGGGTGGATGCAAAATGTGAATGACACACCAACAGACCAATGGATGAAGATAGCTGGCTGAAAGCCCCTTTAAATAAATATATTATAGCTCTATTTTCTTTAACAACTAAAAAAACTCTTGGCTAACGCCACACTTAAAAAAGTGGCTTTTTAAAAAAGATTTTATGAGAAATGTGTTCTGCTAACATTATTCTGTGCAAAGCAATTCTCAGTTAGTAAAGGTTTTGTAAAAGTGACAAACTTTCAACGTCATGAATTTGCAATATGCTTTGCTTACAAAAGTTTCTAGCAAAAATTGTAATTTTGCACAACTGATGTCTTAAGCAGATACTTAGAAATCTCCAACACACTTTTATATCAAAGACACTGCAAAAAATGTCACTAATTAGGATGAGCTGGGCTCATGAGAAGAAGATATTTCACCAGGTACTAATGTTTCTTGTGAATGTTCCGTTCACTGAGAAGAGAAAGTGGGCCCTTATCTTCTTCTTCATCTGAGTCACTGAAGCAACTGTTTATTCTGTCGAATGAAAGTTCTTCTGAATAAAATATTTCAGCCAAGATGTAAAATAAGAACAGAACGCTTACCTGATAACGGAAGTGCAATCCCTTCTGCCTCTTTTACTAACACGAAAGTCCAAAAGACGATGAACGTGAGCTCCATGGTTGCTGCGTCACAAGTCTCCGATAAGTCGAAGAACGTCAGGATACATCGATGAACATTTTTCTTTCTCTAAAGGAGACAAAAACAATACCCGGCTACCTCCTTGCACCACATACAGTACTTCATTGGCCAGCATTGTCATGCTCAGCGTTTTAGATGTGAGAAAAGCCTTTATTGCTCAAGAACAATATGTTCTCTAGAATGATGACTGAAATCGTTGTGCATGACTTAATGACGAGCGTTTTTCTTTCAGGCGTGCTTGGGCCTGTGCAAAGAAGCGATCTTGGCTACGGTCTCATGCTATTAACTCTCACATAATTAAAGGGACCGCGTTCAGATGCGGATACGTGATGGCTGCTCTGGAATTCCATTGAGCTATTTAAGTAGTTCTAGGAACAATTAGTAGCAAGCAACTGAAGTGGCGCCTGGAAATATTTTCGAAGAACTTGTTTGACAACTTGTAAAATATTAGATTATTTCCGATTGACAAAACATGTTTTATGCTAAAAATCTTCTATGTTTACATAATATATTATATTATTTGTTGCACATTATACTCACTGTCAAAAGAAGTATTTATTTTGCCTAAGATTTTAAGCAGTCAGACTTCCTCTTTGATCTCCGGTCTTGTCTTCTTTTTGACTTCATTCTTTCTCTCTCTCTCTCTCTCTCTCACCCTCGGTCTCTTCCTCTATATATCTCTCTTTCTCCTTCTCTCGCTATCTCTCCCTCTGTTTGTCTCTCTCTGTCTGTCTCTCTTTCACCCTCTGTGCTTTTCTCTCTGTCTCACTCACGTCCAAGCATATGTCATAATCCTTCAAACAGTGAATATACTACTAGAACTTGTTTAATCTTAATGAAAGGAAATCTTAATGAAAATACGAGCATACAAAATATAAGACCGCAAGTAACATTGAACAAAAATCAGGATGGTAGATAATTAATGTGTATGTTTATTGGCATTACCTCAAACATAGCAGGATTATTTCGAACAGTGTTCCTCCCTCAGAGATGCTGCATCTCTGAACGGGGCCACAGGGAGTCAGAGGGGCATATTCTCAAGCCCCCATCGCCACCACAACGTCACTTTCAGTGACGTTGTTGTGGCGATAGGGGCTTAGCCCTATTCACAAGGCTGCGTTAAGCCACACGCGGCTTAACGCTGCCTTGTGAATAGGGCCCCCTTCACGCTGTTTTTAGCGTGAAGGGGGCGTGCAGTGGGTGTTGCGGTGGGTGTTCCACCGCAACACCCATTGAGTTTGATGCTACCTCCTATTCACAAGGGCAGCGTAAATAGGAGGTAGCGCCAAACTTAAGACCAGGAAAAATCTGGTCTTAAGGAGGCAAAACGAGGAGAAATGCTTTATTTCTCCTCGTTTCTGCTTTCCATGTGTGCTGCTTGTGCAGCACATGGAAAAAGCAAAATGCCATGGTTTGTTTATGTACAGGAAGGTGTCCCTTCCTGTACATAAACTAAACCTTTTAAATGCCGTTTGTAACTTACATGTGTGCTGCATGAAGCAGCACACATGTAAGTTACAAACTGGCATTTAAGGTTTGTTTATGAGCAGGAAGGGACACCTTCCTGTACATTAACAAACCTCCCTGCTTGCAGACACCCTTGCACTCTGGTGCAAGGGTGCCTGCGTTGGCGCTAAGTTGTGAAACTTAGCGCCATCGCAGGGGGAAACGCGAGGCTGCACCATATCCTTGAGAATAGGGTGCAGCCTCGCGTTTCCGAAGTGGCGGAGAGAGGCGTTAAGCCAAGAAGGCTAACGCCACTCTCCGCCACTTCCTTGGCCCAGAGTGTTCAACAATAGAAAAGAGATGTCTTAATGTGAGCACTGACTGGGCTCCCATAAGACCCAATACACTGACCCTTCAGAGCTCACTGGATTTCTCTCAAAATATCTTAGATTATTGTGAGATTGTGAGATATGTGTGGAACAATAGACCAATCGACAATGCAGTTAAGAAATAAAGAACTTAAAGGTCAAAAACAAGATTAATAGCAATGATAAACTCTTGAAAAAAACAAGACAAATCACAAGCCAAGGAAAATGGAGCAATGTGAAAAAAGCAAAGAAGCAATATGTCTTATCATTTTACCAACTTAAAGGCTCAAATGCATTGAGTCTTCAGTGAAGTGATGTTCAATGTGGGTTGAACCACTTAGGGGCGTATTGTTGAGCTGCGATCAATGTCCAATGCAAGCAGATTGAAGTTTATGGACACCAACAATTGCAGTGTAAAGTCTTTGACTTAGTCAACTGTGGTGGCTACAAATCTATGCTGGCTTGATGATTAACAATCAGCTCAGATGCCGCCTTGAACATAGAGTCTTAAAACTTTGATGAATCGAAACAAGGTAAAGGTGCAGAAATTCCCATCCAGAATTAGTGTTGAAATCTTAGCGACTAGTTTTACTGACCTCAACTTCATTTAGCATTCACTCTCAGTAGCTCCATCTGAGTTTAGACTCTTCTTAGTCCCCTCAATACTCAGCGTTCAAGGCAACTTCCTTCCAGGTAGGACAGGAATCTCCAGAAGGGTTGTGACTCTTCTCACTCATCAACCCTCTTCTCAGAAGATGTGCTCAAATCCTCCTGGGAACACTATGACAGGAAACTAGAAGCAGCAGTTCTGAAGAAGAGGGCTGGAGCAAAATTCAAGATAGGCTTGAGACAAATCTCTCCGATACCCTGATTGCTAGTCAGGAATTAGCTGCTTCAGGTAGATAGTCTAGGGGCCAAAAGGCATCCATTAGGTGTGATTAAATTAGACACAGAACTGTGTATGCCTCTCACCTGAGCGTGGGCAGAATATGTCACAAATTCCAAAACTGATCTAAAGGTAATATGTAATAAGAATTTATCTTCACAACTGGTTACTTCAGGACAGATTATCTACATGCCGAAAATTAGGTTTTGCTAGCACATTCCAATCAAAGGTCACAGGTTTAAGATTTAAATACATTTTTACAGTAGAAATATATCTAGCAACAGTCATCTAAAATAATATGTTTTGTTTTAGTCATTGCTGGAAAATATATCCTTCAATCCAACTCCAAATACCTGTAAAGAACCCCTTTCTTCTCATACCAAGATATCTCATTTAATGAAGCCATTGACCGGTTTGAGGATCCTAAAATAATAATTTGTGGGCACCAGACTAACCATCCTGAGCTGGTGAATGGTGTGTTAGTGGAATCCCTCTAATTTCCTTCCTTTCTTGACCTACTATACTTACATATTCCTTCAGTGGTATTTTAGCTTCTGTGTCTCCTGCCGCAGTTGTTTCTGTGGCTGTCTTGTTTGTTCCAGGTGCCCATAGCATGGCCTAGCATTGCTTCTTCTTAGAGTTTAGTATTGCTGTGTGAGGAGTGGGGACTAGTTGAGGTGGTGGTGTTCTGTAATCTGGGGTCGTTTCTGATCCATTCACCTGCAACCTGATCAGGTACCCCTCACAACTACTAACAGGAAGGGTAACCCTGAGGCTCTTGTATTTAGACAAAGAAGACCTCAAAAGTGAGGGGGTCCTTCCCGTTTGCCACTGCAAAATATTTCATTCAAAGCAGACTTGGTATGAGGTCTGAAGTTGAAGTGATTGTGCACGAGGAGATTTTCATTCAAATCTTTAATTCTTATTTTTAAAAAGATGCTGGCCAACACGTTTGTTTCTACAGTAGAGTCTCTTCTTCTGGGCCAACATTTTACCTTAACAAACAGAACAAAAGGAATTTATATTAAAAGATGGCAAGAACATTTAAGGGCTTTCAGGAACCCCTATGAAAAATATCCAATGCCGATACATCTTAAAAACATTTAGAATGTGGGGAAAACTTGATGAAATAAGTTTTGTAGCTTTTGAAACTGTCAAACCACGTAGAAGGGGAGGTGATTGCACACAAAGACTGCAAGAGAGAGAGAGTTTCTGGATTTATAAGTTGAAGGCATTTGAATTGGGTTGACCTCATTTTTAACAGGTTTAGGACATGTGATTATAAGTGATTTCCTGTAGAGTTAGAGGAATTCAAAGGTGTAAACATGGGAAGAAGGCCACTATTCAAGACTTCCAAGATAGTCTGACATTTGTTTGGGGTGACTGTTTTCGAACTCCATCACATAGATATGACTTGGATTGCAATTGAGCTTACAGTTAGGTGTGTCTACTTTAGTTTTGCATGTGAAATTGCTGATAGTTGTGGTACTTGCTCCATCAATGTAGACAGATGAATTGAACATAAAGTTCTAATTGAGAATTTAAGAAGTACTTACTATTCACAAGAAAGCACTCTAAATTCAAGAACAATTGAGTTTAATGCTCTCCATTCATGAGAGGTCAGACAGATCTAGGATTTGTAACACGATCAGGAGAAATGATGGTGCATGTAGAGGGATACTCTGGTTGTAGTTAGCACTTTAGTTTACCATTGTATTGAGTATGTAATCAGAGCTTGAGATTGAGAAATATTAATGTAAACAAGCAATAACTCATGCCACCAAAGACATATAATTGTTTACATTGTTTGATCATTCCCTTCACCCTTTCAAAATAATTTACATTTCATAATGTAAGCTTGATCGCGTGAGAGAAAATGGCGACCGCTGTTTGATACATTAGGGTGAAGTCAGCATACTAGTTGTTTTAACACTAAGGATCACCCACTCACATGATTACAGAAATCGAGGTTAAAAAAATGGCGTTTGGGGTGCCCGCAGCGAACAAACCTGCTCGAGATAACATTGTGTTGGTTATCATGCCGGTAAGACTATCTGTTTGATTTTCTGAGTCTAGTTTAAAGAATTTCTGCTAGAACTCTATATTTCAATGGATTCCAGTCGGTTCAGTTCAACAGAAAGTTAGTTCATATTGCATTCTTAAATGGCAAACAGAAGCGAGTGCGGTCACAAATCTGGTTCCGAGAAATTTGGCAATCGTCAAGCAGGCTTACATTCTTTAAATGATCCATTTTTAGTAATAATATACTTTAAAAAATTATGTATATTGAACTTTGGAGTTTGTATGAGCAGCGATGAGTAATATTTAAGAAAAAGTTGTCGCAAGACATTAGGTTGTGTACCCATTAATTAAGAAAAAGGGCGCTTCTTTCCGCTTTTGGGTTTAACTTTTCAGTTAAAATATTTTATTTTTATTCATCTAGAGGTTGCGACATAACGTTAAATTCAATGAAAGTGCTTTTAGGGTGGAGTAGCGCAATTTAGATTCCACCCTTACACATCACGGAAATACTCTTATGTACCCATATGCAACACTATATTTACTGTGTGCCATAACTTTATCAATGTGTGTGAATATTTAAATGCATTAATTAAATGTATTTACTCTAGAAACTAGAGTTTTACAAACGTGCGCTAATGTTCAGTTTAGCATGAAGACATGTATGTTCTATTCATGTTTGCATTTATACTTTAAGTCACATTTGCATATATTCTGGAAGTCCTATTTGAAAGTGTAGTCATTTATGCTTTTACTCACGTTTGCATTTGTTCTTGAGTTACATGTGCACAAGTATAACCATGTATTTAAAGTGCACTTTTAAATGTTTAATTAAAGTTAGCCTGACTAAAGGCCTTAATTCTGAAATGTTTTTGGGTTGGTCAGCGTGTTCTTTCTTTTGTTGGTTCGTTCTCAAGGTTTCATTAGCTAGAGAAAAGGAGTATTGTTGTATGTTTTATTTTACTGATAGTAAAGCCTGAGAAGAGAAATCTTGGCAGGAAACGTGATGACCTAATGAGCAGATGAAGCCTGCGATTTAATGCGTCTCAGGAACCGGGAATGCTCAAGGCTGCTGTAACTGTGCAAGTTCTGTGAGATGGAAAATTCAAGTGATATTGCAAATGCATACCATGAGAAGTGAAATGATTTGTTCCTGGTGGGGGGGAAGGGATATGATTGTTGTTGAAGTTTTATTGGTTTTAAATAGTGTTCACACTGTCAGAATCTGACAGTGTGAACTGCTAATGGATCTGCTAAGGGAGCAGATTCCCTTAGACTTTGAGGGGTACGGACCTACCTGCTTCCTTTATTTTTGTAGGTGTGAAGCTTCGTGCTATACACTTATTCCAATTCTGGAAGACTTCTACTGGAGTCTTTACTATGCTGACACCTTCGCGTAATTCCGAATTTCCTTGAGACCCTATTCTATGAATCATCCTTATTCTAAACTTTGAGCCTTGATTAGATGACTTTAGAACTTATTCATGTTTAGGAGAGAGAATCTGAGTTTCTTTAAGGGACACTTACTTTTATTTCTCAGTTTTTGTATTACTGTGGCTGTCATTATTTCATACCTTTTCTACTGAGACTGAACCTAGTCTGATATTTCAGTTTCCAGCTATAATCTTTTATCTTTTTAAATTCTCCTGACATGCATATACATTGGACTGACTTTTAACTGGCAAAACAACCTAACTTCAATTACTGATTTCTGTCCTTATTGTGGGGCCAAATATTCTCGAAAGTTGAATTGTTTCATTATTGTGAACTCCCTTGGCATCTCAGTCAAATTAAAAAGATCCATCAGATGAGAGATTGTAAATCACGCACATGTGTGCTCTCAAGGGTTTAAGAATAACACATAGATTCTTTCTGTACTTTATCTAGACCCATGTATAAGGTGCATTTTCACTTGTATTTTAGCTGCAATCTCAAAAAGAGAGATCGAATTAGAAAGAATTTCAAATTAATTCCAGAACACCTTAATACATTGGGTAACATACACTGTAAGTATTTGGTTCATGGTGTAACGCTATCATAAATGATCACCTCAAATAGTGGCGATGTATCTGATTGTCAATGATTTACCCGTCCCTACAAACCTCAATTTGCAACCATTTCATTATGTATTCATTTGAGGAATAACAGAGAAACAAAGTGAAGAAACTCTGGGACTGTGTTGCAATTATAGCAATGGGTATTTTATTTATCGCTTGCACTTTAACACAACTATTTTCTTTTGCACTCTGATAAACTAGTGGTGACTTTAACATTTCTAAATTTCTGTAGGTGCTTCTGCCAGTACTTCTAATTTAATTTCTTTGAATTTAATGCACTGGTCTCGCATGGGTTCTTTCAGACCACAGTTTGGATTATCTGGTCTATTTTCTTTTCTTGTTTGAGGATTCACATAGTTTAATATCATTCGAGGGTCAATTTGACATAGGAACTTCTTCTCCTGGTGATCTATTGATTAAGCGTGATCTGTCCTTTTCCTTTTCCTTTTCACGAAGTCACACAGTTTTGAATATCGATTGAGGCATAATTGGGCATAGGTACCTCTTCACATGGTGAATTTTTGATGTTGTTAATGTTGGTGGGGCTATACACATTGGTATGTATGGGTTTATCTCTGGAACATTTTTTTATGAGGACAAAACACTATTGGACTTGTAGATTGCAATTATAACCCCCCAAAATGCAGTGACTTGTGATTCTAATGTTTTCATTGTTGCTTGTTCATTTTTTTGACTACATTTCCCCTCTTGAATCTGGATATGCTCACTGTTTTGAATTAAAAAACCATGTTTACCCCTAGAAAACTATGTTTACCCCCTTTTTAAAAATAAATTAACTTTGTTCTGTTTGTCAAAGTTTATACTTTAGCCCTGAAGACACAACTCTAATGTTGGGAAACACGTGTTGGTCAGGCACCCACCACAGACTAGCCACCTCATTCTGAAACCTTTCTATCTTATCAATGAACAATGCCATTATCAGGCCTCTTTTCAGTTCCACCAAGTGATCGGTTTGGAGGAGTGGGAACAATTTCTCAAATTGGAAAAGCTGTAAATTGGTGCTTGCAGCTCGTGTCCGTAGGTGAGCAATGGATACACAAACAGAACTCATAGTTTCAATATTTTTGTCAAAATTATGAAAAATGGAGCCACTTGTGTGCAGGGCGACTTGAAATGGTAGTGAACTGGATTCTTCTGATTCCTTCACCAGTGCCAACATGATTCAATCATGATGTCACGACTTACCTGGTCAGGTCAAGGGTGAGGAGGAGAGCGAGGATACCTTCCCCCCTTACATCTCTCCTCTACTCTGTTTCCAGCCTCCCATAGATGTGACTGTGGGTGAAATGGACAATGCCTTTAATCAACTCGACTTCCTGTAATCCGAGCCCTCCCACATGACAGCGTCACATGGACCAATCAGAAGCCCCGAAGAACCTGCGAAGGACTTCATATCCGGCCTCCCTCCAGCGGAATACGTCATCTCCAGTGCGGAGGAGCACTCCAGGATGGGAGACAGGAAGAGTTTGGAGATCCAGGACATGACCAACCCTGAGTTCGGTAGCAGGTCGGTGCTAAGCTGAGCGGACCCAGCAAGGAAGACTCTGGAGAGAGACGTCCGACCAAGGGGTCAACCCGGAACACCAAGAAGGGAGCCAGATCTACTCCGGCAACACGAGAGATCCAGCCGTGCTCCCGGAGGAGCGTGGCTCACTGAGGTACGTGGTCGCCTCAGGGGGCTGTTTGTTAAAGAGTGGTCAGGCGCTCGGACATCTGAGTTGGAGAGGGGAGGGGGTTAAAGGTGCTTTACAAAACCATGGTAGCCTGCAAGCAAGCACAACACTGGTGGCGGTGAATCCGGGTGTTTTGGTAATCCCCTCACTCCTTAACCCTTCAAAGTATATATGTGTGGACAGTTGTCCTAAAAGGATCTCTCTTTTGTTTTTTTCCCGAGGACCTAACCCACTTGAGTTGGACCGAAAGTACCCAAGTACCCACGTCAGAGGACCCAAGAGCCAGCGTTAGAGACTGTCTGTTATAGATTGAGGAACAATAAAATTTGTGTCTGGCCCTATACCTCTCCTTGTCACCCTAAGAGTGCCACACAAGACTATATTTAACTACAGAAGATTGCTTTCATCGGGCAAGACATGTGTTCTAAGCATATGCTAATGCTCAGACAGTAATCATCCAAGCCCACAAGATCTATATTTCTTTGTTAAACAACAGAGTTGATGGTAGACCCTGGAAGGGACAAACTTGTCGCACTTGAGACATTGCACTGAGGAAAACAAAAAGTGATGGGTGGAATTATTAACTAATCTCCGCCACTGGTAATTATTCAGGCCACATTTTAGTCCATCTTTTTTTTTACCACCATGCCACCTCAGACAGGATGTGTAGGCTGGGGATATCGAATTCAAAATATCGACGGGCCACAATATAGTGACCACAATATCAAGAGACAAAATATTGAAAGGTATGTTTCTATAAATCTTCTATACCTAACTCCACATACACACACCTTGGTCATATATATATATATATATATATATATATATATATATATATATATATATATATATATATATATATATATTCACTGAAAAAACCACAGGTTTCAGGGACGTTATAGTTAGGCTGACATTTCACTCGTACAAAATCAGAGAACTTTGGCCGTTAAAGTTAGCTGAGCTAACTATAACTCGCGCCCCGGCAATGCACTGCTGTTGACGTCACATATTACATCACTCATGACATGGTCAGTGACATCACTGATGACATCACTGATGACATCTCAAATGACATCACTGATGACATCACTGATGACATCACTGATGACATCATCCAGTGACTGAGTGTTTCTAAAAAGTTGAAGAATGTTATATGTATATACGCCAAGGTGTACTCAAAGAATGAGTGGGTGTATGAGTCTCAGTATGGATGATTTAGTGGGTGCGTGACTGACTGTATAAGTGAGTGATTAAATGTGCCTTAGTGAATGTATGGGTGAGTGACTAATTTGTGTGATTGTGTGTATCAGTTTGTCAGTTGGTGTGTAAGTGGCTGCATGGGTTGGTGAGTAGATACATGAGTGTTTATATGGGTTATTGATTAGTTATCTGAGTACCTGTATGGGTGCCTGAGTGTCTGTGTGGGTGGGTGAGGGGGTGTGTAACTCCCTGCATGGATGTATGATTGGGTGAATCCCTGGGTGTATGGGTTCATGAGTGCATCTGTGAGGGACTGTATGGGCAAGTGAGTGTGTGCACAGCTTTGTCGGTGAGTGAATGGATGTCTCAGTGGTATATGGGTGAGTAACTGCATATGTGACAGGCAGAATATGTGAGTGTTGGAGTATATAGGTGACTGTATATGTGAGTGGGTGATTGTGAGAGTGGCTGTATGGGTGAGTGCATGATTGTGTCAGTTACTGTATGGAGAGTAAGTATTTGTTAGTATCTGTATGAGCAGTGAGTATGTGAGTGTTTCTGTATGAGTAAGTGGCTGTGTGATTGAGTGTTTGGGTGAGTGAGTAGGTGTGTCAGTAGCTCTATGGGTGACTGGTGGTATATGCGTGGCTGTATGGGTGAGTGAGTGGATGTGTATGTAGACCTATGAATCAGTGAGTGGATATGCACGTACTGGTATTGGTGTGTCAATGGTTTCAAGAACGATAGTCTGAAATTTGGAGTGGGTGTATGATAGGTTATAATTGGGGTGTGAGTAGGTGCATCAGAGATTATGTGAATGATGTCATCAGTGATGTAATTTGAGATGTCATCAGTGATGTCATCAGTGATGTTACTGACCATGTCATGAGTGATGTGATATGTGACGTCATCAGCAGTGCATTGCGGGGGCGCGAGTTATAGTTAGCTCAGCTAACTATAACGGCCACATTTCTCTGGTTTTGTACGAGCAAAACGTCAGCATATATGTAACGTCCCTGAAACCTGTGGTTTTTTCAGTGAATTTCTAAGGTTTTTTAAATGCTAATTCCTAACTATAACATCCCTGAGACCTGTGTTTTTTTCAGTGAATTTCTAAAGTTTTTTAAATGCTAATTGCTAACTATGCCTACATAGGTAGGACATGTATAGAAAGAGGAAGAACGGCACAGAAAGAAGCACGAGAAGTGCAGAAAGAGGCAACAGAAGCCCAGAAAGAGGAAGAAAGGAGCAAAAAGAAGCAAAAGAAGTGCAGAAAGAAGCAACAGAGGTGCAGAAAGAGGCCTACTTCGACTGTACCTCACCACAGACTCATACAAAGTAGCCTAATCACTAATCCTTCTCCCAAGATGTATTAAACCTCTCTTTTCTCTTGAAGGTTCACTATTCATCGACTGCTCAGAATGTTAGGCCTACCAAATGTAAAACAGCAATTCTAACCATATCACAGCATGCTCTGTAAATTTGTGTACAAAAAGGTAAAAGTGAGAGAAGTGCAGAGAGAGCCAACGGAGGTGTAGAAAGAGGCAAGAGGGGTGCAGAAAGAGGCAAGAGAATTGCAGAAAGAAGCAACAGAGGTGCAGAAAGAAGCGAGAAACCTGCAGAAAGAGGCACGAGATTTGCAGAAACAGGCAAAAGAGGTGCAGAAAGAGAGAACAGGGGTGCAGACAGAGACAAGAGAGGTGCAGAAAGAGGGAAGAGGGTGCAGAAAAAGGCAAGAGGGGTGCAGAAATTTACAAGAGAGGTGCAGAAAGAAGCAAGAGCAGTGCAGAAAGAACCAATAGAGGTGCAGAAAAAAGCAAGAGGGGTGCAGAAAGAGGCAACAGAAGTGCAGCAAGAACCAAAAGAGGTACAGAAAGAGGGAAGAGGGTGCAGAAAGAGGTAAGAGAAGTGCAGAAAGAGGCAAGAAAGGTACACAAAGAGGGAAAAAGGGTGCAGAAAGAGGCAAGAGGGGTGCAGAAAGAAGCAAGAGAGGAACAGAAAGAAGCAAGAGAAGTACAGAATGAAGCAACAGGGGTGCAGAAAGAGACAAGAGGGGTGCAGAAAGAATCAAGAGGGATGCAGAGAGAGGCAACAGAGGTGCAGAAGGAGGCAAGAGAACTACAGAAAGAGGCAAGAGAGTTGCAGAAACAGGCAAAAGAGGTGCAGAAAGAGGGAACAGGGGTGCAGACAGGCAAGAGAAGTGTATAAAGAGGGAAGAGGGGTGCAGAAAGAGGCAAGAGGGGTGCATAAATTTGCAAGAGAGGTGCAGAAAGAAGCAAGAGCAGTGCAGAAAGAACCAACAGAGGTGCAGAAAGAGGCAAGAGGGGTGCAGAAAGAGGCAAGAGAAGTGCAGAGAGAAGCAAAAGAGGTACAGAAAGAGGCAAGAGAACTGCAGAAAGAGGCAACAGAGGTGCAGAAAGAGGCAAAACAGGTGCAGGAGAAGGGAAGAAGGGTGCAGAAAGAGCAAGAGGGATAGAGAAAGAGGCAAGAGAGGTACAGAAAGAGGCAAGAGAGATGCACAAAGAGGAAAGAAGAATGCAGAAAGAGGCAAAAGGGGTGCAGAAAGAAGCAAGAGAGGTACAGAAAGAAGCAAGAGAAGTGCAAAATTAAGCAACAGGGGTGCAGAAAGAGACAAGAGGGGTGAAGAAAGAGGCAAGAGGGGTGAAGAAAGAGGAGCAGAAGGAGGCATGAGAACTGCTGAAAGAGGCAAGAGAGTTGCAGAAACAGGCAAAAGAGATTCAGAAAGAAGGGAACAGGGGTGCAGACAGATGCAAGAGAAGTACAGAAAGAGGGAAGAAGGGTGCAGAAATGTCCAAGAGAGTTGCAGAAAGAAGTAAGAGCAGTGCAGAAAGAACCAACAGAGGTGCAAAAAGAGGGAACAGGGATGCAGACAGATGCAAGAGAAGTATAGAAAGAGGGAAGAGGGGTGCAGAAATGTGCAAGAGAGTTGCAGAAAGAAGTAAGAGCAGTGCAGAAAGAACCAACAGAGGTGCAGAAAGAGGCAAGAGGGGTGCAGACAGACGCAAGAGAAGTACAGAAAGAGGGAAGAGGGGTGCAGAAATGTGCAAGAGAGTTGCAGAAAGAAGTAAGAGCAGTGTAGAAAGAACCAACAGAGGTGCAGAAAGAGGCAAGAGGGGTGCATAAAGAGGAGAGAGAAGTGCAGAAAGAAGCAAAAGAGGTGCAGAAAGAGGCAAGAAGGGTGCAGAAAGAGGTAGGAGCAGTGCAGAAAGAACCAAGAGACATGCAAGGGAGGAAGGGTGCAGAAAGAGGCAAGAGGGGTGCGGAAAGAAGCAAGAGAGGTGCAGAAAGAGGCAAGAGGGGTGCAGAAAGGGGCAAGAAAGGTGCAGAAAGAGGCAACAGGGGTGCGGAAAGAAGCAAGAGAGGTGCAGAAAGAAGAAAGAGAAGTGTAGAAAGAGGCAAGAGAGGTGCAGAAACAGGCAAACAAGGTACAGAAAGAGGGAATAGGGGTGCTGAAAGAGGCAAGAGGAGTGCAGAAAGAAGCAAGAGAGGTACAGAAAGAAGCAAGAGAAGTGCAGTAAGAAGCAATAGGGGTGCAGAAAGAGGCTAGAGGGGTGCAGAAAGAGTCAAGAGAAGTGCAGAAAGAAGCAACAGACATAAGAAGGAGGCAAGAGAACTCCAAAAAGAGGCAGCAGAGTTGCAGAAACAGGCAAAAGTGGTGCAGAAAGAGGGATTAGGGGCGCAGATAGAGACAAGAGAGATGTAGAAAGAGGGAAGAGGGGTGCAGAAAGAGGCAAGAGAGGTGCAGAAAGAAGCAAGAGCAGTGCAGAAAGAACCAATAGAGGTGCAGAAAGAGGCAAGAGGGGTGCAGAAAGAGGCAACAGAAGTGCAGCAAGAATCAAAAGAGGTACAGAAAGAGGCAAGAGAATTGAGGAAAGGGGCAACAGAGGTGCAGAAAGAGGCAAGACAGGTGCAGGAGCAGGAGAAGGGAAGGAGGGTGCAGAAAGAGCAAGAAGGATACAGAAAGAGGCAAGAGAGGTGCAGAAAGAGGCAAGAGAGATGCACAAAGAGGAAAGAAGGGTGCAGAAAGAGGTAAGAGGGGTGCAGAAAGAAGCAAGAGAGGTGCCGAAAGAAGCAACAGAAGTGCCGAATTAAGCAACAGGGGTGCAGAAAGAGGCAAGAGGGATACAGAAAGAGGCAAGAGGGGTGAAGAAAGAGGCAACCGAGGAGCAGAAGGAGGCAAGAGAACTGCTGAAAGAGGCAAGAGAGTTGCAGAAACAGGCAAAAGAGGTGCAGAAAGAGGGAACAGGGGTGCAGACAGACGCAAAAGAAGTACAGAAAGAGGGAAGAGGGGTGCAGAAATGTGCAAGAGAGTTGCAGAAAGAAGTAAGAGCAGTGCAGAAAGAACCAACAGAGGTGCAAAAAGAGGCAAGAGGGGTGCAGAACGAGGAGAGAGAAGTGCAGAAAGAAGCAAAAGAGGTGCAGAAAGAGGCAAGAGGGTGCAGAAAGAGGTAGGAGCAGTGCAGAAAGAACCAAGAGACCTGCAGGAAAAGGGAAGAAGGGTGTAGATTGAGGCAAGAGGGGTGCAGAAAGAAGCAAGAGAGGTGCAGAAAGAGGCAAGAGGGGTGCAGAAAGGGGCAAAAGAGGTGCAGAAAGAGGCAACAGGGGTGCGGAAAGAAGCAAGAGAGGTGCAGAAAGAAGAAAGAGAAGTGTAGAAAGAGGCAAGAGAGTTGCAGAAACAGGCAAAAAGGTACAGAAAGAGGGAAAAGAGGTGCTGAAAGAGGCAAGAGGAGTGCAGAAAGAAGCAAGAGAGGTACAGAAAGAAGCAAGAGAAGTGCAGTAAGAAGCAATAGGTGTGCCGAAACAGGCTAGAGGGGTGCAGAAAGAGGCAAGAGAAGTGCAGAAAGAAGCAACAGATGTACAGAAGGAGGCAAGAGAACTCCAAAATAGGCAACAGAGTTGCAGAAACAGGCAAAAGAGGTACAGAAAGAGGGAACAGGGGTGCAGAAAGAGGCAAGAGGGGTGCAGAAATGTGCAAGAGAGGTGCACAAAGAAGCAAGAGCAGTGCAAAAGAACCAACAGAGGTTCAGAAAGAGGCAAGAGGGTGCAGAAAGAGGCAAGAGGAGCAGAGAAAGAAGCAAAAGAGGAACATAAAGAGGAAAGAAGGGTGCAGAAAGAGACAAAAGAGGTGCAGAAAGAGGTAAGAGAACTGCAGAAAGAGGCAAGAGAGGTGCAGAAAGAGGCAAGAGAGGTGCAGGAAAAGGGAAGAAGGGTGCAGAAAGAGGCAAGAGGGGTGCAGGAAGAAGCAAGAGAGGTGCAGAAAGAGGCAAGAGGGGTACAGAAAGAGGCAAGAGAGGTGCAGAAAGAGGTAAGAGAGGTACAGACGAGGAAAAAGGGTGCAGAAAGAGGCAAGAGGGGTACAGAAAGAGGCAAGAGAGGTGCAGAAAGAGGTAAGAGAGGTGCAGAAAGAGGGAAAAGGGTGCAGAAATGTGCAAGAGAGTTGCAGAAAGAAGTAAGAGCAGTGCAGAAAGAACCAACAGAGGTGCAGAAAGAGGCAAGAGGGGTGCAGACAGACGCAAGAGAAGTACAGAAAGAGGGAAGAGGGGTGCAGAAATGTGCAAGAGAGTTGCAGAAAGAAGTAAGAGCAGTGTAGAAAGAACCAACAAAGGTGCAGAAAAAGGCAAGAGGGGTGCATAAAGAGGAGAGAGAAGTGCAGAAAGAAGCAAAAGAGGTGCAGAAAGAGGCAAGAGGGGTGCAGAAAGAGGTAGGAGCAGTGCAGAAAGAACCAAGAGACATGCAAGGGAGGAAGGGTGCAAAAAGAGGCAAGAGGGGTGCGGAAAGAAGCAAGAGAGGTGCAGAAAGAGGCAAGAGGGGTGCAGAAAGGGGCAAGAAAGGTGCAGAAAGAGGCAACAGGGGTGCAGAAAGAAGCAAGAGAGGTGCAGAAAGAAGAAAGAGAAGTGTAGAAAGAGGCAAGAGAGGTGCAGAAACAGGCAAACAAGGTACAGAAAGAGGGAATAGGGGTGCTGAAAGAGGCAAGAGGAGTGCAGAAAGAAGCAAGAGAGGTACAGAAAGAAGCAAGAGAAGTGCAGTAAGAAGCAATAGGGGTGCAGAAAGAGGCTAGAGGTGTGCAGAAAGAGGCAAGAGAAGTGCAGAAAGAAGCAACAGACATAAGAAGGAGGCAAGAGAACTCCAAAAAGAGGCAGCAGAGTTGCAGAAACAGGCAAAAGAGGTGCAGAAAGAGGGATTAGGGGGCAGATAGAGACAAGAGAGATGTAGAAAGAGGGAAGAGGGTGCAGAAAGAGGCAAGAGAGGTGCAGAAAGAAGCAAGAGCAGTGCAGAAAGAACCAATAGAGGTGCAGAAAGAGGCAAGAGGGGTGCAGAAAGAGGCAACAGAAGTGCAGCAAGAATCAAAAGAGGTACAGAAAGAGGCAAGAGAATTGCAGAAAGGGGCAACAGAGGTGCAGAAAGAGGCAAGACAGGTGCAGGAGCAGGAGAAGGGAAGGAGGGTGCAGAAAGAGCAAGAAGGATACATAAAGAGGCAAGAGAGGTGCAGAAAGAGGCAAGAGAGATGCACAAAGAGGAAAGAAGGGTGCAGAAAGAGGTAAGAGGGGTGCAGAAAGAAGCAAGAGAGGTGCCGAAAGAAGCAACAGAAGTGCCGAATTAAGCAACAGGGGTGCAGAAAGAGGCAAGAGGGATACAGAAAGAGGCAAGAGGGGTGAAGAAAGAGGCAACCGAGGAGCAGAAGGAGGCAAGAGAACTGCTGAAAGAGGCAAGAGAGTTGCAGAAACAGGCAAAAGAGGTGCAGAAAGAGGGAACAGGGGTGCATACAGACGCAAAAGAAGTACAGAAAGAGGGAAGAGGGGTGCAGAAATGTGCAAGAGAGTTGCAGAAAGAAGTAAGAGCAGTGCAGAAAGAACCAACAGAGGTGCAAAAAGAGGCAAGAGGGGTGCAGAACGAGGAGAGAGAAGTGCAGAAAGAAGCAAAAGAGGTGCAGAAAGAGGCAAGAGGGGTGCAGAAAGAGGTAGGAGCAGTGCAGAAAGAACCAAGAGACGTGCAGGAAAAGGGAAGAAGGGTGCAGATTGAGGCAAGAGGGGTGCAGAAAGAAGCAAGAGAGGTGCAGAAAGAGGCAAGAGGGGTGCAGAAAGGGGCAAAAGAGGTGCAGAAAGAGGCAACAGGGGTGCGGAAAGAAGCAAGAGAGGTGCAGAAAGAAGAAAGAGAAGTGTAGAAAGAGGCAAGAGAGTTGCAGAAACAGGCAAAAAAGGTACAGAAAGAGGGAAAAGGGGTGCTGAAAGAGGCAAGAGGAGTGCAGAAAGAAGCAAGAGAGGTACAGAAAGAAGCAAGAGAAGTGCAGTAAGAAGCAATAGGTGTGCCGAAACAGGCTAGAGGGGTGCAGAAAGAGGCAAGAGAAGTGCAGAAAGAAGCAACAGATGTACAGAAGGAGGCAAGAGAACTCCAAAATAGGCAACAGAGTTGCAGAAACAGGCAAAAGAGGTACAGAAAGAGGGAACAGGGGTGCAGAAAGAGGCAAATAGGGGTGCAGAAATGTGCAAGAGAGGTGCACAAAGAAGCAAGAGCAGTGCAAAAGAACCAACAGAGGTGCAGAAAGAGGCAAGAGGGTGCAGAAAGAGGCAAGAGGAGCAGAGAAAGAAGCAAAAGAGGAACATAAAGAGGAAAGAAGGGTGCAGAAAGAGACAAAAGAGGTGCAGAAAGAGGTAAGAGAACTGCAGAAAGAGGCAAGAGAGGTGCAGAAAGAGGCAAGAGAGGTGCAGGAAAAGGGAAGAAGGGTGCAGAAAGAGGCAAGAGGGGTGCAGGAAGAAGCAAGAGAGGTGCAGAAAGAGGTGAGAGGGGTGCTGAAAGAGGCAAGAGAGGTGCAGAAAGAGGTAAGAGAGGTACAGAATGAGGAAAAATGGTGCAGAAAGAGGCAAGAGGGGTACAGAAAGAGGCAAGAGAGGTGCAGAAAGAGGTAAGAGAGGTGCAGAAAGAGGGAAAAGGGTGCAGAAAGAGGCAAGAGGAGTGCAGAATGAGGCAACAGGGGTGCAGAAAGAAGCAAGAGAGGTGCAGAAAGAAGTAAGAGAAGTGCAGAAAGAAGCAAGAGAGGTGCAGAAAGAAGCAAGAGAAGTTCAGAAAGAAGCAAGAGAGGTGCAGAATGAGGCAACAGGGGTGCAGAAAGAAGCAAGAGGAGTACAGAAAGAAGCAAGAGAAGTGCATTAAGAAGCAATAGGGGTGCAGAAAGAGGCTAGAGGGGTGCAGAAAGAGGCATGGGAAGTGCAGAAAGAAGCAACAGCCATACAGAAGGAGGCAAGAGAACTGCAAAAAGAGGCAACAGAGTTGCAGAAACAGGCAAAAAAGGTGAAGAAAGAGGGAACAGGGGTGCAGACAGAGGCAAGAGAAGTGCAGGAAGTGTGAAGAGGGGTGCAGAAAGAGGCAAGAGGGGTGCAGAAAGAGGCAAGAGGGGTGCTGAAATTTGCAAGAGAGGTGCAGAAAGAAGCAAGAGAAGTGCCGAAAGAACCAATAGAGGTGCAGAAAGAGGCAAGAGAAGTGCAGAGAGAGGGAAGAAAGGTTCATAAACAGGCAAGAGGGGTGGAGGAAGAAGCAACAGAAATGCAGAAAGAGGCGAGAAAAGTACAGAAAGAGGCAAGAGAAGTACAGAAAGAGAGAGCAGGGGTGCAGAAAGAGGGAAGAGGGGTGCAGAAAGAAGCAAGAGAGGTGCAGTAAGAAGCAAGAGGGGTGCATAAAGAAGCAAGAGAAGTGCAGAATGAAGCAACAGGGGTGCAGAAGAGGCAAGAGGGGTGCAGAAAGAGGCAAGAGGGGTGCAGAAAGAGGCAACAGAGGTGCAGAAGGAGGCAAGAGAACTGCAGAAAGAGGCAAGAGAGTTGCAGAAACAGGCAAAAGAGGTGCAGAAAGAGGGAACAGGGGTGCAGACAGACGCAAGAGAAGTACAGAAGGAGGGAAGAGGTGTGCACAAATTTGCAAGAGATGTGCAGAAAGAAGCAAGAGCAGTGCAGAAAGAACCAACAGAGGTGCAGAAAGAGGCAAGAGGGGTGCAGAAAGAGGCAAGAGGGGTGCAAAAGAAGCAACAGAAATGCAGAAAGAGGCAAGAGAAGTGCAGAAAGAGGCAAGAGAAGTGCATTCGATATTCCCTACTGCAACCAGACAGGAACAGTCATATGCAAATCAACCTTATTCCTGGTGCAATAGGAAAAATCAAGCCCAAACTGCTAGGCCAGGTCCACTCTGAACCAGAACACAAGCAACTGGACTGGTATCAGCCTATTTTGGCCTCTTTAGAAGGGTGCAACTTATGTCCCTTACTCGCTGTGCCCAAGCTATAACTCACAGATGAGACCTAAGAGGGCCGAAACCGGTCTGAGATTGTGTGTGTTCCCTTCTGGATAGGGCCTCACCTGGCAGTTCAGGATGTACTGTTCCCATGAGGAACAGTGTCAGTACTGATCTGCATAAGGTAGGCTTAATTCTAGAGTGGCACAGTGAGCAAACAACAATTGATAAGAATGCTACCCTTAGTTATTGCCTGTGGTTAGGCTATTTGGAAGCATTCTTTCCATCACCTTTTTGTACCTGGGACTACTGGTCAATTTCTGTTCCAGCAAATGACTTAAATTCAGACTGCTTTTCACCGAGGATGCCTAAGGTCTCCACATATATTTGAAGTTGTCTATTTACATAGGTTTGGTTCTCATTTTGCCTAATTTAGAGATTAACAATAAATGGGAAATCCACCAAATGCAGTGAATGTCACGACTGCCCACTCTTGCATTTCCCTTCCTAAAATGCAGGGAAAGGATGTTGTAGTAGGGGATTCTACCCATGACAATTTGCAGTTTTTAAAAAATTGTATGACCTCTTGCTTTAGACTTCTGTTGTGATATGAGACTCTCAAATGACGTTTGACCCAATATAATGCTTTGTTGTAATTAAATTGCGAACTTCAGTACCAACCTCGTGTTGTAAGGTCAGCTGCCTGTGGGCTAGGGTAAGGGGGGTCTAGATAGATTTGAAGTGACTTGTGAGGATGACTTTTGTCTAACTCAGCCTATCATCTGTGTACAGGTATGCCTGTGCTACACAAGACCCAATGCATGGTGATGCTGGCCCCCCCCTTAATTCATTCAGCTTCAAGGGGAATCAATAATACTCTTCCTAAAGTATTTTCCATACCGTGTATGTTAAGGTAGCAGGCACTTTATTACTACATTAGGTTAAACAAGAGCGAGATTAGAGTGGGATCTGTACAAAGGTATGGAGAAATCTGGAATTACAATTTAGGGTTGATTGCATACTGGCTAAATTGTTTCACATACTTGTACTAGAGGTATGCTTTTCTGAGTCCCTGGATTAATAAGATGTGCTCTGGACTGGCCTGCTTAAGTGAAAATAATCACTGGGCTACCAGCTGACAGAATCAAAGGCAAGAAGCTAATACAAGAGTGGCTTCTATTGCTGGAAGAAGGGTGCAGGGCTGTGAATTTCACGCACTCATAGCATCCTCCTGAAACTAAGACAGGGTATCTTCTTAGCCTGGACTAAGAGGGCAGACTCTTGTCTCCATCTTCCCCTTGGAAGGCCCATTGAAGTGAGTTAGTGTAAATAGTGGGGCCTCTGGGTGGGAGGGTTGAAGAAGAACAGAGTTGAGCAGTTATATTTTTGAGACTTTTACCATCTTAGAAATTTCCCAGAATGTAGTCGTAGAGTAGCCTGGGGGCTGACCCACGGTGTAGAATACAGATAGAGGGATGATGTAGCTCTTTCAGATTATGCAAGGGTCCCAGCAGTGACAAAATCAGCATTTCCTTTGAAAAAACTACTTCACAGGAAGAGCAAACTGAGAAGGAAACATAAGAATAACAGCGGCTTGAAAAGGAAGAAAGACTGGCTTTGCTGTGCCCCCTGCCTGGGGGGGGGCATAACTTGCGTAATTCAGTGTAGGGTAACACACAGAGGGCCAGATGTACGACCATTGGCATTAGCGACTCGCAAATTGTGAAAAATTGCGAGTTGCAATTTGTGAGTCGCTAATGCCACTGTACAACAGTGTCAGAGACACTGTTTGCGATTCCCAATGGGGTAGCAAATTGCATGCCTCATCAATATTCATGAGGCACTCGCAATTTGCGACCCCATTGGGAATGGCTGGCCCTCCCAGGTATGGTGGCCTTCTGGGCTCAGCAGACCTCCATGTCTGGGACTGCTTTTAAATAAAGCTGGTTTTTTTCCAATGCAGCCCGTTTTCCTTGAAGGAAAACGGGATGCATTTAAAAAAAAAAAAAAATGAAACGTTTTTGTTTCATTTTTTAAGGGCAGGTAGTGGTCCCTGGGACCACTGCCTGCCCCTAAAAAATATTTTCCCCTGCATTTGCAAAGGGGAAGGGGTCGCCTGGGGACCCCTTCTCATTTGTGAGTGCATTACCACCCTCTTGAAGAGAGCGGTAAATTGCGAGTGTTTTGCGACCGCAATTGCGGTCGCAAAACATTCTTACATAGGGTTGAGAGTTGCAATTAGGAAGGGTCGCCCTTGGAACGCCCCTTCCTAATTCCGAGTCGCAAATCCTATTTAGGGAGTCGCAAATAAATTGCGACTCGCTAAATAAGGTTTGGACATTGCCCTACTAGTTTTTGCATGCGCAAACGGGTCGCACACCTGTTTGCGCATGCAATTTACGGTCGTCATCTGGCCCAGAATCACCTAAGATTTCTGTGAGATTATTCATAATCCTGTGAGAAGAGTAATTCTGCATTTAGAGCTATTTCTTAGCACAAAAATGCCTCCTCATGTCCAAAATGAGCGCAAGAATGCATTTTGCTCTAAGAAACAGTGCTAAATGCAACAGAACATGAATAGCAAGTGTGAGTAGCCGCTAGCGCTCGTTAAATGTTCTCTTGGGGTAGGATTTCCCCCCAACTTACTCCCGGCATTTTGCGCTATTTCATTAGAGCAAAAGGCCACCTTGCTTCCAAAATGGCACGAGAATGCATTTTGCACTAAGGAATAGTGCTAAATGTGCTCTTGGGGTCGGATTTTCTCCCCACTTAATCCCTGCATTTAGCACTATTTTCTTAGCACAAAATGCATCCTCCCATCCATTTTGAACGCAAGAATGCATTTTGTGCTATGAAATATCGCTAAATGCATCAGAAAACAAATCTCTCTCACTAAATGTGCTTTCGAGGTAGGATTGTTTACTGCCAATTTACTCTTAATTACGGGAGCAGGAGTAATCCCGTTATTATTGGTAATTCTGCGTCAAACAGTAATGTGGACTTAACAAAATTACTCCGATTACTCAACTGTAATTGAAATTCCACCCGTACCTTCTAATTGCTCCTAGCTTACATCTCTGGAATTCAACTGAACCCTCTCCAGTACTCATGCCATCCAATCCGCTGACTCTCCTCTGGGACCAGGAGTGACTGGACCAGTCATGGAGCTATGTGGTAACTGGTCTGGACTGTCTTCGAAGGATTGGGCCCTATGGGCTAGTGCCACTGGAGACAGCCACCGTAGAGGCTGCGCTGAGGACTTGGTTGACAGGAGATTGCTGGTTCAGAGTGTGCTCTGTGACTGAGGACTTGTGGCTACCTCTGAGATGTCTGTATTTCGCCTGGTCAGGAGACCAATAGGAATGGGAAAGAGGACAGATTCAGAGCCCAGCTAAAGGGCCTGGTATTGACTTTGCAGGAGTACAGCATCCAGTCTGTGAAAATTGGAGTGCTAGGTGGTGTCCCTACGCAGGAGTATCTGGCCTGGACAAGGTGACACTTGCCTAGGAGCTGTACAGGTCTGGACGTATCATATTCATCATATATGGCTCGAGGGGGGAAGAACTGGCTAGTAGTTATGGGAAGCCCCCAAATGTTACCAGCCCAGAGTACTGTGGTTGCTCCAATATCAGGGCTGCTACGCTGAGCAGGATTTTGAAAAATGTGTCAAGATTGGTGCCCTAATTACAAACATGGTTAGCTGAAGTTGCCTTTCGTGCACAGCTTTCTTTTGTTCCCTCTGTGTCCTCTGAGAGCTGGGACGTCTGTCAGCTTTGAAAAATCTGACCATGAGCTACTGGTAAAATATACACTTGTGCAGTTGTGCACTCATGAGTGTGAAGAGTACTAGAATTGGAAAAAACAGACTCCTGGAACACATAAATTGGGGATCAAAGTGTCAAAGGATAGTGAGTCGAGTCATGAGGGGTGGAGCTTGAAAACCAGAGTCAACTTATACATTTTTTTTAAAATCTGCTGCAAAGAAGGACAAATTGGACGACAAATATGTTCTAGCTTATTTAATTTGTCACAAAGAGGCTGCATTTTAAAATATCTTATAGGGTTAAGACACCTGCTGCAGAAATCTTTGTGTGCCCAGCAGTTTTGGGGGGATTATAATAGTGGTGAAATAACTTGGGTGAGTAATGCAGTCCTGGGAGAGATCTTTGTTTTAGCCAATCACAGTTTTGACTCATGAAGTAGCAGAGAAGGTTAATGTGCCTGCTGCAAAGTACATTGTGTAACATGCAAATCACAGACTTGTATTTTATGCAAATAGGTAAGTGAGCTACTGCTTTAGACACTGAGACCATATTTTTACTTCCAGTTCATAAAGTTGCAATCCTTCTAATATAGCACAGAGACCTATTTACCGGCATCAAGGAACTGCATGCAAACTATAAGTCATGGGTTTAGACCCATATTGTGTATCTCTCAATCTATTGTTATTCTAAGATTGCAAAGAAAGGCTCCTCTGGGAATTAGTAAAGTGCTGTTAGTACAGAAAACCCCAATCACTGCATAATGTTTCATATCCTGAATTTGTGTTGCTCCCGGACGTTCACTCTTAATGTGACATGCCTACAAGTATGGACGATATGTTGTTCCTACACCTAATAACCCTCATATTCTTAAGTAACATTTCCTGTACATTGATTTACACACTTGTATGGTTTATTGTGCATCCCATCCTCCTACGGCAGACCCAGGAGCTGCTAACCTTCAGGAGGCTACTCAAGACCTGGCTGTTCGAGCAGTAGCAGCACCCCCCTCACATCCCCCCAGCGCCTTGAGACCCTCACGGGTGAGTAGTGCGCTTTACAAATGTTCTGATTGATTGATTGATCTGTGTGTGATGTAAAGAAGCGTTTTGACACCCTACACGGGGATGAGTAGCACTATAAAAGAACAAAATAAAAATAAATAAGTAGGTGACATTTAAAGCATTATTTTGTTTAATTACTCACACACAGAGATACATCTTGCATTCTTACAGTGCATGCACATCTCTTACATAGGGGGTTGAACAAAGTCAAATACCTTCCCCTAAGTCATAGTTTCTCAAAAGTACTTGTGAAGTGATAAACTGTGTGCCTTTCTTTCCTTTGCATTGGTGTCTAGGTGTTCTAGAACGCTCTACCCAGGATGACACTTGAACAAAAGAAGGGCTGGTGGTCCTTTACATCATGCATTTGTTTGTGTCCGGCTGGAAGTGAGATTAAGAAAACCCCTTCAGTGCCTGAATGTTGCTACTCTGAACGGAATGCAGGCAACGTTTGGATGCTGCTGAATTGTGTCCTGGTGTCAGAAAATGACACCAGAACAATTTCAGCATATTTCCCTAGGTTGGGCGGATCCCAGATCAGCCCAGAAATAGCTGCTGGAGCGGGATCCTGCACAATCTCCCAACTTTCGAGCACTGAGCGAGAAGAAAAGCCTAACCAGGGAATTCCTGGGTATGCTGCGCTTTCCCTTTGAAAACCTGAGAGCGTCCGTCTCCTGTCACAGTGCCACATAACCCCCCCTCTCTCACTGAAGAGCATTGCTTAATTTGTAAAAGAATGAGTGCTGGTGCCCAAATCTCTGCTCAGAAGCCTTCAGTCAGGGAAATTAAATGTTGACTGGCTGAATTACCAAGGCTGCACAGTTTTAAATCCACCTCAGGTCTCTAAAATGCACTACCAGACACTCCCTTCCTCTTTATCTTTGTCGTGTAGGTTCTTGCTTTCTCCCTTGGTGATGTTTTTTCCGTCATGCTCTTACTTGGTCTTCTGCTTTGTTTGACTTCTCTCCCTTGCCCTCGGTAAATGTCTGATGCAGAGAAATATGAGCCGATCCACAATTATGACTGCTGGTGCCCCCCGGGCAACCACCAGCTCAAATTAAGTACAGCTGATGAGCAGCATTGTGTGGTATTTAGAGGGGGTCTCTGTTGGTGTTGGTGGCTGTAAGAAATCGGGTTATTAGTTGATGAGGTGGAAGCCCCACTCAATCAAAAATCACAAGCCTTGTCAGGATGAGCCACAAAAAGTCAATAGTTTAGCCTGTGCTTCACCCTCTGGTTGCTTGGCACAAAGCAGTCAGGCTTAACTTAGAGGCAAAGTGTGAAGTATTTATGCAGCACACAAACAGTAATCAGGTGAAACAATCATACAAGAAAAATCCCAAACCAATTTAGAAAATTAGAGTAAATTTTAATAAATAAAATGATACCAGAACAACAAAAATTCACTCAGTAGAACCAGAGACATTCAATTTGAAAGTTTTAGATAAATATAGAGCCTAAAAGTGTAAAGCACAACTTGCGGTCATCCGGTCTTGCTACGTAGGGACAAAGTCACAAGTTCAGGCCGACTGCGATGGAGTGTGGGCCGGATACAGGGAGTAGGTTTGTCCCACTGAACAAGTTATGTTCTGAAAGTCCGGCTAGGCCTCGAGGAGCAGGGAGAGCATTAAGGATTGTCATTGCTGTCTTTGGTCATTGATGGAGCTTCATGTTGTCGGCCACTGCAGGCTGTCATTGATGTAACATGAAGAGCTGATTTCACGTTGCCTGTTTTCACTTGAGGTCGCTGAAAACGTGAAGAGCAGGGTTCATCGGAGCTTCACGTTGGCAGTCATCTCAGGCAGTAGGGTCTCAATGCAAATGGGCCCGTTCGCAGTTGCAAAAAGCCCAAAACCTCAGAATTTCACCTTCTCTTGTAGAGCAGTGCACTCTCATGCCAGCCAAGGGTCCAGGACCTGGGAAGGCTCCTCTTGGGGATCAGGGACTCAATCTAGTAGAGGCAAGCAGGGCTTAGGCAAGTCCAGACAGGTGCAGTTGGGCAGTTCCAAGGAGGCCTATTGAACTTGCTGTGTCCTTGTAGCTCAGACAGGAAGTCAACCCATTGACCCTTGAAGCACTCAGCTACTCTGGTATTAAGGGAGCATGTCCAGTCTTCCTTCTCAGAGGGCAGGTCTCAAGCAGCAGGAAAGTCCTTTGGCAGGCAGTCAGACCTCAAGGAGCAGGGTGGGTGCCTGGGGAACACGGAAGGCCTCAAGCAGCAGGACAGTCCTCTGAGGAACAAGGCAGGCCTCATGCAGCAGGGCAAACCTCTAGGGAACAAGGCAATCCTTCTTCTTTAATGTCAACAGGTCCAGCACTGTACTGAAAAGTGGCTCCGGAAGTCAAATATTTATACATGGTGCCAGCCTTCGAAGTACAACGCAGTCCCCAACCATCCTTGAAGGATGTTCCATCCTTTCCACACCTATTCCCCTTTTGTGTCACTGTCTAGAAGGAATACACAAACCCAACCAGCAGAGCCATTTACAGTCATGTGACCCAGGATACTGACAGAAGGCACAAATGGTTCGGACAAGAAAATGCCAACTTTCTAAAAGTGGCGTATTCAGAATTGTGACTTAAAATTCGACTTTACCATTAAGAGAATTTTAGATTACAATTCATTAAAGTCTAAACAGCATATCGTTATCTGCTCCCAATCAAATGTTGTCAGTTATTAAACGCAATAAGATAACCTCATGTTAGTCAATCGGAGAGATAGACCCTACACTAGTGGAAAATGACTTTAAGAGTTTTTCAATACCAGGAATTGTAAAACTTAAGCGCACATGCCTTACTTTTTAAATACAAGTACCCTCCCTATGAGCCTTTAGGGCCTACTTTAGGGTTGAGTTATACATATTACAAATGAAGGCTTAGGTGTCAAAAGGTTTCTTTTGCCAAGTTGAAGTGGCCCATTTAAACTGCACTACAGGCTTCAGTGGCAGGCCTGAGACATGCTTTAAAAGGCTTCTTTAGTGGGTGGTGTAATAAGTGCTGCAGGCCAACTAGTAGCATTTAATTTACTGCCCCTGGCTACATGTAGTACCACTTACTAGAGACATACAAGTAAATTAAATGTGCCAATTGGGTGTAAGCCAGTATTACCACGTTTAGAAGAGAAAAAACAAGTACTTTAGCACGGATTATCAGTGGTAAAGTGCACAGAGACCTAAAAGGCAATAAAAACGGGTTCAGAAAACAGGAGGACGAAGGCAGACATTTTATGGTTGACCTTGCAAAAAGGGCAGAGTCCAACATGACCCCCCTCCAGCATAAGGAATGTGTACACTAATCAATAGCTATAAGCCAATTTTACTACCTTTTAGGGAGAGAGCACTTTAGAACTGTGCAGAGTCCTAAAACTAACCAAAACAAATTCAGCAAACAGAAGTAGTGAAGGCAAGCAGTTTGGGAGAATACCTCACCAAGGATGTGAGGTCTAACAGTGGCCAATTCAATGTGAGAGCCACCAAAATTGATCCTATGAAGACAGGGTGCTGTGAGCCAATCAAAAACAGAGCCACATTGCAAAAAAAACCTTAAAGGTGTCAGTCAGATTGTTTCTTTAGATTTGTGTTACAGCTAACTGTGAAGACAGGACCGCTTTCATGCATGGCAGCAAGGTGGCAGCTGGAGTGTTCAGGTAAACAGGAGCACATCCGACCTATGATACTGGGGAGGCTAAGTTTATGGATCATTTTGCATTTTGGGCCCTAGGTAGCTATAGGGATCGAAAGGAAACATAACATGTGAACCTATGGTGTGTCCTAGCTCATTAGCCCCACAGATGTAAATAAAGCCATGACATACATTAACTCATTGCTTCTCGTGAACAGTGTTCTGTCGACCAAAACACATAACTGGGTCCTAACTGGACTACCAACTTGAGAACAAGGTCATAATCCCAAGGCTAATGTGCCCCATATTTCATTAGGGTTTAGCGATAGATTTCAGACTTACACTCTTGATATTGGATTGTTACTGTCACACAGAGCAAAGGTATATATTTGGGGTGTCTGAAATTCAGGAAATTTGTGTTTGAGTAATAATGCGAAATTCCAGAAATTTATGTGAAATTATGTGTATTTCATGAGATGCAAAACTGGTATCTTGTGCCATATTTCTGACTGAAATATATCCTTGCGACCATTTTTGTTGCGAGGATGCATTTGAGAATAAAACACAAGTGCTACAAAAAAGCAGCCATTCATAGTCTGGACAGTCATGTTTCTGTGCGATTGCAATAAATGGCACATAATTACATGATGTGACATAATAGTGTAATTTCTGGAATTTCTCCTAAAAGGGCATGATGCAAAATTACCAAAATTACACTAGATTATGCCCATGTAACAGAAATTTTGCAAAGCCTAGTATTTATTAAAATGATATTTAGTTTTAAATTATTAATCATGATTGAGTATTGGCATTTATTCAGTGTCTGATAATAATTGTCTGAAACTGTACCTGGCTCATCCGTCACACCACCTCCCCTGGTAGGCCTTGATTGCTTGATCAACTTATCCTGGCAAAAGAAAAAGAATTTAAGATTAAGCTTTCCATGTCAGAATAAGGGGGTAATTTAATATAAAATATGTGCCCTTCAGCCACCAAGTCAGTAGAATTTCTGGCCTCCGCTTCCTTGGTGGAAGATCATTGGTATATTTATAGAGCCCTGTCTCCCAAAGCTGGGCTTTTCGCTGAAAACCAAGAGTTCAGGAACCAGTTGAGGCTCCACTATCAGACAAGGTGCAGTTCCCCAACTGTCGGCAGTAGATTTAGTGATGGTTCATGCAACACACCACAGCAACCCAAGTTGTTGCACTGTGTTACTAGAAGAGAGCAGAAAAGCACCATATCTAGGAAGATATGCTGCTGTTCCTCATTCCCCTTGCATAAGCGCTCTCCGAGCCATGTCTAGCTTAGCTTTTGTACTGGAAGGGTACACTTTCAGTACAAAATGCTCTGCTTAGGCATAATTTAAAGTTTTTCCCACATTTGGTGTATGGTGTACAGTGTGTATATCTGCAATGTTGGAAAATGAAAAGATTTCTCCTTTTTAACACGTGCCTAGAAGAGCATTATTTTTTTGGCGTAAAGCCATGTCTACCCTTTTAGTAGATGGGACTTTGTGTAAAAAAAAAACATGTCCGGCTTCATGAGATCGCCCATGTACAACTCATGCGATGCCCACTTGATGCAAAGCCATGCTGCTTTGTGTTACTTTTGGGCTACTCTTTGGCACAAATAAAGTTTTGCTCTGGAAAGTAAATCCCAAATCAACAGTTTGTTTCGGTTTGTGCCACTTTGTGCAAATTTGTAATAAAAACAGCCCTCAAATGAGGTAGGTTAACCACAGGTTTGGTGGGTCAGAACTCATAACCCACCAAAGTCATGAGGCGCTAAACATTTATGATTCTTACCTCCTTCCAATCAGGGGTGCTAGGAGGTGGCCTGACAACTTTCAGGCTACTCTAAGTATTATTTAGATACATACTGAAAACAAAGCAAAAATTCAGAATTATCACCAGATGCACCTCTGCCAGACCTAAACCTTCCCTTTTCATACGTATAGGTCACCCCTAAGGTAGGCCCTGGACAACCCCAAGGGCAGGGTGCAAGGAATTTAAAAGTCAGGACATGTACTTTTAAGTTTTACATGTCCTGGTAGTGAAAAACTCTCAAATGTGGTTTTTTTCACTACTGCCTATCTCTCGCATAGGATAACATTGGGATTACCTTATTAGATTTTATAAGTGTAATTCCCAATTGCGTAGAGACAGACTTTTCAAGTTTGGTGTTCCTGGACTCACAATTTAAAATCACAACTTATGGTGGAGTCGAATTTGCAATTGCAATTCTAAAAATGCCACTTTTCGAAAGCTGGCAATTTTGTACTTTAGACATTTGGTGCCTGCTTCCTGTCTCTGATCACATGCCTGGGGTGGGTGACAGCTGGGCTTTGCGTATTCTCACTAGACAGCCACACATAATGGGAGCTCAGGTGTGCTCAATGGGCCATCCTGGGAAGATAGGAGGGAGGAGCTGGACCCAGCCTCACTTACACCTGAATAGGCTGTGTCCCGTCCACACACAAAGGGCTGCATACCCCCCTTGTAGTGCTTCTGGGGTTAGGGCAGGAAGGGAGGACCTCCACCACTTCAGTACACTTCTGGACCTGTTAAGACTCTGCCAGGAAGAGTAACTGTTGTGCTGCTGAAGGACTGCCACTCTGCTAGACTGCTGCTTTGCTGGACTCCTGCTTTGATGTGCTGCCCTGCTGCCTGCTGTTCCCCTGCCTGGGTGAGAAGGACTGGACCTGCATCACTTGAACCTAGAGTGACTCCAAGGGCTTGCTGGCTTGCCTCCTGATCTGAAGTCTCAGGGTCATAAAAGACTTCCAACTCTTCTGCTGCTGCACCTGAACTCTGTCATCTAGGAGTCTGCTCTGCCAAGTGGTGACACCCCAGCCCTGGACCCTTGGAAGTGAGGCCAAAGGTGCTTGCTTCACTGAAATCCATGCATTCGCTTTCGAACTGGGACATTGGCGCAGTTGTGTGGATCGGAATCGGCGCATTGCCCCTGATTGCATGACGAGAACCCGTGCATCGACCTCTGTTGCGGAGACCAGAAGTGACGCATTGCTGACTTTGCGTGGCTTCATCGACTTCGACATCGAGAAATATGCATCGCAGCCCCTGTGCCCATCAGAGACGCCACATCATCGCTGTTGTGCAGATCAGGACAGCGCATCGCCCCCATTGTGAGGATTGTCCTTGACTGTATCCTGCATCTTCTTTGATGTCAACGCATCCCGGACCAAGGTACTTTTGTTCAGCATGCCTAACTGGTTGCCTGTATCCGGCCCGTGCTCTATTGCGGTCGGCCTGCACTTTTGACATTGTCCCGGTCCGGCGCAACCAGATATCCCAAATAAGCACTTATTGCTTCTAAGCAATATTTTACAATTTATTCTTTAAAATTTCATATCTCAAGTTCTACTTATTGGATTTTTGTCATTTTGGTCTTGTTTTAATTATTAAACCTTGCTCTATTTTTGTAACCTGGCGTGGAATCTATTTGTGTGGTGTTTTCACTGATTTACTGTTTGAAGTGTTGCACAAATACTTTACACATTGCTTCTAAGTTAAGCCTGACTGCTGTGTGCCAAGCTATCAGTGGGTGAACACAGGTTAATTTAGGGTTTGCCTTCTTACCCTGATTGGGATTGAGGTGGCTGCCTGACTTGGGCTCATACCCAGTCAACTAACAACCCAACTTCTAACAGGCTCCTTATGTGGTTTGTAGCACATAGTTCTCAAACGGCACCACGACAATGCTGCTCAAGTACCGTTAGTACTGCTGATCTACAGCATCAGCTCATCCCTCATCCTAAACACTTTTACTACATTGTGAGAATCAGTCTTAGCAGGGAAATAGAGCACCATAGTGTCATACTTTTAGAATGCTTATAGTTTTACTTTGATATGCAAGCCAAGCGGCTATACTAGTTGCGCTATAAAGGTTGAGGGGGATGTCAAGGCCTGGTTTTCACATAATACCCATCATTTGGTTTCTATCCAGGGTGGCAAGAGTACTTCTATATCATGTGGTGTGCCTTCTTGCCATTCCTCCTAGTCTCCTTTGTAGAGATGATAATTTCTTGGGTCTACAGAGAATTATGCAGCTGGGTGGGGTGAGGGGAGATGAAGGCCAAACTCATTTTGCAGTGTTTTGTTTCCAATTTGATGGGTGGTGAGTACTAGTTCTGGAGGTTCAATCCACCTTTACACCCAGTACCTACCAGTGCAATTCTCCATTTTTGTAGTTGAATTAGGGGCTGCATCCGTGGAAAATTCAGGGTTTGTGCAAGGAATGAAGCCCCTGCTATATCTACAAGACCAGTCCATAATCTTGTGACAAGTGGTCCAAATCCTGCAAGATTTCTTGTTCACGTAGAATTTAAAGGGCCATTTTGGGAGAACCGAATATTATGCAAAAACAGTCCACCTCTTGCATACCGTTACCAATTGGAAAAGGCCTCAGAAATAAGGCTACTTCAATCCGCAATGGCTAAGCACTTCGTGAAGCAATGAATGACTCGACCATGTCTGCTTCTTGTACGTGCAAAAAGAAGAAAAGATTCTCTGGACATATTCTTGTCATGTGCACCTGAGAGTACAGAACGTTTTGAAGCAAACGTTAGAGTACAGATGCAAAACAGAGCTAAAACCTACAGACCACGCACGCTACATAGACTATGTAAAAACGAGGATCATGGAGATGTTGCATAGAAATTTGCACTGAGCCAAAATGCTCAATCATTCAGGAACATGCCCTGTAGCAGAGAAGTCATTTCTCAATTGCTAGCAGCACCAGAACATATCATACCCTCTTGGAATAATCTTATGCTAATTGGAAGACACCTGTAATAATTAGTACACAGTCTTGTTTCGGCGCCTGTGTACGGCGCTTTCCAACTAATATGAGTGACCTTGATTCACTGTAATGGTTGCAGATTTTCGTGGAAGTCTTCCCTAACCATTTGTTCTGATTATGACCTTGTCTTACTACAGACATATGAGGCTGAAACATCGAAGAAACTGAACAGAATCATAAAATCCTTTGAACTTGTTCTAAATCTATACATTCGTGGAACAGTTGGCCCCCTGCATAGGGTTAACTAGTACATCATTCTTTAATGGTCCATTTATTGTTTTCTCCATGAGTCACTTGTCACTGTGTCGTCTGCACTGTTTTACAATTCATCACCGTGCTTTGCATTATCTATTTTAAATTCAGGAGTACTACAAGTCACAGCAAATCCTTTGTGAACGGGCCCACTATGTTTCATACACTGACTTCATTGTTAACTTTCCTGAGCTAATGTGGAAAACTACGCTTGGGTTCAAGAAGGTAAGTTTGGTGTTACTGATCAAGGGTTGTACTAAGGTACATTTTCTCTCCTCATGCCTCTCCCCCCAGTGCAGTTCGGTGATGGTAATAATAGTAATTTTTGTTCCACGTTTCTACACTATTGTATAATATATCATGAAAACTATTTTTGTACAGAGTTGAAGGCTCAAATAATATGAATTTAACGCTGGTCACAAAATATATATGTTTATATGCCTATGTTTTCTCACATTGTTAGTTGTTTAACTAAATAAAAATGCAATTCAATGAAAACACAATAAATCTATACAATGAATCGATGTCACGTTTGGACTCATTGGGGGAATTCACAAAGCCATTTATGAATATGTGGTGTAGTATACATTGGGGCATATTCTCAAGGACATATCGCCGAGTTAGCAGCACTTTATCGCAGCCAAGGTGGCGATAAATTTATCGCACCATTCACAAGCTGGTGTTAACAGCCCATAACACCAGTTTACCCGCGATAGCATCCGCAAAAAACATTGCCACAGATGACCCCGGCAACTATCACTAATGAGATGCAGAGTAGGCGTTCCCGTGCAAAAAGCCACAACAACACCACTCCTCAACATTCTCAACGACCAGCCAGATCCGCGATAAGATCACAAAACATGCGATAAGGCGCGTTAGCAGCAGGAAACTAACACCTGCTCCGACCTGGTGCTAAGTTGGACGACAGCCTGCACCACAAAAGAGAGCCCAGCCCAGAGCCACACCTGAAGAACAACAGATGCCATGGAGCCACTGAACATGCGTGCCAGACACCCAAGAGGGCCAAAACACCCACCGCCGCCACCCCCAGGTGCCACGAGACCAACAAACGCAATGGTAGGCATTCCCGGGCACATGCACAACCCCTGTCACGTGCAACTGTACCATGCACGAATGCTGCATCTGTTGGCATCCCTGCCAATGGCAGTGTTGCGAATCAGTTTCCGTCTGAGTTTCCGTCTTGCCTACGTCACCTGAGTCCAGCCCTGGTTCCACTGTCGATCATGCACATTCGAGTGGCCCATGGAGGTCTGCCTATCCAACGCAACGGTAGCTGAATTGGATTATGACCTGACAGTGCGCCCCCTATTGGCCCACGAACAGGAGTGTCACCTGTATAGCCGTGCATGGGATGCACTGATTCTTGGCATATGTGCTGGCAGTTGCGCATGGGAGATTGCACAACTCCTCGTGTGCAGTGCCCACATCGAGGCGCTCCCCTATTGGGCTGTGTTGCGGATTGGGGAAACGGCGTGGACTGAGCACATCTGCCCGGACCAGTCAATGGATTGGCTCACCCTGGAGTTCCTTGAACCTGACAACGACGTACTTTTGGAACACATTGCACATGAAGCTGCGCTGGCATTCATGGACGAGTAACTACGTCCCTGCAGCCACATCGGATTGTCACCCACAGCACAGGTCCCAACACCTTGTAGCATCGTGGGGAATGCTCACATATCCCACCACAACAGAGGACATGTCTGCCTTCGTCTGGACTCTGAATGCATGTGCGTGGAACTACGCGTGTGTACACACACTTGTGCAAGGTGATGCAGTTCCATGGTCGTAGCAGCACAGCGTCGTTTGGCAACGTTACCAAGTCGGACACACTGCTGGGGGGAGAGTACACACATGGCAATGTAGCACGACATGTGAACTTGTCGGACCCTTTCACCTGATCACTGTCAGCAGAGCAGACAGTCGACGCAGTCGGGTGGCAGAGCACTATGCAGACCCCATGGGCTGTGAGTCGTGCCCCCTCACACGGGGCAATGGGCAGACGCCAAACAACACATGACTCATCCAGCAAGGCAAGGTGGGCTGAGACCGTTGCTATCCGTGATGATTGGTGTACATTTTTGCCTCCCCATTTCCTGCACCTCAACATGTTCCTATGCTGCGTGTAAGTGTCTTAAGCATGTCCCTGCCTGTTGTGGCCGTTGCCTTGTCCGTACTGACACGCACATGCCAATAAAGTCTACGCAACACCACTGGTGTCTAACTGTGATGAGTGTTGATTAGATTGGCCACTCGTGTGCCTCAATGAGCATTATCCCTACACAGGGAGGAACTGACTGACGCATGTGCAATGGGGGTGGGTCCCTTATGACAGCTCCACCTCTGTGAGCCAGACATTGTTTTGGGATAGTTGCTGGCCGGCCTGTGCACTTACGTGTCTTCAGCAATGTGAGTATGGTGTCCAACCTCTGACCATGTTGAGCAATGTTATAAATCATAACAGAATGTGTCCACACAGATGTGTGTGAGTAGGTATGCGACGTGAAGTTCTGTTGTCACATGTGATGTAGGACACCACTCCTGGCCTGCTACCGATTTGGTCATTCCTACACACAGCCCTATTCAATACATGGACTTGTGCCTACGTTGGGGAGTTGTGAGATTGTTGTTAATGTGCAATGGGGACACAGCTAGTACTCACCTTCACAGTCATCCAATTGGCCATGTGTCTCGGGGATAAACATGCGCATTGATGTCATTTACCAGGGTGTACCTTCTTGTGCAATCATTGTCCCTACATCCAACCATACTTCCATACGTGAGTGAACATAGTCATGACACATCTGTATGATTTTGAATGTTTTATTCACATTCTGGTTAATGACGGAGAGGGAGCTGTACATGGCCATCCAAGGCCACATAACATGGAAGCCCAGTGGTGGGCCAACCAGAGACCTTTGGGGATTGAAAAGTGATTTGGAAGAGGGGGTGTGCAGTCCGCAGCAGGATTGCTGTGTAATTGTCAAGCAGTGGAGATATGGCAGTCCGTGTCGGGGTCCGGGTGAATGTCGCAGAGTGTTCCGGGGTTCAGTGGAAGGTGTTGTCCCAGGGCATGATGCATAGGGCAGAGCCAGGCAGGGACAGGCCATATGGAGGTGATGGATGCTGCTGCCTCCTTCCTCACACAGTAATTACCATCCACATCTTACTCCTCTGATACTTCTTCTGTGTCCGGTGTGTCCGGTGTGTGTGGCGGTGTAATGGCTTCATCACTGTGTGCCACTGACTCATCAGGGTGCGAAGGTGATGGGGCTGCATCACTGTGTGCCACTGACACATCAGGGGTCAGAGATGTGTGTCGAGGTTCCTGCAGCAGTCATCTGGAACAGGCTCAGTGGCAGCAATGGCAAGATGAGGATCTGCAAGGCATGGAAGATTGCAGCTACATCTCGCTGGTGTTCTGCAGTGGCAGCCATACTTCCAGCTCCATGGTCTCCATTGTCCTCCGCATCTGTGCCAACTCTGTGCTGTCATCGCTGGAGCCTGTCTGCCTGGACAGTTCTTGCATCCGAGTAATGGACCCAGCGATGTCAGCCAAGGATTGTT
This sequence comes from Calotriton arnoldi, assembly GCA_963921515.1. Classification (NCBI taxonomy): domain Eukaryota; kingdom Metazoa; phylum Chordata; class Amphibia; order Caudata; family Salamandridae; genus Calotriton; species Calotriton arnoldi. The sequence goes on from CAWUFW010005455.1 coordinate 301,398, forward strand.
GTTGAGCATGGTGTGGACAGTGGGTATACGTTAGGGACTGTAGGTGCTCCCTGATGGGACTCAGGCACCCACGTATGGCATCGAGTTTGGCTGCCATGAGCTTGAAGCCCAGCCGCAGCTGATCTGCCATCTTCTCCTGGCACCCTAACACACGGCGTTTGAAATCCATGTGTTGGTCGTGGGGGTCCTGGGAGGCAGCCGTGGTGGTGTGTGCTTCCTGCTGTGTGGTCTGTGCAGGGTGTTGGCTCACCGCGATGCAGCTGGGCTGCCCTGCTCCTGGAGGTGGGGTGCGGAGGCTGTCCACGAGCAGTTGGAGTGTGTCTGGGCAATTGGGCAGGGTGTCCTCTTCATCATCACTGAAGAGATGTGTGGTCTGCTCTGCAGGAGGTGTTGATTGTCCCTCTGCAATGTAAAGGGGAGATGCAGGTTAACAGTGTGCTCCATGTATGTTGACGCATTGTAGATGTTTACATTCAGACTGCATGACGATGTACATTGTGACTGTTTTGGTGAAGCTGGCAATTTGATGGGAGTCAGTGGACATTTCGACTACATGACGGATGTGTGGTTGTACTCGTACATTATCATCTCACAGTGACATGCATTTCCAGATGTGATTGGCTAGTTTCTACGCACGAGAGGCACCAGTTGTGTCCTCTGTCCTGTGGTGTAGGGGTTGCACTCTGTCCCACATTGTCGTCAATGTTGATGTACTGTGATTGCTATGTGTGTGTGCTGCATTGTTGGCGATTCGCCCCTGCAGCTCTGCATTGGCGGACCCTTATTCCTTTGAGTCGGTGTGCATTTGACTTGTGTGCTTTTCGGGTGCTGGGATGTTTGCGACTTGGGTCATTTGTGCTACTGGAGATATTTGGTACTCTTGTGCATTGTTTGTCTGCAGATGTGTTCTTGACGTCATGGGTCGTAGGTGCACGTGGATGTGTCAGAGTGTGACCTGCTCCTTTACGGATGTGGTCCACACTCAGCCACCTCAGTGTCGTCTCGTGCACCATGTCATGTATTGTGACTTCAGCCATGCTATCTGTCATGCAGTGTCACTTGCATTGTCAGTGTGGCTCACAGAGCCGCTGCTTTTCTGGATTCAGCACATGTGCATGGGTAGGTTGTGGCATTGGCAATATGGAGGGGGGCCCATTTGTGCACATTGCGGATGGGGGCCTATTTGGTGTTTCTATGTGTGCTGCAGTGTGCCAAGGGTATCAGGGACATGCTCCACACTCATTGTGGGTGTGCAGTGTGCTGCACATGATTGTGCATGTGTGCCATTGTGCCCATATGCCCCCGTCCCCCCAGTCCCTGGTTGTTACTCACCCTGTTGCTGTTGGGTCAGGTCATATCGGGCTGTGTCCAGACCCCCGACTCCTTGCACCGTCTCCACACTGATGACTGTGGCCACCATTTCCTCCAGCTCATCCAGCTCCTCCTGTGGTGCAGGACTCCCACCTCCAGTCGCCTTTGCTGCCTTCATGTTGGCAGCGAGATTCTGTTTGGTTTGGCTGTGCACTTCATGCCAGCGCCTCTTGACCTCCTCCATTGACCTCCTCGACACTCCGACTGCATTCACTTTGGTGACGATGGACTGCCATATTTCCGTTTGTGTTCCCAATGGCACAGTGGAGGTGACGAACAGTTGTTGGTAGTGTTCTGTCACCTCCGTGACGGTGATCCGGTCTTCCTGCGGACTGAACCCCGTCTTCCTCTTCCTCTTCTCCTTGCTCTCCCCCGCACACGGGGTTCCATGCTGGTCCTCCGTGGGGCTTGTGGAGTTCGGCTTGTCCTCTGCACTCGGTCCGGGTGCATCCATGGTGCTACGCAGTTTGGATTGGTTTTGGGGTGGTCTTTTTTTTGCTTTTATAGTGCATTTTCACGCATGACGCGTGGGTATTGCAGGCCTGTTGCTGGTTTTTACTGATTTTGGTATCGCGCTTCGTGGCATCGCAACTTTTTGGGCATTCGTGTTTCGCATTTTTTGTTTGTCGCGTTGGTTTTTACGCGGTCATTTGGCGGGTTATCATGCTGCTATCGCATGGTGCCGCGGGGTTGGGAATTGGACGTTAAGATGGTGTTATTTTCTCGCGATGGACTGCGATATGCAAAGTTGCGTTAAGCTAAATTTGCGATGGTTATCACACGTTCTTGAGAATAGGCCCCATAAAGTGGTAGTAATAGTAGTAATGCAAAAAGATGTTGGTAAAGATCTCTGCTTGTGCCACTACTTTACCTTTTCAATGGTGTTAATTGCTGTGAGTGCGAAGAATTATTCTTATTTGGATCTACTTTTTAAATGTGTGGGGGTCAAGGGGAAGTGGTTGGAAATGGAAACTATCTGCTACAAAGTGAGAGGAGGAAAGGCAAAATTAACGAGGAGCACATGAGGGACATGCATATACAGAAAATAGACACACAAAAGGGTAAAGTTACACCCATATCAACTCAAGTGGTACAACAGCCAAAACAGGCTCAAATGTTCTCCAGTCAAGTGTAGGAGTAAGTCACACACCACACATGGCCAAACACAGGTACTGCAAGGTACTCGCATAGAAATCAATGAAGACAGTGAATAATACTACCAGCACAAAAGCAGACATTAAAAATCAAAAAATTAAAAATAAAAATTTAAGAAACTTTATGTATTGCTAACACCTATACAATTCATATTTTGAAAATGAAAAACATAAAAAATGCATTTAATAACAAAAAATTGTCCCATATCTTTACACATTCTAGACACCCATACAAAAAATATATTGTGAAAATATAAACATAGGACATGCACATTCTTAGATAAATGCACATACAAATTATTTACTGAATGCAAAAAAAGCACAGAAGCCATCTGACATAACTCGCAATTCTACACACACACAAAGACGCATCATGCCACATTGCATGTCCCGACAAACACATGCACAACACATCTATCACGTATGACAAAAATGTAATTTCATCATGTCAAAACCCTAATAATAACAGTACGAACATTTATTTATCCATATACACATTAACCCACATCAGTTATGTTCATCAGAGATTTCAACCACACACACGTAAATGTGCACCTACATGACTTGGAATCACATTTCTAACAGAAAAGCATTTACACCTGGGGCACAAGACCTTTTAATGATGCGTGGTACCACTAGGGCTTCACCCATGACTTCAGATATATGTTGTCCCTTTCAACCTTCAGCTTTTTCCAATTATTTAGGTCTACACTGCGTACATCTCCAAATGCAAGGTTCTCAGCTAACTGCGACAAACAAGAAGCTAAATAGCAGAAGTACAGAAACAGCCATTCCTGAGCCATCCTTCAACTGCAACAAAATCCATTTCCATCATGCTGCTGAAGGGATATCCAGGGCCCAAAAATGACTGAGAGCAGAGGTGAGAAGGCCCCCTAACTTTATCCCTGAAGATTGAAACTAATCTGAGAGAGGTGTTACAGCAAACAAATGATGGACAGAATGCTGACAATGCAAACATTCTCCCCCAGTCAAAAGATCTGGGTTAAATCCATCGTTCTTTTGCCCACTACGCCACCCCAGTTTGGACCCAGCCATATGCAAATCAGTCTTGACCCTGTGCCCCATGGGAACAGTCCAGACCGAACTGCCAGGCCAGGTCCTCCCTGGACCGGAAACAAGCATCCTGGGACCGGTTTCAGGGTATGTCACCCTTCTTCAGCCAGGCTAGCTTGAATCCAGTGGCACAGTGAGCAAGGGACCCACGTCTGGGCATACCCATCCCACTTAGGGCAAAAAGTGTTACAGCAAACAAATGATGGACGGAATGCTGACAATGCAAACATTCTCCCCCAGTCAAAAGATCTGGGTTAAATCCATCGTTCTTTTGCCCACTACGCCACCCCAGTTTGGACCCAGCCATATGCATTCTGCATTCTGTCCATCAACTGTTGTTTTTGCATTTGTCACCCCGAGTGGGACGGGTATGCCCAGACGTGGGTCCCGTGCTCTCCATGCCACTGGAATCAAGCTATCCTGGCTGAAGAGGGTGAAACCTCGAAGCCGGTCCTAGGATGCTTGTTTCCAGTCCAGGGAGGACCTGGCTTGGCAGTTCGGGCTGGACTGTTCCCATGAGGCACAGGGTCAAGACTGATTTGCATATGGCTGGGTTCAAACTGGAATGGCATGGTGAGCAAAAAACGATGGATTTAGGCCCAGATCTCTGTACTGGGGTGAATGTATGACATTGTTCTGCATTCTGTTCATCAACTGTTGTTTTTGCATTTGTCACCCGAGTGGGACGGGTATGCCCAGACGTGGGTCCCGTGCTCTCCATGCCACTGGAATCAAGCTATCCTGGCTGAAGAGGGGTGAAACCCCGAAACCGGTCCTAGGATGCTTGTTTCCAGTCCAGGGAGGACCTGGCTTGGCAGTTCGGGCTGGACTGTTCCCATGAGGCACAGGGTCAAGACTGATTTGCATATGGCTGGGTTCAAACTGGAATGGCATGGTGAGCAAAAACGATGGATTTAGGCCCAGATCTCTGTACTGGGGTGAATGTATGACATTGTTCTGCATTCTGTCCATCAACTGTTGTTTTTGCATTTGTCACCCCGAGTGGGACGGGTATGCCTATACGTGGGTCCCGTGCTCTCCATGCCACTGGAATCAAGCTATCCTGGCTGAAGAGGGGTGAAACCCCGAAACCGGTCCTAGGATGCTTGTTTCCAGTCCAGGGAGGACCTGGCTTGGCAGTTCGGGCTGGACTGTTCCCATGAGGCACAGGGTCAAGACTGATTTGAATATGGCTGGGTTCAAACTGGAATGGCATGGTGAGCAAAAAAACGATGGATTTAGGCCCAGATCTCTGTACTGTGGTGAATGTATGACATTGTTCTGCATTCTGTCCATCAACTGTTGTTTTTGTAATCTGAGAGAGGGTCCTCAAACTCAACCCTCATCTTTATTGGGGACCAGATAGCCAGCTGGCAGAGGATGGAAGCATCTGTGAGGATCTGGCCAAGTGTTGTAATGCAGTGGGGCTATCACATGCATCAGTTGGTAGTGCCACTAGTGATGGGAAGACCTGTGGAGTTTGGCCCAGAGAAAGGCACAGGGCATTCTAGGATGGTCCGCCCAGCCCCACACCATATATTCCTGCTGAATCCTCTACAGAGGTCGGTCCTACAAGCAATGTGCCTGGACCACCATATCTGGTTGAAAGAACATCAACAGCAGCATGGTGTATAAACATATTGATATCACATAAATTTAGAATGCATAATTTGTCGTATCATTTGGTGCTCAGTTAGGTTTATCATGCCTATATTGTCATGATGCCAAAGAGTAAGGCATGAAGTGTCAAATTAAACAAATATTAGCTAATTAGATGTGATGCTTGCTTAAATATGTCCACATTTTCCAGTTGCCATTACATGCTTCTTTATACATGTTGGCACACTGGTCATTTGAAGTATGCCCATGCCTTGAAAAGTCAAGTTTGACACCAATAATATACACTATGAACATCACGTGTAATTCACTCAGCTAATGCAGAAATCACACAGAGGCCATGGAATCAAACCATGTACACCTCTAGGTAGTGTATTGCTTGTGTATTAAACAGTCGGGCATACCACTCTCATCTCTGGTATGGTGCCTCTGCTGCTGGGACAAGATCGGAGCATCGCTAACCCTGTTTTTCCCACCCAGGTGCATTTAAATTCCTGCACCACCTCCCGCATCGTGGGACACCTCCAGAGCCCTCCCTCCAGCCAGCCTACACATCCCAGCAGCCTTCGCTGCTGGGACGAGATCAGAGCTCTTGCTACCCCATTTGTTCCCGCCCAGGCGCATTTAAATACCTGCACCACCTCATGCATTGCAGGACACCTCCAGAGCCCTCTCTCCCGCTAGCCTACACATCCCAGCAGCCTCCACTGCTAGGATAAGATCAGAGCCTCAGTACCCTGTTTTTTCTCACTGAGGCGCATTTAAATATCCGCGCCTCCTCCTGCATCGAGGGACACCTCCAGAGCCCTCCCTCCCTCCCGCCAGCATACACATCCCACCAGCCTCTGCTGCTGGGACGAGATTGGAGCCTCGCTACCCTGTTTTTTCCCATCCAGGCACATTTAAATTCCTGCGCTGCATCGTGAGAAGCAGGTGGGCGCCGCCTGGGCCAACGGCAGGCCCATCCACACCCGTCCAGGCCCATCAGAGCCGGGAGGAGGCTAAGCCACCCCTCTTTAGTTTGATCCTTAACTTAAGGTGCCTGCCGTCCCTGTCCCAGTGCTGCATGCCAATCCTGTCCCTGCTCTGCCTGCCATCCCTGTGCTGCCTGCCGTCCCTGTGCTGCCTGCCATCCCTGCCCCTGTGCTGGCTGCCATCCCTGTCCCTGCACTGCCTGCTTTCCCTGCGCTGCCTGCCATCCCTGTCCCTGCGATGCCCGCTCCAGATCCTTGCCCAGCACCCAGGTCCAGTTGAACCACCTACCAGACCACTAATGGAGGCTGCCACACAGCCATGCACTGGACGCACACAGTGGGCGTGCTACCAACGCACTGCCAGTTGGGCAACGCCCAGTGTCAGGACCTCCCGCCACCAAATGGTACACCACCAAAGAACTCCTGGATCTGGACCCCGGATGCTGAAACAACAGCTGTGCCTCCTACTACCCACGATCCACCAAAGGACCCTTCACGTGCAGACACTGCCATGAAAGATTCTGCACCATTCCCACCCATGAGACCATTTCCACCCCGCAACTGCTCCATTGTATCTTGCTCAAAAACCGCTCACTCTGCAAACACACCATGAAAACGTGGGACACCATCACCACCCTGTTCACAGATGTTGCCTTCATCACCAAAACATGGCTCAACCCCTCCTCAAACCCCGACATCACCACCGCCACTTCAGAAGGCTACAAAATGATACACCAAGACCGCGTAAATAAAAAGGCGGGCGCATCGCCATTGCCTTCAAGGAAACCATCAGATGCACCATCACCAATGACGACCCACCCCCATGGAACATCTCAACATCCTATTACAAACTGACGTGAGGACCATGATAAGAGGCACTCTCGCCTACAGACCCCCAGGACCCAACGCAACATGCTGTGAAGCCATCCCCAACCTCATCGCCCCCCTAGCAATCGACTCTCACCACTACGTCCTACTCTGCGACCTCAACTTCCACATCGATGACCCCAACTACGCCAACTCCATCACCCTCCTGGAGAATCTGAACAACATCGGCCTCACGGAACTGGTCACCGAACTCGTGCACAAAGCCGGACACACACTCTACCCCATTTTCACCTCCAGCGAAAGAATCAAATTCAGCCACACCACAGAACTCACCTGGACTGACCACACCATCATTCACTTCACCATCACCGACACCAAGCACATCATCACCAGGCATCAGATCTCCTCCCACCGCAGTTGGAGCAAGGTCACCGAAACTCAGTGGTCACAGGCCCTCAGCACTTCCCAACCTGAGGCCTCAAAATACCTAGACCAGGCCATACAGAACTTCGCAGCCTGGATCACTGATAGCGCCTTCAGAGTTGCCCCACTGAAACCTACAAAATCCAACAAAACTTCCAAACATGCCAGCTGGCACACCCCAGAACTCAGGACCACCAAGCACAACTGCCACCAACGGGCCAAACGATGGCGCACCACCAAGAGCCCCGCCGACAGAGTAGCTCACAAAACAGCCCTCAGCAACTATCACCAGAACATCAAAGAAGTCAAGAAAGCAGCCATCACCACCTCATCGACTCCGCGGCCAACCACACAAAGAAACTCTTCAAAATAGTCAAAGAATTCTCCGCCCTACAGCCATTGAGAACACCATCCACCCTTCCCAAGAACTCTGCGATACCCTCTCAGACTACTTCCACAGCAGGATCACCAACATCAACAACAATTTCACCCTCCATCCCTCACCCTCATCACCAATGACCTCAACCAACCAGCCAACATCAGCCAAACCATTACCACCTGGTCTCTGTTCACTGCCATGACCACCTCAGCCATCATGTCTTCCATCCACTCCGGGGCGCCCACCGACCCGTGCCGCAACCACCTCTACAACTTTGCAATGAACCCAATCAGCATGCAACTCACCAGCATCCTCAATACCTCCATCTCCACAGCAACCTTATCGGACAGATTGAAACACGCAGACTTCAGACCCTTCTCAAAGAAAGCTTCCGCCGACCCCAGCGATCTCAAAAATTATCGTACGACCTCCATGCTCCTCTACCCAGCCAAAGTACTCGAGAAAGCCATCAACCAGCAGCTCAACAAATTCCTGGAACAAAACCACCTACTGGACTCTTTACAATCAGGATCCCGTGCCAACCACAGCACTAAGATCATGCTGATTGCCACTACAGACAACATTAGAAAACTCCTCGACTGTGTAGAAACTGTGGCCCTGATCCTGCTCGACCTTTCCGGGGCGTTCAACACCTTCTACCACAACACCCTCATCAACAGACTCTAAAACTTAGGCTTACAGCAAGACACCCTCAGGTGGATCGCCTCCTTTCTTACAGGACGTACACAGAGCATCAGTTTGCCTCCCTTCACCTCCGCACCCAAAGACATCATATGCGGCGTACCACAAGGTTCATCCCTCAGCCCCACTCTGTTCAACATCTACATGACCCCCCTTGCAGACGTCATCAGATCCCAGGGATTCAACATAATCTCATATGCAGACGACACTCAACTAATCCTCTCGCTCACCGAGGACCCCTCCAATGCCAAATCCAACTTCCGTGACGTCATGGCCATCATAGCCAAATGGATGAGAGACAACTGCCTCAAACTCAGTTCCGACAAAACCGAAGTATTGATCTTCAGGAAGAATGCCTCCACATAGGGCCACCGCTGCTGGCCTGCAGAACTCAGACCTACCCCCACACTGACCGATCATGCATGCAAACTCAGCATCATCCTTGACCATGAAACAAGTCAACCCAGTTGCCTCCTCCTGCTTCCACACACTTCTCATGCTCCGCAGAATCATCAGATGGATCTCAACCAACACCTAGAAAGACCATCACTCAGGCCCTTGTCACCAGCTGCCTCGACTATGGCAACGCACTCTATGCTGGCATGTCCACCCAGCTCCTCAGAAGACTTCAGACCATACAGAACACTGCAGCCAGGCTCATCCTGGACCTCCCAAGTGAACCCACATCAACCTCACCTGAGAGGCCTCCACTGGCTCCCCATCCAGAAAAGATGCCAGTTCAAGATCCTCATGCACGCCTACAAAGCTATCCATAACCTAGGACCTGCCTACATCAACCATTGATTGAATTTCCACCAATCGTCTAGACACCTGCGCTCCTCTTCACTCACCCTCACACACACCCACCTCATCCATCGCAGCCACAGCAGTGGCCATTCCTTCTCCTGCCAAGACCTGAAACAACATTCTCTTCCATCTCCGTACAGCCCCCTTGCTGGCAGAAAGAGACTCAAGACCTGGCTCTTCGGTGGAGTCACAGTGCTCAGATACCCCCCAGGGGTGACAGTGTTGTGCTTTACAAATGCTGTTTGATTGATTGATTGTATCATGTGAACCTCAGAGTAAGGCATTCCGGTGTGCCATTATAAACGTATGTCAGTGTGACTTGACGTGGGTAAGTGAAACCATCTCATTTGCCACCTCAATTTGTGGAAATTATAAAACTTTGTACATAGGTGTGTGGGAGGGTGGGAACATATGCTTCGATTTTTCCATTGTTGGCCACAGTCATCAACTGGACAATGAGGCCTGTGAGAAACTCATCATGGCAGGGGATATGTGCAGTCGAATGTGCTATTAGGAGTCAGTCTCAAACAAATGTTAAATTGATGATGTGATCTTTGAAACACATGATGCAAACAAAGACAAGCATGGTTCTTTCAATCACGTTCTATTCTTCTGCACTAGGCAACCAGAAACAAGGTAGGGAGCAGCAAAACCAAGCTGAGGAGATTCAGGACCTCAGTTGCACAGTGGACATGGAACAAGGCCACCATGTAGGGGGAGGGTAGTGACTCCTCCATCAATGAGAATGTGCTGACCCAAAAGAGATGTAGGGCCTCAGTACAAGGCAGGCTTGAGACAATGCCACCACAAAGAAGGATGGTGATGACGCCACAGATAATGAGAGTTTGCTCACTTAGAAGCAGATACAGTTGCTACCAAGGAGACTCAAGGTGGAGGCCACAGCCATAGAAAAGGAGATGGTCACCCTTGATACCACATGTCAGGAGGAGTCTGAGGATGTGGCTCATCCTGGTGAGCAAGAAACTGTGATGTCCGAAGAACAATCCCCTTTACCATTGGGGCATGAGATTAACATGAGATGAGTGTCAGTGACCAAACCTCACCAAAACCTGGGCTTGAAGCTTCTTTTGCCTACACCACTCATCCCATAGGCAGTGCCTGTCTGTAACATCAGCTGACACCTCTGGGCCTTCACATGTCTCTTCTTGTCAGTCATCTACTTGTATTTCTCAGGAGAAATTCTTTGAGTCCAGCACTCTTGGCAGCAGGGCATCTTGCAGGGCCTTACGTGTGTGGATGACAACAATGTTGCAGCACTCAGAGTCATGCAAGATGCCCAGGCAGCCCAACAATGGGAACTCACCTGCTTACTGTAGTCCTGGAACTCTGTACTGTCTTCCCATTGTCCAACCTGCTCTGCTCACATGCTGTCATTGCCAGCCCTTGTTTGTCAGTAGCCACTTGCCTTTCATTTCACCCAGTATGTTAAAAACTTCAGGAAACGTCCAATATTGCCCCGCCAAATACTATGCCAGCAGCAGAGGAGCTGCTAGAGGTGACCCTCATCTTGGAAGTTGTGGAGATTAACAAGCTCCTGTTTCCCAAGCCTTGCCATTGATAAAGAAAGCATGTCTGACTTGGGGGAATGACTGTATCTTTGAGTTGAACAATTTTGTTCACTTGTTTGCCACTGACTATGATTTGGGATATTTTGACTTATGTTGAAACTTTATTTCCAAATCTGATTTTCTTTTCCCTACTTTCCTCCTCTGTGCGTGGGAAAAAATATTTTCTCCGACATCCCTACATTTTTATTTTTTGCCTGCCCCCTGCAAGTTTAGTCTTCCTGACTGGACTCAGGAAGTATTTTAGTTCATTGTTTCTACATCTTGGACTCTTTACCCCCAAATATGACACATATCCACATATTATATGTGTCTTGAATGTTCACATATGTTTCTTTTTATTCACATGATTATTCTTTGTAACAAACTTCATCCTAAATTTAATTTCATTGTGTTTATTCTATGTGATCCTGCCTCTTGAGGGATTTATCTGTGATGAACTGAGGATACTTGGTCCCAGATTTACTCATTCTTTGCACTGGGTTTGCATAACAAAGGCAACTCAAACCCATTGCAGAGTTGGGATGGGATTTACTATTGAACAAAAAACCAGGATTTGCAATGGAAAGTTCCCCAAAGTAATGCAAAGTTGTGCTATGCACTACTTTGCATCAAGGGGACTTTCTATGGGTTATACATTGTCATTCCCATGCATCTGCCCATTGGTTCTGACACAAAATGCTATCAACTAACATTCATATACAAAGATTTGCACCAAAACCTTATGCCTCCTGACGACAGGTGTATCGAGGAGAAATTTATTTATTTCTCTTTATTTTTCCTCCTTTTCATGTGTGCTGCATTGTACAGCACACATACAAAGTAGGAAAAGTCATAAAGGATAGTTTTTGTACTGGAAGGGTCCCCTCCCAGTACTAAACCTATGCTTTAGAGAACACACACACGCTTCCACTATAGCTCAAGGGAGTGTGCATTGGCACATGCCAGCCTAAAGTGTACCAGTTTTAGGGGAGAGAAAACAATGTGCTATATCTTAGTAGATATGCCCCATTTTTCCTCCTCCTTTTGCCTCCATGCTCTCTTATATAGAAGCGGGTATGCTTGAGATGAGACACAACATTAACGTAGGAGCAAAAAGTGTTTATTGCTTAAGCAAATGCATAGGTACCACACACATTTACTGTTGTAGTGGAGGAAAAGACACAAATATCAGTGTGTTGTGTAAGAATGGGGCAGTGACTGGTCAATGAATTTTTCAGAGGAGGCTGGTTGCTATCCACATTCACAGAGGATCACCCATTTCAATGGCTACACAACACAACAAATAGAGTTGGATCAGGATTAGGGTGTACACTGGTGGCAGGTGCCATTGGTTACACTTAGCAAGCGTTCCTCCCATCATCTTTGGTGTGTTTGATGTACGGCCCTAAGTGGCAAAGGTTTGCCCAGATGTGGCTCCTGTGCTCACTGTGCCACTGAAACCAAGCTACAATTGACACGCCCCAATCAGGGTGAAAACAGTCTTAGGTTGCTTGTGTTCTGGTTCAGGGAGGACCTGACGCAGCAGTTTGGCTGGACTGTTCTTATTAGAGCAGGGTCAAGAATGATTTGCATATGGCTAGGTCTTAATTGAGATGGCATGATGACCAAAAGAACAGTGGGTTGGAATACTACCCCGAGCCATTGCCAGTGGTTAGTCTTATTGCAAGCATTCCTCCCATCATCTTTTGTGTGTTTGATGTACTGTCCCATGTGGGATGGGTATGCTCAGATATGGGTCCCGTGCTCACTGTGGCACTGGAACCAAGCTACACTTGACTGATGAGTCCCAATCAGGGTGAATCTGGTCCTGGTTTGCTTGTGTTCTGGTTCAGGGAGGGACTGATCATATTGGAGCAAGGTCATAACGGATTTGCATATGGCTGGGTCTAAACTGAAATGGCACAGTGGGCAGAAGAATGATGGATTGGAATGTTACCCAAGCGATTGCCAATGGTTAACTCATTGCAAATTGCAAGCATTCCTCCCATCACCTTTTGTGTGTTTGATCATGGCCATAATGCACAGTAGGCAAAAGTTAACCCTCTATTGCTCTTAATAGGAGTAGGACAGAATGGCCTCTAAATATGCTAATATAATGCATCAAGCCTTGAAAATGTGCTTAATTTTAGACTGCCATTCCATCCTGTGTTCAGACCACTGCATCATGCTAGTAAAACTCATTTGTGAATATTGATAATGGTTAACAATTTCAAGCTTCTTTTCATTTAACCACCAGGTAAATCTTACTTTTTTCTGCCACATCTAATAACCTTTGTTGTCCCAGTATTGATAACAAATTTATTTACCTTGCAATATTCTTGAAGGTTGTTAATCTGATGCTGTAGGCATATAGATGTCATGTGTAACATAACAATGTTATCTGCAAAAAGGAGAGAAACAAAGTGTCTATGGCCGAATCTTGGAGAGAAGGAATTGGTATCAGCAATAGCTGTACTTTGATAGACGATAATAAGCAAATCTGAACAGGAGTCAAAAGGAAGTCTTGTTTTTATTCAGTTTTTTGTCTTCATTTTAATGCCAGGTCCCATTTAATTATAGTTCTACATGTGCTAAATTTCCACAGTGTGAAAATGTAATCATAGCTACAACCCCAGATGAGTACAAGTTGCATTTAACTTTGCCGTTAAAGCTTAGCGATCCACAGAATTGAAGGATGTCTTAAAATCTACGATGCAACAGTTCAAAGGATCTTGTTGCTCAGTGGTTTACAGGGAAGTTAACTACAACACTGGACATTGATCTGAAGTTCAATGGTTCTTTTGAAACCAAGCTTGCTCAAGGGAAACAAGATTACTAGTTTCAGATCAGACATTCAATTGGCTTAATGCTAGTTTGGTAAAACTGCTTGCATATAAATCAATCAAAGATATTATTCAATCGCTGGTGGTATTATATTTGCTGCCTTTTTTGAAAACTCATCATGGCCCTCTGTCAGAAAGAAGGCATTTTACCTTTTCTTACAATGCATTGGAAGAGTGGGAAAAAAAGATGGACGACTATTGGACATTTCCCCTAAAGATACTTTGTAGCATTTTTTGTGTTAAATTTGGGACTGAAATTGCCTTACTTACATTTCAAACAGTAATATTATTCAATACATGTTTACCTTGAACATATACATAACATGAAATACTGGTCTATCAAAAAGAGTAGGCCAATAGCTGATTCATACATGATTTGGACTCATACCAGCTAAAGTAGGAGAATTCAGTCTTGAACCGGCTTCTACTAAAACCAGCAGTTATTGCCTCAGTCAGTTTTTTCTAACACAAACTGCCATTTATTACCTGAGAACCTTTGTTTTTTATCACAATTATCTTGCCAAAAATTGATATCATAAGTTAGATTGATAACTTGAGGAATTCATTTCAAGTTATTTTTTTATGTAGATAAGTAGGGAAGTGTGCTTTAAAAATTTAGCATTCTTTATAAAACCAGGGTGATTTAATTCCTATTCTTTGTCACAAAGGTTTGCTGATTGATGTAGTGATAGAATGTTTAAAACAATTTCTAATTTTGGTGGATTCACTTCCATAACATTTAAGATGGTCACATTAATCAAAATTCAGTTTAATTCAATTTTTTGGAAGTTGTTAACTGTGGAAGGTCTAAATGTGAAACCAGAGATTTATCTAAAGTAGGCTTACAATGGATATCCAGTCAAGCATTTAAGCAATAATGATCACTCACCTTCCAATCTAAGACACATAACCATAGGCATGTAGTCACTAACGGGGGGGGGGCATAAACATGTAGTCGATTGGATGGTTACCTTGTCCATGTTTGAAAGTTCTAGAAGCTAGGTTCTCTTCTCTGTATCTATCCTTAAAATGAATTAAACAAGATCAAGAAGCCTGACTGTCAGTAATAACAGCCTGGATGTCAAGTGTTTCCCTGACACTATGCAGAGTGTCACCTGTTCACTCTGTAAGAAATCCTGGTACCATTTGAGGATGTTTCAAGTTTTCTCTTTTAGTGCTTTTCTGGACACAGAATGTTGCTCCACTATCACTGTTCTTATACTGGTTTGAGGTGGTTTGGTTAGTGTGTGTATCTCTTCTCTCCAAAGCAGACAAAGGCCTGATTTATAGTTTGGCAGATGGATTATTCCATCTCAGCGTGACGGATATCCCATCCACTGTAATAGTGTATTACATCCTATGGTATTTGAAATACAGCAGACAGGACCTGATGGAGCAGGGTAAATGAAATTTTTTTAACCTCCTAATATTTTCGTAAAATAATTAATAAACATGTTCGTTTAAGTAAATAACCAACAATGTATGTTACATGTTAAGGGTTAAAGGTAACACGCTATTCCGTGTACAAATTAATCAACTTATAATTGTTTACGTGTCTAACATAACATAATATTTGCGTACTAATTCATTAATAAATGCATGATCCGTGCTTTTAAAATAAAACGTGTGGTTGCAAAATAAAGCGATGGTAAGTAAGGGACAGCTTTATATGTTACTTTTTGCTAGGTAATACCTGATTGGGTTACGTAGAAAGACGGGAGGGAAACGAAAGGGTTTATATTTCTTTGTTTTAACAATATTTTATTTATCTTTGAAAATAGTGCGCTTAGGCCTGTCAAGCAGCAATATAAAATGGCCGCCAGTTTCTAGAGTACGCATGAGCGGGAGACCATGTGATAGAGGAGAGAGACTGTGGAAAAGGGATGATCACGTGCTGATGCTGAGAGGCTAAGATGGAAGTATGGTCAAGGCTGTTGTGACCTTTCTGAACAGATGTGTGCCAAGATGATCAGCAAGAAGCGTGAGAAGTCCAACTGAATCAATAGACGGAACTGTTTAAAACAAAATGTAACAGAAAAAGATACAATTTGGACTGATCGAAACGGATGAGCAATTGCATGAACTGTGGGAAACGATGCTTGCATGGACATTCCACATGGAACTGGTTAAGACCAGGAAGTTTGATTAAAATGTATATGGGCCTGAGTTTTGACCAATGAGAAAGAATCACGCCATGAAGAAGAAACATTTTATGCTGTAAGCTAGAATTAGGGTATAAGAAGACCTACTCTTGGTGGGAGGGGAGAATGCTGCGGGAGTTGCTGCGGGAGTGAGTTGGTGCGGGAGTTGCAGAGGTAGATGCTGGAGAAGTTAGATGCTGTAGATGGGTGAAGTTGCGGTTGCTGATGCTGACGAGCTGATGCTGCTGCTGCTATTTTCCTTTTCCAGTTGAGTATAAAGATGCTGCTTTAGGAGAACTTTTCCTGATAGATTTTTATTTTAGAATTATTAGATTTTCCCCAGATAGATAGATAGATTGATCTTTAGAGTTCTTATTATGATAACCTTATTTTTCCGTCTAATAAATATGCATTGCAATTTCAAATTATTCTTATATTGATGATAAATGTAATGATCTGAATAATAAGCTTAACCTCATTTCCTGCATTCAAAACTTTATATAAACTTTATTATTCTTTAAACAAATGACTCAGTGATTCTTTAGCTCAATGATTAAAAATGAAATGTTAAAGAGTTTATTGTGATTGAGCTGGTCTTAATCACCATCAACTGATTCCTACTAGTTGGTCCATCGACCAATGAGAGGAATACCTTAAAAGCAAATGAGAAATATTATGTCATGATAGAAGAGGTATCCCGTCTCCTTCCAGCGATTCGTTTTTCTCCTAGGTTCATGACGGAGGAAATCCAGGGAACAAATGAGTAAGTGAATGTATATGCGGTGTTATGGGCCCCACCGTCATATGGATATAGTGTGTGTGTTAGAGGAATAGTTGCACCTGGATGACCAAAGCATAATAGGAGAATTATTTTTATTGTTAGCGCTGGATCAGATTTCTTGGTAGCAGAGTTATGGTTACTATAGATTAGTTTGGTGATTATTGATTTTTGATTATTGATAAGTTCATGTCTAACACATTTTTGTTGAGTCGCGTTATGTTATATGTAAGTTTTCACGCTTCCGGGAAGTAGGAAGTGGAACACGTGTGGCAAGAGAAGTCGCATGGAATTGTACACTGTCTGAGTTCATTTTTGGTAATAACACAGGTTGTGTTATAATAGGGACATTTTGCGTATAAAAGGTGTGTAAGTGAAATAGTGATCGGTTTTCTTGTGAAACTCTGGCCTTAATTCTCAGGAGCAGTATAGTCTCCACATGTGTTTTATCCCCAGAGAAACGGGTTACTGATTGCTTGAAAGAAGGGTAAGGTAGAGGGAAGTGCTACTTTATCGGCGAAACTGAAAATTCTGTGGTAGGGTAGAGGTAAGCGCTGCCTACTGGAAAATACAGAATTCTTGTGTAAATGGTCAAAGCTATCTTTTCGGTTTAGCGAATCAGACAATGGAAATGTGTTTTAAATGTTGTAACTAATGAAGAATTGTTGTACAAGAAATTGCCGATAAATTTTGTAAAGGAGGGGTCAAGAGCAGAAGTGACGTAGACAAGAGTCGCGCTGGGATTGGACAGTGCGATAGTCACATGAGAACAGGAGCAGAACTGACGTAGACAAAAGCCGCGCTGGGATTGGACAGTGCGCCGTAGACAGAAATCGCTCTGATTGGAGCTTTGGTATGAGTCGCACAAGGATTGGTTGAATAGCCTAGTGACGCGGAAGTTTGTGATTGGAGTGTTGGTGTGAGTCGCGCTAGTATTGGTTGAAATAACGCATAGAGAACAGTGTTGAATTGCGGATCGTTTAAGGAGAAAAAGGTTGTGAATCATGTCGTATTATGAGTATGGTAAAGAGAAAACGTCATGGATGTCGAAAGTTAAGAACTTCTTTAAGAAAGGAACTTCTTTAAGAAAGACAAAAAGGTAGTGACTAGAGAGGGACAAATAATTCCTCCGCCGAAATCACCAGCTTCGCATATGATGCTGAAATATGGATATCATACATGCATATGGTTAGAAAATTGGACAAAATACACCAAGAATGATGGAGCATTGGCTTTCCCTGAGAATGGTTCATTTAATGTAGCCGTACTACGGAATTTGAGAGAAAAGACGGTAATGTTAGAACCTAGACCTAGACCGACACAGTTTGAAGCTTTAACGGAATGGGAAGATGAGATGTATGAGCGAGAGAGATTCAGAGGATTAAAGAATCATGAGTTTTTGCCTGGAAGGTTGTGGGGAGTAAATCATGAGGACAGAGTAAAGCGTTGGAGATATGCTAACATGACAGGAGGTTTGTTTCCAGCTTTTACAGTTGAGGAAGAAGCAAAGAGAAAGTGTACAGAGAAAAAGAAACATGTAGTGGTAGAAAAGTATGTGTATGGTGGTAGTGAAACAGATGACGAATTGCTGGAAGATATTTTAAACAGAAACCCACCTCCATACCAACAGACTTCTGCGGTGGTGACACCTAATGCACCGCCAATGGAAACTGGGAGGAATAAAAAAACGAACGAAGAAATGAAACAAATAGGTCACAAGAACCATTTAAAACTTCACAAAATGAAGAGATAGAAAGTGACAATGCAACTGAATTAGCAAAAACGACAAAAGAATTGACTGAGAAAATAAGAGAATTGACAAAGAATATGGAAGCTGTAACTGTACCAGTAACGATAGGTCCAGTAATGCCAATTTTTGAGAATCAGAAAATTAATGAAGATTCCTTAGTGATTCCCATGAATTCACATTTGCAAAGAAAAAGAGAAGGGATGGAACTGAATAATGAAGGTGCACACAATTTGGCTAGTACCTAAAGACCAAGCCCACCTACAAATTTGACGATAAATGAGAATGAGATTAGGAGAATGCCTATGGTGACAGAGTCCGCATCAGGAACACCAGAAAGAAGCAGCGATTGGATAGAATTAAATAGTACGCCTGTAGGTCCGACTCCAGATGAGTTAATCGAATGGATGAAAGCGCTAAAAACAAAAGAACCGGAAGAGAAACCATTAGATGTAATTAGGTTGAAAATAGACATGGAAGAATTGATTTTGGGAACAATTGGAACAGAAAAATTAAAAAATTATCAGGATGATGAGATTATGTTTTTGTGCAAGACTCTTACTTGGAGAGCTAGAAATTTACATGACAAATTGGAAGAGACAGCAAATGAACTAGGAGTGGAATTTGTGAAAGTGAGAACGTTGCAGAAACCATACAGAGTAGATTTTTGTGAGAAAGACATAGAGAATTTGAACACATCAGGAAGACTGACCCAAATAAAAGAGTTGATTGTTTTATTGAGAAAATGGGGTGATGTGGATAGATGGAGAAATAGATGGTCAAAGAGGAATGAGAAAACAACAGATAAAGCATCTTTGGCTTTTGCAGTGACAGATAGGGAACCAGTTGTTAGGAAGTACCCGATGAGAGAAACTCCAGGTGGTAGTTATGTGCATGTTCCATGGACCAGACAGGATATACTGTCATTTACAAATGACTTCCCAAAATTGAGAGAGAAACCAGTAGAATGGTACAGACAAGTGGAAAGATTTGTTAAGGTGTCAAAAGTGCTGTGGATAGATCTGGATGGATTATTTGATATAGTAGTGCCAGCTGATTTGTGGACAGAATGTAAGATTACTATTGATTGGCCAACTGTAGAATATCCAAGGGATGCTAAAACAGGAGCGCCAGGTCCAGAAGTGATGAGGAAGTACGACCAAGTAGTTACCTTTTTGAAGAATAAAATTCCACCAAAAGAAACAGATTGGGTAAAAATAGACAGAACAACGCAGGAAAGCAAAGAGTCAGTGCACGCCTATTATGAGTGATTGTTGTTGGTCTTCAAACAGTATAGTGGTTATGAGACACTGAATGAGAAGGATATGAGTCATTTTGTATATAGGTTTGTGTATGGATTAAAACCAGAGATAAGTGAAATGATTAAGCAGCACTTGATTGGTTGGCAGAATAGCACAGTGGATGAGGTTTTGAGATATGCTAAGTATTGCAGTGATGAAATTGAGAGTAGACAGCGTAAATTGAAAGAAAAGGCCATGTGGGCGCAGGTGAAAGTTGCAGAGAAGCAAGAAGCTCAATTGAGTAATACTGGTAATGAAACAGGACAGGTCAAATCCCGACCTAATATAGGTAAAGGAAAAGGGCAAATGAGTATAGATGAGGCAAAGAAAAAGTGGCCATGCCACAACTGCGGAAAGCTAGGACATTGGAGAAACGAGTGTACATTTCCTCCAAAGCCTAATGTGGAAAATCAATCATTAAATTCACAGGTGCAGAGTGAGGTAGTTACTCAACAAGGTCAGGTGCCACAACCACCACTTCCCAAGAGTGCTAACCAACAGAAATACAGTGCAGAAACAGGATTCTACGGAGGAGAACAGGTAACACAGTTGCCGCGTGCAGCTGCAATTTCTCAATATTAGTTACGACAGGATGAGGATGACATGGATGAAAGTTCCTGACGGTGCCTAGGAGAGGGGGAAGAGTGTGTGCTTGGCGCAACTCTAGAGGTAGATCAGTCTGGTCCATTTGTGGATGGAGAAGTGAATGGTGCAAATGTAACATTCCTTGTTGACACTGGAGCTACCCGTTCTACTGTTAGGTCAGTGGAAATTCCAAACCTTCCTCTCTCAGGTGAACATATCCAAGTAGTTGGAGTTTCGAATCAGCAAATTAAAACGCCTCTTACTAAATTAGTGAAGGTAAGAATTGGTCCATTTAGCGAAATGCACCGATTTGTGGTATGTGATTGTAGTCCTGTGAACCTTTTAGGACGCGATTTATTGTGCAAGATGAACTGCACTATCTATTGTACCCCAGACGGAATTGCATTTCAGACTCCAGATGAGGATGTGCTGTATAAAATGACAATGGTGAATTTAGAACCCAGAAGTAAATGGTTTGTTTCCTGTATTTGATGCAGAGAAAATCCCAATTGAATTGAAAAGGACAGTGAAAGAAGAAGTGTGGGACTTTACAGGAGAAGATGTAGGATTAATGAAAGGAGTAGATCCCGTTAAAATAACAGTGAAAGAAGGAACGAGTTACCCAAATACGCCCCAGTATAAATTGACTCCAGAAATAATTGAAGGAATAACGCCAGTAATAAATAAAATGATTGAACAAGGGATTCTAAAAGAAATCATGAGCAGTCCATGTAATTCGCCAATAATGGGACTGAAAAAGCCAAACGGAACATATAGAATTGTACAGGATTTGAGGAAGGTAAACAAAATTGTTGTGCCTTGTTGCCCAATAGTACCGAACCCTGCTGTGATTCTATACCAGATTCCACGTGAAGCAGAATGGTACACAGTAATTGATTTATGTCATGCATTTTTCTCTATTCCATTGCATCCAGATAGCCAGCCATTATTTGCGTTTAGGTTTGGAGAGCGTATTTTGGCATGGTGCCGAATTCCTCAAGGGTACACAGAAAGTCCCTCAATCTTTAATCAGATCCTAAAGAAATCATTGGAAGATCTAAGAATGCCAGAAAAGTCAGTAATGGTTCAGTATATTGATGACCTACTGGTGGCATCAAAAACGAAAGAAGCATGTGTCAATGATACAATTGCTTTGCTGAATCATTTAGCAAAAAGAGGACATAAAGTGTCCCCTTCAAAATTGCAGTTTTGTCAACAAGAAGTCCAGTATTTAGGGCATAAAATTGAGAAAGGAGTGCAAAAGGTAACGACTGAAAGAATAAAAATGATTCAAGGAATGAGAGCTCCAATGACACAAAGAGAGGTAAGAATGTTTTTGGGAATGGTGGGATATTGTCGACAATGGATAAGCGGTTTTTCACTGATTGCTAAACCATTGCAGAAACTGACAAAGAAGGATGTTAAAGATCCTTTTGAAATGAATGATGAAGAAATGAAAGCATTCAGAGAGTTGAAAAAGAAATTATGTGAGGCTCCAGCATTGGGAATGCCTGACTATGAGAAAGATTTTGAGCTGTATTGCAGTGAAAGAGATGGATGTGCATTTTCAGTTTTGGTACAGAGACATGGAACTATGAAAAGACCAATTGCATATTTTTCAGCTGTTTTAGACCCTGTAGCGAAAGCATTGCCTGGATGTTTGAAAGCAGTTGCTGCTACTTGTGTGAGTCTGGAACAGAGTGAAGGCATAGTGATGGGGTATCCATTGAGAGTGTATGTTCCCCATTCTGTGGAAATTCTTTTGACAAGAACAAAAACCCAATACATGACACATAGTCGGCTGACTAGCTATGAAAAGGTAATTTTGAGTGCAGATAATGTGACCATTGACAGATGTATGAATGTGAATCCTTCAACATCATTGCCAGATGAAGAGAGTGTGATTGAGATGGATGAAGTAGATCACGATTGTCTGAATGTGCTCGAATACTGTACGAAACCAAGGTCTGACATACGAGATGAGCCTTTGAAAGAATCAGATTATATTCTGTTTGTGGATGGCTCGTGTTTGAGAACGAGTGATGGAGTTCTAAGTGCAGCATATGCAGTTTGCACAGTAGCAACTGTAATGGAAGCATCTTGTCTGAAAGGTGTACGGTCTGCCCAAGTCGCAGAATTAGTAGCTCTGATTCAAGCATGTAAGTTGGGAAGAAATGTACGGGTTACGATTGTGACAGATAGCCAGTACGGCTTTGGGGTTGTGCATGATTTTGGTCAGATTTGGTCACAAAGGGGTTTCTTGACGTCTGCAGGAACGCCCATTAGAAATGGAGATTTTGTGAAAAAGCTGCTTGAGGCGATACAGCTGCCTAAACAGATCGCTGTAGTGAAGTGCAATGCACATAAAAATGGGGAAGACTACATAACTGTTGGTAATAAATATGCTGACGAAATGGCACAGTACTGTGCAAAGAATGTGGTTTCTTTGAACAAATGTCGGGAAAGAGAGCATATTTCTTGTCCTTTGCTTTTTACTAACTCTATTGAAACATGGGATGAGGTGAGACAGTTACAAGAAGCTGCAGAGGATGAGGAAAAAGATACCTGGATAAAAGCAGGATGTAGAAAACATGAAGAGACTGATGTTTGGGTTTACAGGGATGAGAGACCAGTTATGCCTGATAGCATGATTTCTGACATGGCACGGATGTACCATGGACAAGCCCATATTGGGAGAGATTCAATGATCAGACTTTTTAGACAAACATGGTATAATCCAAAATTCAGAGCCATAGCTGAGAGTCTTTGTCAGAGATGTCTTATTTGTCAACAGTTAAATCCAGGAAGGAAGACAGTAGTGAGTCTAGGAACAATAGGACAAGAAGGGGGTCCTTTCACTAGAATGCAAATGGATTTTATTGAAATGCCACCTTGCAACAGACTAAGGTATGTCCTAGTGGTCGTCTGTTTGTTTTCCCGTTGGGTGGAGGCATACCCAACAAGAAGGAATGATGGTATTACGGTAGCAAAACTTATGCTGCGAGAATTCATTCCGAGGTATGGTTTTCCAGTCACGATTGAAACAGATAGAGGAACGCACTTCCAAAATGAATTAGTTAAACTGATTTGTGAAGCACTTAGTATTAAACAGAAACTACATTGTGCATACAGACCAGAGGCTTCTGGAATCGTAGAGCAAGTGAATGGAACAATCAAGAACAGGTTAGGAAAAATGTGTCAAGCTACAGGACTCAAATGGCCAGATGCTTTGCCATTAGTTCTAATGACAATCAGAAGTATTCCGGAAAGGAAAACTGGACTCAGTCCCCATGAAATAATTATGGGACGAGCCATGAGACAAGCACAAGTACCTGTCAACAAACTACTGACTATAACTGATGATCTAGTGCTGGATTATTGCAAAGGATTGGCTGATGTGGTGTGTTCTGTGTTTCATCAGGTTGGACCGGATGCGACCACTCTTGAAAGAAAACCAGCTCACGACTTGAATCCAGGAGATTGGGTTCGCATAAAAGTCCACCGGAGAAGAAACTGTTTGGTTCCTCGCTGGGACGAACCACGACAAGTGATCCTGGTGACGACCACTGCAGTCAAGTGTGCAGGAGTGAAACACTGGGTACATGCCAGTCACACCATCAGAGTTCCAGAACCTAAAGATCGACATGTGAGTCGACATCTGGAAGTATTGGATAACAGTTCAGCATCAGAAAGAGAAGAAGAAACAAACAGGGTGCCAGAACCTGAAGATCGACCTGTAAGTCGACATCTGGAAGACCCAACTACAAGTGCAACGACAGAAGAAGAAGAGGAAATAGAAGAAATAGCTGAAGTTCCAGAATTTGAAGATCGACCTGTAAGTCGACATCTGGAAATATCAGACACCAGTTCAGAATCTGATACAGAGCATTCGGATTGTGAAGAAATTCTAAAAAGAAATTGGAATTTTGAGAGCATAAGAGAAGAAACTGAGCCAGAAGATAGTGACAGTGAGCAACCAAGTACAAGTTGTGGTAAAAATCCTTCGGAGATAATATTAATAGATGAAGAAGGGAGAGTTTCAAACAAAATGCTAGAAAAATCGGAAAATCCCCGAGGAGCAGTAGGGACAGATAGTCAAACACAAGAACAGGGAAATTTAGAAGCAGATAGAGAGACTGACACAAATTCGGAAGAACATCGAGGAGGGACAGAAATAGGTGAACGAAGGAAGATAAGAAAAGAACCACAAGTAGAAGAAAATGAAATTATAAGTTTCAAAATAAGAGGAAATAATGAGAGAATTGAAACAGAGTCTGAAGAAAGTGGAGAAGAAAGAAATCAAAAACTAGAGACAAGAAAAAGAAATTGGAAAACAGAAAGAGAGGAAAAAGGGAGTGAAGCAAAAAGGCCAAGAAAAGGAGACAATTGGCCCAACGAAGTAAGAAAATTAAGATACAGAATCATAAGGTTGGATGGGAAAAGTGCTGAACAAGTGAATGAAATAACAAGTCAAAGAGAGCAAGAAAAACAAGGTGGAAAACACTTGCAGAAAATGAAAAGAATAAAGAAGGTAAATCCGAAGTATAGATCGCCTGAATGGTTGTATCGTGCTTTGACTAGTCACAAAGAAGAAAAGAACACTCACGAAAACCCAGAACAAAGAAACCTGATGAGAGAAAGTGAAGTGCAACAAACCTGAAGAAGTTTAGATAGTTTCTACCGGATTTGACAAAACACTGGATCTGACGAATTTACCGGATGTGACAAAGAAAAGAATTCTGAGAAAGAATTAAAAGAAAGTACCAAGCAAAGTCAAAACATTTGAGTACAGAGTGGCAAATAAGTCATTTCTGAGGTGTAGTGACACAATTTTCTGGAAAACAAATAAATAAGGTTATAAAACAAAATGGAGAATACTAGAGATAGAAAATGTAAATGTGAGTTTTTAAGTAGATGGTGCAAGATGTGCTGTTTTTGTACAGGATTATTAATGACAGTATGGGTGGTTTTAGCAATCACTATTCCAATTACTTTAGCTGTAGTAGAAATGTCTAATAACACTGAGAAAGAAAAAGGAGCTAACACTCAAGAGCCAGTTATTTTAAAGAGTAGTGCAGAATTACACAAGGACAAATCGATAACAGATTTTTCAAAAAATGTTTTTACTAAATTATTATATGAGTATGTAGAAACAATGGATGTAAGAGATTGCTATGTTTGTATGCAGTTGCCTGCATCTGTAGCAGAGGGTGTGACTTATCATCACCTCCCTTTGACGTATGGAATAACATGTAGCGTTTTAGCAAGTTTATTTTATAAAACAGGTAGATTAGAATATTATTACACTGACATAAATAAGATTTTTGCGAAAGTTTCTGTAGTTCCCGAGCTAAACAAAATAAAAGAGGGAAAAACGTTTGGTGAATATTTTTTAGAAGATAAGATTTTAACATTAGATAGTATAATTAGATACAACCTTACCTGTGAGTTAAAGAAGGAAGAAAAGGTATTTTTAGAGATGGTTGAAGAGAGAAGAGTGAAATTTCAAAGAAAAGTGATAGAAGAGACGAAAACACCTCTTTGGGCGTTTGAGGAAGACAATCATGACAAGAAAAAGACAAATGCAGCTATGACTCTGGATTGGCCCCAACAGGGAAGGTTGTGCATTAGAAGAAATAAGACAAGATATGACAATTATTTTGTGGGTTCCAGTATTTGCCATGACAATTACCAAATTTTAGGTGGATGGGGATTCAAAGGGGGAAAAGATCCAATATTTCCAGGGATTTATTATGTTTGCGGAAATAGGGCTTATTATAGGTTGCCGGACCATTGGTATGGGTCATGTTACTTAGGCCTGGTCTTTCCAAAGATTTTTCATATGGATAGAAAAGAAAAAGGAACACACAAAATGATAAATACCTTTACACGTAGAAAAAGGGAAAGTTTTTCAGAAATAGTAGGTGACATTTTTGGAGCATTGATACCAGCAGTGGGAATATCTTTGAATGCATTTAGAATTCGGAAATTATCCACAGTGGTAGATCGTTTATCTACAGATACTGCTGGAGGGTTCTTGATGGTAAATACCAAGATGGTTGCCATGAGAGCTATGGTGATGCAAAATCGACTTGCCCTTGACATTCTTTTGGCAAAAGAAGGCGGAGTCTGTGGAATGCTGAAAGTCCAACATTGTTGCACTTACATTCCAGATAAAAGCGAAAATATACAGAAGTATATAACAAATATTACAAATTTGCACAAAGAACTTGTTCCACTGGAGGTTGAAAGTGCCTGGGGAAAACTTGGTAAAGGGTTTTCTTCAGTAATAAATTGGTTAACAAGAATGAGTGGATTAATAATAGGGAAAGTTATAATAATAGCAACCGTGATAATAATAATAATATTAGTACTGAAGCTTGCAATAACATGTATAAAGAGAAGAAGAAGGCAGAATAAAATAGAAAAAGAAAAAACGATAAACAGGGAAAGAGAGAGAGAAATGGGTGAAATAGAGTTAGAAGAAATAAAAGAGAACATGTACAAGAAAACAAAGAGACAAGTTGAAAGGGATACAGTTGTGTAAATTAACAAAAGCAAATGGATAAAAGATATATGCTGTCTGAGAAAATTGTATAACTTGGGTTTTGTGGTGATATTAAAAATCACCAAAGGGGGAGTTGATGGAGCAGGGTAAATGAAAATTTTTTAACCTCCTAATATTTTCGTAAAATAATTAATAAACATGTTCGTTTAAGTAAATAACCAACAATGTATGTTACATGTTAAGGGTTAAAGGTAACACGCTATTCCGTGTGCAAATTAATCAACTTATAATTGTTTACGTGTCTAACATAACATAATATTTGCGTACTAATTCAATAATAAATGCATGATCCGTGCTTTTAAAATAAAACGTGTGGTTGCAAAATAAAGCGATGGTAAGTAAGGGACAGCTTTATATGTTGCTTTTTGCTAGGTAATACCTGATTGGGGTACGTAGAAAGACGGGAGGGAAACGAAAGGGTTTATATTTCTTTGTTTTAACAATATTTTGTTTATCTTTGAAAATAGTGCGCTTAGGCCTGTCGAGCAGCAATATAAAATGGCCGCCAGTTGCTAGAGTACGCATGAGCGGGAGACCATGTGATAGAGGAGAGAGACTGTGGAAAAGGGATGATCACGTGCTGATGCTGAGAGGCTAAGATGGAAGTATGGTCAAGGCTGTTGTGACCTTTCTGAGCAGATGTGTGCCAAGATGATCAGCAAGAAGCGTGAGAAGTCCAACTGAATCAATAGACGGAACTGTTTAAAACAAAATGTAACAGAAAAAGATACAATTTGGACTGATCGAAACGGATGAGCAATTGCATGAACTGTGGGAAACGATGCTTGCATGGACATTCCACATGGAACTGGTTAAGACCAGGAAGTTTGATTAACATGTATATGGGCCTGAGTTTTGACCAATGAGAAAGAATCACGCCATGAAGAAGAAACATTTTATGCTGTAAGCTAGAATTAGGGTATAAGAAGACCTACTCTTGGTGGGAGGGGTAGAATGCTGCGGGAGTTGCTGCGGGAGTGAGTTGGTGCGGGAGTTGCAGAGGTAGATGCTGGAGAAGTTAGATGCTGTAGATGGGTGAAGTTGCGGTTGCTGATGCTGACGAGCTGATGCTGCTGCTGCTATTTTCCTTTTCCAGTTGAGTATAAAGATGCTGCTTTAGGAGAACTTTTCCTGATAGATTTTTATTTTAGAATTATTAGATTTTCCCCAGATAGATAGATAGATTGATCTTTAGAGTTCTTATTATGATAACCTTATTTTTCCGTCTAATAAATATGCATTGCAATTTCAAATTATTCTTATATTGATGATAAATGTAATGATCTGAATAATAAGCTTAACCTCATTTCCTGCATTCAAAACTTTATATAAACTTTATTATTCTTTAAACAAATGACTCAGTGATTCTTTAGCTCAATGATTAAAAATGAAATGTTAAAGAGTTTATTGTGATTGAGCTGGTCTTAATCACCATCAACTGATTCCTACTAGTTGGTCCATCGACCAATGAGCGGAATACCTTAAAAGCAAATGAGAAATATTATGTCATGATAGAAGAGGTATCCCGTCTCCTTCCAGCGAATCGTTTTTCTCCTAGGTTCATGACGGAGGAAATCCAGGGAACAAATGAGTAAGTGAATGTATATGCGGTGTTATGGGCCCCACCGTCATATGGATATAGTGTGTGTGTTAGAGGAATAGTTGCACCTGGATGACCAAACCATAATAGGAGAATTATTTTTATTGTTAGCGCTGGATCAGATTTCTTGGTAGCAGAGTTATGGTTACTATAGATTAGTTTGGTGATTATTGATTATTGATTTTTGATTATTGATAAGTTCATGTCTAACACTTTTTTGTTGAGTCACGTTATGTTATATGTAAGTTTTCACGCTTCCGGGAAGTAGGAAGTGGAACACGTGTGGCAAGAGAAGTCGCATGGAATTGTACACTGTCTGAGTTCATTTTTGGTAATAACACAGGTTGTGTTATAATAGGGACATTTTGCGTATAAAAGGTGTGTAAGTGAAATAGTGATCGGTTTTCTTGTGAAACTCTGGCCTTAATTCTCAGGAGCAGTATAGTCTCCACATGTGTTTTATCCCCAGAGAAACGGGTTTACTGATTGCTTGAAAGAAGGGTAAGGTAGAGGGAAGTGCTACTTTATCGGCGAAACTGAAAATTCTGTGGTAGGGTAGAGGTAAGCGCTGCCTACTGGAAAATACAGAATTCTTGTGTAAATGGTCAAAGCTATCTTTTCGGTTTAGCGAATCAGACAATGGAAATGTGTTTTAAATGTTGTAACTAATGAAGAATTGTTGTACAAGAAATTGCCGATAAATTTTGTAAAGGAGGGGTCAAGAGCAGAAGTGACGTAGACAAGAGTCGCGCTGGGATTGGACA
The DNA here is from genome assembly GCA_963921515.1 of Calotriton arnoldi. NCBI lineage: Eukaryota > Metazoa > Chordata > Amphibia > Caudata > Salamandridae > Calotriton > Calotriton arnoldi. The sequence goes on from CAWUFW010005455.1 coordinate 330,622, forward strand.
GTGCGATAGTCACATGAGAACAGGAGCAGAACTGACGTAGACAAAAGCCGCGCTGGGATTGGACAGTGCGCCGTAGACAGAAATCGCTCTGATTGGAGCTTTGGTATGAGTCGCACAAGGATTGGTTGAATAGCCTAGTGACGCGGAAGTTTGTGATTGGAGTGTTGGTGTGAGTCGCGCTAGTATTGGTTGAAATAACGCATAGAGAACAGTGTTGAATTGCGGATCGTTTAAGGAGAAAAAGGTTGTGAATCATGTCGTACTATGAGTATGGTAAAGAGAAAACGTCATGGATGTCGAAAGTTAAGAACTTCTTTAAGAAAGGAACTTTTAAGAAAGACAAAAGGTAGTGACTAGAGAGGGACAAATAATTCCTCCGCCGAAATCACCAGCTTCGCATATGATGCTGAAATATGGATATCATACATGCATATGGTTAGAAAATTGGACAAAATACACCAAGAATGATGGAGCATTGGCTTTCCCTGAGAATGGTTCATTTAATGTAGCCGTACTACGGAATTTGAGAGAAAAGATGGTAATGTTAGAACCTAGACCTAGACCGACACAGTTTGAAGCTTTAACGGAATGGGAAGATGAGATGTATGAGCGAGAGAGATTCAGAGGATTAAAGAATCATGAGTTTTTGCCTGGAAGGTTGTGGGGAGTAAATCATGAGGACAGAGTAAAGCGTTGGAGATATGCTAACATGACAGGAGGTTTGTTTCCAGCTTTTACAGTTGAGGAAGAAGCAAAGAGAAAGTGTACAGAGAAAAAGAAACATGTAGTGGTAGAAAAGTATGTGTATGGTGGTAGTGAAACAGATGACGAATTGCTGGAAGATATTTTAAACAGAAACCCACCTCCATACCAACAGACTTCTGCGGTGGTGACACCTAATGCACCGCCAATGGAAACTGGGAAGAATAAAAAAACCGAACGAAGAAATGAAACAAATAGGTCACAAGAACCATTTAAAACTTCACAAAATGAAGAGATAGAAAGTGACAATGCAACTGAATTAGCAAAAACGACAAAAGAATTGACTGAGAAAATAAGAGAATTGACAAAGAATATGGAAGCTGTAACTGTACCAGTAACGATAGGTCCAGTAATGCCAATTTTTGAGAATCAGAAAATTAATGAACATTCCTTAGTGATTCCCATGAATTCACATTTGCAAAGAAAAAGAGAAGGGATGGAACTGAATAATGAAGGTGCACACAATTTGGCTAGTACCTATAGACCAAGCCCACCTACAAATTTGACGATAAATGAGAATGAGATTAGGAGAATGCCTATGGTGACAGAGTCCGCATCAGGAACACCAGAAAGAAGCAGCGATTGGATAGAATTAAATAGTACGCCTGTAGGTCCGACTCCAGATGAGTTAAACGAATGGATGAAAGCGCTAAAAACAAAAGAACCGGAAGAGAAACCATTAGATGTAATTAGGTTGAAAATAGACATGGAAGAATTGATTTTGGGAACAATTGGAACAGAAAAATTAAAAAATTATCAGGATGATGAGATTATGTTTTTGTGCAAGAGTCTTACTTGGAGAGCTAGAAATTTACATGACAAATTGGAAGAGACAGCAAATGAACTAGGAGTGGAATTTGTGAAAGTGAGAACGTTGCAGAAACCATACAGAGTAGATTTTTGTGAGAAAGACATAGAGAATTTGAACACATCAGGAAGACTGACCCAAATAAAAGAGTTGATTGTTTTATTGAGAAAATGGGGTGATGTGGATAGATGGAGAAATAGATGGTCAAAGAGGAATGAGAAAACAACAGATAAAGCATCTTTGGCTTTTGCAGTGACAGATAGGGAACCAGTTGTTAGGAAGTACCCGATGAGAGAAACTCCAGGTGGTAGTTATGTGCATGTTCCATGGACCAGACAGGATATACTGTCATTTACAAATGACTTCCCAAAATTGAGAGAGAAACCAGTAGAATGGTACAGACAAGTGGAAAGATTTGTTAAGGTGTCAAAAGTGCTGTGGATAGATCTGGATGGATTGTTTGATATAGTAGTGCCAGCTGATTTGTGGACAGAATGTAAGATTACTATTGATTGGCCAACTGTAGAATATCCAAGGGATGCTAAAACAGGAGCGCCAGGTCCAGAAGTGATGAGGAAGTACGACCAAGTAGTTACCTTTTTGAAGAATAAAATTCCACCAAAAGAAACAGATTGGGTAAAAATAGACAGAACAACGCAGGAAAGCAAAGAGTCAGTGCACGCCTATTATGAGAGATTGTTGTTGGTCTTCAAACAGTATAGTGGTTATGAGACACTGAATGAGAAGGATATGAGTCATTTTGTATATAGGTTTGTGTATGGATTAAAACCAGAGATAAGTGAAATGATTAAGCAGCACTTGATTGGTTGGCAGAATAGCACAGTGGATGAGGTTTTGAGATATGCTAAGTATTGCAGTGATGAAATTGAGAGTAGACAGCGTAAATTGAAAGAAAAGGCCATGTGGGCGCAGGTGAAAGTTGCAGAGAAGCAAGAAGCTCAATTGAGTAATACTGGTAATGAAACAGGACAAGTCAAATCCCGACCTAATATAGGTAAAGGAAAAATGCAAATGAGTATAGATGATGCAAAGAAAAAGTGGCCATGCCACAACTGCGGAAAGCTAGGACATTGGAGAAACGAGTGTAAATTTCCTCCAAAGCCTAATGTGGAAAATCAATCATTAAATTCACAGGTGCAGAGTGAGGTAGTTACTCAACAAGGTCAGGTGCCACAACCACCACTTCCCAAGAGTGTTAACCAACAGAAATACAGTGCAGAAACAGGATTCTACGGAGGAGAACAGGTAACACAGTTGCCGCGTGCAGCTGCAATTTCTCAATATTGGTTACGACAGGATGAGGATGACACGGATGAAAGTTCCTGACGGTGCCTAGGAGAGGGGAAGAGTGCGTGCTTGGCGCAACTCTAGAGGTAGATCAGTCTGGTCCATTTGTGGATGGAGAAGTGAATGGTGCAAATGTAACATTCCTTGTTGACACTGGAGCTACCCGTTCTACTGTTAGGTCAGTGGAAATTCCAAACCTTCCTCTCTCAGGTGAACATATCCAAGTAGTTGGAGTTTCGAATCAGCAAATTAAAACGCCTCTTACTAAATTAGTGAAGGTAAGAATTGGTCCATTCAGCGAAATGCACCGATTTGTGGTATGTGATTGTAGTTCTGTGAACCTTTTAGGACGCGATTTATTGTGCAAGATGAACTGCACTATCTATTGTACCCCAGACGGAATTGCATTTCAGACTCCAGATGAGGATGTGCTGTATAAAATGACAATGGTGAATTTAGAACCAGAAGTAAATGGTTTGTTTCCTGTATTTGATGCAGAGAAAATCCCAATTGAATTGAAAAGGACAGTGAAAGAAGAAGTGTGGGACTTTACAGGAGAAGATGTAGGATTAATGAAAGGAGTAGATCCCGTTAAAATAACAGTGAAAGAAGGAACGAGTTACCCAAATACGCCCCAGTATAAATTGACTCCAGAAATAATTGAAGGAATAACGCCAGTAATAAATAAAATGATTGAACAAGGGATTCTAAAAGAAATCATGAGCAGTCCATGTAATTCGCCAATAATGGGACTGAAAAAGCCAAACGGAACATATAGAATTGTACAGGATTTGAGGAAGGTAAACAAAATTGTTGTGCCTTGTTGCCCAATAGTACCGAACCCTGCTGTGATTCTATACCAGATTCCACGTGAAGCAGAATGGTACACAGTAATTGATTTATGTCATGCATTTTTCTCTATTCCATTGCATCCAGATAGCCAGCCATTATTTGCGTTTAGGTTTGGAGAGCGTATTTTGGCATGGTGCCGAATTCCTCAAGGGTACACAGAAAGTCCCTCAATCTTTAATCAGATCCTAAAGAAATCATTGGAAGATCTAAGAATGCCAGAAAAGTCAGTAATGGTTCAGTATATTGATGACCTACTGGTGGCATCAAAAACGAAAGAAGCATGTGTCAATGATACAATTGCTTTGCTGAATCATTTAGCAAAAAGAGGACATAAAGTGTCCCCTTCAAAATTGCAGTTTTGTCAACAAGAAGTCCAGTATTTAGGGCATAAAATTGAGAAAGGAGTGCGAAAGGTAACGACTGAAAGAATAAAAATGATTCAAGGAATGAGAGCTCCAATGACACAAAGAGAGGTAAGAATGTTTTTGGGAATGGTGGGATATTGTCGACAATGGATAAGCGGTTTTTCACTGATTGCTAAACCATTGCAGAAACTGACAAAGAAGGATGTTAAAGATCCTTTTGAAATGAATGATGAAGAAATGAAAGCATTCAGAGAGTTGAAAAAGAAATTATGTGAGGCTCCAGCATTGGGAATGCCTGACTATGAGAAAGATTTTGAGCTGTATTGCAGTGAAAGAGATGGATGTGCATTTTCAGTTTTGGTACAGAGACATGGAACTATGAAAAGACCAATTGCATATTTTTCAGCTGTTTTAGACCCTGTAGCGAAAGCATTGCCTGGATGTTTGAAAGCAGTTGCTGCTACTTGTGTGAGTCTGGAACAGAGTGAAGGCATAGTGATGGGGTATCCATTGAGAGTGTATGTTCCCCATTCTGTGGAAATTCTTTTGACAAGAACAAAAACCCAATACATGACACATAGTCGGCTGACTAGCTATGAAAAGGTAATTTTGAGTGCAGATAATGTGACCATTGACAGATGTATGAATGTGAATCCTTCAACATCATTGCCAGATGAAGAGAGTGTGATTGAGATGGATGAAGTAGATCACGATTGTCTGAATGTGCTCGAATACTGTACGAAACCAAGGTCTGACATACAAGATGAGCCTTTGAAAGAATCAGATTATATTCTGTTTGTGGATGGCTCGTGTTTGAGAACGAGTGATGGAGTTCTAAGTGCAGCATATGCAGTTTGCACAGTAGCAACTGTAATGGAAGCATCTTGTCTGAAAGGTGTACGGTCTGCCCAAGTCGCAGAATTAGTAGCTCTGATTCAAGCATGTAAGTTGGGAAGAAATGTACGGGTTACGATTGTGACAGATAGCCAGTACGGCTTTGGGGTTGTGCATGATTTTGGTCAGATTTGGTCACAAAGGGGTTTCTTGACGTCTGCAGGAACGCCCATTAGAAATGGAGATTTTGTGAAAAAGCTGCTTGAGGCGATATAGCTGCCTAAACAGATCGCTGTAGTGAAGTGCAATGCACATAAAAATGGGGAAGACTACATAACTGTTGGTAATAAATATGCTGACGAAATGGCACAGTACTGTGCAAAGAATGTGGTTTCTTTGAACAAATGTCGGGAGAGAGAGCATATTTCTTGTCCTTTGCTTTTTACTAACTCTATTGAAACATGGGATGAGGTGAGACAGTTACAAGAAGCTGCAGAGGATGAGGAAAAAGATACCTGGATAAAAGCAGGATGTAGAAAACATGAAGAGACTGATGTTTGGGTTTACAGGGATGAGAGACCAGTTATGCCTGATAGCATGATTTCTGACATGGCACGGATGTACCATGGACAAGCCCATATTGGGAGAGATTCAATGATCAGACTTTTTAGACAAACATGGTATGATCCAAAATTCAGAGCCATAGCTGAGAGTCTTTGTCAGAGATGTCTTATTTGTCAACAGTTAAATCCAGGAAGGAAGACAGTAGTGAGTCTAGGAACAATAGGACAAGAAGGGGGTCCTTTCACTAGAATGCAAATGGATTTTATTGAAATGCCACCTTGCAACAGACTAAGGTATGTCCTAGTGGTCGTCTGTTTGTTTTCCCGTTGGGTGGAGGCATACCCAACAAGAAGGAATGATGGTATTACGGTAGCAAAACTTATGCTGCGAGAATTCATTCCGAGGTATGGTTTTCCAGTCACGATTGAAACAGATAGAGGAACGCACTTCCAAAATGAATTAGTTAAACTGATTTGTGAAGCACTTACTATTAAACAGAAACTACATTGTGAATACAGACCAGAGGCTTCTGGAATCGTAGAGCAAGTGAATGGAACAATCAAGAACAGGTTAGGAAAAATGTGTCAAGCTACAGGACTCAAATGGCCAGATGCTTTGCCATTAGTTCTAATGACAATCAGAAGTATTCCGGAAAGGAAAACTGGACTCAGTCCCCATGAAATAATTATGGGACGAGCCATGAGACAAGCACAAGTACCTGTCAACAAACTACTGACTATAACTGATGATCTAGTGCTGGATTATTGCAAAGGATTGGCTGATGTGGTGCGTTCTGTGTTTCATCAGGTTGGACCGGATGCGACCACTCTTGAAAGAAAACCAGCTCACGACTTGAATCCAGGAGATTGGGTTCGCATAAAAGTCCACCGGAGAAGAAACTGTTTGGTTCCTCGCTGGGACGAACCACGACAAGTGATCCTGGTGACGACCACTGCAGTCAAGTGTGCAGGAGTGAAACACTGGGTACATGCCAGTCACACCATCAGAGTTCCAGAACCTAAAGATCGACATGTTAGTCGACATCTGGAAGTATTGGATAACAGTTCAGCATCAGAAAGAGAAGAAGAAACAAACAGGGTGCCAGAACCTGAAGATCGACCTGTAAGTCGACATCTGGAAGACCCAACTACAAGTGCAACGACAGAAGAAGAAGAGGAAATAGAAGAAATAGCTGAAGTTCCAGAATTTGAAGATCGACCTGTAAGTCGACATCTGGAAATATCAGACACCAGTTCAGAATCTGATACAGAGCATTCGGATTGTGAAGAAATTCTAAAAAGAAATTGGAATTTTGAGAGCATAAGAGAAGAAACTGAGCCAGAAGATAGTGACAGTGAGCAACCAAGTACAAGTTGTGGTAAAAATCCTTCGGAGATAATATTAATAGATGAAGAAGGGAGAGTTTCAAACAAAATGCTAGAAAAATCGGAAAATCCCCGAGGAGCAGTAGGGACAGATAGTCAAACACAAGAACAGGGAAATTTAGAAGCAGATAGAGAGACTGACACAAATTCGGAAGAACATCGAGGAGGGACAGAAATAGGTGAACGAAGGAAGATAAGAAAAGAACCACAAGTAGAAGAAAATGAAATTATAAGTTTCAAAATAAGAGGAAATAATGAGAGAATTGAAACAGAGTCTGAAGAAAGTGGAGAAGAAAGAAGTCAAAAACTAGAGACAAGAAAAAGAAATTGGAAAACAGAAAGAGTGGAAAAAGGGAGTGAAGCAAAAAGGCCAAGAAAAGGAGACAATTGGCCCAACGAAGTAAGAAAATTAAGATACAGAATCATAAGGTTGGATGGGAAAAGTGCTGAACAAGTGAATGAAATAACAAGTCAAAGAGAGCAAGAAAAACAAGGTGGAAAACACTTGCAGAAAATGAAAAGAATAAAGAAGGTAAATCCGAAGTATAGATCGCCTGAATGGTTGTATCGTGTTTTGACTAGTCACAAAGAAGAAAAGAACACTCACGAAAACCCAGAACAAAGAAACCTGATGAGAGAAAGTGAAGTGCAACAAACCTGAAGAAGTTTAGATAGTTTCTACCGGATTTGACAAAACACTGGATCTGACGAATTTACCGGATGTGACAAAGAAAAGAATTCTGAGAAAGAATTAAAAGAAAGTACCAAGCAAAGTCAAAACATTTGAGTACAGAGTGGCAAATAAGTCATTTCTGAGGTGTAGTGACACAATTTTCTGGAAAACAAATAAATAAGGTTATAAAACAAAATGGAGAATACTAGAGATAGAAAATGTAAATGTGAGTTTTTAAGTAGATGGTGCAAGATGTGCTGTTTTTGTACAGGATTATTAATTACAGTATGGGTGGTTTTAGCAATCACTATTCCAATTACTTTAGCTGTAGTAGAAATGTCTAATAACACTGAGAAAGAAAAAGGAGCTAACACTCAAGAGTCAGTTATTTTAAAGAGTAGTGCAGAATTACACAAGGACAAGTCGATAACAGATTTTTCAAAAAATGTTTTTACTAAATTATTATATGAGTATGTAGAAACAATGGATGTAAGAGATTGCTATGTTTGTATGCAGTTGCCTGCATCTGTAGCAGAGGGTGTGACTTATCATCACCTCCCTTTGACGTATGGAATAACATGTAGCGTTTTAGCAAGTTTATTTTATAAAACAGGTAGATTAGAATATTATTACACTGACATAAATAAGATTTTTGCGAAAGTTTCTGTAGTTCCCGAGCTAAACAAAATAAAAGATGGAAAAACGTTTGGTGAATATTTTTTAGAAGATAAGATTTTAACATTAGATAGTATAATTAGATACAACCTAACTGTGAGTTAAAGAAGGAAGAAAAGGTATTTTTAGAGATGGTTGAAGAGAGAAGAGTGAAATTTCAAAGAAAAGTGATAGAAGAGAGAAAAACACCTCTTTGGGCGTTTGAGGAAGACAATCATGACAAGAAAAAGACAAATGCAGCTATGACTCTGGATTGGCCCCAACAGGGAAGGTTGTGCATTAGAAGAAATAAGACAAGATATGACAATTATTTTGTGGGTTCCAGTATTTGCCATGACAATTACCAAATTTTAGGCGGATGGGGATTCAAAGGGGAAAAGATCCAATATTTCCAGGGATTTATTATGTTTGCGGAAATAGGGCTTATTATAGGTTGCCGGACCATTGGTATGGATCATGTTACTTAGGCCTGGTCTTTCCAAAGATTTTTCATATGGATAGAAAAGAAAAAGGAACACACAAAATGATAAATACCTTTACACGTAGAAAAAGGGAAAGTTTTTCAGAAATAGTAGGTGACATTTTTGGCGCATTGATACCAGCAGTGGGAATATCTTTGAATGCATTTAGAATTCGGAAATTATCCACAGTGGTAGATCGTTTATCTACAGATACTGCTGGAGGGTTCTTGATGGAAAATACCAAGATGGTTGCCATGAGAGCTATGGTGATGCAAAATCGACTTGCCCTTGACATTCTTTTGGCAAAAGAAGGCGGAGTCTGTGGAATGCTGAAAGTCCAACATTGTTGCACTTACATTCCAGATAAAAGCGAAAATATACAGAAGTATATAACAAATATTACAAATTTGCACAAAGAACTTGTTCCACTGGAGGTTGAAAGTGCCTGGGGAAAACTTGGTAAAGGGTTTTCTTCAGTAATAAATTGGTTAACAAGAATGAGTGGATTAATAATAGGGAAAGTTATAATAATAGCAACCGTGATAATAATAATAATATTAGTACTGAAGCTTGCAATAACATGTATAAAGAGAAGAAGAAGGCAGAATAAAATAGAAAAAGAAAAAACGATAAACAGGGAAAGAGAGAGAGAATGGGTGAAATAGAGTTAGAAGAAATAAAAGAGAACATGTACAAGAAAACAAAGAGACAAGTTGAAAGGGATACAGTTGTGTAAATTAACAAAAGCAAATGGATAAAAGATATATGCTGTCTGAGAAAATTGTATAACTTGGGTTTTGTGGTGATATTAAAAATCACCAAAGGGGGAGTTGATAGAGCAGGGTAAATGAAAATTTTTAACCTCCTAATATTTTCGTAAAATAATTAATAAACATGTTCGTTTAAGTAAATAACCAACAATGTATGCTACATGTTAAGGGTTAAAGGTAACATGCTATTCCGTGTGCAAATTAATCAACTTACAATTGTTTACGTGTCTAACATAACATAATATTTGCGTACTAATTCAATAATAAATGCATGATCCGTGCTTTTAAAATAAAATGTGTGGTTGCAAAATAAAGCGATGGTAAGTAAGGGACAGCTTTATATGTTGCTTTTTGCTAGGTAATACCTGATTGGGGTACGTAGAAAGACGGGAGGGAAACGAAAGGGTTTATATTTCTTTGTTTTAACAATATTTTGTTTATCTTTGAAAATAGTGCGCTTAGGCCTGTCGAGCAGCAATATAAAATGGCCGCCAGTTGCTAGAGTACGCATGAGCGGGAGACCATGTGATAGAGGAGAGCGACTGTGGAAAAGGGATGATCACGTGCTGATGCTGAGAGGCTAAGATGGAAGTATGGTCAAGGCTGTTGTGACCTTTCTGAGCAGATGTGTGCCAAGATGATCAGCAAGAAGCGTGAGAAGTCCAACTGAATCAATAGACGGAACTGTTTACAACAAAATGTAACAGAAAAAGATACAATTTGGACTGATCGAAACGGATGAGCAATTGCATGAACTGTGGGAAACAATGCTTGCATGGACATTCCACATGGAACTGGTTAAGACCAGGAAGTGTGATTAACATGTATATGGGCCTGAGTTTTGACCAATGAGAAAGAATCACACCATGAAGAAGAAACATTTTATGCTGTAAGCTAGAATTAGGGTATAAGAAGACCTACTCTTGGTGGGAGGGAAGAATGCTGCGGGAGTTGCTGCGGGAGTGAGTTGGTGCAGGAGTTGCAGAGGTAGATGCTGGAGAAGTTAGATGCTGTAGATGGGTGAAGTTGCGGTTGCTGATGCTGACGAGCTGATGCTGCTGCTGCTATTTTCCTTTTCCAGTTGAGTATAAAGATGCTGCTTTAGGAGAACTTTTCCTGATAGATTTTTATTTTAGAATTATTAGATTTTCCCCAGATAGATAGATAGATTGATCTTTAGACTTCTTATTATGATAACCTTATTTTTCCGTCTAATAAATATGCATTGCAATTTCAAATTATTCTTATATTGATGATAAATGTAATGATCTGAATAATAAGCTTAACCTCATTTCCTGCATTCAAAACTTTATATAAACTTTATTATTCTTTAAACAAATGACTCAGTGATTCTTTAGCTCAATGATTAAAAATGAAATGTTAAAGAGTTTATTGTGATTGAGCTGGTCTTAATCACCATCAACAGATTCCTAATAGTTGGTCCATCGACCAATGAGCGGAATACCTTAAAAGCAAATGAGAAATATGATGTCATGATAGAAGAGGCATCCCGTCTCCTTCCAGCGAATCGTTTTTCTCCTAGGTTCATGACGGACGAAATCCAGTGAACAAATGAGTAAGTGAATGTATATGCGGTGTTATGGGCCCCACTGTCATATGGATATAGTGTGTGTGTTAGAGGAATAGTTGCACCTGGATGACCAAAGCATAATAGGAGAATTATTTTTATTGTTAGCGCTGGATCAGACCTGTCACATTTGTGATGGTGTATCCCACCTGCCAAATTTAAAATAAGGCCCAATGTCTTTGTCTTCAGGTGATATTCCCATACAAGGGAGCGCTGATCGGTTCCTCCAGGGAGAGTACCCAAAGCAAAAGCACAATAAGGAATGAGATGCTCGCACCAGAGAGCCATCAGTCTTTTGGAGTAGGACGTCTTGGAGAGACAAAAGGTAGGCCCCTAACAGAATGGTTAATTCTGAACTTACATAGGACGCTGCTGTCTCCACTTCCGCACACCTTCCATCTATCCTAATGGGAGTGCTCATGGACGAGCAATCAGGCAGACCACTCCTGAAGGACAATTGCTACATTTATATAGTGAGCAATGTTTCCATCCTCCCACACCTTAATGTCTGGTGCTTCGCAAAAGCTGCAGGAATGTTGGCACACATTCCTTATCTGGGAGGCAGTTACACAGCTTCCATTTTGTGTAATACATCATATGGGGAAGTTCAAAATGGACCCCACTGGTCTCAAAAACATCCACTTGCGTGCCGCAAAGATTTGTCATACTCATTGCACACATTGCAGGCACACAGGTTGCCAGTAAAGGGCCAGGTCATAGCTCTTTAGCAAAACTTGGGTGAGCGAGGTCGGTAGGCTTTTTGTTTGCTACTGGGGACAGGGAAGAGACGCCTGTCTGGTACTAGAGATTCAAAAACCTTTTGCTGTCACCACCGCTATGCATCTATGAACCAGTACATGAACAGTGTCCTATGTAAAAAGAGGAAGGCCATGCTTGGTACGGCCCTCCAGACCATAAAACCGCACTCTGGGTCTTCGATACCTTTACACATGCAAGGTTTCAGAGTGCAAGCATAATTGCTGCAGGTGGAGTTCTCAAAATCAAAAATACCATGGATACTTGCAAGTTGGGTATCTCTGGTCAGAGGGTCATGCTCACAAAACCATGCAGGGTGTACTTCCACCCGATACTTCTCAAATAGTGTTAGAGTTACCGAAATTCCTTGTACATTCTATTTAAGAGCTGCGTACATGCCTTTTAAACATAGAAAATTGGTGTGAAAATAACATTGATATTAGACTGTCATTCTCCAGTGCTCTCATTTAAACAATAGCTATTCAAATGATCTCTCCCCGCTGCCTTGTAGGCATCAGGAAATCCTGGTAAAACCTGCTTAAACCTTTTGTTGCTTTAATCTCTGCTTCCCTAGCAATCCTGGAAATAAAGTGGATGCAGACCTCGAGCCAAGGCAACACGCCCAATCAGTGTTGTACTCTGTAAAAGCTGTGTGCCAGGAATGTACATCACTCCTGAAAAATAGACTTCTAATTAGCTGCTGTTCTCATTGGAGTCAAGAGTCACTGGAAAGACTGGAAAGAGAAATGTGCCACCACTGCCAAAACACCTTTCAAGCAGGTGGTGATGAAGCAATAAAAAGGCCTTGGGGTGCTAATCTCCTGGCAGCATTGACTAACTCTACTTCCGGAACATTTACCGACTTCTCTGCTACTGCTTTAACAGAAGAACCCATTTTGTGTTGCTGTCAGGATTTTTGTGCTTGTATCTACTGACTCTCCCCGGCACACAGGAATAAAAGAGGAAAGCTGCAAAATGTCACAAATTTTCCAACACACCATTAAAAAACATTTGTCTGCTTTAAAAACTGAAGGTGAACATATTTCCAGATTTCTAAGCAGCACGCATTGTACAGTGGCCTTCATTCCAAGATGCCCAGAATCAAGGGGTGGAGATAACCTGGCTGCTAATATCAATTTCGGCCAGTTTACCCACCCCTAATTTCAGGCATCACAAGTTTAAAGCTTCAGAATGGGGAATAACATGCCCGCCTCAGAATTACCGAGTCAGTTTCCACACAAGATTGCCATCTCCAGTGAATTTACAGCAGGTATTTTCCATCTGCTTTGAGAAGGTGGAAACTGTTTGTGAAAACCTCTGTGGTCTTTCGGGGTGCTGTTTCAGCACCAGTTTTCCCAGACATAGCAAATCTCCGTTCAGTAAAACTGAGGGTCTTACAATCCGCTGGAGCAATATGCACCTGGCGATACTGCACCATCTGCCTCGTGATGACGACCCATGACTCTTAATTGGGAAGTATGATGGAAACAAAGGGACTTGACGGATGGGTACTCACAAACGTGACAATATTCTGTCCGCCTTATTACAAGTTCATGATATCTTAATGGACTTATAAATAGGGAGAAGGGATATCCACCGATCTCTAAATAAGTGGGGTAAAAAAATAACACAAACACATTAAATTTGCTTTATGAGATGATTCAAAAGTAAAAAGCACTCAGATTTGTAAATCCTTTTTGAATATGACCCTTTTTAACTCAAAACCTCAGTTTAGTAATTTTTGGTATAACAGTAAAGTCCAATGAACTGTGAAGATATAATGACAGTTATCTTCCATCACACATATTGGTGCTTTTTTTTGAGTGGTGCACGTAATGGGCGAAAACCTGGGGCCAGATATATCGAAGTGTTACGCAACTCAAAGCAGAAATACAACTTGCTGAGCTGCACTGCGTGGCAGAGAGTGAGCAGGTTTGCGCCACATCTAATATGATATCACGCATTCCTTCTCTCTCACTGCGCTGGAACACTAAGTGCTGCCTAGCGCCAGTGCAGGCACCCTTGGGCCCTAGTGCAAGGGTGCCTGCATTGCAGGCAGGATTGTTTTTGTGCAGGAAGGGACACCTTCCTGCACAAAAACAATCCTTAGAGGCATTTACGTCTTTTTCCGAAGAAAGAAAGAAAGAAAGAAAGAAAGAAGAAAAAAGAAAGAAAGTGGAAGAGAGAAGTAAGGAAGAAGGCCAAAAAGGCAACAAAGGAATACAGAAAGAGAAAGAATGATAGGAAAGTAAGAAAAAAGAATGAAAGAGAGTGAAAAAGAGAGATGAAAAAGGAAAGAGAGAGGGAAGAGAAGAAAAGAAAGAAAGAAAAGAGAAAGAAGGAAAGAGAGAAGCAATAAAGAAGGAAAGTAAGAAAGAAAGAAGGAAAGAAAGGAGGAAAGATAAGGAAAGAAGGAGAGAAGGAAAGAGAAGTAGGAAAGAGTGAAGGAAAGAGAAAGCGAAAGAAAGAGAAAAAGAAAGAGAAGGAAAGACAGAGCGAAAGAAAGAAGGAATGAAAAAAGAGAAGAATGAAAGAAGGCAAAAGAAAAAAGAAATGAAAGAAAGAGAGTGAGAAAGAGAAAAGGAAAGAAGGAAGGAGAGAAATAAAGAAATAAAGAAAAAAGAAAGCAAGAATAAAAAAGGCAAAATGAAAGAGAGATGGAAAGAGAGAAAGAGAGAGGCAAATGAGAAGGAAAGAGAGAAAGAAAAATGAATGAAAGAAGGCACATGTAAAAAGAAAAAACAAAAGAAAAAACAAAAAAAGAAAGAAAAAAACAAAAAAGAAAGAAGAGAACTTAATAAAGAACAGTTTCAAATGGACACTGGTATACTGTGAAATAGCAGCAGTCAGAAAAGCAAAACACCCCAAAGGGAAACTACAACAGCCAGTGGCGGCCGGCATGGTTCATGGGTGGTGGGCGGGTGCGCGGGGGGGGGCCCGAGGGGCTGTGGGGGGGAAACGGTGCACAATTAAAAAAAAAAGTATAATAAAAAAACACTTACCTTGCCGCGCCGGGTCCCGCTTCTCTGCTCCTGCTCTCCTCGTCGGACTGAGGCACAGGAAGCACAGCCAGGCTCCCCTGACCTATCACAACGCTCCAATGCAGCGTTGTGATTGGTAAGCACCCAGGCTCCACTGACCAATCACAATGGTGCAATGCAGCGTTGTGATTGGTTTTGAGCATCCTGGTTCGACGCTCAACCAGGGAATGGGGGCCTGGGCTTGTTATCCATGCAGTCTATAATGCAGCCTGCATCAAGAGTGGGGAAAGTGCACATGACTGGTTTGGGCAGCCCGAGAGGGCCGACCAAACAGTCATTGTGCACTTAGTAGTGGGCAAACCACTCCTCCTCTTCCCTGCTCCGAGAGCAGAGCAGCCCCGTTCACCCACTGGCCCACAAAGGAGCAGGAGACATAAAATGATAGTAACTCAAAGTTATTATCATTTTATGTTTCCTTTACTTTGCAGTGCACTGCTTAAAAGCAGTGGGGTGACGCTCCTCCACCATAGCGGAGGAGCCGCCCCTGACAACAGTATTGGCAGGAGATTGGATCTGATAAAGATGGAATGTGCATCAAACGTGTCCTGCTGTCACAGCAGGCTCCGAACACAAAGGTAACACTAAAGTAACTATAAATTAAAAACAAAAACTCTAGCACTGAATGAACTAGCTTGTGTGTCAATGTTCTCCTTCTTATAAAGCAAAAATCAGTCACCAAAAGTGAATTTAACCAGTGGCTTAAGTAGGCTGACCCACTGCTCCATGCTATATGCTGTATGGGGCTGAAGCAAAATGTGAATGACACAACAACAGACCAATGGATCAAAAGAGGTCGCTGAAAACCCCTATATGTAAGTATATTATACATATTTTTGTAAAATCAAAAAGTCTTGGCTAACACCAGACCTAAAAAATGTTGCTGCACTGCTGCACTGCTGTTAAACCTAGAGATTGCCTATCTTTATTCCCTTTATTATACCTGACCAATCAGTAATATGATGCAATCAGGGAGATTCACGAATCAGAAGTGACTAATCAGTAGGCTGATGCAAGATTCAATTGACCTGGTCGGTGTGACTGCTCTCCCCCGCGCAGCTCCACCACTAAGTGTGGCCCCCTGAGCTCCGTTGCAGGGTGTTCGAGGCCCTCCTCCACCCACAGGATCCTGCCTGCACTTTATCCCTGGTGGTCCAGTGGGAGAGCACTCTGCTCTTCTGCTGCTCTGCCTGTGCCTCTTCTTTGTGTCCTTTTGCTCTCTCCTTCGTTTTTCACTCTTTCCCTCTGCTCTCTCCTTCGTTTTTTACTCTTTCCCTCTGCTCTCTCCTTCGTTTTTTCACTCTTTCCCTCTGCTCTCTCCTTTGTTTTTTAACTCTTTCCCTCTGCTCTCTTCTTCGTTTTTCACTCTTTCCCTCTGATCTCTCCTTCATTTTTCACCCTTTCCCTCTTCTTGCCCTTTCTTTCGTTTTCCCCTGCCGCTGCTGCCAAGCGGCCCCTCCCCCTCCAGTGTGTCCTTCCCACTCCCTCCTCCCAGCTGACCGCTTAATGGTGGCCGCACCGCTGGCGTGCCATAGGCGTGCCAAAGGCAAGCACATCCGCACCCGTCTGCCACCCGACCAGCGGCAGGGACCCTGGTCTCCTGACCCGCCTCTGCTACAACTCCAGCACCCTCCACGATCTCAACCCCAGACGCCAGAACAACTGCCAGCTCTCGATGTCGACCAACACCCACGGCCCTTTCTCCTGTCTACACTGCTGCCACACCGTCACCCACCTCCATACCCCAGCAACATCTCCCAGCCTACCGGACATCACCGCTAACAAACCACTTAACTGCATCCTCCTCAAAGTACGCTTCCTACACAAGTATGCAATAGAAATCTGGGACCTCCTCAACACCTACTCGCTCAACGTCGCCTTCCTCACGGAAACCTGAACCAACTCCAACTTGGCACCCGACATCGCTGCCGCCATTGCCGATGGATACAAGATCCTGCGTAAGGACTGCTCCATCTGCCCAGGAGGAGGCATCGCCATCGTTCACAAAAGCACCCTCCGCATGATCACCCTCCCGGATGACACAACGAACCTCATGGAGCACCTCCACTTCCAGATCCAGACCAACCCCAAATCGACTCTCTGCTGGACCCTCACCTACAGGCCTCCCGGCCCCCACGCGCCCTTTACCGATGCCATCACTGACTTCATCGCACCCCACGCCCTTGCATCGTCAGACTCCATCCTACTCGGAGACCTAAACTTCCACCTGAATAACCACGATGACTCAAATACCGCCTCCCTCCTAGAGAACCTCGCCAACTTAGGACTGAATCAACTAGTCACCGCCCCCACGCACACAGCAGGACACACACTTGACCCCGTCTTCACCGGAGGAAACAGCACCTCCTACAGCCACACCAGGGAACTCCTCTGGACAGATCCCCACTGCATCCACTTCTCCTTCAAAAAAAACACTGTACACAGGTACGCCCACCGCCTCCCACGCAGAAGCTGGAACAAAGTCACCAAAGACAAGCTCACCTCCCCCCTCGTCAGCACCCTACAACCGACCACGCTAGACGCAAACATGGCAGCACAGAACCTCCACCGCTGGATCATGAACTACGCCATCACACTCGCCCCCATCAAGAAAGCCACCGGAAGACACATCATGAAAGCAAGCTGGTTCACCCCTGCACTCCAAGAATCCAGACGCTCCTGTAGATGACTCGAAAAGACATGGAGGAACAACAAAACCCTGGAAACCCTTGCTGCCTACAAAGCAGCCACCACCGCACACCACCAACTCATCAAATCCACAAGGAAGAAATCCCTACAAGATAGAATCCTCACCAGCGCACACAACACCAAAGAGCCCTTCTCCATTATCAAGGAATTTGCCAAACTTTGCAGTGAAGCAACAGACATCCCACCCTCCAAAGACCTCTGCAACAGACTCCTCATCTTCTTCCACCACAAGATTAAGATGATCTAGAACAACTTCGACAACCAAGACCACCTCACCACTCCAGATCACCCCTCATGCGACGTCACCCAACAGACCCTGCTCAAATGGATCCCGCTCACGACAGAAGACACTTTGAAGACCATGAAAGAATCCACTCCGGAGCACCATCAGACCCCTGCCCACACCACATCTTCCACAGTGCCGCCTCCACCATCGCACCCGAACTACGTCGGACGATCTACTGCTCCTTTGAGACTGCCACCTTCCTTGATGGCTGGAAACACACCGAAGTCAACGCCTTCCTGATGAAACTCTCCACAGACCAGATGGACCTCAAGAACTTCAGGCCCATCTCCCTGCTTCCCTTCGCAGCCAAGGTCATCGAAAAGGCCATCAACACTCAGCTAGCAAACTTCATTGAAGCGAACAACATCCTGGACATCTCCCAATCCGGATTCTGAAGCAATCACAGCATCGAGACCGCCCTTCTCGCTGCCACCGACAACATCCGCTCCCTCCTCGACCAGGGTGAAATGGCAGCTCTCATCCGCCTGGACCTCTCGGCAGCATTCAACACCATCTTCCACTGCACCTGAGCCACCAGACTCCACGACGCTGGCATCTGCGGCAAGGCACTCGACTGGATGCGTTCCTTCTTCACCAGCAGAGCTCAGCGGGTTAGATTCCCTCCCTACCTCTCGGAATCGACAGAGATCAACTGCTGAGTGCCCCAGGGCTTCTCCATCAGCCCCACCCTCTTCAACGTCTACCTGGCCCCCCTAACAACCATGGGCTCAACATCATCTCTTACGCTGACGACACCCAGCTCACATCTCCCTCACCAACGAACCCAAAATCACCAAACATAACTTCCAAGAAAGGATGAAAGCCGTCGCCACCTGGATGAAGAACAGTTGCCCGAAACTCAACTCAAAAAAGACAGAAGTCCTCATCCTTGGTTTCACCACCTCCGCATGGAACGACTACTGGTAGCCCCCCAACCTCAGAACTCCCCCACCTCGACGGCCCATGCTCGAAACCTCGGCATCATACTGACTCATCGCTCACAATGAACCACCAGATCGACGGAATCCAGATGGATCTCAACCGAATCCAGAAAAACCATCATGCATGCAATCATCAGCAGCAGACTGGACTACGGCAACGCTCTCTACACCCGAATCAATAAGAAACTCCTTTGCAAACTCCAGACTGTCCAGAACACCGCAGCCAGACTGATCCTCACATCCCCTGTCGCAGTCACATCACCCAACACCTGCGCGATCTCCACTGGCTTCCAGTCAAAAGAAGAATAACCTTCAAACTCCTCACCCACGCCTACAAGGCCCTTCACAACACCGGACCCGCATACCTGAAAAGTCACCTCTCCTTCCACGCACCCAAAAGACACCTGCGATCAGCCCAGCTCTCTCTGGCCACTGTCCCTCACATAAACAATTCTAGAATGGGAGGAAAGCCCTTAACCTACCTCGCAGCCAAAGCCTGGAACACCCTACCCATCCACCTACGGCAATCTCCGACATTGCCCGAGTTCAGGAAGGACCTCAAGACCTGGCTCTTCGGATGACCTCAGCACACTACGGAGCAACTCCCCTTCCCCCTCAGTGCCTTGAGACCCTCACGGGTGAGTAGTTGCACTTTACCAACCCCTGATTGATTGATTCAATTGATGACTAATGCGAGCCCAAATATCATGTCATCATCCTCCTTTGTTGACTCACTGCTGTCCTACATCAGGGCTGAACTGGATTGGCAATTATTTCTGGTTATTAATCACAGTAAAGCACTCATATATCACAGTTTCTTGGTGCTGAAATGGATACCAACTAGAATGCTTAAGAGCAGAGAAAAGATAACCACTGTCTTAAAAACTAGGGTTTTAAGGCCTTCCTAACTTTCTGCACTTGTGTGATAATAGGCCAAATAATTAAAATGCACCTATACATTCCTGCTAAACATCAGGTTTAGTTAACACTCACCTTTTCAAATCATGCATTCTCAGTAAACATCATAATTACACAGAGTAATTAGCGATAATAAAAAACAGATATATTTGAATCCTGGTGTAGAGTAAAGTTGTCTAAAGTTGTACACTAATATCTTTGTATGGATATTTTCCAAATTTAATATTGTAACACAGAATTCTTCACATACACTAATAATGTGGGGAGGGTTTCCTAGCTTTTGTGTAGAATTTTATGTGAAGTAGAACTTTGAAGACGTTTATGTGCAAACCCCTATGTAAGTTGGAGTTTACATCTACCTGCATTGTTCAATAAGGCTGAAAAACAATTATTATTTTCATAGATATTTGTTTTCCAATAAGTGTGTTTTTTATGTCTATGTGTCTCAGAATTTGGTTTATTAATTTGGAAGGCGAGGGTCCCTCAAAGTTGGACACGTTGTCCAGGCCCAGTTGAAGCCTTTGGTTTTGGAGCTATAAGCTCCCAGTGGGACAAAGCTTGATTTCATAGCTGCCGATTTCTGCTTACTACTGGGATAGATGTTTCGTCTCAAACTGTTCCAATATTTTACCTTTAGACTAAGTCATTTGTTTTGGGTTCTAAAAATCCACCAGTAGGGCAAGGCCTGATGCTGTAGCTGGGAAGGGTTCCATGAGGCCATTGCCTTTCCATGGAGGTCCTGCTGAACCTGATTTCAGCATAGCAAAAAGCTCCAGGACCTTCAAGCCTGGTTCCTTCTCTGCAGAGGGTGCACCCTCCTTGAGTAAGACTCAGCACCTTTTCCCAGTCTTCTAGAAGTTGAAAAAATGATGACTGCTGGGAAAGTTCATTCTGGACAGTCCTGCAG
Organism: Calotriton arnoldi; assembly: GCA_963921515.1. Classification (NCBI taxonomy): domain Eukaryota; kingdom Metazoa; phylum Chordata; class Amphibia; order Caudata; family Salamandridae; genus Calotriton; species Calotriton arnoldi. The sequence goes on from CAWUFW010005455.1 coordinate 351,222, forward strand.
CCCCCATGTCCATAGCAAACACTTTTAGCCCTTAGGTCCCTTTCTATACAGGGTTCCTGTAGCGTCCAATCTTCTACGGTCAGCTGGGCCATTTTGCAAAGCAGCTCCAGTCCCTGGGTTCCAACAGGAAATGGAAGTCTTTGCATCCTTTTCTTAAAGCAGGTTCTTCTTTCTTTAAATGTTATCTTCCCAGGTCCAGGAATGTTCGGAGGAGATGGTGTTGAGGTGATAGTCTTATCCTGTGTAGTAGCCAAGGATACAAGTATTCTCGCTACCCAAAATCCACATGTCATGTGCCATTTTCACAGGCAATACTTGTGATAGGTGGAATTTATTGCACCCAATAAATTCCAAGACTTGGGCTACATGATCTTATTGGGCTCATTAAATACCACTTATCCCTCCAAGGGACTTGTAATCAGTCATTAAAAGGGGCATAAAATCAATTTTGTAAGCATTTGAACTCAGCATGTGTTAGACCTGGCATCCTTGGTGTGGTTTTCCCTCTAACATTTTGCTTTCAACCCTCCTGTTTGCTGACTTTGATTTTGCTGGCTTTGGGATAATGCACACATTACCACTGCTAACCAGTGCTAAGTGCATGTGCTATCTCCTTAAAACATGGTATGATTGACCTATACACAATTGACATATTTAATTTACATATGTCTCTAGCAAAGTGGTACTACTTGTGCCCAGGGCCTGTAAATAAAATACAACTAGTAGGCCTGCAGCACTGATTATGCCACCCACTTAAGTAGCACTTTAAACATGTCTCAGGTCTGTCATTGCAGCCTGTGTGTGCAGTTTTGAATCTGCCATTTTGACCTGGCAAAATAAACCTTTTGCCCAGCCCAAACCTACCTTTTTAATACATATCAGTCACCTTTAGGGAGGGCCCTGGACAGCCCGGAGAGCAGGGTGCAATGTGTTTAAAAGGTTGGACTTGTACATTTTAGTTGTACATGTCCTGGTAGCAAAAAACTCTTCAATTAGTTTTTCACTGCTGCAAGGCCTGCTTCTCCAATTAACTAACATTGACGTTACCCTATTACATTTGATAGGCTGTAATTTCTAAATGGGGCAGTTAATTTTTGGTGTCTTTGGAATTGTAAGGAAGCATTCTATCTTATCATGAATTTGGATTTTTGGTTACAATTCTGGAAATGCCACTTTTAAAAAGTTGGCATTTTCCTGCATTAGCCAGTTAGTGCCTGCAGACTGTCTCTGGTCATATGGCTGGGTGTAGTTGGAAGTTGGGGTTTATGTATTCCTCCTAGGCAGTCACACACAATAGAGGTCTTAGGTGTGCCTGGGTATGCCATCACTGGCAGGATGGGAGGGAGGTACTGGGCAAAGCTCTACATACACTTGAATAGGCTGTGTTCTGCCTCCGCACAAAGGGCTGCATACGCCTTGTAGTTCATCTGGAGCCAGGGGAAGGCACCTGTGCACTTCAAAAACATACCCCAAGAAGCTTCTCCCACTTCAAAGGCAGAAATGGGTATAAATATTGGACCTCAGACATCAACTCTTCAGTACACTTCTGGACCTGTGGATACTGTGCCAGGAAGAGGGACTGCTGTGCTGCTGAAAGGAATGCCACTCTTCTGGACTGCTGCTTCGAAGGACTGTGGTCCTGTTTTGCTGACCTGCTGCCTGCTACCCTCTTGCCTGGGGGGGAGGACTGGACCTGCATCAGTTGAACCTAGGACCCCCAGAGTGACTCCAAGTGCTAGTTGGATGGTCTCCTGACTTGAGTCTCAGGGACAGAAGACTACAAAAACCTCAGCCACAGCACCTGGACTCTGCCGTCTGTGAATTCACCCTGCTAAGTGGTGCCCCCTGCCCTGGACCTTTGGAGGTGGGCCTAAGGTGCTCCACCAGCCTCTGTGGATCCAGAGGAACTGATGCATCAACTGCGAAAGAAATCTGAGCAGAACAGGCTCATCGCCACCACTGCCTAGGTCTCCTCCGTCACAAAGACCCAAATTGCAGCCCACAGCCTCATTGAAACCACCACTGTGTGACACATCCTCGGACAGGCCCTCACACCCCTCCTCGATGGAAGCCTCGGCGAAGATGACAGACTCCGCTTTTGCAGCTTCGCAGCTCCTCAGAACCAATGCATCACCCCACTGCATTACACATCCTCAATGACAGACTTCGCATTACGAGTCCCCATCAAATGACTTTCTCGACAACAATGCAGGTCCTCAGATGGCAGCCTTGCCGCATCTCGAAACCAATGCATCACCTTGGCTGCGAGACGCATCTATGATGTGGACCCGTGCAACTCTCTGCAAACCAGGATTTAGGGTACTCTGTTCAGTGGGCCAAACTGGGTCCCTGTCGCTGGCCTGTGTTCCATCGCGCTCTGCCTGAACATTTGACTTTGTCCCGGTCCAGCATGACCAGATATCCACATTTGGCGCTTTGTGCTTTTTGGGACTGTTTTTACTGAAACCTTTGAGTGTGCATATCACCGATTCTACTAACTGGATTTTTCTGATTTTGATCTTGTTTTATAAATAATACTCTATATTTCTAATCTGGCATGGAATCCTTTTTGTGTGGTGTTTTTCACTTCATTACTGTTTGAAGTGTTGCACAAATACCTTACACATTGCCTCTAAATTAAGCTTAATTGGTCTGTACCAAGCTATAAGAGGGCTGAGCACAGGTTAATTTAGGGTTGGCTTGTGCCTCACCCTGACAAGGATTGTTGTTGCTACTTGATGAGGACTCTAACCCCAGTCAACCAACAAAACAATTTTTCACAGCATGCTTGTCATAAAATTGGTCCCAGATGGGGGGGCGTGGCCAAAGAGGCCAAGATGAAGGTCAAACTTTAATCGATCTCTAGCCCCACATTGTAATTTACCATGATCCTTCCTGGAAGCACTAACTAGCCCCCCTATAGTCCTCCCTGTTGCAGGGGCATCCTGGGGGCCTATACGAACTTCCCTCTTTGCAGGGGACACAGTGGCAGTGACTGTGTGAGGTGACCGGCCCTGATATCGAGGGACAACCAAGATGGCAGCCACTGCATTTTCAGTCAGCGATTGCCAAAACGTGATGTGTGAGATGGCTGGCTGCACTCCAGGCCTGTTGCTATTGCGGGAGGGAGTGAGAATATATAAAAAAAGAAAAATAACTTACCTTGAGGCCGAGCCCCCTGTCTCCGCTCCTGCTCTCTTGCCTCTGACTTCAGGAACAGGAAGCAGGCAGCCAGGCTCCCTCCCATAAGCCAATCACAATGCTGCAATGCAGCGTTGTGATTGGTCTGAGCGCTGTGACACAGCACTCAGCCTGGGGCTGGAGGGGTGGGCATGTTCCCCATGCAGGCTGTTATGCAGCCTGCATAGAGAATGGGGAATGTGCGCATGACTGGTTTGGGTGGCCCAAGAGGGACGACCAGGCAGTCACTGTGCACTCAGGAGTGGGCAAACCACTCCTCCCCTGCCCTGCTCCGAGAGCAGAGCAGCCCGAGCAAAGCAGCACAAGCATAAAATGATAATACCTGAAAGTTATTATCATTTTATGCTTTTGCTTCTCGTACTGCTTGAAAGCAGTGGGGTGACGCTTCAATGCCATAGCGGAGGAGCCGCCACTGCCAGGCCCCTGAAGCCTTCCTAGTCCGCCTTCCTTTTCATCCTCCACCAATGCGACAGACCTCCGGCGGCAAAGACGGTCCAAACAAAGATGGACCAGTAAACCACTTCCACGTCAGACAGCAGGGGTGCAGCTGGGGACCCGCTGCAACTCCTGTAGACCCAGCCCCCTACAGACCTGACAGCCATCCTCAAAGCAATCCAAGACTCTAGAGAAGCAGTGGAGTCCAAAGTGGATTGAGTCTGTGTCGATTTCTCACTTCTGTGACGGGATCTTCGCAGGGTGGCGAGATGGTTACGGAGGCCGAGAAACAGATCTCAACCACTGAAGATGAGGTGGTAACTCTGAAACAGCAGGTCTCCCAATTATTGTCCATGGTGGCGGCTTTTGACGATTGGGCAGAAGACGCAAAAAATCGATCGAGGAGGAACAACCTGCACGTCATTGGCTTACCAGAGGGGGTTGAGGGATCCAAGTTGGATGATCCCCTGGAAGAATGGTTCTGGTCATGAGTCCCAGCGGACCCGTTGCCTCGTCGTGGAGCGGGCACACCATGCCCTGACCAAGAAGCCCCCCCCGGGTGCTCCTCCCCGCCCAGTCATTGCACGCATCCTCAACTATCAAGATCAGGAGGACACCATTCTCCATGGCACCCAGACTCAATCCGACCTGAGGCACTCCAACACAAAGATTTTCATTTTCCCAGCCTACACCAGGGCGTTCCAGCGACACTGTCGCCCATTTAAAGAGCTCAAGCAAAAACTCTTGGTGCTTAACATCTGCTATTTGCTTCTTTTTCCTACTTGGCTTAAATTAATGTATGCCTCTTCCACGTACTTTTTTCACTCTCCCGAATAGGCCTGGGAATGGGTGACGGAGAAACGACCACTGCGCTCACGAGACTCTACAGAACAGGTGGAGCCCAGGGGGTGGGGCCCTCCTTCCACACTGCCCAGGAACCTCTCAAGTGGTGTAACAGATCCCATGAGGTAGGGGACAACCTTCAATGAGTCCGACTCCGAAAAGCGAGACACTGCGCCACGTGAACCAAGAGGCAACCGTTCCTGACACTCTGGCGCTTTTCAAGCCTACTGAAAATGTATCAGACTCCATGCCCTGTCTGCTGTGAGACAAACCTACAAGAGTCCATGAGCAGACTTGCCTCATGATGATGCAGTGGGCGAGAACCGATTGGCGTTGGTAATATATAGTTAAAAGCTAAACTACTATGCTGTGCTGCTTCATTAGTTTGTTTTCTCTTGTCACATTTCCTCTCTAGTCGCTGTGACTGTGGGCCCCTTTTCTCATTTGCTGAATGTCACTGTCAGGCACAGTTATCCTTGCAAGGGCTCATGGACCTCTGGCCCATATGTTTTCTTTATTTCCCCCAGTTCGACAATAACATTTTCTTTATAGGGACAACAGATGTTTCGCGGGTGGAAGTATGGGGAGGGGAGATGTTGGGGGGAGGGTTGTTTAGATCATTTATGTTGTTATTCCGTGTTTTTCTTTCAGGTACTCACCACACAAGCTCTCCACAGTAACAGTTCTGACCTTAGAGAGCAGTCTTCAACCACTCTACACCATCCTTACTCAGGTCGTTGGGACCGTTGATTTGTCCTGTCACTCCCTAACTCTTCACTCAAATTATTAAAATCATCTCCGGGAATGTGAACGGCCTCTTAGACTGTATTAAACGGTCAGAAGTATTGCGATATGTTAAAAGGTATAGACCAGATGTGGTCCTTCTTCAAGTGACACACCTCTTAGGAGAATGATGTCCTTTCTGGGTTGATTTGGCCAAACTAGGGGCTCAAGAGGAGCCGCAATTCTCCTACATAAAACCCTCTGACTCGTGGTCTACACTATATTTGCAGATCCCCAGGGGCGATATGTCAGGATTCTGGGGTGACTGGAGGCTGTTCAGTTCACCTTTGTTTCCTGCTATGTTCCCCCACACCTTCTACAACACCCTCTATGCACTTTCCGATCCTTGGTGGCAGATTTGCCTCTGGTGATGACTGTGCTTGGAGAGGATTTTAATGAGGTCCTAGACCCCGTGCGGGACATGTCGGGGACCCCGCCTACGGACAGACTGGCTCGTTCTGCACTCCTTATGGCCTGGACGGACTCCCTGGCCTCTGCGATGCGTGGCGTTCCTGGAGCCCCCACGCAGCGCTCTTAAACTCACCAGTCTGCAGCCCACAAAATTAAATCCAGAACTGACCTTCTTTGGCTGTAGGCTTGTGACTTGTGCTTGTGATGTGGCCAGATCTTACCAAGGGACATCTCCGATCACGCTCCTCTACTTCCCGAGTGGGGTATCCCTACTAATGCCCTTTGCCCGATGTGGAGATTCAATGCGTGGTACTTAACCAATCAGTATTGCGCAAAATTTGTGGAAGATGAACTCATGCCTTTTTCCAAACTATTGAGAGATCGGTATCCTCTGAGGCAACCTTATGGGTGGCGAGTAAACCAGCCTTGTGGGGTTGTATCAAAGGCTGCATGTGGAGGGGGGGGCCAGAGGCGACGGGCACAGGTAACAGACTCAGAGGCCCAGCTCCTCGCTTTGGAGCGTCGCACGGACGATATGAGATCAGGAGACATAAAACACCATCTGGAGATACTGCGGTCTAAGCTCCTTGGAAGAGGCCCAGCAGTGCTGGAGGGCATCCAGCCCACGGGTATATGCCTCAGGAGACAAATCGGGCAAATTGGGCAACCTGTTGTACTGGCTGTTGACTAGAGGGGTCTTCAATAGAGTGGTACTTGCCGTTAGGGACTCTGATGGTGTCCCTCATGAGGAACTGCCAGCAATTGCTCAAACATTTGTGACCTTTTATCAAGATCTTTATGCGGAGCGCGTGACCCTGTCCAGTAAATAAGCGCACCCCTTCTGATAGATGTGCCTCTGCCGTCCATTCCTCCCTCCCTGGCTCGAGAGCTAGATCAGCCACTGTCAGCGGAGGAGATTGGTCAAGCCATAACTGATCTACAATCTGGTAAGGCCCCGGATTCCCCGTCAAGTTTTTAAAACGCTTTCAGGACATTCTGACTCCTCATCTCCTGACTCTCTATAAAGAGGTGCTCGAGAGAGGCTTGTTTCCCTCAGAGTAGGATGTTGCCACCATTGTGGTTAGACCTAAGGCCGGACAGCTGGCAGACATATCGCCCGATCTCCCTCATCAATGTCGACATCAAGATTTTTGCGAGGGTCTGGGCATCCAGACTGACTCGATCTCTCATCTACCTTATACATCTAGACTAGTACGGCATTATGCCCAGCAGGAGCACTATTCACTGTATTCAAAGAGTAAAGCTGGCCCTCTCTCTGTCGTCCCGGCTGGGAGGTAGTCTGGCCCTCCTCCTTATAGATTTTCAAAAGGCATTTGAAACAGCCTCCTGGTCGTTTCTCGTGGCCGTGCTTCTCAGGGTGGGCCATAGGCCAACCTTTTGAAGACTAGTGGGGTTGCTTTACCGGGCCCCCTCCGCACAGGTACAGGTAAACGGAATTCTCTCCCCACCCTTCACCATTTGCAGAGGGACGCAACAGGGATGTTCTTTATCGCCACTGCTTTTTGCCCTCACCATTGAACTATTGGCGCGCTTGGTGCAATGCGACGCGCAGGTTTGGGGCTGGAGATGGGGGAGCGGGGTGGAGGATCACATCGCCCTCTACACGGACGATGTCCTACTTTTCCTTAGTGAGCCACGAACATCGGGCCCCAGATGTCTTGAGCTCCTTCACCTTTACTCTGAGGCATCAGGTTTGCGAGTAAACCCCAGTAAATCTGTGTTGGTAGAGTCACTGGTGATGCTGCAGGACAGTATTGGTGTCCTGATATTCCTCTCAGGCATAACTCCTTCATGTACCTAAGGATCCACATGTCCAGCCTTCTAGACCTAGCCTGATCTCGACACTTTCGCACCCTCACCTCAGCACTGGACCGTGATTTCCGTAACCGGTCTTGTCTTCAATTAAACCCATTGGGGCGGACTGCAGTGTTCCAAATGGTGTGTCTTCCCAGATATGGCTATACTTTGGCGGACTACCCTCATCCTATCCGTGTGTGGTTCGGTCTCTTACCTCAAAATTGACTTTCCTTGTATGGGCGGGGGTGGCACCATGTCACGTTCACTTCAGCCCTCAAGTCAACGTTTGATGGAGGCCTCGGCCTCCCCAATTTGTATGGCTACTATCTTGCAGCACACCTAGTCCCAGTGAACGAATGGTTCACCGGAGGCTGGGACGATCCAGCATACAGGCTTGAAGTACACCTGCTGGGCCTTGACGGGCTCCTCAACTTACTCTATGGCAATCCCTTACCCTCTACGACATCCTCCTGCACCCGAGTGTCGCTGGCTGCTTTGTTAGAGGGCTGCATCGTGCCTCACCTAGTGTACCTCTCGCCTCACGGACTTGACACCATTGTGGCGGGGTACCTGGCTCCATCAAGTAGCAGGCCTCCCACTGGGACTGTATCGGTATTACCTTGCGAGGAGTTATTCACCGGAGTGGATCCTTGATGTCCTTTCAGGAGATGCAGGATCACTATGGTCTGTCCCGCACCCAATTCTTTCACTATCTTCAGCTGCACCATGCCTTACTGGCCCATCTTCTGACACTGAGCAGATTCCTGAGTACAGCCCCCTTGAGGCAAAACTGATGATGGGTCACCTGGCCATGGGTGCTATCTCGCTGATTTATCGCTCCCTAATCATTAATGCACCAGATCTTTTTCTTCCCCTCCAGCGTAAGTGGGAGGGCTGGGTAGGGGAGTTGGATGATGCGGACTAGTGAGAGGCATGGCTAGCTCCGAGGAAAGTGGCCATTTCCTCATGCCTATGGATGGTACAGGCTAACTACCTCCATCCAACATATTTATTCCCTAAACGGTTACAGCAGATGGGTCATACAGACCTAGCTGCATGCCTACACTGCTCTGCTCCTGCAGCTGATTTTTACCATATGGTCTGGTCGTGTCCAACATTCACCCCTTATTGGAATGCAATGAGCCGTGGGATTTTGGAGGTACTGGGTCACCGGATTGTTTTGGGTCCCCGAGAGGCACTTTTAGGTGTTCTGGAGGGAGTTGGTGAATCGTGCTCTAATCAAACCTTTGTAGGAGTGGTCTCCTTAAGTGCTAAACGTGATATTGCAAGCAATTGTAAGCATTTTAAACTCCCCACCCTGATCACATGGCAGAGAGGGGTCGACTGGTGTGCACGCCAGGAGCAGCCAGTCTACGAGGTTCGGGGCTGTCCCCAAAAACATGAGAAGAAATGGGTTAAATGGTGTACTTATTATGCAATGCCCATGAAAATTGTTTGGCTGTGACATATACTTGTGGACATCTGATGCTCTGGCCCAGATTTCTCGCGATGTTTATTTGTAACTCTCTGTGGATGAAGCTGTATACTGTTACTTCTAATAAATCTAATAAAATTTGGTTATTAAAAAAAAATTGGTCGCAGATGAAACCCTTGAGAAATAATTGGACCTTTTAGAATTCCTCTCTTATTTGGTGTTAAATAAAGCACTCAGCTCTCAACAGACTAGTTTCTTAAATTTAAAGAAGAAAGCATGTTGGTGCTTACATTAACACTAACTAACAATCTTTGATCAAACATGGTGATGATCAGGCTGACATAAGGCAGATAAAGCAAAGACACAAACTAATGGTTAGGAAAAGGAAAAAAATACATTTCTTGCCAATAGATGGAACTCTCTTGCAAAAAACAAAGAAGCCAAAAATGTATGGGATGTTGTGTTGTTTGGCATGAGTGAAGTACTAAGCAAACTATGCTATACAGACTATGATTAGTTCCCCAGAATCTAGGAAACCACAACTAGTGGTCAATAGTGTGCTGTCTACCTGGGAAAGGGCACACCCATGGAAGTAGGGAAGGGTATACTTTCTTGTATGTGCAAGTTATATTTGTTGAAAATGAGTGTGCACGTACCCAAGAGGAGTCTTTTCAAAAATGTATTTAATGAAAGGAGAATACTACATCAACAAAAGAATGAAAAATAGCGTTACATATCATCATTTAAGTTCACAAATACATTACTGAATGTCTTCCAGCTTCTTCAGTATATTTTTGGAACGCAAGGACTTTCAAGAAGGGTTGAACATAGAAATCTACACACTTGCTTACCCTGAGTCTATACTAGATATTGTAGTCGCCTACATGGGAGAAAACCCACTTTATAGTTTTAAGAAAAAGGTAAAAAGTTGCAATTTTTGGATTGGTGATCATTAAATACTGTTTATCCTACAATGCAAGTGTCAAAGTCTCAGGTCGGACTTTAGTTCAAATTGTATCCTGGTGGTCAGATTGACTTTAAGTTTGAGGTAACAGTTGATGTCATAAAGTTGCCTGTGTGTTTCTTTAATATAAACGTCAGGATGTAAAGCAACTACACTGTCCCCCTTATCTGATTCTTGATTATAATGTCATGATTATTTTTTAGTTTCTGAATGGCATTCCATTCTGACAAATCAACATTAGATAGCAAATATTTACTCTACTTGTTATATTTTTTTAATTTGCGTTCAAGTTTTTAATGGCTGCTATGTAAAACAGGTCTGTCATGTTGAAGGATGGAAGAACCGGTGTGAAAGCGGACATAGGTCTTAGGAAGTATGTGGTATTAATAGATATTAACCTTGCCATTTTCCCTATTTCATGATTAACGGCTTGTTCTCTGGTTACAGTGTCAGATTTATTTTGTCAAGTTCTGAAGATGCAAATACAGATTGTAGTCCATGATTACACATGGGTGTCTGCTTTCTTAGTTTATCTTTGAAATATGACTGAAGTTGAAGCTTGTTTATAAACTTTTACAGGTCAGTTTTCATTTGGACAAGGTCACAGTGTTCAGTAAGGCGAAAAAAGTGTTCCTTGGTATCAGTACAATTCTCAGTTGTGCTGAGACAAGTAGTTCACATCTTCTTGGTCAATGGGTTGTTGGAGTCTTTTCCAGTGGCGGCTGCCGCCTATCTAAAGTGGTAGGGCGGCCGCAGGGGGTGGGGGCGGAGGGGGGCGTCTGGAGAAGGTGAGGGGAGAGAAATAAAAAAATATAAAAGACTTACCTGCCGCTCCGCTCCTACTGATGTCCGCCTCGCTGCTCCTCTCATCGGGTCAGTAGGGGATGGGCACTCAAGGCACAGGCTCCTCACCCAATCCAGACGCTGCTCTCATGCTATAAGAGTAGTGCCAGGATTAGTCTGAGTGGCCTCGTTTGCTGCTCAGACAGTGCATTAGAGCCTGTGGCATTTCTCCAACTCAGCGTGCAACACAGCCGGGTTAGAGAAAAATAAATGCGCATGTCTAAGACGGCCGGCCAAACCGACATGCAATCTTACAGGTGCACACTTCTCCTCCTCCCTGCCATGCCCTGCTCCGCCCCACCCAATTTTCATGGCGTGGCTCAGACAGCATAAATAAAATGATAATAACATTGTGTTATTATCATTTTATTTATCATCTGCTGGCGCTGGGAATTATCTTCTTTGTGCTCTGGTTTGGGCTCCCTGGCATGGCATTAGGTGTTTCTGGTCTGTATATTGTCCTAGTCCGTTTTTGTTATCTGTGGTGCTAATGTCTTGTTTTGCTGTCTGAGCTGTGTATGTGTCTCCTGACTGCCTCTAAAAAATAACCTTAGATTTTATGAGTTTACGCAAATTCAAGAGAATGAAATGTGTGAAACCACTTTTAACAGTATAATTTTAGAGGCAGAGCACAGATACTGTTGATGCTGATTGCAGTATCACAGTGCACAGTCACCTCACAACAACAAAAATAGGTTTCAGAAAATGTAAAAAAAAAGACCAGGGTAATCATGCAGAAAAGGCGGAAATCCTGCAAGTAGAAAATAGAAAATAAAAGGTTTATCGAGAATGGGATGCACATCTTTTTGTTGAGTTGTAGGATCATTGCTACTCTCCATAGACCCTTTGACTGATGGGGTAAGATACTGTGCATGTCTCATGCACCATTGGTCCATGCTTGGCCCATCACACATGGTCATCTGGCAATTTATTTTATTAATTTATTTACTTGAGTTTTATATAGCGCTGGCTAGACCCAGAGGTATCAGAGCGCTTTACATGAGGAGAGTTACATAGGTTACAAATTACACATTGTTACAGAAGGTACTACAGTTACATCCGTTGGTTCTTGGCGTGTAGAGGGGTAAGGGGGTATTGTAAAAGGGTGAGGGGGGGAGATTGAGCGGAGTATAGGCATAAGGATAGACAAAGCAGGTGAGTGGAGAGGAATTCAGGGGAGAGAGGAAAGGAAAAAGGGAGGTAGCCAAATAATGAAGGAGGGAAGCGGAGGTGGAGGGGGTAGGGGACACAGCATGGAGACGGGAAAGTGACTGTGTCTGGCATCCGGCTGGGTGGGAGATGGTTCCCTGTGGGACAGGGATCCTACTCAGTCCTCAGTTATGTGTGATTCCCATTGTCACGGTGGACTCTCTCAGCGGGGTCGCTGAGACTCCAGGGCATAAATGTTGGATCCCTCCCCAACAAGGGGAGAGGAGTGCTTTGGTCACGGGCACACTCAGAAGAATGAAGGAGGGAAGAGGTGGGGGAGGGGGTAAGAAACCCAGCGGGAACACAGTGTCCGACGTCCGGCAGGGTAGGAGCCGGCTCCCAGTGGTAAGGGGATCAATCCCAGTCCTCCAATATGTGTGACTCCCATTGTCACTGTGGACTCTCTCAGAAGGATCTCTGAGACTCCAGGGCAAAAAAGCTGGATCCATCCCCAACAAGGGGAGTAGGAGTGCTTTGGACAAGGGCATAGTTAAGGGGGCCATTTGAAGGAGTCAAGCTGCCAACATCGGCCAACGTTGCTCGGGCACCGAGGTGAGTATATTAGAAAAGGTTTATATAGCGCTGGCTTGACCCAGGGGGTATCAGAGCGCTTAACATGAGGAAGGTGTACAGTGGGTAACATGGTTACATAAGATACTGGAGCATAAACATAGCATCGAGAAAAGAAACGTGATTTCAAAATTACATCAGTTACTTAGTACATTTAAAAAACAATAGAGAACAAGTTCTATGGATCATGGAGGGAGGGGGGAAAAGTAAAGGGGATTAGAAAGCAGATCTGGTCTGGCATTACATCAGATTCCGTTACATCAGTTACTTTGAGCAATTAGATAGCAGGAAAAACAAGAACAATGGAGCAGAGAGGGTAGATGGTGAAAGAGAAAAGGGGCATTTTACATGAGGTTAAACAGTGATTTAAAAACGTTGCATGAAATTACAGTCACATTGGCTGCTGGAGGAATTAAATGGTCCATATGGCGGAAGAGACGCTGACCAAGCGGCTAGGAACAGTCTGGAAGTCAAAGGCAACCGCAAGATGGAGGGACCAGGACAAGGACCCCCGGGACCACAGAACAAAATGGCGGGGCTGCAGGCGAACACCTCCGTCCAGAAAATCAAAAGTAAAAAAAAAAGGAACACCTACCCCAGGGGCAGGGCGCAGTGAGGAGGGTAGGTCACCAGGTGTAGATGGATGGAAGGCTGGAAGTCATTGATCCCTCGTAAATTATTAGAAGTTGGGGAAGAAGTCAGCACAGGCACCAGCTCCGGAGGGGGAAAAGCAGCTACGGTGTCAGGAGGGAGCGAACAAAACGCAAAAGGGAGAGCAAGCTCGGAGAGAGAAAAACAGGGCACTGGCGTCACGGCACTCTTGTGGAAGCTCTGACGGGGAGGAACGATCCACAAGCCCCCGCTGCAGCCCCAGAGAGGCGCTGCAGGAGCCAGGAAACTGCAGCATGGGTCCGGATCGGCGGGCAACTGATTCGCAACCCCCATTCCGGGGATGCATCCAGTGGCGAAGTCGGATCGGTGCAGCGTCCCAGCCGGGTTCCACAAGATGGCAGCAGCAGCTTCTTCAGCGGTCGGAGTCCCCACGTCCCGATCAGCTCACCGCCCTCAAGCACGAGCCGCACCGCAGACAGGGCAACCACGACCCCACAGCTTTCCATAGCCTCCGCCGGATTTCCGCTGATGTTGGCGCATACTTGTGCCAGCGCACGAAACACACACCATACCGGCCGTTTTATGCAGAGCCGGGCCGAGCGCGGCATGCAGTTTCAGGGGCAGGCAGAGCTCGTTTCACCCCAGGAGCGGTACCGATCTGCTCCACGTTGCGACGGGTGGTCGAGTATCGGCAAGAGTGACACCACAGGTGCGGCTGAAGGATGGATTAATGCCGGATCTTGGCTTGGCCGGCGGAGCGCGATCAGGCAGCGGCCATTTCGCTGCGTGGCTCCGCCCCTCCATTTGATTGCATTTCAAAGAGAGGTGGGGTTCTAAAATCGCTGGATGCAGGCCTCAAGTGGCATTGCAACTCATCACTGCAAAACCAATGATAGGCCCAGCATCACACTCTCGGCATGCTTAGCTGTCCTATAAGACCTGCACTTTTATTCACACTGCTAGTGTTTGTCTGGGACCTGCAATGGCTGTAGTGGAAACTGGCAGAGAGCCAAAAGAAAGAGCATAATCTGAGCTGGGCAGTTGTATGCACCCTGTCCAGGTAGGAATCACAATCCTAGTAATGGAATGTCAGTAGCACACTCTAAATTAGCCTGTGCTCACCCTCTGGTAGCTTGGCACAGAGCAGTCAGGCTTAACTAAGAGGCAATGTTTAAAGTAATTGTGCGCATAACACACAGTAACACAGGACAAAAACACCACAAAAGGACTCCACACCAGTTTAGAAAAATAGAGAATATTTATGTGAGTGAAACATAACCAAAATGACAAAAATCCGATAACTAGAAATCAAGAAATACATTTTTAAAGTATATACTGTTTTGTAGTGCTTAGAAACAAATAGCACCAACTGGGGCTATCAGGTTGCACTTGACTGGGGCAAATCTAAAAGTACAGGCCGACCATGATGGAGCGTTTGTCGGATACAGGGACCAGCCTTGTCCTGCTAAACAGTACCTTGGATGCGTCGACGCCAAGGACAGTGCGTGGCGCAAGGGAGGTGATGTGTTGCTATTGTTCTCGCAGATGGAGTGGTGTGTCGGCACAAAATCGAAGACACGTCAAGAGTAAAGATACAATAAATATCGTAGCGATTCAACGGCGTCGAACCGCAGGGCTGTATGCAATGCGTACAGCACGAAGTGATGCACTGGCGCCAAGCCGCACAAAGTCGGAAATGCATCCAAAACAGGGGACGATGCTTTGTGCAGTTGGCAATGCGGTGTCCACTGTTCGGCAGCAGCGGCAATGTGTTATTGTCAAAGGAAATGCATCGATTCTGATCTGCACAACGTCGTTGATGCGTGTATTTTCTGGGCTGCAGCACTGAAAACTCACTTCCAAGAGCCCAGGACTGGATTGACACCACTTGGCAGAACAAGACTCACAGCAGACAGAGTCCAGGTGCTGCTTGCAGGTTGCAGGGTGAAGTCTTTGATATACCTGAGACTTTGGGAAAAAGGAGGCAAGCCAGCAAGCCCTTGGAAATACTTTGGTTCTGGGATGTAAAGATAGAGATGCAGATCCAGTCCTTCTCACTCCCAGGCACAAAGCAGCAGGCAGCAGGCCAACACAGCAAAGCAGTTCAGCAAATTGTCAGTCCCTCCTGGCAGCACGGCAGTCTTTTTTCCTGGCAGAATGTCCTCAGTTCCAGAATTGTTCTGATTTGGTGGTGTCAGGGGTCCAGTACTTATACCCATTTGGGCCTTTGAAGTAGTGAGACTTCAAAGAGATGCTTCGAAGTGTGCAAAACCCTGACTTTCCTGTCCTGACTCCAGACTCACCACAGCGGGTATGCAACCCTTTGTGTGGGGACAGGACACAGCCCTTTCAGGTGTAAAGTATCAGCTCCCCCCTAAGATCCTGCTCAGGATGACTCATCAACATGAAGATAGCCACTTAGTCACATCTACCCTTCCTTTATGTGTGGCTTTCCAGAAGGAATGCAGGAAGCCAGTTGTCACTCACCACAGACGTCTATTCCAGAGACAGGTAGAAGGTACCAAATGGTTTAAGTAAGAAAATGTCAGCTTTGTAAAAGTGCAATTTTCAGAACTGCAGTTTAAAAACCAACTTCACCATGAGTTGTGTTTTTAAATTGTGAGTTTAGAGACATCAAATTTGGGTGAATTACACTTATAAAATGTAATAAGGCAATTGCAATGTTATCCTATGGTAGACATTGGCCTTACAGTAGTGAAAACAAATTTAAGATTATTTCACGACTGGGACATGTAAAACTTAAAAGTACATGTCCTACTTTCAAACTACACTGCACCCTGCCCATGGGCTGTCCAGGGCCTACCTTAGGGGTGACCTATATGCAATAAAAAGGAAGGTTTGGGCCTGGCAAGTAGGTTAACATGTTAGGTCAACATGACAGTTTAAAGCTGCACACACAGGCTCTGTAGTGGCATGCCTGAAACATGTTTAAAGGGCTACGTACGTGGGAAGCACAATCAGTGCTGCAGTCCCACTAGTAGCAATTAATTTATAGGTCCTGGGCACTTACAGTACCATTTTACTAGGGTCTTATAGGTAAATTAAATAAGCCAATTGGATATAAGGCAATATTACCATGTTTAAAGGAGAGAGCACATGCTCACATTGTAGAGTGCTCAGAGTCCTGAGACCACCAAAACAAATTGATAAAAAAGTGGCTGGCAAAGGCAAAATGTTTGAGGGTGAACCTGCAGAGAGGGCCAGGTCCAACATGACCCCCATCCAGCCTGAAGCCAGGGGGGATTAATCAATACCTTGATGCACTTTCTTGCTTAGGCGATAGAACGCGGGCAATGGCCGTCTACTACAAAGGCATTTGTCAATTCTACTCTCTTGTGAATTCAGTTGGAACCCTCTGTCTACACTCTCCTGAGCCATTGAACTGACCAAGGGGGAACTCTTCTCCTCACCAGTGGACCCCATTTGTGAAGCACCTAACCTTAATTTGCTCACAGATGCATTCCAGTAGGCAGTTAGCACTGCCATGGCCAACAGAGTGAGGTAGCCCATTCCACCTCTTGGATTAGATTTCTCTCCCCTACCCAAGAAAGCCTCTGCTCAAAAGAACAGAAACCAACAGAGGCCACTGACAGCTGTCAGTGTCAGGGACCAGGTCCCAGGGGATCCACTGCCAGGTGGATGCTCTAAGCAGGGACATTGGGCAGACCTATTTTCAAGCCTTGGGGCTGGCAGGGAGTGGCCTATGGGCTCCTGGGGGTTCTCTGACCTCTAGGGTTTCTCAGAGTGAGGAGCAACAGCCTCAGGTGGTAGGCACCCTACTTCCACTCTCCCTCCCACCAGTTCAGATGTGGTATCCTGAAACTGGTCTACATCTTGAGGCTGAGCACGGGGCAGAGGTGAGTCTTCCCTCACCCTGGCCCTTTCATCTGGGATCCTGCACCCTCCGCTTGGGAGTGGTACCCCTCTAAAACAGAACTATCAGGGCACCCTGGGCTCCCCCCTCTCAGTTCTCCTGACACCAGGGGCAACTCATTCCCCATAATGCAGTCTATGGGCATCTGGGGACTAACCATGACCCTCATCTGCTCACCGCCCCCACTCCAGGGATACCAGGGCCATAGGGAGAAAAAAGTCCTGCCCATGAGCCTCGGTTACCCTATGCATATGGCCAGTGTACTGCTCTGGGAAATCTAGCCTTTTCACTACAATGGTCTGACTCCCACCCTCAGGGATCACAAGCTCACCCTCTGGTTCTATCCACCAACTAAGGGAGATCAGGACATGGTCTATGACCTGCCCCTGGAGACTATTTACCACTAAGGCCATATTGGCCACCCCTGTAGAGTTCCCATCAGTGGGTGGTTTCTTTGAACAGACAGAGTCCCCCAGCTTCTGTCCTAACTGGAAACACTCAAAGCATCAGGTTTAGAAATGGGGCACCCTGGGCCACCACCACTCCAGAACAACTTCCCTGTTTCTCATATGGGGCATGAGAACTCTTTCCCCCTGCCTTAGTCTGGGACTTTTCTGGGTCATCTTTAACCCCCCCTCACTTTGCTGGGGAGAACCTGACCCACCCTTCTTGCGGGCACTCCCACGTACCTTCTTGGACACTTTGGTGCTGACCCAGAGGTCCGCCTCCTCAGAAAGCTTCCTGCGGTAAGTCAGCTTGCTGTCAACCAGGTGCTGTGGTAGTTCTTTAAAACAGGTACTGAGCATGTGCTCCCTCTAAATTAAGTTATACAATCCATTGCAATCATTAACTTTGCTGCCCCGCACTCAACCATTCAGTACCTTGCTGGAATAGTTTACAAAATGACTCAAGACTAGTTGCAGAGCTTCTGACTGCCCCTCAACCTTTGGCCGTACAGTCCAAACTTAGCAATCAAAATGACATTCATGGGAGTGTACCTGGTTTGGCCCCCCAATATCTAAAGTAGGAAGTGTGTCCTGCACCCTTGTAGGCATGTGTTTCCACAAACCAGCCCTCCCTCCTAACGCTCTTGTGGGATCTTGTGAATCCTCAGGGCTATGTCATAAGCAGAAAACCATTTGTCAATGTCGTCCCCCCCCACATAACTGGGCACCAAATCCTTTGGGATGCAGACCGTTTTGTCTCCTACAGACTCTGTAGAATTGCTGGCACCATTGCTGGAATCTGCTTATTTTGCCCTCAGTTCTAGGTCTTTCAGACTACTTTCATGAGTTAACCTCTCAAAAGAAATTTTCTCCTCCAATTTTAATTTGGCCATTTGCAAGTGAAACTCCATCTATGCCTTCCTGTCCCCCAGTTCCTCTTGGGACTGGCCATGTGATGAAACACTTCTTCCTGCTCTGGCAGGGGGGATCCAATTCAGGGAATTAGTCCTCCTCCTCCCCTGAAGACTGTATTCCAGGGCTTTTGTCCTTGTCTTGATCCTGATCCTCCATATCATCCTCATTCTCATTGTCTTGCACCTCTGCCATCAACTGGTGGAACTCAGTCCAGGCTCTCAGAGCTTTCAGAAGGTCTAACTTTTTGGTGCCCTCCTTCATTATTAGTCCCCATTCCTGGCAGAACTGTTTTAGTTCAGCCATTGTGTAGCTTTCCAGATTGGCCAGCTCAAACTCCATTTCTGCATGTATAATCTCAGAAAGTCCAGTAGTGGGACCGAGGGTAGATTTTGCAAAGCCAATAGAAGTCAATCATGGAGAACTTTAAAAAAATGAATTGGTTTTAAATTATTTATTTGGGATAGTAGTGTAACACAAAATTGCTGTATGACACCGCAAAGACACACGTCCAATCCCACCACTGCCACTAGTTTAAGAAACTGGGTTGTTGGTTCACTAGAGTGTAAGCCTTGGTCAAGGAGCAACCACATTCCTTGTCAGGGTAAGGCACAAGCAAACCCCAAATTAACCTGTGCTCACCCCTTTGGTAGCTTGGCACAGAGTATTCAAGCTTAACTCAGAGACAATGTGTAAATTATTTATGCAACACTTCAAATATTAAAACAGTGACAGCACACCACAAAAGGAGCCTGCAACAATTTAGAAAAATAAAATAACTTTTAATAAATAAAACAAGACTAAAATGACAAAAATCCAATCAGTAGAACCGGAGATATTGATTTTTGAAAATTTTAATGAAAATAGTGCCAAAAACCACAAAGCGCTGACTGGGAATATCTGGTTGCGACAGACTAGGACAAAGTAACAAGTTCAATCCGACCGCGATGGAGCGTGGGCCCGCTAAAGGGAGTTCCATAAATCCTGGTTAGGGCGTGTTGTGTGGATTCCCATAGAAGATGCGCCGCGCAGCTGAGGCAATACATTGATTCCAAGATGTGGCAAGACTGTGATGTGAGGTCCTGTGGCATCATTGTCGAGGATGCCCCTCAATGAGGTTTGCAATGAGCAGTCCGGTGTCAGAGATGCAGCACGCAGCAGGCGCTGTGTCTTTGCAACTGATCCAAACCACCCAGCAGCAATGATGTGTACATCTTGCTCTGAGATGCGCCGCTCAGCAGAGAAGATGCATTAGTTCTGCTGCCGAGCACCTTAGGCCTACTTCTAAGGTTCCAGGACTGGGGTGGCAACAGTTGGCAAGGTAGACTCACAGATGGCAGAGTCGAGGTGCAGGAGAAAGGTTGTTAAAAGTCTGTTGTGTCCCTAGGGCTTCAGACCAGGAGCCAGACAACTAGCCCTTTTGGTCACTCTGGGTTCTGGGTTCAAGAGATGCAGGCCCAATTCATCTCACCCAGGCAAAGAGCAGTAGGCAACCGGGCAGCACAGCAGGACAGCAGTTCCTTCAGAGCAGTAGTCCAACAGAGTGGCAGTCCATCAGCAGCACAGCAGCCCTTCTTCCTGACATAGCATTCACAGGTCCAGATGTTTACTGAAGTGGTGGTGTCTGAGGTCCTTCTTTTAAACACAGTTGTGCTCTTGAAGTGGGGAGAAGCTTCTAGAGGCATGCATTTGAAGTGCACAGCTGCCCTGTTTTCCCTGCCCTGGCTGCAAGCTAACTGCAGGGGGTAGGCAGACCTTTGTGTGGAGACAGGAAACAGCCTATTCAGATGTAAGTGAGGCTGGGCCCAGCTCCTCCCTCTCGTCCTCTCCGTAATGGCCCACTCAGTCACACCTAAGCTCCCATTGAGTGTGGCTGTCTAGGAGGAATATACAAAGCCCAACTACCAATTACACACAGTCATGTGATCAGAGACAGGATCCAGGCACCAGATGACTAAGGCAAGAAAATCCCAATTTTCTAAAAGTGGCATTTTCGAAATTGCATTTTAAAAACTGACTTCGCCATAAGATAGGATTTTAAATTGTGATTCCAGAAAAACGAAGCTTGAAAGGTTGGCTCTTCCCATTTGGAAATTACACTTATAAATTGTAATAAGGCAACTCCAATGTTAATTATATGGGAGAGATAGACCTTGCAGTAGTGAAAAACGAATTTAAGAGTGTTTCACTACCAGTACATGTAAAACTGAAAAATACATGTCCACCTTTTTACATACATTGCACCCTGTCCACTGGGCAGTCCAGGGCCTACTCTAGAGGTAACCTATATATATTAAAAATGAAGATTTGGGCCTGGCAAAAAGCTTTATTTTGCCAAGTCGAATTGGCAGGTTAAACTTCAGACATAGGCTCTGCAATGGCAGGCCTGAGACATGTTTAAAGGGCTACATAAGTGGGTGGCACAATCAGTGCTGCAGGCCCACTAGTAGCATTTAATTTACAGGACCTTGGCACTTACAGTACCACTTTCTGGAGACATAAGAAAATTAAATATGCCAATTGGGTATGAGTCAATATTACCATGTTTAGCGGCGAGAGCACTTGCTCTTTAACACTGGTTAGCAGTGGTAAAGTTTTCAGAGTCCTAAGGCCAGCAAAAAACAAATTCAGCAAAACGTGGAGGGTACAGGTAAATCGTTTGGGGTGACCCTGCAGAGAGGCCCAGGTCCAGCAGTTGGCTAACTTCCAAAAGTCCGTATGCCATCAGGCTGACGGAGGAGTATGTCAGATACAGAGGCAAAGTAGGCTTCATCATCTACATATTTAAGGTCCACCTGCCTCTAAATCGGGCGGTACCTGTCATTGCTGTCATTGTCATTGCTGATACATATGCTGTGCTCAAGGACTTGATAAGGGGATGTGACAGACATAAATGAGCTCTTAAAAAGCTACAACTGTCCCTCATGGAGGTAGACCTAGGCACAACTATTTTAGAAATCTACTATCTAGTCGCACAATTGAAATGGGTTTCATGATATGCTATTTTACCACCTTTTCCTGAGGCCCTTCATATGCAGAAGATGGTAGGCAAAAAGCTGCTATTGACTAGTGTTTTCTTGTATCCATCCAATCAGCAGGATGACATCACGCTGTTAACGAGTGTGCACCACTGCTAGCACAGAGTACTACACAAGGCTAAAGCGAAGATAGCTTACTCCCCATTGTTATCTATGTGGTGTATGCTTGAATTCAGACAAATAGAACAAAATGCGGATGTGGTTGCGTGGTAAGATGCAGATATCACAGTAATAGGCAACTTATATGACAGAACAGTGTGTCATACAATATGCTTGTTACAAGAAATTCCCCAAATTACACCATTATGCAACTTCGTTTGAATATGCCACATTCACAGAAAAATTGTAGTGCTGGAACAATGTGATCGACCAGAACGTGAACAGCAGCTCTTGTTTTTCGATCATACTGGACTGCATCCTCACATCCAAAAGAGGTGCAAGATCACATTTTGTGCTATAATATAATACCAAATGCTGGATTTGCATTTAATGTAATTTGGCAGAATTTTCCTGAAATTTCACATACTTACACAAAAGCAAATTACACACATTTCTCGTCCTCTAATTGCAAAACCCTATAGATAAAACAAATCATTGCATATCTGAAAATTAGTGTCTAAAAAAGCTGGATTCAAATTATTACAATATAACTTACTATATTGCATATTCTGGACTCCAAGCCATCTACCCAAAATGTATTGCACAACACCTGACAAATGCCCAAGATGAGACATGAACAATGCCAACCTTTTACACATGTTTTGTACGTACATTAAAACAATTCGGGCCTCTGCACTCAAGGCGGAGGCCCCACAGTCGTGGGGGAGTCTCCGCACTCATGGCGGAATCTCCACAATGAGAATTCTCATTGCAGAGATTCCGTCGCGATTGCGAAGACTCACCCACGACTTCGGGGCCTCTACCCCGTGTACAGAGGCCCTTTGTGAATCAGGCTCTTCAGGTCTGGCAATAGGTCACTCAAGCAGTAGAAATATTGGATAATGTAAAACTCTAAAACTCTTCAAAAGCCTGTATTTCTATCTTAAGAATACGAACTAGGTAAAACAAAGATGAATACAGATTTATAGATCTAGGGGCAGATTTATCAAACTTTCACGCAACACAACGCAGGAAGACAACTACCTGCACTGCTCTGCGTGAAAGGGAGAGTACTGGAATGCGCCATATTTAACAATATAAAGCACATTCCTGCTCTCTGCCTGCGCTGGCACACAATTTGCTGCCTAGCGCCAATGCAGGCGCCCAATGCCGTGGTGCAAGGGTGCCAGAGTTGTAAGCAGGATTGTTTGTGTGCGGGAAGGGGCGCATTCTTGCACAAAAACAATCCTCAGAGGTGTTTTACTCTTTCTAAGTGTGCTGCACAATGCAGCACACTTAGAAAGAGGAAACAATGAGGAAAAATAAAGATATTTCTCCTCGTTGCTGGTGGGAAGGCGTACAATTCTGATGCATTCCCAGGTCTACCACTGTTGGTAAATCTTGGAATCTGTCAAAATCTATGGGAGGATGCGTGGTAACACACACGCTCCACACATGGAACGCCTCCCTGAGGCAGAGTAAATCAAGGCAGCGACTTGGGCTGCCTTGCTTTTCTCCAGATTAACCAAACACTGTAGAGCCACGCAAGGTGGGCTTGCTTGGCTTGGTAAATGTGACTTTAGTGTTGTGTTGCCTTTGCGTTACCTTGCGTGACGCAAGGGCAACACAACACTTTGATAAATCTGCCCCCTAGTGTTCATCTTATTAAATAGTTAACATGCCCAGAAGTGGAAATCAGATACCCCGCTATATCCAAACACAGTGGCTATGAGAATAAGATAAATTGATGGAAGCCAAGAGCCTGGCAATTGCTAGACCACGACAGAAAAGTAAACTCACACACCTAACTAGTTGGGACACAACACTCATGAACCTAAAAAAACATAGCATAACTGAATACATAGTTAAGGCAACCTGATAGCATCTGCACCATCATCATTCACCCCCACCCCTCTGCTCTCACCCCGCTTCACACCCTGACTCCAGTTTAATAATTGTTTGAACCGCTCATCTCTTGGCAGAAAGAAGTACCAGAATGACATCAGGGTATGTGATGAATGAGAATAATAGGTGCATCTTAAACATATATTTGATGTCCGCACAGTATTAGGGGGTTAAAGCTTGATACTTCAGTGTGGACAATGTAATATGACTGGAACAATGCTCCTGGAAAACATACAATACTTGTTATGCTTACAAAATCTCAATAAAATGATTTAAAGCATTTGTGCTGTCAAATGCATGATTTGCCCCCATTTTCAAATGATATCTCAAAGGGGTGAAAGCGACCTCCAGTGGGTATTCCTTGCACACTGGTGAGTTCACGATCGGTATTTAGGTTTTCCCGCCACTTTCACAATCACCAGCTGCCACTATTGATCAGGGCAAGGTGGCAAATAAAGAGGAAGCATACGTTTGGCAAATCAACTGTGTTAAATGCAGGCCAATAATAGGCAAATTATAAAAATAAAAACAAATATGTTTGCTCCCCAACACCAACAGTGAGTGCAAAAATAGGGATGGAGCAAAACAGCCCATTCCTTAAGTAAATAATATGTGGCCAGACAGCGTGCGGTTTTGCTCTTTTTCTTTCAGCTCCCGTGTGTGTCAATAACAATACATGTTCGTATTTTATCCACTTAGTAAAATATGAAAGGTGACTTGTAGCTGCAAAACAGCACTATCTGCTACAAAAAGAAATGGACCACGCAGAAGAACCTTACAATATGTTAAATTGTGCTATTTAACAGCTTGGTGCACATTAGTGTCACCTTAGCAGTTTATTAACTCCTGACCTATATTTGTTGGCAGTGGGTGAGTAAACACGTCCATAAGCTTTGAAATACTGTACTATGGGTTAGACAAAAATTATACATGAATTCACACTAACTTTGTAATCCATTGACATGCGAAATATTGACAAACAATTCGGAGGGAATGTACGACAGTTAGACGTGCTTACGAGAAAGCTACGAAAAAGAAGATGCATGCCTTATACAGAGAATTTTATGAACCTAGAAATAAACACATATTGAGGCGGCCCTAAAAGCCAAAGGCATTTAAAACTCACCAGTCATCAATAGAATACACATAAACATTGTACTAGTCTTACCTTATTTCCTGGCAAAAAAGGCGAATGGAAAGCTGCTGTAAAAATGTTCTTATGCCAATATTTCCAAATTAATGATAAGAAAACAGAGACATTGTCAATAGTTCTTAGTTCATAACAGCTCAAAGGTTGTTAGAAATGGATGAAGCTACATTGCTGAGGCAGTTCAGAGGAAAATGTATAAAATGTCTTCCTATCTCTCATATTCCAAGGGAAATTGCTGACTAAACGCACAGATAGGGAAAGCAAGCGTTAAAAGAAAACCATAAGCAAAAGTGACACTCGGGTATTAGAAAAGAGTTTGACAAAAGCATTGCTGAAATGTTTGAGGTTTGGGTTAGTCTGTTTCCTGCAGCGGAACTCAGCTGTCAACATTACATTTTCTTGCACAAACATGTTGACGCTTTCTCTCGTGCTCTTTCCTGTTGTTCAAGTCCGGAAGCGCGACTTTTTCTGATTCGATAGTTGTCACACATTTCTGTATCAGACACATTCTTAACAGGAATATTAAAACATATTCAGAGACTTAGGGGTTGAGTTTTGAGGCACAGGAGCACAACAACTTTATGAAAAAATGTTAAATATTATGTGTTATATTGAAATGTCCTTCATAGTTATTCATTGTGGATATCTTGACAACTAATCGGTGTGGTGATAAGCCCGGCCTTACCCCATACTAATGTTCGTACATTGCACACTTGACTGTTAAATAGCATGGCAGCACAAAAGAGTAAGTGAGCGCCTGATGGTAATGAATGCTAATGAACAAAACAGATGTGGGTGGTGGCTTTTATTGCGACCTTGGGGTGAAGGTCTGTGCAACCATGTGCACTGCATGGCTCTATCACATGTAAGTATTTTTCCTCAATTGTAAATATTCACCTTTCTTGAATGTGATATATGGTTAAGAATGGAATGATGGTGGCTATAATCCGCGTGCAAAGACTCAGTTTCGTGGTGTTCAGTTAGAAATTGGATTATTGTTCGGCAGAGGTGTGCACCCTGTCCAAGCAGGAAGCACAATCTTAGTCAGGGTAAATCAAAAACACACCCTAAATTAACCTGTGCTCACCCTCTGGTAGCTTTGCACAGAGCAGTCCGGCTTGACTTAGGAGGCAATGTTTAAAGTATTTGTGCAACACAACAAACAGTAAAATAGTGAAAACACCATTAAAAAGATTCCAAACATTGTTAGAAAAACAGTTCTTAATTTGATAAATAAAACAAGACAAAAATGAAGTAGAACCTGAGATATTAACCCCTTCGGTGCCCATTCCGTCATGAGGACAGGGGCACGAAATCCCTCTGCTGCAAACAGCAGAGGGATTTCCATTTTTTTTTGGGGCCTCGGAAGGTGGGGAAGAGCTTCCCCAACCTCCCGAGGCCCTTCACTCATTTTCAATCTAATGACGATCCCGTGCATGGAGCACTGTCGTCATTAGATTGAAAACAAAACTGAAACTTAGTTTCAATGTTTCAGTGCTCGTGGGGCTATCTCAGCCCCCCCCGAGCATCGAAACACTTGGGAGAGGTATCGTTGGAAAGGGGAGAATCTCCCCTTTCCAATGGTACCCTTTCCTAGTGGATCCCTGCTTGGGGATCGCCCCAGGAGGGCGATCCCCAAGCAGGGATCCACCCACTAGCCACCAGGGAGGGGGGAGCGGCCCCTTGGGCAAGGGCCTTTGCTCCCCCCATTTAATTTTCCCAGACAGCCTTTCTGCCCCCCCTGGGGGGCAGAAAGCACCCTAGACATCAGGGATTTTTTTTTATACGCCAGGGGTGGGGGCTGCCCAGAATGGGCATGCCAAAGCCCCCACCCTACCCCCCCAAAGAAGGAATAAGACTTTCTGCCCCCCCCCAGGAGGCAGATGGGGGCATTAGCCTCAGATCTGCCCCCCGGGGGGGCAGAAAGCCCACTAGGCCCCAGGGATTTTTTTAATATATATACGTAGGAGTGGGGGATGCCCAGAATGGACATGCAGATACCCCCACCCAAAAAAAAAATGCTACAGTCTTTCTGCCCTTCCTGGGAGGCAGATGGGGCAATAGCCCCTTATCTGCCCCCCCCGGGGAGATAGAAAGCCTACTAGGCACAAGGAATTTTTATTTTTCCAAAGTTCGGGGCGGGGGCAGCCCAGAATAGGCATGCCAATGCCCCCACCCCCAAAAAATTACCACAGTCTTTCTGCACCCCCCGGGAGGCAGATGGCAGCAATAGCCCTTTATCTGCCCCGTCGGGGGTAGAAAGCCAACTAGGCACCAGGGATAAATGTTTTTCAAAATTCAGGGGTGGGGGCTGCCCAGAATGGGAATGCCAATGCCCCCACATCCCAAAAAAAGATGCCACTGTCTTTCTGTTCCCCCCAGGAGGCAGTATCCCCATATCTGCCCCCCGGGGGGGCAGAGAGCCCACTAGGCACCAGCGATTATGCTGGCTTTTTTTATACATAGGGGTGGGGGCTGCCCAGAATGGGCATCCCAATGTCCCCAGCCACCCAAACAAAATAGCCACAGTCTTTCTGCCCCCCTTGGGGGCATATAGGGGCAATAGCCCCCGATTTGCCCCCTCCCCAGGACGGCAGAAAGCCCACTAGGCACAGACTTTTTTGCAGAATGTGCCTACCTCTGGATTTTGGGTCCTAGCGCAGCTGGCACCCAAAGAAACCTAGCAAACCTATACATTTTTGAAAACTAGACACACAGGGGAATCCAGGATGTGGTGACTTGTGTGGCTCTCACTCAGTTCTGTTACCCAGAATCCCTTGCAAACCTCAAACTTTGTAAAAAAAAAAACACATTTTCCTCACATTTCTGTGATGGAAAGTTCTGGAATCTGCGCATATCCACAAACTTCCACCCACCCCGCATTCCCCAAAGTCTTCCGATAAAAATGATACCGCACTTGTGTGGGTAGGCGTAGTGCCCGCGACAGGAAACGGCCCAAACCGCAATGTGGACACACCACATTTTTACAGTGAAAACTGACCCTTTGTTTGCAAAGTGCCTAGCTGTAGATTTTGAACCATAGCTCTGCCGGCACCTAGGGAAACCTAGCAAACCTATACATTTTTGAAAATTAGACACCGAGGGGAATCCAGGATGGGGTAACTTGTCTGGCTCTCACCAGGTTCTGTTACCCAGAATCCCTTGCAAACCTCAAACTTTGTCAAAAAACCCACATTTTCCTCACATTTCTGTGGTGGAAAGTTCTGGAATCTGCGTGGATCCACAAAATTCCACCCACCCCGCATTCCCCAAAGTCTTCCAAGAAAAATGGTAGCTCACTTGTGTGGGTAGGCCTAGTGCCCGCGACAGGAAACGGCCCAAAACGCAACGTGGACACACCACATTTTCACAGTGAAAACTGACCCTTTTTTTGCAAAGTGCCTAGCTGTAGATTTTGAACCCTAGCTCTGCCGGCACCTAGGGAAACCTAGCAAACCTATACATTTTTGAAAATTAGACACCGAGGGGAATCCAGGATGGGGTAACTTGTCTGGCTCTCACCAGGTTCTGTTACCCAGAATCCCTTGCAAACCTCAAAGTTTGTCAAAAAAAACACATTTTCCTCACATTTCTGTGGTGGAAAGTTCTGGAATCTGCGTGGATCCACAAAATTCCACCCACCCCGCATTCCCCAAAGTCTTCCAAGAAAAATGGTAGCTCACTTGTGTGGGTAGGCCTAGTGCCCGCGACAGGAAACGGCCCAAAACGCAACGTGGACACACCACATTTTCACAATGAAAACTGACCCTTTTTTTGCAAAGTGCCTAGCTGTAGATTTTGAACCCTAGCTCTGCCGGCACCTAGGGAAACCTAGCAAACCTATACATTTTTGAAAACTAGACACCCAGGGGAATCCAGGATAGGGTAACTTGTCTGGCTCTCACCAGGTTCTGATACCCAGAATTCCTTGCAAACCTCAAACTTTGTAAAACAAAAACACATTTTCCTCACATTTCTGTAGTGGAAAGTTCTGGAATCTGTGTGAATCCACAAAATTCCACCCACCCCGCATTCCCCAAAGTCTTCCGAGAAAAATGGTACTGCTCTTGTGTGGGTAGGCCTAGTGCCCGCGACAGGAAACGGCCCAAAACGCACGTGGACACACCACATTTTCACAGTGAAAACTGACCCTTTTTTTGCAAAGTGCCTAGCTGTAGATTTTGAACCTTAGCTCTGCCGGCACCTAGGGAAACCTAGCAAACCTATACATTTTAAAAAACTAGACACCCAGGGAAATCCAGGATGGGGTGACTTGTCTGGCTCTCACCAGGTTCTGTTACCCAAAATCCCTTGCAAACCTCAAAATTTGTCAAAAAAAACACATTTTCCTCACATTTCTGTGGTGGAAAGTTCTGGAATCTGTGTGGATCCACAAAATTCCACCCACCCCGCATTCCCCAAAGTCTTCCGAGAAAAATGGTACCTCACTTGTGAGGAATGGATCATCTGCTAATCTAGAAACAACAAAAATAGTTTGTTTCCGGGTTACTACAACAGAATATGTTGTGGAAAATTACTAATCTGAGCCAGAAGGGAGACTAACTTGAAAAATGTATGTCATTTTGTGACGTTTTCAATATGTATTTTCGTGGATATTCTTTTTAATATTTAGATGACATGATGCAGTGTTACTACATTTCTAATATGGTAATGCGACATTAATCAAAATGAATCAACTAAAATGAATGTGCAGTAATCCAACTAACACAAAGTTATCACTTTTTTGCCACTCTAAGGGGGATATTCACAAGAGCGTGCGCTAAACATCTCCAAAAAATGTTAATGCAACTTTACACATCGCTGCCTATCGCGGGAAAATAACCCTGTGTTAACGTGGAATTCACAACACGGCGGTACCATGTGATAGTCTGCCGAAAACGCGGCCAATGTCCGCGATACAACCACCTCGACGGAGATAAAAACACAAACCTCAACACCAAAAAACATGCGATGAGCCCATTCGCGATGAGGAAAGCAGCGATAAGCAGCGCCAGGCCCGCGACACACACACAGCAGGCGGGAATAAGCACAACAAAAGCCTGAAAAAGAAAGACAAACCAAACAGAAACCAACAGCGAAGCACAATGGAGGCAACCGGAGCCAGTACACAACCCCACAAGCCCCATTGGCAACAAAACATTGTACATGGCAGGCCATCGTGGACAAGGTGAATGCAGCCTGAGAGCGGAGGAGGACAATGGAAGAAAACCAGAACAGCTGGAATGATGCGAAACGCACAAACAAGCAGAAACACGCCAACAACCACAAGGCAGCAATGCACACCGGAGGTGGGAGTCCAGCGCCACACCAGGAGCTGGATGACATGGAGGAAATGGTGTCCACCACATCAGTCTGGAGATGGTGGCAGGAGTTGGGGACCGGAAACTGCTCAAAATCAACAGACACAACAGCAACAGGGAGAGGAACGACCAGGGATTGGGGGACGGGAGGAGATGGGCACAATGGCACACATGCACAATTAAGCACAGCACAACTGCAGACAAACCATGCCCAAGAGTAACAACACCAACCAAGAGCACAAGTCACACAACCCGGCAATATCACACCACGGAACAAGCACAGAAGTGAAAACCACACTGCCTGAAAGGGAGAAGGGTGAGCCAAATCAGAGCTGAAGGGACATCTCACACACAATGCAGCACTCACACATAGGAAGCAGAGCACCCCAACATCGAACAGAATGTGGTACGAACAGCAACATTTGCACAACCGAGGACAACTTTTTAAAAACAATTTCTCCCACTGCAACCCACACCCAGTTGTCCTCATTGAGCTAGTTCTAGAATACTATGGGAACCAGATGGGTTTAACAAGACAAAGATTTGAGTCTATAAATAGAGTATGGATAATATAAAAATGATCAATTTATTAAGTTGGAATGTGAATGGGCTAAGATCTAGGAAGAAATTATCGCGGGTTTTTGAAATTCGAAAAGATAGCGAGGTTCAAATTATACTATTACAAGAGAGCCACTTGGAAAGAACGAAATGAAGGAAATGTTTCGAAAAATTAAGATGGGTACAGGAAGTTCTATGCTCAGAACAGAGAGGGAGTACCAGGGGGGTTGCTATAATAATTAAGAGTAATAAAGAAATAAGAGTAGTTAAGTTTGAAACTGATTTGTCAGGAAGGTGGTTAGTGGCAACCCTCTTAGTTCAAGGTAGGCCTCTGGTATGTGCGGTGTATTACGGTCCTAATAACGATAATCCAGAAGCTCTGGAAAAACTTGAGTCCTGTCTATTGGAGACGACAGCCCCCATTATATTAGGGGGTGATTTTAATTTAGTATTGAATAAAGGATTGGATAGGACCTCAAAAGTTAAATATACTAATCCACCAAAAACATTTTCTAGATTGATAAGCATTATGAAAGAATTTAATTTAGTCGATATCTGGCGTATTAAAAATAATGAGGTGAGGGAGTTTACATTTTATAGCAAAAAATACAGGCACCACTCCCGTATAGATTATTTCTTATTAGATCAGGAGCTTAGCGGGGAGGTGGTGGAGGCGAGCCACATGCCAGCAATAGTGTCGGATCTTTCTGCTGTGATGTTATCACTAGGTTTTCATCAAAAAGAACAGAATAGAAGGTGGACTCTACATAGGACGTTACTTCTAGATGAGAATGTGGCTAGAGACCTGAGGGAAAAATCGGAGGATTTCTTTTGTGCTAACAAGGGCTCGGCAGAAGAGCATATAATATGGGATGCTTTTAAAGCATATTTAAGAGGGGTCCTAAAATCCATTATGACAGGGAAAAGTAGAGCGGAGAAACAGCAAAGGGAGATAGAATGGAAGAAATTAAGAAAAAAGAAGAAGAACTACAGAAGG
This sequence comes from Calotriton arnoldi, assembly GCA_963921515.1. NCBI lineage: Eukaryota > Metazoa > Chordata > Amphibia > Caudata > Salamandridae > Calotriton > Calotriton arnoldi. The sequence continues at coordinate 382,667 of CAWUFW010005455.1, forward strand.
CGTCTATAGAAGGGTCAGATAGAGTTCAAAGTTTGAGTAAAGAGCTTGAGGGATTACAGGTGGAATTTCGGGTGCAGCTTGATAAAAAATCACTGGATAGGTGGAAGACGAGTAAACTCCAACATTTTGCTTACGGAGAAAAATGTGGATCATTATTAGCCTGGAAGGCGAAGGTAGACAAGGCTAGAAACACAATTCGCGAGTTAATTAGTAGAGAAGCTGGTGAGCTATTAACTGTTAACTCAGATATATGCAGAGAGGCCTGTAGCTTTATGAAAGATCTTTATAGAGAGGACATTAAACCTGGCCAAGAAGAGATAAAGGAGTGATTGGGATTGACGACATTACCACGTTTAACTATAGAGCAACAGAAAGTTTTAGAAGGAGAGATTAAGGAGGAGGAGATAAGAGTTCAGTGTAAGAAAATGGTTAACGGAAAGGCAGCAGGACCAGACGGTCTACCAATTGAGCTCTTTTCTTGTATTATTGAAACAGTAACCCCTATTTTACAATCATTATTTAATGAGATATATATCAATGGAAAGAAAGTTCCTAAATCATGGCTAGAGGCCACAGTCACTTTGATTTTGAAACCGAATAAGGATCCACAGAAAGTGGATTCTTATAGGCCGATATCTTTATTGAATGCGGATTATAAGATTTTTTCCGGAATTATAGCATCTAGGGTAGCCAAGGTAGTACATGAGATTATTCATTCTAATCAAAGGGGCTTCATACCAGGGAGGCAGTTGAATGAATTAACCTTTCAGTTATTGGGAGTTATGGATATCGCGGTGGCTCAGAACTTACCCTTGACTATAGTGGCCGTAGATGCTGCCAAAGCATTTGATCAGGTACATTGGCCCTATCTTTGGGAGGCTTTGATAAGTTTCGTCTTTCCGCAAAATATGGTTACGGCAGTAAAAAACTTATATAGTGGTCCTAAAGCTAGGGTTTTGATAAACGGGGGGCTGTCATAGTGGTTCGAAATTTTTAGAGGGACCAGGCAGGGCTGCCCTTTGTCCCCACTCCTTTTTAACATATATATCGAGCCATTAGCCAACTTGATTAGGATGGATGCTGATATTCTCCCTTTTAAAACACAGGGTTTAGAAGTTAAACTAGCATTATATGCAGACGATATGTTGCTGTACACGAGAAACCCGCAAGAGGCAATTCCAAACTTGATGAGGAAGGCAGAGAGGTTTGGTGCAATTTCTGGGTATAAAGTAAACGTAGAAAAAACTGAGATTATGGCCTGGAATCAGGATATGGTAAATGATGTGGTCAAAACCCAAATACGGTATTTGGGAGTTTTAATAACTCAAAAAATGGAAGATATTACAAAAATAAATTGGAGGAGGGTTAGTCAGGAAGTAACCAGACTACTTTCGAAATGGGCGAACCTACCTCTGAATATTTATGGAAGGGTAAACCTTATAAAAATGATTATACTTCCAAAGGTGACATTTCTTTTTAACACCATTCCGTTAGTCTTTCAGAAGCAGGCTATAGCAAAACTTCAGGGGAAAATAGGAAGTTTCATTTGGGCATCAAAAGGACCGAGAATTTCGTGGAAAAAGTTGTGTAGGAGGCTTGAAATTGGAGGATTGGCGTTGCCAGATATATTGGTTTACTGCTATGCTATTCAATTCAAGAATGTTCGTATGCTTGCTAATAGAACAGATAACTCAATGATAGGATTACTCTTTGAGGCAATGTTAATGGATGTCCCGCAAGCTCAAACTCATTTCCTTTTCAAATACGTAAATCCAAAGTTTTTTAGAAAGGTGAGGCTTAAGGGTTTGAGGTCTGCATTATACACATGGATGTATGTCTGTAAAACTCTGAGAGTTCCATATTTTTCATCATGGGCACCCATTTGGGACTCGCCTGGCACCCCGGAGTGCTTGAGGGACCAACTAAGTCAGCCATTGAAAGCAGGGGGGATAAGCTATTGGGCAGATCTTAAGGTTGGCACAAATTTGATGAGCTGGGAAGCATTATCTAACTGTACTAATGGCATGCTGACTAGGTTTAAATATTATCAACTCACTTCTTGGTGGGCAACTCAAGAGTGGGTAGAGGAGGAGGAATCCAAATTTGATCAAGTAATGAGAACAGATCAGTGGGAAAAGGAAACATCCTTTTGGTATTGGGCTTTTTGGAGATGGGTGTGAAAATTGAGACCGAAATTCTAAAATTGTGGGTTGAAGAGCTGAATGGTGAGGATCTGACACATATTTGGAGCAATTCTTTCAGTATATTAAGACAAGTAGTAAAGCCCGCATCACTGAAACGAAATCATTTATTTACTACTTATAGAGTTTATTGGTCCCCAGCAAAGCTCTTCAAAATCACGGGTAATACCTATACGTGCCCTAGGTGTATGTCAGTAGCTGCCGACGATATACACTTGTTTATGTCATGCCCAGTAATAGCCCCATTTTGGAATTCAATATGCGACTTTGTTGAAGAGATCATTGGTACTCGTAATATAGTAAACCTGTGTGTAATCTTTTTTGGTCTTATTTTGGGACAAGATGTGCGAATCACAACAGTCGAATCAAAGTTTCTGTTCTATGTAATTCTATTGGCAAGGCGTGAGATTTGCAAGTTAAGGAAATCTGAAAACCCCCCACTGTTTTCTGAATGCCTTAGAAATGTTATATATATATCTGTATCAGACATGGCATGTGATCCAAAAAGCAGAGAAAGAATTTGGGCTCCATTGTTAAGGTGGAGAGAGAAGGAAACGTGAGTCCTATGATTATGTCACCTGTACTGTCGGCCATGGTATCTCCTATCCTTGGGTAGTCTCGGTTGTTAAGGAGATGGAAGTGGAAACAGTAGCACGCTTGCGGGTCAATACTCATCCCATTCCTCCTAAGGTTAACGGTCTGGTTCCCCTTTGTAAGACCTGGAGGGTGTGGAGGTTAGCCCGGCAAGAAATAAGGCAAAATGAGGACAAAAAAAAAAACATTTGCACAACCGAACACAGGACACAAGTGCACCCGCTTGTGGCCAAGAAATGAACCATACGCATCTGGCAAAGCACGAAACAGGGACATGATAATGCACAAGTACCAACCCACAGCCCTGATGGGGTAGCAATGCACGTATGGCAGGGATCCAGATAGGCCGTGACACACACATTGGCCTACAAATCAAGACTCAACACAGTTGGAGACAAGTGAAAGTGCGGAAACTTTATCAACAAGTGCGTGTCAGTACAGCCAAGAGAAGTGCCACGACATGCAGAACAATGCAGCAGCATGTCTGAATGAGGAATGTTGGAAAGCGCCCATGTCCACCCCGGGGGAGTCCATCACCAACACAAGTCAGTGCCAACCCGCGTTGGTTGTCCGCGCATGGATCAGGAGTCCAGGCCAATGCAGCCATGTCCACTGTCATCTTGGGACATGTGACCAGATCCTCAACATGCAACCAGGCGTCGGGACACATGCAATGGGTCACATCCAGTTGTGGCTGCAGGTACCGTGTCACTCGTCCATGAACGCGAGTGCAGCAGCATAGGCCAACATTTCCAATGAGAGATCGTTGTCCTCCACATCTAACATGTCGGCGACGTAATCCATCAGCTGTCCCGGACAGATGTGCTGACTCCAACCCCTGGCCCCAATTTGCACCAAAGCCCAATCGGGAAGCGGCTCAATGTGGTCACTGCACACGACGACTCGTGCAATCTCCCAGGTCCAGTTGCCAGCATGCATGCCAAACATCCAGGCATGCCATAAATGGGCATCACGGTGACACTCCTGGTCGTGGGCCAACAGGGGGCGCACACACACGTCAAAATCCAGGTCAGCTAACGTCACATTGGAGAGGCAGACATCCATGGTCCACTCGAATATGCACGAGCGACAATGCAACACAGGCTGCACGCAGGTGACGTTTGCAAGGTGGAAGCCCAGCCGGTAACTGATCCACAGCACTGCCAACGGCAGTGTCCCCAGTACATGCAGCAGACGTGCACGGTACAGGTCCACGTGACTGGAGATGAGCATGTGTCTGGGATGGTCTGCCATTGCGTCAGTGGCTCTGCTTGAAGCAGCACTGGCTTGCCCTGCGCCAGTCCTGTGGATGAAATGGCACAGCTCGGAGCAATGAGCAGTGTCTGTGTGCAACGGCTGCAGACCTGGGGTGGGGTGGGAGTACGTGTGAAGGCCATATCACGCACGCTAACTACGACCAAGGACTCCTGCGTGTGGGATGCGTACACGTTGGTCTCATGTCGGGCAGTGCGTAGTGTGGGAGTCGCAAGCAAATGCTATTGTATCTGTCAGGGGGTGCTGGCCACATGCAAGTTCCAGCTCGGAGCTGCAGATGTACTACCGCCTGATAGTTTAGACAAAGGACCTTTCATCCCTACAGTAACTTCACCATCTGCATGCATACAGGAGTTGTACAGAGGCCTCTTGTGGGTGTGGTGGGATGTCTGCGACCCAGGGAATCATGGATGATATGCCCAACACGTGGCACATGAGAGGCCTCACTGTGTGTTACGTTGCCTCACAGCTGCTCCTCCCTCCCACGAGCCCCCACACTTGGGTGCGCTGCGCTGTTGTACCAGGTGCACTCATACGGCACACCATTGTAATGCCTGTCCGCGCATGTCCAGCGGCATGCCAACAACACCGTGAAGCTGGCCTTTGAGGGTGTGTGGCCACGTGAGTGTAGGCCAATGGTCCGGACAGGGCGGACACAGGTGTACAGTCCTTGGCTGGCTGTGATCGCGCTGCGATAGAGGCTAGGCAACTGACTTATGCATTCGCAGGACTGATACACATAATACTTGGCATGCATGTGCCAAGACCCCGAGCGGTCTTGTGCTCCTACATTTCCCCGTACGTGCGTGCCCGCTCTCCTGGTGCATGCAACATTGCAACATCAACTACTGTGGCCCTGGTGGCGACAATACCCCAACACAGAGACACACTTACCGCACTTCCTGCTGAAGGCCAGACCGGAGCCACGTCCTGATCCCCCTGCCGAATCAGCACACCCCTGCGCTGACCTGACGTACGCCGGACCAGTACACGCCGCATGTGCATGCAGGGGGGGCGGGCGAAGCTACATGTCCAAGGTCTCAGCCACTGCTGAGGTGACATGCTACCGTCCGCTGAAGACAGCACACTGTGATGTTGCAGGGCTCGGGCACATCATGCTGACATAATGACCACACGGACACACTTGCTTAGATGGTGGGAATGGCTACGGGCACGTGCACCCGGCCACTTTTATTAGCAGGCTCACATGTCGAGTGACACCTGTGTTGGATGTGTGTGGGGGGGTGTGCACACCAGCCGTCAAGGAGTGCCTGGTGCAGTCAAAAAACGACAACAGTGGACATCGTTAAGGACACACCCATTCAACCATAAAGGCCCCATTACTTGTGCTGCACAGAGTTAGTGGCCCCGGATGCACAGCGTCCTGCACGGGCCTACCGCCACGGACCGCTGACTTGCGGTGCACTGGGGCAGGGCCACGAGAGCAGAGCAGCTTTCCGTAGATGACAAAGGGGGTTGTCGCGGAGTGTCTCGGTGGACAGTGGAAGGTGTACCCCCAGGGCATGATGCAGAGGGCAGAATCACGCTGAAACAGTCACTATGGTGGAGGTGAATGGAACAGACACATGTCTGACACCAAGTCCGGTCCAGCCAGGTGATGATGCAGACAACCCCCAGGCCATAGACTCAGACGCCACCAAAGTCCAACCAGAAAGTGCCCATGAGTCATTGCGCACAGAGTTAGTGGCACCAGTGCTGATAGGGGATGCCGCCTGCGATGAGGCATGTCCAATGGTGTGGACTCCTCCACATCTTACCCAAGACACAGTTCCACATGTGTGAACTACTCGACCGCAGTGTAGGCCGGAAGCAGCGGTCAGCAGGGGCCATTCACCGAGTGTCGCCGGCATACGTTGGATGGTCCCACCGGCCTGCGTAGTTCAGGTTCAGTGGCACCACGGTACGCGGACTTGCGGTGAACAGGGTTGATGGCACCAGGTCAGTTGTTGCTAGTGTTCGGTCACCTCCGTGACAAGGATCCTGCTTTCATCCGGACTGAGCCGCATCTTCCTCTTACTCCTCTCCGTGCGTTCACTTGTATGGACTCTGCCATTCATGAATCACGACTAAGTGCTGGATGTGGGACCTACTGGAGCGCAGTGTAGGCCTGAGCCAGTAGCCTGCAGGGGCCCACAAACACGTGTCGCCGGCTTGCGAAGCAGACTTTTGCTTCACTGATCGGAGGGAGTTCAGTGATGTGGCCGCTGCCACGGATTTGGGGTCACTGCCATTCAAGACTCAGGACACAGTTCCATATGTGGGACCTACTGGAGCGCAGTGTAGGCCTGAGCCCTCATCCACGTGTCGCCGGCTTGCGTTGAACAGGGTTAGTGGCACCATGTGTCGCTGGCTTGCGTTGAACAGGGTTAGTGGCACCACGTGTCGCCGGCTTGTGTTGAACAGGGTTAGTGGCACCACGTGTCGCCGACTTGCGTTGAACAGGGTTAGTGACACCACGTGTCGCAGGCCTGCGATGCAGAACTATGCTTCACTGATCGAAGGGAGTATAGTGCTGTGGACGCTGCCACGGACTTGAGGTCACTGCCATTCAAGACTCAGGACACAGTTCCACATGTGGGACCTACTGGGCCGAAGAGGACGCCGGTGGAGTATGTCAATGAGAAAGGAGTAATGTGGGCCAGCGTCGTGGGGGCCAGCGATGGTCTGCGGAGGCTGCAGAGGTCACGGGACTGGGGCTTGGAGCTTGCACCGGCACGTGGTGGGCCCTCTTTGACACACGCCGGTGTAGGCAGGTGAGCGGAGCCTCGTTGGTGCACTGGGGCAGGCATGACGGGTCTGGGGACCAGCGGCCCGGGGTGCAGCAGGCGCACAGGGACCCAGGCCCCGCCGCACTCAGCGCCGGACTCGTGGCGGACTGAGAGGCGCCGCCCTGGCAGACGCGTTGTCCATTCCGAATGAGAACCACGCCCAGTGCGACAGGCTTTTTGTTCACACCCCTACGCAGGCCTGGCGTACGCAGGTCCAACCCACTCCGCCCACGCATGCAGGGGGGGACGTAATGTGCGACATTTCCGCGTTCTGCCCCACAGCCTGTGGGGATATGGTAGCGTCCACTGGCCACTACACTCCATGCACCAGCAGTTAATCTCCACATGGCCATTTCCGTGGTTTGCACACTGTAGTCTGTCCGGCACCTCCACGCCACACCTGGCATTGGGTAGGTTCACATTCCTTAGTCACTTGCCGCTCTCGCACATGCCTGCTCCATGCCTCTCCTCACATCCTGCTATTGTGTGTCTGTGGTGCCATGCCGTGGCTGGGTTGTGGGCATGGCAAGGCCAAGTTTCCAATGGAGTCGTGTTGTTGTGTCTGGTCGGTTGGCATGTTGTGTGGCATGTTGAATGTAGTTGTGCTGCGTGCCCATTGCCAGTGTCGTGAGTTGCATGACTGTGAGCTGGAGGTGTGTGGTGTGTTCATTTTGGACTTACCAACGAGCACTGCATTTCCATGTGTGCCATCCTGGGAGCGCTGGGTGATGATGGACTGTCGGGAGATGTGAGAATCATGCACTCTGCCTGGGGTCTTGGCCACGACATTGTTGATGAGTCCCGGGTGGTCCACTATTACCTGCACATTAATGGGATGCGTGTGCTTTCTGTTGTGGTAGTTGTGTGCAGTGTCGGCAGGGGGCACGAGTGGTACATGTGTGCAGTTGATTGGCCCGACACGTGAGGGAATCCAGCTATGGTGTAGAGGCCTTGCTTGGTCTCCAGCTGCTCCTGCGCAGTGTGGGTGAAGTGAAGGTGCTGGGGTACCAGGCTAATGATGGCATCCAGGACAGGTGTGATGACCTTGGATGGGGCTGGCTGTGTAACTCCTCCGACTCTGGCAGTTGTGGGTTGGATGGTACCAGAGGCCGACATGTGCAGCGCAGCAGGCAGCTCTGTCTGCGGAGGGATGTTGGTTGTCCGTTGGGTTGGTACCGTCAGCAGGTGGGGGATGTGGGTCAGGATGCGGGGGATGGTTGTCCTTTTGGGCCTGTAGTGAGCAATGTCCTCCTCTGGCGTTGGGTCTGGGCGGCAGGTGCGTTTCAGGTGGATCCGCTGTCTTCCGTACGCTGCCTCTGTGGTGTTCCGGGGGGGGGGGGGCGGGACGGGTCCTGGGGGTGGTGGCGGGCCTGGGGTGGGTGGCGGTGGGTGTTGTGGCCCTCATGGGTCTCGGAGCTGCATGATCATTGTCTCCATGGCATCTGTGGGTCTTCAGATGTGGCTCTTGGCTGGACTCCCTTTCATGCTGCAGGTAGTCGTCCTGCTTAAAACCAGCAAAAGGCAGGTGTTAAATACCTGCTGCTACCGCGGCTTATCGCGTGGTTTTGACTCGCATCGCAGATCTGGCAGTTCGTTGTGAAAGTGGTGTTGTGGTTTTTTCGTGTGTTTTTGCACGGGAACGCCTACTCTGCATCTCATTAGGGTTAGTTGGTGGTGTCCACCATGGGGGTAAATTTTGGGGCAGTTATCGCGGGAATACTGGCGATGTCTGCAGTTTGCACCCGCTTGTGAATGGGGTGTTGAATCTATCTCCACTTTTGATGCGTTAAGGTGGGGATAACTCGGAGATAAGTCCTTGTGAATATACCCCTAAATGATGATCTGAGATTTTTTTGTACCATTGTTTTTTCTTTTTTGTAAGCAGTGTCCAATATCTCCTATTTTTGTGGTTTCTTCATACTTGCTATCTGTGTGACTATGGATATGAAACCCAAGGATGTACTCAAAAGCTATTTAACCTTTAAAAACTGGACACAATTTATAAAAGTGACATTTGTGTATATTAATCGTGGTTTCCCTAATCGATCATTGAATTCACAAAATAGTTAATGTAAACAGTGCGGAAAAAAGAGAAATTTGTGACGAAGTTTAGAATATATAACTTTTTTCATTAAAGGCCAATTTATGAAAGTAACATTCTGTTATGTTCCAATCGAAGGGAACTTTAAAGACACTTATGTTAAATTAGTTTGAATCATCAAAATAATATTTTGTACCAGTTTGAACCAGTCAAGTCGTTATTCTTTGGGCGATACACAGGACGATTAATATATACTTAGTAATAGAAAAATCATCATGAAACTTCACAAACATGATTCTCATGTCATATAATACACTAGAAAACCAAAGAATTCAATCACTGTTGTGTTTTTTTTTAAGCCAAACACATACATACCTAGGGCCATATTTATCATTTTTCATGAAGCACAATGCAGCAAGACCCCTTGCTGCGCTGCGTGAAGGGGAGAGGGCAGGAATGCGCCATATCTATCAAGATATGGCCCATTTCTGCTCTCTCCTTGTGCTTTCACACTTTTGGATGCCTAGATTGTTTTTGTGTCGGAAGGGACACCTTCCTGCACAACAATAATCCTTTGAGGCTTTTTCCATTTTCTGCTGTGCTGGAAAATGCAGCACACATAGAAAGAGGAAAAAATAAGAAGAAATAAAGATATTCTCCTCGTTATGCCTCCTGTCAGACACGGATTCACATAAAAGAGGTGGTCTGTGAATGGAGCGAGCTTCGCATTCCATTACAGATTCTGCCAAGCCTCCCTGCTCTCCCGTTGTGCCTCCTTACCTGGTTCTTGCTGCGAAGTCGTCGGGGCGGGAGACGTCTCCGACGCTGTCCTTCGTTGTCGGAAGGAGTTTCTCCTTCCGAGTCACAGGAATCTTCTTCAGGGTTGCCCCTTTTCACGTTGGTGTTTCCCTCACCGGCAGTCTCCTCTGCTCCCCTGCTGGTCCTGGGCTGGCCCTGGGCAGTTGGTGTTCATTTTGGCTACTGATACGCTGCAAAACAAAAAGAAAGGAGTATATTGAAAAACAATCCCAGCCTTCTGAAACTTCACGGTAGGATCGTGATATTTGTTAACTTGTCAATAATACTTATCTGATCATGTTGTAGTATCCTTGAAGGGTGGTTCTAGTTCTTCTTGGGGTGTGTAGCAATTTCTTCAAAGAGCTGAAAAACACAGATATCAGTGTATTAGTAATTCCCAGAGTTTAGGGATTTAATATTATTTATTAAATCTGACCCAGCACCTTTTGTGTAGCATTTTGTTTTCCTTCAATCTACCCTGTCTTGGGAAATATGTTTTTGGGTTTTTCCCTAACACACAGGAGATATATATATATATACATACAATTTTTGGGTCTTATGGATATTGCGGAGGTGTTCACTTAGGTGAAGATCCCACACTTTCCATGCTATTATGTCTATGGTTAATCAGCCTTTACATTAATACCTAAGCGATACAAAAGGGGATGATGGACGGAACGTTTGAGCCAATCAAACACTCACCCCCAGTCAACTGATCTGGGTTTAATCCATCATCATTCTTTAGCTCACTCCACCACCCCAGTTCAGACATGGCCATATGCAAATCAGTCTGACCCTGTGCCTCATGGGAACAGTCCAGCCCGAACTGCCAAGCCATGTCTTCCCTGGACCGGAAACAAGCATCCTAGGACCGGTTTCTGGCATTTCAGCCGTCATCAGCCAGGCTTGCTTGAATCCAGTGGCAAAGTGAGCAAGGGACCCACGTCTGGGCATACCCCCGCCAACTTAGGGCGACCAAAGCGATACAAAAGGGGATGATGGACGGAACGTTTGAGCCAATCAAACACTCACCCCCAGTCAACTGATCTGGGTTTAATCCATCATCATTCTTTAGCTCACTCCACCACCCCAGTTCAGACATGGCCATATGCAAATCAGTCTGACCCTGTGCCTCATGGGAACAGTCCAGCCCGAACTGCCAAGCCATGTCTTCCCTGGACCGGAAACAAGCATCCTAGGACCGGTTTCTGGCATTTCAGCCGTCATCAGCCAGGCTTGCTTGAATCCAGTGGCAAAGTGAGCAAGGGACCCACGTCTGGGCATACCCCCGCCAACTTAGGGCGACCAAAGCGATACAAAAGGGGATGATGGACGGAACGTTTGAGCCAATCAAACACTCACCCCCAGTCAACTGATCTGGGTTTAATCCATCATCATTCTTTAGCTCACTCCACCACCCCAGTTCAGACATGGCCATATGCAAATCAGTCTGACCCTGTGCCTCATGGGAACAGTCCAGCCCGAACTGCCAAGCCATGTCTTCCCTGGACCGGAAACAAGCATCCTAGGACCGGTTTCTGGCATTTCAGCCGTCATCAGCCAGGCTTGCTTGAATCCAGTGGCAAAGTGAGCAAGGGACCCACGTCTGGGCATACCCCCGCCAACTTAGGGCGACCAAAGCGATACAAAGGGGATGATGGACGGAACGTTTGAGCCAATCAAACACTCACCCCCAGTCAACTGATCTGGGTTTAATCCATCATCATTCTTTAGCTCACTCCACCACCCCAGTTCAGACATGGCCATATGCAAATCAGTCTGACCCTGTGCCTCATGGGAACAGTCCAGCCCGAACTGCCAAGCCATGTCTTCCCTGGACCGGAAACAAGCATCCTAGGACCGGTTTCTGGCATTTCAGCCGTCATCAGCCAGGCTTGCTTGAATCCAGTGGCAAAGTGAGCAAGGGACCCACGTCTGGGCATACCCCGCCAACTTAGGGCGACCAAAGCGATACAAAAGGGGATGATGGACGGAACGTTTGAGCCAATCAAACACTCACCCCCAGTCAACTGATCTGGGTTTAATCCATCATCATTCTTTAGCTCACTCCACCACCCCAGTTCAGACATGGCCATATGCAAATCAGTCTGACCCTGTGCCTCATGGGAACAGTCCAGCCCGAACTGCCAAGCCATGTCTTCCCTGGACCGGAAACAAGCATCCTAGGACCGGTTTCTGGCATTTCAGCCGTCATCAGCCAGGCTTGCTTGAATCCAGTGGCAAAGTGAGCAAGGGACCCACGTCTGGGCATACCCCCGCCAACTTAGGGCGACCAAGCGATACAAAAGGGGATGATGGACGGAGCGTTTGAGCCAATCAAACACTCACCCCCAGTCAACTGATCTGGGTTTAATCCATCATCATTCTTTAGCTCACTCCACCACCCCAGTTCAGACATGGCCATATGCAAATCAGTCTGACCCTGTGCCTCATGGGAACAGTCCAGCCCGAACTGCCAAGCCATGTCTTCCCTGGACCGGAAACAAGCATCCTAGGACCGGTTTCTGGCATTTCAGCCGTCATCAGCCAGGCTTGCTTGAATCCAGTGGCAAAGTGAGCAAGGGACCCACGTCTGGGCATACCCCCGCCAACTTAGCCTGGCTGATGACGGCTGAAATGCCAGAAACCGGTCCTAGGATGCTTGTTTCCAGTCCAGGGAAGACATGGCTTGGCAGTTCGGGCTGGACTGTTCCCATGAGGCACAGGGTCAGACTGATTTGCATATGGCCATGTCTGAACTGGGGTGGTGGAGTGAGCTAAAGAATGATGATGGATTAAACCCAAATCAGTTGACTGGGGGTGAGTGTTTGATTGGCTCAAACGTTCCGTCCATCATCCCCTTTGTATCGCTTTGTTCGCCCTAAGTTGGCGGGGGTATGCCCAGACGTGGGTCCCTTGCTCACTTTGCCACTGGATTCAAGCAAGCCTGGCTGATGACAGCTGGAATGCCAGAAACCGGTCCTAGGATGCTTGTTTCCGGTCCAGGGAAGACATGGCTTGGCAGTTCGGGCTGGACTGTTCCCATGAGGCACAGAGTCAGACTGATTTGCATATGGCCATGTCTGAACTGGGGTGGTGGAGTGAGCTAAAGAATGATGATGGATTAAACCCAGATCAGTTGACTGGGGTGAGTGTTTGATTGGCTCAAACGTTCCGTCCATCATCCCCTTTGTATCGCTTTGTTCGCCCTAAGTTGGCGGGGTATGCCCAGACGTGGGTCCCTTGCTCACTTTGCCACTGGATTCAAGCAAGCCTGGCTGATGACGGCTGGAATGCCAGAAACCGGTCCTAGGATGCTTGTTTCCGGTCCAGGGAAGACATGGCTTGGCAGTTCGGGCTGGACTGTTCCCATGAGGCACAGAGTCAGACTGATTTGCATATGGCCATGTCTGAACTGGGGTGGTGGAGTGAGCTAAAGAATGATGATGGATTAAACCCAGATCAGTTGACTGGGGTGAGTGTTTGATTGGCTCAAACGTTCCGTCCATCATCCCCTTTTGTATCGTTTACATTAATACCTAACATTTTCTTTCCTATAGACACTAAAGGTTCGATTATTATTCTAAGTATTTATTTCTTTGATTTCCTTGTAAGAGGGATGTTAATCAGGTACAACAATTCTACATCTATGACCAGTTGACGTTAACTGTTATACCTGTATCTGATTGAAGAATACTCATTATATGATTATTTCACTTAGAGAGAACCTGCACTCAAATTCCTGAGGATAAGGGACCAGACGTGCAAATTGTGATCAACTCCTTCTCCCTTTTCTTGTTTTGTTTTCCCCTCTTCCCCGCATGCACCTCATTGGCTTTCACTTCGTTGGGCTAATCTGGTGAGTGAGGAAAGTTGGGATCCAGCATCGGTCCTTCCACCTTGCTCCTGCGGAAATACCTGGTGAGTCCGCACCTCCCCTGGGAAGGTCTAGAAATTTGACCCATTCCCAGGTCTACCACTCATGGTAAATCTGGGAATGTGCCAAAATCCATGGGCGGAGGCACCGGAACACCCATGCCCCATCCCATGGAACGCAGAGTAAAGCAAGGCCACGACTTGGCCTGCCTTGCGTTACTCCGGATTTACCAAGTCACACAGGGCCATGCAAGGTGGCCTTGGTTGGCTTGGTAAATCACATTCTAGGTTTTGTGTCACCCTGCATACCCTTGCGTGGTACATGGGCGAAGCAAAACCTTTGATAAATCTGCCCCATAGTGTCCACCTTTATCCTACAATGTTGTGATCATTCCTAAAACACATTAGAGGGGTAGTCCACATGACCCTAATAAAACCTGGGCTTAACATGATATTTAAGAAACAGGGTTCTCTGTGGGGATAAATTAGCAATATAAACCTATAATCACAATACTATTATTGTATTGGCCCCGCCACGCTATTTAGCTCAAAAGATTACTTTAACACGATGTTGCACATAAACCTTCACCAACAACCATCATAACTTATTAAATATATTGGAAACAACATCAATAATGTATGTTGCATTACATTCACAGAACTTTTATTGTTTCAGTCTTTGAAAACATTAGTACACTTTTTCTGAAGTCCAAGGCACACTATACTCCTTGTTGTTGCATTATATTGTAAGGTGTCCACTTTTTCTCTCATTATGTGGTCGAACCTATAGATAACACGGCCTGCAGCATAATGTCCTTTGTTGCTTTCTTAGTAGGTGGTCATGCTCCTGTTCTTGAATGGCGACGTGTTTCAGCATCTAGGTACTGGCCTCATCAGGACTACAACAAGGTCAAATGTCCATCCATACACTACAATCAGTGGTCAACAATAGCAAATCAATATAAAAATCACTTTCCAACATAGGAAATACACAGCTCATGTTGTCTTGAGGCATGTTAATGATATATTAAACCAGAACCTACAGTGAGTCAGACCTACTTTCTCCACAAAGAAGTCTAATGCCAACACACCAACGCCACGGATCACCTCATCATGTACTGTACATGCACAAAGTTCCCACGTCGATACACCTCAAAATGTTCACATTAATGTGAGGGGAACCATAATGAGATCTGGCTAAAAGCATGCTAGAAGATGACCTTACACAACCACAGGGGTGTGAGTATGTTGTTGCGTAAGATCACCTTCATTAACATCACTGCGTGCCTCAAGACAACATGAACTGTTTATTTTATTGTGACAACATGAGCTGTGTATTTTATTGTTGTAGGTCTGATGAGGCCAGTACCTACAGAAATTCAAGAAGAGGAGCATGACCACCTACTTACAATGCAACAAATGACATTGTGCTGGAGGATACAAAACCATTATTTGGAATATAGATATACCTCTAAGCCATGTGGTTGTAGTCGGCTTTGAGAGGCCATCTTCTGATGCTGTCTGGAAAGGCTGGTGCTGTGGTCCCACTTTGAAGAATTCAAGCTGCAAAGGATGGAGATTGTGACTGCATCCGCCACACATCTGAACAGTCAACAGCTTTCTTGCAGTTAAACTGCAGTTCTTAGCCTGCCCTGCTATATCTTTGGGCAATGAGGAAATGATAAACTGTTGAACCAAGCTGCCAACTGAAACCAATGAAAGCATTGAAAGCATTTGAGCTAACTGCACATAAGTATATTCCTGTCTACACTTATAGAACAATGGGGGCAGTAATAGTGGGAATATTTGCTCTAGTGGATGTTTAACAAAAAGGAAATGGTTGTGGCATCTCACAAAAGGATGCACTGTTATGTAACCTGATGTGTGGAATTAACTGACATGAACAGCATCATGTTCTCCTATGAGATTAAAAGTACTTTTATTTCCATAAAGACAAGCATTAGGCTGAACAGTACCTTATTGTGTTATTTGATGGATTATTGAGTTCTGACTTCTTGCCCCCTACATGAAATCCCTGAGAAGCCTGCAGTCGCGAGGTACCCTGAGAGTCCAGTGAATGAAAGGGTTGTACCTAGCCTAGTTGCAAAGCTAAAGTAGGATGGGCTCAACAATAACAGTGGCAAATTACCTCACTCACGTCTGTGAGGTAACCCCTATAACCTCACTCACGTCTGTGAGGTAACCCCTATCTGTTCTGTGCCCTCCCACCCCAAATGGAGGTTGGCACTAGCATCACCCTAAAACATTCTGAGCACATCCCAAAAACACCAGGTCCATAATTAAGTGGCCAAACATTGAATCTCTTGGTAATCTCACACGGCCCATTAAACTACTTGAATCCCTTTCAGAGATTTTACCAAAGAAGATGTGTTCCAGGGCTCGGCACACAGCTGTATGTAACTACAGGTGGGAATTTTAATTGCATGCGTGTGTATGTGTGGGGGTGGATGGTTGTGCCTTTGTGTATGGGTATGCGTGTGGTTGCAGACAGAATTCTCAGACATCACTGGGGTCTTCCCTTTGCTTAACCCAGGTCGTGCCCTGTGTTCTTTGAAGAGGGCACAGTCGCAGGCCATGCCCTGTGCAAGATGTACACAGGTCATTATAGCTAGCCTTGATGACATGGGTAAAGTCATGAGCAGTACTTTGCAAAAGAATTAAGCTTAGATAGCTACCTTAATTGGCAAGTTTCAGAGTTTATTGGGTTTGATATTTTGATTCATAAGCTTAACCTCACATAACATTTCCTAGCTAATTTCAAATGCTTTTCTACAGATTTACTGGCAAAGTGGCACAGAGGCACAACTGAATAATCCACTTTGAAAATATTTCACAATCATATATCGTAAAAGGGTGTGTTAACAACCACATGCGATTTTAGACTAAACATCTGAACAAAAGGAAATGGTGGTTATAAAGGTGTGATACAAACAAGCAAATGAACACCAAAGTAGGTCATCCTGAGAAGAAAGATGCTTGAATGAGTGCAATGCTAAGAAATGAGACCTAATTCACAGCACTGTTGCACTGCAATAAACAACTGAAGCAGCATCCAATCCTGATGACACAGCTTGTGTGTGAGAATGGTGCTTTCTGCAATTTCAAAGCAATTGGTACTTTATACTATTGCAAAAAGTCACCTCGGGTATAAACTGCATGGCCTCGCTTCAGTGAAAGCAATATGGCTATTAACTGTTGAAAAGAAGGTTACTCAGTCTCAGTTAAAGACTTCACCCAAAACTCACCTCTTTCTCCACCTGCCCCCAAAACACTGCTGATTTACAGAATAGGTAAAGGGGCAGATTCACAAAGATTTTACTCTGATTAGGTGTGCCTTACTTTTGTTCTCCTGACTCACTCAGTGCCAGAAGTACAGTACTCAGATCCTGTTTTTTAAGCAGATCACTTTAGCAGATCCCTTTTACATGGATGAAAGACGTAATGGTTAAGAAATGATCCACTCTCCCAAAAAACATAACTAAGGTCGCAAATGCATTTTAGTAGATCAAGCACTTTTATTAACTCCCCTTTACACACACGCACACCCACACATGCCCACACACTGACTGAACTTTGCTAACTCTCAAAAGATTATACAACGAATGTCTTTAAAATCAAACAACAACAGGGCACTCTAAGTTGATGACTACCCATATTCATTCTCTAGGTAAGTGTCCCACTGAATGTCACTGGTTTGTTTTCTTCTCCTCAGGTAGCTGATATAATATTTCCCCAATTCCATGGATGACTGTATCCCTTTCGAAAGTAAACCTTTAGCTAAAGTAATGGACCTTGAGCATGGAAACTTTGCACTGCATCTCTAAGGTCTTCTGGCATTCATGATTCGAAATGACTACTCTGGACTAGTCACAGGGGTCAGTGCAATCAATGATTACACAATTGTCTCCCACCTTTTTACAACTAGTTTGCAGCGATACAAGAGTTGAGTCCTAGTCATGAGACAACTAGACAACTGTAACACTGTCCATAAATGACTCTAGAAAAGACTATCCATTAGATTGAAAAGACAATAGAATCATGTAGCAATGTATGTCTGATTCCTTGGAAATGCAACCATCCTACACCAGCCTTGGAAGTTTTTCAACTGCTCCTAGTTTATTCATTTTTCAACTTCTAAACCTTCTATACGATCCATAAAGCCTATCGAAACAAAAGGCCTCAGTTGCTTACAAAATCTAACTCTGCACTACAACCAAGCTAGAAACCTTCAATGGCCCAACTTCCATCTGATACATAAATAGGTGGAACATAGAGACAGATCTCTAGGAGTCAAGTGTCCCATACTGTAGAAAACCTAGAACTCCTGTCAGTGAGTAGACTATCTTGGTTCTAAAAATTCCAGCAGATAGAATTGTTTTGTTGGGCAATCTACTGAACACTTGTATTAATTGGGAACACAGTAGAGGAATACCAGCCAAGACTAACACACCTCATACATATTTTTCCTCTTACCTGTATTCCTTTTGGTACTTTTTCACACTTACTTCCTATCGTGTTCTGTAATAGCCTAAAACAAAACCTAAATAAAAGAAACATTCATGAAATTCATTGTAAGCCTTAGGAAGACATATCAGAGCTAGAGTTCTAGGAGTCTTGGCAAAGGTCACAAAGTTGATGTGTGGTTTGTCTGACCTACCCCAAATCCAAAATAATCAAAAATAGTTTGAAAATATTCTGACTCCTATAAGGTAACAGATTTCCATGATGAATACCTTGTTTATCTTCAGTAGCTGTCTCAAGCAGCAAGGATTTCCTCAAAGAAATACATATGGTATGTCTGCAACATCAGGACAACTATGCAATTATATTTAACTCATCATTTACTAACTGAGGTAGTCAAAAAGAGACAAACAAAAGTCAAAGTACTGTCCAGGAATTATTGCAAAAGCAAAATCAATGGGAAAGTCAAATGTAATGGTATTCTGTGAAGTGTGTTGAATCATAAAGCAAGGCCCTCCGTGGCCAACACTCGATGGAGTATGGTCTGGTAAATATTGGAGCTTCATCCTTGTGAAAAATGTGTCCTTCAAACTTAGAAACATTTGGATATTAAAAATCTCTCATAGGACAAGGCTGGAAGATGCAGCTGAGAAGAGACCCAACTTTCCAGGTGCTCCCTATCCTGGACGCAAAGGACTGGAACCTTGGTGAAAAATGTTAAGACATGGACAGGTTTTTTAGCCTATCCAAATGCCCAAATCCAATCAGAAAAAACTAATTTGACAACAATCCATCCAGCAGGGGGTCTCCCACAATTCAATGTCAGGTCCACAGCAAATGTTAAGTTTTAACTGGCTGGTTTCTTTTAGAGCAACAGCAGCTCATTTCTCCCCCTAATCTAATGTTTCATAATCATAGGCAACTGAAATTTTAAGTTACAACTGGTTTACTGGTTTTCTTCCAGGTAGTCATACCTCCCTCTGTCTCCAGCACCTTCTGTACTCTTTAACCTCTGGGAAGAAGTTTCACAGTGCAAGTTTGATCTTGTAGCAAGGCCTTGAATCCTCTGACCTTGGTGGTCAGCAAAATGCTAGCTTCCCTTGCTGCCAGGGCAGACTTTCAGTCCAGGAGCTTTAAGTCAAAGATTGAGTGCCAGTCTCTCCACAGTACATCTGAAGTTCCCTAATAGCAAGCAAAAGAACTTTCTTTCCTTCTTGGTTCTACTCAGTTCACTGCTGAGAGTGGTTCATGTTTGGCAACTTAACATGTAAAACCTGCCTTTATTTGGCTACGGTTTCTGGTTGAAACTAAAATTCTCAGTTCTCAACCAAAATTAGGCAAACCCAGTTCCTATTCCAGTGAAATACTTTCAGGGAAAGTTATACCAAAGTCCCCTTTACCACAGAAAAGTAAAATAGTGGCATCAATGTCCCTCTGGTCATCTCTTTCTTTCCCTAAGCCACTTGTAGAGCTATTTCAGTTACTTACATGAGAATCTAATAAAATCAGAGGTCACTGAGTATCTACAGACGCACTAGTATAGTTTTACAAAGAGTTTCTTACAATTAATGTTAATTCACAAACAACCGTGCTCCAAAGGAAGAGGGCGGTCACCACCATACCCTCAATTAGTCAAAACTCAAATTGTTCAAAAATCCCCAGAGCTCAGGGGATTTTGGAACAATTTGAGCACTTACATGAAAAATCTAAATAAATTCTCAATCTCCCCTTCCGCAGCTCTGCTTCTTTCCCTACTTTATTTGACTGTACTATTTTGAGAAAGCCCCCTTCACAAAAGAAAATTTGTGTTGTGGAACCATTCACAGGATATGTGACCTGAAAGGCTGTGGACAGATTCCTGTGTTGACTTATCGTAAAAGTCAAGTAGCTGCTCTCCTCCACCCCAGTAGAGATATGGTGATAAAAGCAAAAATGACGTGTAACGAGCTGGGGAGGAGGTCAGCCAAGAATGTGAAAGGCGTTTGCAAATTCGTGTGGCTAAAGTTCAGGCATGCTATATTTAATAACCTAAAAGAGAGAAAGTTAGTATAGGTGATGAAAGTTCATTGGTTTAAATGATTTTCTCATACTGTATTTTCTTTAAGCTGCAAATTTAAAGTGTGTGGATTGTTCCTAAAAGAACTCAGCTATTTATGATGTTTAGCCATGTAGCACTTTTAGGAGCTCCACTTTTACTGCTCCAGTAAACATGGCCTTTGAGCTTACATTTCTGAGCACAAATGAAAGCATATTTCCTTCACTCTTGCACAATTGGCTTTTAATATTTCTAGGTGCCCACTCGTGCACATGAAACAGAATTCTTTCTTCAGTTCTGTTACCAAGCCAACAGCAGTTTGCTCACACACTGGGCGGATGAGGGACCCCATGCAGGAATTTGTTGTAGGTCAACGCCTAGTGTCCTTTTTATGTGTTGTTGCAGTGCGTCACCTCACTATTGGGAAAAATTGCATTAAACTCCTCAATCTGCTTTCCACTGGCCTAGCTCAATCTGCTATGAGGTTCAGTCAAAATGTGCTGGTCACATGCCTCTGAGCATGGTTCTCTGCAACAGTACTCTACAAGTGCTTAGGTGTACTATGCTCCGTCTCCTCTATAGTACACAGCACCACATGGAAAATAATAGTGATACAACCTCCAATGTGAGGATACCACAGAAACTTACTGGTAAAAATAGCCTTTGAAAAACTATAAAAATTCATTAAAATTGCAGTTAGGAAGTTATTTCTCTTCGTTCACGCCCTTGCAGTAGCGGATGGTGGTGGGAGTGCCGTCGAGCGCTGACGTGGGGCGGGGGAGGGGCAGGGTGGGTGGTAGTAAACTACGGATTATGGCCGATTACAGGTAAGTAAACATATAAATGAATAAAACGAATTTCGTTTCTCGCGCTGCATCGCCAAATGCGATGCAGCGCGATAAACGAATTGTGTTTCCTTGTTTATGCCTCTTTCATCAGCTACGAAGCAACGACCATCATGTCGCCGCCATGACCAGCCTTATCCGAGTAAGTTGTGGTTGGCTCTCGAACTAGGGTGTTTGTTCACTTTATTGGATACTTAGTGGACGGTTTGTTTCTTAGTGTGCCTGTATATTTACCTTTACAGGTCCCCTCTGTTATCCTGAGCGAGGGACGCCCAGCGGGTGTTTGTATGAGTTTCGTGACACGTTTTTTGCCGGACTGGTGAATACTCGATTCTCGAGGTATTTATTTATTAATGCACTGTTTTTAGTTTTCTGTATATTCCGGCTTTGGTACCATTATATTCATTCTTTGAGTTGTTTAGGTCTACTATGGGCACAGTTTAAAGATTTGCTAGTGTTGTTACATCTGAGCACCCGATGGCTCTTTTTTTTAAAATTCTGCGTCATCTAGCTGTATGCGGTGTCTCTCATTTATTGTGTCCTTTGTCATGTTTGTTTTGCTTTTGGCACTGATTAAAGATTGTATTAGTGCCAGTATATTGCAACACATAACGCTTATTTATTATGCGTTACCTTAGTTGCTTCTGTTCTTATTTTTACAGCAACTTTTGAGTGCTTTATTAAAACTAACTCCTTGGGCCAGACGAGTCTTTTCCTGCCCCCAGCGTCTCTACATCTCCTACTGAATATCGGATTTAAGGTAATTAGTAGGTGTATTAACTGGTCTCCTATATTGTTGAGCGCTTGGAAACAGTCGTCCTTTTTCTATGCCGCCACCTTTAGCGCCATTAATATGTCGTTTTTCATCTTCAATCAGAAACTCTGCTTGTTATTTGAATTTTATCAACACCTCAGCTCAGGCCTTTCCTGTGGAACATCGTACTAAAATTACGCCATCGAGTTTCTGTGTACGGCACTTTCTGGCACAGCCTATTGGTCAGCTGTTCA
This sequence comes from Calotriton arnoldi, assembly GCA_963921515.1. NCBI lineage: Eukaryota > Metazoa > Chordata > Amphibia > Caudata > Salamandridae > Calotriton > Calotriton arnoldi. The sequence continues at coordinate 404,611 of CAWUFW010005455.1, forward strand.
ATTCACCGGTAGGCATTTAGCCAGTTTTTGGTTCGTCTTCTTTATCTTTTCATCTTTCCCCTGTGTGAATGGGTTATTTGTATTTTCTTCTTCTTTTTTCTCAGATTTGCAAACAGTATTTCTTTTTATATTCTGTATTTCAAATATTCGTATGTCTGTTTGCATTTGTTTATGGCTATGTATCAGCGATGTCTTTTTATTGTGGTTTTGCCAATTCCACTTTGTTCCATGTTTGTTCTAATTCCCTGTTATTCTTCTTTATTTGTTTGAATGTGCACTACCTAAGTATCATCCTTTTTTCCGCCCAAATAGAATTAAACGTTTCTTCTATCAATGGTCTATCTGAACAGTGCTGCAGGAATTGTTTATCATGTTAATATTTTTGTTTAATTTAACCGGTTTATTTTTCTAAATATGACATATGCCTACAGGTCTTGTTAACTAGTTGTAGGAATGATCTATATGTTTGTTTATTTAATTTCAGAAATTTCCCCACCACCCCCCTGTCGTGGTATCCACGCCCTGATGAAGGTGTTTAGCCACATTTGGCTTGTACACCGAAACGCGCGTCGGCGTTTGTGATACTTCTATGATCAGTTGAATGTTGCTTTATTAGATTCATGATATCTATCGAATATATTATTATTCATTGTCTCTTTGTATCGTTTTAGTCATGGTATGCAGGTCGTTTGTTTGCATGAAAGAAGTATGTTAGTAGGTCTGTAGTTGTGAGTTGTTTATATGAGTGGTGGGATCACGTACATGTATTTATTTAATAATTATTTTTCTTGTACTACATCTGAGTTTTTTGTATTTTCATTGAAAAAATAAATCTATTTTGTTATAATTTTGTTTTTTCTTCCTTTCAGCACTGTTCACATGTTTTTATCATATGACGTTTAGCATATTATTAAATATATAGGTAGGGGATCTTTGCTTGTTTGATTGCCTTCTGTTTCCCCTATGATCCCACTACCTTTATTTGCCTAGATAGGGGCCCCCTTTGTTTGATTGCCTGATACATAGATGTGGCCTGCTCTCTACGTAAGGGATCCTGTTCTGTTCTCATCCTTAGGCCCTGAAGAGCCCAAGAGTTTATAGACTCTTGTGGCTCCAACATGGAAACCATTTAATGCTCTTATTCTCAGGTACAGCTTTAAAAGTTCAAGCTGCAGCAGTTCAAGTTTGCTTCTTTAGGTCTATCCTTCAAGAAAAAGGGCCATAAAAACCGCAGAACGTGGGAACTGATATGCACAGGTGAGTGTCCCTATATCCTGGGTAGTTTATGCCCCAAAAATACAAGCAACTAGCCCTGGCTTAGCTTCACCTTATCTACCTGCAGAAGAGTCTGTCTGCTGAGTGAGGGGCTTCGGCTTCATTCACATGTTGATCTCATTGAGTGCTGCAATTGATTGGGCAGGATGTGTGCCCTTCCACTGAAAAAGAGTGCTTGTTTTGCAGTCTTTACCTTGTGGTAAGCTTATGCTCAATAGAGCTGGACTCAATTGGTTATGTTGACAAATCAATGATCAAAGCTAGAGGTCTGATCTGTTTACTATGAAATGTTTTGCCAAAGAGAGTAAGCCTAATGGTATTTATTGTGAAAAACACATGTTAAAGCAAGCAGACATTTAAGAGTGGACTGTTATTATACTTTGTTTAACCCTGTAGACAGTTATTGTATTGGATGGAACTTCATAGAGTAGTGTAGTAAGCATGGGTTTTGGTGTTGGACACTCACTGACAATCCCTGGTGTTAGAATATTTGCACTTTGCTAAGCCTTAATAACCCCTTTTAGAAGTGGCTGTATGATGTTTGCCAGCTCTAATTTTGTACATAGTTGCAATTTTATGATCGTACGTCTGAAGTACAATTCGTTAGGCCTGCCATAGCTATGGTGACAAGTCAGTGGTAAAGGCTATATGCCTGATTTTTATCATTTGGAAAACGTTACTTTAGATACTGATCTGTTTAAGTTTAATCTGTTTATTTTTTAAAGTTACAACAGTGGCAGTAGGCTTGGCGTATTTATTGTGAAAAGCATATGTTAAAGGTGATAGGTATTTACAGATGGATTGTTATTGCACTGTGTTAAAGTCTGTAGACTGGTATTTTGTTAGGTGGAATCTCAAAGCTTACAATAGTAGGCAAGGATTTTGGTGTTGGTTACTCCCCTGATGCACCCTGGGGGAAGAAGATTTGCACTGTGGCAATCCATGTTAGGCAATTTCAAAATGGGTTGTATATTGTTTAGCCAACTATAATTTTGGACATATTTTTATTTTTTTATGACTCCTTGACTGAAAGTTGCCTTATAGGAAAACCTTATGCTCCATACAGTAGGTCTGAGCTGGTTATGGTAACAAGACAATGAAAAAGACTACAGGCTGATAGGTTTAATGGGAAAAGGTATATCAGATACCCCCAGCCTGCTCTCATATAATATGAAAAGTTACAGCAAAGGCAGAAGTCCTGACATATTGATTGTGAAATCATGTGACTAAGCCAATAGACATTTGAAAGTGGGTTGTTACTGTACAGTGTTGAAGCATGTTGACAGATATTTTGTCACTTGGAAAGTCACAGATGACATTAGTAGACAAGGGGTTTGACAACACTCTCTGACAAATATCCAGGGTAAAAGATTTTCAGTGCTGTAATCCTTCTTAGGCTCTCTTATTAGGGGAAATATATTGGTTTGCCAGATTTAATTTGCTATACTTGCAAATTTATGACACTACATCTAATGGATGCCTTGTGGGAAACATTACCCTCATTTCAGTAGTTCTGAGTTGGTTATGGTGACAAGCCAATTATAAGGCTATAGGCCTGACAGTCATTGGGGAAAATATTGTCACACGCCACATGTTTAGTGTGTTTATTTTGAAACGTTATGAAAAAGACAGCAGGCCTCACTTATTTATTGTGATAAACATACATTCAAGTCAATAGGTGTTTAAGGATGGATTGATATTGCACAGTGTTAAAGCCTTTAGGTGGGTATTATGTTAAATGGAGTGTCAGAGATTTCAATATTATGCAGGGATAAAAATGCGTGGAGAGAAACAATAACTAGTTATAAAAAAGAAATAACTATGGCAAAAGCTGAGTATTTTGCTGACTCTATTCTGAAATCTCCTAATAGCGTTAGGAGTATTTTTAAAATAGTGAATGACATCACTAACCCTGCTTGCACAAAAAAAGATTCCCCCACACAAGATCTCTGTGCTGGTTTGGCCACCTTTTTTGAGGACAAAATTAGCAAAATCATTAAGGGGCTACAAGTGGGAATTATGTCCATGAGGGAGGATCAAAATGGAAAGTCTCAGGGGTATCCAGCCATCCAGAAACAAGAGCAGGAAATGGCAGAGACCTCTGGCAGACTTGATCATTTTGATATACCATCAGAGGAAGATTTTACCAAATTAGCCCTTACTGTTTCCTCAGGCTCTCCGTTGGATCCGCTACCTCACAAAATATGGAAAGCGTTAGGAACAGAGCTCCTTCCGGTGCTCAGGCTGATCTGCAAGCAATCTTTGGAGAGTGGAATAGTGCCAACATGCTGGAAAAAAGCGATAATTACACCTCTTTTGAAAAAAGCTTCGCTAGATCCAGCTTCTCCAAAGAATTATAGGCCCATCTCCCTGCTGCCCTATCCAGTGAAGATCACAGAGCGACTGGTCAGTAGAGCACTCTCCCAGTTTCTTGAAGTTAACGAGAGACTGGAAGATGTGCAATTTGGCTTTCGCCCAGGACATGGGACAGAGACTGCCTTAGTGACCGTATTGGACGATCTTCGAATGTGGTCGGACAGGGGACAATCAGCAATTTTGATTTTGCTGGACCTGTCCGCCGCATTTGATACAGTCAGTCACGAGGTACTACTGGCCAGGCTCGCGGGAGCAGGAGTAGGAGGGCTGGCACTGGAGTGGCTTCAATCCTACCTTTCTGATAGGCAACAGGCGGTTGCTCTTTCCCCGTACCAATCACAGTTCATGAATATCCAGCATGGTGTGCCACAGGGGTCTGCTATCAGCCCAATTCTATTCAATATCTATATGAGGCCTCTGGTTGCTGTCATCAAATCACATAACATTAGGCTTGTGAATTATGCTGATGACACTCAATTGATTCTGTCACTAGAAGGCCACCAGTCGCTTTCGCTGGAAAAATGTCATGACTGTTTGCAAGATACCGCATTATGGCTACAAAACAACTATTTACAATTTAATGGGGAAAAAACCAAGATCCTGTGTTGCCCAGCTGGGAAGGTTCCCCTCCCACTACAGACTGGGTTTTGGCCACTCCCGGTGACAGCTCCACTGATTCCTGCTAAGGCAGTACGCAATTTAGGAGTTAGCTTTTATTGTAATCTGAGTCTAGAGTCTCAAGTAAATAAAACAGTTGGTAGCTGTTTCGCGCTGATTAGAGTGCTCCGAAGGATCCTCCCACTGCTCCCCACACAAACTAGATCATTGGTAGTAGGGAGTATTATTCTGAGTCGACTGGATTACTGCAACGCATTGTTGCTGGAGTCTCCTAAACATCTGATAGGGAGACTCCAGAGAATCCAGTCGATGGCGGCTAAGCTAGCTCTAATGAGACCACGTCAATCATCGGCATCTCAGGCCCTTTCTGAGCTTCACTGGCTCCCAGTTATGCAGAGGGTACAGTTCAAGTCGCTATGCATAGTTTTCAAGGCTCTGCATGGCCTTGGGCCCAAGCCATTACAGAGCAGATTTGAATGGTATGTCCCCTCGCGTAACCTTCGTTCCTTCTCAGCTAAACTGGTGAGAGTGTCCAGGTTTAGAAGAGTCAGATCAGGGGGAAGGGCCTTCAGAATTGCAGCAGCTTCGACTTGGAACAAACTCCCAGTCGAACTTAGGCAGATGGAAAACCTGCTGCCGTTTAGAAAGAAGTTGAAGACTTGGCTCTTTCCTAGGACATACGTTTTTGGTCGTGGTTTCTTAGTTCTATTGATTCTATGCCCTCCAATATACTTAGAGCTTAGCTGGTCTCACGTGTTCAAGTGCCAGGATACCTGTAGGGTCACAGTGCGCTCTATAAATGCTGATTACATTACATTACAGGAGTTTTGTGTTGGCCACTCCCTTTGAATAAGTCTAGCGGTTGAAGATTTGCACTATGGTAATCCTTGTTAACTTCTCTTAGGAAAGATTGTATAACATTTAGCCAACTTTAATTTTGTATTTTATGATGGTATGCCTTATGGTTGCTTTGTGGGAAAGATTAAGCGCAATATAGTGCGCATGGTGACAAACCAATGAAAAAAGGCTATTTGATAGGTTTATTGCGAAAAAATATGTTAGATGCCCAAGAGCTGATATGTTTATGAAACATTATGACAAAGTAGTATGCCTGTATTTATGTGAAAACTATATGTTAAAGCCAATAGTCCTTTTTTGGTAGATTGTTATTACACTGTCTTATGGTCTGTAGACACATTTTATTACATGGAATCTTTCAATTTACCTTAACAGGCAAGAGATTAGTGTTGGTTTACTCCCAGTGACAAACCCTGAAGGTGATTTACAACATCAGAATTCTTTTTAGACCCCTGTATGCATATTTATAATTTTATGGTTGCCTTGTGGGAAAGCGTAAGCTCAGTATAGCATACCTTAATCGACTGTGGTGAACAAGCCAATTTTAAAAGCTAAAGACCTGATCGGATTACTGGGAAAGACTGTGTGGGATGCCATAGGTCTAATAGATTTATTATGAAAAGATACAACAAAGGGAATAGTCCTCACCTGCTTATTTCAAAAGGCATATGGTAATGCTAATAGGCTTTTCTAGGTGGATTGTTATTACACTTTGACAAAGCCTGTAGTCAGATATTTTGTTACATGGTATCTTACAAATTATATTGGAGGGTGATGGTTTGGATGTTGGTTATCCCTTTTATAACCCTGGAGGTATATGATTTGCACTTTGATAATCCTTGCCAGGCCTCCAAAGGGGACCTGATAGATTTAGTTGCCTGACAGACCCTGCCAAAAAAGAAATCATAAAAATGCAAACATATTTTTAGACCTGACATCCTTGGTGTAGTATTCCCCTAGACATTTTCCTTCCCTCCACTATTTTTGGTGAACTCGTTTTTGTTGGCTTTAGGACTTAGCAATTTTCCCCTGCTAACCAGTGTTAAAGTGCTTGTTCTCTATCGTTTAAACATGGCAAATTTGGCCTACATCTAATTAGTACATTTAATTTACTTATAAGTTGCTGGTATATGGTATTATCTGTACCCTGGGCCTGTAAATTAAATGATACAAGTGGGCTGCAGCACCCATTGCTCCACACCCTAAAGTAGCACTGTAAACCATATCTCAGGCCTGCCACTGCAGCCTGTAGTGCAGTGTTAAACAGCTATTTCGACCTGACCTAATAAACAATTTACCAGACCTACAGCTTCCTTTTTAATACTTATACATCTCCCCTAAGGCAGTCTGTAAAGACTCATAGGGCAGGGTGCATGGTATTTGAAAAGCAGGACATGTGTGTTTCAGTGGTGGCCCATGCAGGTAAGCGAGGTGGGGAGGTGGGGCGGGGGTGGGGAGTGGTTGGAAGTGACAAATGACAGAATAGTGAAAATAAAATAAATAAAACCACTTACCTTGCGTTCACTGCATTGCCGACTTGGCGATGCAACGAGCGCAAGGCAAGTGGTTTAATTAATTAAATTATTTTATTTTCCTTATTCTGTCGTTTGTCACTTCCATACACCCGCCACCACACCCTGTTCCACCGCGCTTACCTGCACGGGCCGTCGCTAGTGTGTTTAGATTTTACATGTCCTGAAAGTGAAAGATGCCTCAAGTTGTGTTCCACTGTAGCAAGGCTATCTCTCCCACTGGGCTACCTTATTACACTTAATACGTGATAACTTCAGTTCAGGTAGGGATAGAGAAATGCTCCTTCCATTGATCTGAATTTAATTTACAATCCTCTTTAATGGTAAAGTCAGATTTTAAATCACTATTCTGAAAATGTCACGTTTAGAAAGTTGGTATTTTTCTGCCTAAACCAAATGCGCCTTTCTGCTACTGTCCAGGGACACATGTCTGTGAATTGCTCTTATATGGTGTTGTGTGCATTCCTTCCAGACATGTTGATAAAAGGGCTTTGGGTGTGGGGAAGGGTGTCCTCTGCTGAATAAGTTGTCCTGGTGGGCTGTACTCAGCCCTTCCTGAACTTCAATGGAGTAACCTGAGGGCTCTGCCCACCCCTTTCTTGACTTCTAAGGCTGCCTGTGTGGTATTCATTACTTGTTATTCAAGCCATTGTAAAATGCCCTCCTGTGGGCCTATGTAAGTTTCTCTATTGATGTCATCTTTATATTGGAATGCTGTGGCTCCCAGGCTTCAGTCTGGAATGTATTGATTCAAATGAGAGGGTGGTTACAGGAGAGCCAGGACTGAAGCTGGGAGTATCAGGCTGGGGTGTGAAGATCATCTTGATTAAACAACACTTTTTCATACTTTTGGTGTGAGGACCCTCTTTACAATGACGACGAGCTGAAAGAACGCTACTGGATCTACACCTCAACGCTAACCAGCAAAAGATAAAAGCTCTTCAAGTGCTTGGTATCGTATTTACAGATATTGACTTTTTTTTCCCCTACTTTGCTTTTGTGAGTGGACTACATTTGGATGAGGAGTGCTGTGGCTGCGTAGACCTTTCCTTTGGATAAGAAAAATAAACTCTAATTTGACTTTCTTTGCTTGGGGAGGACAACTTCTAACGTTCCCCTATTTGGATGAAGAGGACTTGTGTTGGCTTGAGACCGTCTGGATTAGCACTACGTTTACGATCTGTTGCTATTGATGTGCTACATTGTCCTGTCTCATTCTTGTGGATCTTCGAAACCTCCTTTACAAATGTCATGCTCGCGCTGCTTCAGTTTTAAAAACTGTTAGCGTATGTTGGTGTGATCTTATTCAAAGACGCCAGCTTCAAAAGGCTGCCAGTGTGTGTTGGAGTGATTTTATTCAAAGACTCTGGCTTCAAAAACTGTCAGCGTGTGTTGGTATGATTTAGACTGTTTGTGCGCGTTGCCCTGTTGCTACTCAAAGTCAAACTCTGTTTTGACTCTTGCACTTCGACTTTAACGTGACAACTCAATAGTTACAATCTACTGGCCGCTTGACAATTATCGTTACAATCTACCAGCCTTTTGACAAGTTATCTTATCGCGAGTGTGCTTTGTTTTGAAAGTCTCTGAGCCGCACACATTCCATTAACTTGGCAAGTTATCCGCTCCTACCGCGCGTGTGCTTTATTTTTGAAAGTCGCTTACTCTTACCTTCTCCGCGTGTTGCTCACACACGCACTGCTTCCACACAAGTGTTCAAGATTCTACATAGACAACGTTCTTCATGCTATACGTCATAACAGGAAGTGTCATCTCTCACAGAAAACTAGACTGCTAACCTTCTTCTTTGTTGGTGGAATGTCTGGAACATATGAGATTCAAGGGCATTCTTTCACAAGATTCTAAACAAGAAGACATTCTGTTCTTTGTCCTCTTTGTTGATTTCAAGGACATTCTTTGAGAAGATTCCTTTAAAAAAAAGGTGTTCATTGTCTTCGTGGGAAACATTCCAATTAACAAGTGCTATTTCAGTGATAGGCACACTTCAGCCTATCTCTCATCATCTTTTATTGTGACAGACACACTCAAAGGCTATAACTCAGTGACTTAAAATTTCATTAACCTTTTGCTTTACAGGTGGACTATTGCTCATATTTTCTTGAGGCTTATTTATTAACGGCATAATTATTAACCCTTTTTTTCACAGGTTATTCTTCGAATTCCTTTTATTACACATATTTTATCCCTAATTTGAAACTAAAATGCAAAATGTTCCACCTCCTCCATTTTTTCTATCGATCCCAGGAGAACCTCCAATTCCCTGGAAAAAATGGAAAAATGTTTTCTCACACTATTCCCCAGTATGTGGTGTCTCACTCAGCGCTGAAAGGAAGATGTCCTTACTGCTTCACTGTTTAGGTTCAGAGGGACAAGAGATCTTTCAACATTTTCCAGAATTATCCACACAAGACACAGATAATCTTAATGAGTATGAAATCTGTTTAAAGAAGTTAGATCTGCATTTTTTTACCAAAAGTATCAACTGTACTAGAAAGACACAATTTTGGTAGACGCATGCAGAGAACAGGAGAAAATGTAGAAGAATATGTTACTGTATTAAGAAAATTAGCATCTACTTGCAATTTTGGGCCTAATTATGAGGAAAGATTGAGAGATCAATTTATGTTGGGGTGCTCTTTAGATAAAATTAAAGAAGCGTGTTGGGAAAAAGATAATCCCTCTCTATCAGAAGTAATAACTATAGCGAAATCATGCGAACACACTAAAGCGTGTGTAGCAGAACTTAAGAAGAGAGATGAAGAGGGTCATAAAGAAACAAGTGTAGAAGTAGTAAATAAGTTTAAAGACAAATCTAATAGCGAGTCAAACTCTCAACACAACGGGGGTGCAAGTAGTAAATTTACACCCAACAAAAGTAGCTAGAACAAAGATTCGACGTATCCTAAGAAATTTCAGGGAACATGTTATAGATGTGGAGAACATGGTCACATGGGGAATTTTAAAGAATGTATTGGATGGAAAGCCACTTGTAAGAAATGTAGGAAAAAGGGTCATGTGTCGAAATGTTGTCGAAGCAGTAATATAAATAAGAAAGTCCATGAAGTTCAGTGTGACCAAGAGAACGAAGTGGAAGAAATAATTTTGAGGATCTCTGAAGGTAAAGAAAGTGGTCTCTTTGAGGTAGTTTGTATTGAAGATATCTGTGTACGTATGTTGTTTGACTCTGGGGCGAAAATCACTCTTATTCCCAAGGATGTTTATGACAAACACATGAAAAATAAGGTAGCACTACACAAACCTGATATCAGAGCTAAGGGTTATGGGGGTGAACCGATTAAACTTTCAGGGTTTTTCAACGGAAAAATAAGTTTCAAAGGTCAAGTCACTTCCGGTAAAGTATATGTTTCTGAGAGGGGTGATTCTTTGAGTGGTGCGCATGACGACTTACAAGGTAAAATTGATGGTTCACTAAGCCAAGTTAATTTGTGTGATTCTTCTTTTTGAAACAAATTTTCTAAAGTCTTTAATGAAAATTTGGGCTGCTTAAAAGGTTACTCACACAAAATAATATTAAAAAAGGGCTCTGTACCAGTCATCAATAAAGTGAGAGGAGTACCCATCAGGGTGAAAGAAAAGATGAAAATAGAACTTGATAAGCTTTTGGATGGTGGCATCATTACTAAAGTTGAAGCCACGGAATGGTTGGCCCCTGTAATTATGGCAGTTAAGAGCAATGGGGAATCAAGGCTCTGTATAGATTTGAGGGAACTCAACAGATGTGTGGTAGTGGATCATTATCCTCTACCCAATATTTCTGAAATGTTGTCTCTGTTAGAAGGAGCTAGATTTTTCTCCTCCATAGACTTAGCATCGGCGTACCACCAAATAAAATTACATCCTGATTCTCAAGACTTAACAGCTTTTATAACTCCGTTTGGTACATTCAAATTTCTCAGGATGCCCTTTGGCCTCATTTCCGCAGCGGCAGTCTTTCAAAGGATGATGGAACACATTTTTAAGGAAGTCGAGGGGATCAAAATTTACCAAGATGACATACTAGTTTTTGGACGTGATGTAGAGGAACATGATAAAAGGGTGAGAGAAGTTTTAAGCAAATTGGAATGTAATGGCTTCACTCTTAAAGCAAAGAAGTGTAGATTTAATCTCACCGAGATTGATTATTTAGGACATAAAATCTCTAATTCTGGCATTGAACCTAAGAAAGAACTAGTAGATACTATTACAAGCATGGCTAGTCCTAGTAGCAAAGAGGAAGTAGTCAAGTTTCTAGGTATGACCGAGTACTATGCTAAATTCATACCTAACTTTGCACACAAAACACTAAACATGAGGCTGCTTTTAAAAAAAGGGACGAGTTTTGAGTGGAATTCTGAATGTCAGAAAGAGTTTGTTGTAGTCAAACAACTCTTGTCTAAAGCCACATGTTTGAGTAGCTTTGAGCCAAGTCATGAGATTGTTGTCATGACAGATGCCAGCTCGGCAGGTTTAGGAGCTGTCATGTTAGAAGAACATCAAGGAGTAGAGAAGACCATCTTGTTCTTGTCTAAGAGTTTGAGAGGGGCTGAATTCAATTATTCGGCTGTTGAAAAGGAAGCGTTAGGCATATTCTGGGCGGTAAAGAAACTTTGCAAGTTCTTGTGGGGTTGTGAATTCACAATTAAAACTGACCATAAACCATTGAAGGAGATTTTTGAGAAGAAAGGTCTAGATAACATATCATCCAGGATAAGGAAATGGGTTGTGTCTCTTCAAGAGTTCCAATTTCGTGTTGAATATGTTCCTGGTGCTAAGAACAATCTAGCGGACTGTTGTTCACGTTTAGTTGGTGGAAATGTTTTTAGAGATGAAGAACAAGAAGATGATTTGTATGATTTTGATGATTACTCTGTTTGTATTATCAATGAAAGCACGATCAAGGAAGATGAATGGATTGGTGAACTTGCTAAAGATGTAACTCTTCAAACTGTTCTAGATGGGATAATAAAAGGGGTGGAATCAATGCTCCAAGGTGGATGAAACCCTCAGTGGGTTCTTTCAGGTAAAAGATGAACTAGCATTCCACAATGGGTTTTTGATGAGGGGTACCAGATTGATTCCTCCAACTAGCCTGAGAGCTCAACTAGTAGACTTTGCTCATGAAAGTCATCTGGGCATTTATAAAACCAAAGAGAATCTGAGACAAGCATACTGCTGGCCTGGGATGGATTTGTGTGTGGAGAGGATTGTGCGTGATTGTGTGGAGTGTTGTAGATGTGACAAAATCTTGAAACCCTGAGTCCAACCTATGACGTTGAGGCGACTTCCCAAAGAAGCTTGGGAAGAAGTGGTCATCGACATTCTAGGTCCCATCAAGCACACTAGTGTCGACAAATATGTAATAGTTCTTCTTGATGTATATTCCAGATGGCCTGAAGTCAAAGTTACCAACTCTGTGGAAACTAAAGATGTCATAAAATTTCTTGACGATTTATTCGAAAGAGAGGGTTTTCCAGCAACTCTGTTGTCAGACAATGGAGTTCAATTCACGTCAAATGATATGTGCAAGTTTTTGGATGATAGGGGCATTAAACACAAAAGGTCTGCCCTTTATCATCCCGAAACGAACGGTTTAGTGGAAAGGTTTAACCGAGTACTCAAAGAAACCATTCAAAGGGCTTTGTCCAACCAAAAGTGTTGGGATGTTGAGGTTCAGAACAAAGTGAAGTGTTATGTATCTCCACATTCCACAACCGGGAGAAGCCCTTTTGAACTCTTTTGCAAAAGAAAAGCTGGCACCATGTTGTGTTCATCTTGGATAGTTGGAAAATCACAAGGTTTAGAATCTGAGAAAGAGGATAAAGACAGAATTGAGAAAGAGGTTAAAAAAATGTTTATGAACAAAAGACGGTTTGATTTGAGGAAGGCTGTTAAGGAAACTGTTGTGAAGGTTGGGGATATGGTCAAAATACGCAATCCTCGCAAGGGCTCCATTAACCAATATTCTAAATTCTTACAGCCTATGAGGGTCATTAAAGTCTTTAAAAATGCCATTAAGACCGAGGATCACAGAGTGTGGAATTTAAACAGAGTCGCCAAATTGTTTAATGCTGCTTCTACTGTTGGCAAAGAGGGAGATGCAATCGCTCCTCAAAAGAGTCAAGGCGTGGTCATTGAGAGTAGAAATAGGAGTGTGAAGCGACCTGTTGTCAAACCAAAGTATTTAGAAGATTATGTTCAGTAGTAGCAATTCTCATGTTAGCCCATATTGAGTTCTGTTCAACTGCGTTTCTTTTCCTCCACGCATTTTTTTTCTTTCCTCTTTGGTTCATGTTTGTGCTTTTATGGTTATTGTTATTGGGGGGAAGATGTGTGGTATTCATTACTTGTTATTCAAGCCATTGTAAAATGCCCTCCTGTGGGCCTATGTAAGTTTCTCTATTGATGTAATCTTTATATTGGAATGCTGTGGCTCCCAGGCTTCAGTCTGGAATGTATTGATTCAAATGAGAGGGTGGTTACAGGAGAGCCAGGACTGAAGCTGGGAGTAGCAGGCTGGGGTGTGAAGATCATCTTGATTAAACAACACTTTTTCATACTTTTGGTGTGAGGACCCTCTTTACAGCCTGCCATGCAGCTGACAAATGCAGCTCACACTTAGGCCTGCCTGCCCTATGTTGCCCTCAAAAGTTTGGAGCCAGACACAGGAAAGGGAAAAGATTAGACAAAGGAGACTGGCATTAGGTATAAGAATGGCATTCTTGGAACTTCACATCCAAAAACTCCTGGATCTGTGTAAGATTCAGGAGAAGGACTGCCCTGCTGTTGGAATAAGGAAGACTGGACTTGCTTTCCTTGAACCCAGGATTTCCAGAAGTGAGTTTTAGGTTCAGTTGGCTGACCTCCTGTTTGAGCCACAGGGACATAACAAGGTTCCAGAGGCCTAGCCTCAACTGGGCCTGCCAGAGTCCTGCTGGTGGCTTCTGAGGGAGTATGTCCGGATCCCTAAGAAATGCCCCCCTGGTCCTGGACCCTTGGCTGGCATCAGAATGTACTGTTCCTGCTTCAAAACTGAACTCCAGATGAAAATATAGAGGTTTTGGGCTCTTCTTGATGGAGAGCAGAGTCCTAGAGTCAGCTATGATCACTGTGTCTCTCTCCTACCAAGGCGAAGTTCGGAGGGCGACCTGCTCTTTGTGTCAAACAGCAACCAACCTTATCTCGCACCAATGAGAAGCTCAAGGGACTACTGCTCCTTGCGCAGACAAAGATCTCCTCGGGGCCCCAGCCAATGCAAAGCTCCAGCCGAGGTTCCTCAAATGGATTTGAACTTTGAGAAGGTAAACTCCTCACCGGGACTAACCAGGTCCATGTATTGGGCCTGGAATCCATCACAGTCGGCCTGAACTTGTGACTTTAGCCCGATCCAATGCAGCCAGATAACCGCAAGTGGCGTTTTGTGCTTTTTGGCACTATTTTCAGGTGAAACATAAAATAATTAATAACTCCAGTTTCATAGATTGAATTTGTGTCATTGTGGTGTTGTTTAATTTATTTAAAAATACTCTATTCGTCTAATTTGGTTTGGGACTTTTCTTGGGTTGTGTTTTCACTTTATTAGTGTTCGAGTGCTGCATAAATTCTTCACACATTGTCGGGCTTGCTCCACTCCCGACCGTGTCTGTGGTGGGGTTGGAGTGTTGCCGGCATAAAGCTGCCCTGGCCGGGAAAAAGGGCGCTTTGTGCTCTAGTTTGCGTGTGCGTTCTTCCTCCCCTGAATCACTTACCCTTTTGTGACGCACCGGCATCTCGTCGGGCAACTGTGCGGTGGCTCCTTTTGTTCCTCGCTTTGGTGTCGGTGTCCTCGGCTGTTCTTTGCTGGGACTCATTCTTTTGGATCCCAGCAGAAAGAAAACAATGACAGAAGAACATTTAAAGAACCTGCTTATCTCTTAAGGCGGTAATGTGCTTAGCGCTCTCATTATTAGTTTTTAAATACTTATCTGATGAGTAATCTTGGAATTTCGAGATCACACACTTTCTTGCTACTGCCTTTTTGGACCTGAAAAAGAATGAGGTATACATGTTAGCTTCAGTACAGAAGATATAGTTTTGGTGATATAAAGTCCTGCAAACCTTTTTGTGTACTTTTGTTTTTATCTTAAGGAGTGTTTTTCAAGAGGTTAGTTTATCTGCTCTTCCAGTTGGGAATTCGCAGTATTTTTTGGGCTTTCTTTTTAAGCAAGCTACAGAATACTATTAGGTGTGTTTGCTTGTTCCTTTCATCTCATATAAAACACACACTGTATCTTTGTGCTCAGTAACCATGTACTCTTTCTCTTTATTGTTTCCCTAGATCGTGTACCACTCCTGTGTATGCAGTTGGTTATTTAAGTTTGGAAGAAAAGAATTATACAGGTAGTGTCTAGCTATATATACTCTGGCCATACATATAGTGTTGTATATCTTGTTACTTCACCTGAAGGGGTTACAAATACATTGACATTCCCTATTCTCTTCCTTATATGCAGGAAACATATAGAGATACTTCAGGACACGACTCACCTCCCAGAATAGACTTCATGGGACAAGTGTCTTTTCACTTCCCTTTCCCCTTCTTCCACAGCTGGCTTTGGCAATTGTTGGACTGTCTGGGTGATGAGAGGAAGTTGGGACCATTGCTTCCTTCTTTTTCCAATCGCTCATGTGGAAAAAAGATGTGAGAATTGACACACATTGCCTCTAAGTTAATCCTGACTGCTTTTGTGCCAAGCAACCATGGGATAAGCATAAGTTGATTTATTAACTTGTGGTTCACCATGACAACTAATAACCCAATTTCTTACAAATACATTCACACATATTTATACATATGTAGAACGGCTGTGGGTCAGCCCTCTCCTGTCAGAGGTCTGTTTTAATGTCAATCACATTCTGGTTCTGCCCGTGAGAGCATACAGCATGAAGGAATGAGTCAGCCCACATCCCTAATTGCCTCTATGGTACTCTGAGTGGCAGCATTTTGCTTGATGACATGTGTACGTATGCTTGATGACATTCAGTGGCTGAGATAGTGGCAAGTCTTTAGTTTTCTCTTTTTCTTTTACAGTTTCTCTTCCATCTATTTTCTTTTTATTACTTCAGTTTTTAGGAGCGTCATGCAGCTGTCCATACAGTGCTACTGGGCTTCTTGCTTACTGCTTCTGCTGCCATGCATCACATCCCATGTTTTTAAAGCCAGGTGCTCATCTTGGAATGTATTTTCTTGAGTTTATCATTCTTTTACCCTGACAAGGTGGCAGCCACGTTTAAAAACATTATGTCAGCCATCAACATACATGATGCACATTACTTTTCCAAGATGGCTGGCCAGTGAGATGTTTATGGAGTGGTAATTTAGGATGGTATGGCGCATAATTATCATTATTTTACTGTTCCAAGGTGGCCAAAAAATTGCGTCTAGACTTTCCAGCAATTTTAAAACTTTAAAACAATGGTAACCTATGTGCAAACCATTGCAAGATGTGCACTCACTGCTATATTTGATTTTACTCCTTATTGCATGCATATGCAGGCCATGTTTAAGCTGAAGTATGGTTTAATTTTTTTACTGTATTTTTTCCATTTATTTGCCTAAACTTGTTAGGGTTGTTTGTGTGTTTTATTGTGGATGCGTAAGTGAGCGAATACAAGAATAAATCAGTGTGTGGATGAATGCATGCATGAGTGCAACAATGATTGACTGAGTGCATAGATATATGCTGATCACCTATCAAGTGCTTAAACTCACCAATCACTAAAGAGGCATTTCCAATTACAAGCTAGACCTGTTTGAAGTGCCAATTATTTTTTCTTTTGATCACTATGAAGTGTGCAGGTGGAAGTAATGGTAAGAGAGGTGCCCATGCAGAGCGTGGATGGAAGGAGTTTGCCACTGTTCATTCTCCTCCCTTAGCCCAGTGCCTGTGACACATTCTGCCGACTGTCAGCATAATGTGTTCACTCATTCCACCGCATCTGATCCCAACAGCATTTTCCCTTTTTTTCCCTACATAGGATTTAATCAGTGTCTGCAATAGCACAAGAACCAACCTGTGTACTGAAGATGGCAACTGGGGCTTAAGGAGTGATTTGTGACAGTGGGGAAACTGAAATCTTGCGTGTATCATGTTCATTTTTACCTATGTAGTACAGTAGTAGTAAATGCATACATAACACTGAAAGTATCAACTCTTCTAATCAAACAGAGATGGCGTTTTATAATAGTTTGAAGCTTCCTGTAGCACTGAGCATGCTTACTAATTGTAGGGCTCATAGAGAACAGTACCTTTGCACGTTTCCTAGCATTGCAACCTCACTTTCAAAATCTACCAAGTGTAATCAGGATTTGGGGAGAATGATGATCCTAGTATTCAGTGGTGACTCCTTATCAGGGGCTTCAGGGCAAAGCCCTGCCTCCTATGAGGCACCTCAGCTGTGAATCATTCAACTGAACCGGGTTCATGAAAACACTACTTTCGTGTTTTTATGAACACTACTAGTGCGCAGGTCAGTCCTCTCAGACTCCTGTCCAAGCTCCTGATGACAGGAGGGTGAGGAGGGGGCTGAGAGGGCTCACGCACGGTCCAGCTACAGAGTGCTGTTTAAAAACACAACTATGTAGGTGGATGTCTGAATTGGGCATATGACGGGCGTAGTTCAACTATGATCCCCTCATATAGGCACAATCCATTTTATTTAGCAGACATACAGTGCATGCTTTAGGCAGCACAGTACATCTGCTGACATGTGGCTGTCATGGTGCACATCAGTGCATCCTTAAGGCCAGTGAGCCACGCAGAGCACCAGGGGCAGGATCCGCAGGCAGTACTGTCCCAGCTTTTTATGAGAGTGTGTTTCCAGTCATATCAAGAAGCTAGGAGAGGGATTGACATGGGACTTTCCCATTTCAAACCTGGCATTGTTGCTCTGTCAGGCTCCTCATTGGGATTCAGCGTTGCTGGTTCCATTGTCCAGCACAAGATTCCTGCTCTGCTTCTGCTGTTGAGTTGTCAGTAAAGGAAACAAGGTACGTAAAAAAAGGTTGTTTCTATATGCATGTGTATGTATGTGTTTGTAAGTGTGCTTGTAAGTGATCGAGAGTGAATGGGATAGAGAAATTATGTAAGCGTGGGTGCTTTCGCGAGTTTCAATGAGACTGAAAGTGAGAAACTGAGTTTTGAGAGAGTCTATGTATAAGTGAAAGCGACATAGTTAGTGAAGGAGTATGAGTGTGTTAGAAAGATTAAATGTTTGGAGATTGTGAAAGAGCAAGGGGTTTAGTTATCAATGGTGCAGCAGGTACAGTTGCATCTGGACCCAGAGTTAGTGAGTATGTGTAAGTGTGTTTCTGAGTGAGAGTGGGAACCAGTGAGTCTGAGTATGTTTTGTGTGCGTAACAGTGAGTGGGAGTGAGCATGAATGAGAATAAGTAAGAGAGAATGTGTGAGATAGAGTGAGGGGGGAGAGTAGGGACTAGAGGGAGTGAGCATGAGTGAGAGTGACAGAGTGTGATGAGTAAGAGTGTGTTTGTTTGGGTTTTTTAAGATTGGACGTCTGCTGCTGGCCATGGCATACAGCATACTGAAAATAATTCTAGACTTATGGTGGCATCCAAGGTAACATGCTGCTGCTGGCATATTGGAGATACTTCTTGCCATAAGGAAGGGCACTCATGGCAAAACGTTGGCCCTGACATACTAGAAGTATTTCCTGCCATGGGGCCTTTGTAAGAAAATGTTGGCGCTTGCATACTGGACGAAATCGTTGGCATGGGGGCACCCATGGCAAAATGATGGAGCTCGGACATTGGTGGTAATTCTTGGCATAGGAGAGGGCACCCAAGGCAAAATGCAGACCCCAAAATACTGGAAATAATCCATTATATAAGGGGACGCCTAGGGCAAAATGCCGGTGCTGGCATACTGGAGGTAATTCTTTACCTTAGAAATGACAGCCATGTCATCATATTGGGGCTGAGGTGGCGGTGGAGGAAGCAAACAATGATAAAATGCTGGGCCACCCATGGCATAGGGGCAATATCAATGAAAAATGCTGGCACTGAAATATTACATTAAATTCTTGGCATAAGGGGGAACCCATAACAAAACTCTGGCATTGGCACAATGACGTTAATTCCTAATATATGGGATCACTCAAGCCAAATTTTGAAATAATTGGGGTCAACCCCTAGCAAGTGTTACGCCCCAGCACTTCCAAAGATCATCAGTCGCCATAGCGAGTATTGTTTTTGTGAATGATATCTACTTCTCAAGAACATCCAGGACTTCCTCGGGGAGAAGATCCTGCTACATGCTCATCAAATATGTTTTAACTGACAGTAACAAGTTTCTTCACGTGATTAAGCTCCTGCTACTTGTATGGAGAAAAAACATATATATATATATATATATTATATATATATATATATATATATATATATATGATTCAGAGACCTCTCACCTGGGAAAGGATTGAGTCACACTCCTTGCGGTGACCAAATTCATTTATTTTAAAAGCGCTGGCAAGTCCTAATGCATTTCGGTCAAACATTGACCTTTTTCAAAGGATGGCCACGGCATCTGCAGACTTGAATTGCACCAACAAACATTTGCTTTTATTTCTGGTGTTTGCCCCCTGGTGGGCGCCTCGATAGGCTCACATCAAAGCATGCTGGTATTTGTGGTGCAATGTCGGTCCATAATTATTTCCCTCCGGTGGGTGATGCCGAGAATGTTTATGCTTGATTTCTTTTTCACGGTCGCTCCCTCGCACATCCATTTTATGTGCTGGAGACCTGTCCAAAGTTCAGTCTTTGGCGGCGCCTGCTGCCCTTAACTGCTTTCGCCAAACTTCAAACTGGGGTCCAAAACGGGCAGTCATGGCGCACCTTGTTCGGTGGTGCGTTACTCGCGGCTGGACCAAGCCGTTGAAAATGATTCAGAGACCTCTCACCTGGGAAAGCATTGAGTCGCACTACTTGCGGTGACCAAATTCATCTATTTTAAAAGCGCTGGCAAGTCCTAATGCATTTCGGTCAAACATTGTCCTTTTTCAAAGGATGGCCACGGCATCTGCAGACTTGAATTGCACCAACAAACATTTGCTTTTATTTCCGGTGTTTGCCTCCTGGTGGGTGCCTCGATAGGCTCACATCAAAGCATGCTGGTATTTGTGGTGCAATGTCGGTCCATAATTATTTCCCTCCGGTGGGTGATGCCGAGAATGTTTATGCTTGATTTCTTTTTCACGGTCGCTCCCTCGCACATCCATTTTATGTGCTGGAGACCTGTCCAAAGTTCAGTCTTTGGAGCGCCTGCTGCCCTTAACTGCTTTCGCCAAACTTCAAACTGGGGTCCAAAACGGGCAGTCATGGCGCACCTTGTTCGGTGGTGCGTTACTCGCGGCTGGACCAAGCCGTTGAAAATGATTCAGAGACCTCTCACCTGGGAAAAGATTGAGTCGCACTCCTTGCGGTGACCAAATTCATTTATTTTAAAAGCGCTGGCAAGTCCTAATGCATTTCGGTCAAACGTTGACCTTTTTCAAAGGATGGCCACGGCATCTGCAGACTTGAATTGCACCAACAAACATTTGCTTTTATTTCCGGTGTTTGCCCCCTGGTGGGCGCCTCGATAGGCTCACATCAAAGCATGCTGGTATTTGTGGTGCAATGTCGGTCCATAATTATTTCCCTCCGGTGGGTGATGCCGAGAATGTTTATGCTTGATTTCTTTTTCACCGTCGCTCCCTCGCACATCCATTTCATGTGCTGGAGACCAGTCCAAAGTTCAGTCTTTGGCGGCGCCTGCTGCCCTTAACTGCTTTCGCCAAACTTCAAACTGGGGTCCAAAAACGGGCAGTCATGGCGCACCTTGTTCGGTGGTGCGTTACTCGCGGCTGGACCAAGCCGTTGAAAATGATTCAGAGACCTCTCACCTGGGAAAGCATTGAGTCGCACTCCTTGCGGTGACCAAATTCATTTATTTTAAAAGCGCTGGCAAGTCCTAATGCATTTCGGTCAAACATTGTCCTTTTTCAAAGGATGGCCACGGCATCTGCAGACTTGAATTGCACCAACAAACATTTGCTTTTATTTCCGGTGTTTGCCCCTGGTGGCGCCTCGATAGGCTCACATCAAAGCATGCTGGTATTTGTGGTGCAATGTCGGTCCATAATTATTTCCCTCCGGTGGGTGATGCCGAGAATGTTTTATGCTTGATTTCTTTTTCACCGTCGCTCCCTCGCACATCCATTTCATGTGCTGGAGACCAGTCCAAAGTTCAGTCTTTGGAGGCGCCTGCTGCCCTTAACTGCTTTCGCCAAACTTCAAACTGGGGTCCAAAAAAGGGCTGTCATGGCGCACCTTGTTCGGTGGTGCGTTACTCGCGGCTGGACCAAGCCGTTGAAAATGATTCAGAGACCTCTCACCTGGGAAAGGATTGAGTCGCACTCCTTGCGGTGACCAAATTCATTTATTTTAAAAGCGCTGGCAAGTCCTAATGCATTTCGGTCAAACATTGACCTTTTTCAAAGGATGGCCACGGCATCTGCAGACTTGAATTGCACCAACAAACATTTGCTTTTATTTCCGGTGTTTGAACCCTGGTGGGCGCCTCGATAGGCTCACATCAAAGCATGCTGGTATTTGTGGTGCAATGTCGGTCCATAATTATTTCCCTCCGGTGGGTGATGCCGATAATGTTTATGCTTGATTTCTTTTTCACCGTCTCTCCCTCGCACATCCATTTCATGTGCTGGAGACCTGTCCAAAGTTCAGTCTTTGGAGGCGCCTGCTGCCCTTAACTGCTTTCGCCAAACTTCAAACTGGGGTCCAAAAACGGGCAGTCATGGCGCACCTTGTTCGGTGGTGCGTTACTCGCGGCTGGACCAAGCCGTTGAAAATGATTCAGAGACCTCTCACCTGGGAAAGGATTGAGTCGCACTCCTTGCGGTGACCAAATTCATTTATTTTAAAAGCGCTGGCAAGTCTAATGCATTTCGGTCAAACATTGACCTTTTTCAGAGGATGGCCACGGCATCTGCAGACTTGAATTGCACCAACAAACATTTGCTTTTATTTCCGGTGTTTGCCCCCTGGTGGGCGCCTCGATAGGCTCACATCAAAGCATGCTGGTATTTGTGGTGCAATGTCGGTCCATAATTATTTCCCTCCGGTGGGTGATGCCGAGAATGTTTATGCTTGATTTCTTTTTCACCGTCGCTCCCTCGCACATCCATTTCATGTGCTGGAGACCAGTCCAAAGTTCAGTCTTTGGCGGCGCCTGCTGCCCTTAACTGCTTTCGCCAAACTTCAAACTGGGGTCCAAAAACGGGCAGTCATGGCGCACCTTGTTCGGTGGTGCGTTACTCGCGGCTGGACCAAGCCGTTGAAAATGATTCAGAGACCTCTCACCTGGGAAAGCATTGAGTCGCACTCCTTGCGGTGACCAAATTCATTTATTTTAAAAGCGCTGGCAAGTCCTAATGCATTTCGGTCAAACATTGTCCTTTTTCAAAGGATGGCCACGGCATCTGCAGACTTGAATTGCACCAACAAACATTTGCTTTTATTTCCGGTGTTTGCCCCCCAGGTGGGCGCCTCGATAGGCTCACATCAAAGCATGCTGGTATTTGTGGTGCAATGTCGGTCCATAATTATTTCCCTCCAGGGGGTGATGCCGAGAATGTTTATGCTTGATTTCTTTTTCACCGTCGCTCCCTCGCACATCCATTTTATGTGCTGGAGACCTGTCCAAAGTTCAGTCTTTGGAGGCACCTGCTGCCCTTAACTGCTTTCGCCAAACTTCAAACTGGGGTCCAAAAACGGGCAGTCATGGCGCACCTTGTTCGGTGGTGCGTTACTCGCGGCTGGACCAAGCCATTGAAAATGATTCAGAGACCTCTCACCTGGGAAAGGATTGAGTCGCACTCCTTGCGGTGACCAAATTCATTTATTTTAAAAGCGCTGGCAAGTCCTAATGCATTTCGGTCAAACATTGTCCTTTTTCAAAGGATGGCCACGGCATCTGCAGACTTGAATTGCACCAACAAACATTTGCTTTTATTTCCGGTGTTTGAACCCTGGTGGGCGCCTCGATAGGCTCACATCAAAGCATGCTGGTATTTGTGGTGCAATGTCAGTCCATAATTATTTCCCTCCGGTGGGTGATGCCAAGAATGTTTATACTTGATTTCTTTTTCGCCGTCGCTCCCTCGCACATCCATTTCATGTGCTGGAGACCTGTCCAAAGTTCAGTCTTTGGTGGCACCTGCTGCCCTTAACTGCTTTCGCCAAACTTCAAACTGGGGTCCAAAAACGGGCAGTCATGGCGCACATTGTTCGGTGGTGCGTTACTCGCGGCTGGACCAAGCCGTTGAAAATGATTCAGCGACCTCTCACCTGGGAAAGGATTGAGTCGCACTCCTTGCAGTGACCAAATTCATTTATTTTAAAAGCGCTGGCAAGTCCTAATGCAGTTCGGTCAAACATTGACCTTTTTCAAAGGATGGCCACGGCATCTGCAGACTTGAATTGCACCAACAAACATTTGCTTTTGTTTCCGGTGTTTGCCCCCTGGTGGGCACCTCGATAGGCTCACATCAAAGCATGCTGGTATTTGTGGTGCAATGTCGGTCCATAATTATTTCCCTCCGGTGGGTGATGCCGAGAATGTTTATGCTTGATTTCTTTTTCACCGTCGCTCCCTCGCACATCCATTTCTTGTGCTGGAGACCTGTCCAAAGTTCAGTCTTTGGCGGCGCCTGCTGCCCTTAACTGCTTTCGCCAAACTTCAAACTGGGGTCCAAAAACGGGCAGTCATGGCGCACCTTGTTCGGTGGTGCGTTACTCGCGGCTGGACCAAGCCGTTGAAAATGATTCAGAGACCTCTCACCTGGGAAAGGATTGAGTCGCACTCCTTGCGGTGACCAAATTCATTTATTTTAAAAGCGCTGGCAAGTCCTAATGCATTTCGGTCAAACATTGACCTTTTTCAAAGGATGGCCACGGCATCTGCAGACTTGAATTGCATCAACAAACATTTGCTTTTATTTCCGGTGTTTGCCCCCTGGTGGGCGCCTCGATAGGCTCACATCAAAGCATGCTGGTATTTGTGGTGCAATGTTGGTCCATAATTATTTCCCTCCGGTGGGTGATGCCGAGAATGTTTATGCTTGATTTCTTTTTCACTGTCGCTCCCTCGCACATCCATTTCATGTGCTGGAGACCTGTCCAAAGTTCAGTCTTTGGCGGCGCCTGCTGCACTTAACTGCTTTCGCCAAACTTCAAACTGGGGTCCAAAAACAGGCAGTCATGGCGCACCTTGTTCGGTGGTGCGTTACTCGCGGCTGGACCAAGCCGTTGAAAATGATTCAGAGACCTCTCACCTGGGAAAGGATTGAGTCGCACTCCTTGCGGTGACCAAATTCATTTATTTTAAAAGCGCTGGCAAGTCCTGATGCATTTTGGTCAAACATTGACCTTTTTCAAAGGATGGCCACAGCATCTGCAGACTTGAATTGCACCAACAAACATTTGCTTTTATTTCCGGTGTTTGCCTCCTGGTGGGCGCCTCGATAGGCTCACATCAAAGCATGCTGGTATTTGTGGTGCAATGTCGGTCCATAATTATTTCCCTCCGGTGGGTGATGCCGAGAATGTTTATGCTTGATTTCTTTTTCACCATCGCTCCTTCGCACATCCATTTCATGTGCTGGAGATCTGCCCAAAGTTCAGTCTTTGGCGGCGCCTGCTGCCCTTAACTGCTTTTGCCAAACTTCAAACTGGGGTCCAAAAACGGGCAGTCATGGCGCACCTTGTTCGGTGGTGCGTTACTCGCGGCTGGACCAAGCCGTTGAAAATGATTCAGAGACCTCTCACCTGGGAAAGGATTGAGTCGCACTCCTTGCGGTGACCAAATTCATTTATTTTAAAAGCGCTGGCAAGTCCTAATGCATTTTGGTCAAACATTGACCTTTTTCAAAGGATGGCCACGTCATCTGCAGACTTGAATTGCACCAACAAACATTTGCTTTTATTTCCGGTGTTTGCCCCCTGGTGGGCACCTCGATAGGCTCACATCAAAGCATGCTGGTATTTGTGGTGCAATGTCGGTCCATAATTATTACCCTCCGGTGGGTGATGCCGAGAATGTTTATGCTTGATTTCTTTTTCACCGTTGCTCCCTCGCACATCCATTTCATGTGCTGGAGACCTGTCCAAAGTTCAGTCTTTGGTGGCGCCTGCTGCCCTTAACTGCTTTCGCCAAACTTCAAACTGGGGTCCAAAAACGGGCAGTCATGGCGCACCTTGTTCGGTGGTGCGTTACTCGCGGCTGGACCAAGCCGTTGAAAATGATTCAGAGACCTCTCACCTGGGAAAGGATTGAGTCGCACTCCTTGCGGTGACCAAATTCATTTATTTTAAAAGCGCTGGCAAGTCCTAATGCATTTCGGTCAAACATTGACCTTTTTCAAAGGATGGCCACGGCATCTGCAGACTTGAATTGCACCAACAAACATTTGCTTTTATTTCCGGTGTTTGCCCCCTGGTGGGCGCCTCGATAGGCTCACATCAAAGCATGCTGGTATTTGTGGTGCAATGTCGGTCCATAATTATTTCCCTCCGGTGGGTGATGCCGAGAATGTTTATGCTTGATTTCTTTTTCACCGTCACTCCCTCGCACATCCATTTCATGTGCTGGAGACCTGTCCAAAGTTCAGTCTTTGGCGGCGCCTGCTGCCCTTAACTGCTTTCGCCAAACTTCAAACTGGGGTCCAAAAATGGGCAGTCATGGCGCACCTTGTTCGGTGGTGCGTTACTCGCGGCTGGACCAAGCCGTTGAAAATGATTCAGAGACCTCTCACCTGGGAAAGGATTGAGTCGCACTCCTTGCGGTGACCAAATTCATTTATTTTAAAAGCGCTGGCAAGTCTAATGCATTTCGGTCAAACATTGACCTTATATATTACCTACTGGCAGTCGCCAGTAGGTAGTTATAGTTAGGACCTAGTTTCCATAGGAAAAGTGTTTTTTGATTTGCCAATCTCTTTGGCGCCGTTTGACGAATCGTCGTGACATTTTCCAAAAAATAGGGTTGGACAGCTTAGTTTGTGTGTTGAAAGTTTCTGGGTGATTCGTCAAGTGGGGGCCGAGAAAAAAGGGGGGTCCCAAAGCACGTTTTCTCCATGTTATTTTCCGTAGGAACTTTATTACAGGCTACAGCCCGACCTGCTGAACGGAATTACACTAAATTTGGCAAAAAGGTAGGTCTTGGTTCAGAGTGCGCCCTTTTTTTGAAATGGTGTAAATCCGTTCAGCAGTTCCTGAGAAATTTAAAAAAGAAAAATATCGATATCTGAGCACCGAGGAGGAGCCGCGAACCCTCCCGAGCACAAGCTCAATTTTGATTGGCTGCCAACGCTCCAAACCAGGAAGTGTTGGCAGCCAAAGAGGGTGAAACAAAGATAAAAAACATGAAAAGGGGGCAGGGTACAAACACCCTGACCCCCTAGGCCTGCTCAGGGGGTCCCACAAGGACCCCCAGGGCCAAAAAAATCATTTAAAAAAAAAAAAATCGGCTGAATTCGCGCTGGGGTCGCAAATTTGGCAGAGAAAATTTTAAAAAACGAAGCGCGTTTTTGAAAGCCCCTGGGTGGGCCAGGTCCCGGGGGCACTCACCAATTAATTTGCGGGGACCTGCGGGGGCCCCCGCAGCCCCAAGGATAGCCACCTCCCTGGGGCTTCTTTAATAAATGTGTGGGGGGTCCCAACCCCCCCACGCTGCCCCGGGGACCGCCACCTCCCTGGGGCATTCATGTAAATGGGCGGGGGGGCCTCGTGGGCCCCCGAGCCCCAGGGACCGCCACCTCCCCGGGGCTATAAATAATAATTAGCGTGGGGGGGCTCAAGCCCCCCACACTGCCCTGGGGACCACCACCTCCCTGGGGCACTTAATATTCAAATTCGCGGGTCCGTTACGGATCCCCGGGCAATGGGGACCACCACCTCCCCGGGGCTTTAAATACGTTGGGAGGGGGGCCGTGCCGCCCCCCTCCTGGAGCCCTTGATGGCCCTGGGGACCACCACCGCCAAGGGCCGGTTCCTGCAATGTCCCGGGGTGCCCACCCCCGGGACATTGCTGTTTGCTATGGCAGGGCGGGAGCATGGCTCCCGCCCTGCCATAGCAAACTCTGCTTTGCTTCGTTGAAGCGAGAGCAGGAAAACTTGCTCTCGCTTCAACGAAGCAAAGCAGGATTGCTTTTGAGCAAGGGGAGCTGCATGTTAGCAGCTCCCCTTGCTCAAAAGCAATGCTGGCTCCCGCAGGAGGCGGGAAGCCGGCGGGACCGTGGGGGCATTGGGGCTCCACCCACGGTCCCCAATGCAAAGGGCCGGTCCGGGGGATGGAGTCCCCGGGGCCAGAAGTGGCCCAGGAGGGGGGCCATGCGGCCCCCTCCCTGATTAAAAAATAAATAAATAAAAAAAATATATAGAGAGAGGCACAGCCTCGGGGGATGGGGTCCCCGGGGCCAATAATGGCCTCAGGAGGGGGGCCACGCAGCCCCCCTCCTTAAAAAAAATATTAAACATGTGGCCATGCCCTGGGGGATGGGGTCACCGTGGCCTAAATTGGCCTCGGGAGGGGGGCCACGCGGCCCCCTTCTCGTTTAATTTTTTTTATTTTTATAAAAAACGGGTCAGGCCCTGGGGGATGGGGTCCCCAGGGCCCCAAATATTGTAAAAGAAGGGGGCCACACAGCCCCCCTTCTAAAAAAATAAAATAAAAAAACAGCCGGCATCTCGCCGGAGGCCCCGCCCACTCCCTGCAGCACTCTGCAAACACGCCTCTTGGCCTCTTGGCGCACTGGTGGTGGGGCGATGAGGTCCTCTTGTGTCCTGAGGGCCTCAGGACACAAGTGGACTTCATCCCCCGAGCAGCAGTGCACCAGGAGCTGCACTTGCAGAGTGGTGTAGAAAGGGGGCGTGGCCTCGGACCACCTCTCTGCAACGCAGCTCTGTGGCGCATACTGGAGGTACCTGGTGGGCTAGTTGGCCCCCAGGGACCCTCAGGAATGAAGGGGACTTAATACCCCAACTTAGAACGCGCCAGGAGGCGCGTTTGCAGAGTGGTGGGGAAAGGGGGCGTGGCCTTTGTCCACCTCTCAGCAATCCCACTGTGTGGGGCTTACTGGGGGTAAGACGTAGGCTAGTTGGCCCCTAA
Organism: Calotriton arnoldi; assembly: GCA_963921515.1. NCBI lineage: Eukaryota > Metazoa > Chordata > Amphibia > Caudata > Salamandridae > Calotriton > Calotriton arnoldi. The sequence continues at coordinate 432,509 of CAWUFW010005455.1, forward strand.
AGGACCCCCAGCAGTGAAGGGGACTTCAATCCCCATCCAAGAGCGCGCCAGGGAGCGCGTTTGCAGAGTGGTGGGCAAAGGGGGCGTGGCCTGATATGAGAACTTAGCAATACTGCTGTGTGGGACTTACTGTAGGTAATAGGAGGGGTAGTTGGCCCCCAAGGTTATCGTTGGGGGCCAATTACCCCTCTTGTTACCTGCAGTAAGTCCCACACAGTGGGATTGCTAAGAAGTCTAAGGAGGACATGCCCCCCTTTCTCCAACACTCTGCAAACGCTCCTCCTAGCAGACTACGGGATGGGGGATGAAGTCCAATTTACTACGGAGGGACTTTGGGGGCCAAGAAGCCCTCTTGGTACCTCGTCTAAGTCCTATGCAGTGGAATTCCTGAGCGCTGGTCGGAGGCCCAGCACCCTTTCTCCACCACTCTGCAAATGTGACTACTACTTAAAGAAGCGTCTTTCTGCACCTCTGACTTAGAGGTAGTTTTAATCCCTCTGCCCTATTATGTACTAGGGCCTTACAGAGGAGGTCATGCCAATCACAGGGGTACCCCAAAGTATAGTGTTCCCTAGTGTATGTAGGTGTTTTCACTGTATTCTAAGTGTCTTTTAGCATAGCACTGGCTCTAGGCCTGGTTAGTCAGAGTCAGTTACCACCAGTACCCGTCAGAAAAAAGTTGGGGGCACAGGATGACTTTGCAACAAGGCCTCTTTCTGCTCCACAGTCGGTTCTTTGTGCACATCTCTTGCTTCTTTCTGCACCTTTCTTCGTCTTTCTGGACTTCTGTTGCCTCTTTCTGCATTTCTGTTGCTTCTTTCTGCGCCTTTCTTCCTCTTTCTGCACATGTCCTACCTCTGTAGGCATAGTTAGAAATTAGCATTTAAAAACCTTTGAAATTCACTGAAAAACCACAGGTTTCAGGGATGTTATAGTTAGAAATTAGCATTTAAAAACCTTTGAAATTCACTGAAAAAACCATAGGTTTCAGGGACGTTATAGTTAGAAATTAGCATTTAAAAAACCTTAGAAATTCACTGAAAAAACCACAGGTTTCAGGGACGTTATAGTTAGTTTGACATTTCACTCATACAAAACCAGTGAAATTCGGCCGTTATAGTTAGTTCAGCTAACTACAACTCGCGCCCCCGCAATGCACTGCTGATGACGTCACATATTACATCACTTATGACATGGTCAGTGGCATCACTAATGACATCACTGATGACATCTCAAATGACATCACTGATGACATCACTGATGACATCATCCACGTGATAATCTGATGCATCTTCTCACACCCTAATATAACCTTTTATACACCCACTCTAAATTACAGACTGCTATTCTCAAAACCATAGACACTCCAACACCAATAACTACATACCCACTCACTGATTCTTAGGTCTACACACACATCCACTCACTCACCCATACAGTCACTCATACTTTCGGTCACTCATCAGTACAGGACTTTCATATGCACTCATACACCTATATAGACACTCACACACTGCCACTCATCCATAGAGTTACTCACACACCTAGTCAGTCATGCAAAGAATTAATCACACTCCCATTTACTCACCTATACAGTTATACACACAGCACCTCACTTACTCATACAGATACTAACATATACTTAACCCCTTCAATGCTCATGACGGAATGGTTCCGTCATGAGCATCGGTACCCCTGTGCTCATGACGGAACCATTCCGTCATGAGGCCAGGGGCACGAAATCCCTCTGCTGCAGACAGCAGAGGGATTTCCTTTTCTCCCCCACAGCCTCGGGAGCTGGGGAAGAGCCTCCCCAGCTCCCGAGGCCCCCCTCCCTTTTAGTGAAATGAAGATCAGCGCGCACGTCGCGCTGACTTCATTTCACTGAAAACAAAACTAAAATGAGCCTTTAGGCTCATATCAGTTTCACTTTCTACGTGCTCAGGGGGCTATCTCAGCCCCTGAGCACGTAGAAAGACGGGAGAGGTATCATTGGAAAGGGAGAATCTCCCTTTCCAATGGTACCCCTCCCCAGTGGATCCCTGCTTGGGGATCGCCCCAGGAGGGCGATCCCCAAGCAGGGATCCACCCACTAAGGCACCAGGGAGGGGGAGCGGCCCCTTGGGCAAGGGCTTTTGCTCCCCCAAACAAATTGCCAATGTTCAGTCTTTCTGCCCCCCTGGGGGCAGATGGGAGCAGTAGCCCCCAATCTGCCCCCGGGGGGCAGAAAGCCCACTAGACACCAGGGATTTTTATTTGGTGCATTTTTTAGGGTGGGGCTGCCCGAAACGGGCACGCCAATGCCCCCACCCCCCCAGCCACCATTACAGCCTTTCTGCCCCCCCTGGGAGACAGATTGGGGGCAGTAGCCCCCAATCTGCCCCCCCGGGGGGGCAGAAAGCCCACTAAATGCCAGGGATTTTTTTGTGTGCTATTTGTTTTAGGGTGGGGGCTGCCCAAAATGGGCATGCCAATGCCCCCACCCCACCCGCCACCATTACAGCCTTTCTGCCCCCCCGGGGGGGCAGAAAGCCCACTAAACACCAGGGATTTTTTTGGACGCATTTTTTTTTAGGGTGGGGGCTGCCCGAAATGGGCACGCTAATGCCCCCACCCCCCCACCACCATTACAGCCTTTCTGCCCCCCCTGGGAGGCAGATGGGGGCAGTAGCCCCCAATCTGCCTCCCGGGGGGGGCAGAAAGCCCACTAAACGCCAGGGATTTATTTTTTGTATAATTTTTTTTTAGGGTGGGGGCTACCTGAAATGGGCACGCTAATGCCCTCACCCCCCACTACCATTACAGCCTTTCTGCCCCCTGGGAGGCAGATGGGGGCAGTAGCCCCCAATCTAGCCCCCGAGGGTCAAAGCCCACTAAATGCCAGGGATTTTTTTGTGTGCTATTTGTTTTAGGGTGGGGGCTGCCCAAAATGGGCACGCCAATGCCCCCACCCCACCCGCCACCATTACAGCCTTTCTGCGCCCCGGGGGGGCAGAAAGCCCACTAAACACCAGGGATTTTTTTGGACACATTTTTTTTTAGGGTGGGGGCTGCCCGAAATGGGCACGCCAATGCCCTCACCCAACCCGCCACCATTACAGCCTTTCTGCCCCCCCTGGGGGGCAGATGGGGGCTGTAGCCCCCAATCTGCCCCCCGGTGGGGCAGAAAGCCCACTAAACACCAGGGATTTTTTGGCGTGTTTTTTTGGGTGGGGGCTGCCCGAAACAGGCACGCCAATGCCCCCACCCCCCCACCACCATTACAGCCTTTCTGCCCCCCTTGGGAGGCAGATGGGGCAGTAGCCCCCAATCTGCCCCCCCGGTGGGGCAGAAAGCCCACTAAATGCCAGGGATTTTTTTTGTGCAATGTTTTTTAGGGTGGGGGCTGCCCAAAATGGGCACGCCAATGCCCCCATGCCCTTGCCACCATAACAGTTTTTCTGCCCCCCGTGGCAGCAGAAAGCTGGGGGGCAGAAAGCCCACTAAACACCAGGGATTTTTTTGGACGCATTTTTTTTAGGGTGGGGGCTGCCCGAAATGGGCACGCCAATGCCCTCACCCCACCCGCCACCATTACAGCCTTTCTGCCCCCCCGGTGGGGCAGAAAGCCCACTAAACACCAGGGATTTTTTTTGGCGTGTTTTTTTTTGGGTGGGGGCTGCCCGAAACGGGCACGCCAATGCCCCCACCCCCCCACCACCATTACAGCCTTCCTGCCCCCCTTGGGAGGCAGATGGGGCAGTAGCCCCCAATCTGCCCCCCCGGTGGGGCAGAAAGCCCACTAAATGCCAGGGATTTTTTTTTGTGCAATGTTTTTTAGGGTGGGGGCTGCCCAAAATGGGCACGCCAATGCCCCCACCCCGCCGCCACCATTACAGCCTTTCTGCCCCCCCCCTGGGAGGCAGATGGGGGCAGTAGCCCCCAATCTGCCCCCCTGGGGGGGCAGAAAGCCCACTAAACACCAGGGATTTTTTTTTGTGCAATTTTGTTTTAGAGTGGGGGCTGCCCAAAATGGGCACGCCAATGCCCCCATGCCCTTGCCACCATAACAGTCTTTCTGCCCCCCCGTGGCAGCAGAAAGCCCACTTGACGCCAGGGATTTTTTTTTGCGCATTTGTTTTTAGGGTGGGGGCTGCCCGAAGTGGGCACGCCAATGCCCACATCCCCGCCACCATTACAGCCTTTCTGCTCCCCCTGGTCTCCCGATAAAAATGGTACCTCACACGCGTGGGTGGGGCAAGTACCCGCGACAGGCAAGGGCCCAAAACCTAGTGAGGCAACATCAAAATTACCTATCACAAACCAACCTGGTTTCAAGGGGGGGTCCCATGAGTTTTTGGCCCCGGGTTCGGTGGCCAGCTAGGGAAACCTACCAAACCCACACATTTCTGAAAACTAGACACCCGGGGATTCCAGGGAGGTATGGCTTGCATGGATCCCCCAACGTTTTCTTACCCAGAATCCCACAGAAACCTGAAATTTTGCTGAAAAAATCACTTTTTCACACATTTTGTGTGGGAAAGTTGTGGCATCACCGGACTGAAACAAATTTCCTACCACCCAGTGTTCCCCCAGGTCTCCCGATAAAAGCAGTGCATCACTCGGGTGGGAGGCCCAAGTACCCGCGACAGGCAAGGGCCCAAAACGTATTGAGGCGACATCAAAATTGCCTATCAGAAGACGACCTGGTTTTGCAAGGGGTCCCATGACTTTTGGCCCGGGGCTGCGGCCACCTAGGGAAACCTACCAAACCCACACATTTCTGAAAACTAGACACCCGGGGATTCCAGGGAGGTATGGCTTGCGTGGATCCACCAACGTTTTCTTACCCAGAATCCCCCAGAAACCTGAAATTTTACAGAAAAAATCACTTTTTTCACACATTTTTGTGTGGGAAAGTTGTGGCATCACCGGGCTGACACAAATTTCCTACCACCCAGTGTTCCCCCAGGTCTCCCGATTAAAATGGTGCCTCACTCGGGTGGGAGGCCCAAGTACCCGCGACAGACAAGGGCCCAAAATGTATTGAGGTGACATCAAAATGGCCTATCACAAAACGACCTGGTTTTGCAAGGGGGTTTCCATGACTTTTTGGCCCGGTGCTCGGCGGCCACCTAGGGAAACCTACCAAACCCACACATTTCTGAAAAATAGACACCCGGGGAATTTCAGGGAGGTATGGCTTGCGTGGATCCACCAACGTTTTCTTACCCAGAATCCCCAGAAACCTGAAATTTTACAGAAAAAAATCACTTTTTCCATACATTTTTGTGTGGGAAAGTTGTGGTATCACCGGGCTGACACAAATTTCCTACCACCCAGCGTTCCCCCAGGTCTCCCGATAAAATGGTACCTCACTCGGGTGGGAGGCCCAAGTACGCTGCGACAGGCAAGGGCCCAAAACGCATTGAGGCAACATCAAAATTGCCTATCAGAAAACGACCTGGTTTTGCAACGGGGTCCCATGACTCTTTGGCCCGGGCTCGCGTCCACCTAGGGAAACCTAGCAAACCCACATGTCTGAAAAGTAGACACCCGGGATTCCAGGGAGGTATGGCTTGCGTGGATCCACCAACGTTTTCTTACCCAGAATCCTCTGCAAACCTGAAATTTTGCTGAAAAAATCACTTTTTCACACATTTTTGTGTGGGAAAGTTGTGGCATCACCAGGCTGACAAAATTTCCTACCACCCAGCGTTCCCCAGGTCTCCCGATAAAAATGGTGCCTCACTCGGGTGGGAGGCCCAAGTACGCGCGACAGGCATGGGCCCAAAACGTATTGAGGCAACATTGAAATTGTCTATCACAAAATGTTTTGGGCCCTTGCCTGTCGCGGGTACTTGGGCCTCCCACCCGAGTGAGGCACCATTTTTATCGGGAGACCTGGGGGAACGCTGGGTGGTAGGAAATTTGTGTCATCCCGGTGATGCCACAACTTTCCCACACAAAAATGTGTGACAAAAGTGATTTTTTCAGCAAAATTTCAGGTTTGCAGGGGATTCTGGGTAAGAAAACGTTGGTGGATCCACGCAAGCCATACCTCTCGAATCCCCCGGTGTCTACTTTTCAGAAATGTGTGGGTTTGCTATGTTTCCCCAGGTGGCCGCCGAGCCCCGGCCAAAAGTCATGGGACCCCTTGCAAAACCAGGTCGTTTTCTGATAGGCATTTTGATGTCGCCTCAATAAGTTTTGGGCCCTTGCCTGTCGCGCGCACTTGGGCCTCCCACCCGAGTGAGGCACCATTTTTATCGTGAGACCTGGGGGAACGCTGGGTGGTAGGAAATTTGTGTCATCCCGGTGATGCCACAACTTTCCAACACAGAAATGTGTGAAAAAAGTGATTTTTTCAGCAAAATTACAGGATTGCAGGGGATTCTGGGTAGAAAACGTTGGTGGATCCACGCAAGCCATACCTCCCTGGAATCCCCGGGTGTCTACTTTTCAGAAATGTGTGGGTTTGCTAGGTTTTCCTAGGTGGCCGCCGAGCCCCGGGCCAAAAGTCATGGGACCCCCTTGCAAAACCAGGTCGTCTTCTGATAGGCAATTTTGATGTCGCCTCAATATGTTTTGGGCCCTTGACTGTCGCGCGTACTTGGGCCTCCCACCCGAGTGAGGCACCATTTTTATCGGGACACCTGGGGGAACGCTGGGTGATAGGAAATTTGTGTCAGCCCGGTGATGCCACAACTTTCCCACACAAAAATGTGTGAAAAAAGTGATTTTTTTCAGCAAAATTTCAGGTTTGCAGGGGATTCTGGGTAAGAAAACGTTGGTGGATCCACGCAAGCCATACCTCCCTGGAATCCCCCGGGTGTCTACTTTTCAGAAATGTTTGGGTTTGCTAGGTTTCCCTAGGTGGCCGCCGAGCCCCGGGCCAAAGAGTCATGGGACCCCCTTGCAAAACCAGGTCGTTTTGTGATAGGCATTTTTGATGTCGCCTCAATACGCTTTGGGACCTTGCCTGTCGCGGGTACTTGGGCCTCCCACCCGAGTGAGGCACCATTTTTATCGGGAGACCTGGAGCAATGCTGGGTGGTAGGAAATTTGTGTCAGCCCGGTGATGCCACAACTTTCCCACACAATAATGTGTGAAAAAGTGATTTTTTCAGCAAAATTTCAGGTTTCTGGGGGATTCTGGGTAAGAAAACATTGGGGGATCCACGCAAGCCATACCTCCCTGGAATCTCCCATGTGTCTACTTTTCAGAAATGTGTAGGTTTGGTAGGTTTCCCTAGGTGCCGGCAGAGCTAGGGTTCAAAAACTACAGCTAGGCACTTTGCCAAAAAAGGGTCATTTTTCACAGTGAAATTGGGGTGTGTCCACGTTGCGTTTTGCGTCGTTTCCTGTCGCGGGCACTAGGCCTACCCACACAAATGAGGTGCCATTTTTCTCAGAAGACTTTGGGGAACGCGGGGTGGGTGGAATTTTGTGGATCCATGCAGATTCCAGAACTTTCCACCACAGAAAAGTGAGGAAAATGTGTTTTTTACACTTTTTTAGGTTTGCAAGGGATTCTGGGTAACAGAACCTGGTGAGAGCCAGTCAAGTCACCCCATCCTGGATTCCCCTGGGTGTCTAGTTTTCAAAAATGTATAGGTTTGCTAGGTTTGCCTAGGTGCCGGCAGAGCTAGGGTTCAAAAACTACAACTAAGCACTTTTCAAAAAAAGGGTCATTTTTCACTGTGAAAATGTGGTGTGTCCACATTGTGTTTTGCGCTGTTTCCTGTCGCGGGCACTAGGCCTACCCACACAAGTGAGGTACCATTTTTCTCGGAAGACTTTGGGGAATGCAAGGTGGGTGGAATTTTGTGGATCCACACAGATTCCAGAACTTTCCACCCCAGAAAAGTGAGGAAAATGTGTTTTTTTTGACAATTGTTTAGGTTTGCAAGGGATTCTGGGTAACAGAACCTAGTGAGAGCCAGTCAAGTCACCCCATCCTGGATTCCCCTGGGTGTCTAGATTTCAAAAATGTATAGGTTTGCTAGGTTTCCCTAGGTGCCGGCAGAGCTAGGGTTAAAAAACTACAGCTAAGCACTTTTCAAAAAAGGGTCATTTTTCACTGTGAAAATGTGGTGTGTCCACGTTGTGTTTTGCGCTGTTTCCTGTCGCGGGCACTAGGCCTACCCACACAAGTGAGGTACCATTTTTCTCGGAAGACTTTGGGGAATGCGGGGAGGGTGGAATTTTGTGGATCCACGCATATTCCAGAACTTTCCACCACAGAAAAGTGAGGAAAATGTGGTTTTTTTTACAATTGTTTAGGTTTGCAAGGGATTCTGGGTAACAGAACCTAGTGAGAGCCAGTCAAGTCACCCCATCCTGGATTCCCCTGGGTGTCTAGATTTCAAAAATGTATAGGTTTGCTAGGTTTCCCTAGGAGCCGGCAGAGCTAGGGTTCAAAAACTACAGCTAGGCACTTTGCAAAAAGGGGTAATTTTTCACTGTGAAAATGTGGTGTGTCCACGTTGCGTTTTGGGCCGTTTCCTGTCGCGGGCACTAGGCCTACCCACACAAGTGAGGTACCGTTTTTCTCGAAAGACTTTGGGGAACGCGGGGTGGGTGGAATTTTGTGGATCCATCCAGATTCCAGAACTTTCCACCACAGAAAAGTGAGGAAAATTTGTTTTTTCTGACAATATTTTAGGTTTGCAAGGGATTCTGGGTAACAGAACCAGGAGAGAGCCAGTCAAGTCACCCCATCTTGGATTCCCCTGGGTGTCTAGTTTTCAAAAATGTATAGGTTTGCTAGGTTTTCCTAGGTGCCGGCAGAGCTAGGGTTCAAAAACTACAGCTAGGCACTTTGCAAAAAAATGGGTCATTTTTCACTGTGAAAATGTGGTGTGTCCACGTTGCGTTTTGGGCCGTTTCCTGTCGCAGGCACTAGGCCTACCCACACAAGTGAGGTACCATTTTTATCGGGAGACTTAGGGTAACACAAAATTGTAGAGCAACTGTTATTATCTATTGACTTTTGATGCATTTCTGCCTTCCAAATGAAAGACAATGTGTAAAAAGAAGTCATTTTGAAAAATGTCCTATAATTCTCATGCTAGTATGGGTACTCCCAATTTCGGAAATGTGCAAATATCTACTATTTCTAAACTCTATATTTTGTTCCCATTTCAGAAATACATAGGTGTCTTTCATACCGATTTTTCCATGTATAAATTTTCCCAGAATAATTGCTATATACCCGGTACATAATAAAAAACCATTGCAAGATGCTGCTCAGTTATTGGCTCTGGGTTCGGGTTCGGGTATGGCCATATGCAAATCAGTCTGACCACTGTTCCCATGAGGCACAGGGTCAGACTGATTTGCATATGGCCATGTCTGAACTGGGGTGGTGGAGTGAGCTAAAGAATGATGATGGATTAAACCCAGATCAGTTGACTGGGGGTGAGTGTTTGTTTGGCTCAAACGTTCCGTCCATCATCCCCTTTTGTATCGCTTTGGTCGCCCTAAGTTGGCGGGGTATGCCCAGACGTGGGTCCCTTGCTCACTTTGCCACTGGATTCAAGCAAGCCTGGCTGATGACGGCTGAAATGCCAGAAACCGGTCCTAGGATGCTTGTTTCCAGTCCAGGGAAGACATGGCTTGGCAGTTCGGGCTGGACTGTTCCCATGAGGCACAGGGTCAGACTGATTTGCATATGGCCATGTCTGAACTGGGGTGGTGGAGTGAGCTAAAGAATGATGATGGATTAAACCCAGATCAGTTGACTGGGGGTGAGTGTTTGATTGGCTCAAACGTTCCGTCCATCATCCCCTTTGTATCGCTTTGGTCGCCCTAAGTTGGCGGGGGTATGCCCAGATGTGGGTCCCTTGCTCACTTTGCCACTGGATTCAAGCAAGCCTGGCTGATGACGGCTGAAATGCCAGAAACCGGTCCTAGGATGCTTGTTTCCGGTCCAGGGAAGACATGACTTGGCAGTTCGGGCTGGACTGTTCCCATGAGGCACAGGGTCAGACTGATTTGCATATGGCCATGTCGGAACTGGGGTGGTGGAGTGAGCTAAAGAATGATGATGGATTAAACCCAGATCAGTTGACTGGGGGTGAGTGTTTGATTGGCTCAAACGCTCCGTCCATCATCCCCTTTTGTATCGCTTTGGTCGCCCTAAGTAGGCGGGGGTATGCCCAGACGTGGGTCCCTTGCTCACTTTGCCACTGGATTCAAGCAAGCCTGGCTGATGACGGCTGAAATGCCAGAAACCGGTCCTAGGATGCTTGTTTCCGGTCCAGGGAAGACATGGCTTGGCAGTTCGGGCTGGACTGTTCCCATGAGGCACAGGGTCAGACTGATTTGCATATGGCCATGTCTGAACTGGGGTGGTGGAGTGAGCTAAAGAATGATGATGGATTAAACCCAGATCAGTTGACTGGGGGTGAGTGTTTGATTGGCTCAAACGTTCCGTCCATCATCCCCTTTTGTATCGCTTTGGTCGCCCTAAGTTGGCGGGGGTATGCCCAGACGTGGGTCCCTTGCTCACTTTGCCACTGGATTCAAGCAAGCCTGGCTGATGACAGCTGAAATGCCAGAAACCGGTCCTAGGATGCTTGTTTCTGGTCCAGGGAAGACATGGCTTGGCAGTTCGGGCTGGACTGTTCCCATGAGGCACAGGGTCAGACTGATTTGCATATGGCCATGTCTGAACTGGGGTGGTGGAGTGAGCTAAAGAATGATGATGGATTAAACCCAGATCAGTTGACTGGGGGTGAGTGTTTGATTGGCTCAAACGTTCCGTCCATCATCCCCTTTTGTATCGCTTTGGTCGCCCTAAGTTGGCGGGGGTATGCCCAGACGTGGGTCCCTTGCTCACTTTGCCACTGAATTCAAGCAAGCCTGGCTGATGACGGCTGAAATGCCAGAAACCGGTCCTAGGATGCTTGTTTCCGGTCCAGGGAAGACATGGCTTGGCAGTTCGGGCTGGACTGTTCCCATGAGGCACAGGGTCAGACTGATTTGCATATGGCCATGTCTGAACTGGGGTGGTGGAGTGAGCTAAAGAATGATGATGGATTAAACCCAGATCAGTTGACTGGGGGTGAGTGTTTGATTGGCTCAAACGTTCCGTCCATCATCCCCTTTTGTATCGCTTTGGTCGCCCTAAGTTGGCGGGGGTATGCCCAGACGTGGGTCCCTTGCTCACTTTGCCACTGGATTCAAGCAAGCCTGGCTGATGACGGCTGAAATGCCAGAAACCGGTCCTAGGATGCTTGTTTCCGGTCCAGGGAAGACATGGCTTGGCAGTTCGGGCTGGACTGTTCCCATGAGGCACAGAGTCAGACTGATTTGCATATGGCCATGTCTGAACTGGGGTGGTGGAGTGAGCTAAAGAATGATGATGGATTAAACCCAGATCAGTTGACTGGGGGTGAGTGTTTGATTGGCTCAAACGTTCCGTCCATCATCCCCTTTTGTATCGCTTTGAACTAACTATAACGGCCGAATTTCACTGGTTTTGTATGAGTGAAATGTCAAACTAAATATAACGTCCCTGAAACCTGTGGTTTTTTCAGTGAATATATATATATATATTACCTACTGGCGGTCGCCAGTAGTTAGTTATAGTTAGGACCTCGTTTCTATTCAAATAGCGTTTTTTCTTTTGCCAATATCTTTGGCGCCGTTTGACGAATCTTCGCGAAATTTTCAAAATTAGTGGGGCGCTCCGGTCAGCTCTTGTCTTGAAAGTTTCGGGGTGATTCGTCAAGCGGGGGCTGAGAAAAAAGGGGGGTCCCAAAACACGTGTTCCCCATGTTAATTTCCATAGGAACTTCAGACAAAGCTACAGCCCGAACTGCTGAACGGAATTACACCAAATTTGGCAAAAAGGTAGGTCTTGGTTCAGAAAGAGCCCTTTTTGTTAAATGGTGTGAATCCGTTCAGTAGTTCCTGAGAAATTAGAAAAAGAAAAATATCGATATCTGAGCACCGAGGAGGGTTCGCGAACCCTCCCGGGCACGAGCTTTACTCTGATTGGCTGCCAACACTCCAAACCAGGAAGTGTTGGCAGCCATCTTGTGACTCGGTAGAACCGAGTCACAAGAAAAGAGAAAAAAGAAGATGAAAAACAAGAAAAGGGGACAAGTTAGAAACAACCTGACCCCTTAGGCCTAATCAGGGGGTCCCACAAGGACCCCCAGGGCCAAAAAAAGCATTTTTTTAAAAAAACAAAATCAGCAGAATTCGTGCTGGGGTCGCGAATCCTGCCGAGAAAATAAAAAAAAATGAAGCGCGGGCTCCCATGCTTCATTTTAATGAGCCCCCGGGTGGGCCAGGTCCCGGGGGCAATGCCAAAATTAAATAGCGGGGGCCCGTGGGGGCCCCCACAGCCCCGGGGACCGCCACCTCCCCAGAGCTATGCAAATTATATGCGGGGGGCACGCGGCCCCCCCGCAGCCCCGGGGACCGCCACCTCCCCGGGGCTTTGTTAATAAATGCGTGGGGGGATCCCAACACCCCCCACGCTGCCCTGGGGACCGACACCTCCCCGGTGCTTTCAAATTTAAAACATGGGGTGGCCTCGCTGGCCCCCAAGCCCTGGGGACCACCACCTCCCCGGGGCTTATAATAATTATAAGGGGGTCTCGCAGGCCCCCCCAAGCCCCGGAGACCACCGCCTCCCCGGGGCTATGCAAATTGAGGGAGGGGGGCCGCGCAGCCCCCCTCCAGGAACCCTTGATGGCCCTGGGGGCCACCACCCCCCAGGGCCGGCTCCTGCAATGTCCCGGGGTGCCCACCCCAGGACATTGCTGTTTGCTATGGCCCTGCCATAGCAAGCCCTGCTTTGCTTCATTGAAGCGAGAGCAGGATTGCTTTTGAGCAAGGGGAGCTTCCCGTTCATTTTTTTTTTTTTTATTAAAAAAAGGGCAGGCCCTGGGGGATGGGGTCCCCAGGGCCCAAAAAAAGTAAAAAGAAGGGGGGCCACACAGCCCCCCTTCCAAAGAAAAAACAAAACAAAAACACAGGATCGTGCCGGAGGCCGCGCCCACTCCCAGCAACACTCTGCAAACGCGCCCTGTGGCTCGTTTTAAGTTGGGAAATGAATTCCCCTTCAATACTGGGGGTCCCTGGGGGCCAACTAGCCCACCAGGTACCTCCAGTAAGCACCACAGGCCTGCGTTGCAGAGAGGTGGTCCAGGCCACGCCCCTTTTATCACCTCTCTGCAACGCAGCTCTGTGGCGCTTACTGGAGGTACCTGGTGAGCTAGTTGGACCCCAGGGACCCTCAGGATTCAAGGGGACTTTATCCCCCAACTTAAAACGCGCCACGGGGTGCGTTTGCACAGTGGTGAAGGGAGGGGGCGGGGCCTGAGGTGACATGTGTGCAAACACGCCCTGTGGCGCGTTTTAAGTTGGGGAATTTATTCCCCTTCAATCCTGAGGGCCCCTGGGGGCCAACTAGCCCACCAGGTACCTCCAGTAAGCGCCACAGGCTTGCGTTGCAGAGAGGTGGTCCAGGCCACGCCCCTTTTTACACCTCTCTGCAACGCAGCTCTGTGGCGCTTACTGGAGGTACCTGGTGGGCTAGTTGGACCCCAGGGACCCTCAAGATTCAAGGGGACTTAATTCCCCAACCTAAAATGCGCCACGGGGCGCGTTTGCACAGTGGTGAAGGGAGGGGCGGGGCCTGAGGTGACATGTGCAAACACGCCCTGTGGCGTGTTTTAAGTTGGGGATTAAGTCCCTTGAATCCTGAGGGTCCCTGGGGTCCAACTAGCCCACCAGGTACCTCCAGTAAGCGCCACAGAGCTGCGTTGCAGAGAGGTGTAAAAGGGGCGTGGCCTCGGACCACCTCTCTGCAATGCAGGCTTGTGGCGCTTACTGGAAGTACCTGGTGGGCTAGTTGGGCCCCAGGGACCCTCAGGATTCAAGGTGACCTAATCCCCCAACTTAAAACGCGCCGCAGGGCGTGTTTGCACACATGTCACCTCAAGCCCCGCCCCCTCCCTTCACCACTGTGCAAACGCGCCCCGTGGCACGTTTTAAGTTGGGGAATTAAGTCCCCTTGAAACCTGAGGGACCTTGGGGGCCAACTAGCCCACCAGGTACCTCCAGTAAGTGCCACAGCCCTGCCTTGCAGACAGGTGGTCCGAGGCCATGCCCCTTTTTACACCTCTCTGCAACGCAGCTCTGTGGCGCTTACTGGAGGTACCTGGTGGGCTAGTTGGACTCCAGGGACCCTCAGGATTCAAGGGGACTTAATACCCCAACTTAAAATGCGCCACGGAGTGTGTTTGCACAGTGGTGAAGGGAGGGGGGGGGCCTGATGTGACAAGTGTGCAAACGCGCTCTGTGGTGCGTTTTAAGTTGGGGGATTAAGTCCCCTTGTATCCTGAGGGTCCCTGGGGGCCAACTAGCCCACCAGGTACCTTCAGTAAGTGCAACAGAGTTGCGTTGCAGAGAGGTGTAAAAAGGGGCGTGGTCTCGGACCACCTCTCTGAAACGCAGCTCTGTGGTGCTTACTGGCGGTACCTGGTGGGCTAGTTGGGCCTTAGGGACCCTCAGGATTCAAAGGGGGTAAATCTCCCAACTTAAAACGTGCCACGGGGCGCGTTTGCACACTTGTCACATCAGGCCCCACCCGCTCCCTTCACCACTGTGCAAACAGGCCCTCTGGTGCATTGTAAGTTGGGGGATTAAGTCCCCTTGAATCCTGAGGGTCCCTTGCATCCAACTAGCCGACAAGGTACCTTCAGTAAGCGCCACAGAGCTGCGTTACAGAGAGGTGTAAAAAGGAGAGTGGCCTTGGACCACGTCTCTGCAACGCAGCTCTGTGGCGCTTACTGGAAGTACCTGGTGGGCTTTTTGGCCCCAGGGACCCTCAGGATTCAAGGGGAATTAATGCCCCAACTTAAAACCCACCAGGAGGCGCGTTTGCACAGTGGTGGAGGGAGGGGGTGCACCTGATGTGACATGTGTGTACTTATCCAATCACTCCGCCAAAACCCAAGCACTTATAAATTCACCATGCACTCTCCTCGCAGTATTCTATTCATCCAGTCAGTACCCATGCACTCATGCAATGACCCATGCACTAACTCATGCACTGCTACAATACTCTGAGCACTACTGATGCAGTCCAGCCATCGCCCTGTCACTACCCATGCACTCCTCCAATCACCCAGCCAGCACTATGTACTTATCCAATCACTCCGCCAAAACCCAAGCACTTATAGATTCACCATGCACTCTCCTTGCAGTACTCTAATCATCCAGTCAGTACCCATGCACTCATGCAATGACCCATGCACTAACTCATGCACTGCTACAATACTCTGAGCACTACTGATGCAGTCCAGCCATCGCCCTGTCACTACCCATGCACTCCTCCGATCACCCAGCGAGCACCATGTACTTATCCAATCACTCCGCCAAAACCGAAGCACTTATAAATTCACTGTGCACTCTCCTTGCATTACTCTAATCATCCAGTCAGTACCCATGCACTCATGCAATGACCCATGCACTAACTCATGCACTGCTACAATACCCTGAGCACTACTGATGCAGTCCAGCCATCGCCCTGTCACTACCCATGCACTCCTCCTATCACCCAGCGAGCACCATGTACTTATCCAATCACTCCGCGAAAACCGAAGCACTTATAAATTCACTGTGCACTCTCCTTGCATTACTCTAATCATCCAGTCAGTACCCATGCACTCATGCAATGACCCATGCACTAACTCATGCACTGCTACAATACCCTGAGCACTACTGATGCAGTCCAGCCATCTCCCTGTCACTACCCATGCACTCCTCCAATCACCCAGCGAGCACCATGTACTTATCCAATCACTCCGCCAAAACACAAGCACTTATAAATTCACCATGCACTCTCCTTGCAGTGCTCTAATCATCCAGTCACTACCCACGTACTCATGCAATGACGCAGGCACTAACACATGCACTGCTACAATCCCCAAGGACTACTGATGCAGTCCAGCCATCTCCTTGTCACTACCCATGCACTCCTCCAATCACCCAACCAGTTCCATGTCCTTATCCAATCACTCCGCCAAAACACAAGCGTTTATAAATTCACCATCCATTCTCCTTGCAGTACTCTAATCATCCAGTCAGTACCCATGTACTCATCCAATGACCCAGGCACTAACTCATGGCAAATACAGAGGAGGTCATGCTAATCACAGGGGTACCCCAACGCATAGTGTTCCCTAGTGTATGTAGGTGTTTTCACTGTATTCTAAGTGTCCTTTAGCATAGCACTGGCTCTAGGGCCGGTTAGTCAGAGTCAGTTACCACCAGTACCCGTCAGCAAAAATTTGGGGGCACAGGAGGACTTTCTGCTCCTCTGTTGGTTCTTTCTGCACATCTCTTGCTTCTTCTTGCACTTTTCTTCGTCTTTCTGGACTTCTGTTGCCTCTTTCTGCATGTCTTGCTTCTTTGTGCGCTTGTCTTCCTCTTTCTTCACATGTCTTACCTTTGTAGGCATAGTTAGAAATTAGCATTTAAAAAACCTTTGAAATTCACTGAAAAAACCAAAGGTTCAGGGACGTTATAGTTAGAAATTAGCATTTAAAAAACCTTTGAAATTCACTGAAAAAACCATAGGTTTCAGGGACGTTATAGTTAGAAATTAGCATTTAAAAAACCTTAGAAATTCACTGAAAAAACCACAGGTTTCAGGGAGGTTATAGTTAGTTGGACATTTCACTCGTACAAAACCAGATAAATTCCCCCGTTATAGTTAGTTCAGCTAACTATAACTCGCGCCCCCGCAATGCACTGCTGATGACGTCACATATTACATCATTCATGACATGGTCAGTGACATCACTGATGACATCACTAGTGACATCTCAAATAACATCACTGATTACATCACTGATGACATCATCCACGTGAAAATCTGATGCACCTCACACTCTAATATAACCTTTGATACACCCACTGTAAAATACAGACTACCATTTTCGAAACCATTGACACACCAATACCAGTTACTACATGCGCACTCACTGATTCCTAGGTCTACACACACATCCACTCATTCACCCATACAATCACTCATACATGCAGTCACTCATCAATACAACACTATCATATGCACTCATACACCTATACAGACACTCACACACCGCCACTCATCCATGGAGTTACTCACACACATAGTCAGTCATGCAAATAATCAATCACACTCACATTTACTCACCTATACAGATACTAACGCATACTTACTCTCTTATATAATCACTGATACAAGTACACACTCATCCATACAGCCACTCTCACAATCACTGACTCTCACGTATAGTCATTTATACTCCAACTCTCACATACAGCCTTTTCCCTATGTAGTTACTTGGACATGTACCACTGAGACATCCATTCACTCACCAACACACCCATACACACACTCACCCGCCCATACAGCTGTTTTCACATGCACTCTTGAACCCATACACCCAGTGAATCAACCACTCACACATCTATGCACAGAGTCACACACCTCACACCCACCCACACACACACACTCAGTCTCCCATACAAATTCTCAAGCAACCAATCAATAACCGATATACACACTCATGTAGCTACTCACCAACCCATGCATTCAGTAAGACACATTTAATCACTCACTTATACAGTCAGTCACGCACCTACTAAATCATCCATCCAGACACTTATACACCCCTTCATTCTTCAATACACCTTGGCATATATATAAAACATATTTAAACTTTACAGAAACACACAGTGACTGGATGATGTCATCAGTGATGTCATCAGTGATGTCATTTGAGATGTCATCAGTGATGTCATCAGGGATGTCACTGACCATGTCATGAATGATGTAATATGTGACGTCATCAGCAGTGCATTGCGGGGGCGCGAGTTATAGTTAGCTGAACTAACTATAACGGGGGAATTTCTCTGGTTTTGTACGAGTGAAATGTCCAACTAACTATAACCTCCCTGAAACCTGTGGTTTTTGCAGTGAATATATATATATATATATGTGTGTGTGTGTATATATATATATATCCAAACACCTCGCTGCTGCTCCAAATCCTCGGAAAAACGAGTGTGGACCCAGATAAGTGCTTAAATTAATTTATTTTGCCTAAGTCTGCCATAACGCGTTTCAGCCGAACTAGCGGCCTTGATCACATATATTCCAAACGAAACCTCACGTACATGTCACGCCGTGAGAAACAAGCCCTCCAGTCAGGGGTGAGTTAAAACAGGTTCTTTATTCCAGCAGGTAAGCATAATGCGTTTCAACCCAGCCGGGTCTTAGTCATATGCAAATGTATATATATATTTAAGAATTTCACGAAAAAAATGGTAGAAAAAGCAGACCGGAAGCTGTGTACCGCGTCATGTGATCAAGGCCCTTTAGGGTTGAAACGCGTAATGGCTGCTGTTTGGTGAGCGGAAAAAATAAAGTGAACTTTACCAGCACTAATTCTGTGGTCCGTGCTCCAGTCCTTGGGAGAATCAACGTGTGGATGTTGGAGTGCATCTGATATAAAATAAAATACTCTGCAACCTACCGGAGTGGCTCGTGTATCCTCGCTCCAAGTGTGGGGATCCTTCATGGGAAATTTATATATATATATATATATATATATATATATATATATATCTTGCTTGGATTTCCTATGAATTGTAGCTCTATGCTCCAACTGACCCTTTGTAGCGAGAGCCCTGATCATCTGAAATGACATTTGTCTTTGATCTCTTGCTGTACTGCTGGCTATTTTGTATTAGACGCTAGTTAGAGGTTAGGCTTCCCGACAAGCTGCGTTTCATTTTTAAAAACAGGTAGTGGGGAGTGTGGAACCAGCACAGTGCATAGGTGGATGGAGCCCAAGACCCGCTTCTTTTCCTTTGTTCTCCCACTGCTGCCCCTCACTTTCTCATCGAACATCTCCCACTCTGCCCATTCTAAAACTGCTATCTCTGTCTCTTCAAGCCCCTTCCTCTCACTCACCTAACCCCCTTCCTTGCTATTCCCCATTAACTCTTCCAACCCCTGCTGCTCACTCTCCCAACTGCACTTCATCTCCCTCCCAATCCTTTTCCCTTTGCTCCTAATCACTGCAGATTTGGCTTATGTCAAGTTAGCACTCTGCAGAAAGCTTTCTATATTTCATTTCAGGACAAATAAATAACCTTTTCCAGTGTGGGTGTACAACTGTGCGTGTCTTACATCTGTCTGTGAGGGAACTGTGCACTGCTGCTGACACCCTCCTGAACCTGTTCTTTGTCTTGTGGAGATTTTCTCTTTGGCTGCCTCTGGTGTGTGTGTCTGGGTTGGAAAAATCCTTGACCTTATGCTAATGCCAGTACGTGTGACTTTGTCAATGATTGTTTTAATGAGAAGGAGGAAAAAAGAAGGCCAGTTTCGATACAGAATGTGGTTTATGAAAAGGTGTGGTCTGTGAAAAGTAATACAGGGGAGGTACTGCCACATTCCCTTGCGTTAGTCACTTACCGTTTGTGCTCAAGAAAACAGTCATTTCCCCTTCTTGGAACAAACGCATGTAGAGGGCATGAAAAGAGCGCTCTCCAGCTCCATTTCGCAATACCCGCACTGGCGAAACAGTTCTTAAGTAAGCCAAGTTTGTTGTGGTCTGCAGGGTTTTTTAACCATTCGCTCCAATTAACTCTACGATTTAACCATGGCCTAGAAGCCTCGTCTGAGCTTTTCTAGTTTGAGGAGAAGAGCTTTACTTGACTGAAGAGAATGAAGGGGCTACATTTGATCACGGTATTCATCGTTCTTCTCCTGGAGACTTTCACAGGTATGTATGTACTTTGTGCGCCTTTTCATGAATCCAGATCCGTTCTAATGTCATTGTGTTGATCTGTTCAGAGGCTCTCTTTTAAAAATGTAACCTTTGGCTTTTCCGCATGTCTGTATTACACCACAGATTATATGCCATTGAGCGCTTCACACCTTTTGAGATCTTAAGGACACTGAGCCTGTTTCACAAAGCTTTGTTCCATGATTCGAATTGCCTTGCTTCTAGGAAATCGCATGTAAGTCACCATTATGTCACACTTACTCATGGAAAAATCGTTGTGAAGCAATAACACTGGCGTGTGTTCTGTATTTATGTGAAGGTTGCCATGTGTCTGGTCTGAGCATAGCATACTCTGATGTTGACTGCCTTCAGACTAAATATAAACCACAATTTTATTAGAAACATTCTGGGCCTTACTTTCCTATGAGTAGTTGTGTTTTGCTTCATGTGTAGAGTGTGTCCTACTTCAGACTTAGCTGTGGTGTTGGACTTGGCCCTTTCTGCCGGGTCATCCCCACACTTTTTGCCTTCACCCTCCTGTTCTCTGAACCCATTTTTGTTGGCTTTTAGGACTCAGCACACTCTACCACTGCTAACCATTGCTAAGGTCTTGTGTTCTCTCCTTTAAGCATGGTGAAATTGGCTTGCACCCAATTGGCACATTTAATTTACTTGTAAGCCCCTAGTAAAGTTGTGCTACATGTCCCCAGGGCCTGTAAATTAAATGTTATTAGTGGGCCAGCAGCACTGATCGTGCCACCCACCTAAGCAACCCTTTAAACGTTTCTCAGGCCTGCCATTGCAGCCTGTGTGTGCCATTTCAACGTAGCAACATAAATCTTTTTCCAAGCTTAAACCTCACTTTGTATATATATAAGTCACCCCTAGAGTAGGCCCTGACCCACCCATAGAGCAGGGTGCAGTGCATTAAAAAATGTTATACCAGAAATAGGGGGAGATAAGAGGTATTACAGAGGAGGGCTCATCCTCCTTACCCATGAAAGCACAACAAAAAACAAGAGCACTACTCGAACGTGTGGGCTAATCCTCCCTTTAGGAAAAGCAAAAAGCTTTTTATGGTACAACCCTGACCCACCAGGGTTACACCTTCAGGGCATGCTTCATCATTGGGTGCTTTGCCAGCCCAGCTGTGGTCCTAGCAGACCCAACGCAGTGCAACACATAGCCCAGCAGCTCCTCAAAACCACCACTGCACAACGCATCTCGACGCTGGACCTTGCTTTGCAGCCCCACAGCTCCTCAAAACCACCACTGCACAACGCATCTCGACGCTGGACCTTGCTTTGCAGCCCCACAGCTCATCAGTACTGCCGTTGCATGGCGCATCTGAATGCAGGACCTCACATCGCAGCCCCACAGCTCCTCGGAACCGCCACTGCATAAGTCATCTTGATGCAGGACCTCCCATTGAAGGCCCCGCATCCAGGGCCGGACTGGGAACCGAAAACAGCCCTGGCAAACTGCTCGGCCAGCCCCCCTGGGGCCAGTTTCGGCCGATTTTGTTACAGGGGGCCGATATTGCCTGCCCCTGGTAACAAAAACGGCCCCCAGGCGGCCCACCGGGGAAACGCCCAGTGCCCGATATGGCCAGCCTGGCCCTGCCCGCATCTCCTCGGACCCGCCGCTGTGCAAAGCATCGTCAACGCAGCTCATCGGTACTGCCGTTGCATGATGCATCTCAATGCAGGACCTCACATTGCAGCCCGGCACTTCCCTGGAACAGCTGCTGAGTGACATATCTTTGACGCAAGATCTTACAATGCTCCACATCCAGAATTTAAGGTACTAACTTGGTCCCTGCATCTGACCCATTCTCCATCATGGTTGGCCTAAAGTTGTGACTTTGTCTCGGTCCAGCGTGACCAGATGACCACAGTTTGTGCTTTGAGCTTTAAGGCCCTATGTTTATCTAAACCTTAAACATTGCATAACTCTGTTTCTACTGATTGGATTTTTGTTGCTGTGGCCTGAAATATTTTATTACATTTTACTCTATTTTTCCAAATGGTATGGGATTTTCCTTATGTTTTGTGTTCACTTTATTACTGTTTGAAGTGCTGCATAGATACTTTGCCTCTAAGTTAACCCTGACTGCCTTTGTGCCAAGCTACTAAAGGGTTAAGCACAGGTTAATTTTGGGTTTGCTTGTGTTTTACCCTGCCGAGAATTGTGGTTGCTGCCTGAGTATGGTTTCACCCCCCCAACCAGTAGCCCAATATCCTGCATGTGGGTTATACATAAAGTTCCAGGAGTAAGATATACTTATTCACAGGAACTGTGAATGAGCATGCCTTACTTCTGGAAACTATTAACTGAAAAAACTTTACAAATCTGGGCTACGTATTCAGGTGTAACTCACTTCGAGGACAGGAGCAAGACACAATTGCTCATGAAATCAAAGAAAAGGTTTTGTGAATTGGACCTTCTCTATTTGAGATCAGTTTAACACAAAAACATACATGATGCTGACTGTGTTTCATTTCTAAATTCATCTTCTCGTATAATTGACTTTTTAGTTCTAGCTTAGTTACTGCTTCTCGCTTAACACGTGCAGAGCAAACACTTGTCCAAACCTGCCTCAAAGACTTGACCTTAAATAGAATTGAACCCCAACTTTCACCCATTGTCGAGTCACTCAGATTCCACCTGAACACGAAGGTCATTCTCAAGAAACACATCACCAAGAAAACCAAAATGGCCTGGTACCGTGTTCACTGCTGAAGAATGTGAAACCATTCCTCCTATAAATCGACTTCAGAATTGGCATACAAGCCCTCCTACTCTTTCATATGGATGGTGGCAAAGCCTTACTACATGGCCTCCCATGCTCCACATTGCTCATCTTAATGCATCCTGCATACCACAGCATGCATTATCAAGGGCAGGAATAATTGGGACCACATCATCCCTACCCTGTTAGAGCTCATTAGAGCTCCATTGGATCCACCAGTCAACCATACATTCAAAATCATCAGCCTCAACTGCAAAGCTGTTGTGACCTGCACCTTGACTACCTGGCTGCCAAGCTCAACCGATCCTGTGAGCAGACTCGAGACAAAGAAGTACAAAAAAAGAAAAAAAAGAAAAAAACAAGGCAATAAGCCTTCTCCAGTTATGTTTCCAGTTTCTGGAATGAAATCTCTGTATCCATTAGGATACACCAAACCCTGCTCCAATTTGGTAAAGAGCTGAAGAAACACCTTTTTAGAGAACACCACATCAACATCCTCAGACCCTAGTTCCCCCTCCAGTCACTCACTGAAAATATATTTGCCTTTGGCCCTGTACAGCACTACACTCTCTTTTGGCTAGGTCCGCCTTATACAAAAACACTTGCATACATACATACATATATACATACATACATACATACATATGGCAAAATGGAAATTACTATGCAAAGGGTGCAAGAGGTAACATTTCTGAGTTTCTTCCTGGTACTGATTCTTAATGTGCATGTGCCAACACTGTAATAAGTCGAATGTTCCCCAAATAAAATATGTTGTAATAGATTTCACTGTTGCTACAATGTGTATTTGGGTTTTTGTTGGGATTTTTTTGTGTGTGGTCCTAGGGAGTCAATTGTCTACATCCTCGGGAACTAACGCAGCACACAGAACTGAGTCCCAGGCCTATAAACCCACCACACCTTAATGCACTACTGGGACACTGACAGATCCCTCTCAATTAATCAATCAATCAGGAATTTGTAAAGTGCACTACTCACCCATAAGGGCATACTAGCTGTTTAACTGATTGCACCACATCCTATAAATGCTAAATAACTACATCACATTCCAGGCTTCACTAGACTAGGATGCTATCACACACGTCACTCAGAGGATGCTAACAAACACTTCTCTGGCAATTAAACAATCACCTTTGATAGGGATTACAGACCACCACACTGTGTTGCATTGTAGGAAAACTATCCCAAGACATTGAGTGCACACAAGTTTAATTAATCTGCCACAATGCACACATTTCTAGGATCAGACGCCATTGCAATTACATTGCTCTTCATTCTAAAGACACTAAAGCACCAATTTGTACTGGACCATAATTAACCTACTCCACCCTACAGCACCAGTTTCTAAGGACAACTAACCCACCACATTTCACTTCATCCTACAAACAGTATTTCTCCATTGCAGTAAATCCTATGGACAATATCCAACTAAATTCCACTGCCTCCTAAGGAGGTACGGAAGAAATTGTTCTTATGCTGGTGATATCTTGCTAAAATAAGCATATTGAACATTACACCAATTTCACACAATATTTTTACATTTATAGTCAAACCAGTTTGTGAAATCTTTTCCTAGAGGAGACTGCTTTGATTAGAAAATACTTTGTAGTCATAGTAAAACTGATGCCTGTTGTGGCTAAGTGACATTTTTTGCTTGCTCCAGTATCCTGCGGGTGTCTTCATGACTTTTGTACGTGACTTATGCATTCACGTTCAGTTTTCACACTAGATACTATCCACGTATATTTAGCATAATTTGCATAAAGTGTGAAATTTACATGTATTTCGCAAAAAAAGTATTGCAATATGTCCCACTTTTATCTTAGGGCCAGTTAACCACAACACTGAACGCTAAGGTACTAACCTGACACATTGAAGGACATCCGAGGCACGTTAAACCCAATACTAGCACTCCGTTCTATGGTTTAAAACCACTAACCCTCAGTGCGTAAAATAGAGGACACCAGGCCACAAGACCACAATACACTCAAGGGAGGCTAACCATTCATACTGCAGACCACCATTCTTTTCTAGTGACACTAAACCACCACATTACAAATCGTGCAGCTAGTGCTTATCTCAGTGATACTGTTGTTCGTGACTTGGTTCTCAGATAGTAGAGCTGCAGCAAATCTAGAGAGAGGGATTGGATTACTTTGTGTACTGTCCATTTCAACAAGACTCCATGTGTTTAATATCCACTGCTTTGGCCAGTGATTTATTACATAAGTTACATGACCAGGGCTGGTTTTTGTGTGCAGTTTGTAGTTTAGTGATTATCTTTAGCAAAAATGGTTTTAGAAATCCAGAACTACTTGTATGTGGACTCAGCTAATGGCTGATATCTGCTATAATCTGTAGGCCACAAGTTCAAATTGTTGTAAGAATAACTCAGCTCTCCATCTTTCCATGGTAGATAGATGAGCACCATTAAACTGAGTAATAGTAACAGCTCTTATACTATTTACGGAAACATTGAAAGTGTGGTATAAAGTGCTACACAAATACAAGTGGCGCATTACATGGTACCGCTTGGAAGCTATGTGTCGGCAGCCTCTCTGTTGCCCCTTATAATTGTTAGTGGTGAATTGGCGGATTTCGACAACTCCTCTTACTCATGTAATGCGGCGTCCCAGCCAAATTCTGCCAATTGCTGCGTGGCAGAATTTTTCCCCCGCGAGGCTCCAGAAATGCGAGTGAGATTTGCCATCCCCTAGCGTGATTTTCTAATGCAGACTGGGCAGTCATGATCAGAGGTCTGCTTCTCGAGCAGATTTGTTGCCACTCGAGTAGATTTTCTCCTCGAGGAGCGGCAAAATCAACTTGAATGGCTGCGTGCTCTTGCGCACCACATCTTGCCGTTTGTGCTGATTTTTCAACGCTTCTCGGGCTACCGGTGCTAAATTGCAGCACGAGCAGCGCAACACACATATTTTCCACCCGTTGGCAGAACTCTGTGGAATCTTGCAGAGTTTTCATGTAACTCTGTGGAATTCCGCTCGGCAAGTTTGTCCCACCCATAGTATTTATGTGCTCTCACCTGCACAGCGCAGGTTTAGTTCATTTGTAAAGACATACTTTTACCTCATAAGCAGGGACACTAGAATTATGCAATTGAACAGCCCCTGCATTTTCTGACAAATTATGGATTTGACGCATTTGCCACATAATCATCATCTGCTGCATAATCTGCCGATTTCAACAAAAAAATGTGTATCTAGCTCAAACGGATCAAAAGTTACTAAAACAGAGTGACAAGTATTGCCATGAAGTGGAAATCCCTTTGCAAAGGTTGACTCGTCGCCTTTCTTTAGCTTATGTCTCCATTTGGGTCTCAAACTGACACAAATGAGGTGCGCAGATAGTGGTGGCATGTAAAAATGACAAAATGATGGAGTTGATACTATTGCAAAATGTGCAGCAATGTTTATGATTTCCCTTTTGGGCCCACTTTGGTTCTCCCTTGGAGAACCGTTTTTTACGAGGAGAACCGTTTTTGTGATGGAAACCCATTTTATATATATATATAATTATATGTATATATTTCCATTTTGTACGACAGCTGACGGGACTCCCAACCAGCACGCCTCTGCTCCCTCTTAGGTTGGATATGAGTCTTAGGCCAATTACGGAGGTGGTTGCATCAAGGCTTATTATCTACTGGAAACGTATTTGGTTGACACCAGAGGTCTGGTCTTATCGTGAGGGAATCAAAGAAGTCTTTACGAGTTCAGGTAAATTAGCCTGGATCAAGTATGTAAAAGACACCGTGGTTAAGATGGGGTGTGGAAATTTTTGGAACAACCTTTCGGAAGTCTCCACATATAGTAAACCTCTTCTGAAGGAAGATTATAGGCAATATGTCATGAGACAAGCAAAGGCACAAGCCCCACTTGGCACCCGTATAGATTTATTTATTTCTTTCAAGGATGATTATGTCTTTGAGCACTTCCTTGATGAAATCGAGCCCCCCACAAGCAACAAGTTATATCTGCAGTTTAGGCACAATGTTCTACTGCTAGCATCTTTCACTGTAAAATGGGGTGGTATGCTCAGGGCAGGCCGGGGGCGCGTGCCCTGTTTGCGGGGCTAAAGAGGAAACTTAAGGGCATGCCCTGTTCTTCTGTCAAACTGGCAGGAGAAAATGGCTTGTACTGGTTTGCCGTACTCTTGGGGTAAGGAAATTTGCAGTAGCTTTACGTATTTTAAAATCAGACACCAAACGGTATCTAGTTTTTAGTCTGTCTCGTTACCTTTTACACATGTTGAGAACCAGGCAAAAGGCAAGTGGCTGACTGATTGGACTCTTTACCTGAGCAAAGATCTAGATTATGTAAATTGGCAATGGTATAAGTTCTCTTGGATGCAGGGCGGCCGAGTGTCGGTGTTCACACTATTGGTATTTTGAATTTTTAACTGTTTTATATTTTATTAATATTTTATCTGATGGTTTTAAGTGTGTTGTCTTATTTATGCTTTTATGGCAAATTGCTGAAATAAAGTATTTTGAGGATGATGGTTCTCCCTTAAGTTAGCGTTTTACACATCTTAGGCTGACTCTGTTCTGCATCGCCACATATAATATATTTATTTTCGCTACATTGTTCTGGGAATACGCTGTACTTATTGCTTGCTGTTCAGGGACTCTTCTTGGGATTTGGTCTGCACATCTCGCACAAGGTTGTCCGGAATACATAACAACATAGCGTACTGTTTTCTATGATCATTCAGTAACAGCTCCTAATGTCTAGACATAACACTATTGCACAACAGCATCTTCCAACACAATAGTTTTTATTATATAATCTGTGTCTCACCCCCTTGGGGGGCAGTGAGGAGCATTCCGGCAGAGAGTACTGTTCTGGAACGAAAGCAGTACCTTACATGCAGCTCTGCTTAACTGAGTTTACACTCACGATGCAGACCACCTGAATACATACTCCAGGTATGGGGTCTGAGCCCATTCCCAGAGATCCCATATAAATCCCTGTGCTCATATAGTGAGGGTAGATTAGCCAGATAGATCATTTGCCATGGTTGGGATGTTTGTCCTATATACCCTGTTAGTAATACTAATTACTTTGTTTAGTTGTATCTGCCTAATGATTGCAGCACATTTGCTACATAATAGACTACGATAGTTTAAATAAATGTATTGTAAACTTTCTTCATGTCTTTCTTGTGTTACCACAGACATGCATGAGTGTGTGAACAATGAAAGGGGTAGGATCTGTTTCCACAGTTCCCTCGGGGACTAGAGTGTCATGTTTGAGGTTGCCGACATCACCTGCTACTCTGGGTAGGTTGGGAGTTCAGGTGGGGCAATGTGAGCTAGCAAAGATTTGGGCCGACAGGTACTGAGGTTGTAGAGAGACTCAGTCTGCACACTCTGACGTCCTGTTGTCCTAATACACAGTCCTGCTTTGCCAGCAGGATCTTTGAAATAGCATTATGCTGCATAATTTACCTTTTCTTGCCGCATAATTTAGTTAGCCCAGCTGCATAATTTGGTCCTCCCCTGCTGTATAATTTCAGTGGTCCTGCTCATAGATCTCTAATTGCTGCCACCTCCACTGTGCTGACTCAGCCGATTGTGCAGATGTGATTTTGGTGCTGTACCTGTTTACAATGTTAGGTATCCTCCTGCTTATGTTGTTAAGATCCTTCTTGTGACTATGCCTGGGCGTAGTTCACGGAGTTTTGCTATGCGGAACTCCGCGAAGTTACAAAAAAACTCTGCGAAGTTCCGCAAGTGGCGGAGTATAGTGCGAACTGCTGTTCGCGCTGGTTTTCCTGCCGCTCTGGTAGAAACTCTACCCGAGCGCCAGTTCGCGCTCGCGAACTTACCGTTCGTGAGCGCGAGCTGGGGAAAAAACTCAGCTGCACTACGGGAAGCTGAGTTTTCTGCACTCTGCGAGATCCGCAGAGCTAGAAGTGCAGAAAACTCTGCAAACTCCACGAACGGAGCGGAGTTCACCGCCCAGGCCTACTTGTGACCATTGTTTCTGGACAAGAGTGACTCCCTCATTGCATCTTCCTCTAATAATGGTCTTCAACTAAATAGTTTTCATACCGTGATGCATCCATAATACACAGGGGAAGTCTCTGAATTATCGGTGCTCTAAGTAGTAATGGGGCTGTCAGGTGAAAGGCCAACCCGCCTTTTGAGCATCTCAATCAAAATGCAATAAAGAAAATAAGCTGAAGTTTATTCATTAACAAGATTTCTTTAAAAGCTTCTATGGACCTGATTGCAGGTGCACCAATGTCGTTTGGGATAATTATTGCACCTGATAAAATCTGACACTGATGTGTTCAGAATGTATTGTGTTCATTAGTTATAACCTACTTTGAGTTAGCCCTCACAAATGGGGAATAACATGCACATTTTGGGGCATAATGCAACAGAATCTGCTTGCTCATTAACTTACCAGAAATTTTTCACCCATTAAATTCCAGCAGGATTGACCTGCTGAAATTTAAGGAGGTAATTATGCACTTGGTAATTATAAGGTGCGATAAATAATGCAAAACTTATAATTGCAAACACTTCGTAAGAAGGAATTTACTGGGGCACTCATAATCAGAGCATATTTGGTGCTTAAACTTGATTCAAATATATTCCTTTGCCAGGATGGAGAGGAATATTAGAGTCTGGGTCCTGGCATAGTGAGTTTACATAAAGTGATTGTTATACTTTCAAGACCATCCAGCGTGAAAACTTATCATTCATTAGTACAGTAGTGCCACTCCCTCAGGGCTGGTAGTAAAGTGGGTCTGTGAGGATGATTTAACAACCACTGTACATGAGTACCGCCATAAAAAGGCAACAGCAGGTGTTTGCTCCCTGTGAGGGCTGAGGAGTCCATTAGGGCCCCCATATACCTAAGTAGGTAGTAGCATGTTCTGCTACTGACCTGCACCACCAGTAGAAGCATAAGACGAGCCAGATCCAGATAATTGGTCTGTATGGTCTTCATGAAATTCAATAAAGAAAGAAAAATTGCCACCAAAACACCCACAGTACGAGCAATCACCAGCAGCAATCTCCGACCTCCGTTGCACTACAACACCCGCCACTGCACCACCACTTCACAGAATGGAACTGGTTTCTCCACCAAGGAATTCGGCTAAACACTTCTGAAATATTTTAACGCTGCATGGAGTCAAAGATTCCCATATATCACTGGAGATGAACAACATCTAAAGCAAGATTTAATGAAACATTTCTCCCACCACTGTATTGCTGCTCAGCATCACTGCCCTACTACCTTCCAACACTGCATAATATCACAGTCATAGTGATGCCTACTTTAAACCACACTACCCCCAGCAGCACACTGCAATGCTCAGTACTCCAAAACCCCAAGCACCACACTACAACCCCAGCACCAGACTGCTAAGCCAAGTCCACACTACCACATCATAGTCTGTATAGCATCCCTACGCCAACTCACACCCGGTTGTAGACGAGAACATCATATACAGAAATATTGTAAATGTTATGTCCTATATATCATTTACAAAATATTGTCTCATTGAGTGTAATAGTTGTAAAACTCCGGGGGGGAGGGGATATTTTTTGTAAACAATATTAAGGGCACAATATTCAGGTCAGACAATATCCAGGCCGCAATATTCTGGTACACATTGTCACTTCCATCACCCAGCCTCGCACAACCACACCAGAAAAATCCTATCTTCCCCATACTGCACTATGACCCCACAACAGCAGTGCCATCACATGTCACAATACGACCTTGGCATCACAGCATTGTCGCCGAGTTCCTCTCTCCATCACCCTACCACCCTCCCGCACAGCGATATTTTCACTATCCCTACACCATCATCATTAACACTTCACTCCAATTTTAATCAAACCAAAATGTTACCATGACATTGGTGCCATTTCAGACAGGATGCATGGAGCTTTGTGCCTGGCAAATAGTTTTAAAGACCATCAACAAGAAATTTGAATGGTAATTAGAGAATAAAGATTGGACATTGTGAACAGGGGACGCCCTGTGGCTGTTTGTTTTGCCCCTCGCTAGGGCCAAAGACTGGAGACCGTGGAAGGGAGGCGGAGTACGGACCGGGAGCTGGGGGAGTGTAGGACCACACTCCCCAGTGTCCCCTGCGGCTTCCAGCACCGTCGCGCAGCCGCCAGCGTTGCTTGTGCGCCAGGAGGCGCCTTTAAAATCTTTCAGGGGCTCCCGCAGCGCGGGGCGCGCGCGGGCGTGCCCGGGCCTGTCTGCGCCCGTCCGCGGCAGTTTGAGGCTGGGCTGGGCCACTCCCCTCGGTTTTTGCCAAAGAAGCAACTAGACTTGGTTCCTGGATATTACTTGGCTCAAGGTCAGTGCCCCATTGACCCTCCATATCTTTCACTGTTCTGGGGGGTTTTCCTGTCTTATTTGGTTGCTCCTGAACTACATTTGGGACCACTTGGTAAATGGCCTTGACAAGAGTAGGTGTTCTACTGGTATTTTAGAACACAAGCGGTGATCCCACAGCATTTATATCGATAAAACTAGTTGAAAACAAGTAGAAAAATGGGCAAGCGAATCTGTGCTGATAAGAAACAAACAGCTTTACCGAAACCAAAACCCAAAGTCCAACCCACCTCCATTGATAGGATGTTGGAGAGAGCAATAGGAGTGGTGGCAGCAGAAATAGAACGGACTGAGAGACGACTATCACTCACTCCAAATTTGGACCTTCCCTTGATAGATTCGGATACATCACAAGCCTCTGGTCCTTTGACCAGTAACACCCCCAGGGCCCAGCTAACTATCGACGAAGTGCCCAATGTTGATCTACATACGGAGGTAGTACCCACGTGTCAAGTGAAGAGAGGAAAACCTAAAGCACCAGTGAGAACAGGGGTGAAAAAGAAGAAGGTAGCAGAAGAAACCACGGACGGTAATGATATCGGGGAAGGATGTTTATCTAGTAGTCCTGAAAGGGGTAAGGAACAACGTGCATGGGTCACAAATTTAGTGGTGGACTTACAATTTCAAGTAAGGGCTATTGTAAAGGAGGAACTTAAAATGTTGGTAGAAAGGGTTGATAAGCTGACCATGTTGCTAGAGGCCAGGACAGGGGTCACAAATGGAAGAGAAGGGATTGGTAGTGGACAAGTAACACAGGCTGCATCTAGTATCAGCAAGGCTGCCCCTACCTCATGTCAGAGTGGCCCCCCTCCTACTACCGCTACTGACCAAGTAAGTCAGTGTATTGCAAGCCCTAGCAGGGCAAAATCAACACCTGTTCATCCACATAGCAGTGGTCCATGGCAAGAAATTCGACAGCAGGAGGGGGTAGGACCCATTAATAACATTGATTTTTTTAAAGAAAATCATCCTCCACCATGTATTAATTTACCACCAGCCTCAACTCCCTACGTTGTTGTTTTGTCAGGTATTCCCGAGCTTGGGAGGGGGCAAAAGGAATCACACCAGGATCTAAAAAATAAATGCATGTTCTGATAGCTAATAAGAAGCAATTTCACTATGAGGATGCAGGAGAAATCCTAACGACCCGTCGAGTTGGCTGGGTAGGTTGGAGACCTAAGGTATTGCAGGGAGACTGTGTAGTGATAAACTTTAGAAACCCATCAGTCGCCCGAGCAATCCTAAGTAAGGATGACTGGAGACAGGAGGGGACCATAAGAGCCCTTCCGGTAGGTTATTTTTATCCCCCAGGGAGACCAAAATATTGCAGAGATGGATGGGAGGGGAGGCCTCTAAAACAAAATCACCAAATTGACAATTTGAAATTCCAACGGTCTAGGCAACCACTCTTTAATATCCCCACAACTAATAGATTTGGTGTCCTTGAAGGAGGGGATTGACTCGAACCTAAGGGGTATGGGTTGAAGGAGCATAATCACCTGGCTGGAAGAGTTAGAGGGGAAAATTGCCCAAGCTGGGGAGACCGTAGACCAGCACATGACACTAGAAGAGGGTGAGACCAGTGGGAGGTCGAGAGGAACAGTAAGGGGTAATAAGGCTGAACCGAAAGGGGCTAAAACTAACAGTCTACTTCGTATTTTCAATTGCGAGACTTCCCAGAAGCTAGGCTTGTGTACTGGCGGGATTTTGCACCCCCCGTCCCCAGAACTTGCTGCCATAGATAGTTGGCTGGATCTATCGAGGTTGCGAGTTATATCTTGGAACGTAGCCGGCCTTGCCCCCAGGATGGATAATCCTGATTGGGGGAGCTTTGTTGAGCAATATGAAATCTGTATGTTTCAAGAAACATGGGCAAGGGGGGATATCCCCAAACTAGGCTGTGCCACATATACCATAGCAGCGTCATCAGGGGGTAAGGGGAGGCCGTCAGGGGGGCTGTGCATCTGGGTGGGGACACATTTGGGCTGCACATCTACACAACTAGAAACATCTTCAAATGACATTCTGTGGGCCCCCCTTAACTTCCCTTTAAGGGTTACAGTTGCTCTAATAAATGTTTACTCGAGACCAGTTAGCCGTAGTCAAGACTCAAAGACCCTCGATGAGCTAACAACATTCTTTGCTACTATCCCTGATAACTACCTGATGATTGTAGGTGGGGACTTCAATTGCCAGTATGAGCCCCTAGATGGTATGAATAGGGATAACCCGTGTGAAGAAGATTTACATTGGGCTGTACCAGAAACAACATGTCCATTAGTAAGAGTCTGGACTCCTCTGGTACTCCAGATGAATTCTGTGGTATTAAAACACTCAATGAGGGCATGTAACGGCAGAACTAAGTCTGATACCCCTGGTAAGCACACTTTTAATAGAATTGGCCAAGGCTCCTTAATTGATTATATTTTGGTTAGCATAACATCATGGCACAAGGTAGTAGACTTTAAGATCGTGCCGCGTCGGGGGGCGCAAGAGGGCGCCAAGCAAGATGGCCGCACCTCCGTGAGGCTCTTGCAGCTCGGGCTGAAATCCGCCATTAATCCTAGCCATCCCCAGCGGTCTTCGCCCAAAAATGACCGTAATGAAGGGTTGGCCCGTCAGGGACTAGACTGCCATGCCCGAAAGTTGATATATCAGCGTGGAGGAGCCGCCAGACGACCCTGCCGGCGGACCGATGAAGTGGACAAAATGGCGGATTGCTGATTCCGCGGACGGAGCTGCGCCCTGATACACCCGTGCCCTGGAGGACGTGGATCGCACGAACGGAGTGGTCGCTGCCATCTGTCTACCGAGCATGCACTGTGGCTGCCCTGACGGAACCAGCGACACTGGCGACCAAGGAGCACCTGGTGAGGTAGGGAGTCAGGGGGCTCCGCCGCGAGCTACTATCCCGCTGCGATCATCTGGGGTGGCGCGGAGGGCAACTGCCTGTGGAGTGATTAACGGGGTCGGAGACACCGCGGTGCCTACTCCGGGCTGCGCGCGGGGATAGAGGGTGACACCCCCCCCGGTGGCCACCGCCGGAGGCTCACTTACAGCGCCAAAAAGACCGGGAGTGCCGGGATGACGTCTCTGCTGCCGCTCTAGAGGTACGAGAGATACGGGCGAGCTGGGGCCCCCTGAGCTCCAACTTTCACGCCAATAGCTGCACCAGGGGCTGCGAAGCGCAGCTTCCCCCAACGCCACCGCCGCACTTGTCACTGACCCACCCGGCGGGCGCAGGGACCGGGGACTGAGGAGCGCGCTCCTGCCGTTTTGACTCACGCCAGCCTGGGGTACCCTAAACTATATCTCGGCCCCCTCCTGGAAGCATCAGCCAACGTGAAGAGACCAGGAGGCGCCCCCTGTTGGAGAGCGTGCCTGGCGGCCACCTGCGAGGGTGAACAACACCGGGGGCTGATAACAGGCACCACTGCAAACTTACAATATTGGGAACCTGGGGTGTCCCGAAGACCCACGCACTGCGTGATGTGCCGCCCCTGAGAACCCCATACCTCAGATGCCCTGTTGCTGTGCCTAGCGCCCGCTGCTACATCCGCGCGCGGTGTGGAGGAGCAAAGATAGTGAAGGGACCCTGAAGAAGAAACGCGACTGACCTTCGGTGCTGGCCCCCTTCCCCCGTCTACGTAACCTACGACCTGGAGGGGCGCATCCGGCCCGCAATCGGCCCTACTCGACACTGGCCTTAATCGTGGCCGGAGGACAGCCTACACCACAGCTTGAGTTCTCTACCTCACACAGCTAATAGCGCCGCAATAGACGCCGGATCTAGTGTTTTGCAGCCATGGGGAAGCCGGACGGGCGACAGCCTAAACTAAACTTCGACACTCGTAAGTCGACCCGGTCCCAGTCGGAGCCTGATGAGGATCAACAGGATGCGCCGCCCCCTTCGACCGCGGATCTCAAGGACCTGTTACTGGCGATGCAATCCAGCCTAACCTCCATAGAATCCAAAATGGACTCCATGAACACCAGACTCGAGGGACTCACGCATAGAGTGGAGAAACACGATGGAGGCGGAACGGCGAATCTCAGACTTGGAAGACACGACCAGCGCTACTACTAGTCGCACCCTTGAGATGGAGAGAGTCTTGAAAGTGATAGCAGCCAAAAATGAAGATTTGGAATCTCGCTCAAGGAGGAACAACCTACGGATCCTAGGAATATCGGAATCCACGGCCACTGGAAAGATGGAAGAGTATGTTGAAAAACTCCTCATTGCACTCTTCGGGAGGGACGCCTTTTCACAACTACTGGTTGTAGAGCGTGCGCACCGGTCCTTGGCGAACCGCCCAGCCCCAGGCACTCCCCCTAGACCTATCATCGCCAGAATGCTCAATTACTGCGACAGAGACACTGCCCTCCGGCTCTCCAGAGAAAAAGGACAACTGCACTATGACGGCATGGAAGTATCCATATATCCCGACTTCACCATGGCTGTCCAGGATCAACGACGTAAATTCTTACAGGTGAAGAAAAAACTGCAGCAGCTCAATATGCCCTACGCCATGTTGTTTCCTGCCCGTCTTACGGTAACGCACCAGGGCAAACAGCATTTTTTCGCAAACCCACAGCACGCCCAAGATTTTCTCAAAACACTGCCCAAAACACCTGCAGGACACCTGTCCCCGGCGCATCGACCCGCAGACAATGGACATATGTCGGATATCGAATGACATACATGAGATGCAGACTCCAACCATTCATGCCAGATGCTCTGATTACTTCACATAGGTACCTCCCCCCCTACAGTATGGGGAGTGGGGACACTTATCCATGATATGGTCATCCCTGCGGACCCGCTCTTCTACTACCGGCGGGATGCCACCTAATACTGCTACCCGAGCACCCTCGCTTCGGTGAGGAGAACTTGACCGCCCTCTGACGACCACCCTACAGGAGAACCCTAAACACTTCATACAGTAAATGGTTGAACGTTTGACCTTCACTCCCCCTGTTGGGGAGTTGGTAATAGGCCTTCTGTTGGTGGGAGGGGGGGTGGGACGGGGCACGGCGAGATTGGGTCGCTGCTGTGGGAGGGAGGGGGGGACGGGAAATGTTTGGTTTTTATATATACAAAGCTTCACTGTTTCGCTTCACACGGCTCTGCTCACACAGTAAACCAGAGATGTACACCACACGATTCTCCACCACGTAGTACGCACGCCATAAATGGGGATACAATCCGGACCTTTACACTATAACTTCTTGACCTGGAACATCAGGGGACTGGGGAACCCGAGAAAACGTCGACACATACTCGCTTACTTGGAGCGACATAATATCCACTGTGCCATGCTTCAAGAAACTCACCTGGCTCCCACCCCACCTTCTACCTTCGCTCCAGATGGGCCACCAGTACCTGCTTTTCCTCCTACTCCTCCTATGCCAGAGGCACCCTCATATTGGTGAAACGCTCACTCCCCTACACCCCTATTGGCTCCTATGGAGACCCACAAGGTAGATACAGCATCCTATGGGGGAGACTGGCTGCACAATCCATTACGCTGGTCTCCTGTTATGGACCCAACAATGATGACCCGGAATTTTTCCACATCCTCTGGGGCAAAATTATGGACATCGGCTCCACACACCTGATATGGGGGGGAGATCTTAACGTGACTGTCAATCCGGCCCTAGACAGATCCCACCCACAGACCAGACACTACACTGCAGCGCAAGCAACCCTCCGTGGCATCATAGAGGATAATAGCCTCACAGATGCCTGGCGTACGCTTCACCCGCAAACTCGGGAAGGGACGTGCTACTCTACTGCCCATTCCTCCTGGTCACGCATAGACACTTGGCTCCTGGATAGGGGGTTAGCAACTTGGTTGACACACGCGTCCCATCTCCTCCGCACATATTCAGACCACTCGCCGGTCCTCCTTTCTCTTACACCTCCCCAGGCTGACCCGCCTTATATCTCCTGGCGACTCAACCCTCAGTCGCTACTAGACCCCGTGTTCAAAACTGAACTCGAACAAGAAATAACGGATTTCTTCCCTCGCAATGATAACTCAGTTACACAGTACTCGACAGTGTGGGAGGCCTTTAAGGTCACTGTACGGGGCATATGCATAGCTAAGAGCAGTGGGATATTAAAAGACATTCGCAACACCTTGAAAAAAATAGAACAAAACCTCAAACAAACGGAGCTAGTTCTGGAGGCTGCACCCATTCCTGAACAGAAGGCGCGTCTTCGTGAACTCCTGACTGAGTATCAAGAAACAGCGGAAAGGGAATGTAGATTCAGGGGGAAGTATCATCAGGCGCGACGATACGGAGAGGGAGAGAGACCGGGGAGGGCGCTGGGCTCAGTGATTCGCCCCCCCGATTCGCCAATACGGTGCTGGAGATAGAGGACGACGATGGTCAGCTACATAGAGACAACTCGGAGATAGCGAATACATTTTACAAATTCTATAAACACCTGTATAAAACGCACAGAAAACAAACGGTAGATTTCGCCCCATTCTTTGAGGATACCGCCATAGCCTGGCTGGGTGACGGTCAGAGAGAATCCCTTCTTGCGCATCACGAAGATGACGAGATAATTACGGCAATCATGCAACTGCAATCAGGCAGAGCCCCGGGGCCAGACGGCCTCCCGGCCGAATTCTATAAAACATTCCGACACCTTCTCATTCCTATCCTGCGACATGTGCTTGAGGAAGCACGCGAGACGGGCATTCTCCCAAGATCAATACGGGAAGCGCTCATTATATCCCTGCCCAAACCAGGAAAACCGACTTCGCAGGTGGACTCATATCGGCCCTTGTCCCTCATCAATGTGGACGCCAAGGTTTTGGCAAAGTTAATTGCTAACCGTATAAGCCCCCTCATGCCTGCCCTTGTCCTCCCAGATCAAGCGGGGTTTGTGCCAACTAGGAGCACCTCCCACAATCTGCGTACCCTGTTTGCGATCCTCCATGACATAGATCCTGATATTAACGCTGCTGCTATTTTCCTAGACGCTACGAAAGCGTTTGATTCCCTGGAGTGGGATTATCTCGCCTTTGTTTTACAGCGCATGGGCTTCCCCCTCCCATTTCTCGCCTGGATAAACCTATTATATACAGATCTACACGCCACAGTTTTGCTTAATGGCAAACGCACACCTGCCTTTACTATAGCCAGGGGTACCAGACAGGGATGCCCTCTGTCCCCCCTTCTATTCGCCTTAGCGGTTGAACCACTGGCCGCCAAAATACGTCAACACTTTCGGGAATATGCTATTGTATATCCGCAGCGTCAAATTTTAATCTCTCTATACGCCGATGATGTCACCCTCTATTTGCGGAACCCGGCGGAGAGTCTAAATCCCATCCTCCGACGGTTCATCCTCTTTGGACGGCTATCCGGCATAAATATCAACTGGGGAAAGTCCCAAATATACCCCCTCACCGACTCCTCCCCCAGGTTTATACCAGAATACCCCCTTAAATGGTGCGACGACACGCTTACTTACCTTGGCCTTGTAATATCCCGCAACCGAGAAGAACTTATGAAAGCCAACTATGGTCGCGTACTAACCTCGCTGACGGACAAAATCACATGGTGGATTGCGATGCCACTGTCAATAGCGGGCAGAGCTGCCCTTATTAAGATGGTAATACTGCCTAAACTATTATACTTATTCGTGAACATACCATATGCCCCCGGCCGTCACTTTTTCTCGGCTATCAAAAGCCAACTCATTAGGCTCACCTGGGGAGGTAAGCAGGCCCGACTACGCTGGGATGTCCTTACGCGGCCCTTCAGCGATGGGGGGTTTGAAATACCAGATCTGGAGCTATATTTCATCTGTGCCCAAGCCCACTTTGCCACATACTGGATACACCCACCCCCTATATGCCACATCTGGCAATTGAAGATGGATACATGAACCCCATCCCTTGCACTGCATACCTGAGCACTCCTGCGGTCCCACGGCGGCTTGCCTCCACCACCGTTCAATGCACCACCAGCGCATGGCGCGACATAGCGAACATTACACGCACCACGCTGCTCTATTCCCCCTTCTGCCCCTGGCCAGCAGATACGACATTCCAGTAACGCAAGAGGGAGGATGCCGCAAACTCCTTCGTAGACTATCCATACGAACCTGGGGACAGTTATATGACAAGGCTAAATTCCTCACAAGCGAGGAATTTTTTGGCTCCATACCCCCCTCCCCTCTGGAGAGATTTTATTATGTCAGAATACGACAAGATGTGAGGGCCCTCACACCCGATTTTCCGCTTGAACCTCCCACTCTGTCTCCCCTGCATGCCCTATTGCAACAAACCGCCCCTTCTCATGTCATATCACTACTCTACCGCACTGTACAGAAAGATAAAGTCTACGACCCCCTTCTGGCCAAAGCTAAATGGGAAGCGGAACTGGGACATCCACTGACGGAGGACCAATGGACCTTCTGCTGCAAACAAACGGGAGAAATCTCGGCTAACAGCAAATTCCGTATCCTCCATTATAAATTTGTCCACCGCCTCTATTATACACCAACACGCTTACACCGTCTAGGTCTTCGAGATAACGATAGACGTGATAGATGTGGCGGTGCGGCGGCCGGGTTTCAACACCTCGCCTGGGACTGCCCCCCCGTTCGTCAGTACTGGAGAGAAGTCTTCATAGCACTAGACCAAATGACGGGGCTACATATTTCAGACGACCCCCTGACTGCAATCCTAGGATACACTGCACCTATAGCTGCTAAAATGTGAAAGTACACTTCCCTTGCACTCCTCCTCGCAAAGAGGCGAGTGGCCTGCAGATGGGGGAGAGGGAGGGCGCCGAAATTCAAGGTCTGGCTGCAAGACCTCATCTACTGGCAAGAACAATTACACCTCTACGCGGAACTTCTACCCCCCTCTTCCCGACCACGGGACATATGGGCACCCCTACAGATATACCTGTTAGAACACACCGACGACGCAGACACCACTGACCCCCCCCACCCCGGTGCCATGAGAGAGGAGGGATCACGACGAACCCCCATGTCGGACATCACACACCCCCCAGGATAGATAGTGGGCCACTCTGGAACACAATCTTTACGTCCCCCTTACTCGGTACAGCATACTCACTACACTTTGGGGTCTACACATGCAACATGTGAGCACTGCGAAAATGTTTCTTTGTTCTTCTTTAGTTTTATAAAACTGTTGCTTTGAATCAGACGCGCACAGGGAAATCCTTGATCGCTGGTAGCACCACATTCCCTCAGACGCGGCCGGCCCGATGTGGTTGTAGGCGACATGCTGTGTTACTCTCCAAACATCAATGACACATGGGTATGTGCTGCCTTGTTGTGCCGGCCCACTTGGGGATGTAGGCATTCTACTGTGTAACCTATTCAACTACCAATAAAGGTTTTCAGAACTTAAAAAAAAAAAAAAAAAAGATCGTGCCGTGTCACGATAGTGACCATAATGCCCTAGTTCTAGAATTGCTTACATTAAACCCTGGGAGTACCACAGATTTGGCTACACCAGCTGATGGCAGATTGACTCTCACTAATTGTAGGAAGAGAGTCCGATGGGCGGAACTAAGTCAATCTCAAGAAAAGTTAAGTGCCCTGTACCAAACTGTTATTCCGATTCTTATGGATTCTATTCAATCTGTCTCAGCTGACAGTTCCCAAATTGAATTACTGAAGGTCGCACTAAATCACACTAGGCTAACGGCCACTATGGCTGATTTTTTCTTCCCAATTAAAAAAGTTAGCAATAACAGGACACCCCGCCATCCTTGGTATAATGAAAAATGTCGAAAGGCTAAAAGAGCTCTGATTTCTGCCATTAAGGCTAATGATAGACCTCTGATTAAAACCTATAGAGCTGCCTATCGAACTAGTATTGAGGAGGCAAAAAAGGGTGGGAAAGTGACAAGTGGGAAACTCTTAGAAGCTCCCTGGGCACCCGCGACATGCAGACATTCTGGAACGTGGTAAACACGGGTAGCTCCGAAGGAAAGCCGGCAATAGAGCCAAACTTAGGGGCAAATGTGTGGAAGTTCCATTTTGAGTCCCTCTATTCGAGGGCAAAGCCAGAGCCCAATGTAGCGAACAACATATGTTATTCCCCGCAGGCCGATCGCTCTATTGTAACTGTGATCACCCCTAGAGTGGTGGATGATACCCCGATGATAACTCTCACAGAGGTAACCGGTGCTCTAAGCCAAATCGCACCCGGTAAGGCACCAAGGTTAGACAAGATCCCTGGGGATTTGTTCCATAATGAACCGACTATTTGGGCTCCATATTTTGGGATTTTATTTAACGCCATCATGCAAGGTATGGCAATCCCTACTAGTTGGGCCGGGGCTGAAATAATACCAGTTTATAAAAAGGGATCCCCGGTGTCACCCACAAATTATAGGCCCATAAGCCTTATTGACATTAGCCCAAAAAAATTTGCACGTGTGTCGTTATACCGCCTGCAGAGCTGGATGGAGGAGCATAAAGTTCTCAGCCCGCTCCAAGCAGGGTTTAGAGAAAAAATGTCCACATTGGACCAGATCTTCAGGCTACAATTATTACACTGGAAGACCGTGTGTATAGAGGGTGGCAGCCTCTATCTAATTTTTGTAGACCTGAAATCCGCATTCGATCTGGTCCCAAGAGATAAGTTGTGGGCAGTCCTGCTAGAGATGGGGGTTCCGCTGTATTTGTGTCAAATCATGAAGCGGCTACACGAAGGAAATTACGTGAAAATAAGATTTGGCAAGCACGGGGAACTCTCCACACCCATCCCTGTAGGTAGAGGAGTACGCCAGGGCTGCGGTCTCGCCCCGACCCTTTTTAGTCTTTTTATAAATGGGTTAGTTGACTTCTTAAATACCAAGAAGGATTTAGATGCACCCAAGCTGGCAGCACGTAACATCCCGGCCATGATGTTTGCCGATGATACTTTGTTATTATCAAAAACTCCAATGGGTATACAGAGGGTCCTAAATAAATTTGATGCCTTCTGCAAGGAAAGGGGGCTTGAGATTAACCTGCAAAAAACAAAATTCATGGTATTTAACTCAGCCAAAAGTACCCGATCAAACCCATGTTTAGACGGTAGACCCCTAGAGAGGGTTTCTGTCTTTGATTATCTCAGCATTACAATCACTAAAAAAATGGACTGGGGGGCACAAATAAAAAAAAACAGCCTGCAGTTAGCGCAAACAACAGGGGGTTTGTCCAAGGTGTTCCGAAATTCTAGCCATAAACGAGTGGGTCCAGTAGTAGAAATATATAAGGTTCAAGCTAGAGGTGCTGCTCTATATGGAGCTGAAATGTAGGGCCACGGTCGCATTGATAGCCTAACACAAACGGAAAACTCCTTTGTTAGACAATTGTTTGGTCTCCCCCGTAGTACCCCACTCATTCCGCTACGGTTAGATCTGGGGGTCAGGTCAATTGAGGAAGAAGTTTCTGTGAGACCCCTTTTATTCTGGAGACGTTTGTGGGTTACACCAGAAATGCTTGAGTACAGAGAAGAACTAAGAGAGGTGATGAATTTACCCGGGGCGAGGAGACAACCATGGCTTACCTATGTCAGGAACATCCTCATGCTTATGGGTCTGGGTAATCTGTGGGATAATCCAGAAATGACATGTCCCACAGTCACAAGGAAAGAGTTAAAGGTTTGCTACTGGGAGTATAAACTGGCCCAACTACAGGGGAACCATTTAATGGGAAGACTTACTGTAGCCTTCATGGAAATTAAAGAGCATTACATACTAGAGCCGGGCACTTAATGACATTAAGCCGGCTGCCGCAAGGAAGCTCTATTTACAATTTAGGCACGGGGTATTGCCACTGCGTGCTCATACGAATAAATGGGTGGGCCTAGAAACATTGGGTTGCCCGGCCTGCAATGGCGCAGAAGAATCTGAATACCACGTGTTTTTTTTCTGTACTGGCTGTAAGAAAGCAAGAAAACGATGGCTGGTCCAGATATGCAGAAATCTGGGAACTAGGCAATTTTCAGAGTCTTTCAGGTTACTGAAATATGATGCTAGCCTCCCAATAGCTTTCTCGGTGGCAGGCTTTTTATTTTCCATGTGGTGTACTCGTAGAGTTTTCCTAAAAACGTCCCCTAAAGATGGCGATTAAATCTGTGTACATCCCTTTTAACTGAAGGAATTTTATATGAATTGTCTGTGTATTTTAGTATTGTTTTAATAATGTATTATTATCATGTCGTACATTACTTCGGCGAGCAGGACTATTAAGAAGTAGAATAGATGTCTAAGGGTCTACAACAATGTTTTTAGCCTTCTCCTTGATTGAAGTACAATTTTTATTATATGAACTTTTCATTTATTAAATAAGGCATTGTAAATTGCTTATTATATATTGCACAAGCACTTTAATGTAACCAGCCATGATGCTAATAATCTCCTTATTGACTGATACAAGCGTTTTATATAAACACACATATTTTCGTTTGAATAGTCGATCCGAGAGATAGAGCAAGAGCGGAAAAATAGCCTGGTATTGTAAATTGAATTTATGCACTGCATACGCAATTAATTGCAGATCGTGATTTCAGGACTGATTGCAATATAGATTTCCGCAGGCTACATTATGTATGTAATATACAATGCTACTTGATATTTGTATATTTTTTACTTGTTTTAATATAAATGAAATGTTAGATTTTGTTTAAATGCTTTTAGGGTCAAATTGACCGAAATAAAGTTTTACAAAAGAAAGAAAAAGATATTGTGAAGTGCAAACAAATATTAAACCACCTCTGAGAAGTCGGCAAGGACATACAAAATTTGCAATTAGATACCTGATTTCAGCGAAATGCAGGAATGTGTTAAACT
The DNA here is from genome assembly GCA_963921515.1 of Calotriton arnoldi. Classification (NCBI taxonomy): domain Eukaryota; kingdom Metazoa; phylum Chordata; class Amphibia; order Caudata; family Salamandridae; genus Calotriton; species Calotriton arnoldi. The sequence goes on from CAWUFW010005455.1 coordinate 476,308, forward strand.
TTCTGCTCATGTAAAATCTGTCAATTGGCAAAACATTAAAGCCTCTAAGGTGACTTTCAGAATTTTCTAGAAATGGTTTTCAGAATTCCCCAGAATCACCAGCCTCTGTTATCAGCACTGGGCGTTGAAAATTTCAATGAGTAAATCCACCTTATACTACTGTTTTACAATTAACACAACTGAGTTTTACGGTACTATAAAATTGTCTTTTCTTGAAAACTTTTTTTTTCCTCATTCGCCTCAGATTCCCCTTCCATTGCATTACTTTACGAGATTCGAGGATCGAGTGAGGAACTTGGTTAGTGAAATCAAATGCGAAGACACTGGGGCAGTACACTTCCCCAGTTTCAAAATTAATATAATAGTAGCTTCTTTCCATGATACCGGTATAGGCGACCCTTTTTCGAATATTTCATTAAATAGTTCTGTCAGAATTGGCAATAGGGCTCCTGCTAAGGCTCCATAAACCTCATACGGCAACCCATCCAGACGCACTGCCTTACCCTGTTTACCAGCCTTAAGTGCTTGTTCTACTTACAAAGGGGCATATTATCAACGAGGCGATAAACAATTATCGCCGCTTTTGCGTCCGTTTTCGGACGAAAAGCGGCGATAATTTTATCGCCTAATCAGCAAGGTCACGCTATCGCGTGAATCCTTGCATTATCGCCCTTTCCCCCAACGCCCATCTTTGCATCTCTAATGAGATGCAAAGTGGGCGTACCCCGGATGGACTACGTTGCAAATATCGCTGATGTTCACATCGCGATATTTTCAAGGCAGCCCACATGATTTTAGCAGAGGTTAGATTTCGGCGAAAACGTCCGTTTTCGCCAAAATCTAACGTCTGCTAAAATCTTGACTTAGCCATCCCTAACATAGGGGGTGGATTCTGCTGATACGACCACAGGGTCGTATCAGCAAGGTCATCGCCGTTTTGCAGGGAACATCGCTGGAAAACCAGCGATGTTCCCTGCAAAGCGGCGATAACCTCGCTATCTCTGGAATTTTTATCGCCCTGGAGAAGCGTGTTGTTAATAATGCGCTACCAGGGCGATAAATTCCAGAGATAGCCTGCGATAGGGAATCTGTCGCTAAGCACGGCCAGCGATAATTATCGCTGGCCGTTGATAATATGCCCCAAAGTTGTTATCTGACAATTTAAAGCAGTGTTTTTATCTTCATTCAGTATTTCAAAAGAGTCCTGGTTCAGCCAACTCTCCAATTCTTCTTCCGTAATCTTTAAATCTTCTTGGTATAATTTCCCAAAACAACTGCGAAAGGCTTCCTCAATCTCCTTACTGCTCTTTACCACTGCCCCAGTGTCTTTGCATTTGATTTCACTAACCAAATTCCTCACTCAATCCATTTTAGTTTTCCGTGCTAGTAATTTACTGCAGTTTTCCCCATACTCAAAGTGAGCGAATTTGCTGGCCTCCCATCTTTTTTTAACCCTATCCTCTACCGTAGAGACTAACTTTGTTTTTAGATTTAATAACACTAACTGCAAAGCTTCTGTCTCTCCCTGTTTTAAATTTAATGTGGCTATTTCATCTTCTATTACTCTTATCTACTTTTCCAGGTCTGCACTCTCCCCCCGTACGCCCGCCTTAGCTGCAGAGAAACTACCTATTCTTACCCTTAAATAGACCGTATATGTTTCCAATACTACTCCCACAGGGACAGAGCCCAGATTTAATTGAAAAAATTCTTTAGTCTCTGTGTTTAACAATCCACCCAATTCCTGGTCGAGTAACAAAGTGCGATCCATTGCCCATCTGGTCTGCACAGTCTCATTTGTTAGGGCTAAGTCCAATAGAACCGTGGAATGGTCCGATAGATGAGCCCCGGTATGTTAAATGTCCTGTACCTGATCTTTTAAATCGGAGTCTATTAAAAAATAATCAATCCTAGATTGATGACGATATTTTCTATTATTATAAGTGTATCCTCTGCTAACTCATGCTCTTTGTCGCCAGATATCGCATAGGCCTATTTGATTAATGGTGAGTTTTATCTGTGCCACGATCTTTTGATTGACTAATAATCTACTTTTAGTTGACCTATCTAGGGTGCTATCCAAGCCTGCATTAGAATCTCCTGCTATAATAATTGGGTCAGAGAAATTCAACAATTCTGCTAGTATCACTCTGAAAGGGGCTATTTCGTCTATATTAGGCCATAATACCCCACCAATGTAAAACCTTGTCCATACGCCACCAATTTTGCTATAAGCCATCTTCCTAAGCTATCTGAGACACTCGCTTTAATAGTTATCTTAGCGTCTTGTTTTAAGAAAATAACCACCCCTTTTGTAATTGATGAGTGCTTTGTACATATCATTTGTTGTACCCATCTCCTTGATTTAAATCAATCTACATACTATTTTTCCATCAAGTGTTTCTCTTGCAACATTATTACCTGAGCAGGGTAATCTTTTATGTATTATAGCAGTTTTTCCCTTCTTCCCTTTACCCTTAACCCATTTACATTGCTGGATAATATCCTAATTTGTGCTATCTTATCTCTGACCATCACTTGTAAATTTAAGGTAGTAGCGGCTGGATCTGAAGCGCCCGAGGTTATTTTTCCTTTTTTTATCCCACATGCTCCCCACCCAGGGCCAATTCCCCCCACCCCTCTCTCCCTTCCCCTGGAGAACCTGCCCTTATTTCTTCATGGCCTTAGCCTTATGGGTGCCCCTCCTAGTGTGCCCATCTCAAATGAATACACTCAAAAAAGAAGGATTTAGAAAAAGCCCTATATCTACCAACAATCCTATTTTTTACTTAATCAAAGCCTGTATATATGGAGAAAGGAGAAGTAGGAAAAAGAGGAGGTCTAACTCATATCTCCAGTTGGGAATCGATTAATTACCAGGCCTCGAGCTACCCGCTATGAAAGCGTCCACTTCTTTTGGACAGCAGAAACTATGCATTTTATTATTTAACATTAACCGTGGGCAATGAACTCCACTCCGCTAGCGGACGTTACGTAGATTTGCTGACTACACATTACATTGAAAACACGGAATTCATGCAAAAACTCCGACTCCACCACGAGTTAGCTACTGCAACCCTTTAATAAAACAACTTTACCTTTACATGCTAAAAAAAAGCATATAACCAATTCACAAAAGGGAGCTTTGAAAAATATCAGCCAATGAGAGAGGTGATGATTTTGGGGTCCCCCCTAACCTAGGGGGAGGACCAAGCAGATGCCTTGAACACAAAGAGCACATCATGCTGAACGATTCGGTGGTGGTCCCATCCTCCTAGGACCACCCCAAGCAAAGTTATGGGCAAAAATACAAGGCCAACCAAAGGCCCAGCAAAGCATTATGGGGCGAGATTCTAGAGTGCAGTGAATATTATAGTATTAGCTCTCAGCTGAGCGGGAGAGCAGCTGCTGCTTGAGGAATGTTTTGATATTGGATACTATAATATTCACTGCACTCTAGAATCTCGTCCCATAATGCTTTGCAGGGCCTTTGGTTGGGATTGTATTTTTGCTCATAACTGTGCTTGGGGTGGTCCTAGGAGGATGGGACCACCACCGAATCGTTCAGCATGATGTGCTCTTTGTGTTCAAGGCATCTGCTTGGTTCTCTCCCTAGGTTAGGGAGGACCCCAAAATCATCACCTCTCTCACTGCTTGCTATATTTTCATTTTTGTGAGATGACTATATGTATTTTAGCATGTAAAGATAGAGTTACTTGTTTTTACCAAAGGTATGTGAGGTTTCTGTTTTATTAATTGGGATGAGATGGAATGGAGTTACGGAGCGGAGTTTCACTGAGTTTTTGATCAACTCCGCAGAATTCAGCGTAGTGGTACTCCGCCAACTTCGCCTACCCTTATTTAACATCACTTTTAGGACTGCTGGGAACTTCAACTGCACTGTAGCCCCTATTTATTTCAGTGGATCTATCCTGTTTCCCAACTCCCACTATTTATTTGCTGTAATATGGGAAATATCAGAACTTATCTCACATGTAACCCCATCTACCTTTAATGATTTCATTTTCAAAGCTCTTGACAGGATGCGCTCTTTTAAGATAAAAGTGAGAAAGTTGATCAAAATCTTCCTCGGTTTAGATCTATTTGGATTTAGTCTGATGAGATCCCTATGAACCCTTTGGATGTCCTTAAAAATCTCTTGCTCAGGATCTTCCATTTGCACTCCCTTTTTAATCAGATTAACCACAAAAGTTTTTAGGTCTTCCCCCTCTACTTCTTCGGGTACATTCAAAATTAGCAAATTGTTCCGTCTCTGGTTATTTTCCAATACCTCCATCCTCTCCTGGTGGCCCTGTTCTTTAGTTTTTAAGGCCCTAATGTCTTCTTTGTTAGCTTGGACACTGATTTGGAACTCTTTTACTGATTCTTCAAGGATAGCTGTTCTGTTTGTGAGATCGTCGATCTTTTTTTCGAGATTTTCACAGGCCGTCCTAATCTCCCTTTGATTGGCTTCTGAAATCTCGAACCTACTCTTAATTTCTGAGGAGAGAGCCGTAATCAAGGCCCCTACTGACTGTCCTTCATCATTCCTCCCGGATGCTCCGACAGCGTTCACATCTGCAGTTGGTTGTATCTCAAGCGATGCTTTAGAAGTAGGGAGGGTTTGGGGTATGGAATCTCTTCTAAAACTACCTTTAAAGGCCTCTCCAGATCCTAATATGGTTTGCTGATGATTGTCTTAACATGCCTCTGAAACTCCTGGGTCATCCATGGTCAACGTCTGAAATCTATTTGGGCTGGTGACATACGCCCAATCCAGCAAGGCATTCCTGCCCAAAGAATCTGGCTGCGCCACAGTCTCCACCCCATTCTGACCTTTTTTTCCCGCCATAACTCCTCCTTTGTTTAATATTAGGGTTTTTGGAAGAACTTTAAAGAAGGTTGTAAGGGAGGGGTTAACCCTGATCTTTTGATCCACCTTTGCTTCCGTTCTACTCTTTCCAAATGATGTTTTTTCAAAATTGGGACTTTAGTTTCTATCTTACTCCCTCCTACCCCTCCTTCTTAAACATCCCCCTCTGTATTCTGATCGAACAGGAGCGCCCCTTTTATAGCACTCCTCAAGGAGTACCTTGGATTACTTTTCTCTCCCCTCTGTCCTCTAAGAGCCACTCTCTCGAAACTGACCTCACCTCTGCTTTTGCCTCTATCTTTTCCCACACATTCTCTTACTCCCTAGGCTGGTCTCTGTTTTCTTTTGACTCCTGCTTGTGCCTGCACCTGGAGCTCTTGATAACAAACGGGCGATATCTCCAACTCAGCCTTGGCGAGACTCCTAAGCCTGTCACTTTCCCCCTTGTCCCGGAAGGAAATTCTGGCAGCCGACCGCTGCGTAGCTCGAGCGCGGCTCTCGACCAGCGCTGCTCTCCTTCGCCGGAGCCTGCTATGACTGCACTGCAGGATATTCTCCGACCGGCTCAAAACCCCAGGTTCATAGACCTCCGTTATTGTAGCTTATTCTAAACAAAAAACTCCTTTTCCATAATGTCCCCTGAATTTCCTTCCTTCTACATTCCTAAGTTTCCAGCCTTTCCTTCTTCTAAGCCCTTTCGGCACACTTGGAGCGGCTCCCGCCGCTAGCCGGCCGCAATGTTCTCCAACCCACCGATGACAAACTCCAATTTAAGATCTCTTGATTGTCAACCTAGGCCAAGATTATTATATACAATATTTTGCAGCAATGCAGTGACTTGGTTTAGCAACACAATGCAACTACCATTTGCATAAGGTGGCTACCATCGAAAGAAAGGCCTGTTGGAAGGAAATGTACAAAGATGTGCAAAGAAAAGGAAGTTGTGTCTTAGAGGATAATGATGAACATTTGAATACATATCTGGGAGTCTTAGAGAAGTTCATAGACATTTATAGAAGGGGATGAGGGGAGACTTAAGGCCTAGTACCATTAAAACACTGAGAATGACTCTGTTTATATATTAATCATGTATCTTAATTAGTCTTTATCAGTAAAGAAATAATTTTCTTTATAGCATAATTTTTAGGTTTAGAAATGTACTAAAGAGTGGGTACTGTGTCTGGCTGTCAAAATTGAATACCGTACACAACTTGTACATACTTCCATTTTTAAGCATATGCATTCTCTTCTTTTAAGAGGGAATATGCTTAAATGAAAAGTATGCTTTCACATTCCTGGAATAGATTAATTTTGTATGCACTCATTTGATTTGTTTTTCCATGTATGTGCTTGTTAAAGTTATGACCCAAATCAAAGTGGCAGATACCATATAATTTCAAGCGTGACTACGGTTGATAACATTTGTGTATCATTTCCCATCACTTACTCTGCTGAATACTCTGGGGCTTATTTACAAGCCCATTGCTCCGCTATGCGTCACTTTTTTTGATGCACGGGTAGCGCAATGGATTTGCCCATATTTACAAGGCCACATAAAGTGACCCTGCGTGACTTTTCATAGCCTTGTAAATATGGGTCCCTTTAACACATTACTCTATGTGAAAGGGGAGTTCCATGGGTGTTACTGTGGGTGTTCCCACGCAACATCCATAGAACTTGACGCATTCTCAGATTTACAACATTTTTTAAAACTGGGAATGGGTCAGAATCCTATCCCTCCCCAGGGGAGACGTAGGAATGGCGCAATGAGGAGAAATACTTTTATTTCTCCTCATTTTTGTGGATCACGCATAGAAAGAGGAAAATACTATTAATAATTGTTTTTGTGCAGGAAGGTGTCCCTTCCTGCTCAAAAACAATCATCCCCGCAGTGCAGGCACCCTTTCAAAATGACACAAGGGTGCCTGCACTGGCACATGGCAGCCAATTGTGGGCCAGTGCAGGGGAAAGCACAGCGATGCATTGTATTGTTGTTAATGCGACGCATCCCTGTGCTTTGAAAATGATGCAGCACGGCGCAGCTAACTGGCTTGCAATGCTGCGCTGCATCAATTTCTTGCAGATGAGGCCCTCTATTCTGTGTTCCAACCCACTTGACATGTAGTTCAACAATGAGCCTCCTCACCTGAGCATTGGTACTTCGTAAAGAGTTCTAGACCCCTGAAAGATGTCAGAGGCGCTGTTCACAAAGTTGTTGTTGGCAAGTGGGTTATTGGTAGAGGTAAGTATGCACCTACCACTAGTAATAAGGCCACCAACATGGTGTAGGGTCCAGTAAATGTCTCAGTAAAATAGCCCCTTGCTCAACCCTTGGTAGCTGGCAACGAGCATTAAGGCCTAACTTAGGAGACAGGAGTGTTAAGCATTTTAAAATACCAATAAATCAAATAAGTAAGACACAACCCGCAATAAAAATCCCCATCTAATTTATGAAAATAGGAAATATTTTTTATGAACAAATAGATACCAAAACAACAAAAATAAAACATAGGGAACCGGAGATATGAATTTTTAAAGATTAACAACTTTAGAGTGCTTAAAATCATATTGTGCCACTCTGGGACATCTGGTCGTGCTTGACAGGGACAAAGTCAAAATATGAGGCTGACCGCGATGGAGCTCTGGTTGGATATACTAAGCCGGAGGCCTCGGTCAAAAGTTTACCTTTACACTTAGAAAACTTTCTGGAGCTTTTTCTTCTGACGTTGCTCTACCCTTCACAGCAGGCCGGATTCGGTGAGGGTTTGCTGGCTTGACTTTCTGCGAGGCCCCGATCAAATCCTGGAAGTCTGGAGCTCCGAAGCTTTCAGTGGGATGAAGCTGAAATCCTGGCCGGGTCGCGGTTGAAGGTCGTTAGTTTGACTCTCGAGGTCAGGTCGATCACCTCAAGGAGCTTTTTCACAAAAGCTCCCTGAAGTTCTCCAAACTTCAGGAGGTGCTTCCTGAAGGTCTCCTTGCAGGTTCAATCCAATCCAAAGGTCTGGAATCTTCTAAATGGTTCCTGGGATGTCTGGACTACAATCCCCACAATGCACCTGGCCAAATCATTGAATGTCCACTGGATGCACTCCAGGATGGGGACTCTTGGTAGAGATGATGCAGGTGGACTCTCTTAACCTGTAGCTTGCAGGGGGGGCGCTAGAGGGTGCACGGCAAGATAGCCGCTCTGTAGAGCAGCTCCGCCGGCCAAGTCAATTATCCTTTCATTATCCTGAACATCCGCCCTCGTTTACAGTTAATTCAGCAAAATATACACTTGGGAAGGTGTGCAGAACAACTTAGCCAGAAGCTGCGGACGGCGGAGCCGAATTTAAAGCGGATCGTCGGCTGGAGAGGTCCCGGGCCTGCGACGGCAACGTGGTGAGCCGCGACCAGCCTTTGCGGTAAGGACTGGTGTGGGCCGCGGGGGGCGCCGGAATTGCGCTGCGTTCGATGTGAAGGGCGCGGCGCCGCTATACCTTTGCCCGGGGGACTGCGGAGCGCGAGTTGAGGGCCGGTAAGCTCCCGAACCGGTGGCGAGTATAGTTGTGGGAGTAGGCCGCCCTTGACTAGCTGTCCTCGCGGCCTGCCGGGGCGGGAGTGCGGGGAGCCGTACTGCCTTCCGCCGCTCACGGCGGTGGTCCGGAACCACCGGGGCTGCCTAGATCCGATTCTGTGGGGTTGACGAGCGGCCCACCGGTGTAAGAGAGGCAGCCCTACCTTGTTGCTGTGTGCTGCGGAGTACGTGGGTGCACGGGAGACCTCTCGCTGATTGCCTGCGACTGCTGCTTGCTGGTGCCCGTGTGTGGTTCCCTCGTGTGGACGGCGGCGCCATTTGCTGTCAGGAGAATATAGCGAACAGTGTGCTGGTGTCATCAAATACCTCCCATGATGCTATTGTGAACAACAAGCGGTGCACTGCGATGCTCTTAAGTGGACCTGGCAAAATTTGTACTTCGCCATTGTGAAAGCGTCCTGAGAGGAGCTGCACCATTGCGGATCCACAGTACTGCTCTCCTTCCCCCTCGATATTGCAGCTGTGGTCTAGTGTGGGAGTGAGATCCGTATCCTTACCCCTTTGGTGACTGTGTTTTTGCTGCCCTTGCCTGATAGCAGTCCGACCTCTCCTTGGTCTGACAGATCTCTGTTGCTGCGTTGCTCCCTCCATTGAGCAGCTGGGACACTATTCTGGCTCTGTGCTGGCCTGTACTACCCCTGCTGGCCCAGTTTCCTCACTAGTGTTCTTTTTGGTCTGGCTGGCATATTTACGCTGCGGTGCCGCTGTTGGAATTCTGGGGACACATTGGTGGGCGCGGTGTGCTGCAGTCTGCGCAGCATCTCCTTCCCCTTGTCACCTGGTTAGCCTTCTGTGACATACCGTCTGACGGAAAGAGACTCGCCTCTTTTTTTATTTTTCTGTCCGGGCCTTGCTCTGACCAAGTTCGGCTGAGTCATCGTCATGGGTAAATCTGAACGTGGCCAGCCGCGACTCACGTTTGAACCACGAAAGTCAGGCCGGGCTCCTCAGCATACAGCCTCTGACTCTGAGGCGGACGCTCCTGCTACTCAACTCACTAATATTGACAGAACTCTCTTAGTGGTACAGGCAAGTCTTCAGACCATAGATGGTAAGATTGATCATCTGAATCTACGCATGGACCATATGTCCGCGAAGTTGGATAAACACGCGCAACGGCTGGGTGAAGTGGAGACCCGCATATCGGACGCGGAGGATGGTCTACAGCAAGTTAATGATAAAACAGCCTCTATGGAGAAGGTACTGGCAGTCATACAGGCCCGCACTGAAGATTTGGAAGCAAGATCGCGCCGAAACAATGTGCGCATTACGGGCCTACCAGAATCCACAAATACAGGAAGAAGGGAAACATATGTGGAGAATCTTCTTCGAGAGCTCTTCGGAGCGGACCAGCTTTCGCCAGTCCTGATAGTGGAACGGGCACATCGTTCATTGGCTGCTCGCCCACCTCCAGGTGCACCTCCGCGCCCTATCATTGCCCGCCTTTTGAATTATAGAGATCGGGACACTGTACTCCGATTGGCACGGGAAAAGGGTTCCATCACACATCAAGGGAACAATCTAGCCTTTTATCCTGATTTCACGATGGCGGTTCAAGAGGCTCGGAGAGTGTATCAACATGTAAAGAAACTCCTTATCGCAGCGAAAATACCTTACGCCATGCTGCACCCCGCAAGACTGCGCATAGAGGACAAGGGGAAGTACAAGATTTTCACATGTCCGAAGGCGGCGATGACTTTTGCAAAACATATTACACAACGCAGTGGCTCTGCATCCGCTAGTGCGGGACCAGATGCCGAAGGAAGTAGTGAATTAACAGATGAAGGATAGGGTCTAATATCTGCACGAGATGTCTTAAAGTTGTTTGCTGTGTTAATACTGAATTGCATTCTTGTCTGTTGATCGCAATGTCACAATGGACTCCAATAATAATGTGTTAATAATTGAAATGCACCGTTAAAATGTTCTCACTGATGTTTTGATGGAAATGTTTGCCTTGCGCTAAGGGCTCTGTTTTTGAAAGGTGCAGTAACAATTAGTGAGCGGATGTTATAATGATGGCTTGGCCACCTCCTGTTCTCATTGGGAGGGTTACTGTGCTCAAGCGCCCCCCTTATGGGTGATCCCCGCAACTGGTTTCTCCCATGGTATCACACTTGGGAATTATTTTGGGAGGTTCGGGAAGGCTTTGGCAGGTTGGGGTTGCTAAAGTGGGTGGGGGGTATTGTTGGGTGGGAGGGTATGGTAGAGATCGTTCCCATGACTGACGTTGTTTTTAAATCCTCTACCAGTGGCAGATATGTCCATTCCAACAAACATAGCAGTACTTGTTTCCTTGTGAGGATAGACATTTCGATGAAATGGGCTGTGTGCATCTCAAATATGTTTTGCTGCAATTATACATAGTAATGTAATGTCCATCTCCTGTCTGACATGGAATGTACGGGGGCTAAATTCACCAAAGAAGATTTGTCAGGTCCTGGCGCACTTGGATCGCCATGGTATTGGTATTGCCCTTATACAGGAAACACATCTAACACAAATGACAGATAAGTTGGTGGGGAGTCGTTGGGCTGGATACCGTCTTGCCTCCTCGTACTCTTCCTATAGCCGTGGCGTCCTCACCCTTGTCAAAAAGGGTCTCCCATTCACTGTAATCCAAACTCATACCGACACAGAAGGGCGCTATGCTATCCTGCATGGGAAGCTATTGGGCGCGCTTGTTACTATTGTCAATGCCTATGGTCCTAACATTGATGACCCTATATTGTATCAGCGCATTTTTGCTGTTATCCGTGCACTCCCAGGCGCTATCATTCTCTGGGGCGGTGACCTCAATACACATTTAGATCCAACCAAAGATAAATCTAGCGGCAGGGAGGGGCACTCTCCTGGGGCAGCGCGTGCGATTAAAGATGGTATGGAAGATTTGGGACTGCTAGATGTCTGGCGACATAGACACCCCGACGCACGGGAAGGCACACATATATCCACCGCACATGGCAGCTGGTCCCGTCTTGATTACTGGTTGATGAGTGAGGAGGCAGTGGGCTGGGTGACTGAAGTGGCTGGATTACCACGTACACTTTCGGATCACTGTCCTGTCCGCCTCGTCCTTTCTGTCCCGCAAACTGTCCCTAGGGCCTTCACTTGGCGCTTTAGGTCTGAAGCGCTGTTGGACCCGGTTTACATGGAAACGATCCGAGAAGCTATAACGCAGTACTTCGAGCATAATAAGGGGTCAGTGGATAGCGCGGGGGTGCTCTGGGAGGGATTTAAAGCCACTATTCGGGGTACCTGTATCAGCACAACTTCTGGAATTTTAAAAGATTTAAGAGGACAACTGACTAAGCTTGAGATTACGCTAAAAAAACTAGAACGGGAGTACGAAACCGTGCCCTGCGAGTCGACTCTGGCTTCCCTTAAAGAGGCTACCATTGAACATGCAAATTTGGCTGAGGAAGAGATGAGGTATATATCCAAACGATACAGGGCGCGAGCCTATGGAGAGGGTGGCAGGCCGGGACACCACTTAGCCAACAAGATTAAATACCGAATGGAAAGAGAGACAATCACTAAAGTTACAGATGAGGCGGGCCAAGAGTATCACAGTATTTCCGACATAGCCAATCAATTTCGGCAATTTTATGAGAAACTATACACCTCCCAGGGTGAGACCGATGTAGCAGATCTCGATAAATACCTCTCACAGATAGCCATCGCATGGCTTTCGGATGGTCAGAGGGAATTCTTAAATCAACCGATCACGGTGGAAGATATCCACATGGCGATAAAAACATTGCCTAATAAAAAAGCGCCGGGCCCCGACGGCTTCACAGGTGAATTTTACAAAACTTATATAGAAGAACTCTCCCCTTATTTATTAGAAATGTACGCTGAAGCGTATGATGTAGGCAAACTGCCATCATCGCTTCGCGAGGCACTAATTATAACACTACTTAAAAACTATAAACCCCCCACTAGTTGCGAATCTTACAGACCTCTGTCACTCATTAATATAGATGTAAAAATCTTGGCGAAGATTCTAGCTACTCGTCTCCAGCCGCTCATGCAAAAACTGGTCCTGCCTGACCAGTCAGGCTTCATTCCAGAGCGCTCGACTTCCCATAACTTGCGGACGCTGTTTGCCACACTCCACACTCTCAATCCTGAATTGCCGGCGGCGGCGATCATGCTTGATGCCGCCAAGGCATTTGATTCTATAGAATGGGGCTACCTTTTCTATGTTTTGCAGAGGATGGGTTTTTCGCCCCTCTTTATTAACTGGGTGCGACTGTTATATGCTGGACCAACGGCGCGAGTGCGGGTGGAGGGCTACACATCGGACCCAATACAAATAACCAGGGGCACTAGGCAGGGGTGCTCTCTCTCACCAATGTTATTTGCTCTAACATTGGAGCCTTTAGCCTGTCTTATAAGACAATCTCATAAATACGCGGTGCTTAACTTTTTACATCGACCTGTCATTATATCTCTTTACGCGGATGACATGCTGCTTTTCATACGTAAGCCTCGCACTTATTTAGCACCAGTTCTTCGTGAATACATCCGCTTCGCCCGCTTCTCTGGCATAAATATCAATTGGTCCAAGTCGGTGGTGATGTCACTGACGGATAGCACCATTCCGCATGACCTCGACTTCCCCCTTGTGTGGGCCACAGAGTCGGTAAAGTACCTGGGGGTGTGGATTCATCGCAATCCAGAGGTTGTTATTCGCGAGAATTACGGGACAGCTACAGCACTGCTGGAACAACAAGTGGAAAGATGGATAAAACTCCCGCTCTCGCTTGCAGACCGTATTGCTTTGGTCAAAATGGTGGTGTTACCCAAATTTTTATATCTTTTCAGTAATATACCGCTTCAACTTACGCAACAATTTTTTAAACAAGTACACACTCTGCTGCTTCGTCTAATCTGGGGTGGCCGGCAGGCACGTGTGAGCTGGAGGACTCTCACACTGAATTACAACCATGGGGGTTTCAACATACCTGATTTCTATCTTTATTATCTATGTGCACAGGCCCAATATGCGCATTTCTGGTTCTCCCCACATGCATTCGCCCCTCATGTAGCGGTAGAACACTGGGATGCCCATCCTATCCCACTGAGCTCCTTACTAACTCATGGTCGCAGGCCTTTCACTCGCTCCACATTCAACACCATTACCTCCACGATTGCTGCTTTGCAGGCACTGGGGCGTGAGGCAGAAAAACTCCCATTATATTCCCCGCTTCTGCCGGTGGCTTACCACTCGAGCGTATCTGTAACACATGAGCAGGGAGCACTACGTACACTTGAGCAAGTGGGCATATCCAAGTTGCAGGATTTATTTCCGGCTGGCACTTTTCTGACCACCACAGATATGGACTACATTCAGAATATGACACCCCTCTTTAAATTTTACATGTATAGATTAAAAAAGGCGTTGCAGCTTCACTACCCCACTTTCCCCATGGAACCGCCTGAGGCATTGGCATTGCACACACTTCTCATTGCCCCCACTCGACACAAGCTAGTCACTAAGTTATATCGCGCAGCTCGGGAAGACAGGCCTCTCAAAAATGACAAGAGCCTCGACACTTGGAATGAGTATCTCGACCCACCACTCACTCGGAAAGAATGGGAGATCTGCTGCCAACTCACTAGCGCTCTCACTTCTAATGGAAATCTCCGAATTATACATTTTAAATATTTGCACCAGGTCTACTACACTCCATACAAGCTTTTTAAATATGGGCTCAGAGATACGGACGCTTGCAAACGATGCGGGGCCCTAGGGGCAGACTTCTGGCACCTAGCCTGGTCCTGTAGACAGGTGTCGGAATACTGGGCAGCTGTGATGAATACATTATCAAAGATTATTGGGATTATGCTGCAGTGCATCCACAAATATGTTTGCTGGGGTTAGTTCCTTTCATAAAAGGTGCAGTGGGTAAGCTAACGAGAGTGGCATTGCTTGTTGCTAAAAGACGGGTAGCGATGGTGTGGGATAGTACACTGAGCCCTTCAGTGGAATTGTGGCTCAAAGATCTGTCACTCTGTAGAGAAAATTTAGTCCTATACGCGGAGGAGTTACCACCGTCCTCAAGGCCAAACGACATTTGGGAGCCCTTAGTAACGTATCTACGTACTGCTACTCAGCAAGATTCAAATGAAGCTGAAACTACGTGAACATGTATGCCATATCCTGCCTGTAATGATGTCAGTCTTATTGATTTCTTTCACATGTATATTTCAGTTCTAGTCATTTGTTCTCTTTTTCGTTTTTTTTGTTTTTTTATTATAATTTGATTGTGTTTTGTATTTGGTTCAACTGGATTATGATGTATAGTAGGCTGATGTTCTTTTATATTTTGTGTCTCTTTGGTGTATAGTAATTGTTATATGTATAAGAAGTTGTGAAAATCAATAAAAAATAAAAAATAAACTGTAGCTTGCAGGGAGTCTACTGTCTTAATCCTTCTTGAAGCAAGGCACAGTCCCCAGGGATGTAGTACCAGATTGTGCAGTAGGTGCAGTCATTCAGAGTGCAGGCCTTTGTGTGCAAACCCAGATTCCAGCAGGGTAGTTCTTCTTTTCCTCATAGTTTCGGGCAGCAGATCTGAGAGACTATGCTGCTCTCAAATACCTATTCAGTGTTCTGGGGTGACAAGCAGGGAGGCATATCTGTCCAATGAGATGGTGGGTGCCACCCAAAAGCATTACAACTTTCTCCGAAGTGTGGCATCTTCTTGTCCCACATAGCACTGTACTTCTAAAATCCAACATGGATGATTTCTCTACAGAGGAGTAAGAGCTAGCTAAACCAGCCCACAGTGTGGTTCATTTCTATTAGCTCTACTCCTCCTGACCTCTGCAAATTCATCTCCTAAGGCTGCCATCTCTAAGGGGCACAGGATGCGGGGGTACGTATGTCTAGCATTACTTACTGATCTTCTCACTCTTTGAGCTCAGTTTGATTACCCAACCCCCTCTCTAGGACCTAACCTCCACACCTGCAAAGCTCTCTCCATCAGATAACCTCTGATCCTGCCAGGCCACTTATCACCTAATCAAAGCAGCCTGGCTAAGCCTGTTAAGGCTGACCAATCCGCAGAGACCACTAGAAGGCTGCATTTTGGCTTACAGAAGAGAAAGTTCTATAACTTCTCTTCTGTACCAAGTTCTTGCATTCATCAATACCAATCTTTTAAGTCCATGAATTATATTTTCCTCCTTTCCTATCAATAGTTATATCAAAATGAAATTTTGCAATGTTAGCCCATGGAGCTAAGTATGTATAATGGGAAAAAATTAAATGGGCAGTTTTTACCTCACCAGGGCATATAAAACATATTTTATAAGGTCCCTGCTTATAGTTACATGGCCCCCCACCGGGGACACCTAAGGGTGGAACCCTGGGGGTACCTAATAGGTAAAAATAAGGTAGATTATCACTTTTTAAGTGCCCATACCACCAAAATCAAGTTTTCACACAATTTTACTTTTAAAGTCAGTCTGCAAAGCCAGGCTGCCTTTAAAATGTTACCAGGAACTCAGCAATGCACACATGCAAGCGCTGGAAATCTGCTGGGCCTCTAAACTTCCATGTCCTACTATATACAGGGGACTTATAGGTAGTTTGAACCCTCTAGCCCTATTATATACCAGGGACTTATAGGGTCTGTCAATACCAATTGTGAGAATTTGGGGGCATATTAGCAAGACCCACGTTAAAATTATCGCCGTTTTAGCGGCAGGAAACTGCCGCTAAAACGGCGATAATGGGCTTGCTAATATGCGTTATAGAATTCCAATAGAAGCCCAGGTTAGATGTGCAGGACATCTAACCTGGGCTTCTATTGAATTCTATAACGCATATTAGCAAGCCCATTATCGCCGTTTTAGCGGCAGTTTCCTGCCGCTAAAACGGCGATAATTTTAACGTGGGTCTTGCTAATATGCCCCTTACTTTTAAAGACAGGCTGCAAAGCAGGACTGCCTTTAAAAGGACAGCAGGCACACATGCAAGTGCAGGAAAACTGCTGGGCCGCTAAACCTCCATGTCCCATTATATACTACAGACTTATAGGTAGATTGCACCCCCTGGCCCTATTATCTACCAGGGGCTAATAGGGTCTGTCATTGCCAATTGTAAGTGTACCCTATTACATGTACCTTTTTTAAGCATAGCACTAGCCCTGGGCCTGCTTTGCAGAGCCCAGGGTACAGTCAGAATCAGTTACCACCAGTATTATTCAGCAAAAAAATGGGGTTTAACAGGGCAAAAGGGTAACTTTCTAACAGTTTTCATAAACACCTAGGATCTGATTTACAAGGTAAACTTACAAGTGTGTGAAAGTTTGCTCTTCTTCGGTATGCACAAAACTGCAATTTAATAGTACGTTTACGAGTGTGGAAACTTCACAGTTGGGCAGTTGGGGTAGAGAACTCCACACAATAAAAACCGGACAGGGATATTTTAAAAGCGCAATATTTTTGAATACACAAAACCACATTTGGAAATATAGGTGGAGTAGTAGAACTGATTTTATACATGTAAAGTTATTCCTGGGACATATAATAATACCACTTCAAACTTTTACTAACAAGGACAAAATCTAGTAGTTGCCAAAGGGTGGGACTTTAAATGGAGAACATATCCTCTAAAATATGTATGATAGATAGAAAACTAGGGAGTGTCATATGCAGGACAATGCATGTTCACTGAGACATCCACTGTCGTGTGGTTTTTGGCCTCATGGTCTACCTTGCTTCGTTAGCTTGGGCCTGGCTGCCATGATGCCTTTTATGCACACGTTACTTTGCGACTTTGTTTTTCCAGCTCCTGCTTATGCCCGGCTATTTTAGACCTGTCTGCACTTCTGCCTTTTACCTTTTCTCCTGTTCCCTGTGGGTTATATCTGCACAACATGTACAAGGTCAAAAAACAAGGTCCCTTATTCTTGCTGATCTGGCCAGTCCCTCGCACCTAGACATAACACTACGTACAGCTGCACTGTAGAAATGTGTGTGCTTTTTAATATAGTGATTTCACTGTACAGACACATTTGGAGAAATACCTTTCCAGAGAGAAGAGCTGTGCTTGTCTGATGATGTAAACTTTGCATCTAGATATTGAGGTATGAGGGTCCGTCTGACAATGCCCAGAGGTCTTCTAATTTTATAATAAACTAGTTAGTATCACGGGGAGGGTGGTATGGTCATTTAGCCCTATATCCACTGCTTTATGAAATGCTTTCCCCGTTTGTATTCTATGGAATTGTAACTATGCTTATTATTTTATTCTTATGCATTATGCTGATAGTACTGGCACGTGTACTGTATCTTAGAGCACGATAGTAGAAATAAACATTTTAAACTATACAGTGACTCTTATTACGCACGTTGTGGACAGGTATGAGTGAGATATGAAAGGGTGTCCTTGCTCCCGCGAGTCCTGAGAGAGAGAGTCCGTGTTCTGGGTTGTCTAATCATTGGTAGCATCGTTGCTAATGAGACGCTAAAGCTAGTTGGATTGGGATTGTGGGCACTAAGGTGTATGGTTGGCTCACCACTATACTCCGAGGTCCTGTTATCCTGTGCATAGCTCTGTGTATGTGCAGGATCCCTACAACACCACAAATGAACAAGTCAGTCTGGAAAATGCCTGATTCATAAAAGGAAACACCCATACCTACTAAAGTAGTACACCAAGACAAAAGAGCTCTAAGTTACGTGCAAACAAGCTGAAAGTGCAAATTGCATAGACCATATGTGCTGACAACAGCACAACTAAAACAAACAGCACCATGCTAAAGTGCAAATTTAATATTGCCAAAGAAATCCATTAACAGAGTGTTGAAGTCAAAGTATGACTGAAAATATGAAGGACACCTTACACCTTTGTAGACTTACAATTAAAGTCCACAGTGTACATTATTGACACAGAGCTACACACATCCTCATGCCAGTGTTAAGATTTCTATGTGAACCTGCTCTGTCTGCCAAATGAAAGGAAAGTACACATATTACAACTCATATAATCATATCTCATCACCTGCAGATTGTAGCTTAAGTGAATGTTGGTGACTATGGAGACATGTGGCAGCTTGTGGGTGTAAAGAAATTCACCATAGTCTCCCTAGATTTAATTGCTTTTAAGGAACTTAATTTATTATCACGTTTTAACTTTGGGCACTGGGAAACAACTAAGCAGCTTCCAGTCCTTGTACTTCGACCCCTAAACATGGTGAAAGAGTGGTTAACCCCAATTAGCATATATGACTTTTAAGTAAAGCCACAATAACATAGTAAGGAAAAGTGCACAAGCAGCATAATAGTTAGGTATTATGTGTAGGCTGCAGTTCTGGTGTACACCACCCATATGAGTGTTTTTTGAAACATAACATTGGGCGTGCCACTGCAGAACTACACGGCTGTAAACACAAAAATGCAGCACCATATATCAAAGTAAACAGTTTCTTGCATGTAGAAAAGCCAACTTTTAACATTAGCTGATTTGAACACATGGCCTAACTGTACAATGCGTACAAATGGGAAATGCCAAGTATTAAAATCACCATGTCCCTGCAGTTCCAGTTGTGCCAAAGGCCTATTTAGGAACATTAGTCATATTTTAAAGAAGCTGGATAAGGGAGAAACATCAGAAATCATCTGCGCACTATAATAATGTCTATCAAAAATTGAATTGCGTGATGTACACAGAGGATTGCATTTAATATGTTGTACATGAACTTTTAAGTTTTACATGTCCTGGTAATGACTAACTCATACATTCTTTTTTCACTACTGTGAGGCCTACCTGTCCCATAGGATAACATTGGGTTACCTTATTGCATTTAATAAGTGATAACCTTTGTTTGGGGAACGCGTACAAATATCAAGTTGGTGTCTAAGGAATTGTAATTTAAAATCCTCTTTAATGGTAAAGTTGGATTTTGATGCACAATACTGAAAGCAACACTTTTAAGAAGTGGCATTTTCTTGTCCTAACCATTTGGTGCCTGCAACCTGTTTCATAGGTCACATGACTAGGTGTAATTGGCAGTTGGCCTTTGTGTATTCCTCCCAGACAGCCACACAAAAGAGGGACTGGGTGGTTGCAGGATTGGTGGACAGAGCTGTGCACAGCCCCACTTGCACTTCAAAGCAGCTGCCTCAGCCCTCACACAAATTACTTCACACTAGCCTCTTGTGTCCCCAGACATCCTGAGACCACGGCAGGGAGGCAGAAAATCCAGACACTTCTGTGAGGGAAAAACCCCAGAGGTTTCTTCCTCTTCAAAGCTGGCAGATGTAAACATGTGACCCTCAGACCCACTCTTCAGTTCACGTCTGGACCTGCAGAAGGACTCTCAGAGGACTGCCCTGCTGCCTTTGGCCTCCTGTGTACTTCAGAGGACTGCCCTGCTGCACCAAGAGGACTGTACGGCTGCCCAAAGCCTGTCCTAGGTCCTCAGAGGACTGCCCTACTGCTTCAAACCGCCTTCCCTGCTTGAACCCAAGACTTCCAGAGTCACTCTCATGCTTGTTGATTGGCCTCCTAATTAGAGCCCCAGGGACAGAAAAGGCTCCAACTATCTTGAACCTACACCTGAACCCAGCCTGAGTGAGTCCTGACCCCTAAGTGGTGCCGCTCCAGTCCTGGACCCTAAATGGTGCTAAATATCCCCAGATAGCCCAAATCCAAAACTTATAGCCACAAAGTGCTCTGAGAACCGAGAGGTGAGCGGGACCTACCAGCTTGCTGATTCACCCAGGGTGCATCACTGGTCAGTCCTAACTTCGCTGTAGCTCCCTCTACAATCTTCTCCACAGCAGCAAATCCTGTTCAGCTGCTCTTTGCAGAAGGGGTATCCAGCCTCATGGAGCTCTCGTGGGCTGCAGCCTGCAGCTTCGTCCCGCTGGAAATCTTCGAATTCAAGAAAATAGACTAAGTCCAAATGAAGAAATCTTCACCGCAACCTCATCCAGCTGCTCCTTGATGACCACGCCTCCTCTTCGGACACCTCTGGCTGTCTTGCCCTGCGGAACTTTACCTTCTCAGACATTTTTCTTAAAAATTTCTTTTAAGTGCAAAGTTAAGTGAAGAGTGGGCCCAATTCCCTTTTTGAATCTGAACCGTGCTCCAACGCTTTCAGCCATTACTTTCGACTTTGCCCCAGACTCACGCGATTAGTTGTCTGCGGTTGGCGATTTGATCTTTTAGGTGCTATTTTTTACTTAAAACTTTAAACATTCATAACTCCGGTTCTGCTGATTGGATTTTTGTTGTTTTGGTGTCAAATAATGTATTAAAATGTTTTCTATTTTTTGACATTGGCATGAGATTTTTCTTGTATTGTGTTTTCACTTTATTAGTATATAAATTCTACATAAATACTTTACATATTGCCTCTAAGTTAAGCCTGACAGCCTTTGTGCCAAACTACCAGAGGGATAAGAACGGGTTAATTTAGTGACTTTTTTTATATTCTCCCTGACTAGGATGGTATCTGTTGCTTGGGAAGGGATCACACCCCCCTCAAACAACAATCCAATTTCTCACATCCAGGATCTCACAGTGCGTACTGAAACTGAAAGTACTTCATTCATGTTCATACTCACTTTCATAAACATACCCTATACATTCGCAAACTATCAGAATCAAATGGAAATGCAACCTAGTATCCCTTCATTCCATGATTGTTCTCAGTTACTTGCCTTTATCAATTCTGCCCCCAAGTGATTCTACATAAGTCCATACATAAGTCCTTGCTCCACATGTCTTCTCTCCCTTCCAGAGGTCCACCATTGATCCTAGATGGAAAGGCAAGAGAGCACGCACCAGCATGAAGTATCACAGAGCAGACCTTTGGTCCACTGAAAAGGTGCATCTGATGTCTGGATCATTCAGAGATGTCCCACTATACTCCCAAGAAGGTGATGTGATTATCCTGGACCACTGTGTGCTACACAGTACAAATGCGCGTCAGGATGTAATATTAACCTCAACCATCCACCTTCTCCTGAAAAAAGTCCTCAAAATGTTGGATGTCACATGGGTTGGTGGGTGCATGTGTGAAATTAACCACTGGTCACATAGCTCACCTGAATTTTATCTCTGCAAGGTCAGCCACATTTGCAGTGTTAAACTAATGACGACATGTGGGAGAAACATCAGCTCATTTAGTATACCCAGAGACCACATTGTCCACATATTGTATCAGTCCTTTTCATGGACTTAACACATATGTTGGCACCCAAACTCAGAAAGCCCATGCATAATGGTGGCCTATTTCTTCATACCAGTTTTATGGTGTACATGTTGCTGGCCTTGCCATGAATTAATCTCACTTTGATAATTTGTCTTACAGCAGCAATTCATACTTAGACCTAAAGTGAGCAATATCACACCTGCATGTTTTAATATTGGAAATGCAGTGTGATCAGTCATATTCGAATTTTAACTTGTTTTTTATAAGTTTGTTTTGGACAAACATGCTTTCTAAGTCATGTTTTACTCATCTTCAAGTTGGCTATAACTTTCTGAGGATTTCAGGCTTTTTAAAATCTTTGGAGTGTACAATTGCAGTGTCACATTACGACAACCATACGCAATAAGGAAAGGAGTGATGAGGAAGTGCAAAAACGCCTTTCCTGTGCAGTGACGGGGTTAGGGCGGTGTGATCGTGCCATCACACTGGGCTCCAAATTCAAGGGGACATCATTTGAATGACAGGTTTTTGGAATGGGCACTTTCTGGTTGGCTAAGGTGATGCCCCAGCCAGGCAGAACCTACCACTCCCGTCAGGAGCCGGTGATTACACACACTGTATAACCTGCGCTTACCCTTGGGTAGCTTGGCACTGAGCAGTGAGGCTTACCACAGAGGCAATGAGTAAAGCATTGACATAGCACTCATTCACGATAAATACACTGAGCGTCACAAAAGAGACTTCACACGCAGTGTATGTAAATAACGTTTGTATTCAACACATACAATAATCAGCACAACATGAACAGCGTGTATTGTGGGGCATAAATCAGACTTGGAAATATTACTAGCAGTACTAGAGCCAACCGTATTGAAAGGACACCAATAATATGCACACTTGGAACAGATCCTATTCTAACCCCCCACCAGCACCTTTACACGGTGCAACACATTGTCCACCCCAGGCCCTCCCTAGCAATTCTCATAATTTAATATCACACAGTTAGAGGGTGCATGCCGGGTCACAACGATATCAGAAATATGTACATACAATGAATTATAATACTTTTTAGCAACACTGCGGGCTTAGGCTGTGCAGGTAAAACCAAGGTCAACCATAGTGTTTTTCTGGCAAGAAATCAACGTCCAAAGCAACACCACTGGCCAGTGTCGTGAATCACAAGCAGTCGGCAGACTGTCACTCCCATACACACACACACTCACTCCGCAGCGGTGCAACAGATATCAGGAATGTCCGTACTGAATGCGCTCACACACAAGGCCGGCTTTAGGGCAGTGCGACTGGTGCGGCCGCACTGGGCACTGACCTGGGGAGGGGGTGCTGACATCCGGGAGGCAAAGTTTTTAGCATAACGTACGATTTAAAAACACCTGCATCAGAGTTCCTTGTGTGTCCAGTTCTCAGGCAGCATTACAAATGTCAAGATAACTCTTGTAATTAATATTCCTGCTAGAGAGAGATCAAAGTTTTGTCTAGTGGCAGTTTTGGCTTGCCATAAAGCAATGCGTAGGGTTAATATGCCTGCTGCAAAGAACGCACACTGTGCAGAACACAGATCTGTATTTTATGTGGATAGCTGAGTGGGTTACTGCTTTTGTCACAGAGATCATTTTGTTACTGCAGTTAATAAGATACAACCCTAATATAGAAAAGTGACTATTACGAACTGTCATCAAAGAGCTGCATGCAAACTGCATAAAATAGGTTAGGACGTTATGTTTTTGTTTCCTGTCTTTCATTATCTATTCCTCATGTTGCTGAAAAGGGTTTTTTAGGGTAGATATATGTTCTTATTAGTAAAGCCAGCTTTAACCAGTGATTTAAAACAAATGAAATGTATGTGAGAGAGGGGCTATGGAAAGATGAGGGGCACTTTTGCCCAGTAGTAGTGAGGGAATCCAAGGAGTTGGTCATGGGGGGGCGTCAAAAATAATTATCACACGGGGCGCCAACAGCTATAACGCCGGACCTGCTCGCACACGTATGCACTCAGCACCCTAATGCGGCGCACTGATACCCAGCAGGTCAACTGGTAGCACGTTTCAGACCTCATGGCCACAAGCCTCCCTCCACTCTGCAGCTCATCCCGACTGTCCTACACCCACTGATGGAAGATAACCATCCCTCCCCACGGATACTATGCCGCACGTGGCTGAAGTCACACTTAGTCAGGGCCCCAGGGTAGCAGGTGGGGGTAGGTAGCAGGACTAATTAGGAGGCAGTCATCAAATGGGGGCTTGGCAGCCACTCAGGAACTTCACCCACAGGTTGCAGAGCAGAAGCTGGCTGAGGGCAATAGTCGGTCACTCAAAAAGGGTTCAATAAGGGGCTTCCAGCACCAGCCCAGTTCAACGATGCACAGGAGGGTCACACATTCTCTTGACCCGCTTCCAATTCCTCTCCCTGTCAATCACTCTCACTATCCAAGCCCAAGCTGGGCAATACTACCTGGCAACACGATGTCCTCGCGGGCAGGGTGAGGAGAGGGCAGTTGGTACGCCACATGGAGGGCCAAAAAGGGAAAAATGGATGAATTGAGAATGAAGCAGGGAAGCCTCTCAGAAGAAGGAGACACCCCGTCAGGTCAATCGGAGTCGCACCCAGGCCATATGGGCACAACGTCTGGTGCATGTTGATGCGGGTCGCACCAGACAGTTCCGGTCACACACAATGAAGAGTTGCAAATTTTGTACCTCCTTGGAAATGAGGCACAATGTGGGTGCGCGTTGATATGGGTCGCCCCAGACAATTCCGGTCACACACAGAGGCGCAAGTTCAACACTGCCTAGCAAGGTAGACTAAGACACTACTACGGTTCTGCCCCCACCTCCAAGGATTGCAACCTGTGAATCAGACGCCGCAATCAATGAGCATGCAGTTGGCGTGTCGCATGAGAGAGATGCGGCACAATCGACGAAGCGGGCAACGCTGGATCCCGCAACCGGTGAATCTGCTCACCACCAACAAGACGCTTATGTGTGCTGAGGTCCCCATGATGCAGGGGCCCCACGCCTTACATGCAGGCATGATCTCTGGGGTTTCGCACAAGGCAATCCGGTCTCCAGGCACTATTCTTACTTCCACGCTCACGCCACGCTACCAGTTGGGAGCCAGCAGTTGATGTGGGCACTTAAGAGGGCACTGCTGTCCAGGTGTCACAAGTAGAAGGTGTGGGTCCCTTGTAGGAGATCTTTGATGTCCCTGAGGCCTCCAAAAGTACAGGGGGCAAGCCAACAAGTCCTTGGAGAGCACACTTCAGGGTGCCACACAGCGGCAGGTAGTCAGCCCAGCTCAGCCACTATTCAGGAAGGGTGCAAGGTCCCTTTCAATAGCAGTAGTCCTCCTTGTGCACAACAGATTTCCCTGGCAGTGTGCACCACACATATCCAAGTTCTCCGGTCCCACGTCCCCACAAGTGTATCTCTGCCCTGCTGAAATATGGCACCAGTAGTTATGCTGTAGGGTGCCTTTGAAGTTGGGGGTGGTTGAAAGGGTCACCCTTTGAACCCCAGATGTCTCCCCTACATTTCAATCCTGTCTACCATGAGGCTGTGGAATGCAGATCTTAATCTTTAGTGGGGCCATGATCTGGCTCCAGAGGCCAAGTGTCAAAACCTCTTCCTCCAATCTATCCAGTCACGCCCACAAATAGCAGATGTCTGTCGTTCTAGTTGCATGCACAGTGGTTTATAGCTGTCGCTGGGTAATGCCCAGATGTGCTCCCCCGCATCCAGTGTGGACTGGAGTCAAGCTAAAAGGCACACAAAGAGTTTTAGAGCAGAGAAATGTCCACTTTCCAGGTGAGAGAGGGGTTGTCATTGTGATTCCAATGACAGGAAACATGATGAGACTGCTTCACTGCAATCCATTATTGAAGCCTGAAGTAATTTCAACCATTTCCCCATGTTAGCCTATGAGAAGAGCAAACCTCATAGGTAGTGAAAACACAAGCGGGTATTCCTTGCTACATGGGCAGGGAACACACATGTGCACCTGCCTTGCCTTTCACCTGCCACACGCTTCAGCCCTTCAGACATATCCTCGGGGTGCTCTAGTGGTAGTGAAAAGGTCCTCTCAGGATGGCTAGTGATTTAGAAAGGCCAGCCTGAGTAGAAGTGCAATTGCGCACACACAGACGTGCAATGGCACACACACAGACGTGCAATGGCAGGCTGGACACATGTTTAGAAACATCATAGGTGCAAGTGCACACACTGGCCTGCATTGGCAGGCTGGACACATGTTTAAGCATATCATTTGTGCCAGTGCACAGACTGGCCTGCAAAGGCAGGGTGGACACATGTTGTAAAACATCGTTGGTGCAAGTGCTCAAACCAGCCTACAATGGCAGGGTAGACACATGTTGTAAAACATCGTAAGTGCAAGTGTGCACATTGGCTTGCAATGACAAGCTGCACACATGTTCAGCCACATGAGTGGTTCCAGCGCACACGCTGGCCTGCAATGGCAGGCTTGTAACCTGTTTTACAAACATCAGGTAGGTACCCCTTCCTAACATGGGTAGGAAGGGTGCATGCACTTTCACACTGCATTTCCAATGGGAAAGTGCCCCAGGCCCTAAAGCCACAACAAGAGAATCAGTGAAACCTGGGAGGTGTCCCCTGGGGTGAGCCGACCTCCTAGGTAGGGAAAACCCACATGGGGGTTCTTCCCTACCAGGTCAGCGAACCTGCAGGAGTCCTTACACAGTCACTCACCTACCCCGAGCTTTATCCCTCAGGACTTACCCTAGGGCTGCTCTGGTTGTAGAGAAAGGCCCTCTCAGGGTTGGCTAATGAGGGAGAAAGGCCAACCTGAGCATGATACATGTTTGACAGGCTATTCCGGTGGGTAGCGCAATCAGTGCTGCATCCTATTACTAGCCAGTGCAGCACCCGCCCTGGGTATGTGGTGTACCTTTTTACAGGACACTGGCAGGTACGTCACCTAAACCAATCAAGTAAGCACCCCTCCCTAGCATGTGTAGAAAGGGCGCATGCACTTTCCCACTGTAGTACAGTGGGAAAGTGCCCCGAGTCCTAACATCATGAATAGAGAGTCAGCAAAAACCAGGATGACAAAAAGCAAAAGTTTTAGGGAAATCCCCCTAAGAAGGGCCATATCCAACACATGCTATGGACAGATATGAGCAGCCGGCAGGGATCTTTGTGTGTGCTGCATTTTTCAAGGGATAATTACAACAGCATGCTAACTTTGGTGATAAATACACACGATGAAGAGATCTGTAATTTGTCTAGTGATATTTTTGCATCATGCTAAACTAGCATATAGATTTAATGTTACTGTTGCAAAGCAAAGGTGTAGCATGCATATTGATGATTTGTTTTTTTGTAGATAGCTCAGTGGGTTACTGCTTTTGTCACAGAGATCATTCTGCTGCTTGCACTTCATAAGTTACCATCCTTCTAATATAGCACTGTGAGCTATAAACTGGTATCAAAGTGCTGCATGCCAACTGCAAGACATAGCTTTAGAAGTTTTTTCTTTTTTCTCAATCTTTCGTCATTCTACTGTTGCTAAAAAATGATTCCTTTGGGTAATAATACATTTTTATTAGTATAGACAACCCCAATCACTGTGTTCCTTTTATTATCCTGAGTTTGTTGGGTAGATTTACTAACACTTTGCGCCAGATTTGCATCACAAAAGTGACACATACCTGGAACAAAGTGTTGTTTTAGGTTTTACTTCCAGCTCAGATGCTGAATTGTGTTGGAAAGTAGCCCTAAAGTAATATGAAATAGCACTATGCTCAGCTTTGTGCTACTTTGTGTCAAGGGGACGTACCACGGCTGGAACAGACGTTCTCATGCAACCACCTACAGATGTTGATGCTAATCTCTATCTACTATCATAGGTACAAAGGGATTTGCTTCAAAACATTACACCCCCTGAAGCAGGCATACCTATTCAGCACACATACTAAGTGGTAAGCTGTTAACATTGTCAGAGCATTTGGAAGCTCAGCACAGTACCCAGGACATACAATGGCTCATTTTAGAAAAAATACATATCAACTCTGGAAGCCAAAGTACAGAAATACGTAAGCGGAGAGAAGTTTTCTGGATCTTTACTCTTGATACATATAAACGTGGGATGAATAATGAGATCCCTTGGGATCAAGTAATCCGCTACAACAACTGAGGAATTAACTGTTGAATGATACAACATCAAACCCCCCCTCCCCCCCCTCTTCCTCCGATCCTCTGCACACATTCCTGGTGGGCTCCAGCTATTGAAGGAATCTAGTTTAAGTGATTGTCCATATTCCTTCTTTAAAAATGGGACTTATCATTACAGTTCACACATGCCAAAAGACATCTATAGGCAAATAAAGAACCTTTAGAATTACATTCGTCCAGCTACCCCAGACCATCTGGTAAATTAGCTTGGATCATTACAGATGAGACCATTATACTAAAATTAGATCCATATATTTAAATGACTTATTGTTAAGTCATAATCCGATGGTCGTTTTGCTATCTTTTTATCATCGTACCATATGGTGGTTCCGATTTATGCTGTCACATAATTATCCCAACTTGGTCCAATAGTCAGGGATTTCTTGTGACTACACATTACTGCAATTATTCCCTTTATAAGTAGGCACGTATGCCTTGAATCCATCTAAATCATATGTCTGTCTATGATACACGGCATTTCTACTTCATTCCACTATGGCGGTTGTATTATATACAAAGCCACAGTTACATCGTAGGGGATTTTCTGGACCCGCCTGGTTATACATTTAACCTATCAGAAATGACTGACGTCATATCCGGGAACGGGGTAATGACGCGAGTCCGCCCACCTTAAGTTTAAATACAGCAGTGGTGGGGGAACACGTTTGGCGTGCCGTTTTTCGGCACTCGATTGCGGGAGACGTGGATTGTAGACCGCGGGGATGCAGTACCGATCGCAGTATCCCTGCATTTCAGGTAAAGGACGTCCCATTGACCGCATTGTTTTTTCTCTTGGCGCTATTACTAGCAGATTTATTTTCACCGCTTATAGGCTACGTAAATTATAGTCAACGTGCGGTAGCACAACACGCCACATTCAGTCGTATCACTTAATGGGACCAAGATCCGCGTTTATATTCTGTCTTTTTCATGCAGGACTTTATAATTTGTTCAAACCAGCATATCCTGCACCTTGCATCGGTAACACCAGACCTGGTCCCCGGCGGCAATATTGGCTCTTTTCAGGACCCTTACATATCATCAGAAGGTATAGCTCATATTTGATCAAAATTCACCACGAATCGCTACTTAACGCTAAGTGCCGGCTAGCTTAGTTCAAACTTAAACTGGAGGTTTTCATTCCTCTTTTTACAGACATCCATCGTGTGTTCTCTGATTATACCCGAAAAACTTAAATACTAATATTACATTTGTTCATGGATAGAACACATTGATCACACCAAAGGGAATAATAAAGGTAAGACCTTAAAGTATCGGTTATTGCCATCTTGCCCTCAGCAGCTACTATAGTGTGCAGCATTATGATGCACTCCCCCTTTTTCTTCCCCCTTTTTTAATACAGAGGTATCATCATTATCCCCATTATGCTTTGTTAGGCGGATCGACAGATCCACAATTATTCTCTATCAGCCAGCCTGTTTATAACTTTAGTGTCGTGACCATCTAATGAGTAAGGGGTAAGCGCCCATTCATTACCCCCTTTTTCCCGAAAACCATATCACTGGGACACATTGGACAGTGTCGGGGAACATAAACATATATTTATACACCGTATGTTCCTCTATGACGATTGCCACAAGTATTTCTTTTATATTCTCTTGTTTTCTTGTAACATTTACAGGTATTCCCTCAACAACTAGCGCTCCCACCAGTTTTCATTGAAATTTTGTTGCCAACCGATTTATTACATATATCAAGGTAACACTACATAGAATCTTCTGGGACTTGAGTAAATGCCAGTTACTATATTAAATATCGATATTCTCAGCTCTACCACACGATGAAGGGACCTTCTTATACACACATTGTTTTTCTATTCCAAGGGTCTGTTATCTTTTTCTGTTTTCATTCTTTCACGAACTTCATGGTGAATGGTTTATTAAATGGAATTTTAGAAGTTAAACACTTGGAAATGGCTCATATTCCTTTTTCTCCTCTTTATGGTTTCATTTAATTCTCACCTAGAACTTTACTAAAATATACTATTGTCTTTGTCTGTGACATTTTAAAATTTTTGTATCATCTTAAACTTAAATCATAATAATAAACTTCAGTAAGTACGTTTTTATATATCGCAGCTACTCACCCTTACGGGTCTCAAGGCGCTGGGGGCAGTAGTGGAAATTAAGTGAGCTATTGCCCAGAGTCACACGGTGCTGAGCTGCCGCCGGAGCTGGGGATTGAACCGTGAACCCTGTGCTCCAAAGTCAGCTGCCCTGGCCGCTGCACCACACCTCTCCACCTCTCCACCTCTGCACCACACCTCTCCACCTCTCCACTATAGGACCCGTTATTAAGTGACCAGAACAACTCTTCATATCCATGTTTTTCTTTTTAGATTTTACTAGACCACCATGGCTTCCTGATGAAGGTCGTACCGCCGAAACGCGCGTAGACATGAATTATGTTAGCCATGATCACATTTCTTAATGCCTTAAAATTATATATGTGTTCAATAATTTTGTTTCTTTGTCATTTTCAAATAATTTCTGGTACACAAATCCATGTCTATTATCAACAATATCATGTTTGATATGTATTGAATCACTTAATTAGGCCATGTATGAATGGATAAGTATGTATGAATAGCATCAATAACAACTATATAATGATTTTGCACGTATTACATAGGCCAAAATTGGAATTGTATATGTACCTCAATTGTCATTAACATCGTATGTTACGTTTTTGTTAAAAAGATCTAATATTTATAAAAAAATATATATTTCCTATCAAAACTTGACTTATAAAGATAAAAATAATAAAAATTATATTTTTTGACACTTTCTCCTTTCTGTTCATACACTGTTTCTGTATTATCCTAGGTCCACTTTTTATCTATTTCCTAAATGGTTTTTTTCACACATAGTAATTTAACCCTGATTTAGGAAATTCATTCAGGGGTACCCCTATTGTGACACACATCTTCTCCACAGCCTGTCTGTGCGGGGTTGTTAGCGTTGCTATCAATTTTATCCTTTTCTACCTTGTCACAGTTAATCTATCAATTTTTCTAGTCTATCACAAACTTTGCTATTTATTGTCTCACATCTTCATTCTATTCTTTATTTTTTCCATACCTTGGATAGTCTCTTGGTAGAGCTCCTCCTCTTTTTTAGTAAATTCATTGAGATTTCATACAATCATAGTGTGGAGCCTAAGTGTATATGTTCCATTAAGGTTTTGCTTAAGTGAATTCTTATCACTTTTCTTTTCCTTCTCCAGTTATGGACAAGTTACAGACCTTTGGTTTTTCTGACGAGGATTTTGCCTCTCTAGTAGGGGAATCAGCTAGAAGCGGTACCTCAACTAACACTACTTTGTCAACTAATGAAGATATACATAAACTTACAGCCCTGAAGAAAAAGGTAAAAAGAATAGAATTGCATGGCCAGTTCATGCTTGAATATCTTAAAGCTGGCGTGATCCCGCAGGGGCTAAGAGTTAAGAATATACCTGGCCTTTTTGTACAAATTAGAAAAATTTTAGAGCGTTGGTCCCTTATACCCAATAGATGTTCTCGTGATCTCATGATCCTTATCATTGAGACAGCAAAGGAAATTGTCCAGGCACTATTAGATGAAGTACAAACGCTTGAAGCAAAAATTAAAAAAAGTCAGGCTTTAGAAGAAGCTACCAAACTACTTGAAGAGGTAGAAAAGGATATGACCTCTTATAACGACTATTTGCTTAAAAGTAAGACAGATAAACTTAAAAAAGATATTAGGTTTGCAAGCCAGGAGAAAGTTTACCCGTACTTAGCTGACAATTTCTATCAACAAGAACCCAGTGGCGAAGACCAACATCAGTCCACGTACAACAGGCCCCTTAGAAAAACCACTACCTTTTCTGGCACGTCAGATTCGGATGGAGAAGGGTACAACTATTTCCAAGAGCAAGGCTCAGAAAGAAATATGACTAGAGGTTCAAGAGGTGATCGCCCTACTTTTTTAGCCAGGCGAGGGAACCAACACACTCGTTGGCGAACGAGATACCAGCCCAGATTCAGAGGCAACCAAACACACACTCAGAATCAGCAATATTTACCCCCTCAGAATCTGCAATACCCTCCACCTCAAAGCCATTACCAGCAGGCACAGAACCAATATCCACAACAGAACGAGAACCAATATTTGGTGACAAGACATGGCCAATATTGGCGAGATTGAATGATATCCCAATTTTCAATCTTAGTAGTCATATATTGGATTTTCCAACTGAATCTCTCTTAACTAAAGGACTCTCCTTTGTCCCCCACACAAAAGTAAATGAATTCGAGATTCTTCAAGATTTGATGATCTTTTTTTAGAAAGATCAGATTACACTTTTCTTTGAAGAACAAGACAATACAAGGTATACTACGCAAAATATGTCTGGACTTACACCTATGTCCACCTTTTTACCCACTTTGGAACAAGTAGCCCCAGAAATAGCGATTTTTGAACATGTAGCTTTTAAGAAACTAACTACAGCAATGAAATATATCCTGTTTCCAGATTTTAATATCAGTCGAGAAGAGAATGCCGCACTGAAGGAACTTGTTCTTAATAAGAATCTAACAATAAAAAGTTGCGACAAGGGAGGAGGCATAGTCCTTATGGATACTGAGCAATACATCCACAAGATGGAAGAAATGCTTAGTGACAGACAGCATTACATCCCGATCAGGAGTGATCCAACTAAAAGAGTCCAAAAGGCAGTGCTGGATATTACCACACAAGCACTTAGACACAACTACATTTGTGATAAAGAGTGGGAATACCTTAATATTGACAAACCAAAAATGGCTGCAATTTATGGTATCCCTAATATACACAAACATAGTACTGACCCACCCTATAGACCCATCGTCACCAAGATCGGTTCAGTCATGGAACCCCTTTCTAAGTATGTGGACACCTTGCTGAGACCTCATGTCCCTAAAATACCATCTCACATCCAGGACACTCGGGACATCATAAATAAAGTGGAACATTTTCACTTTAATGCCTCAACAGATACCATGGTCACCATGGATATTGAGGCTCTATACAGTAACATACCCCAAGAAGGTGCCATAGATGCCGTCCAATGGTTTATGGACACCTTCGATATTGATTGTCCCAGATCATTCATAATAGATTGCCTCAAATTGGTGCTCCAAGAAAATACTTTCGAGTTCAATGGGGTCCTATTTAAACAAACGAAGGGAGTCAGTATGGGGGCCTCTTGTGCCCCCACAGTGGCTAATATCTACATGGCTCTTTTCGAATCTAAATACATAGATAATGAGATCGCTCCCTTCAGCGAATCAGTTAATATGTGGTCTAGATATATAGACGATATATTCTTTATCTGGACAGGAAATCCAGAAGAGATCTCAGAATTTGTGTCATGGATAAATCTGTGTGATAGCAACATCAATTTCACAGCTAACTCTAGTAATACCAAAGTGGAGTTTTTAGATATCGTCATCCAGAACAACGAAGACCACTTAGAAGTGGACCTGTACACGAAGCCGACTGCTCGCAATACGTTGCTGCACTTTCAGAGTTACCATCCTCAGTCCCAAAAGACTAGTATTCCTTTTGGACAGTTCCTGCGACTCCGCAGGAACTGCACCAATTTACAGAACTTTGACCAAAGAGCCATTGAGATGAAAGCCAAATTCATGGCTCGAGGTTATCCTAGATGTCTAGTACGGGAGTCGTACAAACGGGCTCGTTTTTACGACAGACAACATTTACTAACAAAACATACTAAAGCTAATAATTCGAGATTGGTGTTTGTGACACGCCACTCTACCATGAACGAAAAAATTCGCCACATTATCAATAGCAACTGGCACATTTTAAATGCTACTAGAGAACGTGAAAATTCTATAGCCAAACCTCTGTTTGCGCATAGAAAAAACAAAAATCTTAAAGATTTGATAGTACGTTCAAGAATGAAAAAAGTTCAAAGAAATTTAACTCAGACATCCTTAACAGGCAATGATTTTCCTAGTGGCAATTTTAAATGTATGTCCTGCGTTGCATGCCAGTTTGCCATTGAAACCACCACATACATGATAAATGGAAATAATATCAAACTAAGATCTTTGACCAATTGCAAGACCACCAACATTATATATCTGAGTGTATGTCCTTGCAAGCTCAGATATGTTGGTGAAACTTCTCGCTCAATGGCTACTAGATTGACCGAACACAGATCAGCCATCAGAACAAAGAAAACTGCTGCTCCATTGGTTAGACCCTATATGGAAGCTCAGCACAGTACCCAGGACATACAAAAGCTCATTTTAGAAAAAATACATATCAACTCTGGAAGCCAAAGTACAGAAATACGTAAGCGGAGAGAAGTTTTCTGGATCTTTACTCTTGATACATATAAATGTGGGATGAATAATGAGATCCCTTGGGATCAAGTAATCCGCTACAGCAACTGAGGAATTAACTGTTGAATGATACAACATCAAACCCCCCCCCCCTTCCTCCGATCCTCTGCACACATTCCTGGGCTCCAGCTATTGAAGGAATCTAGTTTAAGTGATTGTCCATATTCCTTCTTTAAAAATGTGACTTATCATTTCAGTTCACACATGCCAAAAGACATCTATAGGCAAATAAAGAACCTTTAGAATTACATTCGTCCAGCTACCCCAGACCATCTGGTAAATTAGCTTGGATCATTACAGATGAGACCATTCTACTAAAATTAGATCCATATATTTAAATGACTTATTGTTAAGTCATAATCCGATGGTCGTTTTGCTATCTTTTTATCATCGTACCATATGGTGGTTCCGATTTATGCTGTCACATAATTATCCCAACTTGGTCCAATAGTCAGGGATTTCTTGTGACTACACATTACTGCAATTATTCCCTTTATAAGTAGGCATGTATGCCTTGAATTCATCTAAATCATATGTCTGTCTATTATGCACGGCATTTCTACTTCATTCCACTATGGCGGTTGTATTATATACAAAGCCACAGTTACATCGTAGGGGATTTTCTGGACCCGCCTGGTTATACATTTGACCTATCAGAAATGACTGACGTCATATCCAGGAACGGGGTAATGACGCGAGTCCGCCCACCTTAAGTTTAAATACAGCAGTGGTGCGGGAACACGTTTGGCGTGCCGTTTTTTGGCACACGATTGCGGGAGACATGGATTGTAGACCGCGGGGACGCAGTACCGATCGCAGTAACCCTGCATTTCAGGTAAAGGACGTCCCATTGACCGCATTGTTTTTTCTCTTGGCGCTATTACTAGCAGATTTATTTTCACCGCTTATAGACTACGTAAATTATAGTCAACGTGCCGTAGCACAACACGCCACATTCAGTCGTATCACTTAATGGGACCAACATCCACGTTTATATTCTGTCTTTTTCATGCAGGACTTTATAGTTTGTTCAAACCGGCATATCCTGCACCTTGCATCGGTAACACCAGACCTGGTCCCCGGCGGCAATATTGGCTCTTTTCAGGACCCTTACATATCATCAGAAGGTATAGCTCATATTTGATCAAAATTCACCACGAATCGCTACTTAACGCTAAGTGCCGGCTAGCTTAGTTCAAACTTAAACTGGAGGTTTTCATTCCTCTTTTTAGAGACATCCATCGTGTGTTCTCTGATTATACCCGTAAAACTTAAATACTAATATTACATTTGTTCATGGATAGAACACATTGATCACACCAAAGGGAATAATAGAGGTAAGACCTTAAAGTATCGGTTATTGCCATCTTGCCCTCAGCAGCTACTATAGTGTGCAGCATTATGATGCACTCCCCCTTTTTCTTCCCCTTTTTTAATACAGAGGTATCACCATTATCCCCATTACGCTTTGTTAGGCGGATCGACAGAGCCACAATTATTCTCTATCAGCGAGCCTGTTTATAACTTTAGTGTCGTGACCATCTAATGAGTAAGGGGTAAGCGCCCATTCATTACCCCCTTTTTCCCTAAAACCATATCATTGGGACACATTGGACAGTGTCGGGGCACATAAACATATATTTATACACCGTATGTTCCTCTATGGCGATTGCCACAAGTATTTCTTTTATATTCTCTTGTTTTCTTGTAACATTTACAGGTATTCCCTCAACAACTAGCGCTCCCACCAGTTTTCATTGAAATTTTGTTGCCAACCGATTTATTACATATATCAAGGTAACACTACATAGAATCTTCTGGGACTTGAGTAAATGCCAGTTACTATATTAAATATCGATATTCTCAATTCTACCACACGATGAAGGGACCTTCTTATACACACATTGTTTTTCTATTCCAAGGGTCTGTTATCTTTTTCTGTTTTCATTCTTTCACAAACTTCATGGTGAATGGTTTATTAAATGGAATTTTAGAAGTTAAACACTTGGAAATGGCTCATATTCCTTTTTCTCCTCTTTATGGTTTCATTTAATTCTCACCTAGAACTTTACTAAAATATACTATTGTCTTTGTCTGTGACATTTTAAAACTTTTGTATCATCTTAAACTTAAATCATAATAATAAACTTCAGTAGGACCCGTTATTAAGTGACCAGAACAACTCTTCATATCCATGTTTTTCTTTTTAGATTTTACTAGACCACCATGGCTTCCTGATGAAGGTCGTACCACCGAAAAGCGCGTAGACATGAAATATGTTAGCCATGATCACATTTCTTAATGTCTTAAAATTATATATGTGTTCAATAATTTTGTTTCTTTGTCATTTTCAAATAATTTCTGGTACACAAATCCATGTCTATTATCAACAATATCATATTTGATATGTATTGAATCACTTAATTAGGCCATGTATGAATGGATAAGTACGTATGAATAGCATCAATAACAACTATATAATGATTTTGCACGTATTACATAGGCCAAAATTGGAATTGTATGTGTACCTCAATTGTCATTAACATCGTATGTTACGTTTTTGTTAAAAAGATCTAATATTTATAAAGAAATATATATTTCCTATCAAAACTTGACTTATAAAGATAAAAATAATAAAAATTATATTTTTTGACACTTTCTCCTTTCTGGTCATACACTGTTCCTGTATTATCCTAGGTCCACTTTTTATCTATTTCCTAAATGTTTTTTTTCACACATAGTAACATTGTCAGAGCATAACATTTAGTATTGGAAAGATATACTACCAGTACAAACCTGAATGGTACCCTTCCAACACAAAACCTATGCTTGATATCATGTATTGAGCCTTGCACTATGGTTCAAGGATATGTGCGCTGGTACAAGGCAGCCTAAGGTAAACCAGCACTAGGGAAAAGAGGAACAATGCCATTTCTTAGTCGGGATGGCACTGTTGTTCAACTTTTGTTACTGTGCTCTTTTGCATGAAAACTTAGTAAATCTACCCCTTCGATTCTCCATATGAAGCACTCTTAACATATAATGCCTACCAATATGAGTAACGAGACTCCTAGACCTCTTTGCCCTCATTGTCTTGTGTAACAGTTCATATACATTGATTTATATATTCATTTATTGTCTCTGTATAGTATGTGCGGTTGATGTAAAGCACTCTGACTCCTTTATTGTTATGAGCAGGGCTATAAAAGAAGTTAAATACATTTGATAGGAGGCTAAGGAGAGAGGAGGGACACTATTGGAGGGTGGTAGTGAGGAAATCCATGGAGAAGGATGGCATCGGGACCAGGGTGCGCCAACTAAGATTGCCACACTGAGCGCCACCAACACTAAAGTGCTGTCCCTGTGCAATGCATAAGACAGTAAATACTATCTATGTTCGCCCTGCTGCTCAATAATGATCCGTGAAATTTGAGATGGGTAAGGGGCATGCAGAGAGAGCCTCCAACATTGTCATTAAGTATTTGGAGATCATGGGGAGGTGGTCCTTTTAAATTATCCTAACCTTTACCGGTCTGTGGATAAGAAACTAGCTCTCAAGACAAGAGATGGAGATGGGGGCGGGGTATTGTTAGAAAGCCCACTGTGGCAGGTAGGGCAGGCAGCATTGTTCTGAAGAGTTGGAAACACCGTCATTAATATACATCAAGAATGGATGTATCCCTTGTCAATCATCTTTTCCGATCAGGAGAGTGCTGACCAACATTTTCAAAGAGCCCCGCCCTCTTATTCTCCTTCCTGACTCAGTCTTATCTTTCTGCTTACATCTTCTTGGTACTGATATCTTCATACGACCAGGTCAGTCAATACATACAGCAAAAATTAATTTATTGCATTCACAATTTTTAAAAACAGCTACAAAACTTTAAAGATTTCTCCTTTAAATAAAATCTGAAAACATATGCTGATGTTCTTGTGTTACTTCCCAAAAGCATAAATTGCTCATTGCACAACACAGTAAGCAGTGCTCACCAACATTTTGCTATTTTAACTATTTCTTCCAACATCGCCACAAGAGTTCGAGAGGGGTAAAAACAAGGTAGTTTAAAGACCTTTTTATTAAACATCTTTCAGATATAAAGAAGCATTGAGAGCCTCATTAGAAGATATTGGGGAATAACATGCAGGGATTGGTGTTTCTGCATTGATTCCTGCATGTTTTTTCCCGGTGTTTCACATAGAGGTTTCAATTGCTTTCAGCAACTGAAATTTCCCTGCAAAGTTCTATAATTTGTAATCCTGATGAAACCATTAACAGGAGTTATTGGCACGCTTAAGATTACCAGGCCACTTTTAATGAAGACCTTAGTGGGATAGCCACTATTCTCTCCAGTGAGGGGGGTGCATTACTCCACCCTGTCCCCCTCCCTCGTCCCACTAGTCACAACTCAAGGCGCTGGACATCCTGGCGAGGTCCTCCTAGGTCAAGCAAAAGTTCAGATCTTGAGTAACCCCTTTGAAATGGAGGACCCTGCTTTAAGCTACAGATCCAGTTGCATAAACACAAACAAATGCAAGACAGTGAGCACCGTTCATACAAATAAATAAACATTAATTTCAATTGTATTTGTAATGTGTACTTTTCAACATCACCTGTTACTGATGGATGGGAATATAAATGCCTTTTCATATTGACCAACATGATGAGCATGTTGAAATAGTGTCATAGGAGGAAGGGTGCATATGGTATTCTTTAAATTACTGTAAGTCGTACCACACTCATATCTTCCCATTCACAAATATCTGGTGCTCTGAGTGTTAAAAGAGAAGAGATGGCTCTCCAAGGCAGTGGAAAAAAAAACTTTAATCCGTCATAAATCAGAGCATCCCAACATGGCCTGTCACCGCCTAAGGCTAACATCAGCTGCCTCTAACTGACAAGCAAATGTTGGTGGCATTCCAAGAGAAGGAGGGGTAAGAGGGAAAAGAAGGAGAACAGGAGAGGGTTCTAGAAAGACCATAGTCCAACATTGCAACAATGAGGGATGTTCTGCAATTTTGAGCAGCAGTGATTCCTGTCATCACAAATCTCTGCTCTAGTTATGCCTATATATATTTCAATATTAAGTATGTTTACCATATCATCATTGGCGTCAGTGGCATATGTTGCTCACAAGTATGAATGTCAACCTGTTCAATGGCTTTAAGGTTAGTTGGCATG
The DNA here is from genome assembly GCA_963921515.1 of Calotriton arnoldi. Taxonomy (NCBI): domain Eukaryota; kingdom Metazoa; phylum Chordata; class Amphibia; order Caudata; family Salamandridae; genus Calotriton; species Calotriton arnoldi. The sequence goes on from CAWUFW010005455.1 coordinate 515,739, forward strand.
GTAACACGCTGTGCTCATTGATTGATGATCAATTTACTAACATAGGCTCCTGGGGGTGGCATTCGTATGGATGTCCATCCCCAGGGTACCTCGGGCAGGTGGCGCAGTCCAGCCCCAATATGGCCCCAAATTGGTCAATGGATGCTGTGGGTGGAGCTAAGGTGACAGTTAGGTTTTGAGTTAGGCTGTTGGGGACACATTGCGCAACACGCTGTGGTCCTGGTAGGCAGGTCAGTTTAGTGAGATCATTTGGAGCCCGCCCCAAGTTTGTAAATGTTTTTAGCAGCATGGTTGGCTCGCTTTATTTGTCTTCATGGGTTAGCAGAGACATATATTGTCATTTAGGGTTGTATGATAGAGGCACACATGGTTAAACCACGAGTGCCTCTACCACGCAGCCCAAACCACAAATGTGTCTTAACCACGTATTCCTTTATCACACATGCCTTTACCAAGCAACTTCATGGTATAGGCATGAATGGTAAAGGGGTATGTGTGGCTGAGGTTGCCACTATCCCCCATCCCCTGATAACCCCTCCACCCCTGCGCTGTCCCCAAAACCCTGCCCCATGGCAAACACTACTCCGAACCCCACCCCCACGCTGTCCCTAAAACTACCCCATCTACCCATTACCCTCCTCTGCCCTAAGGCCTAAAACCCTGCCCTATACATACACTCCCCCGACCCCTGACCCCCCACCACCCACACTGTCCCTAAAACTACTCCAACCCCTTCCACAGCCCTGAAACCTACCCTGACCCCCCAGCCCTAAAAGCTACCCCGACTACCCATTCCCCTGGCCCTAAGGCCTAAAACCCTGCCCCTTCACATACACTACCCTGACCCACCCCCTCCGCGCTGTCCCTAAACTACCCTGACCCCCCAGCCCTGAAAACTGCCCCCCCAAGCCCTACTTACCACACCGCTTCTCTTCCTGGCATCTTCCTGCTTCCGCGTTCACCGCAGCAGCAGCCAGCAGCTAGACCGGGCACTGCCTTCACCACGCATATGCGTGGTTAAGGCATATGCATGGTTAAGGCAAGCATGGTTGAGCTTGCGTAGTCGGAACACGCGTGGTTAAGACCACGGTGTTCCGACTGTTTCCCGTCATTTAGGACAGGTGACAGAAAGGCATAGGGAGCACAAAATGGGCCAGAAGGGTTGGGGCATGGCAGGGCAGACATTGGCATAGGGAATACAGGGGAGCGATGTTTGGGACACCTGTGATTGGACGGTGAATGAAATGAGAGTGGGATGGTGAGAAAGGTATGGATGGTTTGTTCGTGTTGGGTGAATGCTTAAGGGCTTGGGGGGAGTTACTATGAATATTGTATTAGTGAGACGGGTAAATTTACATATGTTGTAATGTATATACGTTTCAGCTGTTTCCACTATCCAAATGCTCGTTAAATTGGCCTGGTTATTCTGCGCCTTCTCGCCCACTATATCTTTGCACACTTACTGGATCTGATATGACTGTGATGTCACAAGTGGTACTTTCATACAGGGCTCGCATGCGTAAATTTAGTTGAATATTCACAGGGAAGCCAGGTTGTCGAATGTAATATGTGTTCAGGGCCTGACTCGGGAACCAAAAGCAGCCTCGGCAAACCTTTTCAAACTAACCCGCTCCTTCTTCTCCTTGCACTATCTTTCTCTTGCAATCCATTCATATTCTCTCTTTCTCTCCTCTCTCTTTTCTCTCTCGCTGAAACCCTTTCTGCCTACCTCCTCTCTCCCACTCTCCCTCTCTCTCTCTCGAAGCCCCTCCAGATTTTCTGCAATAAAACTCGGGGGGAAAGTGACAGAGGCACCAGGAGCGGGCCTGAGCTTTCAAAAACCTCCAGACCACTGGGCAAATGCCCGATGGAATAAAAGGCCTGTCCAGCCACATGGCATCCACCTAACAAATCAGCAGTAAACCATTGTCGAATTGCATGTAGTTCAATATGCTGATAGCTCTGGCCAAGCTGTTTGACAGTCTCAGAGTAAATGAGTAGGTAATTGCTCATGTTGCTATAAGCACTTATGCAACCCTGACATCTATAATGCATGGCAGGTTTACTGGTAAAAGGTGTATGAACAAATAGCACGTTTCATACACATCCCCACCCTTTGTAGCCTTCAGTGATATTCACGCATGGGAGTACATCTGTAGTGTGCCTGGTCATTATGGCATACTGAATATTCTTGTCAACCTCATTTACTGTGACTTTGTTTCAAATGGTGTAGTACCTGCCATGCTAGCCTATAGACCCTCCTCTGAGCTTCTGTCTAGCAAGCTTGAGCCAGGCAGGGTCACAAAGCCAAACAATTGGCAAGCAAGAGAAGACAACAACCCTTAATCAGTTAACAACAACTTATTCTGAACATCAGGAGAAGGGCTAACATTAAAACCTGCTTGTGTTCATCTACAGAACGATCATAAAGTGCAACAGGCATCCATGGGATCCAGATATAGATGGTCATCATTGGCACCACCAACCAAAGGAGGAAACAGAAGTGGAAAAAGCTCCTAGATCAGCGGACACTGTGGTTTCAAGCAGTGAGACACAAACATCACACACCCCAAAGCTACTTCTCCTGGCCCTTTTACTCTTCACCCATCTGCCTACACTACTGAAGGATACCATCGGCCAAAGGTCTCCTTAAATTCTGACACCTCTGTTGCCTCTTATGGCTTCCCCCATTCACTGGCAATACAACACAATACAAGATGCTTCTAAGGAATGGTTGATTATGTGCTATGAGAGCAGCAGCATTCTAAAAGGCCTTGTGGGATCTCCTAGGAGAAATCTAGTGGCGCGGACTGCTCAGTTTCATAATATATCACTGTTTCTCATTGGACTGCTATCACATACTCACCTAACACACCATCATTGTCCACTGAATAAACTAAAAGCCCTGTCCATACGGCCATCCTGACCACTCCTCTCTTGTATTATCCCAATATGGCGATGTCAGGGCCAAACTTATCTTCACTAGTGCCTAAACCTGGATATGGGGCATTTCGCGATGAGTGGCGATGCTCCAGAATTCGCCAATGAGGAATTCCTCCTTGGTGAGGATGTGAGGTGTTTTGGGTGAAATTATGTGACAATTTGTTTTTTAGTATATCTTTGTTGTTTGTACTCTTTTTAACTATGATGTTTAATACGTTAACCCCTTTCAAGTTCACACACCTGTTCGAAATTGGGTTACTGGATGACTGGGGTGTGAGCCCTGGTCAAGCGGCAACCACAATTCTAGTCAGGGTAAAGCACAAGCAAACCCCAAATTGATCTGTGCTCAATCTCCTGGTAGCTTGACACAGAGCAGTCAGGCTTAACTTAGAGGCAATGTATAAAGTATTTGTGGAACACTTCAAACATTAAAACTGTAAAAACACCACACAAAAAGATCCCAGACCTGGTTAGAAGAATAGAGCAATATTTATTGACTAAAAAAAGACGAAAACTACAAAAATCCAATCAGTACAACCAGAGTTATGAATATTTAAAGAATAAACTGCAATAAAGTGCCTAAAAGCATAAATCGCCAACCGCGGCTATCTAGCTGCTCAGGACCGAGTCAAAGTAAAAAGTTCAGGCCGTCTGCATGGAGCGTGGGTTAGACACAGTCCCAAATTAGCCCCACTGAAGTTTTACCCTCTCAAGTTTTGTGCCAAGAGTCCCATTTGCATTAGAGAGTGTCGCGAGGTGCAAGCAGTGTGTTGCGGGGGGCAGTCAGTGTGGTGAAAAGAGCAGGTCGGGCATCATGGACGGGCAGGCTGGAGCTTTGTGTTGGCAGTCCCCAGCGGGCTAGCGATGCTGCTGTGCGAAGAGACAGGCTGGCGGCGGCTCACGCTGAATTTCTGTGCAAACGGTGCAAACAGACCCCTTCGTGGTCATGAAGAGTCCAAAAGCTTGAATTCAGGAGCTCAAAAGCCACATTAAGGGTTGAGGACCCGAGAGGCACCACTTGGGGGTCAGGAGCTCGCTGAAGACGGGTCCAGGAGCCAGTCGCGGCTCCTGGAGGGAGTGCTGCGGGGTGGTGGGGAGGGGCGGGGGAGGGGCAGGGTGGCGGGTAGTAAACTCCGGAATACTGCCGAACGGAGGTAAGTACATAAATAAATAAATAAAACGAATTGCATTGAGCGCGCTGCAACGCCAAATGGCGATGCGGCGCGCGCAATGTAATTCGTTTTATTTATTTTTTTATGAACTTACCTCCGTTCGGCCGTATTCCGGAGTTTACTACCCCCCACCCTGCCCCTCCCCCACCCCTCCCCACCGCCCCGCAGTACTCCCTCCAGGAGCCGCGACTGCCAGGAGCTGCTGGGGAGCCTGTTATGTCCCTGAGGCGAGGCCAGCAGATTAGCCCTTTGAGTCACTCCGAGCTCCTGGGTTCAAGATGGAGTTGCAGGTCCAGGCCTGCCTCTCCAGGCAAGAGGACAGCAAGCAGCAGGTAAACAAAGCAGGGCTGCAGTTCCTGTATAGCAGCAGTCCAGCAGAGTGGCAGTCCTTGTAGCAGCACAGCAGTCCTTCTTCCTGGCAGAGTATCCACAGGTCCAGGAGTGTACTGAAGAGTTAGTGCCTGAGGTCCTTCTTTTGTACTCTGATTACCTGAAAGGTGAGAGAAGCTTCTAGACAGTGGCTTTGAAGTGCTTGGCATTTCCTGCCTCCCCTGCCCTGGCTCCAAGCTTGCTGAAGTGACAATGCAGGGTCGTTAGACCCATTGTGTGAAGGCAGAGCACAGGCTATTCAGTTGTAAGTGGGTTTGTGCTGAGCTTCGCCCCCAATCCTGTCAGCAGATGGTCCCTAATCCCTCTATTCTGTGACTGTCTGGGAGCAATTGACAAAATCTAACTGTCAGTTACACCCAGTCATGTGACCCATGACAGGCTGCAGACACAAAAGGGCTAAGGGCAGGAACATGCAAATTCTTAAAGTGGCATTTTTAAAATTCAAAACTGCAATGTTTCTTTTGTTTAAACACATTTGTATTGTAATTTTCATCATTACCAACAAACCGGTGCGAGGCACAATGTCTGAATAACATGCATATCAATATATACAGTACAGCAATCTCCATACCAGATTAGTTGACACATCTGAAGGTACCATTTAAATCTATGCAGGGCATTTTCAGGGTCGGTCCGCTGACACCTTGGTACTATCCCCTCCCCACCCACCCCCTCCCAAATATTGCCTCTGCCCAGGTAGTCCTGTAATCCATAGTGTTTCACATGTGTTCAATGGTCAACAAGGTTAACCACCACTTCAATGATCCACGCACCCCAAACCGTACACTAAGGAAACACAGCTAGCGTTGCTCCACCTCCAAGTCACCTGCAGATAGTGGGGAACTGGCAGAGGTTTCCACTTCTGGTTCTTTAAGTCAATTCACTAGGTATTCCCATGCCCAGGCCTTGTCAATTGAACCACATCCACTCCTCACTTCTTGAAGTAATACTACACTTTCATATCCTGCCCATTAAATGAGGTCATCCCTCCACTTGGCCAGGCTAGGACCAATTGTAGCTTTCCAATGCATGGTAAGTTCTCGCTTTGCGAGAACCAGGGCGAGATCCACAAATCTGGTAGTAGTTTTATTTTTGTTTGGGCACGGGAACCCTCCCAACAAGAAGGCCAGAGGAGTATATAGGATCATTTGTTGAGTAGTCTCATTGACACACGCTATCACCTCTGTCCAAAAATCGACCAGAATGGGGCAGGACCACACCATATGGAGCATCTCGGCACCATGCTCGCCACATCTGGGGCAGTACCCCTCGCTTGCCCAGAAGATCCTAATGATCTTACCAGGGGTGAGGTATGCCCTATGTAAAAAATAAAAGTTAATTAATTTAAATCTAGCTCTTTGAGACACTGAATATGTGTTGGCCAGTATTGTTTCACATTCCTCCTCTGTGATTTGGATCATAATGTCCTTCTCCCATTGTTCACGCAGTTCTGCTAAAGGCGTAATAATATCAGCCCTCAAGGCTCGATATAGACAGGTAACTGCTTTGACACGGCCAGTCGTGGTGCAGAGAACCTGGCAGCATTGATGAACGGGGAGATTCAGCCGTGTGTGCTATCCAGTGATTGAGCAGCGTCGCCACTACCACACGGTGCAACAGGAATTGACCACAAAAGTCACTGAGAAGTCATCAAACGTCAGAAGCTCCCCATCTCTGTAGAGGTCACCAACATGGGTCACCCCACATGTAGACCACTCCGCTAGGACCCTCCACATGGGAGCCCCACCTCAGGCTATGGGCTCAAACACCAGTAATGGAAGATCTCCTGAGTAAGGTAGGCGGACACGGGTGCACTGGAGGTAACGCTGCCAGCAACAACAAATAACCTGCAAGTCCATGGGACTCTCACAAAGTGGCAGTCTGGGGTTCAGTAGGACCTGAAAAGTGTTCAGAGGCTTGGAGCCAAGCCATCAGCATCACCACCATGCACCATTTGTGAGTAAATCCCCTGATTAAACCACTGGAGTTGCACCACTAGGTAATATGCCTCAAATTCCGGCGCCGCCAGTCCCCCCTCCGCCGTAGGGTGCTGAAATTTGGATACAGATACCCTGCCTCTACTCATGCCCCAGATAAGCTCAATCGTTAGTGAATTCATGTCCCGGAATATTCAGTGGAGAATAAAGTACGGCAGCATGGAAAAGAAATACAGTAGTCGGAGAGAGTGCCACCATCTACGCCATGCGATCCTCCCCACCACAGAGAGCGGTAACGACTTCCAAAAGTCTACACTAGTCAAGAGCGCTCTAGGGGCTACACCAATGTTACGATCTAGGAGATGATGAGGCTCATGGTAACTCTTAACACCTAGATATTTCAGGCAGGCTCCTTCCCCGGTAAGTCCACGCAGATCCCGAGGTTGGGGCATGTTGCTACAGAGCGGGAAAAAGTGAGACTTCTGCCAGTTGATGTGAAGGCTTGACGCGCCACGAAATCGCTTCAGGAGTGAAATTGCTTCCGGTAGGTATGCATCTATATCTCGCAGAAACAAAGCATGTTGTCAGCATATAGAGCTGAGTAGTGCAAAATGCCCAGTAGGTCTAACACCTGATAAGACGCACCAAAGCGTGCACTGCTAGCAAAGGGTTCAACTGCTATGGCAAACAGTAATGGGGAGAGCAGACACCCCTGTCTCATCCCTCGAGTCAGAAATAATTTTACCTGCCTGATCTCGAGCTGTAGGTGCTGAATAAAGGAGCTTCGTCCTTTTGACGAACCCAGGTCCCAAACCCATCTTCAACATCACCTTATATAAAAAATCATAGCGTAAGCTGTCAATTGCTTTTTCAATGTCAAACACCAGTATCGCTGCTCTACGTTTTTCCAAGAATTCAGCTTCTAGGATCGAGAGGAGCCTATGTATATTAAGTGATGTATTTCGCCCCGGAATGAACCCATAGTGATCCGTGTGGATCAGCGTGGGCATATGAGGCAAGAGACGAGTGGCCAATATCCTGCTGGGGATCTTAAACTCCATGTTGGGCATGGATAAAGGGCGGTATGCCCTAACATCCTGAGGGTGGCGACCAGGTTTTAGAAGCAGGATCACCAAAGCTTCACTGGTAGAGACTTTTAAACGATCCACTTCCTGGGCGGCAGCATAAAGGGCAACCAATCTCGTTGCCAATTTGTCGGCATATGTAGCATAAAACTTTACAGGCAGGCCATCTGTTCCTGGGACCTTGCCCCGCTCCATGGTCTTGATCGCAGCTCTCACTTCCTGGATAGTGATAGCACCACCTAAATCATCTGCCTCATCATGCCCAAGCATCGGGAGTTCCACAGGGCCCAGGAAATTGACAAGATCCCAGGAGGGCACGACTAGAGGAGGGGAATATAATGTTATATATACTCCTCAAACCTATTATTTATGCTGTCCTGGCGGTGTAGGTGCTCACCGTCCTCTGAATCCACCTCTAAGATCAAGAAACCCCAGGATGTAGGGTTGGCGAGCCACACCAGCAGTGTCCCTGCTTTATCATGCTAAGCATGGGCCCGAACCATAAGTTCGGGGTAACAGAAGCAGCAGAACTCCTCAGTGCAAACCACCAGTAGTTCATTAGCGCCCAAGAGCTGCTGCTTTAAGCTCGGGTTCCCAGGGCTGGTGAGTTCTAGGTCTTTTACTGTACTTGTAGAAGCTCAGCAGTCCTTCTTCCTGGCAGGGTATCCACAGGTCTAGAAGTTTACTGATAGTCCATACAACAAGTGGTCCAACTGACTGGTAAGCTTCTCAAGGGAAAACAAAAATTTGGTGAAACACCGGACAACTATGATTTAGAACAATGACCAGGATATCTTGGGTATGAAAAAGTTTTATATAATGAATAAATCAAGAATTTACATGATCAACTGTTGCTCCAAGGTGAGAAAGTGAGTGAAGTGCTCCAGATAGTGCTCGTGAAGGGATGGGAACGTGACAGAGAAAGTAAAAATATTTACAACGACCTGTCCAACAATGTATCAAAGGACTGACTATACAACCCAAGAAAAGAGATGCCATGACTGAATATTGAGTTCGTTGAGACGTTTCGAACCCTGAGAATGGAGGAAGGCAATTCATTCCTTTCAACGGGGTCTTCATCAGGACAATCAAAGGAGCAACCTACAAAGTGGGTAAAATGGCCATCATTAATGGTATAAAGAAATGGGAGGGTGCATAACTGCAAGCAAATGGCAACAGGGCTCACCTCAGTATAGCACTGTCAAGTTGACAGTGGAAAGGTAGGCGATAGGGCTAAGTCGCTCCAATTGCAAGAAAATGAAGGGCACTGCACATACAGAGTGGAACTGAAAAGTAAAGGAAGGCACCAGAGCTCAGTAAAATGTTAAGTGATAAGGCCTTCACTAGGAAATAGCCAATACTCACAGGTTAGGAGTCTTTATGGTAATTGATGAAACAAAGCAAGCCTTGGAATAACTCAGGCAATAAGGAATGATTGCATCAGGAATTCGTAAAAATTCAGAATTTCCCGTTGTGTAGAATAAATCAGCGTATGTGCTAGGGATTAAAAAGGGGGCCATTAGGCAATGGTAGGTCTAATGTAAGGCATTAACCTGTCCAACATTAAATAACCAATGTTTAATCTGCGCAATTCCACCATGTTAATATGAATCTACAATGATGCATTTGTCTGGTGGAGGCAAGGGGGGCACCTAGAGGGAGAGGCTCTTGCGAGTAACAATATGGCAAAACGTCTGGTATTTAGAACCAGCTCTATAACCCAAATGATTGTGTCAAAATAAAAAGCGCAACCTCCTGGAAACAGGAGAAGCATCTCGTGTCACAGTGAGCGCACCATGTGGTGCAAGGTTAACAACACTTATGAGAAAACCACCATGTGACCTGGCCAGTATTGAAACGGATGGTTTTGCGTAAGCGCCGGGTGCTATGGAAACCACAACGCGCTGGCCGATTGCCACGAAAACAAATTAGTAGTGAGCGAACGCGCAGCATAACCATTACTGATAATGAATCATGAGAGGATCTCACTTCTTGGAATGTAAGAGACGCGTTCGCGCAACAATTAGCTAAGTAACGTGCTTACCAGCGGCTGGGGAATCGATCACACTGGGCTTCTCAGGTCTGAGTGAGCGCCCGGGAGGAGACCTAATTAAGACACCGCGTTGACGTGCACACGGTGACTCAAGCGTGGGGAGGACAGCCGCTAAATGCTGGCATCACCATGGTTACCAGGACGCTGAAAAGGCCTGATCAGCGCTCTGCATGTAAACATACGAATGGGCCTGGGCACGTTGTGTTGCAGTGCTCTTCAAGTCATTGAGAAATTGAATTGGACACATTGTGGAGACAAGGACCTGGACACATAGTATTGGCAACAGAAGGGAGAAATGTAAAGTTTCAACAGATTAGAGTCCCAGGAGTGCTAAATTTCGTATGCTGGAACAGAGCATCACCAGGATAACACATAACACGATGACAGAAATTAATAATTATGAAAACAGGTAAGTCATAAGCAAACTAATAGCAATAGTGCAGCAAGAGACAATTTTGGACGTACATAGTTAATGCATACACAAGGAGAAGGATTATATAATTGGACAATCAAAAGTATGTGTTGGTTATATACAACATGATTTAATGTATGACTTAATGTATAATATATTCCCTGTAAGGAAAACAGGGATCTGAGAGGTAGCACCAGGCCTTTCCTTTTTTCCTCCTTTTTGAACAAATATACAACATGATGATAACAATAAAAATTGAAGGTAAATAACTGAAAAAGCTGGACCACAGTTATTGAAAAATTAAATTAATAACAACAATGACAATTAAAAACATGCAAGGTCTGGGCAGTAATGGAGATTAGGATGTGAACCATAATGTGTCATTCCCATACATGTGGCCATTATGATGTATATTGGTGAATCATGAATTACACTAGTAAAGCCACACAATTTGAGTTGCAGAGGTCAAGGAGACATAGTGGAGATTTAGGAAAGTTATCACACAATGTATACAGAACTAACTGCTCATTGGTAAGTGTGATTGCACCAGGGCCTGTACAAGATGCCAGGTTCAGCCCATGGTCAGTAAGGGTAACTGTCTCACAATTTCCTCCTGTTCATTCAAACCATGTTGGACAGTGTCCAAATAATGCATCCACTTGCATTCACGTAGATTCATGATGCCGGCAGTAGAACCACCCCTAGGGCCCAGCGTAACCTTTTCAATGACCACCCATCTGATGCTATCTGCAGAGTGGTGAAGTAACTGAAAGTGTTCGACTAGGGGAGCCCCTGGGACTCTGCATCGTACCCTACTGCAATGTTGAAGAATGCGAGTCTTGACCTTCTGAGTGGTTTGACCGATATATAGTAGACCACATGGGCAGACAATCCCATAGATCACGTTGTTGCTATTGCAATTAGTGTGTTCCTTAAATGTAATGGAAAAACTCTTGTATGTAAAAATCTTAGTCTCAATGGTAAGGTCACAGGCTTTGCAGCGGCCACATCTGAAGTGCCCCACAGTGGGAGGTAGGTTCCACAAGGTCCGTAAGGAGGATTGCACAGGGGTTTTCAAAAAGGACTGGACTACATGATGCCTGATACTTTTGCCCCTCTTAAAGGAATGCATCAGTGGTTCAGTCATACCTAGATCATCAGAGATTAATTTTCAGTAATGGTTGACTATCCGTCTGATGTCATTACTACATGTGCTGTAAGTGGTGACACAGATCACACGCTCTGTAGAGTTGTCATTGCCGGATTTAGCTTCAAGCAAGGATTCTCTTGGGTTGTACCAGGCTCTTTTGCGAGCCTTCTTCAGTAGAGATTTTGGATATCCCCTCTCCGTAAGTCTTATCAGGAGGTCCTCAGACTCCTTAAAGTAATCCTGTCTAAGGGTGCAGTTTCTGCGAATTCTAAGAAAATACCAAAATGGCAAATTATCCCTGAGACCCCTAGGGTGATGGCTGCTGTAACAGAGAAGTGTATTCCTCTCAGTGCCCTTTCTATACAGTGTTGTGTAAAATTGATCATTGGCTACTTTAATAGAGATATCAAGAAAGTTGATTAAAGAGGAACTATGTTCAATGGTAAATTGGATATCTGGTGATCTTTGGTTCAGCCAGGTATGGAAGGTCTCGAGCTCAGTGGTACTGCCAGTCCAAATTAGAAGAACATCATCTATGTACCACTTCCACAATGTGATATGATCACGGAACGGATTATTATCACAAAGGATGAATTTATTTTCGAAATCGACCATGTACAAAATAGCCAGGTTGGGCGCAAAGCTAGCGCCTATTGCAACACCTTTTGTTTGAAGACAATATTCGCCCTGAAACAAGAAAAAATTCTTCATCATGGCTAATTCCAACAGTTGTAGTATGAATTCCGTTAGGACCTGTGAAGGCATCTAATACCTACCTCATCACATCGAGGGCAGGTTTCTGTGGAATATTAGTGTAGAGGGATACAATATCCTGCGTTACCAGAAGTTGCTTGGTAGGATTGAAAGCTAATTCATCCACCAATCGGATGGTTTCCATAGAGTCCCTAAGGTATGCTGTTGTGGACTCAGCTTGTGGTTTTAGAAAAAAATCCACATATTTACAAAGGGGCTCCAGAATTGAACAACAAACCAGATACTATGGGACGGCCCGGGGGGTGTTCAAGGTTTTTGTGGACTTTAGGGAGCACATACATAGTGGGGGTCAGTACATGTTTCCTGTTAAGGAAGTCATACTCAAGGTCTGTCAAGTATACTTGACCCCTAACTATGTCTTTGATGCCTTTGATAAGCCTACTGATATCCTTGGAGGGGTCACTATTGAGCTTATCATAGCTTGTACCTGCCATCAGCTGTGTCTCAATCTCAGACCTGTAGTCATGAGTGTTTTGTATTACAATAGCGCCGCCTTTGTCGGCAGGTTTGATCACTATGGCATCATTGTCTTGGAGTGTTCTGAGAGCCTGACGCTCTGCTTTGGAGATATTGTAGCTTACATACTGTCTGCGAGAACATAGGTTCATCACATCCCTTAACACAGCCTGTTCATATGCCAGGATCTTGTGTGACATAGTATATGTGGGAGGTATGAAAGTAGAAGTGATGGAGCAAGGTCTCGTAAGAAAGAGACTTGCTCGGAGACAATCCTCTCGTTTAACTCATTAACAGAATTACTAACCATGTCCTGTGAATAATTAATACGCACTACATAAAACACGCAGGTTAGCGAAGCTTGCTTATGTATGTACTAACGACAGATAACAATGAAAACGGACTAATACCGCTTTAAACGGGAAAACTGTTGTGCGCATGCGTCAATTGCATCTACGCAATATGACGAACTAAGGGAAATTCTAGCGCATGAGCAGAAGATACTAAAATGGAGTCTCGAAGACTCGCGTGCATGGCATCTGCTCAGCTAAAACTAAAACAGGCTATTTTACTAATGCTAATGCAGGGAAAATATTAATAAAAGAACGGGAATAGAGTAGAGGTGGGAGGTATACAGTGAGACCATATATTTTGTGAAAATAACATTTCTCTTTTGACTTTATTATTAGTACGCATTTGGGCCTTTCTCGTATGACCAGTCTTGATGAAATGACGCAACACTTGCGCATGCCTACAGAGTGAAGCTATGAAGGTCAATGACGAGACATTTGAATGGAAGCCAATTCGTAGCGACTTGTCCTGGGAACGGATGGTGAAAAGTTCAGCGATGTGATGTTCTATTCTTTATAGTGTCATAAATGTTGCAAGCTTGCTACATGAAGTGGATGGGAATAAAATCTTGAATAAAAATTAAGGGGATGGGTTTGCGAACAATAGTCTAATAGAGTATAGTGATATGTAAGCATGGTGTGATGATCATCCCCCCCTTGCCTGACCAATTAGATTTCGTATTTTTATGATATTGTAACTTTAGTGGGTGGTACATGGTGAACGAAAGGTATAATTGAGGTAGTTTTAGTTAGTTAAAGGGTTCGTGTTGCTGAGATGCTGACGCAGGGAGGGATGCTGTGAGATGCTGATGAAGAAGCAGAATGCAGAACCTTCTATCCTAATTTAATTGAGTTACATAAGAAGATCGCGGAAGCATCTCGAGGAGGAAGAGAGTGTCAGAGAGGGGTTGTGACGCAGTCGTCGGTATTCTAGAGAGGTGACTTATCCTGTCCTGAACCCTGTCCTGAAGACTTTGTCCCCTGATCTATCCTGGGGACCTTCATAAGCCCTTTGGCCAGGGGGTTGGTCTTTCACACCATTCTTGGTAACTATAATTTCATGTTATTTGCAAATGTACTTTTCTCTCTGTCCTCTCCCTTTCTGAGAATTAATTATTGTATGAGTCCGAAGTATATGGTTTTGATGTTTAATCAATTGAACTCCTCTCCTGAAGTGAGGGTGTCTACACTGTATTTTTTAAATGGTTCACGTGCACTTTATTTTAGGTAAAGATTTAAAACTTTCCTGAGTCTGTGATTATTTTCGTCAAACTAAGAATAGTTAAGGATCAAGTTCATTATCACCATCAACTAGTTCCAACTAATGGTCCATCGACCAGAGGAAAGAACTTTTTGATCAGTGAAAGGTTAGTTGAGAGAATTAAATAACTAATCTTGAGAAACATAAACTAAATAAAACCACTCCAGCGGTTTACTCAATGTGTGTTTTATGGGCCCAGGTGAGTATATGGTAGTGACGTATCTGTTGCTGTTTTTCCGCTGGATCAGTTTTCTGGTAGCAGAGCTATGGTTATTATTGATTAGTTTGGTGATAACTATTGATTATTGATTATTGATTTATGTTTAACAAAAAGAGTTAGCGTCTTGTTTTATGTTGTCCAGAATCCCGGGAAATGAATAGCGGGTGGTGACAGAAGCCACACTGCAGTGAGGTTACTCGTCTGTTGGAATAATAATGAGAAGCTACGCAGGGCTGGCAGTATTAAACTAGGGACTATTTCGTATAAAAGTAGAGTGTGGATGGTAGCGAAAGGGGTTCGCTGGTGAAACTTCGGTCTCATTTCCCAATACGGGTGATATTGGAGAAGTAACGGGTTCTCCTGAGCTTAAATGAAGAGTAAACAGGGGTTTTGCTCGCAGTAAGAAGAAGAGTAATTTCTGAAACGCAAGAATACATTGAAATCTATCCTTTTGTTTAGTGGAACAGACAGAGTAGCGAATGTTTTTTATGTTGTTATTAATGAAGAATTTTAATGAAAAGTATTAATAAATAAGTTTTTGTATTACCTTGTGAAGGGAGGGTCAGTCGCCGGAGTTATACTGACGTCACAGAGAGCCGCGCTGCAATTGGTTGAAACAGCGGGCGTGAAACAGAAGCAGATTGTAAAGGAGGGGTCAGTAGTGAGGAGTAATACTGATGTCACAAAAAGGCTGCGCTAGCATTGGTCAGACCACGAGTGTGAGCCTGAGTCCGATTGGTTGATAGATAGAAACCGCGCTAGGATTGGTCGGGAAAAGAGTTGTATGCTGAGTCCTGATTTGACCGCGGGAGTGACTCATGCTGACATTGACGCGACGTAGGTAATAGAGCTAGAAGATATACGGAAGACTCTTTCCTATATCGAACTTCAAAAATGTTCGGAAGACCAAAGAAAATTACATTAATGAAGAAAATTAAAAATTTCTTTAAGAAAGACAAACCGGTAATGACTAGAGAGGGAACTCCTATTCCACCACCCAAAACACCTGCTTCCTTTATGATGATGGAGAAAGGATATCACACGTGTTTATGGTTGGAGAATTGGGTGGAATATACTAAAGGTGATGGAGTTTTGGCTTTTCCGGAACATGGTACTTTTAATTTAAAAATACTTCAGAATTTGAGAGATAGAATGAATATGCTAGAACCGAATCCTAGAATGACACAGTATGAAGCTTTGGAAGAATGGGAAATTGAGGCATTTGATCGTGAAAATTATAGAAGTGGACGGAGATTTAGAGGGTTTCTACCTAGATATCCGTATGAGTCAAGTGGAGAACAAATGAAGCGTTGGAGGAGAGCTGTGGTGACCGAGGGTTTATATCCAGTATTAATGGCTGAAGAACAGATAGGAGGAAAATGTAAAGAAAAAATGAAACACCTGAATACGACAGGTTATGGCGAATCAGATGATGAGCTGTTAGAGGATATTTTGATTAAAAACCCTCCACCGTATCAAGAAGCACCTAGTAAGGTTACTCCAAGTGCACCAGTGATAGGAATGCCTTTAAACCCACAAATCTTACATGATGTACCACTTAATAGAGTGTTGCAGGATAATGAGAGAGAAGCTTTATATAAAACTAGAGAAGAATTAGTTCAAAAAGTAAACCAATTAAATTTAAATGCTGAAGCTTTGACAGTACCAGTGACTATTGGTCCTGTAATCCCAATATATATAGAGATAGAAAGACTTGCCAGAAACCTCAAACTGTGACAATTCCGTTAACAAGTCCCAGAAAAGAAGTAATAGTTACGGATGATCAGACTAGTGAGAGTGAATCTGTCATTTCATTAATGGATCTCCCGAATGTAGAAACATTAACTGAAACTCCGAAGAGGATTATACCTATAAATTTGAGAGAAAAGAGATCCCTGGTTCCCATAGGAACTGGAAGTTCAACAGTAGTTACCCCTGATGATATAGAAAGGTGGGCACAGGAAATAGACAATCGAAACCCACAACCAAAGATACTAGATATCAGTAAATTGAAAGTAGAATTGGAAGAAATGATAACTGGCAATGTGAGCATAGAAAGACTGAATGTTTACGACGATGAGGAGTTATTATTTTTATGTATGAGTATTACTAGGAGAGCAAGAGTATTTCATGAGAAATTAACGGAAGTTGCCTCAGAGATTGGAATAGATATAGGGAAATCAAAACTGTTGCAGAAACCATATCGGGTGGATTTTACTGACAAAGATTTAGAGAGTGTAAATGCTTCTGGCAAAAGACTACAGATAAAAGAGTTGATGAATATTTTACGAAAATGTGGAGACATTGACAAATGGAGAATTAGGTGGATAAGAAAGAAAGAGGAAGTACAAGCAAGAGAAGCATCATCTGCATTTCCAGTGAGAGAATCAAACAAGGTTGAGAAATTGTGTCCAATGAGAGAAGTTCCTGGTGGTGGATATATTCATGTCCCCTGGAGTAGACAGGATATTTTGTCATTTACGAATGATTTTCCCAGGTTGAGAGAAAAACCAGTGGAATGGTATAAACAGGTAGACAGATTTGTGAAGGTTTCAAAGGTTTTGTTGAAGGATCTGGATGGATTATTTGATAATGTAGTACCTGCTGATTTGTGGACAGAATGTAAGATCACAGTTGGTTGGCCAAGTGAGGAGTATGCTAGGGATGCGAAGACAGGAGCACCCTCAGAAGAGGTGATGAAGAAATATCACCAAGTAATTACTTACCTGGAAGGGAAAATCCCTCCTAAAGAGACAGATTGGGTAAAGATAGATAGAACCACTCAAGAGCCAA
Source organism: Calotriton arnoldi (assembly GCA_963921515.1). Classification (NCBI taxonomy): domain Eukaryota; kingdom Metazoa; phylum Chordata; class Amphibia; order Caudata; family Salamandridae; genus Calotriton; species Calotriton arnoldi. The sequence goes on from CAWUFW010005455.1 coordinate 532,735, forward strand.
ATGAGTCCGTTCATGCATATTATGAGCGGTTATTACAGGTATATAAACAGTATAGTGGTTTTGAGAACATTGGTGATAAGGATATGGGACATTTTGTGTATCGGTTTGTGTATGGTCTGAAACTGGAGATTAGTCAGATGATTCAACAGCACATGTTGTGCTGGCAGAGTAAGTCGATTGCCGAAATTCTGAAATATGCAAAATATTGTGGCGATGATATTGAGGCAAGGTGTAGGAACCTAAAAGAGAAAATGATGTGGGCACAAGTAAAATTGGCAGAACAGCAGGAGAATAAAGTAAATTCACAGACTGAAAATCAGATAAAGGAGCAGAGTCAGAATGATCAAGCGGCGAATGGTGGTAAAATAAGAGGACGAATGAATAGAGAGGAAGCGAAGAAGAAGTTTCCTTGTCATGCGTGTGGAAAGCTTGGACATTGGAAGAACGAGTGTAAGAGTATTCAGAATAATAATGGGCCAAATCAAAATTTAAATCCACAGATGCAGAATGAAGTACTTATGAGTCAGCCGCAGCAGGTAATTACTCCACAGTATCAGATGCCACCAGCTCCTATGCCAAACTTTGTGAGTGCACAAAAATACAGTGCAAACACCGGATTTCACGGAGAAAGTGGTAAGAATAACAGAGTGGTTACACAATATTTTTTGCAGAATGATGGAGAAAATTCGGACTGCGTGCAATGACGGTGCCTGAGGGGGGAGGAAGAGGAGTGCGTGCTTGGCGCATCCTTGCCGGTAGATCAGTCAGGTCCATTTGTCGATGGGAAAGTGGAAGGTAAAGACATCACTTTTCTATTGGATACTGGTGTTACCCGGTCTACTGTGAGAACAGCAGACATCCCAAACCTACCCCTCTCGGGAGAGTCCATCCAAGTTGTAGGAGTATCAAATCAACAGATTAGAGCCCCAATTACAAAACCAATGGAGGTACATATTGGAAATTTTAAAGAAATGCATTGGTTTGTAGTTTGTGATTCCAGTCCCGTAAATCTGTTGGGAAGAGAGCTACTGTGCAAGATGAATTGCACGATCTATTGTACACCCGATGGTGTTGCTTTCCAAACCCCTGATGAAGATGTCGTATACAAAATGATGTTAGCTAAGCAAGGTACAGAGGTAGACGAGATGTTTTCATTGATAACTGAGAGTAAATTACCGGAAGAGTTGAGAACCACTGTAAATCCAGAAGTGTGGGATTTTACAGGAAAGGATATTGGGTTAATGTCAAATGTAGCTCCAGTTAAAGTGACAGTGAAAGAAGGTGTAGTTTACCCAAACACACGACAGTACAAAATGAGTCTAGAAGTGAAAGCAGGAATCGCTCCAGAAATTGACCGAAAGATTAAACAGGGCATTTTAAAAAAATAATGAGTAGTACTTGTAACTCACCAATCATGGGACTTAAAAAGCCTAGCGGAAAATACAGAATAGTGCAGGATTTAAGAAAAATTAACAAAATTGTAGTGCCTTGTTGCCCAATAGTGCCATACCCAGCGGTGATCCTTTATTAGATACCCTGGAATGCAGGTTGGTTTACGGTAATGGATTTGTGCCAAGCATTCTTTTCTATTCCTTTGCACCCAGACAGCCAGTATCTTTTTGCCTTCCGGTTTGAGAATCGTATTTTGGCATGGTGCCGAGTTCCTCAAGGGTACACAGAGAGTCCCTCAATTTTTAATCAAATATTGAAGAAGTGTCTGGAGTCATTGTTTATGCCCGGGAAATCAGTTCTGGTTCAGTATATCGATGACCTATTGGTGGCATCAAAAACACGAGAGTATTGTGTTACTGACACAATTGCATTACTGAACCATTTGGCCGAAGGAGGACACAAAGTGTCTCCCAAAAAATTACAGTTCTGTCAACAAGAAGTTAGATATTTAGGGCATAAAATAGAAAGAGGAGTTAGAAAAGTGACACCGGAAAGAATTAAAATAATCAAAGAAATGCAACAACCTCAGACACAAAAAGAGATGAGAATGTTTTTGGGAGTGGTTGGGTACTGTAGGCAGTGGATCAATGGCTTCTCCATGTTAGCAAAGCCATTGATACAATTAACGCGGAAAAGAGCGAAAGATCCCATCGATAGGAATGATGAATGTTTGGAAGCTTTTGTGAAACTACGAAATTGTTTATGTGAAGCCCCAGCCTTGGGCATGCCTGATTATTCAAAAGACTTTGCATTATTTTATTGTGAGAGAGAAAATTGTGCACTTTCAGTTTTAACCCTGAGGCATGGACTGAGTCGACGTCCAGTGGCGTATTTTTCTGCCACCTTGGATCCAGTGGCTTCAGCCTTACCTGGCTGCTTAAAAGCAGTAGCTGCTACTTGTATGAGTCTGGAGCAAAGTGAGTCCATAGTGATGGGACATTCCATAAAGGTTTATGTCCCACACTCAGTTGAGATACTTTTGACAAGAACAAGAACACAGCATCTCACTCCCAGTCGGCTGACTAAGTATGAAAGGGTGATTCTGGGAGCAGAAAATGTGACAGTAATAAGATGTACGATAATGAACCCTGCCACATTATTGCCAGATCCATGTTGTGAAGAAGTGAAAGATGAGATTGATCATGATTGTCTAGATGTGACTGAATTGTGCACTAAGCCCCGCCCAGATATAAAAGAAACACCATTGAAGGAAGCTGATCATGAATTATTCGTGGATGGGTCTTGCTTAAGAACTGAAGAAGGAGGATTAAGTGCTGCATATGCTGTATGTAAAGTAACAGGGGTGGTTGAAGCATCCTGTTTACCAGGAGTCAAATCTGCACAAGTAGCCGAATTGGTGGCCTTAACAAAGGCATGCAAAAGTGGGAAAAATTGGAGAATAACCATATTTACGGACAGTCAATATGGTTTCGGGGTTGTGCATGATTTTGGCCAACTCTGGATGCAGAGGGGATTTCTGACTTCTTCAGGATCTCCTATCAGAAACAGTAAAAATGTAAAGGATTTGTTGGAAGCATTACAATTGCCAAAAGAAGTAGCAATTGTTAAATGTGCTGCACATCAGTCAGGAAATGACTATGTGGCGGCTGGTAACAGATATGCTGACCACATTGCTCGATACTGTGTCAAAAATACAATGGCAATTAACAGAAAGATTGAAACGGGTGAAACCAGCTGCCAACTTATGTTTTTCTCAGTTCCAGAAACATGGGATGAGGTCAGACAGTTACAGGAAGAAGTTGAGGAAAAGGAGAAGGAAATTTGGATAAAATCAAGTTGTACAAGGAGATCAGAAGATGAAGTGTGGGTGTATTTAGATGGAAGACCAGTTATGCCAGACTGCCTACTCTCTCAAATGGCAAGAGTATACCATGGGACAACACACATTGGCAGGGATTCGATGATCAGATTATTCAGACAAAGTTGGTACAATCCAAAGTTTAGGGTAGTCGCAGAGAGCCTTTGCCAAAGATGCTTAATCTGTCAGCAGCAGAATCCAGGCAGGAAGACAGTGGTTAGTTGGGGAAAGATTGGGAAGGCAGAAGGACCCTTCACCAGATTGCAGTTAGATTTCATTGAGTTGCCTCCTTGCAACGGACTGAAATATGTACTTGTCATAGTGTGCCTGTTCTCAAGATGGGTAGTGGCCTATCCCACTAGAAGAAATGACAGTCTCACAGTTGCTAAACTACTATTGAGAGAGTTAGTTCCTCGTTTCGGTTTTCCAGTCACTTTGGAATCAGATAGAGGACCTCATTTTAATAATGAGATAATTCGATTAATCTGTGCTGCATTTAACATTGAACAAAAACTGCACTGTGCTTATCGTCCAGAGGCTTCTGGAATAGTTGAACAGCTAAATGGCACAATCAAGTCAAGATTAGGGAAAGTGTGTGCATCCACAATGCTGAAATGGCCAGATGCATTACCTCTTGTATTGATGGGTCTCAGAAGTATTCCTGACAGAAAAACGGGATTGAGTCCACATGAGGTACTCATGGGAAGGGCAATGAGACAAGCATATATTCCTGGAAATAGATTGATGAATATAACTGATGATCTGGTATTGGACTATTGCAAAGGATTGGCTGAAATGGTGCGTTCTGTCTCTCATCAGGTTGGAGAAGACGCAGTTGAAAGACAGCCAGACCAAGCACATGATTTGAATCCTGGAGATTGGGTGTTATTGAAGAAACACGCAAGGAAGTCGTGTCTAGCACCCAGGTGGGATAAACCACGTCAAGTCATACTAGTCACTACCACAGCAGTGAAGTGTGCAGGTTTACCCAATTGGATTCATGCTAGTCATACCAGAAGAGTTCCGAGCCCATCTGAACAACAAGAGCAGCCACTGACTGAACAAGCTGAGACGTCAGCAGTTGTAAGCTGTGACGCTGAAGGATCTAGAGTGATAGATTCTGAAAGACAACTATATGACGAACAGCCAAGTACAAGTCAGGAAGAGTGGATACCAGTGATTGAAATATCTGATGCTGTTGTTGAAACAAGAAGAAGAACTGAACTAAGAAGACAGGAAGGTAGAAAGGAAAAGACAGGGAAAGAAGAACGCACTCAGTTAAAAATAAACAAAGCCATTCAGAAACCTGAGCAGGGAAAAGTAGATCTAGAAGAACAAGTTCAGGCAGAAGAAGAACAAAATGAAATAAGACCTGAACAGGATCAAGTAGATCTAGAAGAACAAGTTCAGGCAGAAGAAGAACAAATTGAAAAAAGACATGAACAGGTGCAAGTAGAGGAAGAACAAAATACAGAAAATACAGAACAGAGACAATTAGAAAGAGAAGAGGAACAAGAACAGATTGTGCCTAGATTAAGTGAAAATAAAAGAACTTTAGAAGAAGACAGAGAAGGTGAAAGTGCAGTTCAGGTCAAAAGAGTTAGAAAAGGAGACAATTGGCCTGTAGGAGTGAAGAGAATAAAATATCATTTGAGAAGAGCAGAAAAGAAACCAGAGCAAGTAAATGAGATCACGAGTCCGACACAGTCCAAACAAACATTAGTAAAACTTACAAGAAGAAGCCCAAGATTAAGAATTCTGAACAGAAAATACAAGGCCCCTGAGTGGACTTATGTTATTCTTGAAGAATTTGAAAACTTAGATTTATGTGAAGAATCAGAAAGAGTTCATGTTGCACAGATTGATGAAAGCAAATTAAGACCTCCTTAAAATAAAAGACTGGATTTTTGAAAAGTTTAGACAAAAGAAAGAGAAAAAGAAATTCTCTCTGATTAAAGATGGCAGAAATTGAAAATACTGAAAGAATGAAATAAAGTTTAAAAAGAAAATGTTTAAGATTCTGTTTATGTAGTATTATATTAGAAGTATTGGTATGGTTATTCCTAACAGTAGGAGTACCTTTGTTGATTAGAAACAAGTAACAAGAATAGTACAATTACTAATGAGAAGGTAAATAGAGTAAAAGGAACTAAAATAGAAATAGGGGTAGAAGATGAGATAAACTATCATAATGAATCCGATAATGATTCGTCTTTAAATGTGTTTACTAAATTGCTATTTCAGTATGTTAACACAATGGAAATTAGTAATTGTTATGTATGTATGAAGTTACCCTCATCAGTGTCAGAAGGGGTGACGTATCACCATATACCTCTAAAATATGGTGTATCATGTAGTGTTTTATCAAGTTTATTTTACGTAACAGGGAAACTTCAGTATTTTTATTCAAATTTAGATGTAGTATTTTCAGAATTACCTATTAGAAAGAAAATGAATCCAGTAGCTAGTAGTAAAAATGCACAATTCATGGGTGAATTCTTTTTAACAATGAGTTCAATAGATATAGTTCAAGCTCACAAGGATAACCTAACATGTATATTACATGAAGAAGAAAAAGAGTTTTTGAATTTAGTAGAAGGAAGGAGACAGGATTTAACAAAGAAAGCTGCTGAACAGAAATCCCATGTACCTCCATGGGCTGAGAAAGAGGGAATGTATGCAAAGGGTGAAACTCCTGCTGCGATGTCCCTAGACTTTGTGAAAAGGGGAAAATTCTGCCTCCATAGGTTAAAGACAGATTATAATAACAATTTCATTGGTTCCAGTGAGTGTGAACACAACTTCCTAATTCTAGGAGGGTGGGGACTAAAAGGGGGAACTGATCCTGTATTTCCAGGAGTTTATTATGTATGTGGGAATAATGCCTATTATAGGTTACCTGCAAAATGGTACGGGAGCTGTTATTTTGGAATAGTTTTTCCAAAGATTTACCATGTAGACAGAATTAATGAAAATTCTAATAGATTAACACGGAGAAGATTTTCTGAAATAGTAGGTGATATTTTTAGTGCATTAATACCCTCAGTTGGAGTCATTCTAAATTCGCGCAAAATTTGTAAATTATCAACCATAGTTGATCGTCTTTTTACAGATACTGCAGGAGGATTCTTAATGATTAAAAAAACCTGAATAACCTCTAGCTTAACCTATCTCATTTATATTTCTGGCTCTATAAGCTCATACTTCATACATGTCCCCAGATTGTGATGCAAACCAGTAAAAATTCATAAGACCGCATTTCTTTAATATTTCATCAGAATATTTTTATTTTTCTCTTTTTCAAATATGAAAAAATATATATTAAACATTTAGCATAAATGTCACGGAGACCGACTGATCACAAGGTCCTGATAAGCCTGGAGATAAAGTGAACCGGCATGCGACTGATCACAAGGTCCTGATAAGCCTGGAGATAAAGTGAACCGGCATGCGTCCAGTCTTCAATGGGCTCATTGGTATACATGCCTTGGCTAGGCGGTAGAAATCCCAGCGCCTAGGACGTATAGGCAAAGAAACCCGGCACCCCAAAGCACAGCGTACCGGTAGTCAATGTGTAGCGAAGATTCTGCAGGTCTTCAATGGGCTCATTGAAGACTGGACGCATGCCGGTTCACTTTATCTCCAGGCTTATCAGGACCTTGTGATCAGTCGGTCTCCGTGACATTTCACGGTTGGTACCGACAGTACGTTTGTTTGCTGTACTCAGGCGTACACTGTTTTCTACGAGATGTATATATAACAGGTGAATGCAGGTCTGGGATATACATTCCCACCAGGAGGTTACAGGACATGGTGCTCGTTAAATTTTATTCTGTGATGGACCTCTACATTACATTGTGAATACCTGCAGAATCTTCGCTTACACATTGACTACCGGTACGCTGTGCTTTGGGGTGCCGGGTTTCTTTGCCTATACCTCTTAGGCGCTGGGATTTCTACCGCCTAGCCAAGGCCTGTATACCAATTTACTCGGACACTAAACTGAGAGCATTTGAATACAAACAGTTAAAATATCGAATTAGGCAATGAGGCGAAAATAACACACAGGGTCAGAGGCAGAGCCGTGACTACCGGTCCATCCAGCTTCTGGAAGATAAATAGAATCAGATTAACCCCACCCCAATTTTTGAAAATTTGAATCAAGTATTGGTCCTGATGAAGGTGGTCCAAAATATGTCCCACCGAAACGTGCGTTGACCGATAAGCTACATATGGGAATCCTGCAAGAGACAGATAGCAGAAGAAATTGTTGGGACTTTTCAGCCCAACGTATAAATAGTATTAGTGTCTCGTATGAGACTTACTGGATCCCATACATGTTCTAAATTGTTCTTGTCACTATTTTGCAGTGTTGTTTGTATGCATGTTAGTAGGAATGGCTGAGTTGATAGGTTTGGTTGCAGATTAGATGAATGAGTGTGGGGTTATTTTCATTTTAGTAACTGTTTTGTGTAGTCTTTATTATGAATTTGTTGTGCTAACTTTTTTGTGTCATTGGCTGTAATATGAAATTATATTTGGGCTAAGCAGTCATAATGCCCTGAAGCATCGAAATCACTGTGTGTGTCTTTTTATGCTAAATGTTTAATATATATTTTTTCATATTTGAAAAAGAGAAAAATAAAAATATTCTGATGAAATATTAAAGAAATGTGGTCTTATGAATTTATGCTGGTTTGCATCACAATCTGGAGACATGTATGAAGTATGAGCTTATAGAGCCAGAAATATAAATGAGATAAGTTAAGTTAGAGGTTATTCAGGTTTTTGTTTTCCCCCTCCTCTAGGACCTCGAATGAGACAGGGGGTACCTTCTTTCATATAGGATTCTTAATGATTAACACAGAAATGGTTGCGATAAGGTCTATGGTTTTACAAAATCGTCTTGCTCTTGATATTCTATTGGCAAAAGAGGGCGGAGTCTGTGGTATGTTGAAAATTCAACATTGCTACACTTATATTCCGGACAAAAGCAAGGAAATTAAGGGGTATATTGGAAATATTACAAGATTGCATAATGACTTGACCCAAGTGGAGGTTGACAGTGTATGGGGGAAACTAACAAAAAGTGTAACATCAATAGGGAATTGGTTTATTGACTTTGGAAGGAGTTTTCTAGGTCAAATAATATTGCCAGTAGTTATAATAATGACAACTGTTATGATAGTAATGATCACCTGTAAATGTTGCAGAAGAAAGGAAAAGAGAAGAATACATTTAGAAAATGAAGGAAGAGGAAAGAAACGAAAGAGAATATGAAGAAATCCAGCTAGAAGAGATGAAAGGAAAACTGTACAAAAAGATGAAAGATTTGGAAGGGAAAGAAGTAAATGATGACATAAAAAGAAAAGAAGGAGAAATTGAGATGTGCTGAAGTTGGCATCTGGGAAGGGATGGGTAATTTTGTGATGGCTCAAAATGCCATCAGAGAGGGGATTGATGGAGCAAGGTCTCGTAAGAAAGAGACTTGCATGGAGACAATCCTCTCGTTTAACTCATTAACAGAATTACTAACCATGTCCTGTGAATAATTAATACGCACCACATAAAACACACGGGTTAGCGAAGCTTGCTTATGTATGTACTAACGACAGAAAACAATGAAAACTGACTAATACCGCTTTAAACGGGAAAACTGTTGTGCGCTTGCGTCAATTGCATCTACGCAATATGACGAACTAACGCTTGGAGGGAAATTCTAGCGCATGAGCAGAAGATACTAAAATGGAGTCTCGAAGCCTCGCGTGCATGGCATCTGCTCAGCTAAAACTAAAACAGGCTATTTTACTAATGCTAATGCGGGGAAAATATTAATAAAAGAACGGGAATAGAGTAGAGGTGGGAGGTATACAGTGAGACCATATATTTTGTGAAAATAACATTTCTCTTTTGACTTTATTATTAGTACGCATTTGGGCCTTTCTCGTATGACCAGACTTGATGAAATGACGCAACACTTGCGCATGCCTACAGAGTGAAGCTATGAAGGTTAATGACGAGACATTTGAATGGAAGCCAATTCGTAGGGACTTGTCCTGGGAACGGATGGTGAAAAGTTCAGCGATGTGATGTTCTATTCTTTATAGTGTCATACATGTTGCAAGCTTGCTACATAAAGTGGATGGGAATAAAATCTTGAATAAAAATTAAGGGGATGGGTTTGTGAACAATAGTGTAATAGAGTATAGTGATATGTAAGCATGGTGTGATGATCATCCCCCCCTTGCCTGACCAATTTGATTTCATATTTTTATGATATTGTAACTTTAGTGGGTGGTACATGGTGAACGAAAGGTATAATTGAGGTAGTTTTAGTTAGTTAAAGGGTTTGTGTTGCTGAGATGCTGATGCAGGGAGGGATGCTGTGAGATGCTGATGAAGAAGCAGAATGCAGAGCCTTCTATCCTAATTTAATTGGGTTAGATAAGAAGATCACAGAAGCATCTCGAGGAAGAGAGTGTCAGAGAGGGGTGCGACGCAGTCATCGGTATTCTAGAGAGGTGACTTATCCTGTCCTGAACCCTGTCCTGAAGAATTTGTCCCCTGATCTATCCTGGGGACCTTCATCAGCCCTTTGGCCAGGGGGTTGGTCTTTCACACCATTCTTGGTAACTATAATTTCATGTTATTTGCAAATGTACTTTTCTCTCTGTCCTCTCCCTTTCTGAGCATTAATTATTGTAAGAGTCCGAAGTATATGGTTTTGATGTTTAATCAATTGAACTCCTCTCCTGAAGTGAGGGTGTCTACACTGTATTTTTTAAATGGTTCACGTGCACTTTAATTTAGGTAAAGATTTAAAACTTTCCTGATTCTGTGATTATTTTCGTCAAACTAAGAATAGTTAAGGATCAAGTTCATTATCACCATCAACTAGTTCCAACTAATGGTCCATCGACCAGAGGAAAGAACTTTTTGATCAGTGAAAGGTTAGTTGAGAGAATTAAATAACTAATCTTGAGAAACATAAACTAAATAAAACCACTCCAGCGGTTTACTCAATGTGTGTTTTATGGGCCCAGGTGAGTATATGGTAGTGGAGTATCTGTTGCTGGTTTTCCGCTGGATCAGAAGGACACCTTAAGCCAGTAACAGACGTTGCAGGGCTCGTAGGAACTTTATTGAAGTAGTATCTTAGCCTGATTTTTCTGAAGAATTTATGCAGTTCCATTTTTAAATTGAAACTGTTGGGTCGCGACGTGGGAACAAAGGATAGACCCTTGCACAGTATCCCTTGTTCATCGGATGACAGTAAATGTTTGGACGGGTTGATGATAGGGTTGCTAGGGTTAGTGACTACCATTGATAGTGTTGTCTTCTGGTCTGGATGTCCCCGGGACTCTCCTGCTGAATGCAAACTGGCTTGTGCCCCCTGACCCTGCCTGTCCCCCAATCTTGTCCTCTTTGGTATTCCTGGTTCCTGCCTGTACCCCAATCTTGCCCTTGTTGTTGGCCCTGGTTCCAATTGCCTCTTCCCCTGGGGGTCTCCATTGGCCTTCCCTAAAAAAGAACCTTGGGGTGCAGGCTGATATCTGTAGTCTTGGTTGGGTGGACCAAAGCTAGGGCCTGGTGCCTCAGTGTCACTCCCTGTGCTGCTGCCTGCAGAGGAGTCCGAAAAGGTGGTGAAAAGGTGAATCTCCTAGATCCCCTGAAGTACCCTCTACCTCTATTGGAGAACCTTCCCTGTGTATCTTGTTGGTAATAGTCCTCTTGTTGGTACAGATAGGAGTTTTTTTTATCGAAGAACCTGATGTCTTTGGCCAACTTATCTAGCTTCCGTGATTGGGCATTTGTATCAAATTCTCTAATGTTTTTTTCCAAGCGTTCTAGTTATGGTTATGCTGCGCGTTCGCTCACTACTAATTCGTTGTCATGTCAATCGGCCAGCGCGTTGCGGTTTCCATAGCACCCTGCACCTAAGCAAAACCATCGGTTTCATTACTGGCCAGGTCACAAAGTGGTTTTCTCATAAGTGTTGTTAACTTTGCACCAAATGGTGTGCTCACTGTGACACGAGACGCTTCTCCTGTTTCCAGGAGCTTACGCTTTTTATTTTGACACAATCATTTGGGTTATAGTGCTGGTTCTAAATACCAGACGTTTTGACATATTGGTACTCGCAGGAGTGTCTCCCTCTTGGTGCCCCCTTGCCTCCACCAGACTAATGCATCATTGTAGATTCATATTAACATGGTGGAATTGCGCAGATTAAACATTGGTTATTTAACGTTGGACAGGTTAATGCCTATAGACATTAGACCCTCCATTGCCTAATGGCCCCCTTTTTAATCCCTAGCACATACGCTGATTTATTCTACACAACGGTAAATTCTGAATTTTTACGAATTCCTGATGGAATCATTCCTCATTGCCTGAGTTGTTCCAATGCTTGCTTTCTTTCATCAATTGCCGTAAAGCCTCCTAACCTGTGAGCATTGGCTATTTCCAAGTGAAGGCCTTATCACTTAACATTTTAATGAGCTCTGTTGTGCCTACCTTTACTTTTCAGTTCCACTCTGTATGCGCAGTGCCCTTCATTTTCTTGCAATTGTAGCAACTTAGGGGCATATTATCAACGGCCAGCGATAATTATCGCTGGCCGTACATAGCGATAGAAATATTATCGCTGGCTATCACTGAATATTATCGCCATGATAACGCTATATTTACAACGCATAGCGCTATGGCGATAATATTTCAGCGATAGCGGTGTTTTCAATGGAACATCACTGGTTTTCCAGCGATGTTCCATTGAAAACTAGCGATAACATTGCTGATACGACCCTGTGGTCGTATCAGCATAATCCATCTCCCATTAAAAGTATGCCTTAGTCAGGAATTTAACAGACGTTAAATTCCTGAGTTAAGACTGAGGTAACGCGATTTTTTTATCGCTGCACCTCCTTGTTAATATCGCAAAGCTGCCTTCACGATATTAACATGTGTTGTTTTCACAGCCACGCCTTCTTTGCATCTCATTAGCGATGCGAGGCGAGGCTGTGAAAAGCGGGCTCTACATCAAGGAAACACGCGCTAGCGAGTCCTTGATGATATTGCGATATAATTATCGCCGCTTTTCGCCCAAAAACGGATGCTAAAGCGGCGATAATTATATCGCCAGCCCTTGCTAATATGCCCCTTAGCCGTATCACCTACCTTTCCACTGTCAACTTGACAGTGCTATACTGAGGTGAGCCCTGTCACCATTTGCTTGGTAGTTATACACCCTCCCATTACTTTGTACCATTATTGATGGCCATTTAACCCACTTTGTAGGTTGCTCCTTTGATTGTCCTGATGACGACCCGTTGTAAGGAATGAATTGCCTTCCTCCATTCTCAGGGTTCAAAACGTCTACTTCAATTATATTTTGACCTGTACTTATTTATCCAGTCCAGAAGTGGAGAACTCAATATTCATTCATGGCATCTCTTTTCTTGGGTTGTGTAGTCAGTCCTTTGATACATTGTTAGACAGGTCGTTGTAAATATTTTTACTTTCTCTGCCACATCCCCATCCCTTCACGAGCACTATCTGGAGCACTTCACTCACTTTCTCACCTTGGAGCAACCGTTGATCATGTAAATTCTTGATTTATTCATTATATAAAACTTTTTCATAACCAAGATCTCCTGGTCATTGTTCTAATTCATAATTGTTAGGTGTTTCACAAAATTTTTGTTTTCCCTTGAGAAGCTTACCGGTCAGTTGGTCCACTTGTTGTATGTACTATTATTGGCCCAGGTCCAGCTGTGTACTGGTACACCCTATTGTTATGTAACTAGAGGTTTACTGAAGCAGTGGTATCTGAGGTCCTTCTTTTTTACACAGTTGTGTCTTTGAAGTGGGGAGAAACTTCTATAGGCAGGTCTTTGAAATGTACAGATTCCCTGCCTTCCCTGGTTCCAGACTACCTACAGGTTGTATGCAGCCCTTTGTGTGGTGACAGGACACAGCCTATTCAGGTGTAAGTTAGGCTGGGCCCAGCTCCTCACTCCCATCCTGCCAGTAATGGCCCATCCAGTCACACCTAAGCTCCCATTGTGTAGCTGTATAGGAAGAATACACAAAGCCCGACTGCCAACTACACAGAGTCATGTCACCAGAGACAGGCTGCAGGCACCAGATGGCTAAGGCAAGAAAATGCCAACTTTCTAAAAGTGGAATTTTCAGAATGCTAATTTAAAATCCGACTTTATCACTTAGGATTGCAGAGACACCAAACATGAAGCAGTTATATCTACTCATTCGGAAATTACACTTCTACAATGTAATAAGGCAACTCCAGTGTTATCCTATGGGATAGATAGGCCTTGCAGTAATGAAAAATGAATGTCAGAGTTTTTCACTTCAGGACATGTAAAACTTAAAATACATGTCCAACATTTTAAATAGAGTGCACCCTGCCCTCTGTACTGTCCAGGGCCAACCCTGTGGGTGACTTATATATTAAAAAGGAAGGTTTGGGCCTGGAAAAAGGTTTATTTTGCCAGGTCGACATGACAGGTTAAAACTGCACTCACATGCTTTGAAATGGCAGGCCTGAGACATGTATTACAGTGCTACTTAAGTGGGTGGCACAATAGGTGCTGCAGGCCAACTGGTAACATTTAATCTACAAGCCCTGGGTATATGGTATACCACTCTCCAAGGGACTTATAAGTAGATTTAATATGCCAATTAGGTATAAGCCAATTTAGTCATGTTTTAAGCAGAGAGCACAAGCACTTTAGCACTGGTTAGCAGCAAAGTGCCCGGAGTCCTAAGGCCAGCAAAAATAGGTTCAGCAAAATAGAGGAGGAGGGCAACAAGTTTGGGGGAAGACCATCCTAAGGCTGACAGGTGTAACACGTGTACCCCCAGCTGAAAGTGGGGAGAACCAGAGAACCCCTTGGTAGTTCTCTTCACTAAGGTGGAAAAACTTGGAGAGACCATAACCATTGGTGTATTCTGACCCAGGGCAGTGTCCCACCGTAAAGTCCCCCTGTAGGGAAATGGACCACCTCACCAATTTTGGATTCTCACCCCTCATTTGCATTAACCACCTGAGGGGGTCTGTGGTCTGTCTGAACCTGGAAGGGAGTCCCAAACAAGTATGGTCTCAAGGTCTTCAGTGCCCAGACCACAGCAAAGGCTTCCCTCTCAATAGCACTCCACCTCTGTTCCCTGGGAAGTAGCCGCCTAGAAATAAATGCTTCAGGCTGATCTAGGGCCTCCTCATTTAGCTGTGATAGGATCGCCCCTACACCATGCTCTGAGGCATCTGTTTGGACAAAAAACGTATGGGAAAAGTCAGGGGCCTTGAGCACAGGGGCTGTGCACATGACCTGTTTTAGGGAGTCAAAAGCTTTCTGACAGTCTTTTGTCCAGATCACTTTCCTTGGCTGCTTCTTGGAAGTCAGCTCAGTTGAGGGGGCAACAATGGTGTCATATCCTGTGACAAACCTCCTATAGTACCCAGTGAGGCCCAAGAAGGCCCTTACTTTTGTTTATGTGTTTGGGGGCTCCCAGGCCAGGGTAGTCTCCATTTTGCCTGGCGGGATCGCACCTTGCCCCTGCCCACCAGGTGTGCCAAGTACACCACAGACCACTGCCCTATCTGGCACATACTGTCCTTGATAGTCAGGCCTGACTGTTGCAGGGTCTGAAGCAACTACTGCAGATGGAATAGGTGGTCCTGCCAAGTGTTGCTGAAGACAGCTATGTCATCTAAATAAGCAGGACTGAAGGCTCCCATCCCAGCTAAGACTTGGTTCACCAGCATCTGGAAGGTGGCAGGGGCATTCTTGAGCCAAAAGGGCATCACTTCAAATGGAAAGTAGCCCTCTGGGGTATAGAAGGATGACCTCTCATTAGCCATCTCTGTCAGGGCAATCTTCTAGTACCCTGAAGTCAAATTAAAAGTGCTCAGGAACATGGCAGCCTGTAACCTATCAATGAGCTCATCAGCTCGGGGATGGAATGGGCATCAGCCTTGATGACTGAGTTGAGTCCTCAGTAGTCAACACAGAAACGGAGTTCTGGGGCAGTGCCCGGTGAGGCCACCTTTGGTATCAGAACCACTAGGCTGGACCAGGGACTAATGGAGGACTCAATGACTCACAACTCCAGCATCTTAGTGACCTTTGCTTTGATGCTGCCCCTCACTTTGTCAGACTGCCTGTTGATTTTGTATTAGAAAGGCAGGCTGTCACCAGTATCTATATCATGGGTACACAAGTGTGTAAGCCCAGGCGTGACGGAGAATAGTGAGGCGAACTGTTCCAGGAACTGATGACAGTCCCTCTGCTGCTCTGGGGTCAGGGTAGGGGAGAGGCTAACACCTTCCACTGACCCATACTTCTCTTTAGATGACAGTAGATCAGGGAGAGGTTCAATCTCCTTCTCCTCCCCATCATCTGTCACCAGCATCATGGTGACCTCAGACCTCTCATAGTGGAGTTTGAGGCGATTGACAAGTACCTAAGTTCAAGCAGGTCAGGTGGGGGGAGAAGCTTTCTGTTGCAACAGCCAAAAGCTGGAACCTTCTTCCTATCACGATAAAAAGCAGCCCGTCGCTTCTGTCTTTTAGAAAAGCTGTAAAAACGTGGCTTTTCACTTGTTAAGTTCAGCTCACCACCTTATCGGTAATCCGCTGTTCATCGAAACCTAGCGCCAAGACACCTCCGGGCATTCGCGCGCTTTATAAATATATAAATCAAATCAAAATTGAGATGAAGTACCCTTAAGGGGTTCCTGAGATCTTGAGATCCACCAGGTAGGTGGACTCCCCCTTTCTTTCCACCACCTCATATTGCCCAATCCAGCGATCCTGGAGAGCCCTGGGCTTCACCGGTTCCATCACCCACACTTTCTGCCCAGGTTAAAACTCCACAGGGGTAGCTGTCTGGTCATACCACTGCTTCATAGCCTCCTGGCTAGCCTCCAAGTTCTTAGAAGCTTTCTTCCAGAACTTGGCCATCTGATTACCGAGGGCTAGCATGCAACTAACCACATCCTAGGGGGGTTCGTGGGAGCTTGCTCCTACCCCTCCTTGACCAGACTGAGAGATGCTCTTATGGGGGGGCCATGCAAAAGTTCAAATGGACTAAATCCCACTCCCTTCTGTGGCATCTATCGGTATGCAAAAAGCAGACATGGCAGGCGGACATCCCACTTCCACCTCATGGCCTCAGGTAGGCCCATAATCATGCCCCTAATGGTTTTGTTGAATCTTTCAACAAGCCCATTTATTTGTGGATGTTAGGGTGTGGAGAACTTATAGGTAACTCAACTCTCCTTCCACATAAACATCATGTACGCAGACATGAAGTTGGTTCCTCTGTATAACATCACTTCTTTGGGGAAACCCACTCTGGGGAAAATCCCTAACAGGGCCCTAGCCACTACACGTGCAGTAATGGCCCCCAGAAGGCTGGCCTCTGGGTACCTAGTGGCATGGTCCACCAAGACTAGGACATTCCTATTGCCTAAGGCTGTCTTGGGGTCCAAGGCTCCTATAGTATCAATTCCATCATCTCAAAGGGTCTGCCAACAAAAGGCTTGGGAGTCAGGGGAGCTTTTAGCTTTTTCCAAGTCTTTCCACTAGCCTGGCAGGTTAGTCAAGTCCTGCAAAAGGCAGCAGTGGCTGTCCTCGCCCGGGCCAAAAAAAGTGGGTGGCAATCCTGGCAAAGATTTTGTGCTGCCCCAGATATCCTGCCAGGGATATCTCATGAGCAAACTCCAGTACGAAGCCCTGTAACATTGGGGAACTACCAATTCACGATTTGCCCCATTCTCAGGAGCCTTAGGCTCACTATACAAGAGGTAATTCTCCCATTGTTGGATGAGATTTCCAGAGGTGTCATCAACTGCCTGGGCTTCTTCTTGCTGCCTCAGGCCGTCAAGGGTTGGGCACTCATTCTGTGCCTTACAGAACTCCTCCCTGGTGTGCCCTCCTTCCACTTGCCATCCAGCAAGTTGAGGCAGGGTACCAAGGAAGGCAATGTCGTCCCCAGTAGGCTCCAGGGCGGCCTCCTCTGGTGCCTCGTCCACCTGTGCTGGGACATCCAGGGCCTGGTTTCCCGTGCCCCTTGCCCTTCCCTTTCCTGTCAGCTGTCTGGGCCATTCTTCGAGGCTCCAGACCTTAATGACTCCCCTCCTGGGCAGCCATTGGCCTGATGGTCACACAGATCCACTCAGACAACCCAAACAGTTGCAGGTGTGACTTGAGCTCCACTTCCCTCCAGGCAGTGTGCTCCAAGTCATTCACTAACAGACCATCCACAGGCATAGCAGGGCTGACAGCAACTTTCAGAAGACCTGAGGCCCCCTCCCACTCAAAGGGAACAAGAGAGGTAGTGGCTCTCCTGATTATCTGCTACCACAGCCTGCTGGAATGTATTGGGTATCACCTGCTCTGAGGACAACAGATGCCACATGACAGTAGCCATACTAACTCCTGTGTCCCTCAGAGCCACCACCTTCTGCCCATTTTGGGTGACCCACTCCCTATACTTTGAGGTATTGGAAGGCATGTGGGCTTTGGGCACCATCTCAGCATCACCCAGGGGCACTAGGGTAATCTCACTAGTCTCACACACACTAACTGGGACAATCTCCTCCCCAAGCACGACACTGACTATTCCCTGTGACTGTCCTCTCAGAGCACTTGGCAACTCCCTTCATATGCCCATACTCATAGCACTCTTAGCACTCAGGGATAAACTTTCCAGTTTTCTTATTTGTGAAGCCTTTCTTCTGGTGGCCGGATTGGGACCCTTTCCCTTGTGAACTGTTTTAGGGGTCCGTGAGAGAATTCCTTGCTTTTATTTTTATCTCCCCCTCCTTCTTCCGGTGGGAACCCTGACCACCGATTTGGGAGTCCCCCACAGACGCCTTCCTTGGGTCAGTAAGCTTGCTATCCAAAAGGTGTTTGCGCAGCTCTGAAAAACAAGAATTGAACATGTGCTCCCTCAGAATTAAGTTGTACAGCCCAGTAAAATCATCCACTTTGCTGCCCTTCACCCAGCCCTTCAGTGCCTTGCTGGCCTAGTCTAAGCAGTCCACCCAGGACAAATTTGGGAGCTTGTGGCTGTCCCCAAACCTCTGGCGGTACTTCTCAGGGGTCAGCCCAAACTTAGCAACAAAGATTGCCTACATTGGGGCATGCCTAGTCTGATCCTCTGCCTCTAGTGTCAGGAATGTGTCCCTCCCCACCTTGGGCATGTGTTTTCACAGGCTACCCATCCGGTACTCCTCTGGGACTTTATGCACCCTGAGTGCAACTTCATAAGCAGAAAACTACTTGTCTATATCAATTCTCACCACATAGTTAAGCACCAGCTCCTGGGGTATGCAGACTCTCACCTCCCTAGCAGACACTGTTGGTATGCTGCCACCATCACTGTTGGGTCCCATAGGTTGCCTTGCCTTTAGCTCCAGTTCCCTCATACTATTTTCATGCTGCAACAGTAGCTTCAGTAGCTTTTTCTCAGCCAAGGCCCTCTCAGCCTGAGCCTTCTTTTCCTCCTTCTTCAGCTGTAAGTTGGCCAGCTCCAGCTTGAGCTTCCTTTCCTCCCTAAAGTTCTCCAACTCCTCTGGGGTCTGGCCTCTAGAAGACACACTGCTCCCTGCACGGGAAAGTATTTTCAATCCTGGGAGTAAGTTACCATCCCTCCTCGACAAGCCGCTCTCCAAGATTCTCCTGCTTGTCTTGCTCGGATCCTTTCTCCTTTCCCTCCTCACCATCCGTTGGCATCTGGTTGGCCTCTACCCATGTCCTTAAGACCTTTTGGAGTGCTGCCTTCCTGGTGCTCCTTTTTGGTGGGCAGCCCCCTCTCCTGGCAAAACTCCTTGAGTTCAGCCACAGTGTAGCTCTCTAGCTTGGCAAGCTCAAACTCCATCCTTGCAGGTGGGGCCACAGACAGTCAAGTAGACTGAAAAAAGTAAAAAGACCAATCAGGGAGAATGTAAACTCGATTTGGTCCTAGATAGGGGATAGAAGCATACACCAAATCACTGTATAGCACTGCACAAACACAAGTCCCATCCTCACCACTGATCACCAGTGTTAGAAATTGGGTTATTGGTTGACTGATCAAGCAGCAACCACAGTCCTATTCTTTTTAATTTTTTTATTATTAAGTCAGAAAAAGAACAGCATAGCTATAACATATACAAAAAGGAAATTGGGGAATAACCCTTGTGAACACACGGATTTACAGAAATACAATAATCTGCCTAGGTGGTATGGAAAAGCAAGGCACATAAAAAAAACATAATATAAAATAGAAATGCAAACTAGACAGAAGGAAATCCGAAAAATAGAAAACAGCAAACACCCACTTCAAATCTAAGCATATTGACAATAAACTAATATAAGTTAGTTTTATATATTAAACTGTGGATCACAGTTGAAACCCGCCTATATTCTGTCCAGTTTCTTAAGCGAGCGAGTGCCCCTGGCTATAGCCAGTGCCAGTTCAGACTCATATATTTACCGTATAACCACCTACCACTCAGTACACCCATGATCTGGCAATGCAAAGCCTGGCAGAAACAATGATTATGGACAGCTGCCTTCTTAACCCAAGATCAAATTCCATTCTATATCCCATCATTTTCTCCTTAGTGGTGAAATGTGTTTCATATCCAAGACATGAAGTCATTAATTTAGTCACCCCTTCCTGGAGAGCAGGGCATGTAACAAACATATGGAGAATACTGGCTGCTGAGCAGCCACATTTAGAGCAGCCAGTTTTGTATGCACTGGGACTCCCACCCACCTTAATAATTTTCTCCCGTGTGCAAAATAGCATGCAGATGGTCTTAAAATGCTGTAATTTTAGATTTATGGAGTGCACTGAGTCATCCACTTTCTCCAAAGCACTGTAGGTTTCGGATGGTAAGATCTCACAAGAAAGCACCGTGCTCCACTTAGCAGCAAGGAGTAAGCTGTCATCAGTCTTTTACACACAGAACCCTTGATAAATTGTAGTGATAAGGATTTCCTAGATGCCTTAAGCATGCATGTCATAATATCAGAACATTCCGGAACGATTTGGATCTTGCATCCGGATAAAAAATAGTCTCTTAAATGCATAAAAAAATGAGGAAGGAGATCATAAGAAGCTTGAAGCCCTGCAGACGAGTGAAATCTGTTCAAATCAT
Source organism: Calotriton arnoldi (assembly GCA_963921515.1). Lineage (NCBI taxonomy): Eukaryota > Metazoa > Chordata > Amphibia > Caudata > Salamandridae > Calotriton > Calotriton arnoldi. Next base: position 553,178 of record CAWUFW010005455.1, read on the forward strand.
AAAGCTGCCCAACCATTTCCACACCCAAACCATGCCAAGCCCTGCAGATTGGGTCATGAAATACTTCTAGGAATGCTGGATTATTCCATAGTGGCGAATTATCATGTCTTAGGTCTAAAGAATATTTGGCGCATATTTCCCCCCAGATACATATGATGTCCCCAATGAGTTTAGATCTTAAACCCTTATAATAGGTGGGATCCACTAGTCTATAGAAAAAAAGCTTACATTCAGACCCTAATGCCAATCGATAGCCCAAAACCAAGGAATCTGGTTCTGCTTGTGTTAGCAAATTGCACAATCGGCCGGCAAACGCTGCCCAAAAATATAACTTAAAATCAGGTAACTGCAGCCCTCCTTGCCTGTATGGAATGTTTAAAAAACGTAAAGCATGCCTAGCCTGTCTATAACTCCAGATGAAGCTGCCTATAGCACCTTCCAGACCTTTGAAGAAAGAGTTCAAACCCTGAGTGGAATTGCCCAAAATAAATAAAAACATTTGGGTAACACATTTGTTTTTACAATATTGCAGCAACCGATAATGCTGATCGGAAACCTGTTCCAAAACCATAATTTAGAGATAATAGGCAGGGGTTCATAGTTAAATTTAACAATTTTATCAACCTGCACACTTAGATTGACACCCAGATATGTGGCTAAAGATGTCACCCCCATAGTTGCAACAGCTGGCTTAAAATTCAGCAACAATTGGGTTTTAGCTATGCTTAGCTTGTAGGCCGAAAATGTTCCAAATTTGTCAGAACTCCTCTATTATAACAACCAAAGCAACTAATGGATTAGATGAATATATAGCAACATCATCAGCACATGTAGTGATTTTAATTTCACATCTGCCAAACTTCAATGGCCGTATTCCATCATTTATCTGCAGTGATTGCAAATATGGCTCCAAATAAAGGGCAAATGAAAGAGAGAGGGGTGCCCTGATTAATCTTAAATGTTGTTGAAGATATCCCCACGTGAACAAGCTTAGCACAAGGGGCCCTATATAAGGACTGTACCCACTTACAAAACCAGTCACCAACCCCGAAGGCTCCCATTGTTACCCATAAACAGTCTCACGCTACACAATCAAAAACCTTCTCAGCATTTAGCAAGATTATACGTCGCCTTCTACCTAAACTTTCCACCACATCAAAGGCAGCAATTGCTGCATTGATGTGGCTCGTGGTATCCCTGCCAGGTATGAAACCATGTTGCTGCTGAGATACTAAGTCTGGTAAAAGAGGGACAAGCCGGGTAGCTAAAATCTTTGCGAAAACATTCACATTAGCATTAATCAAAGAGATGGGTCGATAAGAACCCATATCGTCAGGTGGCTTACCCTTCTTTAAAAATACGATGATGCTAGTCATATTCCAAGTGCCTGGCACTTCTCCACTCTTATCAATATATTGAATTGCACTTAAAAGTTGGGAAACAAAAATATCCTTATACACCTTAAATAATTCAAGTGGGATAAAGTCCTCCCCTGCCACCTTACCTGATGGCAAAGCTGCTAGAGCAGCCTCAATTTCCCTGACAGAGATGTCTTCCTGAAGTTCTGATGCCTGGGATTGGTCTAAATATGGCAGTCTAGAACCCTGGATATATGAGTAGTCATTTGGGGTTGGCAGTTTAGTTCCTGGTAAAAAGAAGAAAACTGTTCTACAATGGCCTGAGGATGAATGTGAACCATTCCATCATTACCTTTAATACACTTAATTATACACCTTGCCTTTCTGTCTGAGATTTGGTGTGCTAGAACTCGCCCAGCCTGTTCCCCATATCCATATTGAAGAGCCTTGTTTTTAAGATAACTAGAGCATCCACCCTCTCTCTCAGACTCTGCCCAAAAAGAGACCGTTTATTGATTAGTTGGATATAAAGATCCTGATTGTCAGAACCACCCATACTTATCGCCAAAGTGTGCGATGTTTCCAGCTGTAGGATTGCCTGGCCAAGCAGCTGGCACTGATTTGCCTAACTTTGTTTTGGCTAAAGATGAACTGCGCAGTAACACCCCTTATATAAGCCTTGATTGTGTCCCACACCACCAACTGTGAGGCTTTACCTATAATAGTGCCCAAGAATTCAAACAAGAGAGCCAGATATATGCTTGCAATAGGGAGGGTTTGTAAGGAGGTGGGAGGGAATGAGAACTGACGCCGCTCCCTCCTAACTGTCGTAACATTCAGTGTTAAGAATATAGGATTGTGATCTGACATAAAGGGCAAACTTCAATGGCTGCATCTTGCAGCAGATACCCTTTAGCAAAACCCATATCTATCCTGGAGTAATGCTAATGTGGAGCTGAGTAAAAGTGTAACCTGGCACAGTAGGGTACCTCTCCCTTCCTCCAAATATCTATCAGTAAAACAGTGAAAACACCACACAAAAAGATCCCACACCATGTTGGAAAAATAGAGCAAAATTTAATAAATAAACCAAGACCAAAACAACAAAAACCCAATCAGTAGAACCGGAGTTATGAATTTTAAAAGTTAAAACGGCAATATAGCACTAAAAGCAAAAAGCGCCAACTGCAGCTATCTGGTCTTGCTGCACCGGGTCAAAGTCAAAAGTTCAAGCTGACAGCGATGGAGCGTGAGTCGAATTCAGTCCCAGATTAGTCCAGCTGAAGATTTACCCCTCAGGTTTGTGCCAAGAGTGCATTGGAAAAGGTCGCGAAGAGCCAGGAGAGCGTTGAGGGCGGCAGTTGGCATGGTGCGAAGAACAGACTGGAGGTCGTGGACAGACGGGCTGGAGCTTCACGTTGGCGGTCCTCCTCGAGTTGATGATGCTGCTGTGCGAAGAGATGGTCTGGCGGAGGCTAGCTCTGAATTTCTGTGCGAGCAGCACGGTTCCGGTGCGAACGGGCCTGTTTGTGGTCGCAAGGAGCCCAAAATCTTGAGTTCAAGAGCTGGAGAGGGACACCAAGAGTCGAGGATCTGAGAGGCACCAGTTGGGGGCTGAAGACCGGTCCAGGAGCTGTTGGGGAGCCTGTTATGTCCCTAAGGCTCAGAGCAGGAGGCCAGCAGACTAGCCGTTTGAGCCCCTCTGGGGTCCTGAGTTCAAGATAGAGTTGCAGGTCCAGTTCTTCCTCTCCAGGCAAAAGGGCAGCAGGCAGCAGGTCAGCACAGCAGGGCAGCAGTTCCTGTAGAGCAGCATTCCAGCAGAGTGGCAGTCCTTGTAGTAGCACAGCAGTCAAGTTTCAAGTACAAGTTTATTTTATTGACATAGTTACTGAAAACCATTGCATCAAGACACGTCATTAAAATTTTGTAAAAGTTATATGATAATAAAAGAGAAAATAAAAGAGAGAAAATAGTTAAAATAAGTTGTAGCAGCACAGCAGTCGTTTTTGCTGGCAGAGTATCCCCAGGTCCAGAAGTGTACTGAAGAACTGGTGTCTGAGGTCCTTCTATTAAACTCTGGTGCCCTGATTCTGGAAGGTGGGAGAAGCTTCTAGACAGTGGCTTTGAAGTGCATGATATAACCTGCCTCCCCTGCACTGGCTCCAAGCAGGCTGAAGTGACAACGCAGGGTCATGAGGCCCTTTGTGTGAAAAGCAGAGCACAGGCTATTCAGTTGTAAGTTGGGCTGTGCTCAGCTTTGCCCCCATCCTATTAGCAGATGGTCCATCCAGGCACAGCTAATCCCTCTATTATATGACTATCTGGGAGGAATTCACAAAATCAAACTGTCAGTTACGCCCAGTCATGTGATCCAAGACAGGCTACAGACACAAAAAAGCTAAGTACAGGAAATTGCCAACTTTATAACAGTGGCATTTTCAAAATTGTCATTTAAAATCTGACTTCAACATAAGTTAGGATTTTAAATTCCAATTCCAGAGACACCAAACATGAAACGTCATCTCTTCCCATTTGGTAATTACACTTATAAAAGTTAATAGAGAAACTCCAATGTTATCCTAGGGGAGAGCTAGACCTTGCAGTAGTGAAAAGCAAGTTTAAGAGTTTTTCATTACCAGCATAGTAAAATTTAAAAGTTAGGGCCAACCTTTTAAATACAGTGCACCCTGGCCTCTGCACTTTCCAGGGACCACCCTAGGTGTGACCTATATGCATTAAAAAGAAAGGTTTGGGCCTTGAAAAGGTTTATTTTTATAGGTTGACATGGCAAGTTAAAACTGCACAAACAGGATCTGGAATGTCAGGCCTGAGACATGTTTTACAGTGCTACTAAAGTGGATGACACTGTCAGTTTTGCAGGCCCACTGGTAGCATTTAATTTACAGGCCCTGGGTACATAGTATGCCACTCTACAAGGGACGTACAAGTAAATTAGATATGCCAATTAGTTATAAGCCAATTTAAACATGTTTTAAGCAGAGAGCCCAAGCACTTTAGCACTGGTTAGCAGGGGAAAAATGCCCGGAGTCCTAAGGCCAACAAAAACAGGTACAGCAAAATGGAGGAGGAGGGGCAAAACGTTGGGGGAAGTCCACCCTGAGACTGCCAGGTCTAGCAACACCCTTAATAAATTTAGGCTTGTAGTTTTGTTCGATTTCTTTATGTTGTGTTTTTTTTTTTACCCATCTTTTCCAAGCAAAATATTTCTCTTCTCTAACTATTCCCATGCCATGAATATTTTCTAAATATATTTTCCAATATTTGAAATTAAAAAATCTGTCACTTATTCTTGTGAGATCGCTGTCTATGCAATGCATGCTGACTGATACGTCATGGAGTACATGTCAAGAAGCATGGGTGCCACAACATAATATTATATTGTGCATACATCCCATCCCCACACTACTGAAGCATGTCACACATCTTGATCACCTAATACCATGACACATTTCACAGGTTAATAATGGTTGTAGTGGTTTAAACTAGGGGTGGGCGGAATTTGCGTAGTGGCGCTACGCAAAGCTCCGCGAAACGGTAAAAAATCTCCGCGAGCACGCAAAAGTTCCGCGAACACGCGGAATTGCTTGTCCCGCCCGTTCGCGATGCTTTTTTCCTGTTCGCGAACGCTGTTTGCGTGCTCGGGGAGAAATATCTCGCGAACACGCATTTTGAAAGAGCGAACAAGCATAAAACTCCGCGAAGCCGCGGATCGCGAAATTTTTGGCAATTCCGCGTTCTCCACGGAACGCGAAATTACCCAAATTCCGCAAATTCCGCGAGCGGAACGGAATTTACCGCCCAGGCCTAGTTTAAACGTTGATTTTACATCAAGGAGAAGCTATGTACAAATATGTGTGACTACAAGTACATTAAATTAAATTGAAGGGGTGACCTCCATGATGTGTGGCCTCCAAAGCTAATTGTCTCAGCCTAAGGGATTCCATGATTCACTTTAAAGCCCTTACATTGTTATCTCGGGTTTATTTACATGTAAAATCCCCAGTCATCACTAATTTGATTTATTGTAAGCATCTCTCTCTGCACTGTGTGGTAATTTCAGCAGTGAACCCTCTTCTTACATTGTGGAGCCGATAGGTAAGCAGGAAGGAAATCATTTGAGCTGGACAAAGCTAGTCCTGATTGGCGAGAGTTTGACCTCTATGGACCTGTTCCTCCTGCATGGCACTGCAGGGCAACCCTTCCTTAGAGATAATAGCCATGTGGAAATGTACCTTTTAGGGGTACACTGGTGCAGGGTCACCCTCTTGTCCACGGGTTCAAAGACCAACAAAATAGAGATCAGCACTGGAGTTGGAATAAATAACAAGTTTATTAATCACTCATGAGCGGGACCACGTCCATACAACACTCTCAAGTGTTGCAGGAGGTAGTACACTGAATTCACAAACTGTGTCCCTTTCTACCGGTTTTCTGCACGGTAAGCATGTGAACAGAAATAGGAAGAACAAGTTTTAGAAATAGTTATCCGCAAACAAGGGCAGGTGAATAACCACTTGGTCAGCAAAGTGGGAGGGGGAGCAGAAATGCTTATGGCAGCAGTAAATGATTGACAGTTAACATCTATGAACAGGTGCACTGGCAGCTACAAACCCTCAGCACGTACATTGCTTTAGCTGAGTCAGGAAGTCAACAAAAATAGATAACAAAAGCAGCGTGAAAAGATGAGAGCAGAGGACGGGAGAATTATGAAGGAAACTAAATGGCCATCACAGCAAAAATGGCTGTTGCTTATGCTAAGTAAAATATTACACATTTCCACAGACGACCCTTTTAGCATAAGCTAAGACATTTTCTCAGAATTAAAAGGGGTACGATAAACATCATGTATATCAATTAACATTATATTGCTGACTTCTCGGTCTATTGCTAAACGGGCATTTACATTTTGGACATTCGTTTTAGATGGTAGACAAGTAGTACAAGTGGAAATACAGAGGGAACAAAGCATTGGCCCGCATTGGATACATAAACAACAAGAAAAGAGAACTGCAATAATTATGAACAAGGCCGATAATATTTTTAAACCCCATACAGAAAATATGCTCCAGAACCATCCAGCCCAAGTCCATATTCCTGAGTCTTGATGCATCTCAGTAGCTATTTTGTGTAGTTTGGAGATGACCGCATATATAGAAAGTGAATTGTCCAGTGTGAAGACACAACAGCTGGATCCAATAATACAGCATGCTCCACCTTGATCAGCCAGAATAACATCTGGAACAAGTCTATTCTGCAAAGCAACCATGCGGATCGATGCTTGTTCTTCTGTCAAGTTCCCTAAGGCCGCAGTTGTCTGATTGATCACTGCTTCCATTGTACGGGTGACGCGACAGACCACCTTACTGTTTTGTACTGGGCCAACAAAGAAGAAGAATCCTGTTAAAGTCTATATTGTTCCCAAGTGGTCTCTGTCTGGTCGACTACAGAGACATCGATTGCACGTTTTCCCCTACTACCAGCATGGTGATCGAACAATTGCAAATCTTGATGGTAGGTTGGGGGAGCTAAAAACACAGGTGGTAGAAGGAAGACTATGTAACAGGTACTAGACCAGAATGGATGTAGGAAGTAGTATGCCTTAGTTCCACAAACAAAATAAGTGTGACGTGATGCAAGGAAGCTTCTTCGGCCTCTCGTAGACATCTGCAACACTGTAGAACAGTTACTGTGGCCCACTGGCACATCGCCTGTACGTTGTACACAAAGGGGGCCAGTGGTCATGGCAACAGAGATAACAAGGGGTTCCTTTCCTTTAGCCGACCTAGAATTTGGATACACATAGTTTGTTGCTGCACTTCCCTTACTATATTCTTCCATTTCTAAAGCAGTCCCTTTTGCTTGTGGGTCCCCCTCTTCGTTGGGGTAACAGACTTTGTTCATTAGAGGCATATAGAAGTTTGAACCAAGCTGGGCATGAGCCATTGTGAGAGAATATAAACAACAATGGGCAACCCAATAGACCCTTGACGGCTTGGGCAATATAGTATAGTTGAGTAAGTGTGCCTACAAGGGATTTATTTAATATACGCTTTTGTAAGTAAATTTATTATTCCAAGTTCGAGGCAAGTTTTAAAATGTATTGCTTGCAAAATGAATTCTTCAAAAATATTATAATCTCAATAATTGATGCATGAATTAAACAAAAAAACAAAAAAACTGAAAACAAATTAATCATTCACTTTGAAATATAAAGATATATCAAAAACACGGGTGTATAGGTACAAATAATAGAGTTTATCTCATATCAAAATAATATACTAGGGTACAAAATCATCTTATATACAATGCAGCCGGAAGTTCTAGTTATATATACATTTCAAATATTTCTCAGTATCAATTGTGGACACCTTATTCAGAAAATATATACAAGACAGGCAGACTGATTAGTTTATACAAATCAAAAGTGGCCTGAGTTATCGTTTGTACAGAAAATAGGTGTCGTGGTCGACGTTTCGGTCTATCACGCTGTCGTCCGCTAGACCATCTTCAGGACTGAGTAAATTAAAAGTAGGTTGACCCTCTGAGATTAAGGCCAAAGTTAATCTTTAATTGAAATTTACACAAAGTTAGTCAGCGAATTATATCCGATGTTTGTTTCGTGCCAACAAAAATTCAATGGCACAGAAGTACTTGACTGAGTCAAGCGGCAAAGACTATGCAATTGTAGTAGTATCTGTCTGAAGTAGATTTCTTCCTCATATGTGGCAACGACTGCTCGCATGAAGGATCGGCCACTGAATTTTTGTTGGCACGAAACAAACATCGGATATAATTCGCTGACTAACTTTGTGTAAATTTCAATTAAAGATTAACTTTGGCCTTAATCTCAGAGGGTCAACCTACTTTTAATTTACTCAGTCCTGAAGATGGTCTAGCGGACGACAGCGTGATAGACCGAAACGTCGACCACAACACCTATTTTCTGTACAAACGATAACTCAGGCCACTTTTGATTTGTATAAACTAATCAGTCTGCCTGTCTTGTATATATTTTCTGAATAAGGTGTCCACAATTGCAACTGAGAAATATTTGAAATGTATATATAACTAGAACTTCCGGCTGCATTGTATATAAGATGATTTTGTACCCTTGTATATTATTTTGATATGAGATAAACTCTATTATTTGAACCTATACACCCGTGTTTTTGATATATCTTTATATTTCAAAGTGAATGATTAATTTGTTTTCAGTTTTTTTGTTTTTTTGTTTAATTCATGCATCAATTATTGAGATTATAATATTTTTGAAGAATTCATTTTGCAAGCAATACATTTTAAAACTTGCCTCGAACTTGGAATAATAAATTTACTTACAAAAGCGTATATTAAATAAATCCCTTGTAGGCACACTTACTCAAGTATACTATTGTGAGAGAATGGCAGCGGTGACAACGGGATTCCTTTTATGTTCTGATGAGGAGGAATCTTGCCAAAAACCCAACAGTTAGTAGCATTGCTTAGCTGGTGTGTCTGATGCAACATTTGAAGAAATTATTTGTTTCTCAGATTTTGCCGGTATCCCTGTTCATGTTTGCGGCCAATCAAAATGATGGTGCTCTTTTGCAACAAGTGATGTAACAGTAATGTTAGGTAAGGAGGCTCCAGGCATTACTTCCTCCACTACCCACATTACAGTAGCGATGATGGCAGCAGTCAAAGTCAGACCCAGGATGCAGATTGTACAGCCGTTGCACGTTGTTGCAGCGATCTCCTTCTTCTTAGGCGAGCTCATTTTCATCAGCAAACAACAAAATAGATGATGCCCTAAGATCCTGGGCAGGTGCTGGTTTCTTCACTAACGTTGAGACGAGTAGTCACTAAAAGGCTACCCCCCTTTGTAGTCAGTCTTTAACCACCCAGGACAGTGGCTCAAACAGTCTCTTTCTGTGATGAAGTGTCTTTCTTCCTGGAGCGAAGTAGGTATCTAGATGCACCAGGGATCGTGTGGTCCGGGAAGACTTCCTCAGGTCCTTCAGGTGACGCAGCTCGTCCTCTCTCGGTGACCAAAATGTCACGATGATCTGTCAGCACAGCAGGGCTCACGAAGGAAGAGCTTCCCGCACCTGCTGGTAAATGGAAGACAAGCTGTCAGTTAACAGGGACAAATAGTCACTCATCAACATGTCTGGGGTACCTAATACTGGTGCAGAACAAAGGGCTTGGCGTAACTGTTGGAAGGCTCTCTGGCACTTAGCAGTCCAACGGAGGGGCATCGGAGTGTCTTTAGTCAAAAGGGCCAACAAAGGTTTAATAATGTGCAAAAAACTGCCTACAAAAAGAAGTGAGGCCAATCAGTGCACACACATCCTTCTGAGTGCGGGGTACATGAGTGTCTAAAATGGTCTGAATGCGGTCTGGTGTGAGTGCACGTCCCTCCTTAGACAGGAGGTGACCTAAATAGGTAACCTGCTGTCTACAATATTGCAATTTCTTTCGCGAGACTTTGTGATGATGGGAGGCAAGAAATGATAACAATAACAGTGTTCCTTCTTCACACTAGGTAAGGACGCCAGAGCGGCATCCTCATTGACAAGACAGGATCTCTCAACCATTGAATAATTGTTATTTAAAATAACACGCACACCTTCCAGAGAACAATGTTTTGTAGCACGAAAATATTTAAGCATATCAATACCCACAATGTTGTCCGGCGTGTTAGGGGAAAGCAAAAATGGACATCCTGCAGTGAATTTGTCAAGTCCGAATTCAAGTAGCTGTGAAAGCGGGCTAGGTGTAGGTGTCCCATCGAATCCTATCGATGTTATCATTGTGCCGGACAGGGGAGCCCTAGGAACCAATTTTTTAGACAGAGCACTACAGGTAGCTCCTGTATCAACCAGAAACCGATCAGTAGATCCCAAGACGTTTGCGTCAACATAAGGACCCATTTGATCTACTGGCACCTCAACCGGTTCCTTACCCCATCCTAGGCATCCCTATGCATAATCAGAATCTGCAAGGGCATCAGCAGAATAATCAGACATTTGGTATTGATTTCGTCTATCAAAAGTATTAGAATAATTTGGCCCTTGTTCAACTGCCTCAAACCTAGGACGAGCTCCTGTACCTCCCCTGTTTCCTGAATTCCCTGGGCGTCCTCTCACACTACCCCTTCCCCGTTGGTACTGCTGACCTCGCAAAAGAGGGCACTCAGAACGCCAATGCCCAGTCACTTTACAATAGGCACACTGATCAGAGGACAAATTTGCTCAAGGGAGAGGGGGCACCCCAGGTGTATACATTGCACGACCGCCTCTTCCACCTCCCCTAAATGGTGGACCATATACTTGAGCCAACATAACTTTCGTTTTTAATTCTTTAACCTTCTTATTCTCCCTGCCTGTCGCTTCCTGTTCCTGTCGTTCATAATATTGGGCCATAGTCAAAAGGGAAACTGGGGAAGATGTGGTCCAAGAACTCTCGCTGGCCTTTAAGCGACTAGCTATTTCTGGTAACATATTAGCGACAAATTTGTCAACAAACAAATGCTTACCTGTATCATCGGCCAATGACTGACCACTAAAATCATGGAATGTCTCTTCAAATCTTGAAAAGAAATCAGAAACCAACTCATCCTTTTTCTGTTTACAGGACGCTAACATAGTCCAATCTATTTTCTTAGGGGATATGAGAGTCTTTAACTTAGTCACAATAGCTTTAGGAAGATCTAATATCTCCTTCTGAGGTTTCTGCACAGGCTCCCTTTCCGCATCTATTTGTTCTAAATGTTCCCAGGTATCACCATAGGCTACATTATCATCTATTTTACGTATCGCTCTCCACATATCAGGAGGCAAAATAGGCCCAAAGAACATATCAATATCTGGCAAGGTCATAGTGCAGGAACTAATGGCTCCTTCCACCTCCTCATAGAAGGCGGCGGGATTTTTCCGGGGGTCGGGCAAAGCAGCTTTAAGAGCCATCACGTCAGCTCTACTCCAAGGAGTGTAAACCCAATTATATATAAAATATCCCTTTGCATCATCCGAAGTTTTATCATCATTTGTTCCCGCACCCTTAGGAGGAACATAGAGGGGTGCAGCTTCACGCATAGGTTTTATAGCAACTGTACTACTAACAGGTGCAACCTCATCCACCGGAGCATCTACTTTCTGTGCTGGGGATTGAACTGTTCCTACACCTTTCTGTTTTCTAGCTAATTCTTGCTCCTTTAGTAAACGCAATGTTGCGTCTCGTATTTTAACCACTCGTCTAATCATATCAGATAAGGCCGAAAAAGGGAAAGACCCCTCTGTTAATCGTTTATAATCAGTATTTATATCAGCTGGCTCTAGTTCCTGAGAAATTTGTCTATAATCAAATATTACCTCCCAAGCAAATTTTTCTACAAAATAAAAATTGCTCCATATTTTTCCACTGTTGAACCATAGTTACAATGAGCGATGCAGCGTGAGGCCGACGAGCCTCCTCTCTAGCAGCGGTGTTTAATTTATCTTTTTCTGCTTTAGTCAAAGTAGAGCGAGTCTGTCGCCCATCTTGTTTATCTTGTTCTTTGTCATCTGAAGACAAATGCTCGTCGTCAGAAGCCTCATCAGGGGCACTTGGAGTGAGAAATTTATACGGGGGTGGGGGGCGTTCTAATAGGATGCAGTCATCCTGAGGTTTATTAAGTATGGGATAAATAGGGCGCCTAATAGGGTACTGGCCATTTACCTCTAATCGACGTTCCCTATCTTCTTTTTCTATTTTTTCCTTCTTTTCTTTAATTCTAGCGCTTTTTGATATATCGTTTTTCGTTCTTTTTCTGCTATAGCTTCTGCTCTCTTCGCTCTCTTTTGTACTTCTTTCTCCCACATACGCACACAAGCAAACATATCCTGTCTACTTTTTCTTTTAAATAAACACTGCTCTACATATTGAACCTTTTTAAAATGGAATGACCCATTCACTGGCCATTGCAGATCGGAATCTTTCTTTGTGTATTTGTTCCATAGTGGACCGTACATTATGGAAGAAATACCATATTTGACATACATGTCTCTATTAAGTGTCCCCTCTAGGGGAGCCGGCTGACTTTTTTCTAAGCTTACTTTGGTACCACCAGAGCAGCAACACCACCTACGGAGTGTGCTGAGAACAGGCATGCTTTACCAATATGTGTAAAATATTACTACTCCAAACAAATATTTAAAAAGGAGAAAAATCTCCACATTACCTGCCTTCAAACTTTGCAAAGATTGAATAACAAATTCAAACAAAAAGCCCAGGCTTAACAAATCAAGAGTGCCGCTTCAGCGACCTTACCAAACAGAAGTCTCCAACTCCCACCTGCCGATCTCTTGGCCGACCTAATGGTCACTTCAAAATTGCGCCAAAGAAAACCCCAGTTGAGACCGGCCAACACCTGGAGGGTCAAATCGGGAAAACCGGAAAAGTCACGTTGGCCTGCAAAGACAAAGGTCTCCTCGTGCAGTGCGCTTCCTCAGTAAGATTTCGATCCTCCGTCAAGACCACTCCTTCGGACGGCCGAGTCTCCAATGGGGCCCCACGAGTCAGGCGCCAATTGTGGAAATGTACCTTTTAGGGGTACACTGGTGCAGGGTCACCCTCTTGTCCACGGGTTCAAAGACCAACAAAATAGAGATCAGCACTGGAGTTGGAATAAATAACAAGTTTATTAATCACTCATGAGCGGGACCACATCCATACAACACTCTCAAGTGTTGCAGGAGGTAGTACACTGAATTCACAAACTGTGTCCCTTTTATACCGGTTTTCTGTACTGTAAGCATGTGAACGGAAATAGGAAGAACAAGTTTTAGAAATAGTTATCAGCAAACAAGGGCAGATGAATAACCACTTGGTCAGCAAAGTGGGAGGGGGAGCAGAAATGCTTATGGCAGCAGTAAATGATTGACAGTTAACATCTATGACCAGGTGCACTGGCAGCTACAAACCCTCAGCACGTACATTGCTTTAGCTGAGTCAGGAAGTCAACAAAAATAGATAACACAAGCAGAGTGAAAAGACGAGAGCAGAGGATGGGAGAATTATGAAGGAAACAAAATGGCCATCACAGCAAAAATGGCTGTTGCTTATGCTAAGTAAAATATTACACATTTCCACAGCCACACCACTTTTTTTTGCCTATTCAATGTTGGGTGATGATCCTATATTCTTGAGTTATGTCAGTTATGTCATTGGGAAGGTCAGGGAGGGAAGCATGTTAAAGCCAAGTCTCTGTGAGCACTAAAAAAACCCATAGGGCGGAGACCCAATGATATTTAGGGAGTGATTGGTAGTTATGGAGGGTACAGGTAAGTACCGACCCAGCCTTTACTGGAATGATTCAAGAACTGACTCTAACATCATACAGGATCTTCTTTTGTGCCTAAATTTGAATATAAATCTTGTCTCCACTCTACTTTATTGCATCTAGAGTGTTCAAGTTTGCAGGTCTTGGAGCTGCTTAACAGTGCAACCTGTATTCACAACGTCAGATGAAGAGCTGTTAGAGGTTCCTGCGGGATACATGGATGAGCACAGATATGTTTGCCTTTGACGTGCCTTTAGTGTTCCGCTGGTCTGCTCGTTGAGCAGCATCACTGCCCCAGTTCTTAAATACTGGTCTGCTTGCAAACATATGCTTAATTATGTTAGCTGCTAGCCTGCTCCCTCTCCTTGCTCCACGAATATTTTCCCCATTATGGCTCTCAAAAGGAGATACATCAGAAAGCAGAGGAGAAACTGAGAAAGGTAAATAGACTGGGATGGCACAGAAGGAAACAGTGGCTGGACCAGCAGCAAATGCAGTCCCACAGGTCTACAGCACCAAGTGGTCAAAAACACAAAAAAGCAGCAGTCACAATAGAATAGCAGGAAAATGACTCACGTTCCTGAAATGAAAACAAGGTCACAATTCAACTGAAAAATAGATTATTTTGCAAAAGCAAGTAATAGAGCAACAATAAACAATAAAGTCACAACTCCACTAGCAATTATAACATAGACACACAGGCTAAGTTCTTAAATACTTGTCTGTTGGCCCTCCTCTTTGGGAGCCCAAATTAAGAACAATCACTCAATAGCTTGTCAAACCACCACTTAATATATTTTTTAGAACCCTTTGTGAGATGTGAAGTACAACCATCCAAAATACCTATCCCCCACATGTCGATGGGGCCTACCAAAGTTAGAAACACTTATGGAAAGACTGAAGTCAAACCATGACACAGTGAACAGTCTTTCTGATCTGAATCTGGTTAGCTGAAGAGCTCTTAGCCCAATTGAATGAGACACTAGAGGACTTAATGCCTGCAAAAATGTTCTAACATTGTACCTAGATCTCAAATCCTGTGGTTCTCAGTGACCTTCATAAGAAAACAAGCTTTTCACTAGAAAGGTAAAGTGCCTTTGGAGAAACTTTTTTCCAGCTTGGAAAGGGTCACATACATTTCTCAACAAATAAAGTGTAAGTCAGCCTATAGGCATACAAAAGCTGATCTTCTCCTTAATAACATTGCAAAAGCATGAAATCCATCTCAGCAAACATTTGGTATCATCTTTTCTTTATTAAGCCCAATTGCCTCTCCAGCTCTAGACTAAAATTGCAAGAATTTCATTGAATCCTTCCCTCTTACCGTTTCCCAAAAGTTAAAGCCATTCTATTTATAACACCTTTAAAACCCTTCAATTGTGCTATGACAATAGAGACAGAATCTGAGGCACCCCTGATCCGGCGCTTAACTGAGTGCTTTCCCCATTCCATGAAATGAAACTCTAGAGCTCCTTGAGAAAGCTAAGTTTGGATCCTTCTCAACCCTTGCCCAGTGACTGCCTAACTCCAACTGGCATTCTGTCTGGGTAGGCCAATTACTAATCTGTTCAATTTTAGAAATGAAATGAAATGAAATGAAATTTGTACTTGTAAAGCGCACTTATACCCCCAAAGGGGTGTCCTGGTGCTGTACGCATACCGCTGTGGAACCCTTCCTGGCTTTTCCCTGTGAAATGTCCACTCCTGGACACCCCCAAGGTGAAGCCAGGCATCCCAGCGCTGTTGGGGCCGTTGTGGAGATTAAGCAAGCTATTGCCCAGAGTTGCAGAGTGGGACCCATGATTAGAATAGGCACCAAGGCGAGAATTATCAGGTCCGAGGAAATTGAGCCCAAGACCCGCCGAGGCAGGAATTGAACCCTGGTCCCGGGCCAGATCTCTGCATCAGGGTCTGCCGCTCTAACCATTGAGCCACACTTCTCCACTAGAGTATGCTCAGACAGTGTACCCAATGGTTTGAAAACTGGGGTGGTCACTCCAATCTCGAAAAAGGAGAATTTTGATTCTGAAGATCCAGCTACCTACTGCCTGATTACATTAATCCAAATCCTGAACTAAGTTCTGGAAAAATCAGTGGCTTCTCAGTTTTCCACTTTCTGGGCGAGACAAGTGCGGTAAGGACTTAACAGAAATGTCTGTTGATTCTCCTTCTTGATTACCTTAGGAAAGGGTGACTCTTCCCATTAGCCCCAGTGCCACCCTGCACTTAATGATACACATGAAAAATGCAAAATGTCTAATTAATAGGACCCCAGTGAGGACGAAAAATAACAGAAAGTATACATAAATCTCATTGGCAATCGTGTAGGTCTTGATTGAAGATGAAGATTAATACAAAAGTATATAATGTAATAACAAGGTACCAAACCCCCTCCATAAGTAACTCCAGTTGAAGCTCCAACTTCTAGGGGCAATCATCTGGGTCAAAAATAGAAGCAAATGTGCCCAAGAAAGTGACCAAAAATAAGAAAACAAATGAGTTGTGATGAACTTGTAAATGCCTGCCTACATACGATTCAAACTGGAAGTGACATCACAGGAAAAGACTCTACCTCAGCTCAGATTGGGAACTTGAGATAGAATTCTCTGGACAGATCAACATCTTGGAAAACCCAGTTTATAAGTCTTGTCCATGCCACTTTCCTGAAAATCCTGCCATCGGTTTGGAAAACAAAAGGAGAAGCCCAAGTGTGATATTCTTTACCCTGTGACAAACTCTGTAGTCCCACCACACTCTTCTCGGCTAATGCTCTGCTTAGTTTACGGAACATCTCTTCGAGTGACTATGAGCGTGGACCCACCAGTGCAGTCTATACAGCAAGGAAGCTTAGCCATATGCCAGGATCGGCTTTGAGCAACATACTGTTTGACAGCATGGGAGGAGCACACAGCCTACTGAATATTTGTATTCTCACATAAGATCCCAGCACAGAAGTAACAAATGGCCTCAAACTTTGGCAACTAGCTTTTTGCCTGGGCCATGAGACCTAAGATACACTATAACTCAGCTTGGAGAAGATCCATTTGTCCCTGGATGAGGGAACACTGAGACAGTGATCTTCTTGGATCTTTCTACCGCAGTTGATATGATGGTCCATGCAATCTTGATCAGTCATCTGTTTGAAATTGGAATCCAGTAGAACATTCTGTCCTGGTTCAAATCTTTTCTGACAAACCATTCACAGCTTTTGCCCCAATGCCCTTTCAGATTGGAAAATGTCTCCATCTTTTCATTTAATCCAGGGCTCATCTCCATCCCTGATGTTTTCTGACTTATGTGCACCCCTTGTCACACCATATTAGTTCCATCGATTCAAGGTGCTGTCCAGTGCAGACAACACCTAGATAATCATCACACTCATCGAGCTACTAAATATGCTTTAGTGTGAAAAACTGTCTCGCAGTAGTACAAAACTGGATGAATTTTCTAAAGCTCAATGCAGGGAAAGCCGACATTTTAAGGTCACATTCATGATTGCTGGGATGGAAACTTATGGCCAAAAGGATTGATCCTTGCCTACTGCCCCCCAAAAGCCAAAGAAGTAGGTGTGTAATTTATCAGGACTCTTCTTTGTAATTACAGATCAATTCAATAGTCTCCTATTTCTTTGCACTACAATAACTAAAGTAAAATTAACCAGTCATAAAGGCTGATAAGCTCTTTACCATTAGATCTGCCATTATCCACTTCTGATCAGGCTATTGAAACATCTTATACTAAGGACTGCCTAGCCCTCTCTTGGTGAAATAGAACACACCCAGGGATTAAAGCACAGATTACATGTAATTTGTTCAGGTTTGATTTGGCCTCAGAGGCTTGTAAAGGGCTACATGGCGAACCATTAGGCAAAGTGGCCATTTCAAGTCCCACTTTTTCACCCATAAAGAAGTCTATGGACCAGAAAGGTTGGTACTGAAATCTATCCTACTGCCAATGCTTACTCACCCAATCCTTAAAACCTGAGCACCAGTCTCTGTGCAATGTGCCTCGAGTAAAGAGAGCGCGCTTAGGTCTCCACTCTTTGTGCCTCCAGGTCTCCAAGCTATGGAATAACCTCCCTGTGAAGATAAGGAAACTCAACAACCACCAAGGACACGGAAAAATGTATATTCTGCTTATTGTGCTTTTGTCACACTCAATGGGAGTTAGTGAGCTCTAGACATAAAATTATATATTTAAAACCTGATTGTGTGGAGGGTTATATGCAATACGGTGTAGCAACGATATTTAGCAAACAGGGTGTGCACATTATCAAGAGAATCATGATATTACCCATTTATTTGAGAATATCACCCTCGCTTTTGGCTATTGAACACTGCGGTAAGGCTGCTGGAAGGACCTGTTTCTTCAGCTCCAAGACTGTTTGCATGGTGGGGGACCTTTTGGGGGCAGGGAGAGAGAGAGAGATCCAGATGCGTCAGGCACAAGTCTAGAATGACAATATGACTAGGGTCTACAACCAGGGCCTGCAGCCTATTGGCTGCCAGACTTTGGAAGAGCTATAGGACTTTGCAGTGCCATCTTTCTGAGATAGTTCTTTTACAACTTCGTTATTGCCTGTCGCATTCTGAGTTAGTTCTGCATACTGGTGTCCATGCAGGATTATTAGGGGTCAATGAAGATGTCAGCCTGCTCCATGGTCTGATGCCCACAACTCATTGATTCCTGCTGGTTACTGAAGTCCTCTCAGGGGATGGAACTGACTCAATAGCAGCCGCTACACATGCATGAACAGCACTCCATGATTGCCACAGAGAGGCGAGGTTGAAGTGCTCCATATAGCTGACACAACTTTAGGAAAAGTGATGTCATTAATGGGTATTGCTAGGAATCTGTGTTATTGTTAGCCAGGTGAATACCCAACAAGGCGGTATGACACACATATTATTGTTGGTCATAGGCACAATAATGGTGAGAATGGAGCAACATGAGTGATAAGGATTGATGGTAGAGTGGGGTATGGGTTTGGACATAAATGTGGACAGCATCCAGACCCTGGTAAAACATGTGTCAGTAGTACCTGTTGCAGTTGCACCACTGCAGTACCAACACCAATGGTTCTGATAGTTGAAGACAGGGAATGTTGATGGGCTGGATATGAAGATGTAAACATAAAGGCATATGCCCCATTCATGTAACTTACAGCTGTGAAAGGACTGCACACTAAATGTACCACACAGAAATACATTCAAAGAGTAAATATTTGATGTGATATGTAAGCACAAGCTGACCGGATGAGTGGGAGTGGTGGTAGGATTAAGAGGGATGCTCTGCCAAACAGAGAGTATTTTTGGGGGCTTAGGGGATATTTCAAATTTGCATGCTGCACTGAAGAGTGTTGTTGTGGCAGGTCTTCACATCTGACATACCAGTGGCCAGAATAGCTTACGTTTTCAACTACAGAAGTGCTGTGTTTCTACAGTTTTAGACTGTGGACACTTTGGGTGAACTGTACATTTCATATTGAGTTAGTTCCCTGAAATGGAAGCATGGCAGAACCTCTGACACTATGATGGACTTCAAATCGAGGAAACATCTTTCTGACATACATTTTTATATTTCCACACACTCTGTGATGGGGGCAATAGAGTGTCCCACTCTATGTGAAAAATTAGCAGGTGTTCTTCAAAATGTCAAACTTTTGACATGAGTACAAATTTTACCAAGGTAAATGGCATCAGAGTGGATGTACTCCATGAGGAGGCCACTTTGATGTAATTTCACCTTAACATCTAATGTAAGAAATTGGGTTATTAGTTGAAAGAGCTAAGGACCCCACTCAAATCATAAGCACAATCCTTGTCAGGGTGAATCAGAAAAAACACTAAATAAACATATGCTTAACCCTCTGGTAGCTTGGCACAAAAGCAGTCAACCTTAACGTAGAGGCAATGTGTTAAGTATTTATGCAGCACGCAAACAGAAATAAAGTGAAAACATAACCCAAGAAAAATCCCAAACCAACTATGAAAAAATGTTAATAAACAAAATGACAGCAAAACACTAAAAATCCCAAAGTAGAACCGATGTCATGTAATTTATAAAGATTTACGTAAAAATAGTGTCAGGAAATACAAAGCACTAATCGCGGTTACCTGGTCGCGCAGGACTGGGTCAACGTCAGAAGTTCAGGCTGACCGTGATGGAGCGCGGGATAGTTACAGAGACCAGGTTTGTCCCAGTGGAAAGTTTACATTCTACTTAGTCAAGTTCAACACAAGGAGCCTCAGCCGGAGGTGAGGGCCACAAGGAGGATGTTGTTGACGTGAAGATAAGGTCGTCGTAGGAGCCTCACATTGATGGGCAACGCAGGCGGTCATTGCTGATGCGAAAAGCAGGTCACCGTCAGACCTACGTGTTAGTGGGAGACACGGGCTGTCCTTGCTCATGTGAAGAGCAGGTCACGGTCGCAGAAAACTGAGATGGTTCTTTTCCAATGCGAAGAGCAAAGACCCTCTGGATTTTCGCCTGGAGTCCAGTACTTGCAATTTGCAAGTTGGAGGAGTACAATCTGATTGTACACTCTGACACCAGCCAAGGGTCCAGAACCAGAGAAGGCACCTGTTGGTTTTCAGTACTCACACCAGCAGAGTCCAGCAGCAGTGTCCAGGCAGGTCCAGTTGGTGCTGGTTGTCAGTTGCAGGGAAGGCCTCTGTAAGCTTGTTGCATCCCTGTAGCTCAGACATGAACTGACCTGTGAAGTCACTTTTGGGATCCTGGATTCAAGACAAGCAGGTATAGCCTTTATTTTCTTTCATCAGCAGGGCAGTTCCTTGTCTGAATCTTCTCAGGTCCACAAGTGTTTTGCTGAGAGATTATGAGGGTGCCACTTTTATACCCACTGCCAGTATGTGTGTGGGGGATACACCATCTGTCTAACCTTCCCCTTTCCTGGGTTTGGTTCCAATCTGTCTATGGGGAAAAGGGCTGGCAGGCCCAGGTTTGAGCTGCATTTGCCAGTGACAGGGCAGGCAGCAGCAGATGTCAGGAAGGAGGTGGGCATAGCCATCAGGCTAACCTTTGAATTTCAGGAAGGGCTGAATATAACCCCTTCCTCTCCCCCGCCCCCTAGGCCACCCTGCTCAGGAGAGGAACACCCTTCTCCACACCCAAGTTCCATATTTTCCATTGTGTGGCAGTAAGACACATAACACCACAGGAGAGCCAATAGCAATCATGTTACCCTAGACACTGACGGAAAAACACATTTAATTTAGGCAAAAAATATAAACTTTCTAAAAGTGGCATTTCCAGAATGGTAATTTAAAATCTGACCGTACCATTAAAGGGGATTTAAAATTAGAATTGAAATAAGTATTTCTCTATCTGCTTCCAAACTGTAGTTATCACATATTAAGTGTAAAGAGGTAACCTAGTCTATGGGAGAGATAGCCTTGCTGCAGTGGGAAATAACTTTGGAAGTTTTTCACTGCAAGGACATGTAAAACGTATGTACACATGTCCTACTTTTTAAATACCATGCACCTAGCCCTACGTGCTTTTAGGGTCTCTCTTAGGGGTGACTTATAAGTACTAATAAGGAAGGTTTAGGCCTGGCAAAAGGTTTATTTTGCCAATTTGAAATGGCAGTTTAAAACAGCACCACAGGCTGCAGTGATAGGCCTGAGATGCGTTTTACTGTGCTACTTTTGTGGGTAGCACAATGAGTACTGCAGCCTACTTGCAGCATTTAATTTACAGGCCCTGGGTACACGTAATACCATTTACTAGGAAACTTGTAAGCAAATTAAATGTGGCAATTGCGCGTATAGCAATTTTACTTTGTTTGGAAAAGGGAGACCACAAGCAGTGCTCTACTTGCTCCATTTAGAGGTGTAACTACTAAGTACCAAAATACCATACTTAAATTTGATAAAAAAGGATTGTGGCCATAAGGGCGTGATTTCGTCCATGTAGAATTCAAAATGTGGTGTTGATTTTATAGATAATATCTTGCCAGTAAGACTATCACTACCAGCTGTCTGGTGGAGATTAAAATTCATATACCCCCAGAAGGATTTCTTTAAAAGAACCTTTAAAGCAGAATTAATGGTTAAGGGTTTAGTCCAAAATTCTCCCCAACCCAATTTAGAAAGCCATAATTGGATGTGAGCCAACCAAGAAGTGGCCGTGCCCCTATACAGCTGGATGAGATCAAGGAGGCTTTCACGATACAAGCACAATTTGGGAGTGGACCAGATTCTCACTCAGTAAGCCAATGGTCTTAAAATGGCTAAATCACTAATCTTGTTAAGAACTAGATCATAATACACAGGGACAAGTGGTGTATGTCGCGGCAGAAAGAGTAAGGATCTTATGAAGTGATTTTCTCTCACCGATAACTGATCAACTGAAGCAATTTCCCAAACCTCAGCCCCGTAAAGGGCAGCTGACTGGACTGCAACCCTATGTGTTTCTACTGCGGGAGAAACTGCCCTTTGTTCGGAAGCCCTATGCATTCTCCTAATTGTGATCTGTTTTGTGCCCAATAAGAGCCTTACTTTTCTCTATGTGGGAATGCCTTGAGAGGAAACTACTGATTCTTATGCCAAAATTATCGAAGGATTTGGCTTCCTCTAGTACTAGGCCCCCTAGATTCATTTTCCCCCTAAATGACCTGTGTGGCCTGATATGCGTGCACTTTGTCTTGGCAACGTTAATCCCAAGTCCTCTAAGGTTGCAAAAATCCTGGAATTTATTTAACAACTTCTGTATTCCTTGAGATAAGCAACGTGTCATCTGCAAACAATAGGCCGGGTATGGGGTTACCACCGAGTTTAGGGGCATCATGAGTACACTCCAGGAGATAGTCAAATACACCATTGATAAACAATGAAAAAGGGTGGGTGCAAGGTCGCATCCCTGCCCCATTCCACGTGTGACCTTTATCCTCTCCGTTAGTCCCTAATCTGGCCCCCACCGAACTTGAGCAAAATTGTCTTTGTGCAGCCTCATTGAGATCTCCAACAGGTGTGGTGGCGCCCCCATAAACCTGAGGCAGTCCCAAAGTTTGGATCCAAGGACCAGATCAAAGGCAGGTCTCAGGTCAATGAAGGCTATGTATAAATGATCCAGATGTATTTCCAAAGAATCATAGAAAATCTAAAAACCTGATCCATTGTTCCCACCCTAGACCTAAACCCAGACTGGAAGGGGGAAAGAATATTGTTGTCAGTGAACCAGCCCTGGAGTTTGTCGAGAACCTGATGACAAAACAGCTTTTGTAATATATCAATGAGGCTGATTGGCCTGTAATTACTGGGCTCTGATCTACCACCCTTTTTGTAAATCGGTATGCTCACAGCGCCACTCCGGCCATAATAGCATTTGAAAAGATATTGATGTAAGGGGCCCAAACATTGACCTCAGATTGATACAGATCAATGCAATCCAGTCCGGGGGCTTTCCCTGGCTTCAAGGAATGGATTGCTGCCCTGGTGTCTTCAAGTGAAAAAATATCGCCCTCCTGGTATGATAAGTCGCCATAGCCCCTAAGACTGGGATTGCTAGCATAGGTAGATTGTTGTTGCTGTGATAAAGGATGATTCGTTGTAGTGCCAATGATTCTTGAACCAGAATTAATATCACAAGTGGGCTGATCCTGATAAGGAATGGAGTAGAGGTTTGCAAAATGTTGTACCCAGACCTGTTGTGGTATATGGTGGATAGTTGGAATAGGAGCTTTTAGGCTACCATCGGCAATAATATGCCAGAAGGTTGAAACATCATTTCTTTGGGAAGCCTCCAACAGATCTAACCAGTTTTGTTCATCTCATTCCTTTTGGCTTACCTCTAATATCTTCTTATAAAGGGATCTAACTTCATGTATGCATTGGGGATTTAAGGTTTTAGTGGCTAGTATCAGACTAGTTTTTGCCCGCCTACAGTCCTTTGAGAACCATGGGGCTGTGCCAGCATTAGGTTGTTTGATGCCACCAGGACCTACCTCAACCTGGAATAGTCCCTTTAGGACACTAAAAATGTGGTTATGTATTTTGGAAATTGCTATTGCACGTAGATTAGAATCTGAGTACGGCGAAAGAGCTGAATCCAAAAAGTCATAGATTGTGCCATAGAGCCAAGGGCAAGAAATAACTTTCGACCACTTGAGGACCCTTTTGGAATTTCCAACAATAAGATCCCCCAGAAACCTTACCTCCAATGGGGCAGCTAACAGCCCTTCTTTGAGAGTTACAATTAATGGGTTGTGGTCACTCTCTACTCTGTCTACAACCCCAAAGTCTACCAGCCATGACTAAAGATAAAGGGAAAGGAGTATGTAATCAATTCTGCTTTTAGCAGCCCCTTGTGCAAAGTATAAGCCCTTCACGCAGCAGACACTGATCTGCCGTTGCATGCCTGACGCTATTAGAGTTAGTAAACAGGGTCAACTGGGTAGCAACTGCAGAGCAGGATTTTAATGGACGGGCATTTAGTTCCAGAATAGCCATAGACACACAATAACATTACATAACATGTGTATTTGTAAAGTGAACGTTCACCCATAGGTATATTGGCGCTGAATAACAGATGTTTCTTGTTACCCAACTCAATGGTACTCATTGACACACCTTCCGGTTCAGTCACCCAAGATATATAATCCAGTGGCTCATAGATTGTATTGAAGTCACCCCTGATAAGAACTTTTAGCTGATTAGATTGTGACATTAGATGGTGGTCGACGGTGCTTATGGTCACAGAGGCACAAGTTAGGCAAACTGCGGATTTAGATGTTATAACTGTTAATAGTACAACTGTTGCTGGCCCTTATAGTTAGTACAAGTATGTCAGGTAACTAAATTATCAATTACTTAATGCCCCAACCAAGAGATACTTTTATCCATATCAAGAGACCCCTGGCAGATGACCAGATGAAGAGGGGAGATTGTCCACAGCATATGTTGTGAACCCTGATCCATACTGGGGTTCTAAAGCTAATGTCACTCGGAACAAGCATACATGAAAGGTGTCAATGTAGTCTCCCCATAATGGATTAACCAACTAACTACGTATGCCTGCCATATTCCATGAAATCACCTGCAGCTGCCCGTCATGATTACAACATTCCTGAGGAATGGCTTTAAAGGGAACACCTCCGCCCCGGGTACAGGCTGTCAGTTCTCCTGTGGATATAAATCCTCATCATCTACTGAAATAGTTTCAGGGGTGAAGGCCTTACTAATAGTGTCAGAAGGTAGTCAGTCAACCCCGGAGAGGGGCCTCTCTCCCCTATAATCCCTCCCTACTGTGCCAGTAGGTCATCGGCAGTCAGGACCATTAGAAAAAGCAAGCTGTAACCCTGTACCAGAAGTACAAATGACACAGGCTTCAATTGTCAGTAGCCCATCAATAATTTCCCTGGATGCTTCCTCGATCTCGATTGTGTCCTATAGCTGGAGGTCAGGTGATTTCCATCATACATTCAAGATGTCCAGCATAATAATCATCTTACATTTATAGTTACTTCTTAGCCAATGTAGGACTTTGTTAGATAAAGATTCCCTGCTCTCGTAACCACCTTTGTCCAACTTAGGGACCTTGATCAATTTGTAAGTGTAGTTACCCATACGGGGTTCAGCAATGGAAGATCTACTATCGGTAGGACCGCACAAATACCTATCCAACTGACCATTCCTTACATGCCCTCTATACGGTGCCCTAGTGAAACCTGATGTGATGGATACACTAGGAAACCCAACAGTATGGGATTCTTGGGCAAGATGGCGGCTGACATCTCAGCCGTGTGAGCAGCTCCACGTACTCCCTGAGTAACACCCCTTCACCATGAAAACGCTAACTTCGGAGGATATCTAACAGGAGCAATATAACGGGAGGAGCAAGAAAAAAAAAGCAATACCTGGTCCTTTTTCAAAAGGATGTTTTGGCGGCTGCAGTTTCGATATTCTTGTTTACCGGCCCCTTCACGTCTGGTTTTGACCAATCCTCTTTTCTGGGCCACCGGACAGTTTACCAGGTCGTGGATTACAAGCTCGATGGGGCCGAAAGTGCCAGGCAAAACTCCCAGGCTACGCGGCGGTTTTCCTGCGGCTACCGGCAGCCCGTCCAAAGCCGATGGGGGACCAGAGAAAAACCACGCCGGAACGGGGAAATCTGCTGGCAGACAAGGAATCAGCGGTACCACGGAGCGTGAAGGTGAGAAGGGAGGCGGAGGCGGAGGAGACCCTGCCACACGCCCGAAACGCACAGTGTCTTCATTTTTTCGCTCACAGCAGTCAAAACCAAAAAATACAGGAGAGGCTAAATCGGAGGAAATAATCCAGGGCAAGACTTTGAATCCAGCGGATGAGTCTAGGATTTCTAGTGTTTGCGATGATGTACTGAGTCCCGGGCTAATCATGGAGGCGGTACAGGTAAACAAGCAAAGTTTGACTGAAGGCGAGGATAGCGCTGAACCTGCCCTGGCGCTACAACATACCCCAGTAGTCGTGTCTGAGAGTGCTGAGGTTAATTTAATGCTGTTTAATCCCAATGTGGCAGAAGGGAGGGATGCAGACAAACAGCCACAGACCCAAATACAAGGCATTCTGGGAGATGTAGTTTGCCACAATGATTCTAAGGGAATTCTGTCAGATGCGGTAACAGTAACCCATAGAACAACGTCCAGGTCAAATCAATCGATAACCGCTGTACAAGATCAAGATCAGAGCAGCCTCGGCTTGGGTAAAGAAGGGGAAAGCGGGGAGAAATTCTTTTCTTTATCTGACCCATCCCTTTCCTCCGGAGAAGAGAGTCTGGAGGGGGGGTGGGCTGATGAGGATAGCGACCCGGGTACCCCTGGTCCGACTCTGGAAAAATACGGTATTGATGTTGATAACACCTTAAAAGCATCAAATACGGTCCGCAAAAATAAATGGAACCCCCAAGATCAAGGTAAACCCTTAGACCAAGGTAACTCATTGGCGTGGGATTACACCTACTCCCCGAAACTGGATGAAAAAAATGGGTCAACAAGAGCAGCTGGATATGATCAACTTCCAAATCAAGATCAACAAGGAGCAATCACCCTTGCTACCATTTATCAAACCATCCTAGCTCACAGAGAGGAGACACGGGCTGAAAGCGCAAGGATTCAGGGTGGTTATCGCAAAGTTCAAAATGCAATCCGCAGAGTGGCAAAAGCCTGTTCAGACTTTTCTGTTAGAGTTGGTGAAGCAGAAACCAGAATATCAACAGTGGAGGACGAACTTGCTGGGCAACGAACTCGGATTCAACTTTTGGAAGCTCAGAAGCAAGACACTACTTGGAAACTTATGGATTTAGAAAATCGAGCAAGAAGGAATAATCTCTGAATATTAGGAGTTCCGGAAGGCTTGGAAGGTTCTGATGTTCTTCGGTTTGTCCAGGAACTATTTAGCGAGGCATTTCCGGACCTTCAACAGTGGGACTGGAAGAAAGAGCTTCAAAGAACCCACCGCTTTCCGTTTAAACATTCTAAAAAGTACAGTCAAACAGAAAATGAACCTCGGGCAATTTTGATTTGCCTGAATAATTTTCTTTCCCGGGAGGCTCTTTATGATTTAGCAAGGCCCAATAGAAAACGGAAGGGTAAAGGCTGTGAATTCTTTGTCCGACCAGATTATTGTCAGGGGACTGTAGAAAAGAGGTGGCAGCTCCGGCAGTTAATTCCGGGCTTTCAAGCAAAAGGGGTGCAAGTATTTTTACTTAATCCGGCAAGCTTGAAAGTAATAGTCAATGGGACTGCAAAGTTTTTTAATTCTGAAATACAGGCAAAAGAATTTTTGAGCACCCTAAAGGGTGGTAATATTGATGGTTTGGGTTAGGGATGTTGCGTATATTGATTGCTGAAGCTTTCCCTTTTGGTTTTCTGTTTTTTTTTTTTTTTTTGCTTATAGGTCTTTGTTGAAGGGGTTAAGCTCAGGGAGAGGGAGAGGGAAGGAGCACGCTCGTCATCACTGAGGGCTATTCGCCCTTACGCTCATAAATCGGGGGTCAGGGTGGGTTTGAGGGATGGGTGGGTGGGTAAGGGAAGCGGGGGCAGAGGGGGGCGGTGTGGTTGGGAGGGGGAGGGGCGAAAGTTTTGTTTTGTTTTCATTGATTTTCTGGCTAGGTATGTAATCTATATTCGGAATATTGCTGAACAGTCCATATTTTGGTTTGCGGATCGGGTTTTCTCTTTTTTAGGTGAGGATGGCTAATATACGAATCTGTTCAATCAACATATGCGGGCTTAATGATAAAAGGAAAAGAGGAGTTTTAGCAAAACAATTACAACTTATGCATATAGATATAGTTTGTATTCAAGAGACCCATATTCAATGGAATAATCGTAGATGGCTGGGGGATGTTGGATATGAATTATTGGCTTGTACAAAACAGAGTATCAACATTAAAGGGGTGGCAATTTTGGCCAAACATGGTCTATGTACATATAAACGGGCTAAGACCGATAAGCAAGGCCGTTGGGTAATAGTTGAGATTTCAATAGCTAATCTTTTGTTTACACTGTGTTCCATTTATGGGGCTAATCTTGATGATCCAGATGTCCTTAATTTTCTGAGTGTGGAATTAGCACTCTGGCCAACCCCCTTAATATTTTGCGGAGATTTTAACATACATTTAGATAGCCATTTTGATTTATGGGACTCAACCTCGCATGTCTACCAAGGAAAGAAGCCTAGGATTTTCCGAGCTTTGCAAGGGTTAGCTACCGAACTTGGGTTGGCTGATTGCTGGCATAAATCAAATTCAAGTGATCCTGGCTACACTTACTATTCTATCCCCCACAACAAATATGTTCGGCTAGACTATTTTTTTCTGTCTAATCAAATAGTTCATACTTGTAGAATTGAGATGTTTCCCAGAATAATATCCGATCATAATCCCTTAATTATTGAACTTCCAACACAGGGTATTAAAAAGATCATTAAGCCCTGGACTTTTGAAAGAAAGCTTTTGCTCGATCCCACATATCGGGAGCATATGGCAAATTGGATAGTGGAGTTCTTTTCTATTAATCGAAATACAGCCTCTATTAGTATAGTATGGGATGCCTTTAAGGCTGCCGTTAGAGGGGAGACTCTTAGTTTTTCAATAGTACGACAAAAAATAATACATAATGAAACTAAAGAATGGATAAGACAATTACGGATAGAAGAAAAGGAGTTAATTAGTAATATTCAGATGGGGGCAGGCACTGAAGTCACTTTGCAGAAGATTGCTATCCTTAAATCTAAACTTTATAAGAACTTTAGCAAGGAATTGGCGGCCACATATACTCTACAGAGGACAGAGTCATATGAGTTGGGGGAAAATACGGGCAAAGTTCTAGCAAAACGGACCCAACAACGAGAAACTATTAATCGCATACTTAAAATACAGAACCTAGATGGTCAGATCCAGGACTCTCCGGATGGTATTCTTAGGGGGTTCAAGGACTTTTATAAACATCTTTATTTGCAAGACCCCCTAATGCCACAGGGCCCTGATAAACAAAAAGAGGACCACCTAGGGGATTTATTAGGGGAGTTTCTGAAAGACATTGTAACACACAAAGTCTCCGCTGATCAGAACCTAGCATTAGAAACCCCATTTACCTGGGAGGAAACAGAGCTCGCGATAACTTCGCTGGCAGTAGGTAAAGCAGTGGGTCCTGATGGTATTCCGCTGGAATTTTATAAAACTTTCCACAAGGAACTTCAATCTGACATCCTAAGGTTACTTGAACATGCCCGTAGCAATCAACAAATTCCCGATTCCTGGTGGAAAACCATCATTATTGTTTTTAAGAAAAAAGGAAAGCCCGAACAGATGCCAGCTTCTTATCGACCAATAACATTGATTAATGCTGACAATAAAATATATTCTAAACTTTTGGCAAATCGATTACGACAGGTTATCACTCCGTTGGTATCCCCAGGTCAACATGGTTTTATCCCGGGGAGGGATACAACAGATCATATACGTCGGGTAGTGGCAATATTGGATTGGGCACAGGCCACGGGAGCACCGCTGGGAGTTCTCCTCCTAGACGCTGAGAAAGCGTTTGACAGGGTCTCCTGGCGGTACCTGTGGTCTGTTCTACAATGGAAGGGGTTTAGTTCAGGGTTTGTACAGGCGGTCAAAGTTCTGTATTTGGCACCGGAGGCAAGGGTTCGGATTGCAGGGCAGGAATCAGAGGCTTTTACAATCAGCAGGGGTACTAGACAGGGTTGCCCCTGCTCTCCTCTTTATTTGCCCTTTATATCGACCCCTTTCTAACAAAACTGGAGAACTATACCCGGATTAAGGCGATAGAAATTGGCGGGGTCAAATACAGAGCATTAGCTTATGCAGATGATATAGCCATACTTACCAGTGACGCTTGCTCTGCGTTTCTAGCTGTCAAGGACTTGGCAGCCCAATTCGGAGTATTTTCTGGGTATAAGCTCAATGCTAATAAGACCCAAATCTTATGTTCTGGCCCGCCATACCCTTTAGATTTTCCGGTAGTTAAGGAAGCAGACTATCTGGGTGTGACAATTTCCACCCAAGTGGAAAACATCCCAGATTTGAATATTAAGCCGATCATTAATTCAACAAACAGGCAATTAGAAAGATTGGATCATTTACACCTTTCCCTAATGGGGCGTTGTAATGTTTTAAAAATGCTAATTTTACCTAAGTTTTTGTATCTATTTCGGACAATACCCCTAGAATTCTCATCCTCTTATTTTTTAAACATCGATAGGATGTGTACTAGATTTCTTTGGGGTTACCGGAGACCAAGAAAAGCAGGTAAATGGCTGATGCTTCCCAGTCAGAAAGGGGGTCTGTCTGTTCCTAATTTTCTATTATATTATTGGGGAGCATTACTTCAACAAATGACGATACTTCTTGTGGGCTCTGGAGTAGACATATCGCTGGCATGTAGCCCATCTATATATGAATTAAGTTTGGGGAAACAAGCAGTGGGCTGCCTGGCAGCGATTTTTGAACCCAGCTATTATAAAAAGACACGGTTTAAGATCTTGAAGGCAGCCTATAAGGTTTGGAAACAGGTCCAACGGAGGCTAAAGATTCCAAATCTAAATGTCTATTCCTCGCTGGTGAACACACTAACTCTTCCTCCAATTTTTCGTGATCAGGTCACATACAACTGGGGGAATAAAGGCCTCCTAGTAATAGGAGATCTATATAGGCATGGTCAACTGGTACCTTTTTCTATTTTGCAAGATAAATATGGGCTGGGTAGAGGAGACTTTTTTAAATATCTTCAAATACGAAGTTACTTGGAGAAAGAAAATCAGAGGGTACCTTTCAACACCGATAAAATCCCTTTGATAGAACTAATGATAAAAAAAAGCCGATTAGGGAAATTATATACAATCTTGCTTGAGTGTTTCCCTGATGATTTGGTGGCACAATCAAGTAAGTGGGCTAACAAAATGGTGGGGGATAGGAATAGATTTGGAAGATTCTTTGTCACTAGCTAATCAGGTTTTAATCACAGGTAGTCTAAAAAGTCAACATTATATGTCAATATTTGATTTGTACTATACTCCGGCTAAGATCGCAAAATGGGGGGGTGTTCGAGGAGGGAAATGTAACAGATGCAACCTTATAGCCGCAGATACAGTACATATGTTTTTTGCATGTCCAAAACTAACTGATTTCATCCAGGGCATAGAAACTTTCTTTTCATTATCTCTAGGGATTCCGGTTGTAATTCATCCAGCTCTTATTATCTCTGGAATAAGTAGTAACGTGTCAAATAATTGGACTAGGTCAATTGTAGAATTCGTGTTTATTGCAATGGCTATTGCCCGCCTGTGTATAACATCTGAATGGATTTGTGTCGATCCTCCTACAGTTTCTAATTGGTGTGCGCGACTTTTTGCAGCTTATAATATTGAAGTTGCGATCTATAATTTAAAGGGCCGTAAGAAAAAAGATAGGGGTTACGGATGTGGGCACCAATATCTAACCTTATGGACTAAATTAAGCTAGCTATGTTTTACGTTTAATTTCTATATTTTCTGTGTATATGTTTCTAGAGATTTTTGTTTTCTGTATAAAGTGGATATAAATGATATTCATGTAAAATGTTAATGCCTTATATAAAAACAAAACAATAATAAAAATTAAAAAAAAAAAAAAAAAGGAAACCCAACAGTATGGGTATGCAAACAATTGTGATCACGTGTAACAACCTGTCCAAAGCTCAAGCCACACTGGTCGTCCTGGTATCTCTTAGATTAGAGAGGCTGAGCAACCTGCCGAGACCTTCTTGTACCCGGGAGATTACCTCAGGTACACAGAGTGGGTACTAGTGTGGTTTTTTTTTACCAAAAGGCAACGATTGACAAGGGGGTATAGATGCAGACAGGTCAGCAGCATAAGACTAGGAAGTAATAATCAGAGTGATCTTATCAACTGTGGTGTTCAGCTTACTTTCTAAAGACGTTACCACATTCCTTTAGACCCACTACTTCATGTGCAGGGCATGCACTAGTTCATACAAATAGAGTAATGTGACCTTGTAATAATGCTAGCTTCCTCCCTCCTGCTTTCTATTTCTGGCGGGCCTTCTGGAATAACTTGCATCAAGGGTGAAAATCTGTTAAAGCACATCACCACAGGTTCAAGAGGTGGGTGTACTGGCTGGGTGTCAGTAATCTCCTCTGTTGCTACTGGTGTTGGGGCGCGTGCAGAACCAGGAGATGACCTACTAGTATTAGGCCTTACCCTATCAGGTCTTTGTAAAAGAAAACTTGACAATGTTGGTTGTGTAGATATCTGTCCCTTATTACGGCTACTAGTCCGAGATGGCAAGGACGGGTCAGGATTGTCTCAACCTCTTCTATTAAATCATTTATTTGGCTAAGTGTGGTTTGAATGCAGATATGGCTGTACAGGACTTCGACCATTTTGGCAGGAATTGTGTAAGAGCCTGCTCTAAAGACCCCCTTGAAACACCCAATGTTGTTTGTTCACATTATATGGAAGTTTAGCAACATTGTGGATTTGTAAGACAATGGAGATGGATTTCGTGTGGACAATGTGAGGATTTTACTACTGAGGCAGTACATTGAATACCAGAATGAGATATGCAATGTATATTCATTTTGGAATGTGAAAAGAAGTTTAATGAAAGCAGTGAAAACAGATTTTGTTAGACAAGCCCCCATACTGCATGTAGCGAGTGAGCACACTGGCCACTGCAAGAGGAGTGTTGGGGGCAGCTCTGCCCCCAAGAATGTTTTGAAAAATATTGCAAATATGGTGAGTTTTAAAACACATTTGTCATTGTCGAACCTTGCCCAATCTTTGAATGAATGGATGAGATTGGAGACAGGCTGCAGGGCTTCTTGAATAATTTGTTGGATGATGAGGAGTTTCAACTTTGAGCAGCAAATGGTCTCAATGCTCTGACCAAGGGTGGGTGCTCTGGTTTTCACTTTAGTTTTTACATTATACCATCACTCTCCCCAAAAACTACTACTACCAATCCTTATGAAACATGCATAGCCTGGATATATTTAATACAGTGCACTGATTTTGCACCTCAAAGAATTAAATACAAAGCATTTGACCTAAAACGGAAGAGAGAATCAGATAACCTTGCAGTGGCTGAATCGCACAAATGCCTTGCATCAATCCCGGCTTCCTCTTGAGCACATTGAGTAATCCTAGCTACTTAATTTTTTCACAGTGCCTCTTTTTCCTTCATCATTACATGAGAGCTTAAGATGCATCAGTATGGGGTGTGCACTGCTCAGAAGCAAAATACTGTAAAGTTATCCCATCTATAGCAACACCCAATGCCATGTATAGGGGACAAAAGACTACTGTATCCTTGGTTCACTAATAGCATAATCATCAGGGTGGTAGTAGGAGCATGAATGTTTCTACGATCATGATTAGAATCTGCCACTTCTAACAGTTGCCATTTGATGCAATGGTATAATGTAATACCAACCTTAAATCCATCTAAAGATCACATTATAAAGAAATATACTGTTTTGAGTTTTGGAGAGTCTTCATCAAATGTGTACTGAACTCTCTCAACCAAGCAACGGCATGGTCGTCATCTCCCTCCCCCTTAAAGCCCTGAAGGTTAGCGCTGCTCTGTGGTGACCCTGTAGGAGACAGGAATCACCAAAT
Source organism: Calotriton arnoldi (assembly GCA_963921515.1). NCBI lineage: Eukaryota > Metazoa > Chordata > Amphibia > Caudata > Salamandridae > Calotriton > Calotriton arnoldi. The sequence continues at coordinate 587,003 of CAWUFW010005455.1, forward strand.
GCAAAAACAAATGGTTTTGAAACAGGCCTTAAACCCATTTTTTAGAATTGCTTATTTATAAGTGCTGCAAGCAGGAAAGACATTGGGTTGGTCCACAGCAACAAAACCAGCTCCCACCTGCAGTGAAACTGCCCTTCACCCTGCCAGTCCATCGGGAAAAAGACCAGTGCTCAATAGCACCAGTTCAGGCGCAGAGCCGCTACCGAGCTCTTTCCACAGGCAATATGTATAGCCTCCCCCACTGACACTGCAACACCAACAATACCAGTGGTTGTTCTAGCAGGTGGCAATGGTAGCTCCAACATTGGAGCTGCGAGAAAAGGCAACATCTTTCATCTGTGCATGAGACTCTGCAGGTGATTGTGTATCGACCAGTAGCGGCCGGCAGGGAACGAGAGTGGAGGGGCAGGGGGGGTTCTACGGTGGGGGTACAAAATAAATAAATAAAACACTTACATCGTCACTGCATCCCGAGTCCTCAGTTGTCCCTCCTCCATCGTCCCTTGTCATCTCTCTGTGGCCGGAACCAGGAAACACACAGGCTCCCTCCCCTAAGCCAATCACAATGCTGCAATGCAGCGTTGTGATTGGTCTGAGCGCCATGGCTCGGCACTCAGGTGGCGAATGGGAGGCTGGGCATGTTCCCCAGCAGGCTGTGAAATGCAGCCTGGTGGGGAACATGCAAAGTGCGCATGACTGTTTGGCAGGCCAGAGGGCTGGCCAAGCAGTCATGCCCACTTTGGAGTGCAGCAACCACTCCTCCTCCCAGACATCACGGGAGCCCAGCACCGCCCCGCCAAGCTGGGCTGATACTAAAAATAAGATGATAATAACAGAAATAACTTCTGTTATTATCATTTTATTTTTGCTTTTACACTGCTCCAAGAGCTGGACTGAACGCTGCATATGATATAAATTGTGGAAATGCATACATGAAGACAGGAAAATAATCAAAGTGAAAGCGCATAGTGCATATGTTTTTTCTTGGCTTAGTTGATAAAAGCACATGGTTGATGTCATTAAAAAAACGCATTTAGCTGGCTGTCTAACAGAGGTGGGTGTTGAGGCCATGTCAGATAGCAACATTGCATGTTTGTTGAATAGCTGTGGTAGCAATATGTCTGCAAAATTCAGAATCACTCTTGCCGCTCTTGTGATTTTAGGTTGTGTGGCAAACATGTTTGTTTTTTCACATGCTAACAGTTATCGTTGTGTTCCTTTCTCTTTTGAGATGTGAGAGTGACACTTGGCCACTGTTTAGAAGGCATGTTGTTATTATGATGGGACACAGTTGCAGGGAATTACCTGGTTAAAACATTGGATATTGTGATGGTCCACGTTTGGCCTAATCGTTGTGGTTATCCAGTTTAAGGATGTGCACAATGTTGATAATGCTGTGCTCCATGTGGGCGAGTCTGAGACATACCCCAGATCCACCGCAGGCATAGACGCGGCCTTATATATTCTGTAGCGCTTCTTTACCACATACGTCTGTGTCATTTACCATGTCAGATAATACTTTATTTCGGCAGTCATACACAGCCATAAAAGCACAATACAAATATTAAAAACAACATTTAAAACATCTCCAGACCTCTGTTGTACACAAACTTAAAATAGAACCAGCACACAATTAATTAAGTAATTATACCAGTCAATATGAAAACATTAAAAAGAATTGACAGCCAAGGAGGCCAGGGGAAGGAAGTCATATCATGGGGATCGACACCCTGAGAGGACTCATCGATTGGGTGCCCCTCTAGCAGCATTTAGTCATATGTAAGCTTACAGAACGGTCTTTTTTTTAAATCTTTTTATTTGTCAATAAAAAGGTACATCAACATCTTCTGATTCACAATGACAATTCACAATAGCAGAAAATGGGAGCAGAAATAAAGGATAACAGCATTGATCGCTGAGTTCAGGTTCACACTAAGCATAGTCACAAAGGCGCCAGTGGCGTAGCTAGGCACTCTGCCGCCCGTGGCGGTCCCTGCCTTTTGCCGCCGCCGCCGAGCGCCTAAGAGCGGGGGGGGGGGGGTGGGGGTGCTGGCGATAAATTTACCTGCCGCCCCCAAATCTCGGGCCGCCCGGGGCGTACCGCCCCCTCCGCCCCCCCCTGGCTACGCCAGTGGCGCCAGTGCTGTACAAAACAAACATAGCTTCACGGAGCAGTAAAAAGGAAAAAAAAAACACAGACCCCACACCAATTATAGAAATACAGAATCCCCATTGTGTCTGTACACTATGTATCCTCCAGGCAACCCCAAATAGAGTCAAACTTTTGCAGGGCTCTATTTCCCCTAGCTCTAGCTAGAGCCTTCTCTCTGTCCCTCGTTTCTCTGACAATAGCCCACCACCCGGCAACTGAAGGAGGCTTGGGTGAAATCCAGACTCCGGCTATTGCAAGTCGAGCTGCTACTAGCATTATTGCAATGATGGATCTATAGCCACGACTGTCCTCTATATAGCCCAGCATCCTCTCAGTTGTCGAGAAAGTATATTCGCCCCCTAATCGGAGCTTAATAGCAAATGATATCTTCTGCCAGAATATTACTAGTTCAGGGCACGTAACAAACATATGCACCAGGTCGGCAGCAAACATCCCACATTTAGGGCATTCACTACGTGCCCCTCCAGGTGTTCCCGCTTGATAACCCCCGCCACGAGCCCACCTAGCTATCTTCTCCAGTGTATAGTATAACGCGCATATGGTCCTGAACTGCTGAAGTCTTAGACTTACTGAGTATACAGATCGCTCGATAACCTCAAATGCCATCTTGATCTCTTCGAGAGTAATATTTGATCCCAGAGTCACACTCCATCGCGCAGCTAGCTTCTGACAGCCGTCCACTCTGACCTGACATAAACATCGATACATCGTGTTAATTGCTGCCCTTCGATTCTGTGCATGCAAGCAATCCCATATCGCTGAGCCTGAAACACTTCGCAATAGGAGGTGTCTAGTGAAGTACTCCCTAAGCTGGAGGTATTTAAAAAACATCTGTTGAGGGATAGCGAATGTCATTTGCAAGTTCTCAAATGATCGAAAGCCATTGGTATCGTAAAGCTGACCCAAATTGTAAATGCCATGCTTTCCCCATTTCCGACCTTCAGAATCCTGAAATATCTCGGGCAGCATTGGGTTACTCCAAAGGGGGAGTTTATCATATATCAGAGAAATAGAGCCCCTCGCCATAATGCCCAGCCATATGTGTACGCAGTCCCTAATGGTCTTAAAGCGTACCCGTTTAAAGTAGTTGGGATCATTGATTCTGTATAAAAACATTTGGCTATCTGAACCAAGAATAAGCCAGTGCCAAAAATCCGGTTTATCTGAGCTCATGAGGCTACGTAATCGCACCACAAATGCTGCCCAAAAATACATTTTAAAATCGGGGAGTTCCAACCCGCCTTCATTGTAAGGAAGTTTCATTAGTCCTATTGCCCGTCTCGATTTCTTGTACCCCCAAATAAAACTGCTCAAAACCCCGTCTACCTTATTAAAGAAAGAATTTGGGATACGTAATGGGATTGAGCGAAATAGATACAAAAATTTTGGTAATACCTTCATCTTTATAATATTGCACCTCCCCAGGATGCTGATTGGAAGTTTATGCCAGCTTTTTAATTGCTTAGAGGTTGTTGCCAATAAAGTATCATAATTTAGTGCATGTATATCTTCAATCTTAGGGGAAATAGGAACCCCTAGATACGTAGCAGTCGAGCACGCCCCTAAGCTTACAGAACGGTCTATTAAAAAAAAACATTTGCTTTCTTTTAGCTCTGGCACACTTTTAAAATGAGCAGATACAACTACAGTGAGTAAGGGGTGCTTAGCTGTTGCAAATATAACAGTGCTCCCCCGCATCTTCCAATACCACATGCTCTAATTAGCGGGACTAAAAACCTTCTGGAGTAAACCATGTAATACTTACAGAAGAAGGTAAAGTGAAGCAGACTCTGGGGTGAAGACTCATCACAGGGACAGAGTAACACGTTGCTAGAATCAAATTGACCCAGGGGAAAAATTAAATGCCACTTCGTGATGCCAAACTTGAATCTAGTTTAAAGGACTCTGTCCCAGGTGGTATCCACCCAAGACGAGTGCAGCTCCACATTAGGGATAGTTGGTAGGATGACATAGTGCCTTAGAAGTTTTAGCAAGTTCACCTTCCTTTCTAAGCTGCCTTTCCTGGTTTGAAACTCTTTTCTGACCCAGATTAGGTCTGCCTTGGATATAGTGGAAATGGAAGAGAACAGTTCCGATCTCCCCAGGTCAGAAATGTTGTGCTTTATATATTGCAGCCAGGGAATGGCCAAGCCTCTGTCACAAGCGAGACAATCCTTCCACCTTTCGATTCAGACTTGCATGTGGGATCGCCCAGGTGGTGCACCATAGCACCAGGGGGGCAGTTTAATGTGGTGTTCCCAACCCCAAGCTCCTGGTGAACAATTTTGGTAGCTCAGGCCAGGGGTACACTAGGAGATGTTGCAGAACCCTGTTCTCTTTGGTCTGTAAGGTGGTAGCGTTGGACTACCCCCAAATGCCAGCCCCATAGGTAAGGATGGGGAGACATTTGCTCCTGAATACCTGCAACAGAGAGGCCATGGGCTTCCTACCAATGCGTGAGGCTAGAATGTAGATGTAACCAGCAGTGCTAGAAAACCTTTGGGAGGCTTTATACTTACATGGACACCAGTTTCCCTTGGCATCAAGGACCACACCCAGGTAAGAAAAATCCTGGGTAGAGGTGACCTGGTAGCCTAGGAGATATACGCTCTTTGATTTCCCAGATTTGGGACCACAGAACATTGTATACGTTTTGAGCGGGTAGTGGTTAGACCCATGGACCCTATAAATCTAACAAACTACTGCAAAAGGGTGTTTAAACTCTTATGTTTGCTCCCCAATAGAACAGCGTCATCCGCAAAAGTAACGAGGGGACTTTTTTCTTGCCTACCATCGGGACATCAGCAGCACAGGTAGAAAGTGCCACCTCAAGGCCATTAATATACAGCAAAAAAAGGATAGGGGCCAGTACACAGTCCTGGCATACGCCCTTCCCCAACGGGAAGCTGGAGGTGCGCTCGCCAGCAGGGCCCTACCTTACGGACGCTGACAGATCAAAATGCAAGACCCGCAAAAATTGAGCAAGCCCAGGATCCACCCTCAGGTCACTCAACAAGACTCACAACTTGGATTTTACCACACTGTCAAAGGCGCTAGACAAATCCATTTAGTCTAGGCAGGTGGAGCCTGCTTTGTGGTGTTATACTTACTAATAAGTAGGTGTAAATTAAGACATTGCTCCACCGTGCCCAGCCCCTCCCAAAAGCCATATTGCACCTCCAACAGCGTGTTCAACTCCCTCGCCCAGGACATCAAGTGCTCCAACACAACCCTCTCTGCGATTTTTGCTGAGGAGTCCAGCAGGGAGATTGGACAATAACAACTTGCTACTATGGCGGCGGTGTGCCATGATTCTGGGAGGCCAGAACAAGTAAAAGCAGTAATACAATTACATAATAGAGGGGCCCATATTTCTGGTGCAGATTTGTACATGTCCTTAGGGACACCTTCAAGTCCTGGAGCCTTATTCAATGGAGATTTGATGATGGATTTCCAAATCTCTTCTAAAGAAAATTTCAGAGATATTGGGAAGAGCACCGCTGAATCTGGACTTTCCTGGGACGTGTCCAAATGGTATGGAATGCTGAAGTGGCTCACCCAGGCCTTTGGGTTATTTGTGGTGATGAATGAATTATCACTGGACTCCAGGGTACCAATGTCCTTAACAACCTGTGAACAGTCATGAAATTCTACTGCCTGTAATACTGAACCAGCCCCCCCATGCTCCATTTTAATCTCCTTATACCTAATGCAGAGGGCCCCTATATACACAGGTCTAAGCTCTTGATCTTCTGGCTGTCTCTGGGTTTCTGTTGTGGTGGTTCCGTGGTACATAAAATACGGATGCAGTAGCAGTACACGATTAGCTACTTTATTCATAAGCTCAACCATACAGAACACAGGTCCGTCTGGTTCCACAGCTCCAACCGCAATGACCTGGAATGTTTACCGTGGAACCAGACTGTGTCATACCTGCAACCACTCTATGTAACTCATAGAGTTCCACAAGATACAAACCATAACACATCCCCTTCCCCAGACAAACCTTTGTCTTCCAGTATACCCAACACTTTTTGCAACCTCTCATCGTGTCTCGCTCTATCCTCCCCAACAATTAAAATATTGTCCTGGAAATACATCACCCCACTCTCCTTCCCAAACAAATTCTGCATGAGTCTTTGAAAAACAACTGCCATCGATGCTAGGCCAAATGACATGCGCTCAAACTGAAAACACCCAAAAGGCATGATAAATGCTGTAAGCTTCCTGGACCCCGGCTTGAGCGAGATTTGATGATATGCGCTGAAGAGATCAATAGCCAAAAACCATGTAGCCCTCTTCAAACTTGATACCATCTCTGTGATCTTAGGCAGGGGAAATCTATCGATGAGAATGTTGTTGTTCACATGACATAAGTCCACACAGAGCCGAATTTTGCCATTGCCGCGACGAGCTACCACCACTGGAGAAATCCAGTCCAAACACTCAATAGGTTCAATTCAATCACATCCATTTCCATTCATTTTTCGAACTCCTTCGAGACCTCGAGACCATCATTGGCACTATCCTCATCTTGTGAACTTTCAGAGTGGCTTAACTCTTGAGCACAATATTGTGTTCAAAGCCCCCCCAACAACCCCAATTGCTTGCCGAATACCATTGGAAATCTCTTTACCATATCCACATCCAGAAAGCTTCCATTGTCCACCACCAACACCTTCTTCACACTATTCAGATCCAAAACAATATGCAATTTACCTTGATCCTGCCATCCTAGGACAGATAGCCCTCTATTAGCCACATATAGTTTACCTCTTGCATATCTTCCCTTAAAAAGAAATGACAACCATCTGAAACCCAACATTTCGATCCTTTCACCAGTATAGCTTTTGGGATTAATATCAGGTGGAGAGAGATGTGTGCCACTTTTCTCTACGAATTTGTCCCTTCAAACTTCCTCATTTACTATTGTAAAAGGTGATCCTGAATCTGCATAAAGTTTGATGCACACACCACCAATAGACATATTGCGTTCAGGTTTACCATTGTTTCTCCTTTTGCCAATATTCAGGACAAATTTCTCTTGTAAATTCATTACATTGTCCAATTTAGGAGACTCCTTATCCCCCTCACTCTCACAGGAGCTTTTCCCTTCATAAATTAATTTCACTTTGAACTTCTTTCTACTGCATACCTCAACTTAATGGCCCATGGTGCCACAACTACTGCACTTTTGCTTAAGTGCAGGACATGTTCTGCTATAGGCAAGGTGCTCTTTGCTGCCATAATGATAACACCTTCTGTCTTTACTCCCACGTTTTTCTTTGGTGTTACACTTTTTCTCATGTTCCACCTTGTAAGGCGTCACCTTACAGACACAACTCTGTTCCTTATCCAATTGCTTCAATTCTGTGGCACACCTCTCTGAAATCTCCACTTTATGAACTATAATCTACACCTCCTCTAATGGGGAATCTACATTAACCCATAGGCGTTCTTGTAAACTAAGCCAGTTTCTTAAGCTCTTCAAAATACTCCTTCCATTCCACCAACTTCATAGAAGGCTCAGATCCTAACACCCAAAATGCACAGGGGGTCCTGATTGATAAATTGTGCTGCGCCATATTACAGTTCTTCAGAAAATTGTAAACCAATATAAAAGTTGATCAAAGAAAGTTCTGCCCACAGTCCAGTCAGGACACCACAGTAGTGTTTAAAAAAAAAAAAAAAAATGATGCAATGAAATAAAGGGTAAGCCCCTCACCTGTTTCCTGTATGGTGAAATGTTTTTTATTTCTTTGCCAAACCCACTCTGACAGTGCCTCACGATGTGCACTAGCATAACAGTGTGCAGCGATACTGCAATATAGTCGGGAAACAGTTGCCCAGTACTCAGCAAAATCTTGCTGACACCGACAAAATCCTGAAATTAACTTAAAAAATATATAATAATGGCCGCCCAAGGTCACGCAGCGTGACCTGACACGCAGTGCGCAGTGCAAAGTGTGCTCATCAGCTGTGTGCTGCTAGGCAGAATCCAGAGTGCACGAGTACCGATGATGGCGCCAGTAGGACACTGTTCTCAGAAGATCAGCACCCGCACATAGCTGCTAACGTTCAACAGTAAGTGATTTGAAAAATGAGCCACACAGTCCTCAAGGTCGCAATATTAACACAGAACTCCACAGATTCCTTTAAACACAGGCACCAACACAGGATGTAGTCCGGATTACTCGGACATGTAGGTTCAACACCAGTTGCCATTTAACTGCTCAACACATGTAGATTCAAAGCCGTCTAGTAGCTCACCGCTCCGGGAGGTACCAACAAAGTTCAAAATATCACCAAAAGGTTCAAAACCCAGCTTGTCACCAAATTGTTGTGGTGGCTCTGTGGTACATAAAATACGGACGTAGTAGTAGTACACGAATAGCTTCTTTATTTATAGGCCCAACCATACAGGAAACAGCTCCATCTGGTTCCACAGCTCCAATCGCAATGCCATGGAATGCTTACCGTGGAACCAGACTGTGTCGTACCTGCTACCACGAGATACAAACCATAACAGTTTCTCCTTTAGTGCCCTATACAAGTTCGCAGAAGCCTTTCTACAAGGGGTATCAAACCACTTGGCCCCTTGGGTGGCCGGCCTAGTTGGCTTCATAAGGAGGTTACTAATAGCTGGCCCCAATTGAAAAAAGCAGTTAGCCTTGACCCTTAGGTCATCCAGGGGCATTACACAGTTAAGCAGCGTGTCAAGATGTTTAGAGCACACATTTTTCAACACATCTCCCAGGTCAGCATTACGCCATACTAGGGGAAGCTCCTAGGACTAAACACTTAAAGATGAGGGAAGGATGCCACAAGCCCTACTTTCCCCCTTTTGGGTGCTAAGGTCCAGTCACAGGGGGTTGTCGTTGCTCAGAGCTGTTACAATAGTGCTCCCCCATGTAACCCTCCTCATAAGGGCCCTAGATGCAAAAATGTAATCAATGATTAACCCATTTCCCCAAAAAACAAATTTGAGGTGCAGCAGGAATAGAAGTCAAAAGTCAAATGATCGTAGTGCAGTATCAAAAAGACTTTATTGATATTCTTCAAATAATTCCTCAGTGAGAATAGGATAACTCAACCAACCCGTTTCGTTCCCGTACATGGGAACTTCATCAGGGCTTAGCAACAATTCTTTGTGATCTTATAATAAAAGATAAAATCCAGCACAGCATCCATAAGGCCAAAAGCGGAACATGCCTCGCTCTATTACTTGACATATAATCAACATGAGGAAAAGTGCCTCATTATAAATCATGCGTCCACGGGGTACCTTAATAAGTAACCAGCGTCGCGGACTCCCGAAGCATTCAATGTTGTAGTTGTTAACCCATTTCCCCCCCTGACATACGTGGCATTGGTATGGTAGGCGGGATCAAAAGCTTCACAAGCATTAATAAGATCAAACATATTAACCATAGTTAGGAGGGCCTTAGCTTTAGAATACCCCTGCTGGGGAACACCCCTTACGCAAGCTTTATCCAAAATTGCATACTCATTAACCTCGGACAAGTGACCAAGTTTAGTGTTAAAGTCGCCACTAACCACGATGTGGAACCCCGAGTTGAAATAAGATAGTTCAGTGTAGCTACCCATTATAAAGATAGACAGGTTTGTAATATTAATACACGCATCCACCCCAAAGAGTCCACTATAAAAATGCATAAAAACAACATGTGTGCCACTGCGCAAAGTCAGTAAGAATGCTTGGATTGCTCAGCTCTCAGTACATAACAAGCAAATTTTACACTCCAAGGTGACACATAAGTAGGCCATTAAACCTCCCTTGGCACGTCCAGCGGGGGACGCAGTAGCCGAAACCATATAGGGAACATACCCATCCACACTTTAAAACTCCGTGAACCAAGTCTCTTACAAGAATATCTAATCATAGCTTGAGATTAGCGCAGCCGAGTTAACATCGTCCTTTTTGTTAAGTAACCCAACAATGTTCCAAAAAAGTATTTGTGACGGGTGGGTGGTGTCAGCCCGACTGATCGGGCTACCATTGATGATAGCAGCCACAGAGGGGGTGGATTGCAAGAGGCTTACCGTGCCTTCTCCACGAGGGGATCCGCCAGATTGAGGAATGGGCGGGGGGATGGGGGAATGGACTAGTGAGGTCTGACCTCATGCCAGGACATTCAGGAAGCCTTTCTGTGCCTAGTTCAACCTCCTGCAATGAATGCACAGGCTTGTTTGGGCAGTGCCCAAGTCAGTCCACATCGGTCAAGCTCCCCAGGGGTCCAAAGCAGTTCTCCACCCGAATGTTATAGGACAGTAACTGGGCTTGTTCAGCACCCCACACACCCTCCAGGTTATCTTTGCAGACAGAGGTAGTAACCGCGGGCCTGTAAAAATACCCAAGGGGTAGGATTTTGATTTTGCTGGGCTTCTGCCAGCCTTGGGAAAACGCCCGATCAGGTTCCCTGCTACTCTCGGATTTCGGAAGGTAATGATCACCCAGTCACTCTGAAATACCTTTTGTGACTTCTCAACCCAGCCCACCCTTCTAGCCATGAGAACTTCATTGTGTAGATTGTCCCGCACCAGATAATATTGTGAATCCAGTGGGTGGATTTACAGAATAAGTCTTCAGTTGACTCAACTATTCCAGGTCAGAGAATGGGCACATCCACTAGGACGATGATGCAGGGGCAGGCAGCAGGTGGGAGGTCGCACCTAGAGGTTGAGCCCTCAACCAGACCCAAGTTGCTTCTGATGGTAGTAGTTTTATTGTGAGCGGGGTTCCCTCTCGGTGGCCTCGCACTTGGCGGACTGGTGTTGCATGAAGGGTAACATGGGGTACAGTAGGCACTGCTTCTCTTATGCCCTCAACAGGGCCTGTGCTCTTGCTTGGGTTCACAACCTCTGGATGGGGAACGCCTGGAGTGACACTGTTGACAATCGTGCAGGATGCTCGGGTCCACCCAGGGTCTCGCTCAGGAGTGAAGTGAGTAAGCTTTGTCTCAATAGATTCCAGGCATTCGCCCAGACCTTTCAATTTGGCATCCAGGATCTTTTCAATCATTTTGCCCAGTCCATCCAGCTTACTCTCAGCGCCGACCACAAAAGGGCCACCATAATTTTCCGACTTGCTCCGATTAGAGCCCGGATTGTATCTAGAGTTAGATGATTTACGGGTGCAGCTTTTTTGTGTTTAGAGCTTGGCTGTTTAGCTGGCTTTGGAAAGGACTTAGGTGGTGGTAGGGCTCTTGGAGAAGATAAGACAACGGTTGATAGGACCTCTGTTCGTGACTGAGTCCTGGAATTAGTTACCTCAGGGACAGCTTCGTCAGACTGATTTATAGGGGCAGAAAGGGGGTCAGGAAGAGCATCTGCTTCATCACTAGTGGCAGTGGGGACATGGGAAAGCCTTATTTCTACTATCAGGATTTCTTTATTCATTTCACCTATAACCTTTTCAATATATCTGTCAACCGTATTGACCTTTCTTTTGGCCGAAGAGCCCCCGTTCTTTTAGCTTCCACTTGGACAGCCTTCCAGTACAAGGTAGTGCACTATTTGAGGGGTAGTGATGCTTGTGGGCTGGCCCCCTTTCACAGAATAGCATTAGCAGGGGTATAGCTCCCATCCAAAAAATCAGAAAGGGAAAAAGAAAGAATCAATTGCTTACCCCAGGGTGCCGAAGTTAGGGGGGCTGGCCCAGACCAGCCGCGGGCAGCCACGGATGGGCGCAAATGGGCCCACACTTGGCCTGGGCTTTGGCCGGGCAGCGCCTGGGCGTGTCCCAGGGGCATCCTGTGCATGCTACGGGAATCCAGCAGTGCTTTTGTAGTGCGTGTCAGTGATGTGGGGCCCCTACTTTGCTCAGGTGAATGCTGGGGACAAAGTCCCACCCCAGCAAGGGCCTCCAAAATCCGGCAAAGCAAGATGCGGGCAGGAGATAGCCTGTTTTCATGTCCAGCACTGTGAGAATCCAGCGGCACTCTTGTAGCACATGTCAGCGACGTGGGGCCACTCCTTTGCTCAGGGGAATGCTGGGGGACGAAGTCCCACCCCAGCAAGGGCCTCCAAAATGCAGATGAAGCAAGATGCGGGCAGGAAAGCACCTGTTTTCTTAACCTGCACTGTTGGAGTCCAGCGGCGCTCTTGTAGCATGTGTTAGTGACGTGGTGCCCCTCCTACACTCACGGAAAAGCTGGGGGACAAAGTCCCACCGCAGCAAGGGCCTCCAAAATATGGGCGAAGCACGATGCGGACAGGAAACCGCCTGTTTTCACATCCCCCACGTCTGGAAGCAGAAGAAAGATTTCATCATAGTGGTCAACACATGGATGACCAAAATATCTGCATTCTCTTCAGTGAAATTTTAGCTCTGGTTCAAACATGCTGGCTCCTGTGCCGAAAAACAGCTACTTATGTTTTTTCTGTTTATTGCTGCTTGAGCGCGGCTGGTGTCAAATGTGGATTTTTTCTATTTCTACCATGTCTAACTTTGTGCTACATATGTTTTCATAATGAAATGTTATTGTTGCATCATGTAGGTGTAATTTTACCTCCTGCCACTCCTTTGCATGTGAAACCCCAATCGGTGCAAATGAGAAAATAGGTTTGTATGATCCCATCCATGATTTACATATGCTAATATAAGTGGGACATCAAAATCTTCTGCATTTGTAATATTAAGGGCATGAGCTTTGTGATTTTTGTTCAGGAGGGTGTTTTTGGCATAGAGGGCATATCACGTGCGATTCGCCCCTGCCATATTAGACCAGTTACAACCCCACTTACTCTTTTCCCACCACAAACACGTCAGGCAAGTAATTGGTCTTCATTGGATAGTCTTTATTAAACTTTCAGATACCGCAATCTTCATTTGTTGATGCACTGTCAACACTTGACCAACTTTTATTAAAACCAAAACCAACACACATTGATAAACAATAGGCTTACGAAGTACACATTTGAGCCACAGGTTGAGATTGTATTTACATTTCTGAATCTCCATAGCCACACTTGATGCGTGTTGCGCCAGCAGGCCACAACCAATTTTCCCTGCTCCCGTTTGTGGTAACCCGTCGTCTATCCCCCTCTCCTGCCAGCCCGGAGCACCCATTGACTGCCCGCCCTGTTCCAGGATCAGACAGTCCCCGCCAAAAAAGGAGTCCCCGCCATTTCTCTTGCCCGGGACCCCGCCACAGGACGAGGAGCTTACTGGCGCTCTCGCCCTCCCCCAAATGCCACTTGACCTTCCTGATCTAATGCCATGGCCCCTAAAATAGTTTGGATGAACAATTCCAACCCTGCGTTGGAGAGATGCACTCCATCCGCCAAATACAATTCTGACTTTGAAGCCTGTATCAGGTTATGCCTGATGGAACGTATGGGTGACCCTGCCAAAAGCTTTGCCACAGCCTGATTCAATTTCTTCACCGACTTGTTTACTGCGACTGCTGGCGCATTGTTAGCCCAAACCTGACGTGGAATCACCTCTGACCAGAAAATAGTGGTGCCCGGCAGGGCCCTCCTCACTCTTGAGAGTGTAGAGAAGAGTGCCTCCTTCACCCCCCTCCGGCCCAATGCGAAACGAATGAGACGTAAAATGGGCCGTTTCTTACCCCAGCAATGCCAGGGCGCGCTTGCATATTCGCGTGAACTGAAATCTTGTGAGAGGGGTTCCGTCTGTATGTAATAACATCCTACCGTCTCCCTCCCTAGGCCGTATTTGCATGAAGTTCTGCATCAGCGTCACGGGACAGTAAAGGGCCCCGTGCACTGCTCTTAGTTGGACCAACACTCCTTTCCCTAAAGGGTCTGTCTTTGACCTCCTCACTCTAACTTGCAACATGTCCTCTGAAATTATCACATCTGCCATGCTGATTCCCCCCTCCCTATCCGCCTTTGAGGCTGGTATGAGCTCAGATATTCGGAAAGCCCTGAAGAATGCCAAAGAATATGCTAATCTCAGCAGCTGCGCCTCGTAAGGGGATATGCAGACTTGTGGTAAAACCTCCAATATACTCGATAGCCTACTGGCGTCTATGGGTCTCCTGTTATCTTTCACCCCCGGGGCCAACCGTTCCCAACCCTTCACCGCCCGTCTGACTCTCGGATCCTTGGTAGGGTCCGCCACCCCCTCCAATCCTGCAAAAAAGGCAATTGCTGACAACTGCCTTCTAACCAGAGACAGCGACTTTCCTTTCTCTCTCTGTTGCACTATGAATAGGAGTACCCCCTGTGGTGTAAATTTCTCTGTACTCCCTGCTCCCTTCAAGACTGCCAGGTATACCTGCCATGCTCTCTCATACATACTCTTAGTCTTGGGCGCAATAGAAGCCGCTATCAGGTCGGGGGCAATGGGGCACCAAGCTTCCATAGCCTTTCCGGGAAATTCGTCATCTGATTGTCCGCTTGCGGCCATCGAGCTCTTTATTCTGTTAACTTAAAACGAGACAGGGCATCAGCTACTGTATTGTCCACCCCTGGCACATGTTTGGCAATAAAATACACATTGCACTTGAGGCAACCCCGAACAAGTTCTTTAAGTAAGCGGAGCACCCATGGACATTTTGCCCTCTGATTGTTCACTGCCATCACTGCAGACATACTGTCAGACCAAAACACGATGCACTTATTCTCAAGGAAAGTGCCCCAAAGATGTAGTGCCACAATGATGGGGAATAGCTCTAAGAATGTGATGTTGCGTGTCAACCCCGTCTTGACCCACTCTGCCGGCCAGTGCTTCGTGCACCACCTTGAGCCTAACACTGCCCCAAACCCTACACTGCCAGCTGCGTCTGTGTAAAGTTCTAACTCTGCGTTCGCTTGCGTTGGTTGCTGCCATATCACTGAACCATTGAACCCCACCAAAAATTCCTTCCATGTGCCCAAGTCGTCTTTCACCTCTGCAGATAGCCTCGTGTGGTGGTGTTTTGCCCTTAAGCCGGACATTGCCCTGGCGATGTTCCTAGAAAAACCCTGCCCATGGGTATCACCCGGAGCGCAAAATTCAGCTGCCCCACCAGGACCTGCAACTGGTGCAAGGAGACCTTGCGTGCCACTAGACATTCATCTATGGATGCTTCAAAGGCTCTTACTTTCTCCTGAGGTAGTCTGCATACTCCGGCTAAAGTGTCTATTTCGATGCCTTAGAAGGTTAAGCAAGTCGTTGGACCTTCGGTTTTTTCTTCCGCCAAGGGTACCCCCAATGCCTCTGCTAACCGCTGGAAGCCCAGCAGGGCCTTCCTGCAAGCTGGCGAGCCAGGTGGACCCAGAAAAAGGAAATCATCTAGATAATGCACCACATCTCGTGATGCCACAAGGTCCTGAACCGCCCATTCCAAGAAACGACTGAATGTTTCAAACACCGCACACGCGATTGAACACCCCATTGGCATACATAGGTCCATGAAAAAACTCCCCTCAAACGTAAAACCTAACAACCTAGTGTCTTCTGGGTGCACCGGCAAGAGGTGAAAGGCAGCTTCTATGTCGGATTTGGCCATCAGAGCGACCTCACCTAGTCTCTGTAGTTTCTGATTAGCAGTGTCAAAGGTGGTGTACCGCACTGCACATAGTTCTGGATCCAACCTGTCATTGACTGTCAACCCTGGTGGACTTGATAGGTTATGAATCAGGCGGTATTTCCCAGCCTCCTTCTTTGGCACCAGGCCCAGTGGTGAACACACTAAGTCTTGCCTTGGTGATTTATGAAAAGGCCCAGCCACCCTCCCCAGCGCTACTTCTTTCATGATTTTTTCCCTAGCTACCTCCGGATTTTGCAAAACTGAGCGCTGATTGCGTGGGGGCACTGTGGTAGGCGGCGCACTAGATGGAATATGGAAACCAAACTCAAAACCTTGAGATAATAGATGCGTCTCTTGCCTTCTATCGTATCTACTGAGCAAGTGGGCCAGGACATGCAGACGTATGGGAGTGGGTGGTTTCTTATGATGACTGGGCAGGTCGGCCCCTGTTCTGTGCGTGGGCAGGGGTATGCTGTTCCTTAGGTTTCCCACCTTTCTTGTAACATTTGTTCTCTGGGTGACCTTGTATTCCACAGAAGGAACATATATGCCTGAACTTGCATGCAGATCCCCTACTGCATTCGTTCTTGTTAAACTGCCAGCAAGCTTGTTTCTTGTCACCTGCCCCTTTGTCCCCCCGAAAGGAATGAATGGTCTTGCTAACCGGCGCTGCCGAGTAAAATTCAGCATGCCATATGTTGATCTCTCTCTGATCCCATGCCACTTCTGGCCTTACTGCCTTCATTTGTCTAAATTTATTGTCGTATTGCAGCCAGGCCATGCCCTGGAATTCTGAAGCTGCCCCGTGAATCATTGACATGTAGCTTATCAACTGGGCTGCCAGCGCTGGGAACCGTTCTACCATGATTGCTGCGTAAATGGCAAATCCAGTAACCCAATTCTTGATTGACCATTCCACCCAAACTTTTTTCTGCTTAAATTCACCCTCCTTGCCTGCCCTGTTCTTCCCTGGAACCACTCCCGCATTGATAAGATCAAATACATCCATGAATTCTCCCCTGAAAATCTTTTCTCTAGTTTCTGCCGGCACATGCCATGCAATGCCTGCCGATGGGGCTACTGCGAGCGACGCGGAACCATAAAGCACCGGGCTCTGTGACAGAGGGTTCTGCACCGATACCACCGCCACCGGGGGTACAGGCGGCGCTGTTGGGAGTGTCCCTGACCCTGGTAATCCCGTATTATTAGTTGGTCCTTGTGACGTCGCGGCGACCACCACGGGAGATTGTGCCACCCCACCCGACTGGACCCACACTTGAGCCACCCCGCTGCCTTGATGCGCTACTACTGGAGCAGGCGCCTGCGCAATAGGTGGTGTTGCCGTCGCTACCCCCCCTGTGCTGCCGCGGTTTGCGGTGTCTGTGCTGCTACTGGCGTTGATATTATGGGAAGAGCCGCGCTCTGTGGAACCCCGTCCACTGGGAGCGACTCTACATTCATCTGACCCTTCTGCGCAGCTGCGCCAGAAGGCTGATTATTGTCTGTCCTCAACAGGGGCTGGACCGCTGCCACCGCCTCATCTGAGGTACCCGCTTGCGATTCCGCGACTCGTTTGAGCTTGTCTTGTTGTGGGTCCTTGAAACATTCGCGTGTCCGCCTTGTGCGTTTGGGCAACGGGGCCTCCTGCTGTGGGTTCGCTCCAGCCCCCTGAGCTAACATCCGCAGAGCCCAATCGATGCCGCCTATCTTTGCGACCTCCCACAATGCCGACAACGACCGAAATTACTCCAGTGTAGCTGGGGCCTCCTTGCCACCCGTGCACGCTTTGCTGGCATCCTGCCCACTAGAGAAAGCAAAAGAGCGTTAAACATTGGCCAATGCCTCTTTCCTTTTGCCCTCTTGATGGGCTTAATGACCCGCGCCCCCGACCTTTCACCCCCTCATGCTCGCCTTGTACCTCATTTGGCCGGGGCACCGGGAAAACTCACTACCCTAGTGCCCCATGCGTCCTCCAAACTTACCAACCCCCGGCGATCCGCCCATGCATTAAATCCACCCCCCCCTTGGATACTCCGCCTACTCACTAGCCGAGTACCCCGGGGGTCGTCATGCTCCTTATCATGCAGCGCCGTGCATTATCGTGCATTATGCCCCCCCTCCTCTAGGAGCTCTCAGCCTACTCACTAGCTGAGCGCCCCGGTCTACATGCCTGCAAACTGTGCCTCCCCCAGCCCATACGATACCGGTTAGGCCCCCCCACCCCCACATGCCCTTTATCCTTGGCGCAAGCGGTGCGTGCCATGACCCGCTTTGCCCTTTATTAAGCATTTCTCCTCATTCTAAATTTGTCACGCTAACATTTATGACACGCGCTTGCCCCCAAGCGGTTACCACGTGTTCCCATACGCAGGCAATGCTGCTCCAGTGCTCCCCGCCCGTCCCACTTCTGAACCTTTAACGATGCCGCGCTTGTATTCTAGAGTGCGCTTGCCTCCAAATGCACACCAAGCGTTCCTACAGGCGTGATGTTGACCCGGTCCACTCCCTCATTTGAAATCGTATCGCACTTGCAAAATCGTATCGCGCTTGCAATTCCATCGCGCTTCCGATCAGCTCTCATTTGTAATCATATCGTGCTTGTAATTCCACCGTGCTTGCCCTCCGCTCCTTCCGCCTTGCCCCCGGAGGTTCTCACTCATAAGCGAGCGCGCCGCGCCGCCAACTGCACGCATCCGTTCCCCCAGTACCCCACGCTGAGTTACGAGCGCTCTTTGTAATTTAAAAGCAGACCGTCGTAAAGCACTTACTTCAATTCACACTACGCTATGAGGCCCTCTCACCTGGGTGTAACACACAGCAGCCGGTAGCTCCCCCTAACTTGATTGCGGCTCCGATCCGCTGGGCACCCGTGGAGAGAGGACAAAGAGGGCTTCCCCCTCGTGTCCCAAGCTTTTATCCTTTTTCTTGGGAGGTGTCGCCTGCGCACCTTAGTGACGCATCTAGGTGACCTCTTGCGTTTCTTGGCGACGCCCCCTCCCACCCTCTTGACCGGAAGTTGTCCTGGCTCCCGTACGAAATGCCACTAAGGGCACCCCGCCCCTAGGTGTGGGGGGTGCCTACCAGGACTAAGGTTGTGATATTACACATTCCTAATATTGGGAAAAAAATTCTTTGTTAATAAGGTCCAACCAGTTTGAAATTGTCAACAGCTACTAAGGAATGGAGAATCTTCAGACATCCTGAAAGGTGTCGATTATGTTTTTCCATGACGTAGAAACATTTCTTAATTCTGTATATCTAATTAATATTTTTCTCCTATTGTCAATATCAAGGTCGTAGTTACTCTAAAAAAATCTTTTTATATAAATCCATCTTGTGGCTATTGCAGCATAATTCGGATAGCACATTCATTTTTTTCTGTATTTTTGCACACATTTATTTAGATTTTCAAAATGTTAAATAAATTTAAAAAATCACTCCTGTCTGTTGCCTGCTTCGGATTAAGACAATAACTAATGAGACATTTATTGCTTCCTTAATGGTCAGATTATACTCCAGTTTCATCAGCTATTTTTAGGTTTCGCCTCTACAGCGCTTGTGCTGTGCTTGTGAAATCTATTGTATTTAATATCTTAAAAGAGTGCTCTTATCAGATCCTGTTTGCGAAGTACTGTGTTCATGCGCTTTTGTGCGGAACTTTTTTTGTGTGAGCCCGCTTGTTGGCTGCATGTTTTTCCCTCACCTTCACCCCCGCCCTCCTCTTGTTATTTGTACACAGGCTGAATGAATTCAAACAATAGGCAAGGTCAGCAATTGGCTGGTTTACTTGACAAAAGCAATTTGTGATTTTCGGGACTATGGTTTTGACGAGTCCAGAGTGTCTTTTATAAACATGTACATTTCTGTATTTCCTTGCGTTCAGCTGACATCTGCTGGACCTGCTATTTGCCCTTCAGGCACATGACCCACTCCTATGTTTGTATAACGATTGAATGTCAGTGAGTGCAGCAGAGTACAAAAAAAGGCATTTTCCAGCTTGTTAACTTTTTACAGACTTCCAGCGGTTACACGCGTGATTCTTATCAACCATCTACTTTGATCCTGCTTGTTTTACTCTCAAGGCAGCAAAGATGTTTCTCTGTTCTCAAGTTTGGTGGAACACGTAAATTTGCCACAACACTTGTTATTTACTCGTGTATTGCTCTGAGAAAAAACATGGTTAACAACGTCAGATATTCCTGTGACGATTCACAGTTCATTGATAAAGTCTTGTATTATTCCGTCATTCTTGTTCCCCTTTTTCCAATTAAAACTTTCTTTGTGTTTATACAGTTTACATTTAACACATGTTGAAAACGAAGTAAGTAAAATGAGATACATTTATTAAAGACTTTGGGGCATATTCACAAGGAGCTATCGCCGAATTAACGGCACTTTATCGCAGCCAAAGTCGTGATAAATGTACCTCACCATTCACAAGCCGGTGTTAACAGCCCACAGCACCAGTTTACCCGCGATAGCAGCCGCAAAAAACATCGCCACAGAGGACCCCCGCAAATATCGCTAATGAGATGCAGAGTAGGCGTTCCCGTGACAAAAGCCGAGACAACAGCACACCTCAACATTCACAACGACCAGCCACATCCGCGATAAAAACACAAAACAGGCGATAAGGCGCGTTAGCACCAGGAAATCTACGCCTGCTCTGACCCGGTGTAAAGTCGGACGGCAGCCTGCAAACCAAAAGTGAGCACAGCCCAGGGCTACATCGGAAGGGCAACAGATGCCATGGAGCCACTCATCATGCGGCCCGGACACCCAAGAGGGCCACAACACCCACCGCCACCACCCCCAGGACCACCCCTCCCTGGCAACCCCCCGACCAAAGACATGCCACATCAGCCACACCTAAACATGTACAAAATATTCCGCTTGATGTCGCACAAACACAACTGGGGACATGCATGTGTCATCACAGAAATGAGCAGCAGCACACATTCACTTTCGAAGCAACAAATGAAACTTTATTAAAATGAACAACGAAATGAAATGAAGACACATGGCCGCTCCCCTCGGGACAATACGTAGGTCACTGCCTGTAAGACAAAAAACATGATGAGAAGGTGTGTCCTGCGCACATCAGAGGACAGAGAGAGAGCGAAGGAGAGAGAGAGGAAGAGAGGGAGAGAGCGAGAGAGAAGAAGAGGAGACAGAGAGGAAGAGAGAGAGGAGAGAGAGAGGAAGAGAGAGAGAGAGAGAGAGGAAGAGAGGGAGAGAGAGAACGTGCCGCCCCTGCGCACCCAGGCCACACTGCTCACCTGCTGCCACCGGTGTGTCTCCAACCACGTGCCGGTATGTATAGCAGGACACCAGGTCACACATCTGAGTCAGAGCCGTCAGCTGAAACAGAGTCCAGATACATGACTGGCATAGTACACACAATTGCACAAGACAACATTGCCTGCCCGCCCATGCACACCCAGGCAGAGGCACCCCAACCTCTCCCGCCGCCCATCGGAGCATGCCCGCCCATGCACACCCAGGCCTCAATGCTCACCTTCCGCCACCGGCGTGTAGACAGGAGGTCCCACCACGTGCCGCTGCAAGCCACAAGCCCGGGGCCCGCGGACATGGCACCCTCCACATCATGCAGCCCCGCTCCGCAGGCCACCAGGTCTCACATATGATTCTGGGTCTTGATTACTCCATGGCATAGGACATACCAGTGCACCCGGCACCATCGCAGGCTGCACACCCGCTCAGCCCAATGGGTGCCACCAACTCTGGGATCCCGGAAGCGACGCCACGTGGCAGTAGGCCTGCGCTGCCCGCATGGCCTCGGATGCCACTAACCCTGTGCGGCTCCAGTCAGGGCACACATGATGGTAGGCCTGTGCTGTCCACAAGGACTCAGATGCCGCGGACCCGGGGCATCATCGCAGGCTGCACACCGCGCCGTCAGCAGGCCTCAAGGTGCCACTGACCCAGTGCAACACCCAGTCACCGTCCACGTGGCGGGATGCCTGTGCCGTCCGCAAGGCCCCGTGTGCCACTAACCCTGTGCAACCCCAGTCTGCGCCACGTGGTGGTAGGCCTGTGCCGTCCGCAAGGCCTCGGATGCCACTAACCCTGTGCGCAACAACTCATGGGCCCTACATGAGTGAGAACCGTGGAGCAGCCGTCATCCAGTCACCACCGGAAGAGGGGAATGTGACGTCGTCGGCCCCTTATGTTGGCGGAGTCACATGGCCTGTGACGCCTGTGCCGGATGGGTGTGGTGTGTGTGAAAACCTGCCCTCAGGGAGTGGCTATGACATGCTGACAACTAGACCAGTGACCTGCACAACACCAGCGAGTACGGCTGCGACGGGTAGCAATGAGGGCCCCCCTCTCGGGGCGTTAGCGGAGTGGTCTGGCCTGCCGTACACCCGACCAGCGCAGGGCTTGCAACAATGACTCGTGGGCTCTGGGCGTGGTCCAGTCCATGTCCGGACAAGGAAGTGACTGATGCGTGTGTCCCTGTTGTAGTGTTCACGGAACCCGGTACACAAGATGCAATGTCGCACCCTCTGACTGGCATCCCACAGGATGAACATCATTGACGCAAGGGAAGGCACTGTCCCCACATTCATCCACACATCCATACATGAATGACGTAAGACATTACACAGCAGTGCTTCACTGGATGTTTATTTGCACATCCAGTGCAGTCATGCAGCTGGAGCGGTACAGGGCAATGCCGAGCACACTACACAATATGGGCCCGTGGAGGGCCAGCCAGTGTCCATCCGGGGATGATCTGTACTGCTGAAGAGGAAGGGTACAGTCCGCAGTCTGTCCGCCGTGTCATTGGTCGTCAAACAGGATGTGGCAGTCCATGTCGCTGTCCAAGGTGAGTGCATCGGAGTGTATCGGGGGTCAGTGGTAGGTCTTGAGGCCATGTGCGGCACCAAGCAGAAACAGGCAAGGTGGCTAAATGGATGCTAGTACCTGGCCCTCCTGACCACAGTCGCATCCACGTCCTCGTCCCCGGGTGTGTGCCCTGCCCCACCTGTGGGTGTTGCAGTACCGGCTGCGACACTGTGTGCCACTGACACATCAGGGGCCGGAGGAGGATTGTCAGCCGCACTGTGTGGCTGTGACACATCCGGTGCCGGAGTGGATACGCCTGCCGCACTGGGAGGCACTGACACACCAGGGGGCGGAGATGTGGATGGTGTGGGGGCTACAGCATTCATCATCGCCACACCTTGTGGCAGCAATGCCATGATGAGGACATGCAGGTCACGGTAGATCCCAGCGACATTTCGCTGATGTGCAGCGGTGGCTGCCATCCTTTCCGCCTCCATCCGCACCATGTCCTCCATGAGCCTCCGCATGTGTGCCAGCTCACGGCTGGCATCGCTGGGGCCACTCTGAGCGGACAGGTATTCTTCCCTCCGCGTCATGACTCCAGCGATGTCAGTCAGGGCTCGTTGGAGACCATGGGGCGGACATAGACACCCAAGGATGGCGTCCAGTTTGGTAGCCATGAGCTTGAACCCCACCTGCACCTGCTCGGCCGTCTCCCTCTGGCTCTCCAGCACACGGCGTTGGAAGGCCATTTGTTGTTCCTGGGGGACTTGGGAGGGTGCCGGGGCTGTGGGTGCACCCTGCTGGGTGGTTTGGGTGGTGGATGGGGTCTCATGGATGTAGCTGGGCTGCCCTGATCCTGGAGATGAGTGGCGGATGAGGTCAATGAGGTCTTGGATGGTTTGGGTGTCGATGCTGGTGTTGTCCTCCTTCTCGTCATCAGTGAAGAGTGGCTGTGACTGCTCTGCAGGAGGTGTTGATGATGCCCCTGCGATGTGAAGGGGAGATGGTGTATTACAATGTGTCCACATGTATGTAGCCGCATGGTACAGGTTGACATTCAGACAGCATGGCATTGTACATTGTGACAGTCTGTGGGTCTGGGCGAGGACCCAGAGTGATTGTGGGTGTGCACTGTGCCCTGCTTGTGCATGTGTGCCATTGTGGCCATCTCCCCCGTCCCCCCAGTACCTGGTGGTCACTCACCCTGTTGCGGTTGTGTTGTGTCCTGTCGAGCAGTGTCCGGTCCCCCGACTCCAGCCACAGTCTCCACACTGATGACTGTCGACACCAGCTCCTCCATGTCATCCAGCTCCAGCTGTGGCGCTGGGCCCCCACCTCCGGTCTGCGTTGCTGCCTTCAGGTTGGCGGAGAGTTTCTCCTTGGTCTTCCGCTTGATGTCATTCCATCGCCTCTTGACCTCGTCCATTGTCCGCTTGTGCTCTCCGACGGCATTCACCTTGTCGACGATGTCCCGCCATATTCCAGTTTTGGTGCCCAATGACACGTTGGAGGTGACGAAGAGTTGTTGATGGTGTTCCATCACCTCCGTGACTATGATCCTGTTCGCCTGCGGACTGAACTTGGTCTTCCTTGTCTTCTTGTCCTTGCCCTTCCCTGTCCCCGAGGTCCCAGGCTGGTCGTCCGGGGTGCTTGTGGGGTTGCGCTCGTCCTCTGCGCCTGCTCCGGCTACCTCCATGGTGCTTGTGTGTTGGTCAGTTTGTGTGTGGGTGTTTTTTCTACTTTTATGGAGATTTTTGACGCCTGCCAGGTGTGTGTTGCAGGCCTGGCCCTGCTTGTTGCTGATTTCCTCATCGCGCTTTGGCACATCGCGTGTTTTGGTTTGTGTTTTTATCTCCATCGTGGTGGTTGTAGTCGCGGACATTGTCCGAGGTTTCGGCAGACTATCGCATGCTACCGCCTTGTTGTGAATTCCACGTTGACACGGGGTTATTTTCCCGCGATAGGCTGCGATATTGAAAGTTGCGTTACGCTACTCTTGCGGTAGTTATCGCTCGTTCTTGTGAATATACCCCTTACCGTTTAAAAATGCTGTGGTGTGATTATAAATCAGGGGTGTATAACATAGGGCAAGGCGGATAGGACACTTGGCAGATACTCAGGATCACACTAAATTGTGTAAATTCATTTAGATTCCCGGTTTAAACAGATAGTTTTGTGAGTTGGTGTGACTAAATACTCATGACTTACTAATGAATTTATCTGAATAAATTGCACATTGTCTTGAAAATAAAAGAGACTAAATATGGCTCGTTGCATGTAAACGTGTCCAATAAGGACAATCTGGTATGGAGCAGGACCTGCACTGGACACTCTTGGTCTAAGGGTGTTTGAAGGCTTTCCATTTGCACCTCTAAATTTAGCTCTCATGTTACAAGTCGTGTACATGAGTATCTGATCTAGTCCAGTGTTTATCCCTTAGTATTCTGGGTACTGTAATTATGTTGCTAACATTATAAAATCAGGACTACAAGTCCCATCATGCAAAGAAAAAACCAAGGGCTGAGCGAGTTACTTACCCATGGACTTGGGAACTAGGCGAGCTCTGTATTGTTACCTTTAAACCATATCACATATAGTAAAAATGCTTCAGAAACCTTTATTGGTAACTTCCCATGCAACGTTAAAGAGCAGCAACTCTTCTACGGGAGGTCATCTTCTTCCCATTGTGGAAACCCAATCAGAAAGGTCAAGGAGAGCGAGCGCACATGAGACATTTTGCTTCACTTCCTAGCACCTGTGGCCGAGACCGGGCAATGCTCTCATCAGCCAGCTCTCTGCTGAGTCGAGTGCTCACTCTTTCCCCCTCTCCCTTGCACATTTGAAGAGCAGAGAGGCAAGAGAAACCTCTGTAGTAAAATACAAAGCTAATTAGACTTAACCGCCTGACACCGAGCGCTAAAGTGGCTTAACGAAATCAGAAGGAGCTTGGGGGCATATTATCAACGGCCAGCGATAATTATCGCTGGCCGTGCTTAGCGATAGATTTCTTATCGCTGGCTATCTCCGGAAATTATCGCCCTGGTAGCGCGTTATTAACAACACGCTTCTCCAGGGCGATAAAAATTCCAGAGATAGCGAGGTTATCGCCGTTTTGCAGGGAACATCGCTGGTTTTCCAGCGATGTTCCCTGCAAGACGGCGATGGCTTCTGCTGATACGACCCTGTGGTCGTATCAGCACAATCCACCCCCTATGTTAGGGATGGCTAAGTCAAGATAATAGCAGACGTTAGATTTTGGCGAAAACGGCCGTTTCGCCAAAATCTGACGTCTGCTATCATCCTAGTGGGCTGCCTTGTAAATATCGCGATGTGCACATCGGCGATATTTACAACGTAGCCCATCTGGGGTACGCCCAGTAACGCCCACCTTGCATCTCATTAGAGATGCAGGATGGGCGTTGGGGGAAAGGGCGATAGTGCAGGGATTCACGCGATAGCGTGACCTTGCTGATTAGGCGATAGAATTATCGCCGCTTTCCGTCCGAAAACGGACGCTAAAGCGGCGATAATTGACTATCGCCTGGTTGTTAATATGCCCCTTGGTAGGTTGAAAGATATAGGACAGATCAGTTGTTCTGCTGGCTTGGCACCTGGTTTGTGTGTCTTTGCCAGTTGTGTGTTGCCCTCATATAGAGAGTTGGGGCTCCACCCTCTGAGCAAATAACCAGCAGGCATTTGGGACCTTTAAACGTATCAGCTACAATATAGCAGAAAAACAATAAAGCTGGGGTTAGTGAAAACAACAGCCTGCCAATTCCTGACCATTCATCTCAAATACTATATCCAATTCAGGGTTTATTAGTGATACAAAAACAACGCACAATTCCCAGCCTAAAACTAGCGTCGGCAAAGCCGATAAGTTTGGGTTTGTTAGGTTTCGCCTGCACATCGCTTGTGCTTTGCTTGTGAAATCTATTGTTTTTAATATATCTTAAAAGGGGCTTCTCTTATTAGTATCCTGATGCCCAAGTACTCATTTCAGTCTGCTTTGGTAGGTGGAACTTTTTTTCTTACATTAAGGCTGCCGGGCGCTTACTGTTTACCGATACTTATCTTCCCCTGCCTGCACACATTTACAATACTTATCTTCTACTAATGCTGTTCACAGTGTTTAAGCCCCATTCACTGTCAAGACTTCAGGGACTGTTAAACTATAAGATAAGATCTCTTCCCATGGAAAAGGTAGACATCTTCTAACAGTGTGAGGCAATGCTTGCTTTTTATTACTTTGTTGTGTAAAGCAGATGCTTTAGCCTCAGAACGTTTGTGGTATTCCCTATTCATGCCACAGTACCTTTCTTTACACTTTGTAGGCATTATCGGATCGATTCTGACAACTTAATCTATTGGGTCATTGTGATCGAATTCTATATTTTGTAATAAACAATGCATATTAAAAATAAAGTTAACATACATAAACCCAAACAAAGTGATTGCAGTGCTTTACATGAGCACGCTCCGTGTTGCTCTGAAGGGATGTTTTAACCTCCTTTATCTGTTGGAACAGTTTCTGTATAACATTACAGCACCAGACAACTGTCCCAGAATCTTGGATTGCAAACATGGTCATGTGCCTGTTCTAAAAGTATTCCTCCAGTTTTGTGATTGCTGACTGTTCCTTCACTAGGGTCATGATTTCAATAGTGCAGCAAGTCCAGTGGCACTGGGACGAAAAGTTCTAGGCACCCCACTAAACACAGATTATTGCAAAATGTTACTACTAAGCAAGACAGTCACAAGTGCAGTTATCTATCAGGCAATAGGGTCATAATTTCAGTAGTGCAGCAGGTGCAGTGGCACCAGGACCAAAAGCTCCAGGCTCCCCACTAAACAGCAGTTATTGCTATATTTTGCAACTAAACAGACAGTCACAAGTGCAGTTATTTTTCAGGCACTAGGGTCATGATTTGAATGGTGCAGCAGGTGCAGTGGCACCGGGCCCAAAAGTTGTCAGAGCTCCTCTAAACACCTAATATTGCTATATTTTACTACTAAACACACAGTACCAATTGCAGCTACCTTGCAGTTAAACGGGGCATAATTTGAATGGTGCAGCAAGTGCAGTGGCACTGGTGCCAAAAGCTCTAGGGACCCCACTAAACACAGATTATTGCTAAATTTTACTACTAAACAAGACAGTCACAAGTGCAGTTAACTAGCAGGCAATAGGGTCATAATTTGAATGGTGCAGCAGGTGCAGTGACACCAGGATTAAAAGCTCTAGGCACCCCACTAAACACCTCATATTGCTATATTCTACTACTAAACTGGCAGTCACAAGTGCAGTTAAACGGGGCATAATTTGAATGGTGCAGCAAGTGCAGTGGCACTGGTGCCAAAAGCTCTAGGGACCCCACTAAACACAGATTATTGCTAAATTTTACTACTAAACAAGACAGTCACAAGTGCAGTTAACTAGCAGGCAATAGGGTCATAATTTGAATGGTGCAGCAGGTGCAGTGACACCAGGATTAAAAGCTCTAGGCACCCCACTAAACACCTCATATTGCTATATTCTACTACTAAACTGGCAGTCACAAGTGCAGTTAACTTGCAGACAACAGGATCATGATTTCAATGGTGCAGCAGGTGCAGTGGCACCAGGCCCAAAACTTGTCAGAACTCCTCTATACACCTAATATTGCTATATTTTACTACTATACAGGAAGTCACAATTGCAGTTACCTTACAGTTATAAGAGGCTTGATCTGAATGGTGCAGAAGGTGCAGTGGCACCAGGGCCAAAAGCTCTAGGGACCCCACTAAACCCAGATTATTGGTCCAGGCAACCACAAGTGCAGTTACCTTGCAGACAACAGGGTCATGATTTAAATGGTGCACCAGGTGCAATGACACCAGGACCAAAAGCTTTAGGCACCCCACTAAAAACCTAATATTGCTATATGTCACTACTATACAGGCAGTCACAATTGGAGTTACCTTACAGTCAGTGCTTAATTTGTGCTGGTGGTTTCTGGTGCTCGGCACCAGCACTTTGTTGTCTACACTGGGACTTATGGAAGTCTGACACATGGTGGCACTGTTTCTCTGATTTAGAACTGAGCACAGCAGTTATTTATTAATTCAAAATACATTAAATATGACTGATACTTGCTGCCCAAGCCATTCTTATAGCTTTGGGGTCCTGGAATAGTCTGAAATGGCACACTTGTAGGAGTGTGATGGGTATTAGTTGTGTTGGTACTTTCATTGGCAGCACTGGCAGGGGCAATGGGTATTGCGAGCTGTGGTGGCCTCCTGACGAGGGCCCTAGAACTTACTGTTTTACAAATTAAGCACTGCTTACAGTTAAAAGGGGATTTATTAGAATGGTGCAGCAGGTGTAGTGGCACCAGGGCCAAAAGCTCTAGGGACCCCTCTAAACACAGATTATTGCTAAATTTTACTACTGAACAAGACAGTCACAAGTGCAGTTATCTAGCAGGCAATAGGGTCATAATTTCAGTGGTGCAGCAGGTGCAGTGGCACCGGGACCAAAAGCTCCAGGCTCCCCACTAAACACCAGTTATTGCTATATTTTGAAGCTAAACAGACAGTCACAAGTGCTGTTATTTTTCAGGCACTAGGGTCATGATTTGAATGGTGCAGCAGGTGCAGTGGCACCGGGCCCAAAAGTTGTCAGAACTCCTCTAAACACCTAATATTGCTATATTTTACTACTAAACAGGCAGTCCCAATTGCAGTTACCTTGCAGTTAAACGGGGCATAATTTGAATGGTGCAGCAAGTGCAGTGGCACTGGGGCCAAAACCTCTAGGGACCCCACTTAACACAGATTATTGCTAAATTTTACTGCTAAACTAGACAGTCACAAGTGCAGTTATCTAGCAGGCACTAGGGTCATAATTTGAATGCTGCAGCAGGTGCAGTGACACCAGGATTAAAAGCTCCAGGCACCCCACTAAACACCTCATATTGCTATATTCTACTACTAAACAGGCAGTCACAAGTGCAGTTACCTTGCAGAAACCAGGATCATGATTTCAATGGTGCAGCAGGTGCAGCAGGTGCAGTGGCACCAGGCCCAAAACTTGTCAGAACTCCTCAATACACCTAATATTGCTATATTTTACTACTATACAGGCAGTCACAATTGCAGTTACCTTACAGTTAAAAGGGGTTTGATCTGAATGGTGCAGACGGTGCAGTGGCACCAGGGCCAAAAGCTCTAGGGACTCCACTAAACCCAGATTATTGGTAACATTTTAAACTAAACAGGCAACCACAAGTGCAGTTACCTTGCGGACAACAGGGTCATGATTTAAATGGTGCACCAGGTGCAGTGACACTAGGACCAAAAGCTTTAGGCACCCCACTAAAACACCTAATATTGCTATATGTCACTACTATACAGGCAGTCACAATTGGAGTTACCTTACAGTCAGCACTTAATTTGTGCTGGTGGTTTCTGGTGCTCGGCACCAGCACTTAATTGTCTACACCGGGACTTATGGAAGTCTGACACATGGTGGCACTGTTTCTCTGATTTAGAGATGAGCACAACAGTTATTTATTAATTCAAAATACATTAAATATGACTGATACTTGCTGCTCAAGCCATTCTTATAGCTTTGGGGTCCTGGAATAGTCTGAAATGGCACACTTGTAGGAGTGTGATGAGTATTAGTTGTGTTGGTACTTTCATTGGCAGCACTGGCAGGGGCAATGGGTATTGCGAGCTGTGGTGGCCTCCTGACGAGGGCCCTGACACCTATTGTTTTACAAATTAAGCACTGCTTACAGATAAAAGGGGATTTATTAGAATGGTGCAGCAGGTGCAGTGGCACCAGGGCCAAAAGCTCTAGGGGCCCCTCTAAACACAGATTATTGCTAAATTTTACTACTAAACAAGACAGTCACAAGTGCAGTTATCTAGCAGGCAATAGGGTCATGATTTCAGTGGTGCAGCAGGTGCAGTGGCACCAGGACCAAAAGCTCTAGGAACCCCACTAAACACCTCATATTGCTATATTTTACTACTAAACTGGCAGTCACAAGTGCAGTTACCTTGTAGACAACAGGATCACGATTTCAGTGGTGCAGCAGGTGCAGTGGCACTGGGCCTAAAACTCGTCAGAACTCCTCTAAACACCTAATATTGCTATATTTTACTACTATACAGGCAGGCACAATTGCAGTTGCCTTACAGTTATAAGGGACGTGTTAAAGGGGGCTTGATCTGAATGGTGCAGCAGGTGCAGTGACACCAGGACCAAAAGCTCTAGTCACCCCACTAAAACACCTAATATTGCTATATTTTGCTACTAAACAGGCAGTCACAAGTGCAGCTAGTTTGCAGACTGGAGGGTCATGATTTGAATGGTGCAGCAGATGCAGTGGACTGGGCCCAAAAGTTGTCAGAACTCCTCAAAACACATAATATTGCTATATTTCACTACTTAACAAGCAGTCACAATTGCAGTTACCTTACAGTTAAAAGGGGCTTGATTTGAATTGTGCAGCAGGTGCAGTGGCACCAGGGCCAAAAGCTCTAGGGACCCCACTAAACACAGAATATTGCTACATTTTACTACTAAACAGGCATCACAAGTGCAGGTATCTAGCAGGCACTAGGGTCATGATTTCAATGGTGATGCAGGTGCAGTGGCACTGGGGGCCAAAAGTTGTCAGAACTCCTCTAAATACCAAATATTTCTATATTTAACTACTAAACAGGCAGTCACAAGTGCAGTTACCTTGCAGGCGCTAGGTTCATGATTTTAATCTTGCAGCAGGTGCAGTGACACCGGAGCCCAAAGCTCTAGGAACCCCTCTAAACACCAAATATTGCAATATTTTACTACTAAACAGGCAGTCACAAATGCAGTTATCATGCAGGCACTGGGGGCATGATTTGAATGGTGCAGAGGCACCAGCCCAAAAGTTTCAGAACTCCTCTAAACACATAATATTGCTATCACATCAATTAATTCTATTATTTCCCTCTTTCATTTCATTTTTTAAAATGTTGCTATTACCCACACTATACCATTAGTAACCGCAAAATATATTGCCTTATTGTACATAAACAAGTCATAACACTTTAACAGACTTTCTGTTACTTATATTGTACAACTACTCCGCAAACTACAATTTACAACAAAAAACTGGTTATTATTTATCATATAGGCGAAACCTAATGCGTTTACCAATGCTTGTCTCCTAGTGTTGCTCCTAATTTCGATGTTATTCAGTACTTCTGTCTGGTTCTTTCCTCGTCTGGAGCTCCGAATTCAGTAACGCTGGCATGAGGTCAATAAAAAAATCTCTAAATTATCATATCGGTTACAGTTACGTGTTGAGACATTGAGGAGCTTTATGTTGCTTTGGGCAGTAAAAGTCTGTAAACTGCTGAAAACTGTAACAGCGATTTGTGATGTATTCAGTAACATGGGTGATGTCATTCATATGTTATGATACCACCAATCCTATTTGTAGTTACATCACTGATGATGTAATTTGTGATGACAATGTTCATATCTTGTGCAAGATTAAAGTCCTTGGGACATATTCTCAAGGACTTATTGCCGACTTACCAGCACTTTAGCGCCGCAAAAGTGGCGATACATTTATCGCCCTATTCTCAAGCTGGTGCAAACTGCCGATATCGCCAGTTTCCCAGCGATATCCTCCGCAAAAAACATCGCCACGGATGAGAGCGACAACTTACACTAATGATATGCAGAGTAGGCGTTCCTGTGCAAAAACACACGAAAACACCACTTCGCGATATTCTCAACGACCAGCCAGATCCGCGATGCGACCAAAAAACAGGCGATAAGGTGCATTAGCAGCAGGGATTTAACACCTGCCTTTTACTGGTGTAAAGCAGGACGACAACCTGCAGCATGAAAGGGAGCCCAGCCCAGAGCCACATCTGAAGACCAACACATGTCATGGAGCTACTGACCATGCAGCTCAGAGACCCAAGAGGGCCACAACACCCACCGCCACCACCCCCAGGACCCCCCCCCGCCGGACTACCACCGAGGCAGCGCAGAACAAGACAGCTGACCTTCCCAAAACGGCATGGCCCCACAGCCACACAATTGCAGAATGTGGGGAGAGGTGGGAACCAAGTATGTGTGAAGGAGGCAAGTCACCTATGAATAAGAATGTACACAATGCCAAGTGTGGCGGTGATGTGCTGGACAGACTACAGTATGCAGAGCACAGACATGCCCATGTGGACATATACTGCTGGTGTTTGTAGTGTTGTGGACAGTGGACGCAACCATGTTACCTCAGGCAGTGGGGAAGACCCCGGTCATGTATCCGTGTCCCCCCCCCCTGTAAGCGTAAGCGGAGTGGGCTGGGCCGGCGTACACCAAGCCAGCGTAGGAATGTGAATAAATAGGCCGGGGCTCTGGGCGTGGTTCACTTCCCGGATGGCCCCCTCACCCTGCCACGAGTCCGCCGCCATTACCGCCAGCCTCCTCAGCCGGTCGCTGGCGTCCGCAACACAGGTCCCCAGCGCACCCAGCGGCACAGCACCGCGGAGTTATGTGTGTGCTGACTACTGTCTGCGGCCTACACTGCGGTCAGCAGGGCTCACAAATCAAATCCAATCCTGACCTGCGAGGACACGCCATCATCTCTGGCTGCACACCCGCTGTGCGCTTCAGGTGCCACCAACTCAGTGCACCACAAGTCATCGTCACGTGGCTGTGGGCCCTTTCTGACTGCTGCCTCCGGCCTACACTGCGGTCAGCAGGGCTCACAAATCAAATCCAATCCTGACCTGCGAGGACACGCCATCATCTCTGGCTGCACACCCGCTGAGCGCTTCAGGTGCCACCAACTCAGTGCACCACAAGTCATCGTCACGTGGCTGTGGGCCCTTTCTGACCGCTGCCTCCGGCCTACACTGCGGTCAGCAGGGCTCACAAATCAAATTCAATCCTGACCTGCGAGGACACGCCATCATCTCTGGCTGCACACCCGCTGTGCGCTTCAGGTGCCACCAACTCAGTGCACCACAAGTCATCGTCACATGGCTGTGGGCCCTTTCTGACCGCTGCCTCCGGCCTACACTGCGGTCAGCAGGGCTCACAAATCAAATCCAATCCTGACCTGCGAGGACACGCCATCATCTCTGGCTGCACACCCGCTGAGCGCTTCAGGTGCCACCAACTCAGTGCACCACAAGTCATCGTCACGTGGCTGTGGGCCCTTTCTGACCGCTGCCTCCGGCCTACACTGCAGTCAGCAGGGCTCACAATTCAAATTGAGAATTGATTTATTAATGGCAAAGTCCAGTAGGCAACAGACATTGCTATCAGTGCGGCCCGCCCGGACGATGCATCATCGCAGGCTGCCCACCCGCTGAGCGCTTCAGGTGCCACCAACTCAGTGCACCACAAGTCATGGACCCTTTATGATTGAATCTGTGTGTGTAATACGAAGATCACTGTTCTAGTTGTTGCCAGCACCAACCACTCCCTGAGTGCTGGCTTACACTCACCCCACATCCATCCAGCACAGGCGTCACTGTACATGTGACCCTGGCAATAAAAAGTGGCCGGGCGCACGTGCCCGTAGCCAGTTACACTATCTATCTAAGTGTGTCCTTGTGGTCATTATGTATGCATGATGGGCCAGGGCCCTACCACCTTACCTTGTGCTGTGGACTGCGGACCCAACCATGTCACCTCAGGCAGTGTCTAAGACCTTGGACACGTAGCTCTGTCGTCCCCCCCTGTAAGCGTAAGGGGAGTGGGCAGGGCCGGCGTACGCCAGGCCAGCGTAGGGGTGTGAAGGATTTGACCGGGGCTCTGGGCGTGGTTCAGTTCTGGCCTGGACAAGTAACTTATGAGTGTGTCACTGTTGTAGTGTCGGCGCCACCCAGCCCGCAATCGACAATGTTGCAATGTAGCATGCACCCGGAGGGTGGGCTCACACGAACGGAGAAATGAAGGAGCGCAAGACCGCTGGGGGTCTTGGCTCATACATGCCAAGTGTTGTGTGTATCTGTATTGCCGCAGCATGAGCCAAATGCCTAGCCTTAATCGCAGCGCAAGTTCAGCCAGGCATGAACTCTACATCTGTGTCCGCCCTATCCTTCCCACAGGCCTACACTCACGTGGCCGCCCACCTTCAACGGCCAACATCACAGTGTCATTGTCAGGCTTGTGGACATGCGCAGACAGGCATGACAATGGTGTGCCGTAGGAGTACAAGTGATGCAACCGTGCAGTGCACACAAGTAAATAGGCTCGGGGAGAGGGAGGAGCAGCTGTGAGGCAACGTAACACACAGTGATGCCGCTCATTTGCCACATGCAAGACATGTCAAACATGAATCCCAAAGTCTCACACATCCCACCCCACCCCCAACAAGCCACTTCATTTCCTGAATGCAAGCAGATGAGAAACTAGCATTAGGGATGAAAGCTCCTTTGTCTGAACTATCAGGCGGAAGCACATCTGCACCTCCGACCTCGGAATTGCATGTGCCCGGCACCCCCTGACAGATACTATAGCAGCTGATGACGACTCCCACACTTTGCACAGCCCGACGAAAGACCAACGTATACACATCCCACACACAGAAGTCCTTGCTCGAAGTTATCATGCATGGAATGGCCTTCACACTTACTCCCACACCATCCCAGCGTACAACCGTTGCACACTAAAACAACTCATTGATCCGATCTGTGGCATTTCATCCACAGAACTGGCGCAGGTCAGAACAGTGCCGCTTCAACCAGAGCCACTAACGCAATGGCAGAACATCCCGGACACATGCACAACCCCTGTCAGGTGGAACTGTACCGTGCACGTATGCTGCGTTTACTGGGGGCACTGCCATTGGCAGTGCTGCGGATCAGTTACTGGCTAAGCTTCCGCCTTGCCAACGTCACCTGCGTTCAGCCTGTGTTGCATTGTCGATCGTGCATATTCGAGTGGTCCATGGATGTCTGCCTATCCAACAGGACGGTGGCTGGACTGGATTTTGACATGTGTGTGCGCCCCCTGTTGGCCCACGACCAGGAGTGTCACTGTGATACCCGTTTATGGGATGCCTTGATACTTGGCATACATGCTGGCAGCTGGACCTGGGAGATTGCACAACTCCTCGTGTGCAGTGACCACATTGAATCGCTCCCCTATGGGGCTGTAGTGCTAATTGGTGAAAGGGGGTGGACGCAGCACATCTGTCCGGACCGGCTAATGGATTGCCTCACCGTCCTGTTTGATGAAGTCGACAACGAGCTCATGTTGGAAATGATAGCCTACGAAGCTGCAATCGCTTTCATGGACGAGTAACTACGTACCTGCAGCCACAACAGATTGGAACCCATTGCACATGTCCCAACACCTTGTTGCATCTTGTAGATCTGGTCACATGTCCCACGACAACAGTGGACATGGCTGCATTCGCCTGGACTCCGAATACATGAGCGGACAACAACGCGGGTTAACACACACCTGTGAAAGGTGAGGCACTCCCCCGGAGTGGACAGCGGCGCTTGGCAACGTTCCTCATCCTGACATACTGCTACATTGGTATGCATGTTGTGGCACTTATCTTGCCCGTACTGACACGCATATGCTAATAAAGTCTACGCACCTTCACTTGTATTCAACTGTGATGAATGTTGATTTGAATGACAATGTGTGTCTCACTGCCTATCTGGGTCAGGCCATACATGCGCATTGATAGCATTACCCAGGGAGTACCTTTTTGTGGAATCACTGTCCCTACATCGATCCATACTTTCATACTTGATTGCTCATAGCCACGACACATCTGTGTTAATTAGAATGTTTGATTCGCATTCAGTGGAGTGTTGAAGCTGGAGCAGTACAGGGCCATGTGAACCCCACTTTACATTGATGCCCCGTGGAGGGCCAGCCAGAGTCCTTTAGGGATTCACAAGTTCATGGGAAGAGGGAGACTTCAGTCCGCAGTGTGATTGCTGTGTCATTGGTAACCAATCAAAATATGCCAGTCTATGTCGAGGTCCAAGGTGAGTGTCGCTGAGTGTATCGGGGGACAGTGGAAGGTGTTATGCCAGGGCATGATGCAGAGGGCAGAACGAAGCAGAAATAGGCCATATGGCGGAGATGAATGCTACCACTTCATTTTTACCACAAAGCCAGATTCATCATCATCTTCATCCTCTGATGTGTCAGGTGCCTCACATGTGGGTGCTGGTGTTTAGTCTGCATCACTGTGTGGCACTGACACATCAGGGGCCGGAGGTGGATTGTCTGCCGCACTGTGTGGCACTGACACTTCAGGGGGCGTAGATGTGGATGGAGTAGTAGTAGCAGCATTCATCCGCGCCAGGCTTTGTGGTGGCAATGCCATGACGAGGATCTTCGGGGCATGGAAGGTACATCTCGCTGGTGTGCAGCCCTGGCAAACATTCTTTCCGCCTGCATCCGCTCCATGTTCTCCATGATCCTCCACATGTGTCCCAACTCCCGGCTGTCATCGCTGGAGCCACTCTGACTAGACAGTTGTTCTTGGCTCAGAGTCATGACTCCAGCGATGTCAGCTATGGATTGTTGGAGAGCATGGAGCGGACAGTGGGTGTCCGTTAGGGACTGTAAGTGGTCCCTGATGGGACGTAGACACCCACGTATGGCATCTAGTTTGGCTACCATGAGGTCGAACCCCACCCACAGCTGATCAGCCATCTTCTCCTGGCACCCTAACACACGGCGTTGAAATGCCATGTGTTGGTCATGGGGGTCCTGGGAGACAGCCATGGTGGTGGGTGCTTCCTGCTGTGTGGTCTGTGCAGGGGGTGGGGTCTCCTCGATGCAGCTGGGCTGCACTGCTCCTGGAGGTGGGGTGCCGAATCTGTCCATGGGCTGTTGGAGGGCGTTGGTGTCGATGTTGGGGAGGTCCTCTTCATCATCAGTGCTGAGTTGTTGGGTCTGCTCTGCAGGAGGTGTTGATTCTCCCTCTGCAATGTGAAGGGGAGATGCAGATTGACATTGTGTTCACATGTATGTTGACGCATTGGACAAGTTTACTTGCAGACTGCATGACAATGTACATTGTGACTGTTTGTGAGGAGATGCCTATGTGATGCGGGACAATTGACATTTCTACACCATCAGGGATGTGTGGTTGAACTTGTACATTGTCATCTCACAGTTTCCTGCTATGCCAAATGCGAATGCCCATTTTCTACACACAAGCGGCGGCAGTTGTGTCCTCTGTTCTGCTGTGAAAGTGTTCCAGTTTGTACCACATTGTTGTCAATGTTGAGGTGCTCTGATTCTTATGTGTGTGTGCTGCATTGTGGGTGTGTTGCCCCTTCAGCTCTGATTTTGCTGGCCCTTATCCCTTTCAGGCGGTGTGCCTTTCACTTCTGTGCTTATACAGTGCAGTGCTGAGATGTTGCAGACTTGGGTAACTTGGGCTCTTGGTCGGAGTTGTGACTCTTGGGCATGGTTTGTCCGCAGATGTGCTATACTTAATTGTGCATGTGTGCCATTGTGCCCATCTCCCCCCGTCCCCCCAGTCCCTGGTCATTACTCACCCTGTTGCTGTTGGGTCAGGTCATGTTGTGCAGTGTCCGGTCCCCCAACTCCTGCCACCGTCTCCCCAATGATGACTCGGGTCACCGTTTCCTCCATCTCATCCAGCTCCTGGTGTGTCGCTAGACTCCCACCTCCAATCTGCATTGCTGCTTTCAGGTTGGCTGCGAGTTTCAGCTTGGTTTTGCGCTTCACATCACTCCAGCGCTTCTTGCAGTCATCCACTTCCCTTCTCTTCACTCCGACTACATTCACCTTGGCCAAGATGGACTGCCATATAGTATTTTTATTTGCCAATGACACAGTGGAGGTGATGAACAGTTGTTGGTGGTGTTCTATCACCTCCGTAATGAGGATCTGGTTTTCCTGTGTTCTGAAAGGCGGGTTCCTCTTCTTCTTCTCCTTGCCCTTCCCTGACCCCGAGGTCCCAGGCTGGTCCTCCGTGGGGCTTGTGGGGTTCTGGTTGTCCTCTGTACTCGCTCCGGCTACCTTCATGGTGCTTCGCAGTTGTTTGTGTTTTTTGTTGGCGCTTTTATAGTGGATTTTCTTGCCTGACTTGTGGGACTTGCAGGCCTGGCGCTGCTTATCGCTGTATTTTTTATCGCAGTTGGACCCATCGCAACTTTTTTCACGTTAGGCTTTAGATTTTTATCGCCGTCCCGGTGATTTTATCGCGGACATTTGACGCGTTATCGGGACACTATCGCATGTTACCACCGTGTTGAGAATGAGACACAGAGTTATTTTCCCGCGATGGACGGCGATATGAGAAATAGCGTTAACCTATTTTGGCGATGATTATCGCATGTTCTTGAGAATATCCCCCTGTCCCAGGTTCCCTGGATACACTCTGTTAACTGGTACTGAACCACGTATGGAAATAGAAGGAGGCAATAGTGATAGGGTGGGGAGGCCCGCTTTAATGCAGTACACAAGGATAACAGGTTCATGGAATGGCGCAGGGATAAAGAAAAACTGTCTTTTGATGCCTCTGTGACTTCCGGACGGCAAGGACGGCTGCGGCTTCCTTCCAGCTCCAGCAGCAAAACGTCACGTTGGTCCGTAGGAAGGGGGGGGAAACAAAATAGAGCCAC
Source organism: Calotriton arnoldi (assembly GCA_963921515.1). Classification (NCBI taxonomy): domain Eukaryota; kingdom Metazoa; phylum Chordata; class Amphibia; order Caudata; family Salamandridae; genus Calotriton; species Calotriton arnoldi. The sequence goes on from CAWUFW010005455.1 coordinate 626,129, forward strand.
AGGTCACTGGGGTGTGTCACGAAGGGACACGGCAAGAGGGAAGGGTCGGTGGAAGGGGTCACCCAGACTGCCACCATAAATGAACGGTGAGAGAGAAAGAGTGCGGTGCCCTCCCTAATTAACTACCCGTTCCCGCCCTGTGATAAAGAAAACCCCCGTAGACGCTGACGTACCTGCTCCAGCCACACTCCTCCTGGAGCGTGGCGGGGCGCTGCACGGTGTCATTGGCCTCCTGGCACTGGTCCCGTTTCCGGCGTCGTCTCCTCCGTTTCCCGACCTCCGGGTGGTGCAGACCTCCGTGACGGCTCCTCCGGCTCTTTTTCTCCGTTGTCCTCCTCGGCTCGGTCTCCAGTATCTGCGCGCCTTCCGGGTTCCTGTCCTTCCACTTTATCTGCGATGGAGTCACCTGATAGGCGGGGAGGATCCGACGACCCGCCTCCGGACCCAACCTCCGCTGGCTCCCAAGTCGGAATTAAAGGGCCAGGCCAGTCCTGTTTGTGAAGGAGGCGTAAATCGTCAATGCCCTGTTCGGAGTGTGGGGCCCACCCGGGGACATCGTGACACAACCCTCCCCTGGGATTCCCCGATCGGGGAAAGAGGGTAGAGGAAAGAAAGTCAGTGTTTCCCTGCTCCGAGCCCTTACGGTGACGAACCTCGAACTGGAAGGGCTGCAGAGCCAAGAACCATCGGAGCACGCGGTCGTTACAACCCTTGTTTCGCTGCAGCCAGGTCAGGGGAGCATGGTCAGTGAATAGAACAAAGGGTCTCCCCTCGAGGTAGTAGCGCAGCTTGTCTATGCCCCACCTCACAGCAAGACATTCCTTCTCAATCGTAGGATAGGCCTTCTCCCTGGGAAACAACTTCCTACTGATGTAAACAACAGGCCGTTCCGCCCCCTCACTATCGAGCTGGGACAACACGGCCCCGATACCCGCCCCAGAGGCGTCCGTTTGAAGAAGGAAGGGTTTTTGGAAGTCGGGGGCCATGAGGACAGGGGAAGTTGTCAAGGAGGTCTTAAGGGAACAAAAGGCCTGGCATTCATGGTCCGAGGGGGTGCGCAATCGTGAAGGAGAAACAGATTTCTGTAGGAGATCTGTGAGGGGAGCAGCAAGCCTGGAAAACTGGGGAATAAACCGTCGGTAATAACCGACTAACCCCAGGAAAGCCCTGAGCTCGCGTCTAGTAGAAGGGAAGGGAGTGTTCCGGATGGCCTTCACTTTCTCTGTCTGGGGTTCTATCATGCCTTTCCCCAGGACGTACCCCAAATATTTGACCTTCTGAAAAGCGAACCTGGACTTCTTCGCGTTGATGTGTAAGTGGGCAAGTCCGAGTTCGAGAAGGACGGCCCGGAGATGCTGTAGATGTTCGTGCCATGAGTTGCTATATACCACTATGTCTTCCAGATAGGCAGCGGCGTAAGACAAGTGGGGTGCTAATACTTTGTCCATCAGCCTCTGAAAACTGGCCGGTGCCCCATGCAGCCCAAACAGGAGGACGGTAAAGTGGTATAAGCCCTCGGGTGTAGCAAAGGCTGTTTTCTCCTGGTCTAGAGGATTTAAGGGTATTTGCCAATACCCCTTGGTGAGGTCAATTGTGGAGATGTCCCGGGCCTCACCAAGGTGTTCTATCAACTCGTCAACCCGAGGTAGGGGATACCCGTCTTGTTTCGAGATACGGTTTACTGCTCGAAAGTCAATACAAAACCGGATGCTGCCATCCGGTTTAGGTACCAGTACAATCGGGGAACACCAATTGCTCCTTGAGGGTACTATGACGCCGGTTTTGAGCATTTGTGAGATCTCGTTCTGGAGAGCCCGTCGTCTGGCTTCGGGAACCCTATAGGGTTTTTGTCTGACGACCACACCTTCCTGGGTCGGGATGGAGTGTTCTGCCAAATGGGTCCTACCCGGGAGATCGGAAAAAACGTTCTTGTGGCTAAGGAGGAGCTGTTTGATCTCCTTGTCCTCTCGGTCTGTCAAGTCTTTGTTGATCAAGGTGTCACGGACAGTGTGGTCGGGACACTCTACCGTGGAAATGCTATGTGTCTGGCCCGGTGGAGGTCCCAGCCATCTTTTTAGCAAATTTATGTGATACATCTGTGTTTTTCGGCGTGTAAGAGTTAGGATATAAGTGGTTTTGCTTATCTTTCTCTTGACCTGAAACGGTCCCTGCCATTCTTTCCTCAACTTATGTGATGATGATGGAAGGAGTACTAAGGCCCAGTCCCCTACATCTAACTCACGCCATTTTTTTCCTCTATCGTAAAAGTGTTTCTGCCTTCGTTGGGCCTCTGCTAAGGTTTCGTGAGATAGGGTTCTCAATTTATGCAAACGGGACTTGACTTGGTTCGCATAATCGAGCAAGGCCTGGGCTTCCCGTACCCCCTCCTTTTCCCAGCTCTCCTTTGTTATCTCCAGCAGTGTTCTGGGTTTTCTGCCAAAAAGGAGCTCAAAAGGGGACATCCCAAGACTGCTTTGTGTTTGGCTCCGAAGCACAAAGAGTGCTAAAGGCAGTAGCTGGTCCCAGTTTCTCCCATCCCCAGTCAGCATTTTTTTAAGGGTGAGCTTAAGAGTGCCGTTGTAGCGTTCTACGAGGCCGTCAGTCTGAGGATGGTAGACTGATGTCTTTATGTGTCGAATGTTAAGCTCCTTGCATACCTGCCTCATCAATTTCGAGACAAAGGGAGACCCTTGGTCGGTAATAATGTCACGGGGAAACCCCATTCTTAAGAAGATTTCAATGAGCTGTTGTGCTATTGCATTGGTCGTGGCTGCCCTCAAGGGAAACGCCTCTGGGTATCTTGTGGCGTAGTCGACTATGACTAGAGCGTATATGTAGCCGCGGCGAGATTTGGGAAGGGGTCCTATCAGATCCATTCCTATTCTGTTGAATGGCTTTCCGATGATGGGGAGGGGATTTAGTGGCACGCTCGGTGGGACGTACGGATTTTTCTTCTGGCATATCTGACACTCCTGACAGTATTTACATACTTGTGCATGGACCCCAGGCCAGAAAAAGTTCTGCAGTATGGATTGTGCTGTTTTTTCGGCCCCGCAATGTCCGGCTAGGAGATGAGCGTGGGCAAAAAAAAGGACCTGGTCCCTGAATTCGATAGGCACCAATAGTTGGGGGTCTACTCCGTCTTTGGCCACCCTATAAAGCAGTCCATCTTTCTCAAGAAAACAAGGATAAGTCCTTTGTTGGGACTGTCGTGTTTCCTTAGCGTTCTGCCATGCATTGGAGAGAGTAGCGTCGTTGAGTTGGGCCGTCCTAAAATGAGTGTCGATGGCACAGGGTTCGGAGGTCAGGAGGCTGTCAAGGGGCTGGTCAGTCTGTGGAGAAGATGACAGTGCTTCCAGCATGAGGGTAGAAAAACAGGGGTTATCTATTCCTAGAATTAAGGACTCAGGGAGATAAGGCAAAACCCCCACGTCTATCTGGACCCCAACCCCCAGTTTTGTTGTGAGAGAAACCCGAGCCAAGGGATACTCTTTCGTATCGCCATGCACACACCTTATCCTGACTGACCTATTGGGAAGTAGTGAAGAGGAGGACAGGAGATCCTTTCTCAGTACGGACTGTTTACAGCCTGAATCTAGAAGTGCTGTTATAGGTTGTCCATTCACGCAAACACTCACATAAAAAACCGGCCCCGTTTCCTGGGCGTAAAGGATGGAGCGAGGAAGGTAGCTCACGTCCATAGGTTCGTCCTCCGTCTTTTCCCTTTTCGTCCTACAGTACCTGGCAATATGTCCCCACTCCCCGCACTCAAAGCACTGAGGCCCTGGGTTCGGAAAGGCTTCAGGCTTTCCATATCGGAGCTTACGAGGTTCATATGATGGTTTTGCGGCTTTCTTTTCCGGCTTCCCAGCAAGCGTCAACCTGGTCTGTCTTTCTGGTTCCCTCAAAGGTGCTCGACCCTGTGCCCTAGAAAAAGAAGTAGCCATCTCTATGGCATGTGCCAATGTTAAACCGGCATGTTGTCGTAACCACTGTTGTGTGCCGTATGGCAGAGCCTCAAGGAATTGTTCTACATATATCTTGTCCATGATCTCCTCACGGGTGGAGTCTAAGGGTTTCAGCCAACGGTCTGCAGCGTCTTTCAGTCTGTAGAACAACGTTTTTGGGTTGTCACCCGGCAGACCCCTTTCTTGTCTGAATTTCAGACGATGGGCTTCTTCGTCGACTCCCAGCCTATCTAGGATGAACTGTTTTATGTGGCCGTAGACTGCAGTCCCGTCTCTATTGGCCATCTGGTAAGCGGCCTGAGCTTCGCCAGTGAGTAAAGGTGCCAAGTAGAACGGCCATCGATCCCCAGGCCAAGCACTGGCCCTAGCAGCCCTTTCAAAGTTAAGAAAAAAGAAATGGGATCGTCGCCGGGTACGTATTTTTGCAGAGGGACTACTGTACCGGCCACGGAGGCTGTTCTTCCTTGCCCCAGGGCTGCCACCAGCTGAGACTGACCCTCGGCTAATTTGGTGAGGTGCTCCGCCTGTGTCTGTATAGCGGACGTAAAGACGGCTCTGTCAGCTTCCGCTTAATTGGCGGTTTCTACCAAGGCGTGCTCCAAATTGCTCTGTCCCTCTTTCATCTGGGCGATAAGGTGTTCCATCTTGTTTCAGATGGCGGTTTTCTCTCTCCTATCTGGCTCACCACTTTGTCCCAGGTTCCCTGGATACACTCTGTTAACTGGTACTGAACCACGTATGGAAATAGAAGGAGGCAATAGTGATAGGGTGGGGAGGCCCGCTTTAATGCAGTACACAAGGATAACAGGAGTCACGATGTCTTCACGGTTCATGGAATGGAGCAGGGATAAAGAAAAACAGTCTTTTGATGCCTCTGTGACTTCCGGACGGCAAGGACGGCTGCGGCTTCCTTCCAGCTCCAGCAGCAAAACGTCACGTTGGTCCGTAGGAAGGGGGGGGAAACAAAATAGAGCCACAGGTCACTGGGGTGTGTCACGAAGGGACACGGCAAGAGGGAAGGGTCGGTGCGAGGGGTCACCCAGACTGCCACCATAAATGAACGGTGAGAGAAAAAGAGTGCGGTGCCCTCCCTAATTAACTACCCGTTCCCGCCCCGTGATAAAGAAAACCCCCGTAGACGCTGACGTACCTGCTCCAGCCACACTCCTCCTGGAGCGTGGCGGGGCGCTGCACGGTGTCGTTGGCCTCCTGGCACTGGTCCCGTTTCCGGCGTCGTCTCCTCCGTTTCCCGACCTCCGGGTGGTGCAGACCTCCGTGACGGCTCCTCCGGCTCTTTTTCTCCGTTGTCCTCCTCGGCTCGGTCTCCAGTATCTGCGCGCCTTCCGGGTTCCTGTCCTTCCACTTTATCCGCGATGGAGTCACCTGATAGGCGGGGAGGATCCGACGACCCGCCTCCGGACCCATCCTCCGCTGGCTCCGAAGTCGGAATTAAAGGGCCAGGACAGTCCTGTTTGTGAAGGAGGCGTAAATCGTCAATGCCCTGTTCGGAGTGTGGGGCCCACCCGGGGACATCGTGACACCCCCCCAGAGTTGCAACCTACAATTTAATGATGAGTAATTGTTTTCCTAGTGAATGCTGATTAATGATAAATCATGAAATTTCAAAATTACAGTTTGCTGCCGTTGGCCACGGAATGTCAACCATTAAATTATAATGGCACCTTGGGCCATGTTATATATAATTGACCTGCGGACAAATAACTTTTCGCACCAACTTTTGAGCCCCGGAGTACCATAGTATTACAGAAAAGCCTGCAGACAGATGTGCTTCCCCTTCTGTAATGGAGGCAGGGAATAACAATACCAGCACAAAGCCTAACACTAAAAGAGAAAGATGTTCGTATTACTTTAGCTATTGTAGACACATATATAAATGACATTGTAGAAAAGTAAAAAAATAAAGTAAATTAAATAAATATAAAATTAATTTTAAATACGCCATTTAAATCTCGACATTGCATGCACTCATATACAACACTTTGCACAAGTTTTGAAAAAAATAATAAATATAATTACTATAAAAATGTAAAAAATCCCATAACTGCAAATGTTGCAGACACCTAAACAACTCGCACCAAGCAAGTATTAAAAGTATTAAAAAATAAAAATGCAAAAATAAATGATTTCATAGAACTGTAAAAATTGCAGCCAGCTATAACAATCAAAATGGAAACATAACAGATACACTTACATAGAAAAGTACCAACAAGTAAATTGTAAATTAATTTTAAAAGCACATTATTCATCTCACATGTAACACTACTCAAAAACAACACTCAAGTACACATCATAACACTTTGCCTGCCCCAAACACACACAGTATAAGGAAGTGGGGAACCCAATATACCCTTGGAGGCTTGGGCAATCAATTAATAATGAGTACAAAGATGCCTACAAGGGATTTTTTTGAAAATTCTTACTCCAGTCTAAAATATATGCAATTACTTTTATGTTCAACCCCAAATGGTCTTGAACCCTTGAAAAAATCTAAACATATATAAAACTATTCAAAATATGTACAATCAATGAATAGAAGGAAATTTCAAAAGCACGGGAGAGTCTTTTTCCAAAAGTACAAAAAGTTTTTTAATCTCGATAAAATTGAAAAGGGTACAGTCACATATAACAATGTAGCATGATCGAGGATGTGTAAAACTACCTACAGATCATGAACACAAACATCTATTCCATAAAGTCAGATGAGTGAAGAATCTGAACATAAAAACATTCACTATTGTACAACAAATGTTAGGGAAATAGATGTAGAAGTCAACGTTTCGGTCTGTTGTGGCAAAATTATCCATCAGACCATCTTCAGGACGTAAAGTCGTATATTTAAAAAGTCCCCTGTATAAACATAATGCATAAAATTACATTTATGAAGTCTAACATACCAAGTAAAGTTGAAGAAAAAAGAAATATCCCGTGCAAGAGAAAAAGAAAAGTGCGGCCAGATTGTAGCCAGATGGAGTATTTGTTTGTATCTTTGACCCTAGTATGTTGGTTAGATGCAGAATAGATCACAGGTAGAAGAATAGATCACAAAATTTCAGTTTCAAGATATATTGTGATAGAGTAACCGTCACCAAGAAACCTCAATGGTGATAAATAACATAAATCTATTGCTTACTTGATTAAAGTCCATTGTTCAATTTGGACCCAATGAGTTGTGAGGGAAACACGCTGAGAGGTTCTTTATAGTCTAATCACTGTAAATAATATCCATATAAAAATAATAAGAGATTAATTCAATATTCAAAGTAAAAAGGCTGTTCTGGAATTGGAGAAAACAGGGTCAGAGAAAACACATGAAACGTGCATCTCTAGCTTACTCAACAGATGTTCGTAGAGCTATTGATTTTCTTCTCATTGATTACTGATATAAATCAATATGTGGCATTAGTCACTTATATCTAATGATTTATGAGCGCCATTTTCGCAATATGCCACTAAATGGGGTGTCACCTTAAACCATGAATATTTCGGCTGGTGAAAAGAAACCGATGTCCTGGTTCAGTTTGTGGAACATTATTATTTTTCGTGTGATGACACTGGTCAAGAATACCTGCCTATACCCAGGCTATTTAAATCAGTCTAACGCGCTCAGTTGATTATTCTAATATACCAATATCAAAGATTAGTATCTCATAAAGACAAGCTTAAAGCATCGTTAAGAGCGATTAATCTTCAGTATAACCTTGACTAAGAATCATGCTGGTTACAAGAGTCGGAATTCTACAGCTGTCTACTTTCACTATCTGCCCTGATAGTGTCACTGCACTCCTTTCTTCAGGCTGTTCATTGGGAGCATCTGAAAATATCAAGGGGCTAATTAGCAAGACCGGCGATAAAATTATCGCCGTTTTAGCGGCAGGAAACTGCCGCTAAAACGGCGATAATGGGCTTGCTAATATGCGTTATGGAATTCCAATAGAAGCCCAGGTTAGATGTCCTGCACATCTAACCTGGGCTTCTATTGGAATTCTATAACGCATATTAGCAAGCCCATTATCGCCGTTTTAGCGGCAGTTTCCTGCCGCTAAAACGGCGATAATTTTATCGCCGGTCTTGCTAATATGCCCCCAAGTCTCCCACAGACATGTGCTTGCAGTGTTTTTCCACATAACATTTTAAGCAATTCTGCAATAGCCATAACAGCACAAGACCCATTGGAAAGAATGTGTAACTGATCAACTGACATATCCACCTGGTTATGTCTAGAATGGTTGCTTCTGAACATGTAATTCGCTGAAAGGTAGTTGAACCCTGACCACCCTAATAAAGTAACCTGTTTATGTTGTTGCTCCCATGTAGATGAAATCAGCAGCAACAGAAAACACCCGCTGGCCAAGTAGTTACCAATCCGGGTTCCTTACTAATTAAATAATTTACTTTCTTTCTTTCTTTCATTTTTATTTGTTTATTTGTGCATTTATTTATTAAATGCACGAAATAAAACCTGCCTGCGTTCAGATTTCTTAAATCACAAGTGTGAAACGATATTTTTTCTGTTGGGCTCATTTGGATGTTGCTGTAAAGAAAACAAAATCCAGATTTACGTTATACTTCGTCTGTATTTCAGTTATTAGCCATATTACATAATATACTAATCAACACATGTCCCCTTATTATTCCACAGATTCTGAAGAAATTATTCAACCAAACATCATGGGAAACGATGGAGTTAATTATGAAGACGTTATTATAGGTATTGGCTATGTACTGTGCAAGTGTTCTGCCTTTTCTTTTTCATGGTACTTTCAGCACCCTGAAGAAAATGCCCATTTTGTTTATTCAGCTGTCTTCTACTGTTACTGATCTTAGCCCACTTCATTACCCCTATGTTAACTGTCTAATGAACCAATTCTCATGATCAAGGGTCTCGTTACATAATGGGCAGGAGTTGGAAGAACTTTTATGTCATCACTTGTATGACACTGTTCTCAAATTACATCAGAGAACGGGGTGGAATGACTTTAAAGTAAGTGGTCATAGTCAATAAAGTTATTTTTTCTGGACTTCGGCCGACCCAGGACAAGGACAAGGTTCGTGGTTCTACCCTTGGGTGTTGGTACCTTCTTTTTTGCTGAATGTTGTTTACATTTTTATGAATATGCAACTCCATGAGGGGAAATGCTTTGTTTTTCGAAGATAGTGTTCTGCCACTTTGATCTTGAGTGGAGGATCCATTGTATTGCTCCATGGAGGTGAATAGCATGCAGGTTATTCTCTTCTGCGCTCTCACATCTCATCAGTCTCTCTAAATGTAATCAGACTGTGGCAGATATCTGGCCAAGAAGAACTGCAAATGTTGCAATCACTTTCCAGTGAACTGACTTTGTGGGAATGATATGATTTGCTGCTAAGTTATAAGGCTTGTTATATTCGGTAGTAACTTGTGGAAGCTTGGACTAGGCACCTCCTTCTTGTCCATATTAAGAGTAAAGGTTCTCCTTACTCTTTGAGACCACTCCGGGTTCATGTACCTTACTCTTTGACATACCACCGAGGCCAATTCTTTGTTGTGGTTGAGTCATAGTTATACTGCTGTGCTTATTGACTGCTACGAACTGCTTATCAGCGTCTGCAAGCAATGAGCTGCTTCTAGACTGGCGGTGGATCTATTTTGAGCTGCTGTGTTGTGGTCAGAGTATCCGTGATGTCTTCACGGCGTGCCAGTTAGATTGGATAGTATATGATATGGCTTCCAAGCTGGTTGACTATTGATGGTTTATCAATTATTTCAGAAGGACACTGATTTGGGTTATCAGATTTGCCCAACTGTATTATAAAATGGCTAGTTTTGTGGAAGTATCAAAATGGCTCTCTCAGCCCACTTACACGATCTCTGTTGTTTATGACTGTCGATAACCATGTGTGGATATTACTATAGGAGTAATGTTGTTCAGGGTGTTGTACTGTGGTTTATTTTCTCAGTATCTTACTCTATTTACCTACTTTCTTCCTCTTAAGTTAAGTTGGGCACTGCACACTTAACCAAGCAGCCTTGTGGCATAGCAGGCACCAGATGAATATGCAGGCCTCTTGGCAACAAACATACATGAGAATAGATTGTCTAGTTACCCTTGCATCCTGAATGTTTTGGTTTGTGCTTCTCTGGGAAGGAGTACTAAAGTTGAAGATTCAGGCATGAGTAAGAATGCAAAATTCTTAGGGCACATTATTATGGCAAATGGCTTGGAATGGCAGTTACTCATTTTCCTATGGCTTCCATGTTCAATTACTATGTTTTGACTGTAACACTACTGGACCTGTGTGGTTTTTCTTCATGCACTTGAGGTTGGACTGCACTGTGTTTCAAGGATTATGTTGAAAGATAGCAGGGTGTTTATCAACTTGTCCTGTAAAACTCCTTCCCTTCCTTTGAGTTTCTTTGGCGCGTTTGGGGCTTTGAATAATGTGCAGAAGTGTACGAGCGAGCTGTCAAAGTTGACGATGACGGGCCTGATTCACAAAGGTAAAATTAGACCTAAAGTCTAAAGGCCTTATTATGACTACAGCGGACCATCGGACTGCCGTAGCCACAATGGCAGTGCGGGCACCTCTGCACCGGCGGTCCGACCGCCCCATTACGACTTGGGTGGTCAGACCTCATTGGAACCCCTGCAACCTCCAGGGATCAGAGATCCCTGCTGGTGGTTGTTTTGAGGCCGCTATATGCTTGGCAGGGCCGCTGCAGCATCGCAAACATATTACGAGTTTCCTCCGCCACGGTTTTCATGGTGGTGAGCCCACCGTGAAAAGTTTGGCAGAGAGGAAACAAAGGGGGCCCTGTCGCCTCTGCGCCAGGGAATGCATGCAGGGGGGCACAAGGTTTGCCCCCATGACTGCATGCACCCCCAGTTCCTGCAGGGCATGGACGTTACAGTCCATGCCTTGCAGGAACCTGCAATGGCGTTCCCATTGCCATGCCTGTTACAGCTCTCCTATGAGCCTTTAAACTCACTGCCCTTGCTGATTGAGTCAATGTCAGTAAACCTCTTAACCAGCCTCTGGCTTGCAGGGTATGGCCACTCTAGTGGTCACCAAGCTGAAAGAGTATGAGTTCATTACTAACCCCCCATATGCCTTTCATCAAAGTACTTATAGACCCTTTTGCTTCCTTCTTACATCACATGGGGCAGGTCAGGTGTTCAAAGTGAAACCTGCTCATTATCCGCATATTTGGGGTGAGAGTGGGATAGTCTTTGAAGGATGGTGCATATCAATGTTTGTCTTGGGTAGTCTCTCCTTTTCTTGTCTGGGCGAGGGTCCTACTTGGCCAAAGAAGGAACAGTTCAAAACTGAATGAATGTGGGGCTAGGGCTTCAGGGGTTCTGGGCAATAGCTGGTGATGTATGATTCATCTCTTAGGTGAAGCTTGAGCTACGAGCAGTGGAGAGCAGAAAGGCTGTGACATTAGAACACGTTGCTGAGCACATTCTCTTCCTCTTTTGGTGTTAGTCTGAAATGACTTAAATGCAAGGGTGATCAGCATTGCTTTGATATGGACACCAGAGAGGTTGGTTAAAAAAAATTATCAGAGCTCGCTTAAGTAACATTTAATGTTTGGTTTCCATTCATGGTCTAGTCCCGGATTTATGTTTTTTACTTACTCACCTGTACTTCTCCATACTTTTATTGTGTCTAATTTATTCCATACAACTTTTACTTTAGCATTATTCCAATCCATATGCTAATCTTAAACCTAAATATTATTGACTAGATGCACTTTTAACTTTAATCATTTTTATTAGTAACCTTAGCCCTAATTCTAAATGTTGAATTAAAACAAATAAACTATTATTACAATGATAGGTAGCAGCAATTTTATTCCTACTCTAACCTTTAATTAAGATTATTATATCCATTTACAATTAATACAGTATCAGCATTCTTACCCCCAACAATAAATTACCAAAATTACAATATTTTTAATCATTTTCATATCACCAATGCTTGATCATACTGACCCTCAAAAGTCTTTTACCTGTTGGCTCAGGTGAAGTGTTAATACACCTCAGTAAATGCACTCCAAACACGATTGTGAACAAAGTTAATAGCAGGGACGCAATCGTCAAAGTAAAGAGGGCAAAGTACAAGCAGGACACCTTTATCAGCGCCTTGTGAAGAGGCTTTTGGGACTGGACCTCCATCAGGAGTGGCCGTGTGTCAGACTACTACAAGTTTAGGGGAGAGGATGTGGCCTAACGGCTAGAGCGGTCGCCTTCAAAGCTACTGGGTTTGAGTTTCGGCAGCGACGCTTAATATCCTGTGATTCTGGGCAAATCACGAAATCTCCCGTGCCTACCAAAAATGTATGTTTTCGTCTAAAACGTAACTGACGCTCATGTAAAGCACTCTGATATCTTCAGGACGAGTTCCCGCTATATAAAACTCCCCCAAAAATGTGTTTCTGTTTCCTTGTGTTTTACTGTGGCAGTTACCTCATGTAGCTTCACTCTGGGGTATATTCACAAGAACGTGTGATAACTACCGCAAGAGTAGCGTAACGCAACTTTCAATATCGCAGCCTATCGTGGGAAAATAACCCCGTGTCAACGTGGAACTCACAACAAGGCGGTAGCATGCGATAGTCTGCCGAAACCGCGGACAAAGTCCGTGATACAACCACCACGATGGAGATAAAAACACAAACCACAACACCAAAAAACACGCGATGGGCCAAAGCGCGATGAGGAAACCAGCGACAAGCAGCGCCAGGCCTGCAACACACACCTGGCAGGCACCAAAAATCACCATAAAAGTAGAAAAACACCCACACACAAACTGACCAACACCCAAGCACCATAGAGGCAGCCGGAGCAAGCGCAGAGGACGAGCGCAACCCCACAAGCACCCCGGACGACCAGCCTGGGACCTCGGGGACACGGAAGGGCAAGGACAAGAAGACCAGGAAGACCAAGTTCAGTCCGCAGGCGAACAGGATCATAGTCACGGAGGTGATGGAACACCATCAACAACTCTTCGTCACCTCCAACGTGTCATTGGGCACCAAAACTGGAATATGGCGGGACATCATCGACAAGGTGAATGCCGTCGGAGAGCACAAGCGGACAATGGACGAGGTCAAGAGGCGATGGACTGACATCAAGCGGAAGACAAAGGAGAAACTCTCTGCCAACCTGAAGGCAGCAACGCAGACCGGAGGTGCGGGCCCAGCGCCACAGCTGGAGCTGGATGACATGGAGGAGCTGGTGTCGACAGTCATCAGTGTGGAGACTGTGGCCGGAGTCGGGGGACCGAACACTGCTCGACAGGACACAATACAACCACAACAGGGTGAGTGACCACCAGGTACTGGGGGGACGGGGGAGATGGCCACAATGGCACACATGCACAAGCAAGCAGGGCACAGTGCACACCCACAATCACTCTGGGTCCTCGCCCAGACCCACAGACTGTCACAATGTACAATGCCATGCTGTCTGAATGTCAACCTGTACCATGCGGCTACATACATGTGGACACATTGTAATACACCATCTCCCCTTCACATCGCAGGGGCATCGTCAACACCTCCTGCAGAGCAGTCACAGCCACTCTTCACTGATGACGAGGAGGAGGACAACACCAGCATCGACACCCAAACCATCCAAGACCTCTTTGACCTCATCCGCAACTCACCTCCTGGATCAGGGCAGCCCAGCTACATGCATGAGACCCCACCCACCAGCCAAACCACCCAGCAGGAGGCACCCACAGCCCGGCACCCTCCCAAGTCCCCCCAGGAACAACAAATGGCCTTCCAACGCTGTGTGCTGGAGGGCCAGGGGGAGACGGCCGAGCATGTGTGGGTGGGGTTCGAGCTCATGGCATCCAAACTGGACGCCATCCTTGGGTGTCTATGTCCGCCCCATGGACTCCAGCGAGCCCTGACTGACATCTCTGGAGTCATGCCGCGGAGGGAGGAATACCTGTCCGCTCAGAGTGGCCCCAGCGATGCCAGCCGTGAGCTGGAACACATGCGGAGGCTCATGGAGGCGGAAAGGATGGCAGCCTCTGCTGCACATCAGCAAAATGTAGCTGGGATCTACCGTGCCCTGCATGTCGTCATCATGGCATTGCTGCCACAAGGCGTGGTGATGATGAATGCTGCTGCCCCCACACCATCCACATCTCCGCCCCCTGATGTGTCAGTGCCTCCCAGTGCGGCAGGCGTATCCACTCCGGCACCTGATGTGTCACTGCCACACAGTGCGGCCGACAATCCTCCTCCAGCCCCTGATGTGCCACAGCCGGCACTGCAACACCCACAGGTGGGGCAGGGCACACACCCGGGAACGAGGACGTGGATGGGACTGTGGTCAGGAGGGCCAGGCACTAGCATCCATTTCCGCCACCTTGCCTGTTTCTGCTTGGTGCCGCACATGGCCTCAGGACCTACCACTGACCCCTGATACACTCCGATGCACTCACCCTGGACAGCGACATGGACTGCCACATCCTGTTCGACGACCAATGACACGGCGTACAGACTGCGGACTGTACCCTTCCTCTTCCGCAGTACAGGTCATCCCCGGATGGACACTGGCTGGCCCTCCACGGGCCCATATTGTGTAGTGTGCTCGGCATTGCCCTGTACCGCTCCAGCTGCATGACTGCACTGGATGTGCAAATAAACATCCAGAGACGCACTGCTGTGTAATGTCTTACGTCATTCATGTATGGATGTGTGGATGAATGTGGGGACAGTGCCTTCCCTTGCGTCAATGATGTTCATCCTGTGAGTCATTGTTGCAAGCCCTGTGCTGGTCGGGCGTACGGCAGGCCAGACCACTCCGCTAACGCCCCGAGGGGGGGCCCTCATTGCTACCCGTCGCAGCCGTACTCGCTGGTGGTGTGCAGGTCACTGGTCTAGTTGTCAGAATGTTACAGCCACTCCCTGAGGGCAGGTTTCACACACACCACACCCATCCTGCACAGGCGTCACAGGCCATGTGACTGTGCCAACATAAGGGGCCGACGACGTCACAATCCCCTCTTCCGGTGGTGTCTGGATGACGGCCGCTCCACGGTTCTCACACATGTAGGACCTATGAGTTGTTGCGCACAGGGTTAGTGGCACCCGGGGCCTTGCGGACGGCACGGGCCTACCACCACGTGGCGCAGACTGGTGTTGCACAGGGTTAGTGGCACCCGGGGCCTTGCGGACGGCACGGGCCTACCACCACGTGGCGCAGACTGGTGTTGCACAGGGTTAGTGGCACCCGGGGCCTTGCGGACGGCACAGGCACCCCGCCACGGGACGGTGACTTTGGGTGCACTGAGTCAGTGGCACCTTGAGCTGCTGAGCGGGTGTGCAGCCTGCGATGATGCCCCGTCCCGGAGGTCCAGACAGCTCAGGTTTTGTGTGCCATGCTGGACCGCAGTGTAGGCCAGAGCCAGCGGGCAGCGCGGGCCTACCGCCACGTGGCGACGCTTCCGAGATCCCAGAGTTGGTGGCACCCATTGGGCTGAGCGGGTGTTCAGCCTGCGATGGTGCCTGGTGCACTGGTATGTCCACTGCCATGATGTAATCAAGACCCCCACCAAACATGAGACCTGGTGGCCTGCGGAGTGGGGCTGCATGATGTGGAGGGTGCCATGTCCGCGGGCCCCGGGCTTGTGGCTTGCAGCGGCACGTGGTGGGACCTCCTGTCTACGTGCAGGTGGCGGAAGGTGAGCATTGGGGCCTGGCTGTGCATGGGCGGGCATGCTCTGATGGGCGGCGGGGGAGGTTGGGGTGCCTCTGCCTGGGTGTGCATAGGCGGGCAGGCGATGTTGTCTTGTGCAAGTGTGTGTACTGTGCCAGTCATGTATCTGGGGTCTGTTTCAGCTGACGGCTCTGACTCAGATGTGTGACTTGGTGTCCTGCTATACATACCGGCACGTGGTTGGAGACACACCGGTGGCAGCAGGTGAGCAGTGTGGCCTGGGTGCGCAGGGGCGGCACTGTCTCTCACTCTCCCTCTCCTCCTCTCTCTCTCCTCTTCTCTCTCTCTCTCTCTCTCTCTCTCGCTTCCTCTCTCTCTCCTCTTCTCCCTCTCTCTCTCTCTCTCTCCCTCTCTTCCTCTCTCTCTCCCTCCCTCTCTTCCTCTCTCTCTCCTTTGCTCTCTCTCTGTCCTCTGATGTGCGCAGGACACACCTTCTCATCATGTTTTTTGTCTTACAGGCTGTGACCTACGTATTGTCCGGAGGGGAGCAGCCATGTGTCTTCATTTCATTTCGTTGTTCTATTTTAATAAAGTTTCATTTGTTGCTTCGAAAGTGAATGTGTGCTGGTCATTTCTGTGATGAAACATCCATGTCACCAGTTGTGGTTGTGCGGCATCAAGCGGAATATTCTGTACATGTTTAGGTGTGGCTGATGTGGCATGTCTTTGGTCGGGGGGGTGCCAGGGAGGGGTGGTCCGGGGGGGTGGCGGTGGGTGTTGTGGCCCTCTTGGGTGTCCGGGCCGCATGATGGGTGGCTCCATGGCATCTGTTGCCCTTCCGATGTAGCCCTGGGCTGTGCTCCCTTTTGGTTTGCAGGCTGCCGTCCGAGTTTACACCAGGTCAGAGCAGGTGTAGATTTCCTGGTGCTAACGCGCCTTACCACCTGTTTTGTGTTTTTATCGCGGTTGTGGCTGGTCGTTGTGAATGTTGAGGTGTGCTGTTGTCTCGGCTTTTGTCACGGGAACGCCCACTCTGCATCTCATTAGTGATATTTGCGGGGGCCTCTGTGGCGATGTTTTTTGCGGCTGCTATCGCGGGTAAACTGGTGGTGTGGGCTGTTAACACCGGCTTGTGAATGGGGAGGTAAATTTATCACGACTTTGGCTGCGATAAAGTGCCATTAATTCGGCGATAGCTCCTTGTGAATATGCCCCTCTCTCGTTTGGATGTGCAGACTTTTTTATTAGTCGTAGGTGGTGGGTCCTGGACAAGGTAGCAGTGTAGGACCCGCAGCTGCTCCTATTTCATACTTTTTCCATAATAAGTTAATGAGAATGGTGGGCTGGTGAGTAGCAGTCCCTGCCTCCAATGCTGAAAGACTGTAACGTGAGGGAATACAAAAGGTGGCAAGATTCCTGTCCAGGCAGGAAATGGCACCTGGAAAGTATTGTAGGTGCCTCAGCCAACACTTCTTAATAACTGCCATTGGCAGCGGACTCTTCTCTGTTCCCAGAAAGGTGCCCTTCCCATGAGTGGATGGTAGCCCTCTTAGCACGTAGAGACAAAGGTGGGCCTACATTCCACAGATGCCTGAGACTCACGAGGCCGGGCAGCTCAGTCCCACATGGCAGCCACCTTCCTGCTGATACACCAAGAAGCACACTGGGGCAGAACACACTCCTGTGTGCATGTTCAGGCACCACTGTGTCTGCCTGCGTCTGCCTGCTAATGTGGGGCTTCCAGGGAAGGGCTCCCAAGCAGGAGTGAGCCCAGGAAGGGGGCTGTGGCAGGTCCATGAGTGAGAACAAGACTTTTTTTTTTTTTTTACAGAGTTTTATATAGCGCGAACTTGACCCGAAGGTATCGGGTATCAGAGCACTTTACATAGCACCAGTTGCGTTACATGAGGACACATTCATTTTTGTTGTTGTTTTTTTTGTTAGGCACGGGGAGATTAAGTGATTTGCCCAGAATCACAGGATGTTCAGCGTCCTTGCCGAGACTCGAACCCAGTTCCCCAGATTCAAGGACGACCGCCCTAGCCGTTAGGCCAACTCCTCTCCCTTGTCTCAGCAGACATGGGACAGCTGGGTAGAAGGTAGGCACTGTCCCAGGACCATGTGTTATATATTTCCCTACCTCAACCAGGTTAGTGTCTCCCCAGCACAGCAGGAACATAAGGGCAGGGAGGCTTGGAGAATGGGTTGCCATGCGGTCCCAAATGGAGCAAGACCAAAGGCACATGTTACAGAGTAAAATCTGATCATTCTTTACACGACACAAAAACCGATTATGACACCGAAACTCTAATGTACATTTTGCACACGTCTAGAAAAACATCACTGAAACCGAGAAAAATTGAAGTACCAGCATCATATAAGTGTGCTTGGATTTGTAGATTTGCACTTTGCACTTGTAGATTTGCACTTTTGCACCGCCAGAACGTCACTTTTCTGATGTTCCGGTGGCGCAATGTGCCATGGCATATTTATAAGGCCACATAAAGCCACTTTATGTGGCTTTTATATGTGCCCCTTTCACGCAGAAAACTGCGTGAAAAGGGAGTTTCATGGGTGTTGCTGTGGGTGTTCCGATGCAACACCCATGGAACCTGACACATTCCCAGATTTACGAAAAATTGTAAACCTGGGAAGACGTCAGAACCTAAGGGAGGCGCAACAAGGAGAAATGTTTTTATTTCTCCTCGTGCTTTCCTTTTTCTATGTGTGCTGCATTCTGCAGCACACATAGAAAAAAGAAAACCGACTCTTGTGATTGATTTTGTGCAGGAAGTTATCCCTTCCTGCACAAAATCAATCAGCCCCTGCAACGCAGGCACCCTGGCACCATGATGCAAGGGTGCCTGCGTTGGCGCATGGCAGCCCATAGTGCGCCGGCGCTGGGGAAAAGGACAGGATTGCACTGCATCACATAGATGCTGTGCATTGCTGTCCTTTTGTTTTGATGTATGGCAGTGCAGCAAGATTCCTTACGGCGCTGGCCTACGTCAAAACCTCATAAATGAGGCCCAGAAGAATCTAAATGCAAAGGCCTCATTTATGAAAAGTGTTGCATCGCTGCGTAAAAACAGGGATGCAACACTTTTCAGTGCATCCTCCTTGCGACACCATTGATGCTCCATGTCGCAAGGATTTACAGATACATCAGTATTCCTGACGTATCTGTAGGTGCAAAAGTGGCGTATTGCTGGGGTGTGTCTGAAAACAGAAGCAACTCCAGCAATGTGTCCTTTCACATGAGGCGAGCCCCATGAGAAAGGGCTTGCGTCAGTCTTACGCCTGCTGTGAGGCAGGCGTAAGGATTTGACGCAGTGGCATCCTAGAAGTGTCATAGTGAAATCTTATAGATTTCAGTGCGACACTTCTAAGAGCCTTTTTTGTGGGGGAATGCCCACCCTGCAAACATTATACTTGACGCAGGTATAATGTAGCGCAGGGGTTTACAAAGTGACGCATCAGATGCGTCAGTTTGTAAATATGTTGCAGTGTGTTGCATATTTTACGCCGCCGGTGTGTCACAAAAAGTGACGCACCGGCTGTGCAAGGGGATCAAAATTAAGCCCCAATGAGTTTAACATGCTTGTTAATTGATTACTATAATATTTTTACAAAATAGTTATGAAAATTATTGTTGAAAATTCTTTCTTTGATATAATTGTGCAGTTATTAATGATGAGACTTAGCATCTCCATTGCTTTCATTGTAATGCATCATAAGAAACGAAAAATTGGTGCAAAATCTATATGCAATATTTTATACGAATGACACTGATGAAAGACCGTCGCCTCTCCCAGGATCAGAGATCCAGACGGGGCTGCGGTCAGAGCATCGACCCAGGATGGCGGTGGTGGCGAGGCAGGCACTGCCGTCAGGATTACAATATCCCTTTCTGACAGCCTTTTCATGGCGGGAATACTACCATTAAAAGGTTGTCAGAAAGGGATATTGGGGGCCCCAAGTAGGGCCTCCGTCCATCGCGAGCCACTTTTCAGTGGCCCTGGGGGCAAATGTAGTGCCCTCACTCACCTCTCTGCACTGTGTGCCATGCACCACATGGTGCATGGCACACGGTGCATGGACATGGCATCAGCATGTGCTGTGGCCCTTTTCCATGGCCGCAGAATATCCCCATGTTCCCGACCGCCAGCATCCTAATTGGGCAGTCGGACCGCCCACATGCTTGTCGGTGGTCTCCTACCCAGCGCAATAGCGGTCGGTGGTCCGACCGACCGCCATCAAAATGATGCCTATAGATTCAGTAAAATAATTTTATTATAATGACTTTTAAGAATAATTTACATGTATGTACTTTGAAAAATTGTAGTAATAGGCCACATTTAGGGTTGACCATTTCTATGCAATAATCACTGAAAATGTTACAATTACTTCTCTATATGATAAACTTGATTTATTTAATTATGCTTGAACCTAATTATCAGTTTATTTTACTAAATAAGAAATGCTAACTTTAAATTCATTCAATTGCCTTTTTCCCTAAGCTGCATTATTTCATAGCCTAGTGTAATGGACTTTTGCTATGTTTCCTCAAATGTTGCTTTATCTGCTCTGTTTATGTAACATCCTTTAATCAATAATTCATTTTTCCAGTAGTTCATTCTGAGTGAATTGGTGGGAACTCGACCTTTTGACTAAATCCATGAAGAGCAACTAAGTATATTAGTTCTTTGTCAACTAACCTGTGAGGACAGAATGGACAGTTGTTTCTCATGAGCAAGATAGGAAAATATGCTGGAGCAACAAATTTGTACCTGGTGAACAGAACGGCCACACGACAGTCAGACCACTCTATGGTGACAAATGATGTCACAAATGGACGATTTGGAGTATAGAAAGTGACTCTACAACGCAGTAGACACACACTACCATCTACTACTACGGCTGCTGCTGTGGCTGCTGCTGATCTTAACAGATTGACTGGGATCCTTTCCTTCATTGCCAACACCTGTTCTGATTACCTTTCCATGCTCCATGACCCGTGCCTGTTTTTCTTTGCTAACGAACTTGACTATATGGAGCTGTCTGGTGAGAGACCAGCCCTGAACATTCCTAATTTTTACTCCATTCCCTTTGCCCACGCCCATGGACTTTTCATTACTGGACTCTAACTTGATCCTTTTGCCCCTTCTAAGAGAACTCTTCGAACCATCCTCCTGCCTTTGTTGGTGGTAGGAATCTTTAACCTTAAACATCCTCTTTACGGATTCTTTATTTAGCAATAGAGTACTTTGACTAAATGTGTGGGTTTATACTATATGCTGTAAGACTCATGACTGAACTGCTTACAATGTTACTTATATGCATTGATTTAGCATTTTACAATAACCATATTATCTAAATTTGTCTTTTAATGTTCTTTCCATAGAAACTGTGCTTAGGAGATATTGATTTCCAAATGCATGACAGGGAGAGTCTTAGATTATTTTCAGAACATCAGGTCCAGTTGCTTTTATTCTGTGTAGCCACTGCAGAGCTTTTAGTTTGTATATTCCTGGTTAGATTGAACTTCTCTAGAAGGTTGGGTCTTCCAATTGCAATACTCTATTTTTATAGCATGGTTGTGAGGGTAGTGAATTAAAACCTTATCTCTAATTTGTGAATTGGCTACCAATTATTGGTCCTCATTGGGTGGCCAATAGTGGGACATGCTAATTTCTCACCCCTCACTATGACGTAGAAAGGTCCATCTGAGGACCAGTGCCTCTTTGGTAAAGAATAAAATCCGAGTTAAGTGACTAAATAGTATAATCATTCAAGGGCCCAGAACCATTATTAAAAAAGAAAGCTTCTGCTGGAACACACACTAATGCTGGTTGAGAGTGGGTACCTGGAGCAGTCTCACAGGAGCAGTGGAAGACTCACTGAGCCTGGCAAATGTGTCCTCATGTATAGATCCTTAGAGTAGGCAGGGTCTGGTGAACTAGGCTGGCATTGTTCTATTCTGAGGAGTGGTGCAGGTGTCCCCCTTTATTCGTCTTCTCAGGTGACCAGGGTGAAATTGATAGAAAAGAACTACAATAACCCCACACAAATGATTTCTAAAAATTGGTTTCTTACAGACATGTGCAAGCTAAGATTATAGAATTTAAATCATGAACTCTCTGTTCTTTGTCACAGTACAACATTAAATATAATGCAATGTACATATATATTTATGTTATTTAATATTCCCCTTTTAGGAAAGTCGAAGACACTTTCCTGCACAGCCGTCACCGTCCACTCAAACACAACTGGTGCAACAGATCTCTACTGGCTAATGACAAATGCAAGTGAAAATGTTTTCATTGAAATTGACAGAGTACAAGAAACCTCAACATCCAAGTAAGTTTGTCAGCTGATGAAAAAGAAAACAAAAAAAAGTTTGTCAGCTGAAGATTTCTACATCATAATATGACACATAATTAAACATAGCTAGTGACACAGGACAGTGAGTATGCAATCAAATGAAAATTATGGACATGTCAAAAGCACACTTTTTATTTTATATCAGAGCATTGTATGTGATATTGTTGTGATGTGGATCAACTCCTTTTCCTCTGTCATGCATCAATTTGTTCAAATAGAGAGCTCTACGCTCCCACAGTTCTATACCATCTCCAGTATTATTAATCTTCTGGAGGGAATTTGAAGAATTAACCAACACAAGCAGTCCTTACTCTAATATCCATGTCCCAGAAATACTATACTCGTGATGGATTATCTTGTCATCAGACACGAATTTTGTAATTTCCTCGGTATACATTTCAGGGTTAAGTATCTGTTTACTCCTGAACCCTCGGAGTCTTTTCTACTCCGAACGCGCTTCTAAGTACCGGGGAAGAGAGCCAGCAGCAGGAGACATAACGGACTCCATTTCTCAGGCTCCCCTACATCGCTGACATGCCATTGTGCGCCCGGAGGCGCATTTAACGGACGGAAAGCTCCTGGTGCGCGGGACGCGCACGGGCCGCGGGCGGGCCCCTCCTTGCCCGTCACTGACCGGAGGTGGCCGGGCCGGGCTCCCCCTCTATCATCTGGCATCCAGAATCTTCAGCTGCTTGTGGCCCCATACGCCTTCCAATATAAGCCAAGATTATATCGCAGTGCGTGGCCAAGGACTGTGGTTGGGAGCACTTCATCTTGGAAGGAACTGGTGGACGTTAATGACCTTCTCCCATTGAGACGAGTAAGTCCCACTCCTTTCATTCCTTTCATCCTGTTCTTGTGTTGTTGTGCGTGCAGACTGGGCTAACCCTCATTATGGGCAAAAGGAAAGCTGGCCTATTTAGAGCTGAAACTAGTGCCAAGAAACCCCGGAAACCGGGCCATAAAAAGCAAATGGTCGACTTGTGCCCTAATACCGATACGTTGGCTGACATTGATTTATTAATTGAAGAAGTTGAATCCCTATTAAACCCAGCAGACTCTGATAAAAGGAAGGGTGATGCTTCAAGGGTTCCGGACATGTTTAAAAATGTTAAAGCTAAAAAACTGCAGAAAGCAGTCACTAGACGGCAAACAAGCCCTGCTGCCTCAGACCATCAATGTGCAATATCGGAATCCGCTGAGGATATAATCCCTTTATTGCCCAAATCTAAACTCAAGACTAGGGAAGAAGGTCCTACGATACCGACTACTAAAACCCCTTGTTCACTGTTTCCCGAAGTCATCATCGCCCGAGCATTCCCTGCCACAACCGATTTGCAGCCCTTCAAACTCCTGGGGATGCTGAGTGGCCAAACTTACCCCAGTCGCAACCTAAAAACAGCCATGATGATCCAATAGGAAATGGATGCCAACCAGGTCTGGTGACACCTACTGAGTCCGTGTCTTTGTCAATATTAGCACTAAAATTGGATCACCTTGGTAGTTTGATTGTTTCCCTGGTGGACCAAGTCTCTTTGCTACAGCAAGAAGTTTGCTGTGCTGCTGTAACAAAGATCCCACTCAAACTTTCTCAAACCCCCAAGTGAACCAAATCTGTTCGAAAGCGCCAGCAGACACAAACAGATTGGATCAGACTCAAAATTCTGCTGCCCCCTTAAGTTCTATAAAGCCACCAGAAATTCCTCTATTCACAAGTGTTTCTTCTGCAAATTACCCAGTACGGTCTGTAAGGCATCATAATCAAACAGCCATCAACAGCACGACCACAAGAGCAGTGGATGGTGACTTGCACAAGAGAGCAAGGGCTGGTGCTAATGTAAAACTTCTTCCCCACCGGGGTGCCTTATACGAACCTACTTCTCTTCTCCAATAAGACTATTCATTAATAACTTCAATTGATTGCATTAGAAGAAAAACAAATCAAGACTTTAATAATTCAATCTATATGATGCGAGTGCCTAAACTTAAGTCTGTAGCCTATGAAGATACTGATGGGTTAATCAACAAAGTAATATTCTGGCTTAGGGTAAAACGCAAGTGCCTCTCTGTAATTAGATCAGATATTTTGAGTGCTAGACGGTGCCCTTCAGGCACCCCAGCCTTCGATTGCATCCAGGTTACTTTATGTGATGGCCAGTTAGCTGGGAATCTTATTAATTTTGGAATTAGGACTTGCCACCTTATAAGAAATGATGCGATGGGGATTAGATTAAAGCTGTCTCTTCCAACTAATAGATCTTTGAGAAGCTCTCTAGCACAATCTGATAACTCATCCTCACAAGCTAGTCACCCAGCTTCTACTTCAAATCTGAATGCAGTCGAT
Organism: Calotriton arnoldi; assembly: GCA_963921515.1. NCBI lineage: Eukaryota > Metazoa > Chordata > Amphibia > Caudata > Salamandridae > Calotriton > Calotriton arnoldi. The sequence continues at coordinate 650,503 of CAWUFW010005455.1, forward strand.
TGACTGAGTGTAACGCACGCACAGAGTAATTGTGTTTTATCTAGTATAGAAATGTTTGGTACGATATCTGACTTTACTAATGAGGACATCGATTTCGCTGACAACAGGAGGAGGGACGCAGGGATGCTGAGGATGACAAACTGTGTGTCTCCTAATAGAAATAGTGGGGAAATTTTACCTGATGCTCCTACCCACCTGAGTAGGTCAGCCAGAAATCTGGGCAGTGACAACATAAAGGGTGGGAGTAGGCCAGGTGCTATAACTACTATACCTCTGGATGTTAGTTTATGTTTTTGCATACAGCGGGTCTCACAGGTACCCAGACACAAGCTGGTATTAACCTAATATCCTGGAACCTGGCAGGTATTGCTTCTAAGCTGGATGATCCTGAGTGGCTATTGTACATCGGAGAGCATGATCTTTGTATATTTCAAGAGACTTGGGCAACTGAAAACATTTTTGTTGATGGGTTTACAAGTTATAGTGTTGAAGCTAAACCCCCCAACCATTATGGGAGGGCAATTGGAGGACTCCTGATTCTTGTTAAGAATAATGTATTTAAGTCATGAACGTTGTTGCAGATATCATGCTTAGACTTAATGGGGATCACTGTCTTGCTACCATCAGGACTTGTCTTGGCCCTCTTAAATATATATGTAAGATCTATTGCGGCTAGTACTGAATCCCCCATTTTGTCTACCCTTGAAAAAGTGTTGGACTCTCTTCATTCGAACACAAAAGTAATACTGGCCGGCGACTTCAATACATCTTATGAACCATCTTCCTATATTAATGAAGTCACAGAAGATGAAGATGAACAGTGGGGTATTAGAGCACTAACGGGGAAACCCCGAGTAAATTTCACGGAAACTGGTCGTAAGCTAGGCTCCATAGTAGTGGGCAGAGGGTTGAGGGCATGTAACAGTCGCACTAGATCTGACCTTGATCGAGCCCCCACCGTCAGAAGAGGTAATCATGCGACTGTTATTGATTTTGTCATTTTGGATGTGAGACTCTGGCCACTTTTGAATGATATGAAAGTAGATAGGCGAACTGACAGTGACCACGATTCCCTGGTGGTTTCATTGGGTGAAGCCCTATTAACAAGAGTATCTAATACATGCTATACAGAGGTACCCGATCCTGTACTTTCTAATTGTAGGCGCTATGTCTCCTGGCCCAAAATGATGATGAATCAAACACTGCTGTCACAGATATATGGGCTGTATGTTAACTCACTGGATAATTTAGACGGTGTGAATGAGCAAGAAATCCCGATTTTGAGTATACACAATCTACTCTTTAAAGAGCTTCAACAGGTCTTTTATAAAAATATGGCCAGCAAGAAACCAGTTTTGGGGGGAAAAACTACCTGGTTTGACTCCTATTGTAAGCAAGCTAAACATTTACTAAGGTGTGCTGTCCTGGAAGGCGATAGGGACCAAATAGCCTTCGCAAGGCGCATGTATGAAGCCTCCATAAAAGTAGCAGAAAAGCGATGGGATGATGGAATCTGGGAGGATATGCTACGCGCGGTAAAAACAAATGATAACAGCTTATTCTGGCGCACAGTGTCACAAACCAGAGTGGAGAACATTAAGAACCACAAACATTTTATATCAGCTGACATGTGGGTGTCCCATTTCTCTGATCTTTATGAGCCTAAGGAAGACATCTCACTGGGCTCCTATAGTATCACAATGCCATCTAGGGGCCCGGCTGTTAATTTCAGCCTGGAAGACACCACGAATGCCATCTTGGTGCTAAAAACAGCTAAGGCACCGGGACCCGATAAAATCCCAGGGGACCTCTATAAATCGGAACCCCAGATTTGGTCACTTTACTTTAATCTCCTTTCCAATGCTATAGCGAGATGAGGGGAGATACCTGACTCTTGGAAAGGGCCCGAGATTGTCACCATATACAAGACGGGCGATGCATGTGTACCATCAAATTACAGGCCAATTAGCCTGATCGACAATGCCCAGAAGATTTTCGCTAAACAAATCCTTGATAAATTACAACACTGGATAAATACAAATAATATTAGGTCAGATTTCCAAGCAGGGTTTCGCTCTAAGATGAGCACTGTAGATCAAATGTTCAGATTTACCACACTACACTGGAAATACACTCTACTACAACAACAGAATCTTTATGTGGCATTTGTTGATCTTAGAGCCGCCTTTGATCTCATCCCCCGTACAAATCTGTGGTCTGTTTTAAATGAGATGTGGGTCCCAGGGAATTTAATCCATCTTATTTTCCATCTACATAGTAATAACTTTGCCCAGGTGCAGTGTGGGCACTCAGGAGAGCTAACCAAGCGTATCCCCATACAGCGGGGTGTACACCAGGGGTGCGTCCTTGCTCCTACGCTCTTTACCCTCTATATAAACGATGTGGTCGAGGTCTTGAAAAACTGTAGAAATGACTCCCCTTTACAAAACGGTAATAAGGTACCGATTCTTTTATTTGCAGACGACTCCCTTCGTATTTCTAAGACCTTAATGGGTCTTCAGCTCCTTGTCGATAAATGTACTGATTTTTGTGTGGCAAGGGGCTTGGAGCTCAATGCCAACAAAACCAAGTACATGGTATTTGGTAAGGGAGCGGCCAAAAATTCAACCATATGGGCCGGGGGAGAAGCACTTGAGAGGGTCAGGAGCTTCGATTACTTGGGAGTTAAGGTAATGGGGAGTATGAAGTGGAATGACCAGCTAAAGAAAAGTTCACTACTACTAGAGCACAGAGCAAATGCTATTGGTAGGCTGCATAGTCAAACAAGCTCCCATGCAGTATCACCAGCCCTGGAAGTGTATCGCGGCAAAGCACAAGGGGCAGCCCTATATGGAGCCGAGACCTGGGGATGCACTGATGTTTCTCAACTCACTGCTACAGAAAATAGATTTGCCAGAAGGCTTGTTTCTGTCCCCAGTAGTACACCATTAATTCCCTTGCTTTATGATTTAGGGCTCAAAGGAATTGCAGATCTGGCCTCCCTTAGACCACTTGTCTACTGGATTCGATTATGGGTCACCACTGAACTGAAGGAATTTAGGGATTGCCTTGTTGAATTGTTGTGTATAAGGGGTGCCAAATCAATACATTGGATCAAGTTTGTCTCAGATTGGTTTAATAAGTTGGGATTGACAAGGCTATTGACTAATCCAGAAAGAATGTGTAAGACTCATTTCAACTTTTTAAAATCTAGTTATTGGACCTATATCCGAGATATTCATTTAGGTAACCATTCAATTGGCAAACTAACAAACAGATTTTTAGATATTAAGCAACCCTGGGCAAAGCACTACGCTACGCTCGCGTAGTTTGCGAAGTTTGCGCTACTTCGCACAACGCGAATTGCACGTAGCACAGTGCAAACGCGCGAAGGTAGCGTAGCGTAGTGCAGCGGTCATTTTTGCTTGCTCGCGGTCCTCAACGTCAAGTTGGCGACCGCGAGCAAGCAAAATGACATCCCGGCGAGACTTTTTCCTCGTTCGCGATCAGCAACATCAAGTTGCCGATCGCGAGCGTGGAAAATAAACCTCCGGCGAGATTCTCAACGCGGGGAGGTCAGGTTTCTCATTGCGAGTGGTCGCGTATGCTCGCGACCGCTCGCGATGAGAAACTACCAGTCCGCGTTGAGAAAGCTGCCGCTCGAGTAAAAATCTACTCGAGCGGCAGTAAAAGACAGCTCGCACTGTGCAAGATGCCGTTTTCAATGATTGCACAGTGCGGACAAGCATCCGGCACTGTGCAATCATTGCGAACAGTGCACTACGCAGTTCGCGTAGTGCTACGCGTAGCTCGCGTAGTGCGAACTGCACTTTGCGTAGCTTCGCGTAGCGCTACTTCGCGAACTACGCCCAGGCTTAATATTAAGCCGTTTACTCATTACGAGGAATTCTTAGATTTCATCTCCTTCCTTCTAGCCAAGAGTCTTTATATCCGTTTCCGACTTGGCACTCTGCCCCTGAGATCAGTAACGATTCAATGGAGCAAGGCCCTCGGTATTAGCACTTGTCCGGCATGCGGCTTGGCAGATGAAGACAAGGCACACATATTATTCTTCTGGCCGAGTTACCATGGCCCCCGCCGGAAATGGATCATTCTTGCATGTAAAAATCTGAAATTAACAAAATATATAGTGGCCCTTAGAAGATTAAGGAGTGGCACAACTCCAGTAATAGCCATTGCTACGAGCAAATTTTTGCAGGCGGTATGGCATAAACGTGGTAGACTACTGACGGTGCCCCCAAGCGACTAGGCCAATCTTTTTTAATGTCTGTTTTATTCTATCAACATCGATATTACATATATAGCTGAAGACAGTTTTTAAGTTCTTTTATGTATTTATTGCTCAATTTGCACACAGTTCTGCTTGATTTCTGCCCCCATTTTGCACATAAGTAATGGCTAAATAAAATGGAATTTTGAATAGTGATGTTTTTCTTTTAATGAATTGTGTTGTGATATGTTTTAATTGTTTTATGGTATATCTCTTGTAATGTTTTCGTATATGTGCAATTTGATGGTTCTTGGTTAATGAATAAAGTTCATTACTACTACTACTTCTATACACGTGACTCCTAAGTAACCTCAAAAGAATTGTCGGTTAATGACAGTGTTCAATTGGGTTGCATGATAGAAGCACGCATGGTTAAACCATGCATGCCTCTACCATGCAGCCCAAACCACGAATGCGTCTTAACCACGCATTCCTTTACCACGCATACATTTACCACGCAATTTCGTGGTATAGGCATGAATGGTAAAGGGGTATGTCTGGCTAAGGTCGCCACTACCCCTCTCCCCACTACCCCCTGACTGCCCCCACCCCGTGCTGTTCCTAAAACCCTGCCCCTTTACTAACACTACCCCAATCCCCCCACCCTCCGTGCTGACTCTACCCATTCCCGTCCCCACGCTCTAAGGCCTAAAACCCTACCCCTTTACTTTCACTACCCCCTGCTCACTGCACTGTCCCTTAAACTACCCTAACCCCTTCCCCTGCACTGAAACTGACCCCTACCCCAGCCCTAAAAACTACCCCGACTACCCATTCCCCTCCCACTGCCATAAGGCCTAAAACCCTGCCTTTTACTTACACTACCCCGACTCCCCTACCTCCGCGCTGTCCCTTAAACTACCCCAACCTCTTCCACTGCCCTGAAATCTACCCTGACCCCCCCCCCCCAGCCACCTCACCACGGCATCTTCCTGCTTCCGTCTTCACTGTCTTCCTTCTAGCCAGCAGCTAGACCGCGCACTGCCTTAACCACGTATATGTGTGGTTTAGGCATATGCGTGGTTAAGGCAAGCGTGGTTGCACTTGCGTAGTCAGAACACTCGTGGTTAAGACCGCGGTGTTCAGACTGCTCCCCGTTCAATTCAGCTTGAGACCATGCCTTGCAGCCAAACATACATGCATGTTTTCCATTTGTATGAAACTGAAGTCAACTATGATTTAGTTCATCCTCATAAGTAGTGGCTTCCTCCACTCCCAAATCCAAGCTTGACTATCAGATATGCACACTGAAAGCATCTCCCTTTACACCACCACTTGCAGCAATACACTGGAGTTCACACAGACCTCAATCTCACCTCAGAGGAACATATGTGAAAAATCAACATAGTTTGTTTCCAATTTCATCTTCTAAGCAGAACTAAAACTTTCCTCAAAATTCACAATGTTTACTATACTACACATGCCGTGGTACTGTTTAATGTGTGCGATGGTCCTGCTCACTGACCTACCTAAACCATGCTGAAACTTATCCTGCAAGCCTCCTGCACACTTCATCATAAGCACAAGCCTGCTGCACACTTCATCATAAGCAGGAGAAAATGTAATCACATCAGGCCCACCTTTTAACAACTCCAAATGGCGCCATTAACCTACAGTGTTAAATGTGAGGTCATACACATGCAAGAAAAAACATAAAAAAGCATTCTCTGCTTGTGGACAGTTCACCGCAGGACAAACACAGCACACTCTCGATGCTGGTGGTGCCCCCGCTGCTCCCCCACCCTGCTTATGGGCATTTCACCTACTACATCTGGAGCACTGTTTAATTGAAATGGCTATATGTTCATTGACAGAACAAATGTGGCACAAAGTCTGCATATCCTCTGCTTTCAACCTGTGACTCTAGAATGAGAAAACCCTCTGAAATTGGTCATTTACGGTTAGCTGAGCACACTATAAATAATGCTCTCACCGTGGAAATCTTAACTTTGGCCCTAAATGCAATCCTTATGAAATTTGTATCATTAAATAGCAGAACCTAAACACCACAATATATTTAAATAACAGCATATATCCCAACAAAAAAGTTATACCTTACAGACAGTGATGCCATTGATAATGTCAATGTTAAGGTGATATGTAATGTTGATGTATTCTATGATGTAATGTTCCTGGCTATTGATGCTGTTTGTAGGCAATGTGATGCTTCTACTACTGGAATCCGGTCAGTGGATTCTAGGAGGCTGGTGGCAGACAGTTGCTGAGGATCAGGCTGGCTAGGGGTCGTTGTAAGCAGCTAAATAAACAACTCTCAGTTATACCCCTACCGTGTCCTGACTTCTTAAAAATGGTGACAAAGATGGGTTGCTGACCAAGAGGACAACGTGGTAGTGAAGATTTGTGGACTGCAAGCGAGATTCAGGTTTCCTATCAGATTGAGGAACGATACGACCTCTGGCCAGAAAAGGGAAAGAATTTTGCCCTATGATGCAGCTCAAGCTCAACCTGCGTCAATGTCCAAACTGAGGAGTGTGCGGTGAGTGTTCTGCACTGTTTGGGGGTGAACATGTAGCCTGACGAGAGAGTTCTGCCCATAGGAGTGTCAATATGGTGCTGCGTGCATTGGGTCGATGCTGATCTGTCTGGAGGCGTGGGGCAATATACAGTATACAATAGGAGCTGCACGCCAAACTGTGGAGGTTGCAAGGGTGCCTACTGAGCCCCAGAATTGATAACGAGCATTGGAGGTGAACCACTTGCCTGCAAGAGGCATCAATTGAATGTGGAGGAGCGCTCCCCACGGCTTTGGTCAAAGGCCTGTCATTTTTTCATTGGAGGGTGCGTACAGGGCTACGGCACCAGCATTTGGCCAAACGAAAAGTAAACAAAGCGGCACCAGCTGAAGGCGGAAGCATCACTGATGCACACAGCAGTGTGTGCGCCTGAGTAGTTAATTGCTGTGGCTGGCAGGGGCGCCCACAGGTGGAAGAAGAGTTGCTGATGTGTACAGCAGCGTGCGCATTGAACTGTATTTTCACTGACGGAAGCATAGCTGATGCATACACCAGTGTGTGCGCATTAGTAATATTTGCTGTGGCTGGCAACGGCCCCAACAGGAGGAGGAAGCTTTTCATATGTGCACAGCATTGTGTGCATTGAGGTGTATTTTTTGCTGATGCGCACAGCAGGGTGTGTGTTGAAAGATGTTTTTGCTGATGCGCACAGCTTCGTGATTACATTAACCCTGGGCGAAGTGCTACGCTACGCTCGCGTAGTTTGCGAAGTTTGCGCTACTTCGCACAACGCGAATTGCACGTAGCACAGTGCAAACACGCGTAGCGTAGCGTAGCGCCGCGGTCATTTTTTGCTTGCTCGCGGTCCTCAACGTCAAGTTGGCGACCGCGAGCAAGCAAAATGACATCCCGGCGAGACTTTTTCCTCGTTCGCGATCAGCAACATCAAGTTGCCGATCGCGAGCGTGGAAAATAAACCTCCGGCGAGATTCTCAACGCGGGGAGGTCAGGTTTCTCATTGCGAGTGGTCGCGTATGCTCGCGACCGCTCGCGATGAGAAACTACCAGTCCGCGTTGAGAAAGCTGCCGCTCGGTAAAAATCTACTCGAGCGGCAGTAAAGACAGCTCGCACTGTGCAAGTTGCCGTTTTCAATGATTGCACAGTGCGGACAAGCATCCGGCACTGTGCAATCATTGCGAACAGTGCACTACGCAGTTCGCGTAGTGCTACGCGAAGCTCGCGTAGTGCGAACTGCACTTTGCGTAGCTTCGCGAAGCACTACTTCGCGAACTACGCCCAGCCTTAGATTACATCAGATGATAATCACACTGATGCGCTCGGTTTGATGTGCTACATTGACACCATTCTTTGTGCATTACAACAAGGTACTGTTGACAATTTTCTACTGGGGGTGTTTAAGTATCTTTCTTACACTGTTTTGGCTCTCTAAGCCAAATTAATAACTTCATGAGATGGGTTGTGACACTCAGCTCAACAGTAGGCTCTCACCTCAACACTGACATGTTTCTTGAACTACTAAGGAATGTGTAGTGAATATCCTTGGGTGTAAGACACACAAGATAGGTGAATAAGGGAACACTAGTAAGGGTCTATATAATTTATATTGCAAACTATTACTGTAGGACGTGACAGCAAGTTTTTTGTGAGTTAAGTTGTTAGTTACCAGAATAGTCCTGTTGTGAGTCGAGTCAAGAGAAAGCATTTTCCCCCTATATTTGCAAAGGTGTGTTCAGTCATGACAATGCAGTCTACATCCGCACCTCCAGTCTTCTTACAAGAGCCAGGGGTTCCATGTATGGATGGGAAGAGTGGAAGGAAATGTTTGAAACCTATTTGGAGGCTATAGGGGGAGATGTTTTCGTTGCCAAAGGAAAATTGGGCATTCTAAAAAAAAGTTTGAGGATGTAAGGCAGAAAGGTTCTCAAGACTCTGCCAAGAATGGGTGTGAAAGGGAGAAATGCAGATGAAGGGCCTGATGCGGAGGACAATGAGTACAAAACTGCAAGAGCCCTGAAGGAGAATTTTGGCACAAAGATCAGAATTGTGGTTGAAAGAGGCAATTTGTTTTCTCGCACGCAGCTGCAGGGGGAAAACATTGAGCAGTATGTTGCAGCCCTGAGAAGGTTGCCAGTTTCATGTAAATTTAGAGATCTCTGGGATGAACTTGTAGAGAACAGAAGATTAACAGGACTAACAATATTAAGATCCAGGAGAAGCTGTTGGGACTGAAAGACCCTACTTTGGGTAAGATCATAGATGTGGCTGGGCATATGGAGAACACCTCTCACTATATCAAGGAATTGGGAGATGCTACTGTAAACGGAGCAGGTGAATCGGAGAAGGCATGTGAGGTGAATGTTGTGAAGAAATCCTTCTGTAAAGGTAACGAAGGAGAGAAGAAAGAAGGGGGAACTTATAATGTTGGGAAAAACGCAGTGTGCTACAGGTGTGGTAGTGAGCAACACACGGCTGAGGCGGTCGATTGTACTGCGGCCGAGAGTAGGTGTTTCAGATGTAAAAAGATGGGCAACTTCTCCAGAATGTGCAAGATGGGGGACAACTGGTAATCCAGGAGTGTGGTAAATGTGGTGAATAGACAGGAAGTACCCAGTGACGACATGGATTTGGAATTAAGCGATGAGGGGCAGATTGAATTGATGGTGGTGTGTGAGAAGGAACCACAACTTATGTAGCAGTTAAGGGAGTCTAGTGAGGAGTATGGCCCGACTGACTGTGTAATAAAGGTGAAGGGCAAGGAGGTACACGATTGGGCTGATTGATGCTCACCATTTACCATCATTGATAAATTGTCGTGGGAAAGATTGGATGCCTGTGATCTGTCTTTCCCGGATGTTGAACCCAAAGGTTATGTGGTGGCAATTGCCAGTTCAAAACCCCATTTCAAAATGCAACTGATTAGTACATCACTCTCATCTTAAAATGCTGATCACTCTCATCTTAAAATGCTGTGCAGTTTGCAAAACGTGAGTGGTCAATTTGCAACATCTATTTACAACCTGCTCAATGATCTATTAGGCCACTTGTCTTCTGGTTATTCTCATAAGCCTGGATTTTATGTTACACATATTGGTTTTAGGTCATGCCATCACTGTGCTATAGTTCATCAAGTAGTTCAATATACACACAGAGTACGCTGGGGACAAGGATGGGGGTTAAGGAACTTCTTGTGTCTGCAGAACAAGGCAGGATGGTGAAATTTTAACCTTCCACTTAAAAAGAGTGCTCAGCCAAGTAGGAGTTACAGCAATTGTGAGCATGTAGTTCAATGTCTAGGGGATACAATAGGATGTCAAGGAGAATGCCAGGGTCAACAGTATTGAAGACTGCAAATAGATATACATGAATGGGAAGGCAAAAATATCCATTGTTCAAGTTGCTAAAAGCTTCATCAACAGCCTGTAGCGTGGCATGTTCAGTACATCAGCCTTGACTAAACCTTAATTAATAGTCATCAGGCAAGTCATTCTTGGTGATTTAATGCTTGAGTTTATTGGCCACACTACTGTCTGCAAAGTTAAGGAACAAAAAGACAGTTATAGGGCAGAAATTGTGGATGTCATGAAGTTTGGCCATGCTTTTTAAAGGGGAGGCCAACTTTCAGTCAGGCAGCTAATTTGTCTACGGATAAGTACATTTTGACAAGATTACTCAAGTAAATGTCTCTGTAAGGAGTTGTTAATTTAGCAAGTGTGGCCCGGATAGGGTCTCTGGCTTAATTGGAAGGATTTAGGCAAGTACTAGTTTGGCCACTATCAATAAGCGAGATTGGATCAGAAGTCGAGCAAGTAAAAGAAGATTTCTAAAAAGTGGTTGAGAAGCACTAGATCACTGAATGAAGTGGACTCTGTCCCATCTGTTATATGGACCTTCAGAGTATCAGTATTTACTTGATGTCAAACAGATGTGTCTGGTTGTGTCTGTGTGGGATCTGATGAAGGATGCTTAAACATCATGTCAAGCTTCTTATAAATTCATCTAGGAGTTTAGATGGTATCTGAAAGAGACACGCTGTAGAGTGTTTACACCATTAATGCTTATTTGCCTCGTTCCTAAAAAGAGATGTACATTTCCAATGCCAGGCTTCTTTTCTCAAAAGATTTATTCCTGTTTGTAAATCCCAAACCTTTTCCAGAATATGCCTAGAAATCTGTGCCAATTTAATCTTTTTAGTGGTAATCCTGAAAAACTTTTACAAATTCTCTTTTTGCATCTGTAAATGTACAAGTTTCTATTCTTGCATGTGAAAAAAACAAAGCAAGTACAAACGCAGTTGCTAACTTTTCTCCTCACTTGGAAAATATGTTTCCGTTTGGCAAAACCCCTTCCTTGCACCCCACACATTTTGTGGGATATTTCCTTCCATTTCCATTTGCCTTCCTGGACTCAAACAAATCTACAACCTAATCCAAGATGGAAAGTGTTTGTAAATGTTTGTGAATACCCAAAGTGGGTGAATTTCCAGGAAGTTCCAGCACATTCAAACCCTGGAATTTTCATTCCCCACTCACAGGAGACCTTAGTCACACAGAATTCTCTTTATGAATAAGTCCTTTTATGAGTGTGAATCTGGCAACTTTCAATTCCAAAAGTAATTTTGCATGCATAAAAAAGACTATTTGTGCATATCAGACTTATAAACTGAAAGACCTTTTTGAAAAAGGCTCTCCAATATTTTTCATAGGTTTCTATTCCAGATCAGATATAAAGAATTCAGAATTTCTACTTTGTTTCTCTCGACATGCCATTACATATATAGATGACTGGGTTACTTTTGCAGGTAAGCATGTTGCCATCTCATGGGTGTGGACTCATGGTAATTGACAGATCAATGCCTTCCCTAATTAATCTGGGTCAATGTGTTTGTGTCCCATATCCAGATTATTTCAAATGGCCAGGTGTATATTTTTAGATAAGGTGAATATGTAAGGGTGTTTACAACAAATCTGACAAAACCCCTATCAAGCGGGTGTCTGCCCGAAAAAAACCTCTGGATATAATGAGATTGAGGATGGAGCCTTCAGTGTGAGTTGCCTTTACTCAGTTGTGGAGAGGCAAAAAAGAGTTAACAGAGCATGACAAATTGTATGCATTTGTTTGGCAATGGTACAATTTCTCCTATGGTGGATGCTAGTGGATATTTATTTTGGTGGTAGGAAGTAGGGAAGTTTAAGGCCAGTCATTAAACATTGAAAGGTGGAGAGAGAATGTTTCAGTGGAGACATGTTTGCAGCTGAACACCCAGTCTCCACTAGCCAGTCTCTCCTCACTCTTTAATTAAGGGGTTGGGGTGTGCTGCCCCCCTCCCGGGGTTTCTTCGGCTCAGGGGACCCCATTCACCGGGGGGCCCATTTTTAATAAATTTGGGGAGGGGGTGCACGGCCCACTCCCTGAGCTATATTCGGCCATGTGGACCTCACTCCTGGTCCCAATATCAGTATTTAGGGGAAGGGATGCATGACCCCCCTCCCTGAGCCATATTCCACCCTGGGTACCCCATCCCCCAGAGCCCACAGTATTTTTTAAGGGGAAGGGGCCCCACGGCACCGCTCTCTGAGCCTTTAATGGCCCGGAGAGCCCATCCCCGATGGGCCAGCTCACATACTGTGCCAGGGGAGTACACCCCTGGGACACAGTTGTTCCCTGCCCGCACCAGTGTGGGCAGGGAAACTTGTGCTTGCTCCTGCCTGGTGGGAGCATTTTTAAAACTCCCGCCAAATGGGAGCAAACACAAAGAGGGAGCTATAAAAATGCTCCTGCTGGCTGGGAGCAGACTTGAGATGTGTTTCCCTGCCCACACTGATGCGGGCAGGGAAACAGATCAACAGATTGATTCCATCCGGAAGGAACAGCATAAATAGCTGCTTCCTCTGGACGGAAGCAATGCTGGCTCCCAAAGCATGCTGGGAGGCGGCTGGGGACACGGGGACCCTGGGGCTCCCCCGCAGCCCTCAATTTAGTGCATGGTGGGTGCCCTGGGTGGGCACCGGGGAATCCACTTTTAAACAATGTGGGCCCATGGGATGGGATCCCCGGGGCCAAAATTGGCTCAGGTAGTCAGGGGGGTAGGGCCGCTTTACACCCTCCCTTTTAAAAAAACAAAATGGCCCTGGGTATTGGGGTCCCTAGGGCCAAATAAGGCTCAGAGAGCGGGTGGCATTTGGACCCCCCTCACCTTTAAAATACATAGAGCCCTGGGCGATGGGGTTCCCAAGGCCTAATGAGGATCGGGGAGGGAGTCCACATGGCACAACTCCCCTTGAAAATACATATGGCCCAGGGGAATGGGGTCCCCAGGGTCTAATGAGGCTCAGGGAAGGGACCCACGTGACCCCCCTTCCATAATAAAATAATATGGCCCTGGGGGATAGGGTCCCCTGGGCTTAATGAGGCTCAGGGAGAGGGGGGCTTTGGCTATGCGCATAAGAGGGTTGTCCACAAGGCAGGGCCTGCGGCCAGACCCTGTGGCCAAGCCCCCAAAGGCAGCCAACCCATTGTTCTCCACCCTGGAATGCTTTTAGCCCTGAGCACCCCATTTCCCGGAGGCCAGCACATTTTGTGGAGGAGGAGAGCATGTTTCCCCCTCCCTGGGACGATGTTGGCTCTGGCAAATCCATCCCTGGGGCCTGGCCTTAATAAAATGTGGGAGGGGAGTACACAGCCCTCCTCCTGGGCCAATTTCAAACCTGGCCTGCCCCCCCTCCCCAGGCCAATTTCTACCTTGTGGACCCCATCCCCAGGGGTGAGCCAGTTACTAAAGGGGGAGGGGGGCTGTGAGAACACACAGCCCCCCTCCTTGGACCAATTTCGCCCCGAGGATCCCTACTCCCATTGCTGCACCAAAAATGAATGGGAGCGATCGGTCACGCAGATCCCCCTCCCCGAACCCAATTTGACCCCATGGATCCCATCCCCAGGACCCGGCCAATAACTGGTGGTTGCCCTGGTGCCCACCCTGGGCACCCATCATCGCCTTCTTGGGGCCTTGGGGGAAGCACCAAAACCCCAGTGGCTCCAGCCAGCTCCCCGCATGTAGCAGGAGCCAGCACTGCTCTCGCCCTCAGGAAGCAGCTAAAAATGCTGCTCCTGTGGGCAGGAAACAGATCTGAAGTCCGCTCGGGAGCAGACTTCGTGTTTGCTCTCGTTTGGCAGAGCAAACACTGGTAGGGCAGGGAAACTGCTATGTCCTGGGGTGGGCACCTGGGACATAGTAGGAGCCGGCCCTGTGGGATGGGGACCCCAGGGTCATTAATGGCACCAGGATGGGGGCCTTTCTAATTTCAGCCAGCCCCCTGGGGTCAAAATTGGACTGGGAGGAGGGCCCCCTCCCCATTACTAGTCTGGCAGGGCCCCGGGGGATGGGGTCCACAGGGCTGAAATTGGCCCGTGGATGGGCTGCTGGGTGCCCCCTCCCTCTCTGAAGCTACAACTGGGCCCCAGGGAATGGGTTCCCCGGGGCCAAAATCAGCCCAGAAGGGGGGGGGGTCAGTGTGCTCCCCTCCCAATATATTTTAAAAGCCAGGTCCGGGTGATCAAATTGGCCCGGGCAGGGTGGCAATGTATTCTCCCCCAGGACCTGCCCCACCTGGAGGTAATAAAAAACAAATGTGGGAAAATACGCAGATCCTCCACAAATTTGCAGTAAAAAAAAGAAACGTTTTTGACCCCAGGCAGGGTCCCTGTGGGACTCCACCACTAGCCTAGGGGTCATGGTAGTCCTACCTTGCCCCCTTATGTTTTGTTTTCAGTTTTCTGGTTGAAGTGGTGGCAGCCATTCAGTTCTCATTTTGAGATCTGTCGGATCCGCAGACCCTCCGTACCTTTAGATATACATAAATCTTTTTTTCTTTAATAACTCCAAAACTACTGAATGGATTTACACCAAATCGAAAAAAAGTGATCTTTCAGGACCAAGATCTAGCTTTCTCCCAAATTTGGTGCAATTTTGTTCAGCGGTTTGGGCTGTGGTCGCATCCCTATGGAAAAATGCATTTTGGAACTCCCCTTTTTTCTTGGCCCCCACTTGACGAATCACCCCAAAACTTTTGTTGTTAGGAAAACCAACAATGCTTTAACTGTAGGAACTAGGTTCTAACTATAACTACTTACTGGTTACTGCCAGCAGATAATATATATATATTAACTGAAAAAAAACAATGGTTAAAGTAACATATAGTTAGGTAACAATTTCAGTGACAACGTAGTGTACGAAACCACTGAAATTCACCAGGTATAATTATCTCATGTAACTATAATTGTGCCCTGTGGTAACTATAACTTGCGCCCCGCCATGTTTAGTTTTCTCATCAATAACTTTATTGTAAATATTGCAGTTATGTTATCAATGATGTTTTAGGAGATATCATGAGTGATGAAATATGTGAGGTAATTGGCAGTGAATGGCGAGGGCACAAATTATAGTTACCTTAAGGTGCAATTTCGAGTCACTTGAGATATCTATAAATGGTGAATCTCAGTGAATTTACACATTTAAAACGTTATATTGACACTGAAATTTTCACCTAACTATAACGTTCATTTTTTCAGTAGGTTTCTAGGGTGTTTTTGAACGTAAAGTAATATCTTATTACCATACCTAAAACCAACCCCCACCGGCCACATGATGTCCTCCCCAAGCCACTTTGAGCCCCTGGAACCCCATTCCCTTGGCCTTTGTTTTTTTATTAAGGGGATGGGCATGCAGCCTCCTCGTCAAGCCACTAAGGGCCCGGGGATTCCCATTTCCCAGAGCCTATTTTTTATGAGGGGAGGGAGGTGCATGTCCCTCTTCCCCGAGCTATTAGGGATCCCAGGCACCCCATCCCCTGAGGCCAAAAGATATTTGTAAAGGGTAGAGGCCACTTGGTCTCCCCCTGAGCCACAATATGGCCCATCACCCGGGGCCTTTAGGGGGAGGGGGGAAAAGGCCCCCCAACCTGAGTCAATAATGGCCTAGTGACTCCATCCTCCAGGTCAAAGCATATATGTTAATGGGTGGGGGACATGAGGCTCCCTCTCCATGCCTCAATAGGCCCTGATGACCCCATCCCCGGGGCTGAATTCAACTCGAAGGGGAGGAGTGCTTGTGGCCCCCCTCGCTGAGTCAATTAAGGCCTCAGGGACCCCATTCCTGGGGCTTATGTTGCTTGTGGGTGGGTGCCCAGGGACCCATCTGGGGCACCCACCAAACAATATGTTGAGGGCAGCAGGGGGAGCCCCAGGGCCCCCACAGCCTCAGCCGGCTCCCCACATTCACCCATCCTGGGTGCTGCAGGAGCCAGCATTGGTCCCACCCAGACAGGAGAAATATGTGCTGCAAGAGTGTGGGCAGGGAAACAAAAATCTGCTCCCACCCGGCAGGAGCATTTTTAAAGCTCCCACTGAGTGAGAGCAGACGTGCCTTCCTTTCCACGTTCCTGCGAGCAGAGATGGCATATCAGCTCCCACCCGGTGGGAGCTTTACAAATGCTCCGCCAGGCAGGAGAAGAAACATGTTTCCCTGCCTGCGCTATTATGGTCAGAAAAACTACTGTGTCCCAGTGTGGGCTCCCTGGAACACAGTAATTAAGTTGGCCCCGGGGGATGAGGGCCCCTGGGACTTTACAGGCTCAGGGAGGGAGGCCACACACCCCCTCCCCTTCAATTTAAGTTCGGCCCTGGGGTATGTTGTCCTTAGGGCCTATTAGGGCTGGGAGAGGGGGGCCCTAGCCCCCACCCCTTTGTAATGGAATTCAGTCCTGGGGGTAGGATCCCTGAGACCTATTAAGACTCAGGGAGGGGAGAGCGCACACCCCTCCCCTTATGATATATGACGGCCTGCAGGATATATTATATGCATTGTATATATATATATATATATATATATATATAAATATATATAATTAGGAGTTTCATTTTTTATCTACATTCATGGTATTACCCATATATGTAATGTGTTGAAGTGAAGTATTTTCCCTACTCTTGCTTTGACAGCAGTAGGATTAGTAAAACATTCATGGTATTACTCATATATGTAATGTGTTTGAAGTGAAGTATTTTCTCTACTCTTGCTTAGACAGCAGTAGGAATAGTAAAACTGACCTCTTCACAGTTCAACCCTTTCCCTACTGTTGCGCTGTTTAGAGTGGGAAAAGTAAATCCCCCCCGCCCCCCAAATCCAACACTTTCCCAACTGTTGCAGAGACTGGAGTGGGAATAGTAAATTATACTGCTCTGAAGTCTAACACTTTTCCTACTGTTTCGATGACTGGAGTGGAAATAGTCAATTTCACCCCTCTGAAATCCAACACTTTCTCTGCTGTTGCATAAACTACAGCAGAATAGTATGTTTAATATTCTTAGACTCCAAAGATTGATATAATATTGGCTAAATAGACTTTAGAGCATTAATTGTTTTATTTTGTTATATTTCAGATCATTTGTTTTCATTTTAAATCTATTTTAATGTTTATAGTTTTTTGCAATTTGTTGTTTGGAATTTTCAAAGTTCGATATTTTAGTTATTGTCCACATTAATTGATATATTTTTTCTTATTCAATTGTTTGTATTTTTTATGGTTTTATTGTATACACACACGCACACACACATGCACACAGGTATATATGGTGTAACACAATTAATAAATGTACTTTACATTATATATTAATTTAATTAACCCCTTCAATGCTAGGCCCCCCCCGCTAAGCCTTTCTTGGTTTCTTGGGCTATTTGGGGTAGTTCGCGCTTAGGCCCCTGTAACTTTGTGTCCACATAGGGTATCCATATCAAATTTGTGTCCTTTTTTCCAACACCCTGAGGATTCTAAAGGTACCCAGGGTTTGTGGATTCCCCTGAAGGGGATCAAGAAACTAGCCAAAATACAGCTAAATTTTGTTTTTTAAAAATAGGAAAAAAGTGCTGCAGAAGAAAGCTTCTGTTTTTTTGCCCTGCAAATGGCATCAACAATGGGTTTGTGAGACTGAATCACCATCTTCCCAGCTTTTAGGTACAGGCAGACTTTTGTCAGAAAACCAACATTTTCTACACAGTTTTGGCATTTTACTGGGACATAGCCTATTTTTCGTATTTTTTGTGCTTTCAACTACCTTCTAGTTAGTGGTAGAAATGGGTGTAAAAGCAATGATGGATCCCGGAAGGCTATACATTTCTGAACAGTAGACAAAATTCTGAATTTAACAAGGGGTCATTGGGTAGGTCCTTCAAGGGTTTTTTATGGAAACTAACAGTTGAAAATAAAAAATATTGAAATTGAGTTGAAAAAAACAGCCATTTGTGCCATCGTTTTCACCTGTAACTTCTAACTATGGCAGGTTTTGAAAGCAATATACCCTTACTACTGCTGGACCCTTCTGGTTGCAAGGATATATGAGACTTGTAGGTTCACCAAGAACCCAAGGAACCCAGAGCCAATAACTGAACTGCGTCTTGCAATGGTTTTTCATTGTGTACTGGGTATATAGCAATTAATTTGGTAAAATATAAAGAGTGAAAAATAGGTACCAAGGAAACCTATATATTTCCGAAATGGTAACAAAATATACAGTCTAGAAGCAATTGTAATTTGCACTTCTCCAAAATTGTGGGTACCCATACAAGCATGTGAATTGGAGGTCATTTTTCAAAATGACTTATTTTTTACAAATTGTCTTACGTTTGGAAGGCAGAAATGTAAGGAAAGTCAAATGATAATAACACTTGTTCTACTATTTTGTATTCCCCTAAGTCTCTCAATAAAAATGGTACCTCACTTGTGTGGGTAGGCCTAGTGCCTGCGACAGGAAATGGCCCACCATGCAACATAGACACATCACATTTTTCCAGTGAAGACTGACTCTTTTTTAGCAATGTGCCTAGCTGTGTATTTTGGACCTCAGCTCAGCCGGCACCTAGGGAAACCTAGCAAGCCTATACATTTTTGAAAAGTAGACATCCAGGGGAATCCAGGATGGGGTACCTTGTGTGGCTGTCACCAGGTTATGTTACCCAGAATCCTTTGCAAACCTCAGACTTTGTCAAAAAAACTACATTTTCCTCACATTTCTGTGATGGAAAGTTCTGAAATCTGCAAGGAGCCACAAACTTCCACCCACCCTGCATTCACCAAAGTCTCCCGATAACAATGGTAACTCACTTGTGTGTGTAGGCCTCGTGCCCGCTACAGGAAACGGCCCAAAACGCAACATGGACACATCACATTTTTCCAGTGAAAACTGACCCTTTTTTGCAATGTGCCTAGCTGTGAATTTGGGACCCTAGCTCAGTCAGCACCTAGGGAAACCTAGCAAACCTGTATATTTTCGAAAACTAGACACGCTGAGGAGTCCAGGTGGGGGTGACTTGTGTGGCTCTCACCAGGTTCTATTAGCCAGAATCCCTTGCAAACATCAAACTTTGTCAAAAAAAACATATTTTCCTCACATTTCTGTGATGAAAAGTTCTGGAATCTGCGTGGATCCACAAACTTCCACACACCCAGCATTCCCCAAAGTCTCCTGATAAAAATGGTACCTCACCTGTGTGGGTAGGTCTAGTGCCCACGACAGGAAACTGCCCAAAAGGTACAGTAGAGACTTCAAAATTATCGATTACAAAAAGACCTTCTTTTGCGAGTGAGTCACCTGCGTTTTTGGTCCCGGGCTCGGCAGCCATCTAGGGAAACCTACCAAACCCACACACTTCTGAAAACTAGACACAGGAGGGAGTCCAGGGATGTGTTGCTTGTGTGGATCCCTCAACGTTTTCCTACCCTGCAAACCACACATTTAGCTGAAAAAAAAATCACATTTTCCTTACATTTCAGTGTGTGATCACTCTGACGGCACAAATATCTTACCACACAGCGTTCCCCTTGGTCTCCCAATAAAAATGATACATCACTTGTGTGGGTGTCCATTGCAGAATCGCCTAAAAAAGGTATTTTAAAAACAATATAGCGCTTAGAGTTTGCTGTGCTATCCTTTCAATCCCTAAGTTTTTGGCCCTTCCCAGTCACAGGCACTTGGCCCACCCACACAAGTGGGGTATCATTTCACTCGGGAGACTGAGGGGAACACTGCGTGGTAGGACATTTGTGCTGATGCGGTGATCCCAGACAGAAATATAAGAACATTTTTATTATTTTTACCTACCACCGAGCGTTTCCCTCGGTCTTGCGAGTAAAATGATACCTCACATGTGTGGGTGGACCAAGGGCCTGCGGCTGGAAAGGGCCAAAAACATAAAGATTGAGGGGATTGCACAGCAAGCTCTAACGCTATACTTTTTTTATATGCATTTTTACCCTGACTCTGCATTAGACACCCACACAAGTGAGGTATCATTTTTATCGGGAGACCAAGGGGAACTCTGGGTGGTAGGACATTTGTGCTGATGTGGTGATCCCGGGCAGAAATGTGAGGAAAATATGAATTGTTTAGCTAAATTTTAGGTTTGCAGGGGATTCTGGGTAAGAATACATTGGGGGATCCACGCAAGCCATACCTCCCTGAACTCCCCCGGCTGTCTACTTTTCAGAAATGTCTGGGTTTGATAGGTTTCCCTAGATGACCGTCGAACGCCGGACCAAAAATGCAGGTGCCCTCCTTGCAAAACCAAGTTGTTTTGTGATAGATAATTCTGATGTCTTCCTCATACGTTGTGGGCCCTTCCCTGCCGCGGGTACTTGGCCCACCCACACAAGTGAGGTACCATTTTATCAGGAGAGCTGGGGGATCGCTGTGTAGTAGGAAATTTGTTTCAGCCTGGTGATCCCACACCTTTACCACACAGAAATGTAAGAAAAAATTGATTTTCCCAGCTATATTTGAGGTTTGCAGGGGATTCTGGGTAAGAAAATGTTGGGGGATCCATGCAAGCCACACCTCCCTGGATGTCCCAGGTGTTGAGTTTATAAAATAATATAAAACAAAATATAGAAATATTTGTACACACTCGCCGATCACTGTCACAGACACATGTACGCACTCTCAAACTCACTCAGACACTTTTACACACCTTCACATACCCACTCACACAGTTATACATCCAGTCACATATCTAGTCAGATACTTATGCACCCTCTCACATACCCATTCAGGTACTCATTCATCCACTTAGAGACTCACTTGGACAGTGATGCACCCATCTACAGACCCACTCAAAGACTCACGCATCTACTTAAAGACCCACTCATAGACTCATGCGCACAGTCTCATACCCATGTAGAGACTCTTACACCCACTCACAGACCCACCTGGGCACTCATACACCCACTCACAGACCCACTCAGAGACTCACGCACCCACTTACAGACCAACTCACACACTCATATATCTACTCACAGATCCGCTGAGACACCCAATGACAGACCCACTGGGACACTCATACACCCAATCATAGATCCACTTATTCACTCATACACCCATACAGCCACTCACACACTCACAGACCCTTCTTAAAGACTTCTGCACTCAGTCACTCAATCATACACTCAGAGACTCACACACCTACTCACAGACTCACTCAGATATACATGCATCCACTCACTCCCCACTCAGACTCATGCATCAACTCACAGACCCACCTAGACACTCACCCTCCCAGTCACGGACCCACTCAGGCACCCACTCGGAGACTTATGCTCTCACTCATAGACCCATTGAGACACTCATACACCCACTCACAGATCTACTCAGACACTCATATGCCCACTCACAGACCCACTCAGAAACACACACACCCATACAGTCACTCACACACCCACTCACAGTCCCACTCAGAGACTTATGCACCCAGTCACTCATACATTCAGACACTGGCACACCACTCACAGACCCACTGAGAGTCTCATGCACCCATTCACAGAACCACTCAGACACTCATGCTCCCAGTCATTGACCCACTGAGAGACTCATGAACTCACTCACAGACCCACTCATGCACCTACTCACAGATTGACTGAGAGACTCATGCAACCAATCACAGAACAATTGAGACACTGATGCACCCACTCATATATGCACTGAGACAATCATGCAGTTCATTACAGAACTGATACACCGTCTCACAGATCCACTAAAAAACTTATACAGTGAATGAGAGACTTAGATACAGTGATGCATGCAGTTACATCCACTGAAAGAGTTATACACTGTGTTATAGAGATATTAATGGAGTTATACATGCTATTATAGAGTCAATTAGATTGTAATGTGTTTAGTGTGTTGCTTATAATCCATTTTGCAATTATAAGTTTTGAATGTGGTGGTGGCTGAAATTCACTGGAAAAACCAAAGGTTACAGGGACTGTAGTGTAGCTCCTATTTCCCTAATAGGCTCTGCGCATTGGAATAATATATCCTATAGGTTTGACATAGGACTAAGGTCAGTATGTCCCCATCGAGTATATTAAACTTAATTACTTGTGCCAGCTAGCTCAGAGGCCACTAGAAACTCCTTGACAACAAGAAGGGAGTAGTTTCTGGCAGCCGCAAAACATGACCACTGTGTTTCCCTTTAGAATCAGAACGTGTCCCAGAGTTGTGGAAACAATAGATAACTATTTCACTCAGCTCAATCGTGCATGCTTAGTTTTCTCCAAAGTTACACAGAAAGAAATAGACGGGCGTTTCAATAAAAGGTTCATTGAACAGTCTTGTTTCTGGTGTAAGTATAATGTGCGGTTACGATCACAAGACAGTATGCGAGATAAATAATGTACAGGGTGAGCAGTAGAAATAAATAATACTGCGATAGCATTATCTTTTAGTTCAGATGTTGTTACATAAATAACACAGACTAAAAATGCGAGTACTCATGCGATGCGTTGCTAAGCTAGTTCTACCCCAATGTACCTAACCTACTAACCTAGGTGTAGGACGAGGTATGAAGTAGGTGAAGTATTCCTTACGATGGTATACTAGGAGTATGTTTAAGCCCAGTATGCCTAGTATGCCAAGAGTCCCTCTAGGTTCTTATCAGCTCCATACCTGAAGAATGAGAGAGGTTGGAATCTCTTTGCCGAACTCGAACTCCAACACCCCGCAAGGGAAGTCAGATCACTGGAAGCGGGACTCTCTGCGTGCAGGGATGACAGCGTCTTCTCAGTGCGTCAGGCCGGGATACGGGCTCCTCTGGAGTCGAGGTCTCCTCTGATTTACAGGGGCTAGGGAAGGTATAGTTATACCTGAGAGTACCTTAGGAATGTTAGCATTGATGTGAATTGGGTAGCGAAAGACGTCATGGATGAACCCCTAAGGAATAATGGTTCATGCATAATATATGAGGCCTTGAAGAAATCAATAGTCCTGGGCTAGGGAAACTCCCGCAGCCTAAGGGTCTGTTCTTCACGAACTCGTTGTGACATTAGGGTGGACGGATGTCAGAGACCATGCCTGTATTTGGGGTGCACGGTTTAATGCCTAAATAAGGCCTGGGATTTTATGCCTATATAAGGGCAGGGCGAATTGTGCCTATATAAGGACATGATATTGGAAAGCCTGTTATGGACACCCTAAGAGGAATACAACACCCACTCCACTTTCGTGTATACGATAATACATAAATGCTAAACATTTAAAATGCTAAACATAAAAATGGAGTACCACATATTTCTAAAATATTTCATAAAACCATTTAAAAAAAAGGCATTTAAAAAAAAAACACATCAGAATGCAAAAGGTACTGTACATTCGAAGCATTGCTTATCATTTCAGGCATAAAGGTTTGAAAATAAATGCAATTGGAATGAAATAAGCAGTAGTATTTACATGTGACAGAAAATGATCGATAAGTTTTTCAAAAATCAAAGTCATTTCATGTCATGAAAATTAATGAACTGTTTCTAGACACATAAGATGACTAAATGTCTGTGGAAGGACCGCCAAGTCTGTACTATAAGGCTAGTTCTACTTTAAGCAGATTGTAGTGCCATTTTCGTTCGAAAAAATGGGAAAAAAAGTTCAATTTTGGGAGAGTTCCAAGTTTTTGTTCTTTTGTAAAAATGAAGGCCAAATTGTCACTGCATCTCTGGAACACTGTTTGCTGAATCAGAGTCAGTTCACGGGTCTGGTGTAAACATGAGATCATCTATTTCTATAGACAAAACATCATCCACTGTAGTCGGCGTCAGTTGGAACACCTCGTATAGCAGGTCAATTGCACAGAGATGGGAAGCATCGCTTTCAGCATAGGTTGCAGCAGCGATGGTCGCGTCCGTTGTTACCTGTGTGCCTGTAGATATTTCTCGTACCTCAGCAGCAGCCGGAAGCGTCTGTGAGATCTCAATGAATGCTGACATCAGGATAGGAAGCCTCTGGGGACAACACAGAGCATGGGCCGTTATCAGGTCCAGCAGAGTATCGACATCCTTTGGCGTTGCCGATGGAAATGTTTTACAGGTGTCCAACACGCATTCTTCACCGCATAGCAGGCATCGTAGAACAGGTAAGATGCAATCTTGCCAGATTGGTCTGAATGACAGGAACCAAGTTGTATTAAGGTCCCGTAGACGAGTTATGCCCAAAAGTGCTACTATTTGCTCACGGCACTTTCGTTCAAGGAGAGCTTTCTCCATTTCGCTCGGAGTGATGTCTGCGAATAGGCTGGCCATAGCGCAATAGCAGAAAGAGAAATAGAATTCCGGCAACAAGTGCTAGAATTAATGGTATGCCACCAAACACTGAATGTGCAAAGTTCGGGATGATTCCGAGTATTGCCTGGAAAGGTGCTAACAGACCAGAGCAGATGCCCTTAAATACATGTACAATTCATGTTGTATCAGACATGTTGAAGATACGTGATATCATTTCTACGAAATGTATAGGGCAGTTTGTACATATTAAAGTCTGTATCTCAGCCGAAGTCCTTGCAATTTGTAGATCATAGGTTTCTTTGGCCAAGGTCAAAGGCACTGTTTGCTGTAAAAGCATGGCTTTCATTCTGCTTAAAGTATCAAATCTTATAAAATAGACGTTCAGCGAAGGCCATAGAGGCGACTCCCTGACTGTGTCTATTGGGGCAAACAATACTTGCATACAGCAAGTGACCCTGGAGTTGACCGTTACTAGATATGGGATGCCTGGCAGCATGCCACAGCAACTCTGATCATTCAACATGAGGTAACTCCCATTAGAAAGTTGTCCAAACGTTGGATTAACCACAGCAGCTGGTGTACCCTGCTGATGGCAAGACAAGTTTGCCACAGAACCATTACAAGCCCCGTGCAAAGAAATGTCCTGACATACAAGTGAACCGCTTAGTGCAAGTTTACAGTTTTTACCGCTCAAAAACACTTCACGATCCTCGCTCCAACATCTATATGTATACGGCAAAGCCCAAGATGTCTTAATGTATTCCTTACCCAACCTTTCATATTTGCCTGCTTGCATTTGTCTGAGGCAATACTGAAACTGAAAAGTAGTCACAGGTAGTGTGATTTTGCCATGAATAAGCCATTCTGTAGCTGGTTTTTCAGCCACTGTGAATGGTAACTTTTCCAGTTTTTCAATGCTCAGCACTGTATACTTTGCTCCTCTTTGTGCCATTTCGATCTGTTTATCAGTTAGATTGTATTCTGCAAACAGAGCCGTTGTGTTGATGAAACGCCAAGGCACATAGCCCGCTCGCAATGATTGCAGCGTCCAGCTTAATAACATAATAGAACGTAATTGAGATTGGCCTTGCTGTAACATCGCCAAATCTTGTTCTAGTATGTCGATAGCAGAGGATACAATGCCGTCCAGTGAATAAATTCTGGAGGACAAAGTTGTTAACCCATTGTCGACCACAGAGAGTGTTTTCTCTAAATTAATACGATCAAGTTCACGTATTCGTTCTGCGGCCTCTAGCTGTGATACTTTCCATGCTTCATTGTAGGCAGCATAAATGCCGGCATATATGAAACTTTTTTGACGTGGTTTTCTTGGTCCAAGCAAGAAATCCCTAAGGTCTGCGTCTTTTGTAAGTAAAGATAAGTGTTGTTTCACATCCTGTAGTGTAGATGTATGCAGCCAATCGAGGCATAGTTTCCCTACACTGTATGTTGTTACTACCCCCGGATGTTGTCTTTGGACGTATCTTGGGTCTGGCCTTTGAATGGTAAAACCCTGAGTTTTATTCAGGAATCTTTCCTGACAGTTATTCGTGTCTGTGGGCCAGATCAACCATTTTTTCCAATCAGGATTAGATCTGTTGAGTTGTAGTATATTGTCAACTGTCACCACTGCCTGTGTTTCGTTATTTTTCGCAGGAGTTGGTACAGAAGGTGTGTTCATCTCTTTGATCTTGGCTAATCCAAGACAAGATGTTTGTTGGATTGTTTCATTCAAAAACATTATCTGTTCAGGGATGATGCAGGCTCTAAATAAAGCTTCTACCCCCTGCACTTGCCATTCTTTAGTACCCCACAAAGTTTTTGTGTCTATTGTGTCTTTCCAAAAGTCGAAACCCTGTCTAGACAGTTGGGCATTAAAAAATGCAGAATAAATCTGTTTTGTATTTGTTAACATAATTTTTAGTCCTGTCTTGTTTACATTTTTATAGTAAAACATTTCTGGATCAGATGTATTGTAACCTGAAAAATATGGAAATTTGTTAGCAAATGTTTTTGAACTACCGTATGGTGGTGTAGGACAATGTTCCCATTGGTTAAACATAAACACATTTCTTGGATATGCAGTTTTATGCAAATAATGATGACCATAGTGGTTATAACAATACAGTTGTTCGTAGTCTGATGAACCCTCTAAATATTCATTTTTAGAAAATGCAGCAGATTTTTCTAGGTCAAACATAATGTCAGTCACAGTCTCAAAGTCCCAATCATCAGAATAGGTACTGGACGAGATTAGATCACTTAGTGAAATTTTAAACAAATGTGGAATGTTCAATTCTTCCGTCGGACCGAATATATCAAAATCTGTTTTGTCCCACACTATACCATCGTGTTTAGGAACAGCTGTGATGTTCACTGATGACAAGTCTCTTGCTTCACGATGAGAAGATTTGTGAGGTTTCAAAAGTACGTTTACGCCTTTTCCTTCAGTGTTCACATGGATGTATCTGCCACTTATAAGCACGCTCACAGTTGTAACCAAAGCTAGCCAGAGCAGGAAAACAAAAAGTCCAGATGTAATCCAGAGTTCAATCCATGGAGAAACCAAATAAGTCTTTTTCAGAAAGTGAAGAAAGTCTTGTACTTGCTGCTTGAATTTGAATGATGCTGGCGTCGTTTCAGGTTCACTCGGATCTTCTGAGAACGTATCAAAGTTTATGAAATAGCCAGAAGCAGTTCTATCAATTGTTTGAATTGCATCAGGATTTGTAGAAATCACTGGAACCAGTTCATAACGTGCCACATTGGTGTAGACAGGTGTATTTGGACGAACTGTTACTTGTTCTTCAAGAGGGATGATTTCCATAGCATTGTTGCTTAGTCCTTCATCTGTTTCTGCTGAATTCTCGATTGTTATCAGTCTTTCAGTATGAACCTTTTGGATAGTAGCGAGAGGAGTGCGTTTGCTACTAGGTCGGAGTCCACGAGGCCTACTATTTAGTATTGACCACATACTGTTGTTTGATGAGGTCAATGGACACAAATCTTTTCTCCTTTCTTCCAGCAAGGGGCGGCAGAAGTACTGTCCTTGTTCCTTGAACTGCTAGGACAGGTACTGGTTGTCTGTAAGAAGGTCCAAATTCCTTCTTGTCCGCAATCTTTTCTCTGACTAGATCCCCAACTTTTGGAATCCAGACAGGCCTTGCTGGGATAGCCGGTTGATCCCAAGTGGTGGTTGGCTGTAGGAACACGTTGCTTTGTTTCGTTCTTAATTTGTTTAAGTCCTGTAAAACAGCCAAACGATCTTTGACATCAAAGGGTTTATTTTCCACCACTGTGCCTACATTTTCTAAGTCTGGCACCCACATTCTTGTCCCAAATAGGACCTCATATGGAGTGACCCCCCCTAGAGAGCTTCTTGGCAGGTTGTTCAAAGCACGTTGAACTCCACTAAGGTGTTTGACCCACCCGTCACCCGAGCCTAATACTCTAGCTGTTATAGACTGCTTTATGTCCCGGTTTTTCCTTTCCACAACCGAATTTCCCTCAGGATGGAATGGAGAGGAGTACCGCAATGCAACGCCCAGACTGGCCATGGCTTCTTTGTAAGCCCGAGAGCTAAACGCAGGACCCTGGTCAGAATGTAACGTGCCTATTGCGCATATGCCGATAAAGACTCGCAAATCTTTTATAACAGTTCGAGCGTCAGCTGAGCGCTGAGGCCATAACCATAGGAACCTAGATTCAGTATTTGTGGGAATGCCTTTGTCTAGTAGAACGCAGGTGTGTAGAAAGTCTAATGCTGTCCAACAATGGTGTCTGCACTGGGTTGCCGCATTCGCAGCATGGTGTCTGGTGGCTCTCTCGCTGTAATTTACAGTCTAAGCAGTTGTTGATGAATATGTGAATTTCTGTATTCATTCCAGGCCACCAGTACATCTCTTTTAACGTCAAGATCGTTTTAGAGATCCCTTGGTGTGACAGACCCTCCCCCAAATGTGTTCCATAAATCAAGGCTGCTCTACGTTCCAAGTTTGGAATTACCCTATCCCCCACTCCAGGGATTCGAGCAAAAGGAACGTTATTCGCATCAATTACATAAGAGTACTTGAGTGGAAACTGTTTTGGTAACGCTGCACTGCTGCCTTTGCTTGAAGCTTTGACAGCCAACATTATCTCACCGTCTATTTTTGTTTTCGAACGAGTGATCGCAGCTACGGAAGCGGTTTGTACAGCCCCCTTCGCGGCTTCGTCAGCCAATGAATTCCCTGCAACGTGAACGCCATCACGTTGATGACTCAGTGTGTGGATCACGTGAGCCTTTGGTAGTTCGTTTTTCAACTGAACTACTTGTTCCCAAAGCAATTTGTGCTTGATTGTGCCACCTTTCGCATCTTTGAAACCATTTTCAAGCCAGTTTTGTATATATTCATTATATGACTGCACACAGTAAAAAGAATCGCACACGATTAGTGTGGGGAATTCGCGATCTGTAGTTTCAAGTGCCAGTTTGAATGCTTGTAGTTCAGCTCGCTGAGCTGTACAATCTCCTAGAGACTGCGTTTGTGTGACCATAGGTCTGAAGATGCCATTTCGCATGCGACCTTTAACGATAGCACACGCTGCACTGTAAGCTTGCTTACTCCCTATTGCGGGTTGTGCGGATCCGTCAGTATAAATTATAAATTCGTACTGATCGAGAGGCAGAATTTCAGTAGGCAGGGGACATTCATGTTCATACTGCAGGAATGCTTGTGTTTGCAAATCGGGATCAAAAATATATTCAACATCTGTTGCAGCAAGAGAATTAACCCATTGTATCCATCTTGGATGTAATGCTTTAGCATTTGGAATGCTTGCTTTTGTGACCGCTTCTAAAGCTGGTACTGGGGTTACAACTATAATGCGTTTCCCTTGGGCTAAGGCTCTTTCTTTTGCTACAGCGGTTTGAACTGCTGTCAGAATTTTTTCAGTTGAACTGAAGCGCATTTCCGCTTGTGTGTACAAGTGTGATTTGTATGCGATTGGTATTTTGTCACCTTCATTGAAAGTTAAGTATGTGAATCCACATTGACCCGAAATTATTCGGATCACCAAATTACGTTGACTTACACGTGTTTGTAAGTGATTTGTTGCTAACATGTTAGCCTGAAGTGAACGCAAGATTTCTGTGTGTTCTTGTGTCCAGTTTCTGATCGAAAAATCAGGTTTGATTAATGCGTAGAGAGGTTTGACCCTTTCTGCATAATTTAGAATGTAAGTTCTTCCAAAATTTAGGAAACCCAGGATGGATTGTAAGTTTTTTAGCGTCTTTGGAGGTTGGAGCAGCGCACATTTTTCTAAAAAGTTAGCTGCCAAGCTCTTGCCTTCACTTGAAAGCTCATATCCTAGAAATAGGACATTGAGATGGGCAATTCTGGACTTTTTAAAGTTGAATTTGTAGCCCTCAGAGGCGAAGCCCAATACAATGGTGCTTACCCTGTTCAAGTGTTTGTCCAGGTCATCGTCTGTCAGATATATGTCATCGACATAGGACAATGCCTTATTGTCATAAATTTGTAGTAACTCCATTACCCTCGCTGAGAATAAACCTGGGCTGTTCTTGAACCCTTGTGGGAGTCGACAAAAGTGACGCTGGGTCCCCATTATGGAGAATGCTGTTAAGTACCTGCTTTCAGGTGCTATGTTTTGACAAAAGAAACCATTTGAGATATCTAATGTGGTTTTATATTTTTTTCGCACAATGTTATTCATTAATGCTGTGCTATGTGCATTTTTCACTGCAAAAGTTTTAGAACAAGTGTTTAGGTGTCTGTAATCCAAAACTAGACGATATGTATTGTCTGGTTTGGAGACAGGAAACACAGGATTGTTCATTGAGGAGGTTCATGTTTCAATCACCCCTTGATATTCAAGTTGATCTAAGATCTCCCTGACCTGTTTTTTAGCTTCTTGCTTTATAGGGTACTGCCTTTGTGCAGTTGGTTCATGTTTCAAATGTATTTTATGGTGAGGTGAGTTCTCATCCCATCCTACATGATTTTTATATAATGCTGGGGCCTGGGCTACTGCCCATTTCCTGGCATATGTATATTGTAAGTGAATTGGAATATGGTTGGAGAAGGCAGGCATAATAATGTCCTCGCCATGTGGGCACTCCCTGACAAATTGTGGTGGCCAGTCTTTTTCTGCTAGAAGTATGTCATAGCCCTTTGATAGTCTTTCCCAAAAAAGTGCTTTCACCTGTCTAGGTTTGTCTCCCTCCATCCTGAGTGTTATTTCATATAATCTTTGTGGAGTACTAACCCTGGTGTCTACAGTCTCTACTGTAATGTACTCATTCAAGTCCACTATCTCCAGAAGTTCCTTCACACTCTGGCGAACTATTGTGACTTCTGCTGCACTGTCCAGCATGGTCTGAGCCCATTCTCCGTTCTTGAGTTGTGTTCTCAGTATTCTCGGCATGTCTAATCTTTAGACCTGCTACTTTCTTTTTGGAGAATTGAGGTTTAGCCTTAGTATTTGGAGCGTGTTTGTCGTCTTTCGATTTCAGCGTTCTTCTCTGTGTTCCGTCCGTCCTCTTCTTTCCGAAGTCTGTGATGAGATCTGAAAGGGACGAGAGGAACGTGTATCAGTATCTTGATACCTATCAGGTTTTCTCAAATTATCCCTATTCCTGAGGTTATACCTCCTTTCAGAGGGCTCCTTTTGAGGAGACCTACCTTGGGATTGAGAACGCTTCTCATTTGAAATTTGTTTATTAGTCTCCCACTTCTTTTTAGAAGATGTAGGAGTTTGTTTAATAGAGTCCTTCTCAGGACTTTCAGATAGCTTAGGCTTCACTGGTCTTCCACCCAAACTATCTCTGCCTAATTCAGCATAAGATTGTTCTATTATTCTGGGTAGCTCAGTTTGATGTTCTGTAACATCGAATTCCCTTAATTTTTGGCGGATCGCAACTGCTGCTGCCTCTCCTTTAATATTAGATAATATTATTGTTGAGACCTGGTCGAAATTTTTCAGTAATTTCATACCTAAATTTAGAGCAGGGTCTGCCCCGTATTCGTTTTGAATTTGTTTTAGGACATCAGGTATTACCGCAATTGACGGAATGCCATGTGTTTTTGTGTAGATGGCAGCAAAGACTGAACCCCAAGTGGTGCAGTCTTCCAGTTGTGGTGTGATCCCCATTGGTAAACTGATGGTTAGGATTCTGTGTTTCTCATGCGGGCTAGTATTTGGAAATACTGCTTCGATTTGAGTAATTTTTTGAGCTGTCCAAAACGGAATTTGCTCACGTTTTGTGGGCATTTTACCCATGACTGAGTTGAGAGTCTGTGGTGTAATTTTTAGTGTAGTCCCCTGATGAGGGGTCTGATTTTGAATAGTGAATGGTGGTTGGACTGTAAGAGTCCGCATGACATATTGGACCAATTGTCTGTAGATTTTTATTAACTCTTTTATTTGAGTATGTAGTTCCTCATCTGTCATTATATCCAGGTCATGATGAGGTGTGTAGCCGGCTAAAATCGGCCATGTTGCTCCTGGTCTCTCTAGGGGACCGAGCCTTGTAATGTTTTTGTGATGTTTTAGGGCGCCTTTAAACCAGAGCTGATGCTCCTGGTATGTTAATGGAATTTCAATATCCTCGAAAGGAGTGTATTCCTCTGGTAGATCATCTTCTTTGTAGAAGTGAAATGTGTGTGATGTTGGATTGCATTCAGGAAGTATTACCCATGAATAGAATACCTCTGTCTGAAAGGATTCATGTGCCTCTATCACGAA
Organism: Calotriton arnoldi; assembly: GCA_963921515.1. Taxonomy (NCBI): domain Eukaryota; kingdom Metazoa; phylum Chordata; class Amphibia; order Caudata; family Salamandridae; genus Calotriton; species Calotriton arnoldi. The sequence goes on from CAWUFW010005455.1 coordinate 682,624, forward strand.
AACTGCTCTACCTCCTCTTGGCGGTAGGCCATGTTTTATAAGTTTTAGAGTGATGGCTCTTCTTAAGTTTTGAGGGATGTCTATAACACCCTCCTCGGTTTCATTTAAACCTCTATTGTTAAAAACTGCTGCTTGGGCTTGATCAGCCGCAGCTCCACCGTTTTCGGTGACATTGTCCCCGTCAGGCATTTTGTTTTTTGTTGAAAAATGTAAAACAAGTTTCAAGGAAACAAAGATAAGGTGCACAATATTTTGGAACACTGTATCCTTCAACGTTGAGCAAACCAAACAGCTAATATATAGGGTACTGCCCTATGTAGCCTTGGTGGATACTAAACCCTGCCCACTCCAGACGTCTTTTGGAGTATATGTGTAGGGGTCTCTGAGAGAAAAAGCACGGCTGAGTTACTCAGTATCTAACGTTGAATTACCGCCTTACCAAACCGTTGGGCGCCATGTAGTGTAGCTCCTATTTCCCTAATAGGCTCTGCGCATTGGAATAATATATCCTATAGGTTTGACATAGGACTAAGGTCAGTATGTCCCTATCGAGTATATTAAACTTAATTACTTGTGCCAGCTAGCTCAGAGGCCACTAGAAACTCCTTGACAACAAGAAGGGAGTAGTTTCTGGCACCCGCAAAACATGACCACTGTGTTTCCCTTTAGAATCAGAACGTGTCCCAGAGTCGTGGAAACAATAGATAACTATTTCACTCAGCTCAATCGTGCATGCTTAGTTTTCTCCAAAGTTACACAGAAAGAAATAGACGGGCGTGTCAATAAAAGGTTTATTGAACAGTCTTGTTTCTGGTGTAAGTATAATGTGCGGTTACAATCACAAGACAGTATGCAAGATAAATAATGTAAAGGGTGAGCAGTAGAAATAAATAATACTGCGATAGCATTATCTTTTAGTTCAGATGTTGTTACATAAATAACACAGACTAAAAATGCGAGTACTCATACGATGCGTTGCTAAGCTAGTTCTACCCCAATGTACCTAACCTAACCTAGGTGTAGGACGAGGTATGAAGTAGGTGAAGTATTCCTTACTATGGTATACTAGGAGTATGTTTAAGCCCAGTATGCCTAGTATGCCAAGAGTCCCTCTAGGTTCTTATCAGCTCCATACCTGAAGAATGAGAGAGGTTGGAATCTCTTTGCCAAACTCGAACTCCAACACCCCGCAAGGGAAGTCCGATCACTGGAAGCGGGACTCTCTGCGTGCAGGGATGACAGCGTCTTCTCAGTGCGTCAGGCCGGGATACGGGCTCCTCTGAAGTCGAGGTCTCCTCTGATTTACAGGGGCTAGGGAAGGTATATTTATACCTGAGAGTACCTTAGGAATGTTAGCATTGACGTGAATAGGGTAGCGAAAGACGTCATGGATGAACCCCTAAGGAATAATGGTTCATGCATAATATATGAGGTCTTGAAGAAATCAATAGTCCTGGGCTAGGGAAACTCCCGCAGCCTAAGGGTCTGTTCTTCACGAACTCGTTGTGACGTTAGGGTGGACGGATGTCAGAGACCATGCCTGTATTTGGAGTGCACGGTTTAATGCCTAAATAAGGCCTGGGATTTTATGCCTATATAAGGGCAGGGCGAATTGTGCCTATATAAGGACATGATATTGGAAAGCCCGTTATGGACACCCTAAGAGGAATACAACAGGACGTTATAGTTAGGCTGACATTTCACTTGTACAAAACCAGAGAAATTCAGCAGCTATTGTTACCTGAGCTAACTACAACTCATGCCCCCGCAATGCACTGCTTATGACTCACATATTACATCACTCATGACATGGTCAGTGACATCACTCATGACATCACTGATGACATCTCAAATGACATCACTAATGACATCTTCTAGTGATTGTGGTTGTTTTCTATAAATTACTGAGTGTTCTAGACCCTTCTTGAGTCCCACAGACCTTTCTAGGGTCTCAGATGCACTGTAACAGTGCTTGGCCAACTGTGCTACGCATAGCCTTTAGCTGCGAGAGGGTGGCAGCAGGGTTCTGCTGGAAAAATTCACTGAAAAAAAGAGGTTAAAGTGAGGTTATGGTTAATTTTGGGTAATACCTCAACATATGTTAAACAAAAAGTCAGAAATGCAGTTGATAAAAACATAATTCAAGTGCAGTTATGGTTACAAACTAAAACCAAAAAGGTACCGAAATTTGAAATTCCGAAGTATGTACAGGACTACAACCCATACATAAGGTGTGTGTGTGTGTGTGTATGTGTGTGTGAATGCGTTTGTATGTGTGTGTGCGAGTGTGTGCATATATATGAAAGATAATATTGAATTCCCCGTTATAAAGACCTGAATGATAATATGTAAAGTGTTGACTTGAAGAATGCATCTGGAATATAAGGAAGCAGTGTTGAGTGGAACTATTAGTTTTATATTAGAGACACCTATACATTGCCTGTTATGTAAGAAATAATGATGATTGTATATGAGCGTACCCTTCTCTAAATAAAACTGCTTGTTTATTTTATCATTTACAAATGAATATTGAGAAGAAGAGTATATTTGCCAGGGTTTTGTTTTGAAAGACAAAACAGACGTAATACAAAACTGTTAATGATTTTATATTGCAGCATTTCAGAAGGAAAAAAGTACATAACAAATGAACTACACTTTGAGCTTATTAAAGACGAGGATTTGGAGAACAATTACACCTGTGTTTTGCAGAGTGTTTTGGCAAAACGGAATAGAACATTCATACTGAGAAAGAAAGGTACGGCCTTCTTACATAATGTATATGCACAGCAGCGGCTGCTACTGACCAGGGGTGGTGTGGCGGGGGGGATGAGGGAGGGGGAATAATAAAAAAAAATAGCACTTACCTCTTTACCTCCGACAGCCGCCTCTTCTTTCTCCGTCCTCCTCTCGGCAGGAAGCACACAGCCTCCCAGAATCCCCTGACCAATCACAGCCCTGCCTTAATAGCAATGTGATTGGTCTGAGCGCCATGGTTCAGTGCTCAGACAGGGGCTAGCAGCCTGCGCATGTTCTCCATCCAGGCTGTAATACAGCCTATATGGAGAACATGCAGAGTGTGCATGATGCTTTGGCCAGCCCGAGATGGTCGACCCAAGTGCCATGCGCACTTTAGGTGCTGCCACCACTCCTCCCCCTGTGACGTGGGGAGCCCAGCCTTGCCCGCCTGTTTTCAGCTGCAAGTTGAATACAAAAAACAAAATAATAATATCAAACGTTATTATCATTTTATTTTTTGTATTCAGCTTGCAGCTGAAGCAGTGGGGCGATGCTCCTCCGCCTCAGTGGAGGAGCCTCCACTGCATAGGCATCAACCAAACTACCAAAACGCTGATTCTTTGCACCTCTTATGTTATGGCCCTTTAATCAGCATTGGTGATAAATATTACACTAAGGGTCTGATTATGAGTTTGGCAGTGTGGGAGTGGGGCGGCAAACTCCACTCCCGACTGCCCGCTGGATTACAAGTTGTAATCCGGGCGGATGGTCCTTCGGAAGCTGGCCCATGGCACTGCCTTTCAAAGGCTCATAGGAGAGCCTTAGAAAGGCAGCGCCATGGGACTGCCACAGCGTGTTCCAGCACGGCATGGACTGTAAAGTCCATGCCGTGCAGGAACTGGGGATGCAGAAAGACGGGGCGCACCATGTGTCCCCCTGCATGCATCCCTCTGCACTGAGGCACCAAGGGGCCCTGTAGGGCCCCCTTAATTCCTCACTGCCAACCTTTCATGGGGGGTTAACCGGGCAGTGAGGAAACTCATAATATGCTTGGCGATGCAGCAGTTGCACTGCCAGCATATTGTGGCCTCAGACCACTGCAAGACCGCCAGGGATTGCGAATCCCTGGCAGTAGCACTGTTCCTATGGCAGTCTGGCCACCAAAGTCATAAAACAGCGGTCGTACCGCCCGTGCAGTGGTTGCCGCACCACCACCATGGGTTTGGTGGTCCATCGAGCCGCCAAACTCATAATCAGGCCCTAAGTTTCCCTGAGCCCAATGCCTTGGTAGCTATGAAACAGACAGGCTTAACTGGGAGCATTGTAATTATGCAGTACAAAAACAGTAATAAAGTAGAAATACCAAACAATAAAAAATACCAAGCTGATTTAGGAAAATAGAGTAAAATGTAATGAACAAAATTACACCAAAATAACAAATATCCAATAAGAGGAACTGAAGATATGAATTTTTAAAAGTTGTGTGCAAAAATAGCACCAAAAAGGGTTAAGCAGCAATGATAGTCAATGGAAGTGGCACCCTGGCACCTAGGTATGATTTTAGTTCTGCCTCAATGGAGCGCGTGTTGACTATACCCAGTCAGTTTTAGCTTCTAACTTAGGCCCTGATTTAGATCTTGGTGGTCTTACCACCGTCCCACCGCCATGGCAGGCTGTGGTCTTCTCTGCTGGCTGACAGTACTCTGCTGCCGTCGGGCTGGTGGGTTTCTAACGAGCCAATTTAGATGTAAAACCTGTGCTGGCAGTCTCCTGGTGGCAGTGTCATGACACAATGAGGTCCTGCTGGTGTAAAGAGAGGTAAGTATTACATATTATTATCGTAAAACATATGTATATGTTGGGTATGTGTTGTAATGGATATACAGGTATTGTGTACTGTCCATTTTGTTGCATGTTAAATAACATGGGATGAAAGTACATGTTACCATAAACTGCATGGGGCAAGTGACACGGAAGCCTACATTCGATTCCGGCCACAACGGAATCACTGATTGCGGCCAGGGAGCAGCAGCAGAGGAGTGATCTGGACAGTGGCCTACAAGACAGATTCCAAAGTTGCGCCCCGAAACAACTTGAGTTTTCGCCTCTTTCCTTCGATTCCGCTGACTCGTGCATGGCGGTGACCTAGCCAGGAAAGCCTTGATTGACTGGACAGTGGAAAGGTGGGTGGGACTCCCTCTTCAAGCTGCTTCTGGCTCTGCCGCTGTCATCATGGGAGCAGGAGTCTCGGCAGAGCCGTCTTTTTTCCCACAACCCGCCAACCTCTAAATCGGGCATGCAGACATATAAGACGTCAGGCAGGAAGACCACCAAAAAAATGACGGCGGACAAGTCCCACCAACATCTAAATCAGGGCTTAAGTCTTTTTTATGGAGCTCCAAATTCCTACAGAGAGGCAAACCTGAAACTGTATCTAATGAAGCTGCATCAAAATTGGACACCTTTGCTGCAAGGTCCCTCTAATGACTCTGAGGTCTTGGAAATCCAAACATTTTCTAAGTACCAACTTTTCAGGGTCTTGTGACGAACTTCTCTGGATCCTTTCTAAGGCTCCCAGGACCTCAAGGACAATGCTTAGAGGCCAGGACTCTCTCCAACAGAGGCCACCAGCATGGTCCAGCCTAATTCCAATTTGTACTGGTCAACTGGTCACTTCAAGATAAAAAGAATTGTGCTGCATATTGTGCCCCTGTGGCCACACAGGAAGTCATCCAATTGACCCTTGAATTCCACCTTGTTTTCCTGGGTTCAAGATGGAGTGTGTCTGGTCCTTCAGAGATCCTCCCGGGTCACAGCAAGCAGGGCCCAGCCTTCTTCTGATCTTCCACAGGTCCAGAATTTGTTCTGAGCAGAGTGCGTTGGGGAGCAACATTTATGGTTTCCACCACCCAAAGGGTGGAGGTGACTCCTCGACACTCTCTAAACAATGGGTGTAAGAAATTGGAGTATTAGTGGAGAAGGATGAGAACCCACCTTAAATAATAACCACAATCCTTGTCAGGGTGCACCCCAAAAGTCACTAAATAAACCTGTGTTTCATCCTCAGCTAGCTTGGCAAAGAAACATTCAGGCATAACTTAGAGGCAACGTGTAAAGTATTTATGCAGTAAGAAAACAGTAATATAGTGAAAACACAACACAAGAAAAATCCCAAACCAATTTAGAAAAAATAGAGTAAAGCCATCACAACAACAAATGTCCAACAAATGGAACTGGTCAGCTGGAAATGCAAAGAAAAGGACTCTTGAAGCTTGTTCGGTCTCTGTAACCCAGACAGGAGGTCAGCCTTATGACCCTTGCAGTCTACTTCTTTGTCCTAGGAACAAGTGGGAGAGCAGATCCAGGTTTCAAGACTCATCTCAGGTCACAGAAATACATCCCATTCTCTTCTATCCTTTCACAGGTCTTGAAGTGATCTGAGGAGGGAACAGGGGGTGCCACATGTATGCCTAGTGCCAGCTTGTGTGTGGGGAACCTCCGGGCCCCTCACTAACCAAAGGGGCAAAAGTTTCCAGGATTGACAACACCCACTTTTGTAGCACTTCCTGTTTGAGCTACCCCTCTCTACCTAAATCCAACATGGCACAACCTTTCTTACTCGGGTCAGAGATCCCTGTGTCCACCCAGAGGTGTGGCTGTGTATAAGGAAATGCCTCTGGTTGCTGCTAGTTTTTTTGACTAACAAACAGGCCTCAGTGCCTGTGCTCTGACCTTCAATATGTGTATGTCTGATTGGCTCACCCACAATTGCCCTAAGTTAACTTAAATGTACGTCCCTAGTATATTGTACCAGGGATATGCAGGACCTGTAAGTCAAAGTGTCCCTCATGGACTGCAGCACTTATTTTGCCACCATGAGTGTGATAAGCAAAGCATAACTCCCAGCCTTGCATTGCTGACTTGCAGAGCAGTTTTTGAACTGCTATCTTAACTTTGCCATTTAAAGTAATGACAAAGTCCAGACCTTCCCTTTCAATATATTTAAGTCACCCCTATGGCATGCCTAAAGAGCCCTAAGTAAGGGTGCTGTATGTTAAAAAGTGAGACAAGTGTTTTTACATGTCCTGACAGTAAAATCCCCAAAATTTCATTTTTACGGTAGAAAGACTAGTAACTCCTTTGGAGAGTACAGGGTTAAATCCTGACCACTCAGCTGTGCTGACATCGAATGGCACGACTAATGTTGGTACTTCAACGTATCAAGAGAATTTTTGCATTAAACCCAACTTGATGCTCAAGTCGAATTTCATGGAATGATAAAGTAAATGGAAACTCTAGTAAGCTGCCACTCTGTTGCCCAAAGTTCTGCAGTGACCATTTACAGTTGCTGGCCACAAAGTAGCCTTCTGCTCTCCTGGGAGGCAGGTGTGAACGACTCTCAAGAAGAAGCAAAAAGGCCCTTCCTTTGGAAGAGGTGTTACCTCTCCCTTGCAGGAAAGTCCAACAGGGTGGGAGCCCAAAAGGTGGACTTCAAAGGAGAAGCCGCCTTTGAAGGGCAAATGGTGGACACACACAGTAGGGGATGTTCTTTATGTTTTGATGGACATGTTGGTATCAAGGACAGAGAGTGGGAAACATTTGCCAAACCAGTTTTCCCAAGCGCATGTACCCTTTAGGTAGCCACGTGGCTTGCATGGACTACCGAACTCCACACACCCAGACAGGGGTCCTGAAATCTTGAGAGTGTGCAAAATATTGCAATCTAGAATAGCTAGATGCCACACTTTGCACAAAGTTGTCATTAGGTGGGAGGGGACCTGGTAGCCCATTGACTAGTAGTCACCACATTTACCAAAGGCAGATTCTGGTGATACAAATGGCACCCCTTACACCCAGAACTCAGATCATACCTGTGCTGGAAAAAGGAGTGGAAAAGCACTGCCCTATTCCCTGTACACCAAAGACTGGACTGCACCTGCTGTTCCTGGGCTAGAAAAGAAAGGACTGTGCCTATGGTGCCCTGATCATGGAAATGTTGTTCCTGAGCCTCAGACAGATGAAGTGACTCCAAGTGTCAGTTGGCTGACTTTCTCCTGAAGCTGAAGAAGCGTGCCTTAGCCAGTTGGTAGCCAAGATTGCCTGACCACCGCTGATTGCCAAAGTGCACCCTGGGAGACCAAGTCCTGACCCTCAAAAGTTGCACCTGAATCTGCTGGACCTGGGGGAGTTGTTGGAGTGCAGTTTGGTCGCCCACGAGAGACAATAGCATCAGTTAAAGGGGACCACTGTTTTTTTTTTTTTAAGTCCTCATTCGCCATCAGATAGAATCCGGGCTTACTCAATTACTCTCTATGGTACTCCTTCAGCACCGATTAGGGAGCTTTCTATCTTCGATGGATATGCTTTTACACATAGTCTCTCAATACCAGGTTCTGTTTCAACCAGACCACCACACAGAAACCAGAGAGAAACGTTATTATTTAGTGCAAAGGCGTAATCATTGGACTGATGTTGTCTTACTGATTAACTAATTAACCATTTCTCACATAAGCTCCAAAAAGTTTTTATATCTTTATCTATTCCAACCCTATCCAAATTAATTATATACTTTATGAGATCACCCAATCTAAGAAGGTTGGTGGAATTTCGTTAACCCATTTCTTACAAATTTCCCTTCTTGCCAAAAGCATTAAATACAGACAAAGCTGATTTTCCTCCTTTTTAAGGCTTTGGTAATTAGGTAACAATCCAAACATAACTAATGTTACAGTTACGCTTACCTGAATATTTACACCAAAAATGCCTTCCAAACCCCTTTTTACCTCTGCCCAGAAATAACTCAGCTTAGGGCAAGTTAGGAACATATGCACATCATCCGCCCTAATTTGTTGACACTTGGGACATTTTGGAATGGGACCAGTTGCGAATTTCGAGAGTTTTAAAGGTGTCCAGTAGACCCTGTGAACAGAAAAAAGATAATTCCTTCTTAAGTTTGCGGGTGTAACTGTGCAATATAATATATCATGAGATACTTGCCATAAATTTTCAGGACTGCTTCCTAGAACCTTCCTGATCTTGGCCCAAGTGCCAACCAAGCCTTTTAATATTTTCAACCGTACTTTCTTAAAAAATCTTGGGTCTCCATATTTATATAAAAAAGCGTGACTGTCTCCTTCAACATCTAAGAGCGTTACCCCAAACATTGCACCAATATCTGAGCCATCTGGTAGCTCTATAAACATTCTCCCGATTTTTTATGAAAAAACCCTGGCATATAATATCAAGTCCAGGAGGCACAAACCACCCTTCTTCTTCTCTCTTCTTAACTTCTTCCATGATATTCGACTGGTTTTTGAGGCCCAAATAAAGCTATTTAACTTTGACTGGAGAGCCTTCAAGTTACTTTCATTAAACGGGAGCGGGATATTTTGCAATATAAAAATTATTTTGGGCAACAGCATCATCTTTATTAAATTCAATCTGCCTATGAGAGTCAGGGGTAAGTATACCCAACCTGTTAAAGAGTTAAGAATTTCTCCTCTAACCCTTTGGAAATTTATATCTGCGATTTTCTCTATATTTTGGGTTACTGTTATCCCTAAATACCTCATAGTTTTTTCGTTGGGAAATTACATGCTTCCAAATTCCATGTCATACATTCAGTTTTTGATGCATTAATTTCATAGCCTGATATTCGCCCAAAAAGTATTGCTTCCTCATACACTAATGGAATAGTGGTGTTTGGATCCGATGTAAAAATCATTAAATCATCTGCGTATAACGCAACCTTTCTCTCCCACTCTCTAAATTTAAAAGGAGCTATATTTGGGTGTGTCCTTATCTTTTCTGCCAACGGTTCTATATATAAATTGAATAACAATGGGGATAGGGGCATCCCTGTCGTGTGCCTCTCTGAATTATCACTGGAGGAGAAAGATTGGCATTTACTAAAATTCTAGCTATAGGTGTTTTATAGATTAAAGAAATTGTCCTGCAGAAGTTCTTCCCCAAATTATTTGCTTTTAATATATATTGTAGATAAACCCAATTAACTCTATCGAACGCTTTTGTTGCGTCGATAGTAATTACAGCTAAGGGAGTCTTGTGCAGGGTGGCTACATCGATCGCCCCAATTAAATTAAAAGTTAAATCTCTTAATCCCCTCCCTCTCACAAACCCCTTTTGATCCCTATGAAGCAAATGCTCCGCTACACCATTCAGCCTCTCCGCTAATATTTTTGAGAAAACCTTATAATCAGCATTAAGTAGCGAAATAGGGCGATATGAATCGCAGGAACATGATGGTTTAGCAGGTTTAAGAATTAATGCTACTGCTGCTTCATTCCATGAGGGAGGTATCTCACCTCCTTCCTCAAAAATATGGGAGAATAACAAGCACATAATTGGGGTTAACACTTTTTCTAAGGCCTTATATAATTCTGCAGGCAACCCATCAGGGCCTGCAGCTTTTCCAGATTTTCCAGACATAATGGCATTTCCCACTTCAACCTTGGAAATTGGAAGATCCATATTCTGGGACTTATCATCCGAGATTTTTTTAATGGAGGTCTGCGCTATCCATCCCTTTATCTCCTCCTCCCGTACAACCAGATCTTCATGATATACCTCCTCAAAATGTCGCTGAAAAGCCTTTTCAATATCTATTGGATTATTAAGTACTTTCCCAAAGTGAACCTCCTCCACTGACTTAAGCTCATCAATACAGTTCCTAGCCACATCCTGCTTGGTCTTCCACGCCAATAATTTGCCGCAGTTCTCCCCATACTCAAAATGCGATAGCTTACTGGCTTGCCATTTCTTTTTAAGCCTTGCTTCTAAGATGGTAATCAAATCTAATTTAAGAGAGTCTAACGGTGCCTGTATGTCTGCTTTTAGGTGGTTACTCTGATGTACTATAACCTCTTGCTCTTTCAGTAGAATTTCTTTCTCTATCACATCAATTTCTTCTTTATACTTTCTATGCTTATCTATTTGTTTAACCGTTAAAAAACCCCTTATAAAGGCTTTATAAGCGTCCCATACCATCTGTATTGGAGCAGTTCCTAAATTCAATTGAAAAAAGGCCTTTGATTCCTCTGCTAACTCTTCCACTAATGATTCTTCTAAAAGGATAGCTCGCTCCAATGTCCACCTCTGACATATCGGCCTAGTTGGGACTTTAAGTGTCAATGTCACTGCCGAGTGGTCGGAAAGGTGCTCACCCAGATGCTTAACCTCTTCAAACCAATTTTTAAGGACATTGCTTAACAAATAAAAATCTAATCTGGATCTATGTCCATGCTTCTTGTTATAGAATGTATAACCTCTCTTATTACCCACACTCATCCTCCATACATCATACCAGGCTAACTGTTTCATAGCTGTTTTAACGACTGCTCTCATCTTACAATTTGTAACAGATCTACTCCTTGTTGATTTATCTAGTACAAGATCTAATACTAGATTGAAGTCGCCTGCTAATATCAGTGGGTCTGGGTAATTCAACAGTTCTAACAGTAAATTTTCAAAAGGAGTTGCGTCATCTATATTCGGGCCATAATAACCTGCTACTGTAAAATTAACACCATACCCTCTTATCTTAGCAATGACCCACCTCCCCATCTTATCTACCGTACTAGCCAGTAAGGAGATAGCTGCATTCTTTTTTATAATTATTGCCACTCCTTTAGTAGGTGAGGATTGTGTTGTACAAATCAAATCCTGTATCCACCCCAATGGGTTTACACATAGCTATCAGCTCATTATGTTCTAAATGCGTTTCTTGTAAAATTAAAACTTGCTCTGAGCGATCCCTTAAATATTGGAAGATTTTCTGCCTCCTATAGTTTGTTCTTAACCCATTCAAATTCCAAGAAAGCACTTTCAATCTAAAATTTTGTTTTTTATTTAAGCCAGGCATCCCTTTTTCCTCCCTCCCATAAAAAATACTTTTTGATCTGGCGATTCGGACTTACATTTTTTTTTTTTACCCACTGCTCCCCACCCTGTGCCCCCTCCCTCACCTCCCTTTGTGAACCCTTCCCTGGAGAACCCCCCCTCTTCTTTTCCTTGGACTTCACTAAGGCCTATGGGGCTCCCCCTTCCTTTCAGGTCAGGAACTTGAAATTGGTGCACCCCTTCTCGCAACATTAGATCGTTTCCAATCATCCCGGGCTCCCTGAAATAGACTGCAAAAAATCTTCAGCATCTTCTACTCTTTTAAAAATTTGCATTTTATTATTATGCATTACTTTTAGTGATGCTGGGAATTTTAAATGTGCTGTAGCTCCCATCTTTTTTAATGGCTCCAGAAGTTTTTCCAACTCCCATTGCCTTGAAGCTGTAATTGCCGAGATGTCAGATCTTATTTGAAATGTTATCTCCTCCACACAGAGGGAATTTAACTTGAGTGCTTTATTCAGGATTCCTTCCTTTAAGCTATAGGTTAGAAAATGTACCAAGATTTTCCTGGGCCTTGACTTGTTGGGGTTCAACCTAAAGGGATCTCTATATACTCTTTGAATATCAGCCATAAGTGCCTCTTTCGAGCACTCAATATTTGTAGCTTGTTTTATCAATTTAGCTACAAATTCCTTTAGGTTGCTTCCCTCCGCCCCCTCTGGCACTTTTAGCAGACGGATATTATTTCTTCTTTGTGAATTTTCTAACGATTCCAACTTATCCTGGACCTCCAAACCTTTCTCTTTTAATGCAACAATTTGTTTCACATTAGCCTCTGCCTGTGTTACCAATTCGGATACAGTTGTTTCAAGTGCTCCAGTTCTGATAGCCAATGAATCAAGCTTCGCCTCTAACTTTCCACATGAATTTTTAATCTCCACTTGATTATTCTCTGAGACTAAAAATCTACCTCTCATCTCTTCTGCCAATGCTTGCAATAGATCGCATAATGAATGTTGGGAATTTTCCTTCGTGACCACCGTCTGCCCTTGTCCTAGACTCAACTCAGAGTGATTTGTGTCATTTTGGTAATTATCAGCCCCTGGATTCATTGGAATTGAGTACCTAAGATTAAATTGACTTGAGGCACCCTGCAAACCCCCTTCCTGCGTCGATGGTAATACTGATACTGGTACTGATATTGTACTGATCTCCTTGTCCAATCTATCCCCTTCTTCCACCAGTCCTCCTGTGGCACTACATTCTCCATCCTGCAATTCTTCCATATCCGTAAGCAGAAGATATCTATTTAAGGTAGGAATGTTGATATCATTTAAAGAACTTCTTAAGCACCTATTCTCAAGTGCAGCCGTATCTGGTTCCGGTAACGGTTTTAATATTACCGTAGAAGGTACAGTTTTAAAATAATTTTTTAAGGAGGAAGTTATTTTAGGGGCCTGTTGAATTTGCTGGCCCTGTTGAGCTAACTGGCTTTGGTGTATTAACTGAGTTGCAGGAGTATCTCTTTTCTTTCCTGAGACCCTATGCCTCACAACTCCTGAATCCTTTTTAATTTGCTTAACTTGAGCTGAAGGTTTTTTTTAAAAACATTTCAGGTGTGCCACTGGCTTGGATTTAATATCTTCATTCACATCTGAATCCAGCATATATGAGCTTAATTTAGAGCTTCTTAACAAGTATCTTGATTGTCTCGGTTCTTCACACTTTCTATCAGCTGTTTTCCAAATCCCTGTATTACTCCTATGTTTCTCCCTCCCTCTAAGTTGTAGAGCCTCTGAATATCCTGTTTGAGTTTCAGAGCTGTCTCCTACCTGATGTATACAATGTTGCTGAATATATTCCACTTTCCGGATCGGAGCCCAAGTATGTAATCCCTCCAGTTCCGCTTCTGGTTCCAGCGCTTCAACTCCACAGACTTTGCTCTCGTCTCGACCTCCGCCTCCACGAGGGACTCGAACCGAAATCCCAACCAAGGCAAATCGCCTGCGTCGCAACTGTTCAGCTGCGCGAGACCAAACAGGCAGACAAACCCCAGCTCTCCGCAAGCCTCCCTGCCCCGGCCACAAATCCTCCGCCCCCGTCTCAGTGTTCTCCACAGCCTCGAAAACACCAAATTCTTTCGTGCTCCGACTCTGCTCACAGCCTCCGCTGCTCCATACAAGCGAAACCGCAGACGCTGACGCTGACACCTCCCCGAACATGAGCCACAGGTGAGACGTAGTGAAAAAAAGCGGTAAAGAATACAGTTTATTATTTCACATAAACTCCGAGTTGTTTCCTAATTATTTATCGGAGATATCCGGGTTGATTTCCGCATCTATTCCTTACAGTGCATATTTTACAAAAGCATTTTTCCTTGCATTCGTTCCTGACCCTCGGGAGCCTCCGCGACCCGCTACTCGCCGGCCGCCATGTTCTCCGCCATCTCCCACCGGGACCACTGGTTTTGCTGTAACTGGAGACCAGTAGGCCAGTGGCAACTGGTTTTTGGCTGAACTTAAATGGGTTTCGATGGGCATCAACCCCATGTGGCCAAAGACACCCCACCATGACCATGGACCGAGGAGTGGCACCAGGAAGACCCCCATTACCTGATCAGCATCCTTAAGCATTGTCAGTATCCTGTATCCCTTTCATCAGGACCACTGCATTGGTGCCTATCGCGGTTCAGGAACTGGACTGGAGACTGATTTGTTTGCAAGGTAACTGTCCTGTCAAGTCTCAATAGCCCCTGTGGTTCTCTCCCTGCTGGAGGTGGTTGCCCAAAGTTGGCCAGAGTAGGAGAATACACATTTATAAAAGTTTTCAAAGTACCCATGGTAGTTGCCAATGCTTGTTTGAGTTTTGAATGAAAAGCAGTGAAGAAAATGCCTCAGGGGATTGTTTTGTGCAGGAAGGTGTCCCTTCCTGCACAAAACAATCCTGCTTACAACTCAGGCACCCTTTAAGGGTGCCTGCGTTGGTGCTAGGCAGCCAGAAAGGTCGCCAAGGGAAGAACAGAAATGCATCCTATTATGTTAAATACAGGACATTCCTGCCCTTTCCCTTTCTTCGGAGCACTGTGCAGCTGCACTGCGTGAATGCTACGTAAATATGCACCTTAGAACTTAGCTTAGATCGGCCACGAAACAATAGGTTAATTACAGCAGCATTGTACAAAGATGTAGTTCCTCTGAAAAAATCACACATACAATGCAGCCATGACCATGGGTGTAATTGTGGATTTTCTCTCAGATTTGAAAGACACAGATGAAGGCCTCTCTTGAAAATGTCCAAGCTTTTCTATAAAGTATATTTCATGAGGATGTTGCATACGAAAAGACAAACAACAACTGCCAAAGTCAATAGGTCTGTCTTGCATTCTCAGTTCTGATTAAACCACTAAAAAGCTCGTTGCAGTGAAAAAACAAAGCTTAAATTGCTGTTTGGGTTACAATGCATCTATGGGATGAAGGGGTTAATATGTGGCGATTCAGTACACTTTTTAGATGCAAAATAGATCCTCAAGCATTGAAGTAGAAGCACTGTAAAGGTGACATATGTATGTTTTATTTTTTAAAGAGTTCCTTAAATTGAACATATTTTCTTTTTCAGAAAAAAATACGGATATTCCAAAAGATGTATTTACGACTGGGATGATTATAGCAATGGTGACTTCAATTGTGTTCATTTCCACTGGTGCTGCATGTTTTGTGTTTCGGATACAGATCATACTATCGTATCGAAGTCTCACCGCAAAAGATGACACACTTTCAGGTAGGGTACTAAATACTTATATCAGTGCTAGCCTTCAGTACACTAACTCGCGTGTTTAGAAATGCACTTACACATTCTACCTGACCAGCGCAGTATTATTGAATATATCCAGTGGTAAGCCAACGTTTAGCACTACTGTGACCAATGCTCAACATTAAAGAAGTTTGTAATCTTGGCACGGGGCGTGTATTCTTACCATACACTGCAAAGTATATTGTATTGATATTAATATCAAACACTAACTTCACAAAATAAAGCTCTTATAATTAGAATTATGAGTCGTGCAGATTACGACCCACCTCTCGCCACAACTGTCCTCATGTAAATGTCATAAGGTTAAACCACTCGAAATTTGCTGATGTAAAATTGCCAGTAAATACAGAGGTAGGCAAAAATCACTGGTGTAAGTCCCGCTTTCGAAAGTAATGCTAAGAAATTATCCGGTCTGGTAAATAACTAACACGTGGATGGACCATTTTTAATCAGAGGCTTAAATGTTTTATTGAATGTTACACTGCTGTAATTTGTAAAATTTGTTTTACTGGGAAAAGATTGCTCTCAGTGCATTGAAACACAATCGTGAACCTGATGTATTTCTGCATGCTAAATGAAGTTTACCAGAGCACAGACACACAGCTTTGGAGCAACTTCATACAGGCATCTGCTAATATCTTGTGTTGGTGTTTGAAGGATCTGCTAAAATTCCTAATAATTCCTATAGGGAAATGGGAAACGCAGGTACAAATGAAGATTTACCAGTATTATGATTATAGGTCTCTTTTAGTTTTGGTGGAGTAGAAGCCTTGCCAAAAACCAGTGAGTTGGCCAGCAGCGGACGGGAATGACCGCACACTAACGCAGCTCCAGAGCCCTCGCCTAATGTCCAGCATTAATCCTGTTAATAATTGTTGCACGGAACCTACACTCAGCGGGACAACAGCCCCTGCTGCCATGGGCACCCGCACCGCAAGTGTGACTCGATTGCAAAGGCCGTGTTGCGGCAACATGGACCATACAAATGCGGAGGTGAGAAGGCACAAAATGGCAGCGGCGGGACAGGCGTGGTCCCGGGGGAGAACGTGCCGCCAACTTGCCTGACTGATAACCTGACCTCGGCCAGCCAAGGCCGAATGGGAACAACGCGCGGCCCGTAACCCTGCAGCAGATTGGAGGCGTGGTTCCAGGAGCCTTGAAGCCCGGTGGAGGTAGACAAGGAGGAGGCGGCTGTCCGGTGAGGGACACACAGTAACTAGCCTGAATGAGCGGAATATCCAAGGCAGCGGAACGAGTGCAGGCTTTGCTCAGGCGGGCTCTCTGGCTCCCGCCTGTAAGGTCGGAGCTGCCCTGAGGCCCCGGGAGGGGCGGTAGATTGGCCCGCGGTGGATTCGCACCGAAGAGGTCCATTTCGGGACCAAGGGAGTTTTTCTGGCCGCAAGCGGAGGGTGAGGAGGCACATAACCATACGCCGGCTACTAGACAAACCCTTGATTGCGCTCCCACCAGACCAGAGGTGCAAAGAGACGGTCGGATGCAGACATAGAGCGGCAGACAGGCCGGGGGCAGCGTGGGGAGCCGGGGCCTTTTGCAGATGGTCCGCATCTCCCCGAGTGCAATCAGAGTGACCACTCCGGTTCGGCCCAGCGGAAGCAGCCACGTGAGCTTATAGCGTAGGTTGGGGCCTGGACTCTGTGCCAGATGGAGTGAAAGGCTGCAGTCTCCACAACGTCACAACATCAGCGGAGGAGGCCCTGCATATTAAGCTGTACAGTGGTTTTTGGGCAACGCGATTATAACATTCTGGGTGGCTGTGAATTGAAAGAATGCGGATCCCTCGCCTGTCGGCCGCACATCGCTGCAGCGGAGTGCACCGGGCTACGGTGAGGGGGTGGATCCACAACAATGCTGCTCCCCCCGGGAGACCGGGAAGAAGGCGATAAGAGGAACGATCGTACAACAGATGGAACGCCAGCATCCCGCGGGGGGCTGAAACGACTGCCGAGGAAATTGGGCAGGCCGCACTTCAAAACAGGGGTGGACTGTTTTGCTGACTCCAACTCGGGATCCCGACAGGCCGCGGGTGGCACGTGGCCCCTAGGTAGGCGGCGGGGAATACCAAGCCACATCCTCAGCTGAAAAAATCCCTCACTTGCTTTATGATGGCCAGTGGGAAAGGTGCAAAATCGTCGCTCCAAACCAAACTCGACAAATACGCATGGAATAAAAATGGCGATGAATCAGAGGCCATTAAAAGCGACGGCCAGGACAAAACACAGACTCCTCCTGAGCAGCCTGACTTAACACTTCAGGATATCATGGCTGCCATAAATGGTGTACGGTCATCCCTGGAGTCTTGGCTGGATTCCGTGAACATCGAAGTCTCCCTCATACGGGCCGACCTCTGAAATATGGACACAAGAGTCAAAGAGGTGGAGAATGCCACCAAAACAATCGCCACAGACAGTTCCCAACTCAAACGGCAGGTACAACAACTAATGGAAAACCAGGTCAAAATGGAAGAACAACTGGACGACTACGAAGGCAGAGCCCGCTGAAACAATGTGCGTATCCTGGGGGTCCCGGAGCGTGCGGAGGGGCCAGCCACAGACCTCTTCGTCAAGGAGTTAATAATGAAACATTTGCGACCATCTCGCCTCTCACACTATTTTTCAATTGAGTGAGCTCACCGGGGCCCCGGGGGGCATCCTAAGCCAGGGGCTCCCCCCCGACCGATAATCACTAGAGGCTTCAATTTTCAAGACTGAGATGCAATACTTCACACGGCACGGAACAAACCACCGGTTTCACTGGAGAATAGTGTGATATCCTTCCCGGATTTTACAACGAAAGTCAAGAACCAACGGCGAAGTTTCCTGGAAGTAAAGAAGACGCTCAGAAACAAGAACATAAAGTATTCCATGCTCTTCCCGGCCAAGCTGCGCATCGAAGCCGGTGGCAAGACCTGGTTCTTCCCCACTCCAGAGGAGGCCTGGGACTGGCTGGAGGGCTGGCGACAAGTGGGTAAATCTGGTAAAGAAAGGCTTGTTGGAACGCAAGGGAACAGATCCAACCCCTCCCGAGGGGCGAGCAGCGGACCGCCGGATGGAGAAGCAGACGTGAATCCTGGCAGCTGAAAAGACACTGAGATATACCTATCGTTGGAGGGCATATTGTACAGATAAGTGGGGGAGGGCTGCACACATGTGAGCGGGGGGGTGTCACTAAATATGGGGGGGTCGCCCTATGGGACCCCAGCAGTGATTGTGCCTTGACGTCCGTGACGGGTGAGGGTAACCCTAAAACCTCACATTGATGTTAACAATGCCTGTCTCGGGCTGTGGTTCACACATACTTGCTTGTATTACAATTCTGTGGAATCAGCTAGGGTTGGGCGGGGGGGAAGAGAGGCTGCTCTCCAGGCACCTTTTCACATTGGGGGGGGGGACTGGCACTCTGCCTTGTTGGGGAGTGGGTAGTTCGCAATCCACTGGCAGGGGGGGGCAGGGAGGGGGAAACAGTTGATGGGGAGGGGGGGTTTAGTTTTGTTTTTTATGCACAGATCAGTCCATGTCATTCACATGCGCTGTTCACTTCTCGCATCTCCACACACAGCCCACATAGCCCTTCAATTCTCATGATGGGTGGAGCCACTACACCTCACTTACCGGCTCGCACGGCGTGCCCAGGGCTCGAGCTGAACATAATGACCCCTTCGATTTGGGCCTACAGTCCAGCTATCTCCCAGAGGCCGACACGATGGCCACACATCTAGTTGAAATGTCACTGACGGTCCTAACTTGGAACGTCAATGGGATGGGTGATAAAATAAAACGGGGGATTGTATTGCAGTATCTCAAACGCCAGGCCCCAGACATAGTCCTCCTACAAGAAACACACTTGGTGGGCAATAATTGCAGAGCCTTGTCCAGATGGGAGTATAGACTCTTAGTCCACGCGGGATACACCTCGGGGTCCAGAGTCACGGGCATTTTAATCAAGAAGAATCTCGCACTAACTCAACAACACACATGGGCAGACCCCCAGGGCAGGTTTGCGGTTGTGGAGGCAAGTTGGGAGGGGAGGCCTATCAACATCATCTCTGTCTATGCCCCACCGGCTTTAGGTAAAGAAACGCTGGCGGATCTTGGTAAGGTCTTGCTCGATCTCCCACTCAGCACATTGATCCTAGGGGGAGATTTTAACATGATGATAAATGATCAGATAGACAGGCACGTCCCCCGACGAGGCTCAACACACACATGTCTGAATTTCTTACCGCTATGGGCATCACTGACATATGGCACCACTTTTATCCTGATCTGGCACGATTCACATACTACTCCAATGCCCACAACAGCCTCTCCCGTATAGACTACCTCGTACCCCATTTGGTCTGTATTGGGGGTTTCCGGGAGTCGCGCTGTCTTCCATGGGGCATCTCGGATCACTCCCCGGTCAAGGCTGAGTTCACATACAATAATCGGCGTCAGAGGAACACTTTATCGATTAACCCCTGGTTACTCATGATCCCAGATATAAAAGAAAGCCTACGAGTGCACTCGGAACACAACTTTAAGAAAAAATGTCGGCTCTGTAGAATCGGCACAGATAATATGGGAGGCATATAAAGCGGTGGTGAAGGGAAAGCCTTTGTCACTCAAGGTGGGGTACATCAAGAAACAACGGACGCAGATAGAGCAGCTGGAGACCGATCTCCAGATGCTCGAGGAAGAGCACACACGGTTCTCCGACGAAGCTACTAGACATAAACTACAGGTTAAACAGCTTGAATACAAAGCCAAAGTTCGGGAGAAAGCCGGAGCTAAGCTGCTTGCAACGTGTCACAGGCTGTATGAGCTGGGGGACAGGGCTTGAAAGTTGCTTGCCTGGTTGGAAAGGAGGGAGGTGGCAGAGCGATGGATCCCTCAGTTGATTATCAATAATACACAGGCCCTTTCAGACCCACAAGAGATTGCAGAGACCATTGCAGACTATTTCGAACAGATCTATACTCCATCAGTCACTACCACCGCAGAGGATTCTCGTCAATTCCTGGAGGACCCAGCCCTGCCTACCCTGTCCCCCAGCGAAAGGGACTCGCTGGAGGAAGATATCACTGATGAGGAAATCCACAGGGCAATAGGTAACATACAATCTGGGAAGGCAATGGGCCCCAACGGGATCCCTGTCGAACTCCTCAAATCTACCATCTCTATAACGACGCCCTATCTGAGGGACATGTACAATGAGAGCTATGAGAAAGGGTTTTTGCCAGAAGATCAGAGGCTCGCATCCATCATAGTTACCATTAAGCCGGGGAAACCCAGGGACAGCTGCGGGTCCTATCTACCGATTTCCCTGATCAACGCTGAGGTTAAAATCCTTGAGAAATTGCTAGCGTCCCGCTGGCCCCTCACCTCACTTGAACATGCAGATCAGTCCGGCTTTATGCCGGGCCGAAGTACGGCCCTTAATCTATGTAGAAGAGGACGCCATAGTATTATCTCTAGACGCCAGAATGGCGTTTGATTCGATCGAGTGGCCGTACCTCTTTGAGGTGTTACAGCGCTTGGGGTTTGGTCCGAAATTCCTGGGCTGGATCAGGCTGTTATATACAGATCTCAAAGGCCAAGTTAAGGATAATAACTGCACATCCCGAGTGTTCCCACTGAAAAGGGGCACCAGACAGGGTTGCCCCCTGTCTTCATTGCTTTTCTCACTGATACTAGAGCCGTTGGCGACATGGGTCAGAGGGGATGTACTAATAAGAGGGTTGAGATGGGCCGAGGGACAGGAAGATAGGATATCCCTCTACGCCAATGATATCCTGCTCTACCTTGCATCCCCCATGAAGTAACTTCACAGAATTTTAAACATTTTCACAAACTTTGGGAAATACTCGGGGTACTCGATTAATTGGTCTAAATCAGTGCTCTTCCCACTGCATGGGTCGGCCCGAGACTTCCACCGGGTAGTGAGGTGGAGGTGGCGGAGGAGGGGTTTCGCTACCTGGGAATCTACGTCACCTCGGATCCCAGCATCTTCCATACTAACAATCTGGCAGCGCCCTTGAGCAGGCTGCAGAACAATGTCAAACACTGGTGGACTCTACCCCTCTCCCTACTGGGCTGAGCGGCCCGTTTTAAAATGCTTGCGCTCCCCCGGTTTTTATATATACTTCAGAACTGTCCGTATAAAATCCCAGAGTCCTACTTTAGAAACGTGGAGAGCAAAGTGAGGTCCCTGTTGTGGGATGGGAGGGTGTCCCGCATTGCCCTGCATAAACTAACCAGAAGTTGGTACAATGGGGGTATTGCTCTCCCTGATCTACTATTGGGCGTCACAGTTAGTGGAAGTGAATCACTGGGTGTATCACCCTCCGACTGATCCAGCTTATCTTTTGGACAAATACCAGATGGGGAGAGAGGGATATCTAGGGGCTCTGTACTCTGAGGACAAGAGGGGCAGATACATTGGCCCTACGGCTCAAACTATTGATATCTGGCGGCAAGCCAACAGGAAACCTGGCTGGCTGAATACCCTAACTCAGGCTACCCCACTGTGGTCGACCCAAAAACTTTGGACACTATGCTATCAACCAGGGTTTGACAGATGGGATATTATCGGTATCTCCACCATCGGCAACCTTTGGAAAAAGGGGAAAATGGTACCATTTGCACAACTGGAAAAATATTATGATCTGGCTAGAGGAGAGGTCTTTCGGTACCTACAAATCCATCATGCCCTTACTGCTGCGCTCCCACAGGATGGAGATATACCGGAGTCGTCCCCCCACGAGGATTGGTTACTCTCTGAACCCCTGCTGAGTAAAGTGATTTCATTGACGAACTGTAAGTTAAGTAATAATCTGCCTGACCCACTTAGGAGCCTCCGCGAACAATGGCAAGCCGACATAGGTCCAATAGAGGACAAAGACTGGCAATCTGCACTCATGTCCCCAAGGGAAGCAGCCAATCCTCTTAAATTCCGACTCATCCAACGGAAGAAATGCCACAGATCGTATTTCACTGGGGCTGTATTTAGAAAGATTGGTCGCAGAGAAGATGCACTCTGCTAGAGACAATGTCCTGAGTAGGCCACTTTGTACCACACTATGTGGGAATGCTCGCACATAAAGGTCCTATGGGACGGAGCCACACGACACATGCACAGAGCCATAGGGAAGGATATACAACTGACACCAAAACTGGGGTTTCTAAATATATGGGAGGCAACAGACCTCACTGTAGTGGAACAGCAATGAGTCACCCTGGGATGCACATTGGTTAAACGCTTTATTGCAATGCATTGGGGTGCAACTGAGGTGCCGAACACGGGGGGATGGGCTAAGGAGTTGGATAAATGTATGATCGCCGGAAAGGAAGTATTTAAATCCAGAGGCTGCCCCAAGAAGTGGGATAAAAAGTGGGCCAAATGCAACACTTATTGAGGGGAACTATTTACCTCTCTCACCGTGGAGATGGAGATGTGGGAACAGCGACAGAACGGACATTTGTGAACAGGTGTATGGGAGTGTACCAATACACGAAAACTGTAAATTGATTCATCTAGAGGTGTTTAGATGACAATGAGAATGCATTGACTGTAATTGTGCAAGTTTATATTAATTAATAAAAAAATCTTTTAAAAAAACAACAACAAAAACAGTGAGTTCTCTGCCCTGTCTAACTCGCAGTTTGACTGCCTCATTTAAAGATGTTCAAAGTGTACATTTACCAACTGTGGAACCTCAGCTGTCTCCACCATCAGAAACCTCATCCACCACAGGGCAATATGGCAACACTGGCGTTATTTAGGTTGGAGCAACCATCACATGTGAAGCAAGGCAGCCTCAGGAAGAGATATCCTTTAGTGACTTTCACGTTGAGGGAAAAAACTCACAGTTTTTTGTTGTTTTTCAAGAACAAATTCGCACTTTGGAAGCTGATTCTTAAAAGACAAAGGTTTGCAGAGTTGGAGCCACAAATATGATGCCAGTGCGGAGGGCTGGCTGGCAACCCACAAGCTTCTGAGGAGCTATCTCTCAAAATGTACAC
Organism: Calotriton arnoldi; assembly: GCA_963921515.1. Lineage (NCBI taxonomy): Eukaryota > Metazoa > Chordata > Amphibia > Caudata > Salamandridae > Calotriton > Calotriton arnoldi. The sequence goes on from CAWUFW010005455.1 coordinate 706,053, forward strand.
AAAGTTTCATACATCTCCCAGACCTCCCAATACATCTCCATTTGCAAGGCACTCTGTGTACAATTTTCTTCTGCTCGGACAAAATTTCCCACAAATAGAGAAGATTAAACAAGGCAAATTTCCTTCTCCTGTTACGAAGCTCGTGTTTAACACCACAACCTTCACGGACTTTTGGCCTGATTTAGAGTTCCATGGACATGCTACTCCATCGCAAACATGATGGTTATAAGATTTACAGATGGGGGACTGATAGGAAGCGCCCTAATGAGAACATCCCGTCGGGTCAACTGAACAGAACTGTGTCTTAAATAACAACTCTCTGAAGTACCTTTGTAGGTCTGTCTTTCCAAACCTTATTAATTAAATTTTTTTCACATTATATTTTTTTCACTGTTTTCATTTTTATGGATTCTTATGGACATTTAAACTGCCAGTTCACCCTTAAGTCAAGTAGGGGTTTTTCCATGATACAGCTCTTGCCAAGTGGTACACACGCATGAAAAGCACATGCTGCATATGATGGACTCAATAACACTTCAGATCCCCCAGGCTGCGATATAAAAAGGTTGATTTTGGTGCATATAAGAGTAATCATTTACAAAGGGTCTAGATTATAACTTTAATTTCCTTCCATTTTTGTATGACCAATGAACTTCAATGCACATCGAAAATTATAATAGGCATTTTTTATTGTACACTCAGTAACCATCTACAGTCCCCACGACCTCCTCTGGGTTCTAATGCTTGACATCAAATTAAATTTCTCCATGTCATCAGTAACCAATAACACCCCAGAAATTGAGAACCCACGCCCCACTGGGCGCTAACTGCAAAACTGCATCCCCCATGGCCCCCTTGACGTTGAGCACTGACATCCAATAGATTGCCACCATATTCACATAGGTGGATGCCATTTTTGGTGGACTACATGGGCATAATCACCCCACGGTATGGCGCCCACTGCTGCCTTAACAGCTTCTCCCTTGGTCTCTGTGTAGTATTCAGCAGACTGGGGAGAATGATGTAGGTACACGGACGGACACCACTCCTTGACGAAGTAAGTGTCCTGAATGGCCCCCAGTTGGCCTGACATGAGCACTAGGTACAATTCCCTGGTTCTCTTATTTTTTTATGATACAATTGGACACTCTTCCTAGGGCTGTCCGAGGCCCCATTGCAGCTGATGTTGGTCAGCTGGGGTGTGACTCAGTCCCCCAGCATTCCTGGTGGTGTGAGAGGCAGGGCCAGCCTTCCCAACGCCGTAAAGGCTCAGTGGCACTCCCACAGCATGGGACACGCTTGCTAGGGCCGTCTGAGGCCCGTTGCAGCTCTTGTTGGTCTTCTGAGGTGGTGCTCGGTCCCCAGCATTTATGGTGGTGTGGGAGGCAGGGCCAGCATTCCAGATGCCGTAAAGGCTCAGTAGTACTCCTGCAGTGTGGGACACTCTTCCTTGGGCCGTCCAAGGCCCCATTGCAGCTCTTGTTGGTCAGCTGGGGTCGGACTCTGTCCCCAGCATTCCTGGTGGTGCGGGTGGCAGGGCAAGCCTTCCCGACACCATAAAAGCTCAGTGGAACTCTTGCAGAGCAGGACGCACGTGGGCATGCCTGGGCCAAGGGCGGGCCTGTTTGCACCCGTCCGTGGCCGACCCAGGTCAAGCCCCCTCTCCTGGCTCCGGCAATGGAAGGACATTAAGGGACTGAGACTTGTGAGGTACTGTTAAAACTTTATGGTGTCTACTGCATACACTATTTTCACCGTTTGGTTAAATATTTTGTGCTGAGCATAGACCAGTTGAGGTGGGGAAACGTAAGACAAATGCAACGCCTCCTGCCACTGATAACATCCTGAATGGTTATTTGCAGAGGGCTGTAGGAGCCCCAAACAAAGAGATTGAACTGGCGGAACACAGATTATTTCTCTCACCACCCCCACCTCCCCACACGGCTGTGGCCCAAGGATTGATGTCGGGAGGAGGGAAGGCCTAGCAGGTGATACAACCAGCTGTCCCAGCTGCTCCACTTTCCCCTATTTCTCTTTGTAACCATCCTGCCAACCATCAGCCTACCAGCCACTCTCAAGATATTGTGGAAAGTATAGGTGGGGCTGGAAGTTTAAAAACCATAGAGGGGGGAGGAAAAGCATGGAGCCTGTAATTTGTTCCAAGAAACAACACCCAGATCCTACAAAGCATATGCAAAGTCCCAATCAGCAGGATAACCCCCAGTAATTCATTTGGGCAGTGACAGGTTTCAACCCTTTTTGGAGGAACTCGATCCTAGTATAACAAATTTCCTGGTAGTTGCCCTAAAACCCATTGTGTCTCATTTGGAAAAGATAGAATAACAGCTTTCATCTTTAGTGGAAATTGCCAAACAACAACACTGAATAATTCCCCCTCGGGAGAACAGAGGGAACTTGGTTACTCAGGATTTAGCCAACCGATTTACTACTGAATCTCGAGGTCCTAGGTTGCCATCTACTGTTGTTCGACAATTTTCTCAAGGACATGGTTTTGTCTCCGGTCCTGTTAGGTGTTCTAGCAATCAAAGGACACAGGCTGAAGGGATGCCTACCTGGTCGGGCTGTCCACAGGTCATTTCAGACACCCCTACACCCGGGACTTCAAACATTCTTTGTCAGCAACTTGATCCTCATCCTGTATCTTAGTGCTTAGATGTTTCTGATATTTTGCACCTACCTCCGGAATGTACCCCATAAACAATGGTTTTAGTGGGAGTTCCTCCTTTAGCTGAAGTAATACAGGAGTGTTGCCAAAGTCTCATGAATAAAGCTGGCTTTTGGTGTGGGAGAAATGCAGATTGCAATTCAGCTGTCATTGAAAAAGTAATCATGGCACGTAGAGTAAAATGGGTTGGTTCCACCATGAAATCTGCTGAGGGAGATTGTGTTGTTTTAAGCTTTAGGGACCCAGAGTGTGTAGGTTTTTTGCTGACCCAATTGAATTCTATTTGTCTAAATTCTTCTAAAATAAGGGATAGTTCTTTACGGTTCTTCTATCTGCCACCACCCAGCCATACCTTTTATAGGCAGAGTAATTGAATAAATAGACCCCCCCCAAAATCAGGCCCCTTTAGTAAACTTTGCTCACCCCAATAGATTTGAACTACTATTAGGGCTCACAGAAAACAATTGACACCCGAACCAGACTTCAAATAGAGTAAATATCAATGTTGAGTGTGTGCATGGTCTTCTTTTCCTTTCTTGGAACATTGTGGGATTTCGGAACAAATCTAATAATGAAGACTGGCAGGCATATCTTCAAAACTATGATGTTGTCTGTTGTCAGGAAACTTGGGCCATTGACCCCATAAGTATAAACAGATATAAATCATATTGTTCCCAAGCTACTCCTTTGTCAGCGGGGAGAGGCAAGGAGGGTTTGGCCATTTTTGTCTCAAGCTCCATTTAGAATTTGATGGTGAAGGAAATAGCGTCAAGCCTCTATTATCAAGTTGTGCAATTTTAAGTGAAACACATGGTAAACGTGGTTGTAGCAAATTTTTATTTTTAATTTCTTTTCTGTGCAACCAATAGAAATTATTCATGAATTGGGAAGGTTACTGCTAGATATTGTGGATAGACAGGGAAATGGTGACAGCTCAATCACATGGGCAGGAGATTTTAATATTACTAAATGCCCTTATAGTGGAAATCGTATCTGTGGATTTTCTAATCTTTTGGGGGACGATATAAATCATTTTAAACATTCATCATATGGTGAATCTTTAAACCAGATAATCCAAACTCAGAATTTGAGTTTTGCCTCAGATTATTGCCCTAATGACAAGCTAGGCCATCCAAAATTTACAGGCAGAGGCAGGGGGAGCAGTATAGACTTTGTTCTTTTAACCGCTGATCTTGCGCAACTCCTTTTGCAATATGAGGTGTGTGTGCTTCTCTTCAGTGATCATAATCCTATTTCTTTGCATTTTGATATTACCATCTTAGCCGGAGCTGGTGTAACTAACAAGTTACTTGTTAATTATTTGGTAATTAAGGGGCCAGAATAAATTGGAGGAATATTGAACCAGAAAGGTTTTTATGTAACCTGATAAGTAAGGCTCCTGATGACATTACTCATTGTCTTCACACGCAGTGCCGGTTCTTCTGTATGAGGATGACGCTGTTCTCCTAGGGGTAACAGCCAATGTCCTCCAAAGTCTCTTAAATGGTTTTAACGACTTTATGAGTAATTTAAGTCATAAGGTAAATCATCAAAAATCTTATATAATAATCTGTGGCTCTAAAAGTAAAAAGTCAAAAAATGTTTTAATATTGGAGGGAGACCGAAAGAAAAGGTATCTTCTTTTAATTATTTAGGTCTTTTAATCAATGCTAATGGATCTTGGGAATGTTTAATTAACCAAAGAATACAAAAGATGGGGACAGCCTGCGAAATGCTATGTAGATTTGCAAAAAAATTAGGGCATAAGCCAACCAAGGAGATGATTCAGTTGTATAGAAGTAAGTGTTTATCTCTTGGTGCCTATGGGGCATGAGTGTGGGGTTATACAGTTCTTGGAAAGCTACAGACAGTAGAAAATAAGTTTCTATGCAGACTTTTATCTTTACACAAATCCACCCCAAATTTTATTTACACATACGGAAGTGGGGGTAGGATTTCTGGAAGATTTTAATGATATAGCTCCCTTGTTATTATGGGCAAAACTATGCAGCACTCCCAGGGCTGATTTCTCCAGGGAAGTTTTGAAGGACTGTTTAAACCTTAACAATATGAACTCTATCCCATGGCTGGTTTATGTCAAAAAGGTTTTTTATTCTCTTGGTTTGAGTGCGCTTTTTAACTCCCCCGAAGATATAGACTTTCAGACTGAGGAAAGGGTTAAAAAAATTGTTGCCTCGCATCAAGAAGAGTCTGAAGAGTGGAGAATGTGCTCTGCAGCGCAGCAAAAGCATAGAATATGTTCCGTAGTTGGCTACAAACTCTTGCATGCCTCTAGAGACAATGGCCCTCTTGGATGTTTAGCTATTCATTTTCTTGTGGTACACTGTGTCTTTTCCAAAGCAATCATGATATAATATTGCTGCAGTTACTGTATTTGAGGGACGGTTCCCCGCCCCCACTCCAACGGCACAGCGTAATGCTACTTGCATAAATTCTTCTTTTATACGTAATTTTATTCCAAGTTTTCCTTTCTTTCATCATTACGCTGTGCCGTTGGAGCGGGGGCGGGGAACCGTCCCTCAAATACAGTAACATAATTCTCAGGTGCCATTGGGGCAGGGCACCATTCCAATGAGCACGCAACCATGTATGAATGGTGAGGACTAATATGGACAAAACTATTTTAAGTGGGTGTGCATTCCCCATTCTCAAATAATATTGCTGCAGCCAGGACCAAGCTACACTGATGGTGGATTTCAAGTGTCAAGTTTTCTTGCTTCTTAAAGGATTGCACTCGGGTCATGTTCGATTACAGAGAAGCATCCTGAAATCATGAGTGATTGAAAGTTAACTTTGAACCTTTTATTGTACATTTATTCTGAACTCTAAAGACTGGGTTATAGTTCTCTGCAGTCCTAATGCTCGGGTTGTATGTTTTTCTAAGAGTTCCTGTGAAGGAACAGTTGAGAGTGTTCAACGAACATCACTTTGGTTAGACCTTGCTCCAAAGGTTAGTGCAAAACTGATCTAGATTGCCTAGCCCTAGTATTCACCCAACCTGATGAGTGCATTTTTATTTTATTAAGGCCTTCAGAGTGAGCAAAAAGTTGTATTAGTGCAACAGGTTAATCCTCCTACCACATGAGATAAGCCTATAGAGTTAGAGATTGTAGGAAAGTAGGATCTGCTTTTATGGTGACCCCCAACTTTTGCCTGGTGCTATGCTGTTTCTGACTAGTCTGACTGTGATTCTGCTAACCAGGATCCCAGACTCTGTGCTTTCTACCCTAAATTGGTATGGTAAGTACTTAGGTACATTCCAGATTGGACACTGGTGTACCCTTATCAGTCCCTAGTCTACGCTACTAAGGTACCCAGGGCATAAATACACCAGGGGTCCCCCATGGGCTGAAGCATGTATTATGCCACCCATGAGGGAACACTCAAACTGTAACTACAGGCCTGCTATTGCAGCCTGTGTAAGCTGGTGCTAGCACCGCTTACGAAAGATATAGTTTTTCCTATATCTAAGGTCACTGCACTTAAAACCTTTAAGTCACCCCTAAAGCAGGCCTTTTCAATCCTGAAAGCAGGGTGCTTGGTTCTAAGTGTGAGGGTGCCCCTGCATGAGGAAGACACCCCTACAGCCTTCGGAGTCCATTCTTCCGGGTTGTAAGTGAGACAGCCATATAACATATAGAGGGGCACCGTGTCATTACGCGATGGCCATCTCGAAACTGGCTGGAACAAACCCTATCATGTTTGGTGTCAAACATGTTGGAATCATAACCTTGTGGGAGGTATAATTCCATGCACTGTAAAGCTCCTCTGGGAGGCCCTCAGTGCTCCCGTTACCAGTCTCCTAGACCCTGACAGCACAACATGGCTGCTGCCGACCAGAGACACGATTCTGCCCTCCTGCTGCTGAGCCAAGCTCGAGCAGGGGAAGGCAGAACAATAGGTATCCTGTCACAGGGAGGTGTGATCACCTCCAAGACAGTGTTCAGTGTATTGGGGCCAGGTGGGAGCGCTTGCCAGCGCCACTCAGTCTGCTTGAAGGGCACATTTGGTGCCCTCCTTGCATAGTCCAGTTCAAACCAGCTCAGGGAGCCGTTGGCTGCCAGACCGGCGCAAAACTGGACAAAGGACATGGGACTATCCTCCCCACTGTCCGACCCCTCCCCTGGGAGGGAACCATGAATCGTCCCAACCCTTTTCCTTAGGGTACTTAAGGGCTAACCTCAGGGTGGGTCCCGAGATTCGTCCTGGGACAAGATTCATTTTGAGACACCACTTCTTCTTCGACCGTCTGGGCACTCTGGACTTCACTCTGGGCATCAAGGCTGCAACTGGGAAGTCTCCTGCTGCTCCTGATATCGTCGCCCTACTCGTCTGCTGCAGCGTCCGTGCCTGTGCTCCATACAGGAACCTTTCAAGGCCTGTGGGCATTTAAGACACCTGAAGGAATATCCCTTGAAGTGAAGGAGTCACTTTCCTGCATCTGCAGGCACCGCAACTAAGCTGACTGGTCTGCTGATCCTGGGCTCCCACGGACTCCGAAAGGCTCAGCAACACAGGTTGTGGTTCTACACATCCCTCGAGGCTTGCCCTGCCCTCTCTCCAAGTTTGAGGCCAGTTTCCCTCGTCAGAGCCGCAGGAACCAAACCCCTGTGCACCGCGTTGACTTGCTGTTGCAAAGGCTTGTTCGCTTCCTTTCAGAAATATCTTCGGGCTCCAAGTAGCCCCCACCTCAAGCATCTCCTGTGACCATGATCTTTGTCCTCACCACATCACTTGCACTGTGTGCCTGCATCTTTGGTGAGCTGCTCGAGGCCCTGACTCCCCTGCTTGTGGTGAGTCACCTGGACCTTGCTGGTCCCGACACTGCACCTTCTTCGCTTTCCTCATTGTTTGCAGTTGCCAATGCTTGTTGGTGCTCTGGACGGGCACCGACCCCTCAACTCTCGACATCCGACGTGGGACAGCTCGTGAATGGCTCCTGGTCTTCCACAGCATCGCCTGGTCCTCACACCTGTAGCTCCAAGGTCACCGTTATCTCTCCTGCAGCACCCGACATCGGTGGGCGCTCGTCTTCCGTGCCCCCTGGTCACTCCTGAGTGACCTAGACTCTGTCCCCTCTGCAAATAGGCATTCTTCACCTCGAATCCACCTATGGGTTCCACCGGACACTTTCACCTTCTCCAGCAGCAGCATCTTCCTGAAGTCTCCCATTGAGTTCGACGACGGTTTCCGATGCCACTTCACACCTATGCACCCTGTTTCCCTGGTGTAGGTATCCTGGTTTCTAGGGTATCCACGGGTGGGGTGCCTCTCCAAACTCTTGTCTTTCACGGGGTTTCTTCAGGGTCCACTGGGAAGGGTCCTTCTTCTTTAAAATTGCAACCACGACTTACCCGTTGATTTATACTGAGAACGCGGTTGTGTTCCCACACTGCACACGACCTCCGTGGGGCTCTTTTATAAATACACTGTGTGGTTCTTTTTCTCTTAATCTATACCAATAAAATTATGTTCTGGTACAAGAAGCTGCTTTACACTCCTTCTGGACTAAGCCTGAAGGCTGCTCTCCACAGCTACCACTTAGAGAGCTTTCTAAGGTTGTCTAAGACCACTAAAATCACCATAAGGGTTGTCTGGATTGGTGCAGGGTGCCCACTTACATAAGTGTGCATCATATACCAAGCCAGCCTCTCACAGTGATTTAGTTAGATCTTTGTTTATTTGAAATTCAGCCAGAAAAGCCAAGACAAAAGAGAGTAGAACATTTGAACTTCCTGAAGCATTTAGGCAATATAAAAGGGCCTATATAGGAAGATAGAGAAAGCAGGCATGTAAATTGTTGGTGTTTGTATTGAGGAAGGCCAGGCCATGTAAAAGATTGTAAAAGTAAATCCAAGACTTTTGAAGGTGGCAGTGGTCTTGCTTATGCATAGGCTATAGCTTGTGGAAAACTATATTCTACAACAATGAAAGGAACTGTCTTGTTGAGGGAAGAACTTAAGTTAGTTTCAGAGGCGCTGAAAGTAGGGGTGCAGTGGTTGCTGCAGCAACCCCAAATTAATCATGGTGGAGTTCAGAAGATGAATCAGCAATAAAAATGTTTCTAAATTTAGTTTTTATCTTGTCACATTTTCTATGCCTTTAAAAGACAGAGGTCAAATGTCAGGCTATGTCTTCTGAAAAATTGTTGGTTATACATTTAACAAGGTTTACTTTTCTTTCTCTGACTGCAAAGTTAAAGGCTTTTGTAAAGAAAATTATGTGACAATCATGCTGGGGTACATGGAGTGTGAAAGGAAAGGCTGTAGGCTGTTAGTTTTTATGACATAATACCTGTAACTGAACTGTACAAATATTTCAAAACATATCAGCAGATAGGTAAGCATAAATGAAGCACATTCGTTTTTATTCTGAATAGTAATGGAGACAAAGATTTTAATACTTTAATATTAATTGTTTTTGTCCAAATTATAAATATTTGCTGAAACACAATTTCCACACATTATATTTGTTTGCTATATAGTTTTATCAGACAAACTGCATGCCAGTGTGAATTATGTTGTCATTTCAATGGAAATGTCTTTTTCTGGAGAGGGCAGTGTACCATAAGCCCATGCTTCAGTAATATTTTGTGACATTGTTCTCCAAATGCTCCACTCGCTGCATATCTACACCATAACCAGTATCCTGCTAAACTGACATTGTTTATTTGCTTTCCTTGTTGTTTGTGTATGGCTTGAGTGATGTAGTAGTGATGGCAGCACACCACTTGGAAAATTGTTCCAGTGCCACTGGTCAGGTCTCTGAAGCATTGTAAATACTATGAATTATTTCCTCTCAAGGTCATTTTGTGAAAATAGGGTTTCAGGACTTTTTGATTTCCAGAACTTCTGAAAATTATATGGTATTATGTTTACTCAGACTTTGCTAATTCCTGCCAGAAAACGTTTCCTGAGGATGTTAAGGTAGTGTTACAATTTATCCTCAGGATTAGTGAAGTTTCATATAAATATGATTTCTATGGACTATTTTTGAAGTAACCAAGTGAATATTTGTTTTGATCTCATAGATGCTCCTCACTATATTCTGGGCATGGGCATTCTGGGCATGCCTTGGTTAATCCTCCATAATTATTGCATTATTTGGCTTGCCACGACAGTTAACTTGAATTCCGACAGAATGGCTTTATGATTTTGTGCCCAAGAGGAAATCATCCCTCCAAGATATTTGAAGGAGTGGGCATTTTTCCAGCTGTTCAGTGTGCCATTTCTTTACCTCCTTGTTACAATGAATCTGGTTATGATTTTGACAAGAAGAAATTAATTGTATTACCTATGCACAGAAGTTATGAGTTCAAGATAGATTTAGAACCAGGTGCAAGCATTTCTTGTTATCAAGTATTTGAATTTCAAACTCAGTAACATAATATCTTAGGTGGTATCTAGTTCTAGTTCCAGCTGATGGATATATTAGACATTCACAGTCTTCAGCTTCTTCACCATTAATTTTTATACCCAAAAAAGGGGAAGAGTTGAAGTACATGTGTGCTGAGAAAAATGTATTTTATTAGATCAGATCACAAATGCTATAGTATTCTCTAAGTTAGATTTTAAAAGAGCTTGCATCTAGTCATGGTCAGAGAGAGTAATGAGTGGAAGACATCGTTCTATAGCAAGGCTGGATTGTTTGAATACCAGTTCATGCCTCATAGACTTTGCAATGCTCCTGCCGCATGCAAGTATTTTATTAAGTGTTGAGGCCTTTTAGAACCATCCAAAGCAATTTTCACATCCCCTATTTGAGAACTTACTTTTGGGTAGTGGATGTGGGTGTTCGACACTTTAGGCCCGATTCGGATCTCGCTAGGAAAGCCCTCCATACGACTCGGATCCGGAGGGATTTCTGAGCGAAACGTGCTCCGGAAGTCCGGACGAGCAAGTACGATGCTGCCGTATGCTTACGGACTCGGTTCGCTCAGACTCCCATTGAACTCTATGGGAGCCCGTGTACAGACGCGTATACAGGCTCCCATAGCCGAAAAGGGGTGGGTGGGGAAAAGCGTACACCCTGTGGCACACTGTTCATGCCTGGATTGGGGGTACCCATGGGCACACCCCTGTGACAGATTCAGAGGGCCACGCGTGAAGCGGGGCCTGCTACGGCCCCACGAAGTACGCTTCCGACAGCCGTTTCGTCTCGCTGAGACCGAGGCGAAGCAGCTGTCCGAATCGTGCATCGTACTCGCTTGGTCGGAATTCGGCTCCATTGCGCAGCACGATTCGACTACAAATGAGTCGTACAGAGCGGTTCGGGTCTGGAAACGATTCGGTCAGCGCTTACGCGATCTTTGCATCGTACTTGGTAGTTCGGACCTGTGTACGATTCGGTCGGAAACAAGGGCTACGAATCAGATCCGGCAAAACCAAATCCGATTCGGAGGCCTTCCGAATGACATCAAAATCAGGCCCTTTGTGTTTAGGAAGACAACAAGACATTGGTAATATAGCAGTGGCCATTCAAGTGGGAAAAGCTAATTAACCAAAATATATCAATCTTTTTTTTTGTAACATCTTTTTATTTGACACTTTAACATTATGATATATAGCATTGACACCATCATACCTACATACAGTAATTATAATTACAGTTCCACAAATTTGCAAATCCTCAAGATCCATATCGTCAATTATTCCAATGTGAACGATGTTATTCCATGGTAATACGTTCCTTGTCGGCAATTTTAGTAAATAGTACTACAGGACCGGCACATGAATTCCCTCTATAGGTGTTCCATTTCCCCCATATCTTCTCCCATTTTTTAGAGCAGCCCCTGCTCGTACATGTTACGGTTTCTGCCACCATGCACCAGGCCAAATCTTTCTTCCATTCCATCAAGTGAGGTGCCCCCTCCGCCCCCGCCCCCCACAGGCGAGCTATGTTACGTTTGGCAATCATAATTCCCAGTATCACCCATATTTGCTTCATGCAATTTAAATCTGTAGCTTCCCAAACATTTAACAAACACCATTTGGCTAAAGGCATAGGAGCGGTTCCACACACACTATTTATACAGTTTATAACCTTGCCCCAGAAAACCCAGACCACTGGGCAATCCCAAATGATATGGAAGAAGGATCTCTCCCAATCACATGTCCTCCGACAAGTAGAATCAGACACTCTTCCTATTTTTACTAGGACATTACAGGACATTTAGGACCTATGTTACATTTTCAACTGCACCAGCCGAAAGCCCGCTCTGATCACCACCTCCCCTGGAGAAGCCTTGGCCTCTGGCCATTCTTCTTCCGCAAATCATCTAAGTCTGTCACCCAACAGCAGCATAGGTGAAGATGCATGTCTGGGGAGTTATTAATCAACTTTTTAGAGGTGAGGGAAATCGCTCTCTGACTCATATGGTCGTCCAATAGTCTCTCTTCCAGTGGTGATGCCTCTAAAAGGACCTTGTCTCGGGGGATCACCGTCATCAAGGCGTGGCCCACCTGCAAATAGCGGAAGATCTCTGTGGCAGCCATTTCATATTTAGTGTGCAAATCCCGAATTGGAATTATTTTGCCCTTGGACCAAAGGTCTCCCACCCTTGAGATGCCAATAAGGTCCCACTTGTCAAATCCTGTTCTATATTTTAACATGCCTAATCTTTCTGAATCCCACAGTGGAGTGCCTTGTGTAATTTTATCTTTCCCTCTCAGGGTTTTTAGCGCCCTGTGCCAGGTCTGTACCATGAGTGCAGTAGGTCCCCTCAGTTGTTGATGGCTTGTGCTTGTGTATAATGCCTGCATGTATTCACCTGGGTGTTACACAAGTCTGTCCATCCGATACACCAGATTGTCGACAGGCTGGAGGACTCATTGATCGATCACTGTTAATTGCGCTGCCCAAAAATATTTTTGCATGTCCGGCAAGGCGATTCTACCATCGTACCACCCCCTAGTCAATTTCGCCATAGTGATACAAGGGACCTTTCCATCCCATAGTAAGATACGGACCTCACCCTCTACATTTTTAAAGTATGATGTGAAGACCGAGAACGGTGTATTATGTTATGCATATAGAAAGTGTGCGCGGTACCGCCATCATTTTGAAGAGGGCCGCTCTACCCAAAAGGGAGAGTGGCAGTGTTCTCCAGTGTTGGACGTTGTTTTTTAGTCTTTGTAAGGGGCTATGGAGGTTACACATGTAGAATACTGTGGGGTCCACAGTAACATAAATGCCAAGGTATTTATATCCCTCTGACTCCACACTCGCCCCACAGTCCCTCAGTAGGGCAGGCATCCCTCCGTGAAGAACAAAAATTACAGATTTGGAACAATTAATGGTATTACTAGAGTATGCCCCAAAATTGGTAAAAATGTTAATAATTCTGTCAATTGAGGAGCATGGAGCTGCTAAGTAAAGCAAAATATCGTCTGCGTATATAGATATTCTGTCCTCCCACCCATCTGCCCATCGCAGGATCTGCGGATTCATCCGCACCCATGCCACAGTTTGTAAAGTACATCCTTGTCGCAGAAAAAAAGCTTTCCTCAGAGTGTGACACCTGATATTAGATGCTTGCCTAGAGATTTAATGATTGGTCCAACAGGTTTTTTTTTTAGTCTTGCCAGATGTAAGTCATCGCATAAGAGCACTTTAATAATTGCTGTTAGATGCAAAAGATTGCACAGATACGTTTTATTCACCACATAAGAACACTTTAACAATTGCTGCTGGATGTAAAACATTATTAGTCTGAAATTGTCTCTCTGGGAACATGTAAGGTTTATCTTTATCGCAGGAAAAAAGTATTTTCAGAATGTGACTTTTGATATTAGATGCTTGCCTAAGAAATTGCACAAGTGCACTTTAAATATTGCTGCTAGCTGTAAGCAACCGCACAAGTGCACTTTAGTAATTGCTGCTAGATGTCAAAAATGGCACAGGTCTGTTGTAACAATTTTCATTTTAATAAGGTATTTTAAATTTGGATTTTAAATTACGGGGTAGTGTAGGTGGGCAGCTGTTATTAAAAAATGCGCCATTAAACGGAACGGATTGGTATAACCAAGTGGGCTGTAACCATTGCTGCTAAATATAAGTCATTGTACTAGTGCACTTTAAGTATTGTAATTTAATTACGATATGAATTTTATAAATTGGGGAAGTGTAGGTTGTTCTATTGAGATTATTTTTCAATTTCTTTTTCCCAATTGAAGTGATGTCTTATGTAATTGGCATGAAATATTGAACCGAAATATAGTGTACCTTGTTATTATTTTTAACTTAATGCATTATATATGTTATGATATGCAAAAAAACATCATTTTAGCTAGACCAAATTGGTATAATTAAGCTTTGTCGCAACCCAAAGGATTTTTTTTTTTTCCTCTCTTTATTTCTGTTTGTAATGATTTTTATTAATCAACAATAAAGAACTTCAATCAATCAAAAAAACCATGCCACAAGTGTTTAAAAAATGAGGGCAGGATTAAGGGATGAGAGTGGACAGCTCTGTCTGTTGCCCCTCTGCAACGGGAAGATTCGCGACAACTGACCATTTACCACTACTTGCGTCTGAGACTCCGAATAGAGTAGTCTCAGCCAAGCCAGGAATTTGGGGCCAAAGCCCATGCATTCCAGCACAGCGAAAAGATATGGCCATTCGATAGTGTTGAAGGCCATGCGTGCATCTAGCGACATAACTACAGCATCTCCCTGTATTGTATCTATGCGACCCAACACTCCATGCAGACACCACCAGTTAAGAGCCGTATTTCTGCCAGGCATGAAGCCGGATTGGTCGGGATGGACTAATTTGGTTATTACCGGCAATAGTCAGCATGCCAGGAGCTTAGCCAGGGTCTTTTCCTCTGCATTGAGAAGTGAAATTGGCCTGTAGGAGGCACATTGATGAGGTGGCTTACCCGGTTTATGTAGCACTACGATGGAGGCTAGTCTTTGATCTGCCGGGAGAATACCTAGTGTGTGGCTCTCCTCATACATTTGCAACAGATGCAGTATCAGCAGAAATGAGCTTGTAAAACTCAATTAGGAGGCCTTTGGGACCCATCGCCTTACCCGATTCAATGCCTCTAATAGCCTGTTCTAACTCATCCTTCATAAGCTCTTCCTCCAGAAGAGATTGTTTTTCCGCTGAAAGTGTAGGGAGGGGCAGTTCTGCTAGTAAGTCACGAGAATAAGTAAGCGCTTTGGGAGAAACAGGGGAGTAAAGATGAGCATAGAAGTCAGCAAAGATGTCCACTATTTCCTGCGTATCACTGTGGTGTTCGCCGTCCACCATACAAATGCTGGCTATCCAGTGGCTAGCTCTCTCACGTTTATCCAACCATGCTAGGAGGTTCCCTGCTTTACCACCTACTTTGTAAAGCCAATGTTGAATTGTCTGATGTCTAGCTTTAGCAGCCTCCATCACCAAGTCACTGTATTACCTCTGTTTGAGATTTAAAAGATGCTTGTTGTCCCCTGTTGCGTCCAATACTACCTATTCTCGAGTATTATAAGTTTTAGTTCCATTTTGTCTATTTTAGCCTGTTTCTCTCTTTTGTAGCCTCTAGCCAAAGAAAGGGCCTGTCCCTTAACCACTGTCTTATAGGCTTTCCACAGTATTTGTGCAGAGCTCACTGATGGCTGATTTTCTGCAAAATAGCGCTTAGTGGTCTCAGCCAAACCCTCTCTGACTCTTGGGATCTTAAGGTACCAAGGTCTTAGTGAGATGGTGTGTCGAGTTTGGGATCTAACAGAACTATAGTTTGCCCATACCGGGGAGTGGTCTGAAATCCCTCTAACCATATGTCGGACGTTACGAAAGCGGGACACATTGTTGGCTTGCGTGAAGAAAGAGCCTATCCGAGACAGGCTACCGTGAGCGCCAGAGAGAAAGGTATAGCCCAATGTCCCAGGATTATGTGTTCTCCAAATGTCTGCAAGCCCCAAAGTGGAGGTAAAGTCCATCAAGGCCATCAGAGTTGGCGTTGCCCGCCTGGGGGGTGGGGCATTGGTCCACAGTGCCACACAACGTCATATTAAAATCTCCTCCCATAAGTAGATCATAAACAGGGAATTCCAAAAGGACTGTGCCCAAGTCAGGCAAGGTGACGTTGTGCATACCCGGAGACCCATACATGGAGAACAGATTAAGCGTTTCACCCTCCCACATCCCAGATAGGCCCACATATCGGCCAAAGCGATCCGACTAGGCTAAGTTAACTATGATTGGAAATTGTTTCCAGAGAAGTATCCCCACCCCCCTTGAGCTCAAGGTAAATCCCACATGCACTACCATCTAATAACCCCAGCAATCCATTGCCTGAATTTCAGCACCTTATAAGTGTGTTTCTTGTAAAAACACCACGTCCGGAGAATGCCTCTTAAGATACTGGAGTACCAGTCCCCGCTTGATTTTGTCCCCCAAATCATTGACACTCCAAAATGAACATTTAACCTTCATTTTAGACATAATGTAAGGAATTGTTTCCAAGAGACAAGCTGTGGGGAGTTCTAGAAGAAATGGGAGTCCCACCTCCCCTCCTGAACATCTTAAGGTGGTTACATATAGACAACCTGGCCCAAGTGAGGTGGGGGGCGGAAGGGGCATTGACGGAAGCAATTCATATAGACAAAGGGGTAAGGCTGGGGTGCGTATTATCTCCCACGCTGTTCACTCTGTTTATACATGATGTCATAGAGTTTTGGAACAGGGATGGGTGTGATGCTCCCAAAATAGAAGGAAGGAGGGCCCCTGCATTCCTCTTTGCAGATGATACACTGCTGATCTCTATCAGGATAACCAATTGCGCTGCAACACATGTAGAATCTGGAGTACTGTCTGTTTTTGGCAATTTGCTGCTTATTGCAATGCATTTATCTTGTGGTATATGATTATGGCGTTACTGAATTGATTATCCTGATACATACTCTTGCTTCTGGATGGACTATTCCTTGTTTATCAGCCCTGATGAAGTCGAGGTATTACTCACCTGTTGACGATACACGTGTTGGCTGAATTCTTCTCTTAAACCATTTGCGTTTGGAATTTCATTGGGTATGTGAAAATCAACGTTTCTTGATCGGGAGACTTTTTGGATTACACCTCCCTTTGGCCCGAACATGGATTAAAGTGGACTTGCATTCTTTAACTTTGGATGGACATTATAATTTTTTTACCTTTTGAGTGCTCAGATCATTCTGTTGATTTAATTTGCTCCTCTGTAGAGGAGCATATTAGGGTTGTTTGGTAACCGACCCTGTTTTCCGGTGAGCACCATTCAAAATACTTGGGCTGTATTACTTTCCTCACACTCATTGCAGAGAGCCTATTGTTGTTGTGACCTGGTTACCAGATTATCATAAATCATTATTATACAGCACCTATTACTTAGTACTGCGTCTAACCACTGTAAATTAAAGATTATTTAACAGTACTCAATTTACCCATCTTGTTTATGCATGCATATGTGAGCGTTTATCTTTTCTAGTTCCATTGAGACAGCTAATCTGTCAGTTTACAGAACAAGGGCTTAATAGAGACGATGAAGGCGCATGACCCAAGGTATTTTAGGCACTCTAGAGTTAGTAACGCTACATCAGTGCCTGAAACTTGGCAGCCTAATGCTTTTCCATACACTGGGCCTTCAAAGCACTGTAATTGAGAGAATCTGCACCCACAATAGATTTCCCTTCAAATGTTTTTTAAATTACATGCCACTGCTACTTGCAGACCATTTACTGTCCCAGGATACTCTCTTGGAATCAGAGACCTGAAACTTTATTTTTTTCCCTGGATCGATAAGATTGGCAGTAGGTTACAAACGCATCCACAGGCCAGTGGCATGGAGTTACGGGTGTAAAGGTAATTTTGGATGCAAATGATAGAGCAGAAAATATGGATGATATTAACCTTACACAGATGCTAAAACTTTCCTTGACAACAGCGTGGAAAAAGCTTAACAAATATAAACTGTAGGAAAGTGTGGGTGTAACAACAAATGTGTAGCTTATTAGTCGGCAGAAAGCTCCCATTTTCATCGTGCTTACATGACTAGGCTGCATATTTTTCTCTTTTTCTCCTTTCTCTTTCCCTTTAATGAAATAATGCCATTAAGAACTGCTGATGTATTCCAACATTTAACTGTAATAAGTGTCATCCTTAGAAAATGTGCTGTTTCAAGAAAATTTCTTTCTTTCTTTTCTCACACCATATGATTTCATTGAGGTAGAATAAAGGCAATTGCTATGTGTTATAATAAATAAAATATTTAGTAGAATTAATGGTTGTCGAAGAAAATGTTTCTCATGAATTAACCAGGACATGCTAGATATTAATGTATCATTCCATAGAACAGTCCATTGCTACACAATGGGACACTGAACAGCTAAGAGAGTAGGTTAGCAAAGGTTCTCATGAGAACCTTCCTAGATGTATCTTTTTGTAATACGCTGTAGCCGCATTGAAATAACATCATGTCGACATGAACGTTTATTGTGGGAACCAAGAGGAGAGGCGACGGACCATTGGATGATCCTACTTCATTGGCAGGAAATGACTTAGCACTTGTATTTGCAATATTCATTGTGTGCCTTTCTATATAGAACGCGTTCCTCGCTAGACAGTTAATGCATTCAATGCATGCCTACCCTGCCATGCCCTTTAGCACTTTGTTGTGCTTGCCCGAATTGATGTAAGCTATTGCTAACAGTGATTTTCTTGCTTTCCTAACCTTTCGTGAGGAGACTTCCTTTCTCTATGCTGAATCATAGCTACTGCTGTGATACATTTTCTTTTAACTTGGATTGACAGTTGTTACTGCAACTGTCAGGGAACACGGCTGAGTTTCCAGAACTGCTCTTAATGAGGAGTTTGTTCTCTTGTGGTTATTAGCTTGATGCTCCGAATCCTAGCTCTTTTCCAAAGGGAACTCTTTATGGGTCTCATGCTAGGTTAGGTCCTTTAGATAAAGATAGGGACTATTTCCTTTACGGAACATGCTGTTAATTTTCATGATGCCTCATACCAAATCTTTTGTGATATTTCTGTAAATGGATATATTTGACTAATCTGAAAAAAGACAAAAATTATTACTAATCTCTCAATGAGAAATAAAACTTTACTAAACTTCTCACCATTGACTGAACTCTAAACTGCTGTAAGTTGATACATTTTTATTTGTGCTCCATTCTAACATGGTGACAAAGATCTGTTGACCGAGAGACGGATTTAACGTGGAATTGGAGATCTCTGTCGTAAGTTAAAGGGTTAAACTGTTTACACATTTTCTCTCTTAGTCAAATGCATATGCACATCATAAATTAAGGAGCTTCACTGCGCCATAAAAATCCACCACAATAACTCCCGTTGCAACAAAGTAACTCTAAGGTCCACTGATTCCAAAATGATATTTGCGTTGGTTAAGGTGATGAACAGGAATAACTGTCTGCCAGTAAGGAGGATGGAAATGGTTTCCACCTCAACTCCTGATGTGCCACATTAAGCTGTTTTGGTGGGGGTGGCTGAGAGAGTCAGAGAGTGAAGGGCCTGTGACAGAGAGAGTGACCTGGCAAACTGGCCTGAAGGGCAGAGAGAGATAGAGAGCGAGAGAGAAAGAGAAAGAGAGAGAGAGAGAAAGAGAGAGAGAGAGAGAGAGAGAGAGAGAGAGAGAGAGAGAGAGAGAGAGAGAGAGAGAAAGAGCACAATGGGCCTGACGTAATGAGAAAAACTGATTTGAGAGAGACCGGACTGAGAAAGAGAAATACTTGCCATAGTGAGATAGACTGCCTTAAGAGAGACAGAAAGACAGAGACAGAGAGAGGTAGAAAGAGCCATACAATACAATAAAAGGTTCAGACAAGGTCTCACTAAAGTATTCCCTTGCTCAGCCCTTGGTAGCTGGCAACGAGCAGGCAGGCTTAACTTAGGAGACAGGTGTGTAACACATTTAAAAACACCAATACATTAAATCAGTAAAACACAACACACAATAAAAATCCAACTCCAATTTATGAAAAAGGTTATACTTTTATGAAGAAACATACACCAAAATGACAAAATTCCAATGTAGGGAACCGGAGACATGAACTAACACTTTCTAGTGCTTAAAAAACAATAACGCCACTTTGGACATCTGGTCATGCTTGACCGGGACAAAGTAAAAGTTTGAGGCCAACCAAAATGAAGCCCTGGTCGGATACCCTAAGCGGGAGGCTTCGGTCAAAATTTTACGTTCGCACTTAGAAACTTTTCTGGAGGATTTTCTCTCGATGTCGAGGTGACCTCTACAGCAGCCCGGATTTGCTGCGGCTTCGTCTGCCTGGTCCCGCACAAGCTGGAAGAGTTGTGCTCTTAAATGTGGCTAAGCCAACCCACTGGCCTGACTAAGATTCTCTAACACTCCCCTTTCAGCACCTTCATTAATCTAATTACAGGGGCTCCCGTGTGGCTAGATGTGCAGGATGTGGGGTGAGCGTCTGCTGTCCCAAAGTGTCATTCTCCTTTTGAAGACCAGTTTGGCCACTCTACCCCCATCCTGCCTTCTGCTTCAGCAGTTTCAGTTCTTCTCCTACAGGTAATCCTTTGTCTCTCTAGCAGGCCACTTCACACCTCATTAGGACACCTTGGCTCACCCTGACAGAGGCTGGCCCATCAAGAGAGGGCAGCTGGAAGGCTGGATTTTGGCTTACAGAAAAGAAGGCTCTATAACTGTAATAGTTATTATAAATCTAACAATGGCAAGTTGTTGGATTTATCATAGCTATCATTTAGAGTCTTTGAAAAACATTTCTAGCTCGCTCCTGTCAACATTTATACTTAAATAAAATATTCCCATGTTAGCCTGTGAAGTTAGTTTTCTACAATGGGGAAAAATGAAATTGGCAGTTTTTCCCTCAACAGAGCTTATAAAACATATTTTATAATGTCCCTGCTTATAGTTACAAGGCACCCTACCCCTGGGGCACCTAGGGGAGACCTTAGCGGTGACTTATATGTAACAAGCATTTGCAATGCAATTGGTCTCGCCTTTGGGACCTTATATGTATTTAGCTATGCAGCACATTAGCCTGGGTGCTGAAACATCTACTGTTCTTTAACATGGAGGGAAAGTAAGCACCAAACTGCGTGACACGCCAAGTATGGGAACACATGGAGAGAAATATTGCCTTTCAGCAGGAAATGGTATAGTCCAAAGCTCTGTTTTTAATATAAAAGCAGGGCCTTCGGTGGTCATATCACTGAAAATACAAGATTTGAAAAAAATATTATTGTCTACGGGTGCTTGTGGAAGACAATTTCTATGGACTGGAATCTAGAGAATGCTAAAGTGATTCTGGTGTTTTACTGACCTCTGCTGGTCGTTATCTATCAAGAAAGTTAAATAGAGGCAGTTGCCTGAAAAATTTAAAAAAAGAAAGTCCCTCAGCAGAAAGCAATTCTGGTATTTTACTGACCTCTGCTAGTCGTTTTCTATCAAGACAGTTAAATAGAGGCAGTTGAAGAGAAAAAAAAGTCCCTAAGCGGAGCAGACAAGTCCTAGGGCTGATCTCCAGAGCCCACAAAGTACATACACATATAAAGTATATACAAGAGGTCTCGAATGCTCGACCAAAAAATAAGGTAGTTTGAGACTTTGTAAGTACCTTTAAATACAAAGTCGAATTTGCATATCATTTTGATATAAAGGCACCCTGAAATGCAGTGCTGCCTTTAAAATCACAGCAAAACCAAAGGGGATGATGGACGGAGTGTTGAACATTGCAAGCACTCACCCCCAGTCAACTGATCTGGGTTTAATCCATCATCATACTTTAGCTCACTCCGCCACCCAAGTACAGACATGGCCATATGCAAATCAGTCTGACCCTGTGCCTCATGGGAACAGTCCAGCCCGAACTGCCAAGCCATGTCTTCCCTGGACCGGAAACAAGCATCCTGGGACCGGTTTCTGGCTTACAGCTGTCATCAGCCAGGCTATCTTGAATCCAGTGGCAAAGTGAGCAAGGGACCCACGTCTGGGCATACCCTGCCAACTTAGGGCAAACATAGCAAAACCAAAGGGGATGATGGACGGAGTGTTGAACATTGCAAGCACTCACCCCCAGTCAACTGATCTGGGTTTAATCCATCATCATTCTTTAGCTCACTCTGCCACCCAAGTTCAGACATGGCCATATGCAAATCAGTCTGACCCTGTGCCTCATGGGAACAGTCCAGCCCGAACTGCCAAGCCATGTCTTCCCTGGACCGGAAACAAGCATCCTGGGACCGGTTTCTGGCTTACAGCCATCATCAGCCAGGCTATCTTGAATCCAGTGGCAAAGTGAGCAAGGGACCCACGTCTGGGCATACCCTGCCAACTTAGGGCGAACATAGCAAAACCAAAGGGGATGATGGACGGAGTGTTGAACATTGCAAGCACTCACCCCCAGTCAACTGATCTGGGTTTAATCCATCATCATTCTTTAGCTCACTCCGCCACCCAAGTTCAGACATGGCCATATGCAAATCAGTCTGACCCTGTGCCTCATGGGAACAGTCCAGCCCGAACTGCCAAGCCATGTCTTCCCTGGACCGGAAACAAGCATCCTGGGACCGGTAAAATCACAGCAGGCAGCACAGTAGTACACACATAAGTGCATTAAGTCTACGGGGCTTCTAAACCTACATGCCCTATTGGATACTAGGGACTTACAGCTAGACTTTCGGTACCAATTGTAATTATACCTAATTACCATGTGTTTTTAACCAGAACGCAGGCCTTGGGTCTGGTTAGCAAAGCCCAGGGCGCAATCAGAGTCAGAAAACCAGCACCTAGTGGATTTCTCACAGTCACAAAAGCCAGAAAACCTGTATGAGAAGTCTTCTGCACTGACGTTTGTAAATACTGCAGAAATGCTATCAATAACCAGTCATTAGGAGGCCAAAATCAATCAACTCTGCTAATCACAGATGTTCAGAAGATCTGGAAAAACGGCAAAAACCTACTGGAATTCACAAAACATAAACACTGAAAGCAGGATAACCTACATATGGCAGATATCTAAGTGGTCCAGATTTCAGATTGAACAAATAATTGCCGAACAACCCCCCACCAGTGGCGTAACAATTGCCCCCACTGCCCCTGCAGTGCGGGGGTCCCCGAACTCCAGGGGGCCCCCTCCGGCACTGTGCACCGGCGAGCCTGAAAGCCCTTGATTGGGTCCGGAGCATGGGGTGCCACCCTCCATGCACTTTGCAGGGGCCCCCCACAAGTTTCGTTAACCTGCTGCCCCCCACCTGAGGACACTGCCTTTTCTTTAGAAACCTAAAAACACTGAATATTATAGGACATATACTGCTTTGGCGCTATCTAGTAGCAAAGTGGCATAAATTCAGTGCCGGAACCATAAGCATGGTAAACTGGTTTAATATGCACTTTTAATCTTTAATTAGTTGTCCCCGAGATTATGAGTTCCAAATTTAGGAATTAGTATTAGTTTTAACTGCCCTGTCCTTTTACAGATCGTATAATCCAGTTTAGGTTAGTTGAATAAATGATTATGCACCGCAGCTTCCGGCGTGCTCTAATTCGTTACTTGTAAGCCCGTACTCACTGTACCCAGAAAACTGCCTGGCACATGAACGAACACACCCTCCAACCCATATTATACCACAAGGTGGCATAGTTCAAGTTCATGGTGGGCACAGCCTTTACACACTGTGTGTGTGCAGACAAAATTAGTTCTGCTAGAAGGGGGATTTGGGGGGCAGCCGAGCGCAGCGAGGTCTGCACCCCGGGCAGATTGGGAGGGGGAGGGGCTGGACGGCGCTCGGCCATTTTGGGGGAATTGGGCTACATTGGGACTAGCCCAATTGTAGCCCAATTTTGAAGAGACAGCCCAAAGTATATTGGGCTGTTTCGCGCTTCACCAGCCACCATTTTAGGTTTGGTGACCTGGTGGCTGGGAGCGCTGTTAGTGTAGGTTTTTGTCAGGAGTAAGAGGTAGGCCAGTGTGGTGTTTTTAGTGTTGTAGGGGCGTGTTAGTGACAGGGCAGGGTAAGTGTTAGGATGTCGGGTGAAGACTGTCGAGTCTTGGAGGCAGTCCGGTTGCTCAGCGAGGCTGGCCGGCTGGACCTGTTGATGCCGGAGGCCCCTGGGGGAGCGCGCCCGGTGAGGCGCGCGTCTGCCGGGGTGGCGGCCGCTGTCGCGGCTTGTTCCCCCCGGAGAGCGGCGAAAGTAAAGGTGAGGGAAAGGGGCCGCGCGGAGGTCAAGAGCGCGGCCCCAGGTAGCGGTGGGCATGCTGTTGGAGGGCGGGGGGGACGGGCGTCATGTGGCAGCAAGGCTGGAGGGGCTCGGCGAGGGAGCGCGGACCGCGTCTCCCCGCCGTGTGTGGAAGTCGTTGGGGGCCGCTCGTGTACAGGGAGAGCGGACCCGATCGGTTTAGGCGGTGCGCAGGGGGGGCAGCGCTGACCGACAGAGCGCGGCCCCCATGATCAGTAGCAATCAGGAGGGCGCCTGGGAGATGCGCTGGGGGCGGATGGGAGGCCCCGGCGAGGGCGCGCATCGCGGGCCTCCCCGCCGAGGTCACAGAGGGAGAGGGGCCGCTCCGGTGTCAGGAGAGCGGCCCCAGATATCGTAAAAGGGGGGAAGCTTGGTTTTGGGTGGAGGGCTGCGCGTGGGGGCCCAGGCCAGTCGTGTGTTGGGGAGCTGGGGGTGGGGCTTGGGTCTGGGAGGGTGGGGGGGGAAATGGAAGGGGTGGTGTTCTCAGGTGCAGGGAGAGAGGCACTAGGAGGCACACAGGCTGGGTTAGGCGCCGTGCAGGGGGGTCCAGGCATATGGGGAGGGAGGGTTTGTCGGGAGCGGTGGCATGCGAAGGGGTGGGGGCTTCAAGGGGTGTAGGTGGCAGGGTTGGGGGCGTCCGGGAGGGGGAAGGGGGGGTCAGTGGGGAAGCTGGGGGGGAGGGGTGGATGTCCCCTTTATTGTTGGACTCAGAAGGGAGTGAGAGGGACTGGGAGGGTTTGGACATTTTTGCTTCCTGGGCGGAGGAGGTTGGGGGGTACATGGGGGGGCCAGTCGGTAGGGGAGGTTGAGGAGTTGGCGGTGTCAGGCGCTAGTGGGGGGTCATAGGGGAGCCGGGGGCGGGTGGGATACGGGAGGAGGCTGGGCCGAGTGGGGTAGGTGGGCAGGGGGCAACGGGTTTGGTGTGGAGCGACGAGGAGGGGGAGGATGAGGATGTGGTCGACCTTAGTGCGGTGGGGCAGGCATGGTTAGCTAGCACCTTGTGGACAGGCAGCAAGAGGGGTTGGGATGGGAGAGAGAAGAGAGGTAGGCCCAGCACACCAGACCATACTTTTCTTTTACAGGTGAAGGAGCAACATGCAGAGCATCGCGGGGTGCCAGACTTGGTAGGGCTGGGAGCGGCCCGTTGGCACCAAGGAGAAGGGAGGGTGGAGCCTTGGGCGGCGTACCCAGTACCGGTGGGGGATCCCGTCGCGGCCGGCACAAGTAGGCCCAGGGCGGGCTCGCCGGCCCCAACACCCATTGGGCCTCAGCGGGCTGGGGGACAACGACAAAGACGGAGCGACGACAACGAGCATTTAGGTGTTGCAAGGAGGGTGCATTCCGCACCCCCGGCGGGGGCAGCCGGGGGGCTAGGCAGGAAGAGTTGGATTATGATGAGGAGAGTATTGAAGAAGGAGAGTTGCGGGATGGGGAAGATGAGGGACAGAGGGGGCCAAGTAATGCTGTGCATAGTTTTTTGCAGGTGTCACGACGCCAGGCGAGGCCCACGGGTCGGACATCACGTTGGGAGGAGAGGTCGGCCCCTTTGCCAGGACGCACAGTGGAGAGACGGGCGGAGTCCTTGGCGCTAGGTAAGCGTTCGGCGCGATTGCGGCCTGTGATGGTGTCGGTAGGGATGGGTGGACCTGATCGGGTGGAAGGGGTAGGGGGCAGGTTGCGCAAGGGTTCCTACGTAGTGGACATAGGGGTAGGAACGGAGGCCCCGGGCGAAGGGGCAGTGGAGGGCGCAGGTAAGGCGTCATTAAGCTTGGGGGACAGCGGGGCTGACAAGAAGGCGACGGTAGATACTCCGACAGGGGAGGGGGAGACCATATTGGAAAGCAAGGAGTTGAAGATTAAACGGTTGCCATACATGGGTGTTACAAAGCCATTGGGAGCCCATTTGATGTTGTCTACCAAGGAACGCATATGGAAGGGGGAATATGTTGAAATACTCAAACTCCTCCACAGAGAGGTTCGGGCGAAAGAAGGGTCTAAAGAGGAAGAATTTGAACTGGCAAAAAGGACAAAGGTGCCGTTGACAATTGAGAATTGGACCGCAGCGTTCCTTATATGTGCCAGCGTTTATTGCGAAAAATACCCTGAACGGTCAGTGGCCATGTTCAAATACATGGACGTGATTAGGAAAGCCCAGATTACTGGGGGTGGGTACGCCTGGGCTCAATATGATGAGGAGTTCCGGGCACGCATGGCTTGGGATGCGGAGGCAAAGTGGGGGGAGCTAGATACGGATCTGTGGCAACACACTATGGGTTTAGCCGGGTCTGGGAAAACCATTTTTACGGCCAGCGGGCTGCCTCTCGTATACAGGCCCTTTCGGGGCGGCCCCACCCGAGGTGCGGTGGGGGGAGCAGGGAGAGGACAGCCAGGTACAAAAGGGGCGTGTTGGGATTACAATAAGGGTTTGTGCACCAGAGAGTACTGCCGTTTCAGGCATGATTGCTCAGGGTGCGGAGGACGACATGCATTGGTCAATTGCTGGGGGGGGGCCAGGGTCAGCAGCCAGGGTCACAGCAGTGGCAGACAGGGGGGTTTAAGGCAGGGGGGCAGCAGCAGCAGTTCCTGGGGGGGCGTGGTGCTAAGGGACCTGGGCTGAAAGGCTCATACTCCGGTTAACGTAAGAAAGTTGATAGCAGCCTTGCAAGGATATCCAGATGTGGCGGCTGCTATGTGTTTGCGGGTGGGGTTCTTGGAGGGTTTCAGGCTGGGGTACGACGGGCCGAGGGTAAGACGTTGGGCGGACAATTTGAAATCGGCAAAAGAGCACTCTAAGGTAGTGCAAGAAAAACTGGATAAAGAAGTGCGTGAGGGCCGCATGGTGGGCCCCTTTGAGGATTGGCCTCTTCAGAATTTGATTGTGTCACCCACTGGAGAGGTGCCGAAAAAGGAGCAAGGACAGTTTCGCCTAATACAGCATTTGTCGTGGCCTGAAGGAATTTCGGTGAATGATTTTATTGACGAACAGGAGGCCACTGTGTCATACTCATCTGTTGACGTAGCCATGTCACTGGTAGTGACGGCGGGCGCAACGGCGATGATGGCAAAGTGCGACATAAAGTCGGCTTTCCGGCTGCTTCCAGTCCACCCAGATGACTGGGACCTTTTGGGTATCCAGTTTGGGGGTCACTGGTACGTGGACAAAGCATTGCCGATGGGCTGCTCTATGTCATGCGCACTTTTTGAGTGTTTCAGCACGTTCCTACAATGGTTGTTCACGGAACGGACGGGTCACCAAGGAGTAACGCACTACCTGGATGACTTTTTCTTTGTGGGCACCTCAGGCTCAGCGGGCTGCCAGAAGGCACTGGACAGCTTTCAGGAGATCATGAGGGATTTGGGCGTGCCGTTGGCACCGGAAAAGACTATGGGACCCTGTACGGCTCTGGCCTTTTTAGGTATTGAACTTGACTCTCATTTGATGGAGGCACGACTTCCGGCAGACAAAAAGCAGCAGATGTTGGGGCTGCTGGCAACAATGTTGGGAAAACTGAAGGTCACAGTGAAAGAGATTCAGGTGCTGTTGGGGCACCTCAACTTTGCATGTAGGGTGGTGAGAGTAGGGAGGACGTTTTGTAGACGACTGTGCAGGGCGCTGGCGGGACAGAGGCCCCTCATCATCATGTGCGTCTGTCAGCAGGGGTGCGGGAGGATTTGCGAATGTGGCAGTTTTTCCTACAAGATTTCAATGGCATCCCCTTGAGGAGGGAGGGCGACATGCTTTGGGAAGTGCAAATATTTTCTGATGCGGCTGGGAGTTCAGGTTTTGGCCTGTATTGGCAAGGAAAGTGGTGTGCTGAGCAGTGGCCCCCGGAGTGGGCAGATGGGGGCAGGAGTATAGCCTTTTGGAATTCTTTCCGTTGGTGGTGGCGATCACCTTATGGGGGATCAGCTGGCGCACAAGAGGGTAACCTTCAGAGTTGATAACATGGCGGTAGTTCAAATTGTGAACCGACAATCCGCACGGGATGAACAGGTTCTGAAATTGCTGAGGGTGTTTGTGTTAGGCTGCTTGCGGCATGATATCGCCTTCCGCGCGGTGCATGTGCCGGGTGTGGACAATGACATAGCGGATGCTTTGTCTCGTTCACAGTGGGGGAGATTCCGTGGGCTCGCCAGGGATGCCGACGGATTTCCGACCAGAATGCCGGTGCATTTGTGGTACGTAGGCAACACAGGATGTTGCAGTTGGTTTTAGGTTCTTTGGTGCAATCTACCAAGGCAGCATACAAGACAGCATGGGGGGAATTTTTGCGCTCTGGCGCGACGCGGAGGGATTCCCTTGAGCTTAGACAGGAAGATGTACTTCAATTTATTTTGGATTTGATTGAGAGGGGTTTGACCAGGGTTACGATAGCGGGTAAGATGGCGGGCATTGCTTTTGTTGGGAAATTGTTGTGGGGGTATGCCCCCTCCGCAGGGGAGCTGGGGAAGCGCATGTTGGAAGGTTGGGCGCGGGAGTGTGGGCGCGCATCTAGGGTTCGTAAGCCTCTGTCCTGGGAGTTGTTGGAAAGGGTGATTGGGATCTTGCCTGGGATATGTTATGGGGAGGTTGAAAACTGCCTCTTCTCCACTCTGATGTCATGGATGTTTTTCGGGGCTTTTCGGGTGTCTGAGCTGTTAGGGAGTAAAGCGGGGCAGGGGGTACTTTGGAGTGAGGTTTCCTTTCGTCCGGATGGGGTCAGCATATGGCTGAGGAAGTCTAAAACAGATCAGAGGGGAGGGAGCACTTGGGTTGCTTTAAAACTGGAAGGAGTAGAGCAGGCTTGCCCTTGCGGGTGGGGTTTGAGGTGGAGAACTTTGTCTAGGGATAAAGTGGGTCTAGTCTTCAGGCACAAGGATGAAAGGGGGGTAACGGCTGCGCAGCTTTTGGCGGTGCTGAGGAAGGCATTGGGCAGACTGGGAATTGACGGGAGGGATTTTGGTACGCACTCATTCAGGATTGGGGCGGCATCTGAAGCGAACAATCTAGGTTGGGGGCGAGGGGACATCATGCGTTTGGGAAGGTGGTCATCTGACTGTTATCAGCGGTATGTGCGCAGCGCAGACGGGGGGATATAGCGCGGTTAGTCCTATTTTCCTTTGGTTCATTCATGTTTCTCGTTGCAGGTTCGGTGATGGGTCCCCTCGCCAGGGAGATGTCCATTTGGATTGTGGGCCATTCTTTTGTGAAGTGGGCGCAAGTTCAGGCCCGTGCCAGTTATTTTGGGGAAAGCCTGGGTTTCAATAAAGAAATGTTTACAGTTTGTTGGAGGGGAAGGGGTGGTATGCGTTGGAAAGAGTTGCTGCAGGTGCTCAACGGAATCCTGGTGGCGGGTAGGTGCCCCGATGTATTGGTCCTATATTTGGGGGAAAATGATATGGTGAGGGAAACTGGTTTGGCTTTGATGCGGGGTATGAAGCGGGATTTGGTGGTGATCAAGGGTCAGTGGGCCGGCTGCGCCATCATATGGACGGAGTTTGTTCCTAGGAGGGTTTGGAGGGGGGCAGTGGACAAGGCTAGGCGAAAGCTTAACACAGAGATGGTGCACTTTTGTCGCCAAATGGGAATTTTCAGTATTTCGCACAGGGACATCAGGTACGACACTCCGGATTTTTTCAGAGGCGATGGGGTCCATTTATCCCGGCTGGGCATGGACTTATATTTATTGGAGCTGAGGGAAGTTTTGGCCAGGTTGTTGGGAGTCCACAGGCGTTGAAGACATTTTTTTCCTAAGGGGCGAGGTAGGGGGGGCAGGAAAACGGGGAGGCGGCGTTCCGCCTACACTCCCGCCTTTTCCTGGGTGGCGGGGTTGGAAAAAGTTGGCCAGGATTGGCTGTAGTTTTTGGTTAAATGTTGGTAGTTGGGGAG
Organism: Calotriton arnoldi; assembly: GCA_963921515.1. Lineage (NCBI taxonomy): Eukaryota > Metazoa > Chordata > Amphibia > Caudata > Salamandridae > Calotriton > Calotriton arnoldi. The sequence continues at coordinate 735,856 of CAWUFW010005455.1, forward strand.
CAGGAGCAGGGAAAGGGTAACCAGGTAGGCTAAGTTTAGATTAGAGGTTTCTTGGTTACAGTTGCAAAAAGGCAGGTAGGGATTTGGGTCATGGGAGGTTAGGATTGGTAAATGCTATATTGTGTAGGATTGTGTAATATTATTGTTATGGAATGTTATGTTGTATTTTGCGGGGTGGGGGATTTTATGTGGGGATCGTAGGGGTGGGGGGGGAAAACAAGGGGTCAGGTAATTCATGTATAGTGAGGTTTTAGTTTTGGAAGGCAGTTGCCAAGGTATAAAATGTGATATGCACCTGTTTCAATAAAGCGGCCTTTTTCACACACAAAAAATGGGTCTCGTGCTGGTTTGCCCCCCTTCCCTCCCAATGAAGTGAATGTTTTTCTGCTGCTATCCCTAGTGGGAGAGTGAGCCGTGCCGCCTTTTGCTGCACCGCTGGGGACTATGTATCCCGTGCTCCTCCTGGCTCCCAAACGCGCTAAATAGCGTGAAGCAGTCCTGCGGCCAGTGTAGCTACCAAAGTTTCCTGCTGCTGTTGCTGGTGGGGGAGTGAGCAATGTCGCCATTTGCTGCACCGCTGGGGACTACATATCCCGTACTCCGCTTGGCTCCCGAACACGCTATATAGCGCGACGCAGTCCAGTGGCACGGTACGCGCACAGGCCATGCCCGGGCGAAGCCCGGGATAAAAGGGCGGGCATATCCATGTCCGCTGGAGCCCAAAGGAGGTGGGCCCCCCCTTTAACATCTATACAAGGAGGAAGATGACAAAGGATGGGCAAGAAGAAGACATCCCACCCGCCTTCAGAGGAGGTAACGCTAACTTCTTTAGATTCGTTTCTTGCCAAAGACACCACAGCTATAGCCAAAGAGATTGCTCGCACAGAAAGAAGAATCTCGATGGGCCCAGTGGACAGTGATAGGGAGCTATTATCAGACGTGGGTAATGAAGTACAGACTTTGACAACCCAAGATGTTATTCCTAATCCTCCCTTACCTAACTTGCCTGTTTATCCCAATCCAATGCCAAGTTGCACAGCATCCTCTGCCTCAGTATCGGATCATGACTGTAAAAGAAAAAGAGGCCTCGCTAAAGCCTCTCTCCCTAGCAATGCTAAGAGACCTAGAAAGTCTAAGATAACCCCGCCAACGCCATCAACTCTGTCAGCCATGCCTACACCAGTCATCCAAGCCTAGATAAATGACATGCAACCAAAAGCCCGAATTGGAACGATCTTTATGATAAAATTTCGGTGTTATTACTTCCAATTCTTCAACGCCTAGAGTCCATCGAGAATGCAATCAAAGTGCTAATAGCCAAAAAACCTTCGCCACCCTCGAGGGAATGGGACAAGGATATTATCCTTAAAAGTCCAACTCCAGCCTTGTATACAGCCATTTCCGAGGGGGTAGACAATACGTCGGACCGCAGTGGCCCTAGCCATTCTGTCTCTGTGAACCAGGAGCCCCAAACCGCCTCAACCGTCCCAATAATTTTGCCTTTGTCTGCTGGCACTTGTTCATATCCTATAATGGCCTCAATACCTCCAGCAGATTTGGTAGCAGAACCATCAAGACAGAGTCTATCCTGGGACCCGAATTGGTGTAATCTAGACCCAGGGTCAGAGGGTACTTGCTTCAACAAGCGGAGAGTTTGTGAAGGAACAAGATTAGACCTTCCGCCAGCTGCGTGCCCTTATGTGGTCATTCTGGCTAACACCCCAGAACTAAAAAGTATGCAAAAAGAAACAACTACCCAATTGATTCATATAGCACGGCACTGGATTTAGAAGCACCAAGATGAACGAGCAGAAGGGCAGATTAATATTGTAATGGCATGAAGAGTGGCTTGGGTGGGAAGCTCTGATAAATCAATCAGGGGGGACTGTGTAGTTTTAACCCTCAAGTCATCTTGCATGGCCCAGAACCTCCTATATTTATTGCCTAAAACCCAGACAACAGCATCGCAGATTTTTGTTCTCCCACTCGGCTTCTTTTATAAACCAGCACCACAACTGTCTAAACCAAGTGGATCATTGGACTATTTTACTGTCCCTCCCCCATTGGCCATTCAAAACCACACGAGACATGGAGTCACCCCCTTGCTAACCTCCAACCGATTTACCGTACTAACAGAATTGGAAGCCTGTGACTGACAAAGAACCAAGGAGGTGTCCCCCAAAGTAGTGACCACCAGTGTACGTGAGGGGCTCGATCTCTTAACCCAACCTCCCAAGAGTAAAGAAAGGATCACAGTCATTACATGGAATATTGCTGGCTTAGGACATAAACTGACTGACCAAGAGTGGATCAAGTATATAACTTCTTTTGATCTAATTTGCCTACAGGAGACTTGAGAAATAGGCCCACTTATATAGATGGTTATAGAACATTTCATACTCCTGCCATTGCTTCAAACTCTGGCTGCGCAAGGAGCGGCAAATTGACACTATTAAAGGATACATCGAGATTTGAAGTCTTATCTTCCCATAATGATTCCCAATACTAGAACATATTATATCTTAAAGGTCCAAATGATAACACTGTTTTAATAATGAACTATTATAATAATCATTTTGGGGGTGAAATGTATAAGGTTGCAGACCTACTTGAAGACAAAATGAGCAACTTATTTAATAACTGCAAGAAAATCCCTAGAGTTTTATGGATGGGTGATTTCAATGTGCATAGCTGCTGTTTTTCTTCTAATTCGATTTGTGGCCTCTCAGATGAGAATGGAACAGGTATCCCGCACTTTATGCACAATCAGTATGGTAAAATACTAAATAGATTGATTATAAACTAAAGATTTAGAGATAATGAACCCCTGCTGCGAAATTACAGGCCAGTTACAAAATACCTTTCGTTCTAGTCTCAATGGCTCCACCATCGATTTCTTAATAGTATCAGCATCTATTAAAGCGGCTTTCACTGACATTAAAACAAATTTTTCTAGTTTTAGTGATCACGCAGACATATCTTGTCAATTGTACTGGGAGGGGATTTGTGGGACTCAGATTAAACATATAAGACCCTATGTATCAAGGAAAAATGGAATCACACTAAAGTGGGGGAAAATTAATAGGGAAGAATTTATCCCTCGGGTCCTAGCTAGTAGGCACAATGAAATTATGCCCTGTCTTGAGATAAATTGTGAACCCTCTAGTATTATGACTGCTTTTGAACAAATCTTGCAGAAGGTAAAAAACAATTAAATAAAAGCTGGTACAGCCCCAAACCATAAGGGTCAGAAGTGGTTTGATCAACACTGTACAAAAGCACTTTCAAACCTACACCAAACCCTTAAGATGGATCCAAGAAATGCGTCTTTGGTCAGGCTTGCCCGACAACAGTATAAAATTGCCAGGAAGACTAGATTAAATACATTGAAGGGGGAAGCTTGGGAACAACTCTGCCAAGCCTCCGCTTCAAACAATTCCAGGGATTTCTGGCCAGTAATTAATGCCCCTTTTTGAAACCATCCAATGACCCTAAATTAGACAACCATGTGGATGAGGAATCATGGGTGGCGCACTTCACAAAAACATTTGAAGTTAAACGAGAGGGAACCTTTTATCCTCAAAAGATATCAAGCTGTCCCCCAATCCTGTCATTACTTTTAACCATCTGGAGATCAGTTAAGCCCTTTCCCAGAGCTCCAGTAATAAAGTTCCGGGTCTAGATGGAGCCCCAAAAGATTTCTTTTCGGAGTTCCCTGAACTCTGGGGCCCAGTTCTCACCAACGTTTTTAATGTGATAGCCAAAGTGGGCTCGCCGGAGTCATGGCAAAAATCTATTTTAATACCCTTCCTCAAAAAGGGCGACAGATCAGACCCAAAAAACGATAGGCCCATTTCGCTTATGGATAGCACTGCGAAACTTATGGGCAGAGTCCTACTGAATATACTAGAGGAATGGGCGATGACTAACAAAGTTATGTTCCTGGGTACCTTTACCCTTTAAAAAGGGTAAAGGTACCCAGGACCAATGTCTCAATCTGAGTTTGCTCATTGCCAAGTTCACCCAAGTCAAACAAGGAAAGCTTTACTTGGCTTTTATGGACCTATCTGCAGCCTTAGACTGTGTCGCCCATTCTCACTTATGGGCGATTATGAAGGAGACGGGTGTTGACCAAGCAATAATCTCATTCATTAGACAACTGTACACGAGGGCTGCTGCGTGTGTCTGATACGGGCAACAGGGGGAGTGTACTAGATGGTTTTCCATCTCTAGGGGAGTCCATCAGGGGTGTGTCCTCGCCCCCTTTTTGTTCTCATTATACACCAATGGGAGTAGAGGCCCCCTGTTAGAATCAACCTTGGATGTCCCTTCAATAAACAAGATCCGAATTCCAATATTATTGTATGCAGACAATGCAGTTCTAATTGCCTGTACAGGAAGGGCCCTCCAAAAGTTGTTAGATACCTATGTGAATTTTATTAAAAACTAGGACTTACAAACAAATGAGGCAAAGTCTTTTATTTTAGCGACAGGTCAAAAGGTCAAGAAAGTTCCAACTTTTTTTATTACAGAGCGGAAAGTGGCCCTGACGGAGATATTCCTAGATTTGACATTTGATAACATGACAACATGGTCCCACATGGTGACTAATAGAGGGTTAATGCTGGGAAAAAGTATTAACGCCATATATTTGTTTATTAAAAAGCTATGGTCGAAACAACTAGATATGGTTAAAAAAGTATATGTGGCAAAATCCTGTTCAGTAGCCTCCTACAGAGCCGGAGTATGGGTACACATTAATCCAGTGGCTATACAATCAATAGAAGATACTTTCTGGAAAAAACTGATAGGCCTCCCTAACAGCTGCTCTACCTTTAATTGCTACCTCGAGCTAAATGTCCCCTTCATGAGCTGACTGAGCAAATACAAGGAGATGATGGACGGAGCGCTGAAACTTTTCAGACACTTACCCCCAGTCACAGATCTGGGTTGAATCCATCATCGTTCTTTAGCTCACTTCGCCACCCCAGTTCAGACCCAGCCATATGCAAATCAGTCTTGACCCTGTGCCCCCTGTGCCCCATGGGGACTGGGCATCCCGAACTGCCAAGCCAGGTCCTCCCTGGACCGGAATCAAGCATCCTGGGACCGGTTTTGGGGTAACACCCCTCATCAGCCAGGCTAACTTGAATCCAGGGGCAAAGTGAGCAAGAGACCCACGTCTGGGCCTACCTGGCCACCGTAGGGCAAACAAAGCAAACACAAGGAGATGATGGACGGAGCGCTGAAACTTTTCAGACACTCACCCCCAGCCACAGATCTGGGTTGAATCCATCATCATTCTTTAGCTCACTTCACCACCTCAGTTGACTGGAGGTGAATATCTGAAAAGCTTTGAACCTATTGGGAATGTAGAACTAATGGAGTAGATTTGAGTGCAGCATTTGTCAATTAAAACTTACATACCCTTTTGTATATTTTTTTGTGTAACAGTCCCTGTGTCCCACCTTGATTTTTCACTCTTCCTCCGACTTTTTTGTAGATAGTGAACATTTTCCAGCCAATTTATTTTGTCACTCCCACGTTTTCACCTAGCATTAAGAACTAACTACATGTGCATAGTCCTATACACTCTTGACAGTGGCAGCTCCCCCGCTATGGCGGAGGATCATCGCCCCACTGCTTTAAAGCAGTGCCAAGTAGAAACATAAAATGATAGTAACTTAGAGTTATTATACTTTTCTGCTTCATGTCCTGCTTTTTTGTGGGCGGGCGGGTGTACGGGGCTGCTCTACTCTCGGAGCAGGGGAGGAGTGGTTTGCCCATTCCTAAGTGCGCAATGACTGTTTGGTCGGCCCTCTCGGGCCGCCCAAAACAGTCATGCGCACTTTCCCCATTCTCCATGCAGGCTGCATAACAGCCTGCATGGAGAACATGCCCACCCCTCCAGCCCCTGGCTGAGCGCCTTGTCACGGCGCTCAGACCAATCACAACGCTACATTGCAGCATTCTGATTGGCTTAGGGGAGGGAGCCTGGCTGCCTGCTTCCTGTTCCTGGAGTCGGAGACAAGGAGAGCAGGAGCAGAGATGTGGGACCCGGCCTCAAGGTAAGTTAATTTATTTTTTTATTCCTCCCCGCATGACACCCTCCCAGGACACCCCCCGACTCCCCGCCCATGAGCCATGCCGACCGCCACTGACTCTTGATGGAAAAATTCATACTTAAGAGATCCTTTTTAGAATTTCATTTATCAGTACAGGAAATAATATTTCAGGAGTACAAATTCATATTCTTGTAATACCTTTGCGAGTAGCCCCTGATGTTTCAGCGTTGGTTCCGACATAATAAATTACAAAAAGCTTATTATACACTCATTTGTTAATCTGGATTAATTTATTTACCATATTTTTTGTGTATTCACAATAGGAATTTTGATGTATTCTTATTTATGGATGACACATTTTAAATTGTTTTTAAAGATATGTCTTAAAGTCATTGACTTATGTTTAACGTGTTTTTGTTTTCATTTTGTAAAGGTGAGACCATATTATGCAATACAACTTTAAATTATATGAATCTGTGCGTAATATTAATGAGCCTTGAATATGAATTAATTTCACGTTATTTTATATTTTTAGATGGAAAAGAATACGATGCATATGTTTCTTACCTGAAGTATGCAGTGCTTGACAATGAGGAGGAGAGGAAATTTGCTTTGGATATTTTAGCCTATACTCTGGAAAACCATTTTGGATACAACTTGTGCATATTTGAACGTGATGTTGTGCCAGGTGGAGGTAAGAAAATGTGCATCTTATATAACAATTATATCTTATATAATAATTAATATCAGTAACTCGTGGTTTAAAGTCATCAATCAGAATCAACATTTTAGGTGTTGAGAACCCGTTTCTTAATCAATAATGAAATGTGCATAGAAAATCAAAAGAAGACACGTTCTAGCTCATGTCTTCATCATAAAAAATGATGAAAATAAGAGAGCATGATATTTTCATGTCAACTTTTATTTTAAGTGTTCTCTGGAAGGGTTTTCATAGATCACATCCACCACCCATTCCATGAAAAATACTGACCTTCTTCTGAACGTCAAAAGTTAAACCAAAATACTACAAACATACACAATGAATATCACAGAGAACCACACTTTACACTAGTTTAAATACTGCCACACTCAAGTTCAACCACACTGTAACTGCACTTCAGTGTCACCATCTCCTTGCTATTAGGAAAAATACTGAATATAAAAAATCATTTTGCATTATGTAAACATTCCTTGAGACATTGAATCATAAGGAGTGAAAAGTTTTATTGCTAAGAGCAAGGTGGCTCTTTTAGCTTTCTGGTGAATATTGGCAAAATATAAGCTTACAAAGAGGGCTTTAAGAAAGGTGGTTAGACGACAGTGAATTGATGAAAACTGACAAAAAGTGGTACGATTATCATTCCTGATAAAAATACGTCTAACTTGCAGTATGTCAGAAAGTGCTACAAGTTACCCTTCTCAGTGTCACAAATGCTGCCTGTTGTGTTGGAGGGATGTGTTGTTTCTAATTAGTGCAGGCAGCACAGATAAGTGCAATAATGCGTGTTAACTGCTTCAACTTTCTTCTCAGCTTCAACTTGGAACTTCCCTGTCATCTAACTTCAGGAATCTCTGGGGTAAATTGTTTTGGTTGGGTGCATGGAGCTGAGGAAATGATTTGTTTGCCATTGCCTCGCCTTGTGAATGAGTCGGCTGATATTCTTGCTGGTCTGATCCTGGATGAGTGAACTGCAAACTGTACTGCGACTTTCCCACAGCTGTAACACATGTTCATAATCAAACTACACTTTTCACCCTGCACTGAAAAAGACACCAATCACCCTGCAGTAAGGCACTTCACCCTGCACTCAGACATCCCTCAACCAGCACTCATGCACCATTCACCCTGCACAGACACCACTCATGCCATTCTCCCTGCACTCACTTGCTGCTACAGCACCTCTAACCTTGCAATCACACTGCTCATCCTGGATTCAGACACCTTTCACCCTGCAGTCACACTCCACTCATAAACCTGTTACCCGTTAGTTACTCACTGCTCACCCAGCAGTCGCTCACTGCTCACCCTGCATCCACACACCACTCACCCTTCACTCACAGATCATTCTCACACCTCTCTCAATGTAATTACATTTACGCACCACACAAAGCATGCACACAGCCCTCTCCATGCACGCACACACACATCATTCATTTTGTGAACACACACACCACTCACCTTGCACTCACAAAGTGCTCATCTTGTACTCAGACAGCACCCACCCTGAACTCAGATCTTTCACCCTGCACTCATACAGCTTCATCCTGCACTCACTTACTACTCACCCTTCACTCACATATCTCTCTCTGCACTCACACCTCTCACTGGGCACTTACACACCTCACCTTGTGACACACACACTGATCTCCGTACACATAAATCACTGTCGCAAGAACCGCTCACACTGCACTCATACAACACTCACCCTCTAGTCATCCAGCATTGTTTATCTTGCAGACATTCACCACTCACCCTGAACTCTCACATATGCACGGGTTGATCACAAGAAGCCTTGTGGGGAGAGAGTTGACCCATTGCTGCAGGAATATAGAGTCTGTTCTCAGTATTTCAGCACATCACAAGCTGTGAGAGCCACGGCTACAGGCTGCGCATTTGCACAACAGTATTCCTGCAACATCCTGGGACCATCGGAACCAAAAGTGAAGTCAATAGATTGAAGTGTGCAACACCCAACATCACTCCGGCATATGGCTTAGAGCACTGTCGCCCAATACCCAGCTTGGGCCTCTACTGTGCCCAGTAAACCTGTCACTGTCCTGCCTGAGCCGCAAAACCATAGGACATTTGTATCTTATAATAATGCATCGCAGCTGTGTGAATTGATTTCTGGGTGGCTGCTCTGCAGATCTGATGGATAGGAACATCCCTCAACTGAGCACCCAAACCGCCACACCTCGAGTTGAATGGTATATTTACCCACAGGGGCCGCTTAGCTTTTTAAAAACAAGAGGCCATGTAGGACACTTAATGAGTCCTGAATTCTTATGAAGCAGCCTAAACCAGTATAAATAAATGTATATAGGATATTATACATATAAAAGCATGATGAATAAACGTTTTCACTACACACACAGGGATATTAGGGTATACCTCTACTGGTGATGGTGCGCTTTACAAACACATATAACATAACATCTCCCAAGAGGCGAGTCACCTCCCCTTCCCTTACCCATTTTCCAAACTGCGCCCATTGACCCTTCACATACGCCAGGGACAACTTGCTTGGTGCCAAAAAAGGTTGCAGGTTATTAACACATAAACATTGCCACATTTTCCTCTTCATGGTCATACATAACATTTTGTTGATTTATTTAACGATTTCGCCATCATATCTTATTTAGTCCTTCTTGTCTGTTGTCTGTTGTTAGACAGATCACTTTTCGGGTGAGGGGCCCAAATACCAAGGCCACTGTTGCATGGTGTTAGGCTTCAACTTGCTACCGATTTGGTGAGTGTCCGTCCAGACTCGTCCGGGCCGCAAGTGCCGTCCCGCTCGACTTCAAACCCATCTATCTTGGCCCCTCCCTGCTCCTCCGGGTCCCTGCCATGTGGCATCCCAAAGACTCCATGTGAGCACTTCATCTATCCAGCCTGTGGCTGAGTTCTAACCTCTCGCTCCTTTGGTACCCCTGCCGTGAGGCATCCCGAGGGCCCTGCGGGAGACTCCCATCTACTCTATCTGTGGCTACTGGCCACTATTGGCTCCCTCAGTGCCCCTGCGTGAGGTATCCCAAGGACACTGCATGAGCCTTCCATCTACTTCTAGCAAATTCTCACTTTTTTTCTCCTTCTAGGTTTTTTCTGCCTCACCTCAGACCCCTGCGCCTGCAACGCCGGCCTCTCTGCCTTTCACTGGAGTGGGTGGATGGGATTCCTTTGTCCATAAGCCGGGGGTTGAATGCTCAAGGGGGCCTCTCGCCCCCTTCTTAACCCCCTCCGTGGCTTGTGGCCTGTCCCCCTGATTGGGGGAGGCCAAGACCAACCTGGGGCGACCAATTGCGGTCGCCCCTTTTTCCCGGGCTTGCGCCCCGGGGGGGTTTGGGGGGAGGCTTCCCGCCTCCGGGCGGCGTTTGTCCCGGAGCACCCATTGGGTCTGGCTTTGCCTTCCCCGGCCCGGGTTCCAACTCCTCCCAAGAGGCGAGTCACCTCCCCTTCCCTTACCCATTTTCCAAACTGCGCCCATTGACCCTTCACATACGCCAGGGACAACTTGCTTGGTGCCAAAAAAGGTCGCAGTTTATTAACACATAAACATTTCAACATTTTCCTCTTCATGGTCATACATAACATTTTGTTGAGTTATTTAACAATTTCGAAATCATATCTTATTTAGTCCGCCGAAGGCGCGCCAAAGGAAAGCCCGTCTGCGCCCGTCCGCGCACGATCCACGCACAGCGTCAGCCATGCTGTGCGTGATACTAGGAGACTCTGCTATTCAAGCCGGGCACTGCGGGAGATAGGCGAGAATGGAGGTATCGGGGTAGGATTGCCTATATTCGAGAATCCGGTCAGCCCAAGGTCTGATTTCATTAGGAAGGAGGCTCTGGTCTGCGGGCTACTCAATGTCAGATCTCTCCCTAAACATGCTACAGAGATCCAATTGCTCATTGAAACGCATCACCTTGATATGTCACTCATGACAGAGACTTGGACCTATCCTGACTCCGCTCTTGAACCAGGACTGGCGTGTCCTCCAGGCTATACGTTTTTTCACAAGCCCAGAGCTATAGGTAGAGGTGGTGGGGTTGGTCTCATGTTTAAGGAAGGATGGGATTTTGTCCCTATGGATATTGATGTTGTAGAGGGTTTTGAGCTTCTGGGGTTCTCTCTAAAAGACCCCAGGGGGCACTTATTAGACAGCATAGTGTGCTACAGGCCCCCTGGTGCAGTCAATCTGTCTCAACTGCAGGTGCTGATTGATGTCTTTAACAACATGGCTGTTACTCACTCGAGACTGCTTATTGCAGAGGACTTCAATCTCTGGCTAAGTGGGACCTTAGATACAGGATTTAATACTCTTCTTCAATCTTGTGAAAGTCTTGGCCTACTTCAGGGAGTAACTGGACCTACACACATAGGGGGGCATATGCTTGATCTAGTTTTCAGTGAGGAATGGGTCACTGACCATATGGAGGTGCTTCCTGTAGATTGGACTGACCACCATTTGGTTACATTTCTGACGGCCATCCTCAGTCGAGGAGCTCCCGCTCTGAGGGATGTTAGGAGCTTCCTGGGAAGGGATTGGAAGAGGATACTGGAAAAGGCGACAGTCACCAACGTTCTCTATTAATGGGGATTTTGATGTGCTTAGGTCAGTGGAGGAGAACTATATGGACCTCCGTAATCTCATCACTACAATTGTGAAATTGCCCCTTTGAAAAACTGTAAAAATAGGGGTAGACCTTCTGCTAGGTGGTTCAATGAAAAACTGAAAGCCCTGAAATCAAAATGTAAACAGGCAGAAAGGAAGTGGAGAAAGTACTATGTGAATGAGGATAAGATCGCTTGGAAAGTAGCTATTTCTCTCTATAAAAAGAAATTCTTGCTGCGAAACAGGAATATTTCGCAGAGCTCATTTTGAACTCGCTGAATAAGTCTAAATGCATTTTTAAAATTGTTGATGACCTTACTAATCCTCAGTGCCTACAAAATGAGATCCAGCCTACTCAAGATCTCTGTGACAGTTTGGCTACTTTTTTTGATGATAAAATCAGAACTATCATCTCTGGGCTTAAAACCAACCTTTCTGGGGGACAGAGGCTGTGATTCATGGGGTAGCTACCTCGATTGTTGATGCTGGAGGGGTGCCTGGTGCAGGAACACAGATTGGTGAAGGGACCGATAAACTGAGTTTTTTGGACCATTTTGAGCCCCTTTCGGATGAGGAATTTAACAGGCTTGCTCTGGGTGTTTCCTCGGGCTCTCCACTGGACCCCCTTCCACACAAAATCTGGAAGGAATTTGCCTCAGAACTTTTCCCCAGGCTCCGACAGATCTGTAATCAATCATTATCTAGTGGAGTTGTACCATCTGGCTGGAAACAGGCTGTAGTTACGCCACTCTTGAAGAAGGCCACTCTTGATCCAACCTGCCCGGGTAACTATCGGCCCATCTCTCTCCTCCCCTACCCAGTGAAGATCCTTGAACGTTTGGTTAGCAAATCTCTGTCAGCTTTTCTAGAACATAACAACTGCCTGGCAGATGTACAATTCGGTTTCCGTCCAGAACACGGAACCGAGTCTGCTTTGGTGACCGTGTTGGACGATCTGCGTCTGTTGGCAGACAGGGGACAATCAGCAATACTTATTCTGCTTGACCTGTCTGCCGCTTTCAACACGGTCAACCATGACATCTTGCTAACACGTTTAGAGGAGGTGGGAGTAGTGGGCACTGCCCTGGACTGGTTTCGATCCTATCTATCTGGCAGGTGTCAGGCAGTGGCTCTTCCCCCTTTCCAGTCAGCCTTCACTAATATCTGTCATGCGGTCCCACAAGGATCTGCCATCAGCCCAATTTTATTTAAAATCTATTTGAGCCCATTGATTAATATCATTCGGGCTCATAATGTGAAATTGGTAAATTATGCTGATGACACCCAGATCATTCTATCTCTTGATGGAACCCTACCCAATGCCCTGGAGGATTTTCATGCGTGCATGCACGATACTGCGCAGTGGCTACGTAATAACTCTTTACAATTTAATTCGGATAAGACCGAAATTGTACACTGCACAGTTGGGAAGGTCCATCTGCCTCTTCCTCACAACTTCTGGCCCCTTGATTCATCTACTGCCTTGGCGCCATCTAAGATGGTGCGAAACTTGGGAGTCATGTTTAATGCCAACCTGTCATTAGAGACGCAAGTGAACAAGATGGTGGGGTGCTGTTTTGGCCTTATTAGGGCTTTGAGAAAGATTCTCCCGTTGCTCCCAATTTCGGTTAGAGCCTTGGTTGTTCAAGGCGCTATCCTAAGTAGACTCGACTACTGCAATGCTCTATTGCTGGAGTCCCCCAAGTATCTGATTCAGAGACTGCAGCGTGTTCAGAATACGGCTGCGAAATTGGCCCTGTCTAGGCCACGAGGCTTTTCCGCCTCAATGTGCCTAGCTGAGCTACATTGGCTCCCTGTGCAGCAAAGAATTTATTTTAAATACCTTTGTATAGGGTTTAGGGCTTTGCATGGACTCGGTCCTAGGCCGCTACAGAAGAAATTGGTTTGGTATACTCCTACCCGGACCCTTCGTTCCTCTTCTGCTTACTTGGCAAAGGTACCCAGGTTCAACAGGGCCAGACTGGGAGGAAGATCTTTTAGTTTTGCTGCTGCGAAACTCTGGAACGCACTTCCACTTGAAATTAGACAATGCAGTACCCTGTCCCTGTTCAGGAAAAGGATCAAAACGTGGTTGTTCCCCAGAAACTGATCCTGTCGTTTTTGAGTAATGCTTTTAGGTTCTGTCCTTCTCGCTTCACGTTGGTCTGTATTCATGTATCTTTAGCGCCAGGGTACCCGCAGGGTGTTTGTTGCACTCTATAAATGCTATATACAATACAATACAATACAATTGTCTGTTATCTGTTGTTAGACAGATTACTTTTCGGGGGAGGGGCCCAAATACCAAGGCCACTGTTGCACGGTGTTAGGCTTTAACTTGCTACCGATTTGGTGGGTGTCTGTCTGGACTCGCCCAGGCCGCAAGTGCCATCCTGCTTGCCTTCAAACCCATCTATCTTGGCCCCTCCAGGTCCCTGCCGTGTGGCATCCCAAGGACCCCATGTGAGCACTTCATCTATCCAGCCTGCGGCTGAGTTCTAACCTCTCGCTCCTTTGGTACCCCTGCCGTGAGGCATCCGAAGGGCCCTGCGGGAGCCTCCCATCAACTCTATCTGTGGCTACTGGCCACTATTGGCTCCCTCAGTGCCCCTGCCATGAGGCATCCCAAGGACACTGCATAAGCCTTCCATCTACTTCTAGAAAACTCTCACTTTTTCTCTCCTTCTAGGTTTTTTCCGCACACGCTACCTAAGGTTTTACCGATCAGAGGAAGCTCCCCCTTTCCCTGCTATGCTCGCCCCCCGTTTATGCGAATCCCATTTGTTCTAGCACCCCCACAATGTTGAGCAGGACCATATCCATCCCCACCCCTGTTAGGTGCACCCCATCCTCCAGGTGGTAACCTGGCGACCTCAGGTTTATGAAGCTGTGTCTTACAAACCCCCAGCTGTTAGCCCTACATATCTTTGTCATCGTAATATTCAGTTTGCGCCTGGATTTCTCCACTGCCCCCAAGTCTATGGCCCCCCCTCCAGGACTTCCGTACTATTACTTCCGAGAAGATTACCTCGGCCGGGCGCACCAGTTTCGCCACTGCCGCTAGGCCCTCCTGCATGTTTCTAGCAGGCCCCTCCTACCCATTGCGGCCACGTCGTTGCCTCCTAGGTGGACTACCACCGCGTCCAGTTTGCCACCTCTCCCTAATGCTTCTCGCACCGCGGGTAGCAGGTGGTCCCACTTCATTCCCGAACGACCCATCCAGCCTATGTCGGTGTCACGCAGCCAAATCCCCCCGAATTCACATCTGGCCGCTGCCCACTGCTGCGCCCGTGTAATGTAGGAATGTCCCACTGTCCACACCGCCCTGCGCCGCCCGGACCTATAAAAGGGGGGGGGAGAAGTTGGGCTCAGTTTAAGGTGGGGCGTATATATCGTTTGAACACGCCGGACGCCCACCGCCCAATTCCCTTGATTTGCTTGCTGCCCATGCCCAGCCCGGCCGCCGTAGTTGCGGCCCCGATCCTGAATGAATGGGATCCGAAAGCCCTGGCCGGGAGCCCCACTGCCCCCAAGGCTCTCCTCAATACAGCTATAAACTGGAAACGGCTGAGGAATGACCCATCTTTATGCCTGAAAAGCAGCCCCTGTCTGGGTTCTACGGTTGCCACGTATTCCCGAACCAGGCATACCGGGCAGCAGGGTTCCCCTTCCAAGCAATTTAGTCTGGTCCACCTCCCATTGCCTGCTTGGTCAGTCTTTGACCTCCGCAGCAGGATGACCATGTGATCCTCCGCGAGCTTGAGGTCGGTACGGTGTATGCACGCTGTACCTGGGTCCCTTACTGTTGGGGCCACCAGCTCGCTTACTCTGTATGCCCCGAAAAACACCAGTGCGAAAGCTGCCCTGAAGAGCTTAGCCTCCCTCTCTGATGTGCATAATCCCTCAAGGGCCCCTATCATCTGTTGCAGTATTCTGAAGTGAATGGGCCTTCTCGTGTCCTTTCTTGCCTCCTGCATCCTGCCCCAACCTTTCAGTGCCATCCTACATTGAAGACCCCTGGTAGGGTCCTCCCCAGTCTCCATCTTTGTGTAGTAGGCTGCTGGACTCAAATGGGCTTTGGCCCATGATTTCGTCCTACCCGCCAGAAATGCCCATTCTATGAAGTTCTGGACCTCAACCTGCCCTGCCGGTTTACTTCTTGCTAGCCCTGTTACTGTAGTAAATGTCGCCCAGCACTTAGGGTAGCAGTGCATTGTTTTTGGCGCCAGTGCGTTGTCCAGCATCTCTTCTCAACCGGATCTACCCATGCCCATGCTTCCTCCAGCACCGGGGTCATTCCTTGGTCTGCATCCGGAGCGAGGTCCCGGAATCTTGCCCACTGAAAACGAGAAATGGCATTCGCAACTGAGTTCTCTATTCCTGGGACGTGTCGTGCCCTAAGCACGATATTCGCCCTCAGCGGCATTGAACCAATCTGCGCTGCAGGCTGACCACTGACGCACATTTTGCCGTCCCGGTGTTGAATGCCTGTACTACTGCGTGGTTGTCGGACCACAGTATTATCTGCCTGTTTGCTAGCCGCTCTGCTCAAATGTGAAAGGCCACTACTATGGGGAACAGTTTCAATAGGGAAATGTTCGCTGTGGCCCCCGCTTGTCTCCATGCCTCCGGCCATGACCCTGCCGTCCATGCCGTCCCTCGGATGGCCCCGAAGCTGAACCCACCTGCCGCGTCTGTGTACAGCTCGAGCTGGGCCGCTGGTACCCATGGCTCGCGCCATATGAGGGTGCCGTTGAAATTAGACAGGAAGGATTCCCATTGTTCTAAGTCCACTTTTACCCCTTGCGTTAGGCGGACCCTGTGGTGCCTCTGTGTCATGCCCCTGGTCAACCAAGCAGGTGACAGCTGCTACCAACCCGTATTAAAACCAGCAGGCTGGTTTATCTATTGGGGCAATATCCCAAAGTCACAGACAGACAAAAGCTGGCGGAAGGTTTTACACAAGGTTTCATAATGCTCTACAAAGGACCCAGGGGGGCACGGGACAGCCGGAACCTAAAATCTGTAAGAGATAACCCAGGGATAGCACGAGAAAAGTTGGGCAAGGAAGTTCAGATGGGGCGGGTGACTGGTCCGTTCACCTCCCCCTGCTGGAGGACTTGGTGGTCTCACCACTAGGCGTGGTACCCAAGAAGGAGGAAGGGAAATTCAGGATAATACACCACCTGGGGGATTCCATCAACGACTGGTTGGAACAGGACTCCTGCACAGTAGCTTATGCATCAGTGGACGACGCAGTGGACCTGATAAGGCAGGAAGGGCGGGGGTCCTGTTAGCGAAAACAGACATAGAGTCGGCCTTCCGCCTCTTGCCGGTCTACCCAGACAGCTACCATTTGCTAGGCTTCCAGCTAGATGGGGAATACTACTACGACAAATGCTTGCCAATGGGTTGCTCAATATCATGTGCATATTTAGAGGCATTTAGCAGTTTCCTAGAGTGGGAGCTAGAGACACGCGCCCCGCCAATTTTCTAGTGTTCTCTCCACCCTGGGTTACCGTCTTTCTCTCCTATCGTCATCTTTCTGGTCCTGGGTCGTCAGGTCTAAGCCTGCCTGACGTACCTCTAGCAGTGAAAAGATGTCTATGAACTCTTTCCTCCATATCCTCTCCTTCACTGCCAGCGGTATGAGATTGGCCAGCCCCAGGAGCTTTGTGGTTGTGGGAGGATCCCCTGGGGAGGGGCGCAGGTATGCGCTGGCTAGCTTCCCATTTGTATCTGGGCAATCCCCTGACACCCCTTTCTCGCCTGCCTTGCTCGCCCCAGGGTTTGTTGTCCCCCCTTGTCCCGATGCTTCCTGGGTGTCTGTCCCGCCTGGTGTCGTTATTTGGGGTTCCTCCCTATCCTTGTCTGCTGCCGTCTTTGAGCCTCCCCTTTGATTTAAACCGTGCTCTTGTTCCTGGCTGCCCCCTTGTGTGCTTGAGCCCCCTGGTGGGCCTGCTCCAAAGGGGGACTCCGCCCCAGGCCACTGCCACCAGGGCATCCAGGTTGGTTGGCCCCAAGCCTCCACCTGGACAAACAGTTGGTCCCTCCCTTGTCCTGCTTGCCATGGGGGTTGGCAGGGCCAGGGCCCTTGCCATGCTAAGTAGCTCACACCCTGCTGCGTACCCAGGTTCACTATTTGCCCTGGCCTCCCTTCTGCTGGCGCAGCGCGCTGCCCCTTTCCATGCCCCCCACTGGTCGTTTGGCGTGCATAGCTTACCCTTGACCGTGGCGGTTGCATTGGGTCGACCTCTGCGTGATTCCTGAGGGGCCGCCATGCTGGCTACAGACACACCCTGTCGGGTGTCATGCTTCATCATCGGGCTGCTCCTCGTCCTGTCGGCGGTGCAATAACCAACGGGCTCCCTATAGTAGGGGCACTTTAGCGGAGATCTTTTTCCAACAGTCGTTTGGTGAAGTGGGGGTGAGGGGCCTAGTATGTGTAGATGAATGTGTGTTTCAAGTGAATCTAAAATAGGGTTGGAAGTACCAGCGACAACAACTTTAATCAAAGGGTCTCCTACCCTAAGTAAAAACAGAAGATATAAGGCGCTAGGCTGAGGTTATGTCTCAGATTATGGCGCTCTTATAGGTGATAGGTCAACATGTTTCTCGCCAATTGAATAGTCTGCGGGCGATTCGTCAGGACCAAACAAGGGGGTATACTATCTACAACTTAAAACTCAAATGGTGTTGTGGCTGCACACTCACATCAACCATACGACTAACTAGTCAGATACCTGGTAGTACTGGAACTACCTGCGAAAAGAGAACAAATCACATAGGTAAGTATAATACAGTTATAGGTCTGTGTATTCTCTCATATTCCCTGTGAAAACTGACTCTCAGAATTTTGTGGTGAGCATGAAACAGGTAAAAACAGAGTGCCACATGGTGAGTGCACGAGGTGAACTAGCGTGAACTTCAGCCCTTGTGGCACACAACAACGTAGCAGAGAGAGCATCAGGACTCACCCAAACCTGTGGACTAACCAGGCATCACAGTACCCGGTAGGTTAAAACACGAGGGGTTCCTCATGTACTGGGGTAAAAAAGGAGAAAATAAATGATGGGATAGTAGCATTAATAGCAGTTAGAAGCAGTAATCAGAAATTCAGTAGAAACAGGAGCAGTCAAAAGGTATGTGACTCCTAATTCCATACAATATCAGGTCGATTAACCTGGAATACAAATGACCAATTCATCAGTCAAACCCATAGCCTGGATCACACGTGGGTTAGGTGCATGTTGGGGTTTACCGTGTGGACAGGCAAACGCTGCTTACAAAGCGGTGGAGGACCGTGTAACCATAATGTGGAAACAACTGGCGTGTTGGCCCAATTGACAACAATGTGGTTTTCTATGTAGCCAGGGAAGCGCTGCTTGCAAAGTGGTGGAGGATCGAGTAGGCATAATGTTGGAACAATAGCGTTTTGGCAGAATTGACAACAATAATGTCTCATGCTCCGTGTATATGCATTTCATCTAGGGTGGAGGGGGATCGAGTGGGCCATATGAAGCGCAAACACCACCTACTAGATAAAGCAACCAGAGTATCGTCGCACACAGCAATCGCATAGAATGGTAGGGGAGCGAGTGAGCAACAGGTAGCAGAGAGTGGCATGCTGTCGACATCGACGAAAATAACGTCGTGTTCATCCATCTCAAAGTACTCACTTGTGTGCCAGTCGCACGTAGCCTGTAGAGCCTGTAGAGACACGCCCCCTCCCTGAACACCTTCAGGAAGACCCTCAAGACCTGGCTCTTCGGCTAAACAGATCTGCGGACCCCCCCCCCTCAGCGCCTTGAGACCCTCACGGGTGAGTAGCGCGCTTACAATTCCCTGATTGATTGATTGTAGACCTACCCACTTCTACCGGGCCCGGGTGGTGGAGTAGTGTCAGCCTGAAGTGTATTTAAACCCGCTCAGCGCATCCGGGAGGCGGGGTGCATGTGTTAGAAAGGCTAGTGCGTGTAAAGCTATTCTCGCCGATGGCCATGTTGGGAGGAGGTCGTTTCGGTGAGGTTTAGAACTTGGCTGCCATCTTGGAACGGTGTTTGTTGACGCCACATTATTTGTAGAGAGTCTAGGTCTAAAGAATATCATCTAAGTATATATGAAATGCTGCCCAAAGAACTCAATATTGGCCGGTTGTATTTAAGATCGCAAATGGTCATCACAGGATGATATTAATGGCGGCCACATCGTAACGATGTATACATCGGGAATTTTATTATGCGTAGTGCCATCGTTAACCGTGAATATATGCAGATGCACTAGTTAGTCCCTGCAAGGTTATGCCTGAATGGGCGTTTCTGTCAAAGGGTGTTTATTACTGGAGGACAGGACATGGAAGCCATATTGGAGCAATGTTGTGAGCCTTGGTCTTAATGCGTGATGCCACTAAGTGGCCACAATGTATATCTGTCCAGCATTGCCTGAAGGTCTTCGTCCAGTTCCGGGCCATTGTCCCCTCTTCTCCTTTTTAGCCCCTTCTGTGGTGCTTCTGCAGCCCCCTCCATGTCCCTGAAGCGTGAAGGGGGCCGTGTCACCCCCAGGGCTGCCCCCCGCTTGCTGGCCATCCTGCCTGTTCTTGTTCAACACCCCTTATTGCTGTTGTGTGTGGTGGTAGTGGGGAGACAGGCTTCTAAGCAGCCCAACAGTTGCAGAAGGAGAAAAACAAGCAAATCCCACAGCTGCTCCCAACCGGGGCCCAACAGCTGAAGAAGGATAAAAAACAAGCAACCCAGCAGCTGCTCTCAAATGGCCTGCTGCTCCTCAAAGTCCCACTCCACTTGGGCTTTGAGCCAGCCTCTTCCTGCTTTGTTCTGGCACTTCGCCGGCGTGCTCTCTCCTTGCGCTGCTTCCGCCCACAGTCGCTCGATGCCAAAAGATTCTGCCGCTTTGAAAACAATGCCCCAGCGTGCCTCACCATCGCTGCCGGGCAAGCCCTGGGGCCGCTGCCCCTTTAAATCTTGGCGTGCCTCAAAGCTCTGGCCACTTTAAGGCAGCTGACTGCGTTTCCGGCCGCCTCTGCTCCTCGCAGCTCGTGAAGATGAGTGCTGCTGCGCTACGAAGCTCCTCCCACTGCTCGTTGCCCTGCCGGCGTCGGTCCCGGTCTCCTCTGCTGCTCCTGGTTGTAACCGGTTCTCCCCGGTCCCGTCATCGACAGTGGGGCTGGCAAGGCCGGTCGCCAACGGTACCAAAATCCAAAGGTACAGCCGTCGATAACCCGATGCGTGGCTCCTCAGCTTCGATGCGTGTCGGTCATTCCTTTGTCCATAAGCTGGGGGGTTGAATGCTCAAGGGGGCCTCTTGCCCGCTTCTTAACTCCCTCCGTGGCTTGTGGCCTGTCCACCTGATTGGGGGAGGCCAAGACCATCCTGGGGCGACCAATTGCGGTCGCCCCTTTTTTCCAGGCTTGCGCCCCGGGGGGGTTGGGGTGAGGCTTCCCGCCTCCGGGCAGCGTTTGTCCCGGGCCCCCATTGGGTCCGGCTTTGCCTTCCCCGGCCCGGGTTCTGCCCTGCTTGCCTTTCCCCATAAAAACAGGATCCCAACACGTGCTGAAACTTAGAAAAGGATGGCTGAAAACACATTATTTTCTGCAATGGCATTTCACTAGGAAATATAATTTTATCTAAAGCACAAAAGGTGGCCGAATAGAGAAGCTTTGCAATGGCATATGCTCAGTGGTGGCTACCACAAACAAAAGGTGGTGGGTGGGTGGAGGGGGCATGGGGGGAAGCGCAGGAGGGGGAGCGTTGGGGGGAGTTTACTAATAATAATAAAAAAAAAGAAAGGAAAATGTACCTGAAACTGCCGGCCGCCTCCTGCGTCGCGCCTCGATTTTCTTCTTCCTTGTCTCAGCAGACACTGGAACAGCGTCACAGACTCCCTGTGCAATCTGCGCGCTGCTCTCATGCTATGAGAGCAGCACGGGAATTGGCCTGAGCGGGCTGGTTTGACGCTCTTCTCAGGCACAGGAGTCTGTGCTATTTCTCCAACCTGGATGTTCAATACAGCTGGGTTGGAGAAACCTAAGTGCGCATGTGTGTTTGGCAAGCCTGAGACGGGTGGCCAAATACACATGCACACTTTGGAAATGCACCAACCCAGTCCTCCTCCCCGCTCCTATAGCTCCAGCTCCACCCTCTCTACACACGATGGCTCAGCCAGCAGGTCGAAAATAAAACAATGATAGTATATCGTTTTATTTTTCAGGTGCTGGCTCTGAACCAGTGGGGCGACGCTCCTCCGACGTTGCAAAGGGACTGCCCTTGCATAAGCTGGCAGCAAGCAGTAGAGACTCCCTCACCCGTTCATTGCCCTCTGATCGAATCTTAGGCTTCTCTATTTGGACTCTTTTACCCATTTCTAGTTTTATTCTATCCTCCTCATTGTCAATATGTTCCCCCTCTCTTTCCCTCGCACTTCTCTTACACTGTCCTTCCTGGTGCTTTCACTTCCCTTTCACGTTTCTACTGTCATCTTATTCTCCTTCAACTCACTCACTTGAAGGCACCCTTTCAATATGTCCTCTACCATCTCAAGCTCTAGCTTGAGATGGTAAACATAAAAACACCCAAAAGTCAGGCATACTGTTTTACTCAATGACCTTATCTTGCAACAGTGCTTCTGACTGCTACCCGGAGAGGCCGTCATCAATTTTGAGCAGTTTATTAAGTCTTGAATTGCACTGTGGTACTTGCAACTTTAAAGTTAAATCCTAAGCCTAAAATCAGAGCAAAACTACAGCCACCAAAATGCAAATTCAAATATAGGACTGGATGTACTGATAGCACTAGGCACCAGAAGCTTTGACATCTGCACATCTGCTGTTTTCGCAGACAAATGTATGCTGGATGGTTTAAGTAAGTTAACACTCGCTGCTGATGTATGCAGTGATCTGCAGGTCATAAGTCTGAGGCAAGGTTGACTCAGTCTTTCATCCTTCCAACAGCGGTATACTGAGTGCCATTGAATTGGCATACATGCCAAGTGATCACCTATCACTTGTGACACCCTAAACTAGACCCAGCGTTTTGGCCAACACCGCATTGTTTACAGAATCATGTAGGCGGTTGTGCCCAAACAATCCTGCACCTGACTGTTAGGTAAATACAAGAATTTAAGCATAAGGGAGGATTCAACAAGTTTAAATGAGGTAAAGGTGGGCCCAATCACAACACGAAAAGCTGGGGGTTAGTCAGTGAAAAGGGGTATGGTGCATGAAAGAAAAAAGTTAGAAACGAAAAGACAGTTTAGGAGCTAGGCAGTTAAACATGATGTTTATGACAGCATGCCAGCAGTATGAATACATGCATGGGGCCAACAACAGAGCTGTGGGTGTTTTGCCTGGACAAGAAACGCGCACATAACAGCCCTTTGTTCAGCCTTAGCACAGGCTGAAACTAAAAGACTCTTGCTATGTTTCGATCCACTTTTTTATGATCTTAGCTCCCACACTTTAAGTTGGCAAAATATGTCACTGGTTGCCAAGTGTTCTGTCAGCACGCCGAGCATGCTTGGTTTCCTGGCCTAGTAACCAGCCTTGAATCACTCCCTTAAAGATAATGGGGTAACCCTGTGTCCCTCAGAACCTGGGTATTGGTACTATAGTAGACAGTTGGTTCTGTTGGGTAATGCAATTGCTGTGTTCCAAGTAGTTAATACGATGCAACAAATAAATGCAGAAAGCATCTAATAAAATGAATTTTAAAGAACACTTGTATAGTATGAACACACCAAGGAATAAATACATGAGTTGGAGAAAACAAAGTTTACTCTTTATCTTGTATATGAATGGCTGTCACAAGCACATTTTCATATTAGCGAAATAAAATAGTGACTCATGTGGAAATAAGTGCACAAAAGTGACACGGTGAAGTCAATAGTGAACTATATACATGACATGTACAGGTGGTATCCAAAGATGGATCTAATTTGTTGGTTCGGTCCTATATCAAATTACAACGCATGAATTCACAAGACCAAAGGTGAGTTTAAGGATTGGGTCAAGGAAACTGATAGGACATGAACAAGGATAGCGTCGACGTTTCGACCCAAAGGTAAGCGCAGATTGTCATGCGTCACGGTGGGTCTTCTTCAGCACTGGGGAAGTGGATATAGACAGCCTATAAATTAATTAAACAACGTCAGGTGTGTTCCAATGGTAAGTAATAAATCTCCCCAAAAAAAAACATTGGTAAAGGACTTACCAATTGGTAGAGAAGTACAGGGATGCGTTATTCGCAATTTCCCAGAATGTGCAGAGGTCCAGCGGCTGTGGCTGATCTGGGATTTAGGAAAATGTCAGTCGTTACTTGGGCTCAGCAAAATGAAAAACCGAATCAGACAGTGTCAGTGAGGTAAAGAAACTTACCCCATGGTCATAATTAAATGATCCTGCGTTGATATTAGATTATTGGAGTTTGGGATACCCAATAAACACCTAAGGAAGCCTTATTGCGCCTTATTGCGCTATTATTGCGCCATTTGACAATAATTACCTTCTCTAAGGTAAGAAACAACTTTTTTACACGCATTCACCTAGATATTCATTTACCTGTGCCCAAATACCAATTGATCGTTATTTTTAGATTCCAACCGGATGGTGGATCTTCCCTTTACCCACAAACGGTTGCCATCCAACTAAGATATCAACGCAGGATCATTTAATTATGACCATGGGGTAAGTTTCTTTACCTCACTGACACTGTCTGATTCGGTTTTTCATTTTGCTGAGCCCAAGTAACGACTGACATTTTCCTAAATCCCAGATCAGCCACAGCCGCTGGACCTCTGCACATTCTGGGAAATTGCGAATAACGCATCCCTGTACTTCTCTACCAATTGGTAAGTCCTTTTACCAATGTTTTTTTTTTGGGGAGATTTATTACTTACCATTGGAACACACCTGACGTTGTTTAATTAATTTATAGGCTGTCTATATCCACTTCCCCAGTGCTGAAGAAGACCCACCGTGACGCATGACAATCTGCGCTTACCTTTGGGTCGAAACGTCGACGCTATCCTTGTTCATGTCCTATCAGTTTCCTTGACCCAATCCTTAAACTCACCTTTGGTCTTGTGAATTCATGCGTTGTAATTTGATATAGGACCGAACCAACAAATTAGATCCATCTTTGTATACCACCTGTACATGTCATGTATATAGTTCACTATTGACTTCACCTTGTCACTTTTGTGCACTTATTTCCACGAGAGTCACTATTTTATTTCGCTAATATGAAAATGTGCTTGTGATAGCCATATATATACAAGATAAAGAGTATACTTTGTTTTCTCCAACTCACGTATTTATTCCTTGGTGTGTTCATCTATACAAGTGTTCTTTAAAATTCATTTGATTAGATGCTTTCTGAATTTATTTGTTGCATCGTATTAACTACTTGGAACACAGCAATTACATTACCCAACAGAACCAACTCGAATCACTCCCTGGCAGTTAAACACACCAACTTACTTCCCTTAGCTTTCATCCTGCACCTCACCTCGAAACTTTCACCAGTTAGAATGAAAAAGGTCCACACACTGGAATCCCTCTGTCTTTGAAAGAGTTTTGCTAAAGGTCAGGGTTAGGGCAGCAGGTGCAGGCACGTAGTCAGAAGTATATATTTGGGTGGCATGGCCCTCAGCTATGATGAAACACTAAAGCTGTGCACTATAGGGTCATTTTTTTCCTAAATACTTTTAGGGAAAAAGGTACAGTATAAACGTGTTAAAGCACACAATGCTCTTTGGTGCTTTTTTTATTATTGGTGTGATTTGATGTACTACTAAATATTGACTCCCAGAATATCGCTGTACAAGAATATCGAGGACAGAATTTTGAAGGTTATGTTCATACATGGAACTATAGATTTACTATTTCTAACTCCTCTTCTCGAACCTTGAAGATATGTATATCGCGTAGTTACATATTTGTGGAGTAAGGTATAGAAAATACATACTTACCTAGTCTATGGATATTTTGGATCCGGTATTCTTTCCTCAATAATCTGTGTCTTCCATAATCTGGTTTTGATATTCAGGATGCACACGGTATGATTCTATATGAAGGAATATGTAGATTTCTTTAAGGTACATATTGAACCTCACTAAATCAACTTACCACACTATAACTTAAAATCCTATCAATTAGATAGGATTTAAAGATGAGGGGCGTAAAGTTGTGAAGTCAGTTGACTTGCTACATTGTGTGTTTTCTAAACTGCTCAAGCTTTGTGAAATGCAAAGCTTATGAAGTTATTTTAAAAAAAGAATAAGCTGGCCTCAGCTCAAAGCCCTCCCTCCCATGTCATTTGCCTGAGGTGGTAGATGTCCACTTTCCACACTCAGCAAGTATTTTGCTGGAGGATGTCCTATCTAGGACATTTTGCATCACAAAATCATCACACTTGGAAGGCCTGAAAGGGTAAACCTTACCTCAAGTAAAGTTAGAAAACGTAATCTGCTTCGTAAAGTGGGGAGCTTCCTAATTCCATCCAACTTCGCATATGAAGTTTTAAATCTGAAAGAAACAGTTAGTTATAGATTCCTTACCTTAGAATATCATATCCCCCAGGCGTCAGACTGGATCAGGAAAGTTTTTCATCAGCAGTACCCCTGCGCGTCGGTAGGTGGCGTCAGTCGACTCCGCGTTCGTCATCGGCGTCGTGGTCGCCGGGATGACATCGCGGAAGTTACTTAGACGCCGACCTCGCGCGCTGACGTCAGTTCTGTACACGACTTTCCTTTTCCGCGCCAGCAAGAGCAGATCCGGAGAGAGCGGCACCTCCAGTCATTTTTTGACTGACTTTTTTGCGACTTTTGTCAACTTCTTTTCGAGTCTATATCGACTCCTGGTGCATGAGGGATGCCCAGTTTCAAGGCCTGCGGTTCCTGTACCCGACTGATGTCGGTGACGGATCCGCACCGCGTGTGCCTCTACTGCCTGGAGCACGACCATGACCCCAAGTCGTGCTCCAACTGTCGAACCATGGCCCGAAGTCTTTGCGGGAGTGGTCCCAAAAGCTCATCGAGGCCCGGCAGTCGGCTCCGCGTTGTGTGAGGTCCCGGTTGGGCGGGAGATCACGGGACCGGTCGCGGAGCCATCATCACTCCTCGTCAAAGTCTTCACACTCTGGGTCAAGTAAGTCGAAGCACAAAAAGAAGTCGAAGAAGCGTTGTCGCTCTTCGACTTCCCCTCGTCCGTCGGCCGACGCGACGCAGGGTGCGGGTGGTGCCCCTCCCGCAGCTCCGCGTGGGCAGCCTTCAGGGTTGACTCCGGCCTTCCCTTTCTTCCTGGGACCAGCAGCGACCTCTGCCCAGCTTCGTCAGTTAAACAAAGCGATGCGTGCCATCTTTGGGCAGCCCGACTCCATTCGGGCCCCGCGGACTCAGCTGGGGGCCCTATGCCTTCGATGCCGGTGGCTCCGGCCCCAGCTCCGCAGGGCCCCCTTGGATCCAGGCCTGGATCCGGATCGGCGCTGGTCAACCTCGTAACACCTACACCGGCGCCGATTCCACAGGCACCACGTCCGCAGCCGATGTGGATACAGAGCTGGACCGGTGTCCACCGACGCCGGATCCGGCGCCGATGGGTACTTTTGTGCCTGCATTCCACCCTGGCCATTTTCAGCCAGTTTGGCAGCCAGAGGAGGGTGAGGACGACTGGGAGGGGTCTGAGGACCCTCTCACTGCTCAGTTGGAATACGATCCGGACTGGACAGAGGAACTGGGGGATGCCAGTGGTCTAGACACTTCACCAGACCATGGCATGTGGTCTCCTTCTACTGTGGCTACGGAGGAGGGAGCGTCTTACGCAGTGGTGTTGCGTAGGGCGGCCGAGGCCCTACACCTCGAGTTACCTACTGTGGCAGTCAGGACTAACCTCCTGACAAAGGTGCTTCTGAGCCTCTGCTGCCATTCAATGAAGCCCTCACGGACATCCTTTTGGGCACCTGGTCCAGGCCCACCACAGGGGCTCCTGTGGATAGGATGGTTGCCAGACGCCACCGCCCGGCCCTGGGTGACCCCACTTTCCTCTCCCAACACCCCACCCCGAGAGCTTGGTAGTCCAAGCCTCAGCATCCCAAAGCGCATTCCCTACCGCACCACCGGACAGCGAATCCATGAAGCTGGATCAGTTTGGGAAGAAGTTGTTTTCTTCCTCCAGCTTAGGGCTGCGGTCGGTGAACACCGCATGACTCTTGGGATGTTATTCCCACTCTGTGTGGGATACGGTGGCGCAAGTGCTGCCTCAGTGTACGGAGGAGGCCCGGGCCGTGCTCTCCCGTGCTGTCGCCGAGTGGAGAGACGCAGCAAAGTTCGCCATCCGCTGTGGACTGGACACTGCCGACTCACTGGGTATGACCATTTCAACATCGGTGGCTCTTCGTCGTCACGCCTGGTTGAGAACGACTGGCTTTTCTGGGGATGTCCAGAACACCTTGATGGACATGCCTTTTGATGGCCATCGCCTGTTCGGCGACAAGGCAGACAGTGTGCTAGAGCGCTTCAAGGACTCTCGGGCTACGGCCAAGTCCTTGGGCCTCTCCACCATGCTCCCTGCACGGTCTGCTTTTTGCCCCTTTCGTGGCTACGGAAGGGGTGCCCCAGCACATTCCTTTCAGAGCCACAGGCCACCGCAAGCTGTTCCACCTCAGCGCGGCCGGGGACGTGGGAACCGCCGACGTGGTTCTGGGGGCCAGCGGGTGGGCCAGTCGACCACCCCCCCTCTGCAATAGCCTCCAAGCCTTCCTAGTCCGACCTTTCAGGCCCATCAAACGCCAGTGGGTGGCAGGATTCGCCATCACCTCCCCCACTGGCGCACCATTGCGTCGGACAAATGGGTTTTGCAGATAGTCCAAAGGGACTACTCCCTCCCCTTTGAGACTATTCCTCCAGCCATGCCACCCCAGTACCATCGCATTTCGGGGAATTCTCTGGTCCTTCTCCAACAGGAAGTTGCAGCTCTCTTGGCCAAGGGAGCCGTTGAGCGCGTTCCTGCCCCAGAAGTAGGTTGTGGTTGTTATTCCCACTACTTTCTGGCACCCAAGAAGGACAAGGGCCTGCGTCCTATCTTGGATCTCAGGGACGTCAACCGCTTCCTCCGGAAGGAGAAGTTCAAAATGTTGACTCTGGCTCAGGTCTTGTCTGCCCTCGACCTTGGAGACTGGATGGTAGCGTTGGACTTGCAGGACGCTTATTTTCACATCCCCGTCCTGCCGGCCACTGGTGTTACCTGCGGTTCACGGTAGGCCACGAGCACTTTCAGTTTACCGTGCTCCCCTTTGGCCTTACCAGCGCTCCTCGGGTGTTCACGAAAGTGATGGCGGTGGTCGCAGCTCATCTGCGCAGATTAGGGGTTCCAGTCTTCAAATCAAATCAGGGGCATTTGTACAGCGCACACATCACTCGAAAGTCTCATCGCGCTAGCAGACAGCTCTGAAAGGAAGTGAAGTGGCTCAGATGTCAAAAAGCCATGTCTTCAGCCTCTTGCGGAAAGAGTTATGATCAGGGACATTTCGCAGATGGATAGGAATTTTTTTCCAGGAAGATGGAGCAAGAAAGGAGAAAGATCGTCCTCCTTTTCTGGCAGTATGTATCTTAAGAGGAGTGAGCAAAAACTGATTGCTGGACCTAAGCGCCCTGCGTGGTTGGTACCGGCATAATTTCTTGGTCCAGTATCTCGGACCTTTTCCGTACAGCTGTTTATGAACTAGACAGAGAACTTTGAAAAGAATTTGTTTTCTGACTGGTAGCCAGTGAAGGGATCTTAAGCAGGGTGCAGAGGGCGATCTGGGCGGAAGATCCAAGGCCAGCCTTGCCACAGTGTTCTGCAAGATCTGTAGTCTGTCCAGAAGGTTATTGTTAATTGAAAACAGTAGGGAATTTCCATAGTCCATTCGGTGTATTATCAGCCCTTGAACTAATGGTTTCCTGGCCTCCACTGGTAGCCACTTGAAAACCTTCCGAAGGCTACGCATTACTCCAAAACACGTGCCAATGATATGATTGACCTGGTTCTTCATGGACCATTGGTTGTCCATGTGGAAACCTAGGTTCCGCACCGTCAATGTGGGGGTGGAACAGAGGCCAAGATGGGATGGCCACCAGTCGGCGGACCAATGCTCCTTTGCATTGCCAAAGAGCATGACCTCAGACTTGGCTCCATTTAATTGTAGATGATTGGAGCTCATCCACCTGTCGATGTGGGACAGGCATTTATTAAAGCGTAGCTGTGTTTCAGTAGGATCTGGGCCAATAGTGACCAGAATTTGAGTGTCATCTGCATAAGATATGACATCAAATCCATAGGATCTGATCACCTTGGCCAGTGGGGTCATGTACAGATTGAATAGGGTGGGGCTCAAAATAGAGCCCTGTGGTACTCCCATCTTGACTGGTCTCTCACATGAGAGGTTGTTTCCGATCTGTACTGTTGTCACACGGTCGGCTAGGTAGCTCTTAAACCACTCGAGGGCCGTGCCTCTGACACCTATCTCCCAAAGCCGGTGTTCTAAGGTGCCGTGGGAGATGGTGTCAAAGGCAGCGGATAAATCGAGCAGGACGAGGATGGCTGACTGATGTTTATCCAAGGCCAGCCTGATGTTATCTGTTACCTCGACCAAAGCAGTCTCAGTTCTGTGGGCCGCCCTAAAGCCCGATTGGGAGGGATCAAACAATCCCTGACTCTCCAGATGGTTAACGAGCTGCTGGTTGATCAAAGATTCTAGTATTTTCCCAAAGTAGGGGAGCAGAGATATTGGGCGGTAGTTGGCGAGCAGCATTGGGTCGGCAGTGGGCTTTTTTAAGATCGGTCTTACCCTGGCCACCTTCCAACTTCTTGGGAAGTCCGCTTCTAAAAGTGAGTTATTGAATAGCTCAGTGAGTCTTTCCAATAATACCGGGGCGACAATGGGAAGGATTTTGGACGGTACCATATCAGTGGGGGAGCCTGATTTTATCCTCAACATGGCAGTGGCGACTGCTTTGGTGTCAAATTTCATGAATTCGTCCAGGATATGGGAGGGGTCGGTAAACATACTGTGTACGTCTTCCGAATTCGAATTGTGTGGTGAGGGAAAGGACCGATGGATTACCATGATTTTTTCTTCAAAATATTCGGAAAGATAGTCGGTCCAGGTTTGGGAGTCAGGTATTAGTGGCTGATTAATAGGAGCTGTGAATTCTTTCAAAATTTGATAAAGTTCTTTGCTTGAGTTTTCTGCCAGATTTATTCTATTTAAGAGAAAGAGTTTTTTTGCCTGTTTGATGTCGGTCATATAGCCATGGTGAATATTTTTATAAATTTCACGGTCAGCCGTACTTTTACTTTTTCGCCATTTGCGCTCTGCAGTCCTACATAAACGTTTTGTAGTTTTTAGTAGGTCTGTGAACCAGGGAGCAGACCTGGGCTTGATACTGACCTGGGTGAGGGGAGCAATTTTGTCTAATGCAGCCAGAATAGCTTTATCAAGATCTAGTGCTGCCTGATGTACATTTGTTTTTGTCCCTGAAAAGTCTAAGCTAAAATGTTTAGAAAAAAGGGGCAGGGTGACTTTCCGCCAGGGTCTTCGCAGTATTGACGCGTTATTGGAGCCATTTTTAGTCATTGTTGTGGGAATAATGAATTTTAATAAATGATGGTCAGTCCATAATAATGGCTCAGGGGGTTCAGCAATGATTCCCGGGTAATTTGTAAAAAGGAGGTCAAGTGTGTGGCCTGCTTTATGAGTAGGGCCAATGATCCGCTGGACAAGTCCGAGAGTATTCATGTTTGAGATCAGCTGGTCAGTCTCCGCGTTAGAGAGAATCTCGGCGTGGAGGTTAAAATCTCCAATAAGTAAGAAGTTGTCAGAGGCTAGTACATGAGGCACAAGGGTCTCTAGTAGCATCTTCCCCCATCTCGACGACTGGTTGATGAAGGCGGGTTCTCCACAGGCAGTCGTCTCCCACCTCCAAACTACGGCCGACCTCCTGCATTCGCTGGGGCTTTCCATCAACGTGCCGAAGTCGCACCTGACCCCCTCTCAGAAGCTCCTCTTCATCGGAGCGGTTCTGGACACGACACAGTTTTGGGTTTTTCCTCCCGAACAGCGAGTCCGGGATATTCGGTCTATGATTCCAATCTTTCAGCCTCTATTCCGGGTTTTGGTCAGGATGACTCTGAGGCTGCTGGGCCTCATGGCCTCCTGCATCCTGCTGGTCGATCATGCCAGGTGGCATATGCGGGCTCTGCAGTGGGACCTGAAGTTTCAGTGGGCACAGCATCAGGGGAATCTGTCCGATTGCATCCAGATCTCGGAGGGCACTGCATGACAATTGCAGTGGTGGCTCACAAACCAGGATGTGTCAACGGCAGATCCCTCTCCCTTCCCCAACCAGATCACACAGTGGTGACAGACGCATCCCTTCTGGGATGGGGCGGCCACATGGCAGAGGTGGAGATCAGAGGCCTCTGGTCTCCAGTGGAGTCCGAGCTTCACATCAACCTTCTGGAGCTCCGGGCGATCTGTCTTGCACTAAAGGTATTCCTTCCCGCTGTCCGGGGAACAGTAGTGCAGGTGTTCACGGACAACACTACCGCCATGTGGTATTGCAACAAACAAGGCAGGGTGGGGTCGTGGACTCTATGTCAGGAGGCCCTGCGCCTCTGGACATGGCTGGAACATCAGGGCAAATCCCTGGTGGTTCAACACCTGGCAGGTTCACTGAACGCCAGGGCGGACGAACTCAGCCGCAGGTGCATGATGGATCACGAATGGCGTCTTCACTCGGAGGTGGTGCAAGGTCTCTTTCTGAGGTGGGGAGAGCCTTGGTTAGATCTATTTGCCACTGAAGAGAACGCGCAATGTCAGCAGTTCTGCACGTTGGAATTTCCAAGCGGCACTCGCTAGGCAACGCTTTTCGCCCCGAGTGGAGTTGCGGTCTTCTATACGCCTTTCCCCCTATGCCACTTCTGCCCAGACTGCTGAAGAATATCAAGCGCGACCAGGCCCAAGTCATTCTTGTGGCTCCGGATTGGGCACGAAGAGTCTTTGTATTCAGAGCTGCTCAACATGGCCATCGATCCTCTGATCCGACTGCCTCTTCGGGAGGATCTTCTGTTGCAGCAGCAGGGGACAGTCCTCCACCCGAACCTGTCCAGCCTCCACCTCCTTGCGTGGAGATTGAGCGGCGGCAGTTGACGTCATTTGACTTGCCTCCCGAGGTCTGTGATGTAATCTTGGCTGCCAGGCATCCCTCCACTAAGACGGAATACGCCTGCAGATAGAACAAATTTGTGGCATGGTGCACAGCAAAGGCTGTGGATCCCCATTCTGCCCCTCTTTCTGATGCTCTTTTGTTCCTCCTGTCTTTGGCCCAACAGGGCTCTGCTCTGGGCACTCTTAAGGGCTCCCTTTCGGCCACTTCAGCCTTCCTCAGGCTTCCTGATCAGCCTTCTCTTTTCAAGTCCCCTGTTGTAAATAGATTTCTTAAGGGCATTACTCATCTGTTTCCTCCTGTTCCCTTCGTAATGCCTCAGTGGGACTTGAACTTAGTGTTAACCTATCTTATGTGCGCTCCCTTCGAGCTGCTACATAACTGTCCTCTCAGAGTCTTAACTCTCAAAACTGCTTTTCTGGTGACCATCACCTCTGCACGCAGGGTGAGTGAGCTACAGGCTCTGTCTTCCAAGCCTCCCTTTCTGGCTGTTCATCCGGACAAGGTCGTCCTCAGAACTCGACCTTCCTTTCTTTCAAAGGTGGCCACTTCTTTTCACATTGGCCAAACCATCACTTTGTCCACCTTCTTTCCACTTCCGCATCCTTCAAAAGAAGAAGAGAGGCTCCACCATCTGGATTCAAAATGTGCGCTCTCCTTCTATTTGGATCACACCAAACAATTCCGGGTGGACGACCAGCTCTTTGTTGGTTACGTGGGCGCTAAGAAAGGTCGGGCCGTGCACAAACGGACCATCTCCAGGTGGGTCTTTCTGTGCATCAAAGCCTGTTACTCTTTGGCTAAGAAGGAGCCTCCATTGGGGCTGCATGCCCATTCTACCAGGGCAATGGCAGCTACTACTGCTTTGGGACGGGGAGTCCCCTTGAATGACAGCTGCGTGGGCATCACTGCACATGTTTACGAGACACTACTGCCTGGACAGCCAAGTCTGGAGAGACTGTTTCTTCGGCCATTCTGTTCTCCAAGACTTTCTGGTGTGATCTTGGTTCGCAGACCCAACTCCGGGGTTGGTATTGCTGGGGTATCTATTCTAAGGTAAGGAATCTATAACTAACCGTTTCTTTCAGATGAACAAGTTACTTACCTTCCGTAACAATATATCTGTAAGAAACATAGGTTAGTTATAGATTCCTTACCGCCCCACCCATCCTCCCCGTTCTGCGAACTGATTTCTAGGGTTAAGGACATCCTTTCAGGGACCTAGTTTTGTGCACCAGTGGTCAGTGTCTTGCATGGCTCTGCGTTCCTGGCGCGGAAAGTCGTGTACAGAACTGATGTCAGCGTGCGAGGGCGGCGTCTAAGTAACTTCTGCGACGTCATCCCGGCGTCCACGATGCCGACGACGGACGCGGAGTCGACCGAAGCCACCTACTGACGTGCAGGGGTACTGCTGACGAAAAAGTTTCCGGATCCAGTGTGACGCCTGGGGGATATTCTAAGGTAAGGAATCTATAACTAACCTATGTTTCTTACAGATATATCGTTACCGAAGGTAAGTAACTTGTTCTTTAACTCGCCACCAATTTTAAATAACTTTAAAGCTTGGAGCACAATCATCAGGGACATTTGGGAAAATAATGCTGAACAGTGTGTTTTAAACATTTTAGGGCTACAGCAATGGTGAAAATTAAATAGAATTTAAATGCCATTTTAGAAGGGAAGTTGGGTAGATCCCTTAATGAATTTCACTATAAGGTTGTGAAAAATAATAGATTGTTCAATTACATTTCACCAAAAGAACCAGTCAAAACTGCATTAACTTGAAGCAGGCTTCGACATTGCCATACACCCCACACAGTTACAGGCAAGTTCTGGGAAAGGGAGACCTTTGCCTGACATCGACCAATAAGACAGGTAGGCATGGTAGAGGATAGGGGATTGTGTGAGCCTGGGATGGATCCATTTGAGGCCTGTGACCTGGCTTTGGATACTAGTTCCATTTCCAGTGGTGGGTGTACGGGTTGCATCTAGGATCCTGCTCTATAATAACCTCTCTCTTTGATGCTGCTTGAGTGGTACCTCCCATTTGGATACTTCAGAGTCCTCCACTTCATTAATTATGGGCATTATCCCCTCTCACATGCAGTAGACTTCTTGCATAGAATCTTCAGGATGGCACCCTATGTGTGCCTAACACTGCTTGGACAAGCATGCACCTTTCTGAATGGCGAATGTAGAACATATGCTAGCTTGCCATGTGTGCTAGAAATGGAAAATATTTACTTGCAGAGGGATTGTTCGCCATTACTACAGGTGCATCTTGTTATGGAACAGTTAAGAGGCTGCCATATTTAAATTTACACTAAATAGCCAAATTGACTGCATAATAGAAGTTGGACTTCACAGCAAGAAGGTTGTACTTTCCAGTGACTATACCAGCAAATGTAGACATGGCGATATGCATTAAAAGGGAAGGTGACAGCACTTCTCACCAAGAGCATGTAGTAACAAAAAACAAGGGGGTTCCATTGTTAAGCAATTGTAAAAAGCAGTGTGGGTCAAATAACAATGGTCAGATCATTCAACTTCCACAACCACAATGCATGGTGATTTGGGGATCTTACACTAAGAATATTTTTTAGATATAAGTGCAAATAAGCGCATTGAAATCACATTGGGCCAGCTGTATTGACTGGCAAAAACATGATACTCTCTTTTCCCACTACCCCTTTTGGTTTGCAGCTAATCTGTCTATCAATCAATCAATCAATCACAGAATTTGTAGAGCGCACTACTTACCCGCGAGGGTCTCAAGGCGCTGGGGAGAGGGAAGGGGGGGGTGCTGCTACTGGTCGAACAGCCAGGTCTTGAGTAGCCTTCTGAAGGTCAGCAGGTCTTGGGTCTGTCGTAGGCTTAGTGGAAGGGTGTTCCAGGTCTTGGCGGCGAGGTGTGAGAAGGATCTGCCGCCGGTGGTTGTTCTTTGAATGCGAGGGACGGTGGCGAGGGAGAGGTCGGCGGAGCGGAGCTGGCGGTTGGGGACGTAGAAGAAGAGTCGTCTGTTGAGGTAGGCTGGGCCAGTTTTGTGGAGTGCCTTGTGTGCGTGGATGAGGAGTTTGAAGGTGATCCTCCTGTCGACGGGGAGCCAGTGCAGGTTTCTCAAGTGGGGGGTGATGTGGCTGTGGCGTGGTACGTCGAGGATCAGGCGTGCGGAGGCGTTTTGTATGCATTGCAGTCGCTTGATGAGCTTGGCCGGGGCTCCCGCGTAGAGGGCGTTCCCATAGTCAAGTCTGCTACTGACGAGGGCCTGGGTGACTGTTCTTCTTGTGTCTGTCGGGATCCACCTGTAGATCTTGCGAAGCATGCGGAGGGTGTTGAAGCAGGAGGAGGAGACTGCGTTGACTTTGTTGGCCATGGAGAGCGTTGAGTCGAGGATGACTCCCAGGTTGCGTGCGTGGTCGGTGGGTGTCGGGGCTGCTCCCAGCGTCGTTGCCCACCAGGAGTCGTCCCAGGCTGAGGGGTTGGAGCCGAGGATGAGGACCTCCGTCTTGTCCGAGTTCAGCTTTAGTCGGCTGATCTTCATCCAATCGGCGACGGCCTTCATTCCTTCATGGAGATTGGCTTTGGCGGCGAGGGTGTCCTTGGTGAGGGAGAGGATCAGTTGAGTGTCGTCGGCGTAGGAGATAATGTTGAGGTCGTGCTGTCTGGCGATGCGTGCGAGCGGGGCCATGTAGATGTTGAACAGTGTTGGGCTGAGGGAAGATCCCTGGGGTACGCCGCAGATGATCTCGGAGGCTTCGGATCGGAAAGGTGGGAGGCGGACTCTCTGGGTTCTGCCGTCGAGGAAGGAGGTGGTCCATTCCAGGGCCTTGTCTCGGATCCCTGCGTCGTGGAGGCGTGCGCGTAGAGTGCGGTGGCAGACAGTGTCGAAGGCGGCGGAGAGGTCCAGCAGGATGAGGGCTGCGGTCTCACCATTGTCCAGCAGGATCCTGATGTCGTCGGTGGCGGCGATGAGGGCAGTCTCAGTGCTGTGGTTGCTGCGGAACCCTGATTGGGATGGGTCCAGGATGCTGTTTTCTTCGAGGTATCGGGTTAGCTGTTTGTTGACGATCTTCTCGATGACCTTGGCTGGGAACGGAAGCAGGGAGATGGGCCGGAAGTTCTTGAGGTCTCTCGGGTCCGCCTTGGGTTTTTGAGTAGGGCGTTGATCTCTGCGTGTTTCCAGCTCTCTGGGAAGGTCGCGGTCTCGAAGGAGAGATTGATGATGTTGCACAGGTGGGGTGCGATGGAGCTGCTGGCTTTGTTGAAGATGTGGTGCGGGAAAGGGTCTGACGGGGAGCCGGAGTGTATTGTGCTCATGGTCTTGATGGTGTCCTCGATGTTCATGCTGGCCCAGGCTGGCAGGGGATCGTGGTCGATGGTGTGCGGCGGGTCTGGTGCATCGATCTTAGTTGGGGCTGTCTGGGTGTTGAAGCTGTCGTGGATGTCGGCGATCTTGCGGTGAAAGAAGGTGGCGAGGGAATCGCACAGGGGTTGCGACGGCGGGATGTCGTTGGTGTTGGAGCTGGGATTGGAGAGTTCCTTCACTATGTTGAAAAGCTCCTTGCTGTTGTGTGCGTTGTTGTCGAGGCGGTCTTTGAAGGAGATTCTCTTGGCGGACCTGATGAGGTGGTGGTGGTTACGGATGGCGTCTTTGTGGGCTGTGTGGCTGTCCGGTGTCTTATCACTGTGCCATTTCTTCTCTAGTTTCCGGCAGGTACGCTTGGAAGCTAGGAGTTCCGAGGTGAACCAGCTGGCTCTTTTGGTGGTGTCACTGTAGGTGAGCTTTTTCAGCGGGGCGAGGGTGTTGGCACAGTCGTCCATCCATCGTCTGAGGTTGCAGGCAGCGTCGTCGGTGTTGGATGGGTCGGAGGGAGGGCTGAGAGCGAGGGTTGCCCGAAGTTGGTCTTCGGTGACTTTGCTCCAGCAGCGGCGTGGGATCTGTTGGGTGCGGTGGTGTGTGGTGGGTTTCTGGAAGGTGAAATGGATGCAGCGGTGGTCGGTCCAGAGGAGTTCCGTGGTGTGGCTGAAGGAGACGTGGGAGCTTGAGGAGAAGATGGGGTCAAGCGTGTGGCCGGCGGAGTGGGTCGGTGTTGTGACGAGCTGGCTCAGACCGAGGTTGGCGAGGCTGTCGATCAGGGTGGTGGAGTTGCTGTCGTTGTTGTTCTCCAGGTGAAAGTTCAGGTCTCCGAGGAGGATGTAGTCGGTAGAGGTCAGGGCGTGCGTGCTGATGAAGTCGGCGATGGAATCGCTGAACTGGGAGTCGGGGCCCAGGGGGTCTGTAGACAAGGGTGCCTCTAAGGGTGGTGTTGGGGTCCGTGTGGATCTGGAAGTGCATGTGTTCGGCGGTGCTGAGAGTGTCGTCGGTGCTGGTCGAGACCCTGATGGTGTTCTTGTGGACGATGGCGATTCCTCCTCCTACTGCGTTGATGCGGTCTCTGCGGGTGATCTTATAGCCGTCTGGGATGGCTATGGCGATGTCGGGGGCGGAGGAGTCGTTCATCCAGGTCTCAGTCAGGAAGGCGACGTCTGGTGATGATGTGTCGAGCAGGTCCCAGAGCTCGACGGCGTGTTTGCGTGCGGAGCGGGTGTTCAGTAGGATGCACCGGAGGTGGTTGAGGTCCTTCTTGGCGGGCGCCTCGGTGGCTCTGAGGCTGGTGTAGCTGCAGTTCCGGCAGGTGAAGGGACCATGGGTGCGTTTCGGGGCGGCCTTGAAGCAGTTGTGTGTCCGTCCGGGGTTGAGAGCGTGGAGTGTGGTGGCATCATATCGGCGTCGGTCCTCGAGGCTGGAGCGGGGGGCGCGCGGCCCAGGGGTTCTGGCGCTGGGCGCGGTCCAGTCGCGGACGGGCGCAGACGGGCTTGCCTTAGGCGCGCCTTCGGCGCGCCAGCGGCGCGCCCGCTGCGCACGTCTGCTGCGCGGCCGGGCAGCGGCCGCCATATATAGGGAGGTGGGAGGGAGGAGCAGCTGGGAGGCAGGGGCAGCGAATGGGCAGTCAGGGGGGCGGGGCCTCAGGGGACGCAGCGGCGGGAATGGAGAGAGGCAGCGAGGGGCACAGAAGGCAAAGTGGACACAAGGGAGGTGGGGGCAGCGAGGGAAAACAAAAGAAAAACACGGGCACAGTACAGTGGGGCAGCGAGGGCACAGAAGGCAAAATGGACACAAGGGGGGTGGGGGCAGCGAGGGAAAACAGAAGAAAAACACGGGCACAGTACAGTGGGGCAGCGAGGGCACCTATCAATCCCTTCTTGTTTCTCTCTCTCTCTCTCTTTCTCTCTCTGTCTTTCTCACTTTATCCATTGAAAGAGAGACAGTCCTTTATAGCAGTCCTTTGTGACCTGGCAGCCTATATTGGATCATTTCAGGTTCACACTACTGCTAGTCGGGGTATTTGCAGCCCTCTGCAGTAGGCATATTACCCTAGGAAACTATCTGGCTCATAGAAACAAAATAAAGATGTCTAGAGCAGATGCATTATCTCACCAGGCTATATTTCACAGCAGGCCAGTGACTTGTGATTACTCTGCCCACAGCCCAATAAGCTATTGTGAAAAGTGAGAAGGGGGTTCATCGAATGCCCATTGAATTCTTGGCCTTACAGCTGTGACTGCGAACTAGTGTTGGTACCACCTTTCACATCAGGTCTTCACACACATCATCGTGGTGCCCCTTAGGGGTCCATTATATACCCCCAACATCTAACTCACCCCTTTACCAAACCAGAATAAACCATTCACCCTGGCATGTTACAACTATGCAGACAGTGCTTAATTTGAACCAGTATTTGGCAGTAGGTGCTACCGGCACTTATTTTTGGGGACCAGCATTTCTTTTTCCGCATTAGACATTTACTGATAGCAAGAGAGGGGAAAAAAAAAAAAAGCGGAAAGAGGTGGAAGAGGAAGACAGAAAAAATGGCACAAAGGCAGAAAGCAGGGATTTGCAAGAGTGAGATAAAGGTGGAGAAGTGTCTGGTATTGCATTAAAGAGGACTATGAGGAATTGAAGACTACACAGCTTTGGTAATCGGTGAGCTGGTATGTAATTGCACCGGCCATGGGCTTCTGAGCAGAGCTTTGGCACAGGCACATATATTAATTTACAAATTAAGCGCTGTATGTAGTTGATACCAACATCATTTTGAAAATGGATGGCCTGGAAGACCTCTACAATTTAAAAATGTATGACTGCATTCTGGCCATAAACATGTGGGTGATGAATAACCATATATATCTCAATACTGCAAAGAAAAATATTATGCCCTGAGGATAATGGCAAACATTCCAGCTTACCGCCATATGGCCTAAGGAACATGAGGCCCCTCCAACAATATCAAGAGAAATCAGAAACCTAGAGATAAGCATGGATTCAGACCCTACACTTGATACCACATCTTAACAGTGTCACACAGAGTGCCTTCTAAACAATGAAAAAACTGCATCGCATCTTCCCAAACTTTAGATACCAACAGAAACTGCAAGCCATCCTCACACTCATAATTTCCAAGCTTGACTATGTCAACAGCCTATACCTTGGCGCACCTGGATTCAATAACTGCAAAATACAACTCATCTTAAATGCTGTTGCAAGACTTCTTCTCTGCTTTCGCCAAAGAGAGCACATGATTCCAGTGATGTAATCACTCCACTGGCTACCCATAGCTAGAAGGACAATGTTCAAGGCACTATGCAACCGAAAAACAGGCAGGTAAATTAAGGAGAGCTTACCTATGGTTCACCGAGGTATTAAGTAAATATTTAGGTTCATACATAACATTTCTCGCCCACACTAATACTAATACCATAACACTCAGCAGCTGGCAGCCAACTGTAACTTACACTTCTTACATTCACACAAGACATATCTGCTACAAGGGTTGTCCATCACCAGTACTGTGCACCCAGTAACCAGTCACCACCAAACGAGCAGGCATGGAATAACTGAAGAGAGCTTTGACACACTGTTGGTCAATCGGAGGACTTAATCCAGTCCACCACTGTATGTCACAAACATCTATGGACTGTGGATGCTTATTTTCATCTCACAATGACAGTCAGATATGGGATGATGGTTATCATGCCTATTCCAGCAGATCTCTCCACTTCTTTCTACCTCCAACCATGCCAGCTGAGGCCCACAACTATATGCAAAATGTCTGATTAGACAAAAGAGTGCAGTAATCAGCTAGGCCAACAATATTCATAAGAAATACCATAAAGGGACCTGCAGAGCTGTTCAAAACTGCCAGCGTACTGAAAAATCATATACTGCACACCTGTGTCTCTCACACCTTATCATCCACTACACTGCTATGCCCTGCACCCCAAAACTTGATAACCACACATCTGTGGTCATCACGCATTGGCATGGAAACACTTCCCACATAGGCTCACAAAACAAAGACAACACCCTTCCGATCATATACCCTTTATGGCAAAGCTTGCTGCCCATGTAGTTAAGCACTTGAGTGCCCCACGTACGGGTAGTAAGTGCAAATACAAATGCTGCAATACAATGCAATATATATAATTTGTGCATCACCATTAGTTGTTTTGATCCTATTAATCCGGACCTCGGCCAGCGCCAGCCATGCTGTTTATGGGACTAAAAGTAAATTCTCTCAATTTACCCGTGAAGAATTGTTGGACTTAAGGAGGGAGAAACCCCTGAACTGTTGTACTGCAAATATAGGACATACAGTTTTGCCATATATCTGTACGCAGTGCAACTGGGTTATCGGGTCCTCTGAGGGGATTGAAAACATCACTCGAGCACCGGCCTTACACGTAGGGGCAAAGCATTCAGAGGATAGGCTCAGAGCTTGCCTTATTAATTGCAGGTCTCTGGCCAAACATTCGGGGGACATCTGGATGTCCCTCATGAATAATAACTGGGACTTGATGTTCCTCACCGAAACCTGGCTAAAAGATGACTCTAACCCTGTTTTAGCGCTAGCGATTCCCCTGGCTTTAAGATTTGCTGTGCAAACAGGCCTGGAGATAAACGGGGTGGTGGGGTTGCTCTCATTGTGAGAGATTCCTGTGAGATTGCAACATCGGAGGTGTCCAATCTTGGAGATATTGAGGGACTAAACTTTTGTGTTAAGACCAGTCCGACGGCATCCCTAGCTGGACTTCTCATCTACAGACCTCCCAACTCCCCCCCTTGTCTCATGTCTGACCTTTGCAATTTTATAGTACAAAAGTCCTTACAACATAAAAACTATTTGGCACTTGGAGATTTTAACCTCCACATTTCTGATACGAAGTGCACCCAATCTTCACAACTGTTGATGTCACTTGAGGGTGCCAATCTCATGCAGCACGTAAAATCCCCAACCCATAGTGCCGGTAATATACTTGATTTGGTGTTCTCTAACATCTCCTCCTTGGTTATTGAATCACCGCAAGAACAGATTTGGTCTGATCACTTCTTGATCCCATTTTCGTGCGGCAGAACAATACCCCAAGGTAAAGGGAAACCTCTACAAGCACTTAAGAGGAATTGGAAAAGACTGTCGCCTGCTTCCTTAGGACCAGTTTTGATGGATAGCCAACCCCAATGGTCCAATGACTCAGACAAGGATGCTGTGTCCGTGGACGCATGGATACTGGGCGCTCTGGATAAGCTTGCGCCAGCAAGATTAGTAAGCTCCCCTAGAAGAGCTCCTCGGCCCCAT
Organism: Calotriton arnoldi; assembly: GCA_963921515.1. Taxonomy (NCBI): domain Eukaryota; kingdom Metazoa; phylum Chordata; class Amphibia; order Caudata; family Salamandridae; genus Calotriton; species Calotriton arnoldi. The sequence goes on from CAWUFW010005455.1 coordinate 778,144, forward strand.
GGTTTACAGAGGAGCTGAGAGCGGCAAAGAGTAATTGTAAGCGCCTTGAGCGTGTCTGGAGGAAAGCGTACTGTCCCCTGGCAAAAAATATGTACAGGGATGCCACAAAAGAGCTTCACAAAGCCATGAAAATAGTTAGAAGGGATCACTTTGTGAAGCGCATAAATTTATCAGATAATTCCAGCAGAGAAATCTTTAATATAGTACGCTCCTTCACCAAACCCTCTGCCCTCGAGGGCAAGATACCCTCATCCCCTATACTCTGTGATAAGCTGTCAGTCTTTTTTGAGGAAAAAATTCAGAAGGTTTATGAGTTCTTTTCGCCTGTACAGGACACTGTTGAGTCTGATGTGGGAGAGAACCAGTCGGGGATGTCTCCTTGTCTGCATTTTTTCCAATCTCACTCGAGGCATCCCTGGATGGAATCCTGAAGTGTAAGTCTGGTTCCCCAGCAGACCCCTGTCCTCCAAAATTGTGGGTGGCACTTGCACATATTCTCAATCCAACCCTTAACCTTTTATGGAATAATTCTTTAAGTACTGGCAGATTTCCAGAAGCTTGGAAACATGCGATGCTCCAACCTCTTCTAAAAAAACCTAATGCTGACTTGATGGATTTAAAAAACTATCGCCCTATTTCCCTTCTCCCAGCGCCGGCAAAGATGTTGGAAAAACTGGTACAGCACCAACTTAATAATTTCGTGGTTAATAACGATATATTGCATGAAACTCAGTCCGGCTTCCGGGCAGGCTTTAGCACAGAGACGGCACTTCTGGAGGTGGCCGAATCAATAAGAATGGAAGTGGACGGAGGAGCCTCAGCTATGCTGGTGTTGTTGGATCTGTCTGCCGCATTTGATACGGTGGACCATTCATTATTGCTGGCCAGACTGAGGAAGGTGGGAGTGAAGGGGAAGGTACTCGCTTGGATCAAGTCCTATCTTAGCGATCGCACACAAAGAGTGACACTACACCCTTATAAATCAGAAGCTAAGCCTCTCTGGTGTGGGGTGCCGCAGGGATCGGTGTTGAGCCCGCTACTTTTTAACATCTATCTGGCCCCTTTGTGTGTGCTCATTTCTAAATGGGGAATCAAAACCGTGTCTTATGCAGATGACACTCAATTGGTGTTCTCCTTCAGGGACCTATCGGCAAACACCTTCGAGAGGTTCAGGGGCTGCCTGTGTGATGTTGCTAGATGGATGAACAATAACAAATTAAAACTGAACACAGAGAAAACTGAGGTGTTGTTTTTTGGTAAGAATTCCCCCCCTCCATCGGGTCTGTAGTGGCCGGAGGAAATGAGTCCTCCACCTTCTCCGTCTTCTACGGTAAAAAACTTGGGTGTAAAATGGGATGCTGAGATGACATTTGCTCCCCAAATACGTTCCATTACATCTATTTGTTTTGGAATTTTGAAGAGTCTGAGGAAATTTCTTTTTCTTCTGCCGGAGAACTGTCGAAAATTAGTCGTTCATGCTACGGTGACTTCAAGGCTTGATTATGCCAACAGTCTGTTCCTTGGCCTCCCGGCACACTTGATAAAAAGATTGCAGATGGTGCAAAATGCAGCAGTAAGATTGATTAGAAGAGTGCCATTTAGACAACATATTTCTCCACATGCTAAACGACTTCATTGGCTGCCAGTTGTACAGCATATAGAGTTTAAGGCCTTGACAATTGCTTTCAGGGCCCTGAACGGCAGCGGTCCCAATTACATTAAAAAACGTATCCGCCCTTATCAGCAAAGGCGATTGTTACGTTCTAACTCACAGAACTTGCTGTGTGTCCCCCGATTTGTAAAGGCTCGTATTGGAGGAAGGGCTTTCTCAGTTGGAGTGACCAAATTGTGGAACTCACTTCCGGTTAGACTTCGGCATATACCGGAAGAAGGGGAGTTCAGGAAAGCTCTAAAAACATGGCTTTTTAGCCGGGACTAGTTAATTACGTTTCGGTTTGGAGATCTGTCTCCCCTATGCTGCTGGATCATGCTAGCGCCGAGACACCTCTGTTTGAGGTAGCTGTTGCGCTCTATAAATGCTGATGTATTGTATTGTATTGTATTAAAATATTTGTTTCAATCACACTTCAGAATTACAAAGCAAAATGTGCATCATTTGTACTTCAATAGATGCTGGTATACTTTGAAATATTTTTACAGTTTATTTACAGGTATGTACATTTTGTTGTGTATTACAAAAAATGACATCATACAGTCTTTCTTTTTGCACTCCCTGTACGCCCGCAAAATTATCATATAGTTCACTTTACTAATTTCTCTCACTTTGCAGTCAGAGAAAGAAAAGTAAACACCAATCCACATGTTCAAAGAAAAAGCAGCAATTTGTCATTAGACAGTCTGATATTTGACCTCTGTCTTTGAACGCACAGCAAAAGTGACATGGTAAACACAAAATGTAAAGGCGTTTTTATTACTTGTTCACCTTCTGAACTTCAGCATGTTTATTTTGAGAGTTCTGCAGTACTCCTACCTCCCCCCCACAACTGTACTTCCAACACCTATGTTATCTTTTTTTAAATTTACATTGTATGCATTTAAATGTGAATGCAGTTTGTTTAGATAAACTGATTTTTGAAAAAATGCTGTGCCAGCTGCCTGGGCCAATTGAGGGGGCCAAAGATTAATAAGGACTGGTCCTCAAATGCCCCCTCCCTTGGCTATGGCTCTGAGCAGGTGCCCTCTTCTTGGACACTCTAGTACCTAGGCTGCCCGCCTGCCATTCCCTGATGCGCTTCTGCTACTCATTGGTGTTGAACTTTCCTAAATCTCTTCTCGGGGTAGCACACATGCAGTGAGAGCTGCCAGCATACTTCAGGCTCAGCCAGAAGCTGTGCCACTGTATCGCTTCACAGTCAAAGGGAGGCAGCAGTCGGGGGGCAGAGGGACATGCAGCCCAAGCACCAGCCCGAGGGAGATGCTGCAGATGACTGCTGTCCACAGAGCCTCACTGCCAGACCTAAAAAAAAAAGAAAAGTGGAACACCACTGCAGCAGCAAGAGGTGCAGGAGGTAGTGGAACAGAGAGGCACATGAGTATGCCTTACCTGAAAACTAGGTACAAAAATCATAACACCCTCGCCTATTTACGAAATATCCCTGGCAGGCTGGCACATGAAGCAGCATCCTGTTATTTGACAGTGCACTTGATAATTTAGCGACACAGAGATTTTTAATGTCAGCATAAAGGCGTATAATGGAAGAAATGCTGGTGTTATTTCAATTTCTTGTGCAGGATATTTGATGGGATTGCAGCTAGTAGAGAAAGGTGGTGGCTAGTGTACCTGAGAAGTTTCTTTCGGATTGGGAGTATTTTATGGTATAGCCAATATTTCCCATGTGACATAGATATTTGTCTGCTCAGTCGTTCAACCAGGTACACTACTTTCAAATAGCAAATTTACTGCTGATGAAGAAAATTGCTCATGTGCAGTGTGTCAGGCCCTAAATCATAGAGCTAATTCACAAATTTCTTTTTGGGCGAGATTCTAAATATGCATTAGAAGCAGTTATAATTGGGAAAAATGGCGACGAGATTTATTGTTTAGTCTTGTTTTTAAACAAACATCATCTGGGGTGGGGAACGCCTCCCAAATTTCCGTGAGATGTTTGAGCCTGCTCACAAAGCTTGATACAGTACTGAGTTTGTATTACATACTCTGCTTGAAATGGAAAAATAGAAGTGCAGGAACTCTGTACCAGAGTTCCTGCTTGTTACTGAGAAGTGCTGGTGCTGTCATTTCAGTGCTGTGCAGTAGAGGATATGGAGAGAAAAGGTTATGTGAGGATGAGAAACGAGAAAGATGGAGAACACAGAGATAGTGGAAAACAGGGAAAATTGAGACGGTGTAAGCAAAGGGTGGAGTGGGATAGAGTGGGGTTGAGAGGGATAGATTGGAGTTGAGTAGATTGAGGTAGATTGTAGTGTAGTGGAGTGGGATAGATTGGAGAGGGGTAGATTGCGGTAGAGTGGAATGGGATAAAGTGTGGTAGATTTGGGTAGAGTGGAATGGGGTAGACTGGTGTGGGATGGAGTGGGATAGAGTGGAGTGGGATAGAGTGGGGTGGGGTAGATTGTGGTAGAGTGGAGTGGGGTAGAGTGGGATAGATTGGAGTGGGGTAGATTGGAGTGGAGTAGATTGGAGTGGGGAAGATTAGGGTAGATTGTACTTGAGGGGGTAGATTGGAGTCGGGCAGATTGGGGTAGACTGGAGTGGGGTAGGTTGGGGTAGAATGAAGTGGGGAAGATTGGGGTAGAGTGGAGTGGAGTAGAATGAAGTAGATTGGGGTAGAATTGAGTGGGGTAGATTGGGGTAGATTAGAATCAAGTAGATTGGAATAGAGTGGAGTGGGGTAAATGGGGGTAGAGTGGAGTGGGATAGAGTGGAGTAGATTGTGGTAGAGTGGGGTAGATTAGAGTGGGGTAGATTGGAGTGGAGTAGGGTAGATTGAAGTGGTGTAGATTGGGGTAGTTTGGAATGGGGTAGACTGAGTGGGGTAGACTGGGGTACAGTGGAGTGGGTTAGATTGGGTAGAGTAAAGTGGGGTTAATTGGGGTGGGTTAATAGTGGGTTTGGAGTGGGAAAAAGAGGGTTAGAGAGGGGTGGGGCTAATTGGGGTTCAGTGGAGTGGGGTAGAATGGGGTAGTTTGGAGTTGGGTACATTGTGGTAGATTGTAATGGAGTGGAATAGATTGGCGTGGGGTAGATTGTTGCAGATTGGCGTTGAGTAGATTGGGGTAGGGTGGAGTGGGGTCGATTGTGGTAGATTGGAGTGGAGTAGATTGGAATGAGGTAGATTTAGTTAAACTGGAGTGGGGTAGATTGGGGACAATGGCAGCGACAGAGCTGCTATCTGTGAGCTCATCTGCACAGCAGTGTCGCTCCTATCTGTTCTGCTGTTTTTTCTGTACAAAAGCAGAATTCAGAACTAGGCTGTGCATATGGAGTGGAACTTGACCTTGTCACAAATGATGTTTTGATGCAGTGCATTTCCTAGTGGCAGTTATAAGAGGGGATATGAAATTGCTCACGGCTTTATTATTTGTGCATTAAAAAATAGCACTGTGGAGGGAGCAGCAGACAGGGCTAGTGGGAGGCGAGAAGACATACTATCGTCACATCAGGAGCAGCGGGCGGGCACTGATCACATTTGATTAATCTGTGCTTGGTCCCTGCTCCACAGTAAGGATCAGAAATGATGTTTGGCCAGCACTGGCCATATAAGGTGGCTGCAAAGAAGAGAAAGGGAAGCTGCAGCCAAAAAATTGTACGCAACGGGAGGGCTCCAAGCCCTTTTTGCAAACAACAGTGTCTTGCAAGCGAGAGGAATGCACTAACCCATGCTCTCGCAGGCTCGACCCTAAAAAGCACTGTTCTGTCAGTGATGACAAGAAGGTGGTGACTTCCAAGTGGAAACAACAGAGGCGGCTGGAGGACAGTGCTTCAATCACAGCAGGGTAAAGTGAACCAGAGTAACAGCAACTTTTTACAAATGGAGATGGCAGCTGTGCGGGGCTGGTTCCAGGAATTCTGGTGCCCCACAATGAACGTAACCCCAGCAGCCATGCACCCCAAGTCTCTCTGAGGCAAAAGCAGCCAATGAAAAGTATTGTTGTACTACCCTTATATTGCAGAGGGCTACCTCACCTTTCTTAACCCAGTATGGGGGGGGGGGTACCAACAATACTCATTAAACAAGAGACATACATGGAACGTGGTATGCGATTGGCTGGCTGGGCCTCTGTGCTGAGTAATTGTCACTTAGAATGAGGCAACAATGAAGTAGGTGCAGAGAACGGCCTTTATTCACATCTCACCAGCAGAGAAGTCAGCACCCAAGTACCGTTAAATTGCCACCTTGGAATGTTCAGCTGAACGTTCCAAGAAGGTAACAATATATTAAATGGAGAGAAGGGGAGAAGGAAAGGAGCAGGACACATGGCGAATGGAAACAGGAATTTAACACCTCTCCATTTTCTGAATAAACAAATGTTCAAAAACCTTGCATAACTTTCCAGGATGGAACTCTAGGTCTAGGAGCATTTTTTACACATTCAGCAACTGAGCCACAATCACAGTGTGAACTATCCTCATTAGAAGAAACTGAGGGTTCAGAAAATGGAGCGGAAAACGGCCGAACAGTGTTGGGAACATTAATTCCTTAAGATATAAAAGACTTAAATACAGGTACAGCATGGTCATTAAAATAATTAGAACATTCCTTATTATGAGCATCATACATTACAGGGGGAACTGGGACATGTTCATTGGTACATTTTGGCATAAGCTTAATGCTAAACATTTACCATCTTGCACTATGACACTACGTTTTTTACACTTAACAACTTCAATGGCCTAGAAAATTGACTGTTATCTTCACTCCCCATATGGGAATACAAATCCTTAACAGATCACCAACAGTGATATCAGACCAACTGCTTTATGGAATCTATCATAACAAGCTTTTGACCTTGCTTGATGTTGATAGACCCTATTGCATGCTTCACTAGTGGGTTTAGGAGAACGATTTGAATCAGATGGCAGTAACTTAGACTTCAGCCACCATGGTCAAATGGACTTGGTTGGTTCTCATCCAGTGAGCAATAGGAAATGTAACTCACCTGTTACAGAACTGGGCATGACTCAGTAAGATCAAAGCCTAAATCTAATGGTAGGGGCAGGTGAAAAATTACCAACTTGTGCAACATGAGCACTTTCTTTAAAGTCCTTATTGAACTGTTCTACTTGTCCTTTGCATTGGGGATCATACAGAGTGGTTCCAAAGTGTAAGATCTTATGAGTTCTAAGAAATTCAATCATTTTATGTGAGACAAATTCCACACCATGATCTGTGACGAAACAATCCAGAAAACCCTCATGACTAAAGACTTCCATGAGAAATTCTAAGACCGCACTTGCAGTGACTCTTGCCGTAAATAGCACTTTGGGCCATTTAGAATGGTAGTCAGCTAGGACTACTGCATATGCATGCTAGTGGATAGCTTCTTGAAAGGCCCAGAAATATCAAGTCCTATCTTCTGCTAAGCAAAATCAGGCCATAGAACAGTGTGCATAAGTGTGTGTTTAGTTTTGCAATTTATGTCATATGAGGAATAAACCTCACATTGAGCGACATACTTGGACAGTTTGTATATAAGAGATTGATAATGCCTATTTTGACCCAAATATGCCTTACCTTTTATCTATTAATATAGTAGTTTTCTTTCACTTATCACTTTATGATTTGTCAAAACTGCCTCTACACACGGCAGCTAAGGGTTTACCTTTGGTGTTGCATACCAGCCCCCTCAGCAAATGATTTCAGAGAGATAGGTATTATACACTTGGACCGATATGGGTCGCCTCATTGTGACGCTGTGTTTTGTGACTTCGGGTTTCTATTTTTCCTGCTAATATGATGGCTTTAAAAATATACGTTGGACAGATATTTGAGTTTTCTCCCCCCGTCATTTTTCTGCCATTTTTGTAATGGTTTTGTGCTCCCGTTATTTCGGGAGTCTATGTTCTTTTCAAGTTTATGTGATTGATTTCCCACTGCGAATATGATGGCTCTATATACCTTTGTGTTTTTCCGTGTTCCTATTAGATTATACTATTTCATTTTTTCTCCAATATGGCCGCCGCTGTAGCGATTATATTGCGTGGTTCTGAGATGAGGATTTTTGGCCGCCATACTGGAGAGGTTATGCTTTGTACCTTGACTACTTAGTCTTTATCGACATTATGCTCAATTATGATATGAGGCTTGGATTGAGTGAACTATGATTAATAGGAATAGGTGTTGTTATCAGGACAGGACTATTCGTGCTATGTAGTTCTGACGACTCATGGGGCGAAACTTTTGACTAATTGGGTATAAATACCCAACCTAAGATGGCGCCGCACTTACACGCCGAACCTACACGGAAATACGAGTAGTCTTGGGGCGACCATAGGACTCACAGCAGGTACACTGGTAGTACATTTCTTACTGCGTGCTAGATATTTTCATGTAATTACTTGTAATGTGGGCTTATTGATGGGATAGGGAAGCGTTAATAGTATATATTTTTGAGGATACAGAGCATGACGTGGGGGCTCTTTGAATAGGGACCGATACTTTGCAATCTGTGCAATATGACGGCATAAATAGAATGTGTCAACGTATTCCGTTACTTTCATAGGGTGCTACTCCACCCGCTAAAGCCCTTATTTGATTGATATGAAGGATTTGGATCTCTTTATTTCAGAAAAACTGGTAAGCGCTACTTGTGTGCATTCTTTTAGCTTTTCATAACTAATTGTATTAGTAAATTTGACCACTATATGTGTTCTTTTTGACAGACGCATGAGCACGATTTTAGCATTCAGGATATACCGCTCAGTGAGATTTTGAATAAACGGAGGTGAGCTGGTATGCATACATCAACTTTCATAACTGATTATGATATTTACTATGAACAATCAAGGGTGGCTGTTTGAGGGCACAGTTGTTTTTCAGAGCACTTGTTTTTGAGCACTCTCTTTTTAGTGAAACGTACATTATGTAAGATATTTGAAACGTGGTATTGGTTCTGTACTTACGTAAACTACAGCATGTGAACTTTACTATGGGACACCATACATTAGATCCTTTCTGCCTTGGAATGATCACAATTTGGTGGTGACAATAGGAATTAGTGACTCTGTCTTTAAATTAACTCACCATGGGTCTGGACTAGAAGTTTCCAGCTTCCGTTTTTAAACTAATGAATCAAGAAGTTTTCTTTGATGTAATCTTGGTAAGACTACAACATGGTCTATTTCTTCTTGTTGTAGCCCTGATGAAGTTAATTGGGTTAATGTACCCATGACGAAACACGTGTTGGCTACAAGGCTACAAATGTAACATTGGGGTGATTCCGTGAACCCACAAGGATTTGCATTTGATGAGAAAAAGAACATATGAATAAAAAGACAAAGGAATACAACAGAAGAACACAACTTCTTATATGGACTCTTTATGGTTTTGGAATGATGTGTTGCCATGGGGTTGTATGAATTAGTTTTGACAGTGGACTTTGTCCACTCCACATTTTGAGGGTATTAGTGGCTACCCCTTTCCCCTTGGAGCACCGTGAGATTGGGCATTACTTACATGGGGACACTGACAGGTTTGCACAACAAACACCCTTGCCACATTTGTTGTCTTATGTAATAAACCTCATATTGTCTAACCCAACATTCATGGTCAATATCCATGGAAGGCCACCATAAAGATTGCCTCACATGTTCTTTAAAGAAGACATTCCCTTGTGACTTTGGTGTCCTAATTTCAATAAGGTTTTCTAATACCTGATGGTGGTATACACCTGTCCCTACAAACTAAAAGTTCTTCAAATACAAAGAATTCTGGAGAAGCTTGGGAAAATTATTGGAGAGAACCTTTGAGTTTTATACCCTTTGGACACCCATTGTTAATATATTTGAAGTTCTTAATCCTTTGCACTCTCAATCAACCATTCATCTTCACACACTTCCATGCCTTGGATGCTAAGGACAACCCTGCTACATGCAACAACATCCAATTCATACTCATCCAAAATACTCTTTGGTTCAGTGCTAAGTGGCAATCTAGACAAACAATCGCAGGTTGATTAAACTGACCAGATACGTGAACAATACCAAAGCTTTACTCTTGACAGCCCTGGAGGAAATTCTCGCCACCTGTGCCTTTGAGGTTGCTCCACCTCCTGAAGAAAGAATTGGCACAAGAGGTTTATGGTCTGACCGGAGCATTAATCTTGTGCCTCAGATGTAATGGTAGAAATGTTCAACAGCCCACACACAGGCCAGTAGTTTCCTCTCTATGATGGAATATCTTCGTTCGGCCTCACTCAGTGCCTTTGAAGTGTAGGCCACAGTCCATTTACTACTACTTCAAATTTGCCATAGGACAGCACTGAGTGCATAGGTACAGGCATCTACTGTGATGATACAGTGCTTTTCACAAGTGAATCTGGACTAGGAGCATTAATGATCTGATTTTTGATGGAATCGAAGACTTCTTGTTGCTCTGTGCTCCTCTCAACATGCCTCTCAAAATGGGCATCCTTCTTCAATAAAGCCTACATAGCAGTCCCATGTGGACGGCAACTTTTCTTTAACAAACCTGCTATAGTACTTGCAGAGCCCAGCAAATGACCTAAGTTTATCTTTGTCATCAAGTGCAGGAGCTAAACGGATGGCATTCACCAGGGAATCCTTTGGTGTCACACCCTTCACAGAGATGGTGTGTACAAGATAGTTCACTTGATTACAGAAGTGGTTGCACTTATCTGCACTAAAGACAAGTCCTCTCCCTGACAGTCTAGTGCAGACAACGTTTAGAATTTTGTCATGTTTTGCAGCATCTTTTAAGAAAACTAGGACATCATCCTGGAAACATCTCACATTAGTTTACCTTTTCTTTCAGTAGGTGGTATATTACTCTCTGAAACATGGATGCCACTGTGACCAGTTCAAACATCATCTATTTATATTGGAACATGCCAAATGTGTTGATGAAAGCAGTGAGCAGTCTTGAAGTTTTTACCAGTTCCACCTGGTGATATGCACTCTGTAAGTCCGACGTAGAAAATATAGTGGTTCCAACTAACCTGACAGCAAATCATTAATCTTGGGCAATGGATGACTATCCACTATTACATTGGCATTCAGATCTCTAAAGTCAACATATAACCTCAAGTCTCCACAGCTCTTCAGCAAGAACAACCGGTTTATGTAGTGGAACACAAGATTCCCATAGACAACAATGGGAATACAAAATTACCACTGAGAATGAAAATGAGGCTTGAAACGCCAACAATTATCTAGAGGTCGCCCTCCGATAGCAATAACGATGACCGGAGGGAAGGCTAGAATGCCACTCCTAAATATGTGTCCTAAGGTTGGGGACGCAGAAGTCCACAGCTTTACTGACTTCCAAGGAGGTGGAGCAGAAACCGGCCTTTGATGAAGGGACTGCCATCAGGGAGGAAAAAGACAGCATCTCTGTGCATAGAGCAGTGATTATCAAAGTAAGGCACGATGACCGCTTGCGGCCCTCCTGATCTTTACATGCGGCCCCCTGGTCAACAGCAGCACTGAGCTGCTGCTTACTTGACTCTACACTAATGTTTAAAAGATGGTAAACAAACAGGCAAGCATTTATTTAATGGTTAATTTAAGTTGAAGAAAGGAAGTAACCAGGGTGTCCTGCACCGCTTAACTTTAGAAATTCCTTCAATCTTAAAGACATCTTCCAACAAAAATGTAAAAGTATGATAAAGTCTGTTCAAAATTCAAAGTGTGTTCCATTCACATGCAGAACTGTTTCACCTTAGTACATCAGATTTTATCAGTGCATTGAGAAGTATTTATTTTTCAAACATGAAATTAGAAACATTCATTCTTCACCCTACACTGACAACAATGCCAATAGTGAACTAAGAGGCAAGTCACTTGTTATGTGCTCTCTTTGGGTGTCATGGGTTTTCTATTAAACATGAACAGCATTATAGTTTATTAAATCAAACACAGGAGGTGGTTTTGCACAGAACACATCCTCAAGTCATGTATTTTGAGGTCCTTATATGTGATATTGAAGAAAAAGGAGGGAAAGTAAAATAAAACAATTGACTAGGATCACACAATTTGACTAAGTGGAGAATGCACAAATATTCCCAAGATTCTAGTTAAACATTGTGCAATTCATAAACTAGATGTATATCCTTCTTTTCACCTACACCCACCTTACCGCCATCCCCCCCGCCCCACCTCCAACACCCGACCGCCACCCAGCTGGCATCAATGCAGCCCTCGGTCACATCACAGACCAAATTTTATGGCTCCTGGGAAAATGTTTATGAGTGCCCATGGCATAGAGTCTGAGGACTCATCAAGATTAAAGAGGAGGGAGGGGGAAAAAGGAAAGGAGTGGGGAACATGGTGAAGGAAAAGTACAATAGAGAAGGGTAACATGAATGTAACAGTAACCAAGCTTAAAAAGTATGCACCTGCTTTCCAGCGCTGCAGATTGATTGGTTGCCAGTTCTTGCAGATACTCTTGATTATTAGACAAGAGACCTACATGTAGCAATGCATGCTATTCACTGGTTGGACCTCTATGTTGCTAATGGAGTTTGAAAGATATGCACCTGCTTTCCAGTGCCGCAGATTGATTTTTCTGCAGGTGCTTGTGATTGTCAAGCATTGTGGGCATTGGTTGGTGTTGTGGGCATTGCACATGGCAATCAAACACTGTTCAGAGGCAGCACACAATTTCAACCCAATCGAACCCTGTACACCAGGCTCCCAACATATGGGTGGAGCCAAAGCCCTTATCTCCTGGTGCTTCTCACGTAATTGTTTGGTGACAGCTGCACTGTCAAGCCAGACCATAAAAAGTGCATCCTCACTTCAATCATATCAATATTACACATTCGTTCACCCGAAGCAGTTGTAGCATTGTTATATTTCCTTTTCACTTTTCCAATTTGTAAAGCCCACAATCCACATTTGATATAAAGTTACCTGGTAAAGGGAGGGTAAATAAGTCCAAGGTAGTGCTCTCAGCTCCTGATGCTTTTCATAGCAAGGTAATTATGGGCTCTACAATACAAAAAAAATATGATCCAGATTAACATTTAAAGCACATTCATAATACCTATTTTTGGAATGAGGCCCTCCTTCTGTAGGGGAGTGATATAGCTGAGAGATCTTGGCTAAAATAAAATGATTTATTGTTTGTAAGCTATGGTAAAGATATTGCTACCCCACCCCCCTAGAAAGCAGATATCTCAGGGTGTCTCTGAAAACAGCCTCATTTGAATTAGTCTAGAACCTTACTCATTAGAGCAAAGGTTTAAGGTGAGCACAGGGGTATATACGATATATACACAGTTCTTCATGAAGAAGTATTGTGGGAGTAGGTTGGGTGAGTGATAGTTATAAGAGATAGTTATGAGTTAAATAATTTGTTTAGACTTTCCTCGAAGTTCCGCCTCTTAGCTTATTAGACTGACCATGGCAGACACTGTTTCCAGTCCTGGACTTTTGTATGATAGCTAATGCATTTGAGGTGTTGTAGCTCTGGTTTGCTTCCATTGAAATAATTAGATTAACAAAAATGAAATCAATAATTTGTAAGTGTAAAGTTCAGAACTGGCAACAGTGTCCATATAAACCTAGAGTAAACTGGTCACCTTAAGTATATTAGAACTTGAAATATTGTTCAATTTAAATAGCTGTTTTTCCCCACTCTCCATAAACAGCAAACTGAATTACAAAATTATCACATTCCGCAAGCTGGGAAAGGGTGACATAATTCAAAATTAATCTTTTTAAAGCTCTTATTTTAAGCCAAGAGACTTAATCTTTGCTTTTCGATGTTAGTAAGTAACTTGGATTCAAATTTTTTGATCCCTGCTAGAATATGGCAGAGGTTGTCTTACTGCAAATAAAATATTACATTTTGACATCCAATAATAGTGGATGTTGGTTCATACCAAATCTTGGAACAGCGCACTGAATTGTCTGTAAGGCAACATCAAGACAGTTGATAGAAATGCTAGAGAAAAGGAGTGCCAAATTAAAACCTTGGCAGACAACCTTCATAATTTTAAAGTCACATGTGAGCTTCCTGCCCATATCACAGTCAACTGGATCAAGATGTAACAACCGAACTATCTCAACCAAGCTTGCATCAACTCCATTTGTTGTCATCATATTAGTCAATTCAGGCTATCACCGCATCCAAATGCCTGCATCACTTACCAGTAAGCTTCATTACTCTGATTCCATATTCCTCGCCCCATTACTTACTCATTGCAGTTGTGGTGAGGAAAGCTTACCAACGTCACTCCTACAAAGCACCTCCTAAGACAAAAAATAAGGCCTTCCCCCTTTAACTATTAAAGGAAGACAGACTTCCCCAAGCATCCTGACTTTACAAGCCTTCACAAAACTCCCAAATAGGAAGGGAGGGATGGAGGGAACATAAGTAATGAGACAAGGAATATGGAATTGGAGTAAAATAGGTTACCGGTAAGCATAACCTCCTCATCAATTCCTCGTCCCTTTCCTTACTTACTGCAGGCATACCAAAGCAGCAAGGAGGAGGAAGGCAAAACGTTTGGGGTGACCCTTCAGATAGGGACATTTTCCAACAGGATATAACATGAGTGACCATAAAAAGTTATTTGTTGTCACTGTCTTCCTCCATTAGTTTAAAATTGTCTCTTTACCAAATTGGATCCTGATGGCTTGTACCACTTAGTAGGAGTGTGAAAGGGTGACAAATGGAAGACTGCTTTTCAGACTATGTTTGGGTTACAGGATCATGTCCTTGAGACTCTGTAATGCACCTGCTGTGTTTTTATTACAGGTGAGATTAAAAGGAAATTCCCTGATGTATGTTTTTGGAGTGCACGTAATGGCAGTCTAACCTACTCTTGTTCAGAAACGTTGCATAGAGATAGTGATCATGCAATTTATAGGCAAATCTTGGAAAATGCACATTTCTTAGCACCACAATTCACTTCTTGTGGATTAAAATCACCACATCAGGAATTTGAAGGGATACTTGAAGGTGTGGAAAATCTTACATATTTTTTTCCAAAGTTGATAGAGAGTCGCAAAGTTTACATGGCTTTGCCAGCATTTGTTGAAGATTCCCCCTGCAGTTCTCCACCTTCTCTCCATGATCATTCCACAAGACAGCTACACATTCACAGAGCAAAAACAACACCAACCCTAAATACATTGATCTCTTTCCAGGAAAAGAAAACATGAATTCTATAGCCATGAAATTAACTTTGAAATGATTTCTTCAACTATAACCATAACAACATAAGGTCTCACTTACCTAATTTTCTCCATTCATATCACTCAGTGTACATTTACAATATCGGGCACAGTGACCACTAGGCTTCAAAAGGTTGCGAGGGATGATGTACTTTCAGGTGAACTGCAAGTGTTACATGGGATCCCACTAGCAACACTAATTCTCTGTATTTGTTCCAGAAACCTATGTATTATCTATCTTAACATGCTTGGGTGGCCACCTTTTGGATGGTATCTTTTGACAGGAGTACTATAATGGCCTCTTCTATGAAGCATTAGTGGTGGTCACTAGATAGGTAGTTATTAAAGGGCATTCAGAATTGGGTGATTGTCTCTGATCATGCTATATTCCTGATGACCAACCCCTAACGCATAGCAAGTGTATAATACCAAGAGACCTCATGACCCATTCATCGTACTACAACTGCGGGTTTAGGTTAGACTCAAGGAGCCTGAACTCTGCTCCTAGAGCTAGGTTATAACCTATTTTGATCTTGTGTGACTTCTTGAAGTCTCTATGGATTATGACAAGAGTCTCCCTGATCATTTTGAGGTAACAATATTGAAATCATGCCCGGATCTTGATATCTCACTTGGCAGTGAAGATTGGTCATGCTTCCAGTACCACTTCCAAGTTGAGCAATTCTTATGTAGTACTTACCTGTTCTGATCTCATTGGACTCAATCCCTTTTGAATGTCTTTAGAGTATTGCCAATTCATTGGTCATCGATAAAAACCTTAATACTCTACTGGGAGTTCTCTTTTGTTCTCAGCTATACAGAAGAGTATATCGTTTTTTTTTTTTTTTTGGGAGTTTGCAGTAGAGTACTGTGGTCAAACACACAACACGACTTTGCATTCACAAATGCAATGCTGACCAAATAGCTTGATTGTATGTACCAAAGGACCGATGTACGGTGTTCATAACGGGCATTGCAATATGCACTAGGTGAGTCTCAATTTCTTTCTGCCTTATATATTGAACCACTCGCTCCTAGAAATGGGATATATAAAGAGCTAGTATACTTTGTCTTTCACACATGAAGACCCACATAACATTATACACAGTTGATTCGATCTCTTATTCAGAAGGTTTACATAAAACATGAGGGACTATTGGAGGTTTTCATGGCGCCTATATTTATACAGAATCCGATAAAAACATAACTAACGGCTTAGAACATCTCTCTACATCAAGGGCGTAGTTAAGCCCCCGCTATGCCAGCTGAAGCGGGGGTGCCTGACACAGATACAATTGTTTTACAGGCCTTCTTAACTGTCAACTGTGGCTTGCAGGTCATTGCAAGGCAGAGGAAAAGGCCTATACATTACAGTGCTACAACTATGGGGTGTGGAAGGGGTGGAGGAGTTCAAAAATGCTTAACATGGTGACAGAATGGAAGAGAAATGTTTTGAATATAAAAGAAAAAATAATTTAAAGGTAAATACAATGAAATTGCTTGAAGGAAGGAAAGAAAAATGCAAATAAGAACAGAAAGTAGAAAAGTTAAAAGGAAGTAGTATGGAACCTAGGCACAAAAGAAGAACAGAAAGAAAAAGAAGGACGGGGGAAGAAAAGAATGAAACTTGGAAAAAGGGGTAGCATGAAGAAACAAAGAAATAAAAATGGGAGGAGAGAAAGCAAGGAAAGCTAAAAATAGAATGAAATATTGGAAAGAAGAAATGAGAGACAGGTGGAAGGTCAGTTGAAGGAAAGAAAATAAAGACAGCAAATGGAGGGAATTCAAGAAGAAAGAGGAATGATACAAAGAAAGGAAGGAACAAGAATATGAGAATGGAAAGGTAAGGAAAGATGGAAAACAGGAAGAAAAATTAAACATGAATATGAAGAAGGGCAGAGAGCTCAAAAGACACCTGAAAGCAGAATGGACAGAACAAAAGAAAGATGGAAAAATGGAATGAGAGCAGAATGAAAAGGGAGGAACTACATAAATAAAAAGTAGAAAGATGGAGAAAAAAACGAAAGAATAAATCACAGAAAGAAAGTGAATGCTGGTAAATGTGCAGGTTTTGGCCACATTATTTTCAACTCATGCTGTAAAATATATAATTCTGAGGCTTTTTGCTCTGGGCAACAATGCCCACTATCTCCTTGATAGAAAGGATCGGGATCGCTCACTTTGCTAGGACATTTTTTTCAATGTGGCGCAAAGTGGGGGGTATTTTATTTTTCTGGCTGCTCCCTTGCTCTTCATGTATTGCAGCACTATGAGAGCAAATCCTCTTCTGATAATTTCAATCCTGTTTTAGGAAAGAAGCTTCACCTTTTGCTATTAGGCTGCATCAGTTTATTTATAATGAATTTTTTTATCACATTTCTTGTTCTTCCAGGCCTTGATAGTTGATATACTTTAATTTGTAAATAAACGAGCATTCTTTAAAGTATTCCATTGAAATGTAGTTATCTGACCGATTAACTGAAGAGACATATTTAACAAGATTTGAAAACTATTACAATCTGCTTTAGAAGTTAATAAGTCCAACCATTAGATTTTAGAGCAAATAACAAAATCTTTACAACTAAACTTTGTTCGGACCAAGAAATCAGCTAAAATCATAACAGATTGTTATTCCCAGTTTGCAGAAGGACGACCAGACTGACATGCTTTAAAAAGATAAAAATGTATAATGTGCTTTTTTGCCTGTAAAAATAATTCAAAAAGAATAAAGCTGACTTTTGAAAGTCATTCCGAAATTACAAAAGGAAGCATCCATTTTTATTCAGATGCCTAATATGAGTGAGAATCTACTAATGATACATTTTGAGGATTACAGTGAAGAAGCTGTAGAACAGCCTCTGGATTGAGAATGCTATGAATGGTTTAAGCTGAAAGAAGAACGGGTAAAGCATCATGAATTATTACAGAAATGAACAATGATGGGCTTATTAGGTCAAGAAGAATACTTATGTCTACATATGTACTATTTAATTTCTCCATTCATACTTACAGAAATCATATAAAAGAGGGCCCTTTCCTCTTTTTCGCCCAGGGAGGCATAAAATCGTAAACTGAAAATATTGCATATGTAGACATTTGTTTTCTACTCTAGTAACAACATTGACCTTGTATATTAAAACTGCAAAAATCACTTTCCACACAGTTAATAACATGCCTTGTGACCCATGAAGCTCTGAATAATAATAATATGATAATGTAGTTAACACAATAGCATGGCATAATATATAATGGTTTTAGATTATGGGCCTGATTTAGAGTTTGGCAGACAAACTACTCGGTAAAAAATGTGCGAGATATCACTTCTGTCTTATTACAAGTTCATTATATCCTACCACACTTATAACATGGCGGATGGACTATCTTTGACATTTTTGACAGATTAACTATCTGCAAAACTCTATATTAACTGCTATATATCTTCTACATTGAAAAAAACGCTTGAAAATAGACAGTATAAAAAGATATACCACTAAATGGTATTTTACTTGCCACTTCTAAACATCATTATTTTGCATTAAATATTCATGGAGAGATTTTTAAGGGATAAGTATTTGTTAAAAGTAGTGACTAAAGCAACATTTAGAGCAATAAACAAAGCTAGACAAGAGTTATCAATGGATGTTGTCAAAAGTGGATCCAAGTCTTTAAAAAGGGTGAAACTTTCTCCACATTTAATAAGTGTGTCAGTATTGGAATTTTAATTGCAATCTCATCTATGTGTTTTCTATTTAAACATCAGGATTTCGACTTGTGAACTAATTACCAGATACTTTAGGTACCACACTCGAGTAAGTACTATACACCTCAATTATTTCAGGACACATTTTACGAGGAATCAATGGCAAAATAAATTGGAGGAAGATAGTCAGAAAAAAGCAAAATGTGGTAATCAGTGTGTTAGAGACCAATTTTGCATGTTACACCTCTATTTCCCCTGCTAAACTCGGAATAGGAGATGCTGAATTCACCCGGTAAGTACCAAACCCAAGGGGCTTGATAGTTACCAGGCGCAGTAGTTACTATCCAAATTGCACACTACACAGAATAGAGGGCTTAGCACCCCATCTCAAGTTTCTTGGAATCTCTGACGGGACTGGTAACAATGATTTCCACAATGAGTCCCTCATTTTTCATCTGGAGTATCACCTAGAGACTGGATGCTTCAGCAGCTGGATTCCTAAGGTGAAACTTAGCACTTGTAATTCTGATAGAGCCGATAACTCCCATACTGGGCGACTCAGAATGAAAAGAGAATAAATGTATTTTTTATCATGCAAAGTTAGGTTACACATATTTGCCTTGGAATATAATGAGACTGGATAAACCTATAAAATAGAAAAATGGAGTATTAAAATGTATGTATTTACAAAATCAAATGTATATACATTTCTTTAAAAAATATTTTGGTTTATTTAATGCGTGGATGGAGGGAATATTAGGCAAACAATTTTGTTACCTTGGCGTCAATATAAGGTCACTTGTGCAGCTAATCAGATCATTTGATTTATTCTGTCCTCATGTCACTTACAATCACATTTAGGGGCTCATTACGATGTCATGCGGAAAAGCCTCGACCCGACATTCGGAAGCTTTCCAACTGCGTCGGAGCCCTTCCGGTTTACAGTCCGACCTCCCAATTACGATGTTCGCGGTCGGATTGTAAACAGTTCGGTCATTCAGACTCAGTTACGACCGACTCGCAGAGTATTCGTGTCGGTCAGAACCGCATCGTACACCCCTATAGACAGCGTTTCTGCTGTTGGGATTACAATGTCGATTTCCAACAGCCTTTCTGCGTCGGCCTGTCTGACACGGAGAGGCTGTCAGAAAGTGACTTTGTGGGCCCCTGGCAAGGCCCCCTAGCCCCCGCAGCCTACGGTTGATGGCCGAGGGGGTACCTAAGGGACCCCTCTGTAAAACCATGCACTGTGCAACAGACACCATGGGGTGCCTGCGACAGGGTGCAGGATTTTCTCCACACACCCAATTTCCCCATAGTAGCCTGTGTTACGGCCGGTTGTCGGGCGGAAACACGAGCTCCCATAGGGAACAATGGGACTCCGACCGAACGGTGTTCGGTCGCATCATAATCCGGCGGTCGGAACCACCAACCGCGTGTCGGAAGGTCCACGAGTCCGAGACAGTGTCACTCATAGGCAATTCCGCCCGACATCGTAATGAGCCGCTTAGTGTTCTATCTGTCCTCATTCAGCTGTTTGTTCATATCTGGCACATGTCCATATTACTGCTACATCTGAAAAACGACTGTCAATCCTTCCTCTC
Source organism: Calotriton arnoldi (assembly GCA_963921515.1). NCBI lineage: Eukaryota > Metazoa > Chordata > Amphibia > Caudata > Salamandridae > Calotriton > Calotriton arnoldi. The sequence goes on from CAWUFW010005455.1 coordinate 798,290, forward strand.
CTTCCAACAATTGCTCAGTATCTCAAATCCCCCTATTCTCTAAAATAATTGAACAATTATTCAGCACTGGTAGTGAACCCCTCTACCACTGCGGTACTATACTTTTCCTTCTCAACAGCTCCCATCGCCGTAACTGACTCAATCCGCTTTGAACTGGTTATTAATCAGTAAGTAGCTACTTCAAATGCCCGAATAATAACCAGGGCAGAAACCAGGCCAGAAAACAAATGTCCAGATTGAGCTGTGCATTGTGCGGAAAAGGTATGGAAAAATATAAATTTCAAAAACGAAGCACGTACACTACAGAAGTAGATTTCTTTGCAGTAACATTGTAAACTTGTAAGCCTTGTATTTTAATATCATTTTTAAACTGTGATGGCAAGTTTGGTCACTTTACATTATTCTTTTATTTTTATGAATATTCTGATACTAAATAAGACATTTGAACATAAAACCAGCAAAGCCAATGACGCCATGTGTATGAAAGGTAAACTATGTGGGTTTGCACTTCAAAAATCCCAATAATCACCAAATTGTTTCTTGCTGCTGTTTTTATTTGACTTTACCCTGATGTTAACAGAAGTGTTTGTTTTTCAGCTATTGTGGATGAAATCAATTCTTGCATCGATAAAAGCAGAAGACTTATAATAATACTGAGCAAGAAGTATTTATCTGACAATGCCGTGTATGAACTTGAAAGGGGACTCTACAAGTCACTGGTGGAAAGAAAGATAAAAGTGATTTTGATTGAATACAATCTGGAAATGGATTTCAAATCCCTACCTGAATCATTACTTCTTTTAAAATCCAGTAGCCGAGTTAAGTGGAAGGGAGGAAAGTCAGCACCACTAAATTCAACTTTCTGGAAGAAAATAAGATACTTGTTGCCAGCAAAGCTTAGAAAACCGCACATTGCAACTTTCAATCAAGCTACATTACTTTCCACTGTAAATAAATCAACACCTGCATAAAATGATTGTGGCCATAATTCAAACTGGTAAAGTGATGAATCACAGTTCACAGACTGAAACAAACCGACTAATGCATTTAGAAAGAGCAAGCTCATTTGTACACTTACAAGGGCAGACTTGCACTTACTACATATGTTATTGTTACAGTACCGTAAATGTAGATTTAAAAGGGAAATTGTATGTGGGCACTGTGTTTCTGCTTGTTTTCCACATCCAAAAGTGTAGAATTAGCACCAGAATTTTGCTGGAGCCAATAGGAATAGATAGGTTTACCATGCAATGACGAGGTATTACCTCATTTGCTGTTTCATTAACACCACTTTTCTCTAAATGGAGAAATCATGTAAACAGAAAGTTCCTGATAAAAAGGATTGCAGTGGCGCCCGGCATGACTTGCGGGTGGCGGGGTGGGCGCAGAGGGGGGCGGGGGTTGGCACAGAGGGCGCAGGGTTGCGCGATACAAAGATTTAAAAAAAAAAAAAGAATTATACATTTACCTTGCTGCCAGGTCCAGCGTCTTCTGCTCCTGCTCTCCTCGTGGGACTTGAGGAACAGGAAGCCAGGAAGAACAGCCAAGCTCCCCTGACCAATCACAACGCTGCAGGCACCCATGCTCCCCTGACCAATCACAACGATGCAATGCAGCGTTGTGATTGGTTATGAGCATCCTGGTTCGACGCTCAACCAGGGAATGGGGGCCTGAGCATGTTCTCCTTGCAGGCTGAAATGCAGCCTCTATGGAGAACGGGGAAAGTGTGCATGACTGGTTTGGGCGGCCCGAGAGTGCCGACCAAACAGTCACTGCGCACTTAGGAGTGGGCAAACAACTCCTCCCCTGCCCTGTTCCGAGAGCAGAGCAGCCCCACCCACCTGCCCGCCCACAAAGGAAACATAAAATGATAATAACGCAAAGTTCTTACCTTTTTATATCCCCTTTACTTTGTTTGTACTGCTCAAAAGCAGTGGTGAGACACTCCTCCGCCATAGCGGAGGAGCCGCCACTGAAGTATTGTTTAACAGCAAGTTGTGAAAGGTTGATGTGGGCTCATAAATAAATGGGCAGTTCTGAATTGAAAAGCATGAAGAAGTTTATATTTACTTTTAAACAAATGTAGATTTATTTCTCTGACTTTTTAAATAAAGGTATTATTGAATTGTTGCAGTGTCCAAACCCTCTAAAATGCAAATAGAAAATATAGATCAAATAGTGCCTTATAATGTGTTCTACTTAAAGTTAAATTTAATTCGTTAATGTACTCTGCCAATTTACCTCTGCCTTGCAACTGCTGATCTGGGGAGACTCTTGGTATTCTACTAACCTAAAACCTAATGCAGCCTTCTTCCTTCATAAATAAAGTTTTGTTGTAGCAAATTTATTTGGTTACAGTTTATTTCACATTTTTGTACTTGACATTTTTTGCCGCATTGTCTGGCCTTTGATTCAAGCTTATCATGTTTTATTATGATATCAACTACACCTAGAAATATCTATACCTGTTGTTGTTTGTTAATTTACCTTTTATACATGAGCGGATTTATTCATGGGTAGATTTGCTTACATGCTAATTTAGTAACATGAAAAGTTGCTCACATGTAAGTTTGGTAAACATGTTTTGCTCACAGGGTGATAGAAGATGTTGTGAGTTTTGAGTCTCTTAGTAGGCATACATGAAGCACATGAGCATCGAAAACACACATGATGTTATAAAGAGTAAATCAGGCCCTCGATGAAAGTGGTCTCTTAGCAGAGTTTTTAAGATATCCTTCAGTATCCCTCCTGACTTCTCCTAATGCCTACAATTGAAAGCTAACATTAAATATTGCAATGCAAAGGAATCATTTTAATCCAAACGAATTTCATTAGGGAAGTGTGCAACAGCACCCATGGGATCATGTGGCATATGAGCCCTGGAACAACTCATACCTTTCAATGCGAAATTTAAACCACAAATTACATCTGAAAATATATACCTGTTGTTCTATTAGCCATTTACAATTCAACTCAAAACAAAACGTTTTTAAGCGGTCTCTTGAAGGAATGGAGCTGATCAAAATTTCTGAAATCCTCTTATAAAGCATTCCAGCTGGTACAAGAAAGCTGGCTGCCTGCTTTTTTCTCATACTGCAAGGCTACCAAATTCTTTTATTTATCAATCAAATATTAGATTTTTAAAGAATGGGAAAAATGCAGCTTATATGTTATATATTAGCAAATACTACTATAAATATTCTTATGCACATTATACGAATTTCAAACTGTATCTGTCTCTGAGAGAAAAAAACGTTTTTTAAAAGTAAGGTTTACAAAAGCAGAAAATATTAAAGTTTAGGCAAGTACGAATGCAGGCCCTGTTAATTATTGGGCAACAACGAAATTAAGAGTGGGATAGTTACTTAAGACAGTAAACTAAGGCATTGCAACAAATCTAATTTAGATGACAAAATTGACATTTGTACCGTAAAAAATTGAAACAGCGAGTACAAGACTGCAAGAATCAATCTGTATGAATTGTGCTATAGCCTCCCTGAATCCCAAAGAAGTCTGGAGATTGGCCTCATTGGTCTATTGAAAAGCTCTTCATGAGAACAGTACCCAAAATCACTAGCAAAATCTGAGACAGATAGATGGTGTCTCTGTATAATTCTACTAAAGATCACTGCATTGTTCTTCACAAAATAAACACTGTAAACCAAGTAACATTTTTTATTGTCAAAATACACAATGACAAGCCACCCAAGGGCACACAGCTCTGACAGTTCAGACCAAGTGCCAGGAACAACAGGTCTCTGTCAAGCCTATTAATTCCATTAGAACTCTGGCTTTCTGGCGTTCCAAGCTGAACCTTTAGCCTGTCAATAATCAAACACAACAACTGCTCCCATTACAAGTCACATACATTTTCACACATAGACAACAAGATATTTCATGGCTTTTGTTCTCTCAAAAAAAAAAATTCGATTACAGTTACATCTTTTACAGAAGCAGAAATATCAACCATTATTTTGTACTCAAGAAAAATCCCTAGACTGGATTATCTAAATCTAAAAGGTAGTCTTCATTTGTACAAAAGCTTTTGAGCGAATTGCTCTTGACCAGGCGCCGGAGACCCCCTTGGACCAGTACTACGATCAGCACTCTGAGATATGGTGAATCTGTCTCCAACATCTGTTTCAATCTCCCTTTTCTCCCCCTTTCTCAGAGTCTGGAGATACCCTAACCACTCTCTCCACATTCCACCAGTGACTTCCCTACACTTTGATAGCATTGCCACACAACATATCAACAGACACCAGTTCACAAAACTTTCTTTCCCCTTTCTTTGAATGACCAATCATCTTGCTATGTAAACCATCAACCACAATGAACAATGTGTCCTTCACACATTTCTTCTCATCATATGACTGTTTTTGTTTAACCTAAGCTTCCTCTGCACTGGTTCTCACCAATGAATCACGATCCTGTATAGGAACACCCTTTCCAATCCATCTTGACATTGACAAAGGACAAGTTCACTTTCAGGCTTTCTGCCCCACAACAAATCAGTGCTCTGGTATCCGTGTGCAGAGTGGTCCTATAAAACCAAAGCACCACTCTTATTAAGGCTCTGACCCTAGGAAAGCCAAGACCCTTCATACACATTCTGGCAAGTCCCCAACAGCTGGAGGCAGGTAACAAAATGTAATAATTTGATGCCCGCCCTAAAGGAAGTAGGGTTGATAACAAGCATGTGTACTTGCACCCACTGTTTTTAACATTTATATAAGTGATTTAAACCTTATTGTGTCTGTGATTCTTTAATTTTCTCCAAATGTGGGGAATCTTAAGGTAGTTGCTGTGTACTGATGTACTGTGCAGATGGCCTTCTCTTGACCAGACGTCCTTGAAACTTTAAAAGTTACTTATTATTCTCCTTGTGTATATATAAAATAACGCAGTAAAAATTAACCAGGTCGAGAGCTGAACAATGATATTTTGGCAAATGCAGCTTTAATGGGTCCTTGTCTATTGACAAAATTTGTCATGCTAATGTAAATTTGCACGAGTATCTATATATCATATTTCACAGCAGCTTGAGGTGGGATCATTACTACAGTTATTAGAGTACAAAAATTATTTGTTACACATAACAAGGAAAGCCTGGGGCTGATATACTCAGAGTTTCAAAGGATACTTTCTCAGACCTTTGATTTAGATTTATCATTCTACACTTACATCTAGCTTGACATATAGTGCAATGGTTTAGCTTACTTTTCCAAATAAGTCTACTGATAGCTTGGAAGGCCATTCTGCCCAAGGATATTGGGGCTGAACAAATGCACATGTTTGATTTTATCATAAATACTGATGGCTCTGAAATCAAATTGGTTCGTTGTCCTCAAGCTAACTATCATCCCTGGCTAATCTAGGCAGAGCCTCGCCATATTCACTAAGTTACAATTTTTACAGACAACTCACTAATGCCTAATATGGTCCTTCAAAGATTTATTTTGATTTCTCTACTGGGAGGTATATACTGAAAAACCTTTTATTAGATATTGCAAATGGTTGAAATGCCCCATCAGAAATAAAAATAAATCTGTGAATAAAATTAAATCAGCTATCTCTTCTTGTAATAACCAGGACCTAGCAGATATTGGCATGTGAACTGCATGTACCATGATGCAAAGGAGCAATCTTTTCTGGGATATGATGTAGTGTCCGGCCACACCCTTCTCCCTGCCCAAACTGATTTTCATGACCTCCTCTACCATTTATCACACATTCATAATGTTCCTTTTTGTAAAAATTGCATTCTGGCCCATTGATTGCACTTCCTCCAGCTCGAGCCGGAGAGTACTGCAGGAGCCGGAGAGTACGGCCCGGGTGCGGAGAGTACGGCCCAAGCAGAAGATTCCGGCCCGGCTGCGGACATAAAGATACGACTCATAAATGACCTCTGTGAATACCAAAAGTCGTAAAGTTAGACTGTTGTCTCAGATTGCCTTTGTGAATCGAGCCCGATGTATTTACCATACCTGGTAAATATCCCGCTCCAGGGTAATGGTATTTATCGTGTGCTGTCAATACGCCACCCTAATCCACCTAACAGTGTAATGAGGGCCATAATGTATTCCAGGAATTTGTTATGGGAGATAATGTATTATTGGAATTCACTAGAAAAAGTGTTACATACAAGAACTTCAAATAGCTGAATGTCGCGTCTATTTTTATATTGCTGTGCATCAATTATTGAGCGAAAATAATTTTGAGTTGATTTTTTTGCCCGAAAGCATTATTCAAACAACTTTTTAATAGCAAGAAACCAACCACTTGTTTTGTACAGGGAATGTGCCATAAAGGGCCATAGAGTATGAGGCTTTCTAGAGTAGTACCTTCCTCTTCTTGTCCTGAAGTCTGCTCCTGCTTCTTTGCCATCCTTTGTTTGCAATGTCTGTTGCAACCTCCACCCTTAGATTTTTGATAAAAATTAAGCAAGTTAAGTTTAGTTCTTTGCAAATTATTTATTTTAGATGAACTGCTGTTTGACTGAACCCAGATACCATCAATAAGTTTTCCTTTTTAAATGTTGGGCTTAGTTTAATACTTGGCAGTTGGGTCGTCCCAAGTCAGGGCAATGGAGTAAATTATGGAGGTCCCAGCTTCTTTCAACCATTGACATAAACCACTGTCAAGGTGGTCTCTGACAGTGTATTGCAACTTTGCCATATGGCTCCATCAAACATGCGGAAGCAGTATGGCAAAGTTACAATGTTTTTTTTTTATGTTCAAAAACAAAACCCCAAAGCAGGTTGTCTGATGGCGAGAGAGGCATTTTGCAGTTTTCACTGCCCTTTACCGCCAGGGTATTCTGCCGGTAACGGGCAGTGAAAACAAGCCTGTTTGTTCGTCTATCTCAATTAGGTCGGTGAACATATAGGCCAATCTCTGAGGCCTGCTAACCAGACCTCAGTGCCAATGCTCTCACACCTAAAAGGCATGTTTTATTGGCTCATACCCAATTGGCATACTTACTTATAAGTCCCTAGTATATGGTACCAGTGGTAGCCACAGCCTGTAAGTGAAAGTGTCCCTTAGTGGCTGCAGCACTTATTGTGCCACCCTGAGTCTGACAAAGTAAAACATGTCTCTCACCATGCCACTGCAGACTGGTAGAGCAGTTTTAAACTGCTAACTTGAATTTGCCATTTAAACTAATGATAAAGTCCAGACATCACTTTTTAATATATCTAAGGCACCCCTACAGCAGGCCTAGGGAGTCCCAGGGCAGGGTGCTGTATATTAAAAAGTAGGACCTATATATGTCCTAACATTAAAATAAAACAAATTGACGTTTTGCTATAGAAAGGCTAGTAGCCCCATTGGTGAGTACATGTTTAGACGCTAACAACTCAGCTTTTCTAAAGTTAGTACTTTTGAGGTATGAAAATAATTGTTACATTAAACCTGACTTGATGCCCAAGTCGAATTTTATGCATCTTTTTAAGTAAAAGGCAACTTCAGAATGTTGCCACACTATTGCCCAAGTTTTCCAATGGCCAGTCACAGATGCTGGCCACAAGGTAGCCTTCTGCCCTCCTAGGGAGAAGTGTGAATGACTCCCAAGAAAGGAAACAACAGAGGCCTGTCATTGGAAGAGATGTAATTTCTCCCTGGCAGGACGCCGCACAGGGTGTGAGCCCAAAAGGCAAGGTTAAAAGGGGAAGTCGCCTTTAAAGGTCAAATGTTGGACACCCACAAGAGGGGCTGCTCTTTTGTTCTGGTAGACTGGTTGACGATGGGGACAGAAAGAGGAAATCAAATGACAAACAAGTTTTCCCTTGGGTTTGTAGCCCCCAGCTAGACATACCTCTAGGGTGGGCTACCAAGCTACACACACGCAGAGAGGTTCTGCCATCTTGGGAGTGGACAGAATATTGCATTCTGGGTAGATGACACACATCGCACACAGTCATCATCAGGCGGGAAGGGGCCTAACAGCCCATTGGCTAGTAACTGTTGCATCCCCTGTGGGCAATTTCTCGGCATTATATGGCACCCCTGGCACCAAGACCTTGGATGGCATATATACTGGAGAGAGGAGCAAAGAAGGACATCCCTGCCATTTCCTGGACTTCACAAAGAGAGGCTGCACCAAAGACTGGACTACACCTGCTGCCCCCGGGCTAGTAAGAGATGACTGTACTAGTGGTGCCCTGCTTGGGGAATAGTCAACCCCTCAGCCCCAGACAGAAAAGGTGAACTCCAAGAGTCAGTTGGCCGACTTCCTGTACAGCTCCAGGGTAACAAAAGCTGAAGAAACTCACCTTGGTTAGTAAGTAGCCACAATCGATTGATTGCCACTGACCACCAATTGTGGCATTTGAGTCTGCTGGACCCAGGTGAGCCATCAAAGTGTAGTTTGTTTGCCCCTGAAGGACACTAGCCTCCACCCTAGGGACTCACTGGTTTTGTTGTGACCAGAGACATGTAGACCAGTGGCAACTGGACTTTTGCTGGGCCCATCAGGACTTCAAGGGACCTTGACTCCTGTGGTAAAAGTCACCCCACCAAGACCGTGGACTAAGAATTAGCAACAGGAAGCCCCCTTCATCGACCGCGCAACATCCTCAGCATCCTAGAGCATCTTCAGCATCCTGTATCCCTTGCATCAAGACCACTCCATTGATTTCTTTGGCGGTTTGCCCATAGAGCCTGGAACTAGACTGGAGACTGCTATGGTGGAAAGGTAACTGTTCTGCAAATCCTCACTGGCCCCCTTCACCTACTCCCTGAGGGATTTGGTCACCCAAAGCGGGCCAGAGTACCTGAACACAACTTTATAAAAGTTTTACAAAGGTTCCAAGGTTTTCACTAACCATTGTAGTTGCCACTGCTTGTTTACATTTTGAATGAAAAGCAGTGATTTCCATTTTAGTTGAAAAACGATATCTCCAGAACTGTCCAGTGGATTTTGTTTGTTGTGGTATCTAAAAATTATACATTGGTGTTGGGTTTATTTTGTGTTGTGTGACTTTCTTATACAGTTGTTTTGGTACTTCGTAATGCTGTGTACTTGCTCCTTTGTTTAAGCCTGACTGATCAAAGCCACAGCTACCCAGGGCTGAGCTAAGGTTTTTACAAACAAGCCTGACTGGACCCAAGACAAAATTGTGAGTGCATTACATGGCGAGGTCGCACAACCACACCCTATAATACACTACTTTCCTCACAGCGTTCTTGCATTAAAAATTGACAGATTTGTATATTCTGTAATTATGCATAATTTTGCCATAAATTTGTATAATTACATGGAAGAAAACTATTCAAATTTTCAAACACCCCTATATGTGATAAAACTTGTTTCCCCTCTCATGTATTCTGTGCCCCCTCTCTAAAGGCTAGGCAATCCTTCCCTGTGATGTCAACCAGACATTTGTTTGAATTCATGATAGGGAGTTTTTTGATGCCATTGTTGGCCCATATATATTTTATCATTTTTAATTTTAAATGATATTCCACATTCTCCCATCTACAGTGCATAGGCCTACAGATGGGCCTACCCATATTTTTGGTACACTTATGCATGCATTTCTTCACCTGCAATGCCTGCTGCGCTTGTTGGTCCTGGGAAGAGGGGCCCCTGACATGCATCCATTTTTGTTTTGTCCTCCATGCTTTCTCCTTCCTTGCAAAGTGACTGTCTGCCATTTTGTGAAACTAGTGTGTATGTCAAGCTCTGTGCTTATCTACAAATTATGAGACTACTGTGTGTATTAATTAAAAAGAAGGCAAATTCCCATAGGTACTCCCGATCCCATTCAGATAAATGTGCCATGAGCTCCATCGTCAGCAACAAGGGTAAAGGAAGGTTGCAGAGAGCACAAACAGCAGTGAGGAATATACATGTTATGTTATGTTAGCGACATTTGTAAAGCGCAGCGGTTACCCAAGGGTGTCCTGGCGCTAGCTACAGTCCTCCGAATTATGCGCGATTTATACCGGTTTATATGTCAAAAAACCAGGTCTTTAAGGCCTTCCTAAAAACCAAAAGATCGGTGGCATTCCTCAGATGGAAAAGAAGGTCATTCCAGGCCTTTGCCGCACAGGCAACAAAACTTCTGCCTCCCCACATGGCTTTTTTTGTGGGTGGTACTATCACCAATTTTGCTCCAAGAGGGTGAAGTGATCTTTTGGGCACGTACCACTGGAACTGCCACTTTAGATGGTCAGGTCCTGTGCCTTGTAGGGCTTTGTATACCATACAGAGGGATTTAAAGTGCACCGATTCTTGACGGGTAACCAGTGGAGTCTTATGATTTCTCTGGAGATAGATGCAAATTTAGGAGTGCCGGTAAGCAGTCTAGCGGCCGCATTCTGCAGTAGTTGAAGTTTATGCAGAAAACGATCCTGAATATTCAGGTACAGACTATTACAGTAGTCCAGCCTTGACATAATTGGTGCTGTAACCACTGTTCCCCGACTGTCTATCGGCAAAAAAGGCAGTATTTTCTTAATCGTTCTAAGAACGTACGACGTAGCCGATGCTACTGCATTAACTTGGGCGCCAAAGTTGAGCCTCTCATCTATTAAAACTCCTAGGTTTTTTACTTTCCTGGTGAGTGCCCATAGTATCAGGCCACCAGTTTGGGGTCCAGAAATTGGCATCGTTCCCAAACAGGATGACCTCCGTTTTGCCCGAGTTGAGCTTTAGACAGTTTTGAGACATCCACCTCCCGACTGCTTCCATACAGTCATGGAACTGTTTTCCTATTCCTTTTTCCTGCCCTGGCAGCAGAGACACCACAATTTGTGTGTCATCTGCATACGAGGCAAGGCAAAAGTCAAAGGAGTTGATGAGGGGGGCCAAAGAAGACACATACACATTAAAGAGTGTGGGGCTCAGAGACAACCCCTGCGGGACTCCACAAGGCAGAGAAAAAGGTTTGGAATAATTCGCCCAGTGAGACAATTTGCAATCTGTCCGTGAGGAAGGATTTCAAGAGTTTCCATGCTTTATCCTGGACTCCTCAAGCCATCAGACAATCCATCAACAGGTCATGATGGACCATATCGAAGGCCGCGGGCAGGTCCAGCATGATCATAGCGGCCTTGCTTCCCCGATCTAGGGCTACCCTGATCTCTTCCGTGGATTTTAGGAGTGCTGGGTCCTTCTCTGAATCCATATTGAGTAGGATCCAGAGCTTGAGCTTCTCGTAGAAAGGTACTCAGTTGCACATTCATTCTTTTCTCGACCAGTTTTGCTGGAAGTGGGAGGCGTGAGATTGGTCGGAAATTGTTGGGATCCTTAGGGCCCAAACTGGATTTCTTTAGAAGTGGCAATATCAAAGCAATTTTCCAGGGTTTGGGAAAATACCCTACTTCAAACATTGCATTAAAAAGGGAGGTGAGTGAAAGGGGGATAGGTTCAGGGGCCAATTTTACCACAGCGACAGGACACGGGTCATAGGGGGAGCCTGATATAGCTGACATGAGGAGCTTATGAGTGTCCATAGTGGATAGTGGTAAAAACTTGTCAAGAGTAGGGAGGGAGCCTGATGCTGGCTTGGGTCCCTCTGTTAAGGCAGCTGTCACATCAGTGATTGGACCATTAAAAGTTGAAAAAATGTCCTCTACTTTTTCCAGAAAGAACCTAGCAATATCCTCACATAATTCCCGGCTCATTTGAATATCTGCTGGGCATGGGTGCGCCAGGCTAGTTACAGTTTTAAAAAGCTCTTTGGCAGAGTTTTTGGCTGAATTAATTCGATTAGCAAAGAACTCTTGCTTTGCCTTAAAAAGTAGCTGTTTATAAATCATGAGGCTTTGTTTATATATCTTTTTCTCTGTTTCTTTGTACTCTTTCATCCAGTTCCGCTCCAGACGTTTACAAATCAATTTATGATCCCTGAGTTCCTCCGTATACCATGGGGCGGAGGGTTGTAACCTTTTGGGAAACAGAATTTTCTTTGGGGCTAGCTTATTACAGGCTGACTCCAGTCAGTCTGTATATAGGGTGGTAGCCTCCTCCACGTCTAAAGGCATTTGGGCCGCTGTTGAGGTAAGCATTTCTGCTAAGTCTGTACCCCCAACTTTGTTCCACGCTCTGATTTCCCTCTGCCTCCTAGGGGGCCTTCCAACAGCTCGATGGTCTGGAAGGGCCAGCTCAAATAGTACAGCCACACGGTCTGTCCAGACTAGGGGCAACAGGCCCGTAAATGAAAGGTGTGGATGGTTAGAAAAGATACCATCCCACGTGTGCCATGCCACATGGGTGGGCCCAATTACTTGTTGCCTAAGATCGGCACTGTTCATCATGTCTATAAGGGTTGCCCTATCTGGTTCCATATGAGCCTCCAGATAGTAGTTGAAGTCTCCCATAATAGTAAAGGAGTCGACGCACAGCCCCTCTTCCAGCAGATTTCCCATAGACGTTACAAAGGGACTCCTAGGACCCGGAGGTCTATATAATAGGATGCCCTTAAAGGTGTGATGATGGGAAAGGCTGAGGCTAAAAGATAGTGCCTCACAAGGTTCGTTTGAAGCTGTGTGAAAGACCGCATTTATTGAATTGTGATAGATTACTGCTAGACCCCCCCCTTTCCTATTAGGCCTATTTACGGTATGGCAAAGGAACCCGGGAGGGGTGGCTTTGACTAGATCTGGGCCAGAGTCATCGTCTGTCCATGCTTCAGTAATGAATGCCAGCTTTGTGTCCCCACCCTCAATTAGTGCTGCACACTCAATACTGTGCTTCACCAGGGATCTTGCATTCAGCAGTATGCATTTTAGCGCAGGTTTTTCATGTTTGACTTTTCTTATCCTTTCATTTTTACTAGGCTCGATGGACTGGTATAATAGTTTAAGCAAAGTGATTTTGCAGTTGGGGCAGGTAACTGAGATAGATGAAGGCCTTATATTGAGGGTGAGACACATGCATCCAGTAGCCTTACCAATAGTCTCCAACCCCAGCAGGAAAGTTCTGGGGTATTGTAGAATGGTAGGCTTACCTGCTCCCAGAAGGGCAGGGGTGCTGGCGCTGAGCGCGGGCCGAGCGCGGACGGGCGCAGACGGGCTTGCCTTTGGCGTGCCAGAGGCACATCCGCTGCGCGCTCGCGCCAACCTATCCAGATATAGTGTCAGGGGCGAAAAAACTAGCCTGCTGACACTAATTCCCCCAAAATGGCGGCCCCGCTGTGTCAAGTGCGGTCCTCCGGTGCTAGCTAGGTTTGCGGTGCAATCAGTGCAATCGGCAATACAGTACAAAATAACACGACACGACCTTTAAAATCAACATTTTGTTAAAAGCAGGTTAAAACATAAAGTGCCGTCGTTAGCTTTCAATGTGCAAACATATGTTTTCATGTTGATGTGACAACAAGGAAATGCAAATCACCTAAATTCTGCCTGTTCCTGAACCATCATTACCTGCCTTTATCTTTTTAAAATCCATCTCACTACGGACATGAGGAGCAGTAGTCAAGCTACAGACACTGGGGCCTATTCACAAAACTGCTTTTATAGTAAGATTTGTAGTGCTATAAAACGTACCGCAAAATATAATTAGCAAGCCTATTTGCAGAGTTTACACCTCTGCCTTTCTTATTGTTTTCTGTACCGAGCTCTCCCCCCATCCCTGAGTGCAAACTCTCTGTAGACATAAGTGTATGTTTTGGTAGTAATTGTGGGTGGGACAGAGGGGAGTGGCTACAAAGTAGGAAAAGCTTACTACTAAAATGGACTGAATTGGGAGGAGTAAGGAGGGATTAAGGAACGGGCAGAGAGGGGCCTAAGGGGGATGTCTGCAAAAGAGTAAGCCCATTCCTATTAACAAACTGTGCTTCTAAAGTTATTAAAGCAAAAAGGGACCCAGAACAGTATTAAAGTATTCTAACTCAGAGAAAGTTTAGTACCATACATGGCCAACCACTGCCACTGCAACATCCTCCCATAAAAATCAATGGAGTTAGGGACCTAAAATAAAACCCCATAGGAGACAATGTTAAGTTAAATTAAATTAAATTATTTTAAATAGTTCAAAATTTAAATAAATGTAATTTATTTTTCCCAATACTTTGGCATAAGGAGAATCTGCAGTTGTGGTATAGATGTCATTATCATAAAGCGTACGGAAAAGTAAAGTTTTTTCAAAACATTTCCCCCAAAAATCTTTATGCAAAATAATAATGTAAACTATTTTCATGTGTTTAGTTTAAATATAGAGCTAAACAAAAAATGCTACAGCACTATTAGCTACATTTTGAATTACAAATTAAATGTATTCCCAACTAAGTAAAAAAATATTAATAATTATTAAAAGTGAGATTACATAATTAATTAGAAGTATTGTACATATATTTAATCAGATGTATTGTTACATTAATTTTTTGAATGCAAGAAAGGCTATAAGAATATTTTATAATAAAATGATAATATTATGTACTTTTTCACATATTTTGTTCAACATTGCATAATGTGGATTTATATTTTTAACTATTTGAAATAATTTGATTTAAATGATCATTATTTCCAGTGGGCGTTACCTTTGTGAATAACTAAAATTAGTAACGTTTCTGAAATGTGTAATAGTAAATCTACACATGTAAATCACTCTCAAGTGTAACTTACCTGTGTGAATAGCCCCACATACATTCATCACTACACACTGGGTCACCCTCAAGAGGTTGCAAAAAAACTGTCCATCGGTGCTAACCATGCTACATCTTTTCCAGGCATTTGTCAACATCCAACAGTTTTAGTGTTCTCCACAGAGAAAGGGCACAAGGTGCCAATATCCTTGATGAATGTAACACCAAGGTCTAGATTAAGCTTGAGGGTGAAGAGATTGATTCCAGGAAAGATGGTTATTCAGTAACGGAGCTCCACTGTCCAGCTACCCATGGGACCCGGAAAAAATGATTGGGGTATGTAATAGCTAGCTGCAATCTGTCGACACTGCTCGTGGGGAATAAGGGAATGCTCAGATCTGATTGTGGCTGCAAACCCACCTTATCAGTACTCAACAAGGAAGAGTAATATCATTTCAGCTGCCTTGAATCCAGAAATCTGTGTTGGGCAGACCTGAAAGATCCTGGACTTAGACCAGGGACCCTTGACCAGGACTCACAGTCCATCTGATGTAAAGGCATGCAAAAACACAGCATGGACTCTGAGATACCTTTCATCTGACAGACCTGGACAGCAGGCCTCTTTGGTGCAGGCAGTGCACACCTTCCCAGTACACTTAGCAAGTATTGCTGCACGCAATCCGGAAGCGGTCAGGCGGAAAAGAGTTCAGTTTCTTCTCTGTCCCGCAACTGATGCTGTCTAATCCCTGTCACTCAAGTAAGGAGTTGTCCTAGCAGAAGCCGCCACCATTTAGTAGGCCAGGAGCTGGTGGAGCACATGACTGCTAGCACCCACACCAGGCAGCATATTGTAAACAGGACACTCTACTTTTCCACCTGATCAGAAGTGACCTTTAATTCACCCCCCACCCTCAAGGTAACATAGTGGGGCTTTTCAACTGTACATAGCTGGTTGCTTTCCTTGTGGGACAGGTTCATGGACTAAAAGATAAAGCACTGACTTTCCAGGGCTTCCAAATTTCTCCCAAGTGGCAAGACTGGGACTTGAGGACAGGTGCCAGGAGCTCCCTTCCTACTGTTAACCTAATTTACCCCATTGCCCTAAACTTGGAAGCTTTGATTGGACATGACAAACTCCTGAGTGGCCCAACAGCTTCTGTTCACAGAAACCTTAAGGTAACCAAACCACTGATGCAAACAGTGGCTGTATCCAATATCAACTTGTATCCATCCTTAAGGATCTTTCTGTAATTGGATAGTCCAGAGCAACATTTGATGCCACAGTTTCTAATTTGTCCTCTGAAGTCGACCAATCTGCACAGTCCTTTCCTCATTCAACTCTAAATTGGATATACTGGTAGCGAGAATCACTGATATGCTGAAGCCTGCAAAGGTATAACTCCAGACAGGGGACAATACAAACAGTACTTGAGCAGGAAGGTGGTGGATTTAGAGTATAGGGTAAGAAAGCACACCATTCAAGTACATGATCTACTTGAGGAAATCAGGAAAGAGGATGTCACAGGATTTCTGATTTTCTTTTTCAATGCTTCTCAGGCATAGATTTTCCTGAATCCTTTGAAATACAGAGAGGGCACAGGATTTGCTCATGCCTACAGAAATGGGGAGACTGACAACACCCTCGTATAGCAGGTCTTCTCTGACATCAATATGCCAGGAAGATCCTCTGGGTTGCGAGGCAACACAATGGCCTATTTCTTTTTTGAAAGACGTCAATATTCATTTCATCTGATTTCTCCAATGAAACCAATTTAAATAAACAACACATTCTAGCTCTTCATCTACGCTTGCAAAAACTGGGTATCAAATACAGTTTGTTGGATCAAGCCATGCTAATCATAACTGTACATGACAAGATTAAAGAGACAATGAGCATAAAGACTTAAAGGACTATCTAATCCAGTAATTCTTAAACTATTGACTTTTGTGGACCCACACTTTTTTCATTACTAGATTCTGGGGACCCTCACTGAGTCATTATTGGAATCAGGGGATCCCCACTGAGTCATCACGGTAAGACAGGGATCCAGGCCAAAGCAATTTCAATGATTTGAACCCTAAAACAATACACAAAAATATAGACACAAGCATTCATCAAACAACTACACAAATTATGAAATACTGTATTTAATTCACAAGCAAATATTAAAAGATCAATATTGTAATTCCAATAGAAAGGTTGAAGCTTATCTTAATTCAGTTGAGGCCACCCATTGTCCATATTATGGTCTGTTTGATACAGTTGCACTGCTTTCACCAAATCAATCAGGGGACATCAACTTCATTTTTAGCCTCGTATTTCAAATTCCTTTGCCTTTACAGATAATGTTTAAATATTCAATTTTACATTTTGCTTTTTTATTTAAATAAATCTTATCAATCTGATAATATTTCTTAATTTTCTAAGCAGTCGTGGACCTCCTGAGTAGACGTTGTGGTCCCCTGGCAGTCCTTGGACCACAGGTCAAATACGGCTTATCTAAACTCTCTGAAATGTGGATATTGCTCCTTCTGACCCTATTACAAGAGACCCAGACCCACTGCATCCGTCTTACTTCCAGCAGGGGTCCCCCATCAGTGCTCCAAAAAATCAGAAAGTATACCTCATAGACGTACAGACTATGATAACCTGAACAAAATAGTGGAGATCTTACATAATAAAATATACTAATTAAGATAGCCATTAAAAACAACACAACCCAAGACACATGAAGATACGCTAAGTATGTATCTGAAGATGGCTGTTTACACACTCATACAAGATTGCTCTACTGCAACTAACATATAACCTGCTTTTGAGAAGGCTAGTAACTATACAATTTTATGTTAATTTCTATTGACAGCAAATGTGTTTGTACAGCACAATAGAAACTAGGCCATTAGCCAGATTCAATAGCGATGATAGGGTGACATTCAGGGATATGATGAACAGCCAAAATCTTATTGATGTTGGCATCTCACAACAGAATGGGACTACACTTTTATTTCAGGTGTCCATAACACATGATTCCAACTAAATTACTTCTTAGTGCAGGGCTATAATCTGCCTGATTTCCAGAGCTGTGAGATTCTTGAAGAGAGAGGTTATTGATCTTGCATTGAATCCCACTTCTCCCTTGACGTGACTCAATTGCTACAGCCCCCATTTACAGCATTGATAGGACACTAGAGTAGAAACAGACATTGATGATCCATGTACAGGAATAACTGGCCAAAAGTACTGACTCCTTTTATTCTGGATGTGCAGGGGCACAGCTTCAGGTTTTTGGGCACAGGTGCTTCAGTCGGGTATGGTAGATGTCTGTCAGATTTCCCCAGAAATTTTTAGATATACAGGCAAAAACGCACACACACACACACACTCTCTCTCTGTCTCTCTCCCTCTTTGCTTGAAAAGTCCTCAAAAATATTTATTTTTATTTTACAAGATTGTGGGGGATATTCACAAGAACGTGCGCTAAACATCTCCAGAAAATGTTAACGCAACTTTACACATCGCAGCCTATCCCGGGAAAATAACCGGGGTTAACTTGGAATTCACAACACGGCGGTACCATGCGATAGTCTGCCGAAAACGCGGCCAATGTCCGCGATACAACCACCTCGACCGAGATAAAAACACAAACCACAACACCAAAAAACGTGCGATGAGCCCATTCGCGATGAGGAAAGCAGCGATAAGCAGCGCCTGGCCTGCGACACACACATGGCAGGCGGGAATAAGCACAACAAAAGCCTGAAAAAGAAAGACAAACCAAACAGAAAACAACATTGAAGCACAATGGAGGCAGCCGGAGCCAGTACACAACCCCACAAGCCCCATTGGCAACAAAACATTGTACATGGCAGGCCACTGTGGACAAGGTGAATGCAGCCGGAGAGCGGAGGAGGACAATGGAAGAAAACCAGAACAGCCGGAATGATGCGAAACGCACAAACAAGCAGAAACACGCCAACAACCAGAAGGCAGCAATGCACACCGGAGGTAGGAGTCCAGCGCCACACCAGGAGCTGGATGACATGGAGGAAATGGTGTCCACCACATTAGTCTGGAGATGGTGGCAGGACTCGGAGACCGGAAACTGCCCAAAATCAACAGACACAACAGCAACAGGGAGAGGAACGACCAGGGACTGGGGGACGGGGGAGATGGGCACAATGGCACACATGCACAATTAAGCACAGCACAACTGCAGACAAACCATGCCCAAGAGTAACAACACCAACCAAGAGCACAAGTCACACAACCCGGCAATATCACACCACTGAACAAGCACAGAAGTGAAAACCACACTGCCTGAAAGGGAGAAGGGTGAGTCAGAGCTGAAGGGACATCTCACACACAATGCAGCACACACACATAGGAAGCAGAGCACCCCAACATCGAACACAATGTGGTACAAACAGCAACATTTGCACAACCGAACACAGGACACAAGTGCACCCACTTGTGGCCGGTAAATGGCCATACGTATCTGGCAAAGCACGAAACAGGGACATGATAATGCACAAGTACAAACCCACAGCCCTGTTGGGATAGCAATGCACGTATGGCAGGGACCCAGATAGGCCGTGACACACACATTGGCATACAAATCAAGACTCAACACAGTTGGAGACAAGTGAAAGTGCGGAAACGTTATCAACAAGTGCGTGTCAGTACGGCCAAGAGAAGTGCCACGACATGCAGACCAATGCAGCAGCATGTCTGAATGAGGAACGTTTGAAAGCACCCATGTCCACCCCGGGGGAGTCCATCACCAACACAAGTCAGTGCCAACCCGCGTTGGTTGTCCGCGCATGGATCAGGAGTCCAGGCCAATGCAGCCATGTCCACTGTCGTCTTGGGACATGTGACCAGATCCCCAACATGCAACCAGGCGTCGGGACACGTGCAATGGGTCACATCCAGTAGTGGCTGCAGGTAACTTGTCACTCGTCCATGAACGCGAGTGCAGCAGCGTAGGCCAACATTTCCAATGAGAGATCGTCGTCCACCACATCTGACATGTCGGCGACGTAATCCATCAGCTGTCCCGGACAGATGTGCTGACTCCAACTCCTGGCCCCAAGTCGCACCAAAGCCCAATCGGGGAGCGGCTCAATGTGGTCACTGCACACGATGACTCATGCAATCTCCCAGGTCCAGTTGCCAGCATGCATGCCAAACATCCAGGCATGCCATAAACGGGCATCACGGTGACACTCCTGGTCGTGGGCCAACAGGGGGCGCACACACACGTTGAAATCCAGGTCAGCTACCGTTACGTTGGAGAGGCAGACATCCATGGTCCACTCGAATATGCACGAGCGACAATGCAACACAGGCTGAACGCAGGTGACGTTCGCAAGGCGGAACTCAGCCGGTAACTGATCCGCAGCACTGCCAATGGCAGTGCCCTCAGTACATGCAGCAGACGTGCACAGTACAGGTCCACGTGACTGGAGTTGAGCATGTGTCCGGGATGGTCTGCCATTGCGTCAGTGGCTCTGCTTGAAGCGGCACTGGCTTGCCCTGCGTCAGTCCTGTGGATGAAATGGCACAGCTCGGAGCAATGAGCAGTGTCTGTGTGCAACGGGTGCAGGCCTGGGGTGGGGTGGGGTGGGAGTCCGTGTGAAGGCCATTTCACGCACGCTAACTAAGACCACGGACTTCTGCGTGTGGGATGTGTACAGGTTGGTCTCACGTCGGGCAGTGCGTAGTGTGGGAGTCACAAGCAAATGCTATCATATCTGTCAGGGGGTGCTGGCCACATGCAAGTCCCAGCTCGGAGCTGCAGATGTGCTACCGCCTGATAGTTCAGACAAAGGACCTTTCATCCCTACAGTAACTTCACCATCTGCATGCATACAGGAGATGTACAGAGGCCTGTCGTGGGTGTGGTGGGATGTCTGCGACCCTGGGAATCATGGATGATATGCCCAGAACGTGGCACATGAGCTGCCTCACTGTGTGTTACGTTGCCTCACAGCTGCTCCTCCCTCCCACGAGCCCCCACACTTGTGTGCGCTGTGCGGTTGTATCACGTGCACTCCTACGGCACACCATTGTAATGCCTGTCCACGCATGTCCAGCGGCATGCCAACAACACTGTGAAGCTGGCCTTTGAGGGTGTGTGGCCACGTGAGTGTAGGCCAATGGTCCGGACAGGGCAGACACAGGTGTCCAGTCCATGGCTGGCTGTGATCGCGCTGCGATTGAGGCTAGGCAACTGACTTATGCAGCCACAGGACTGATACACATAACACTTGGCATGCATGTGCCAAGACCCCGAGAGGTCTTGCGCTCCTACTTTTCTCCGTACGTGCAGGCCCGCCCTCCTGGTGCATGCTACATTGCAACATCGACTACTGTGGCCCTGGTGGCGACAACACCCCAACACAGAGACACACTTACCGCACTTCCTGTCCAAGGCCAGGCCAGAGCCACGCCCTGATCCCCCTGCCGAATCAGCACACCCCTGCGCTGACCTGACGTACGCTGGACCAGCACACGCCGCTTGTGCATGCGGGGGGGGCGGGCGAAGCTACATGTCCAAGGTCTCAGCCAATGCTGAGGTGACATGGTATCGTCCGCTGAAGACAGCACACTGTGATGTTGCAGGGCTCGGGCCCATCATGCTGACATAATGACCACACGGACACACTTGCTTAGATGGTGGGAATGGCTACGGGCACGTGCGCCTGGCCACTTTTATTAGCAGGCTCACATGTCGAGTGACACCTGTGTTGGATGTGTGCACACCAGCCGTCATGGAGTGCCTGGTGCAGTCAAAAAACGACAACAGTGTACATCGTTAAGGACACACCCATTCAACCGTAAAGGCCCCATGACTTGACCTGCACAGAGTTAGTGGCCCCGGATGCACAGCATCCTGCACAGGCCTACCGCCACGGGCCGCTGACTTGCGGTGCACTGGGGCAGGGTCACGAGAGCAGAGCAGGTTTTCGTAGATGACAAAGGGGGTTGTCGCGGAGTGTCTCGGTGGACAGTGGAAGGTGTACCCCCAGGGCATGATGCTGAGGGCAGAACCACGCTGAAACAGTCACTATGGTGGAGATGAATGGAACAGACACATGTCGGACACCAAGTCCGGTCCAGCCAGATGATGATGCAGACAACCCCCAGGCCATGGACTCAGATGCCACCAAAGTCCAACCAGAAAGTGCCCATGACTCATTGCGCACAGAGTTAGTGGCACCAGTGCTGTTAGGGGATGCCGCCTACGATGAGGCGTGTCCAATGGTGTGGACTCCTCCACATCTTACCCAAGACACAGTTCCACATGTGTGACCTACTGGACCGCAGTGTAGGCCGGGGGCAGCGGTCAGCACGGGCCCACAGACACGTGTCGTGTGCTTGCGATGCAGACTTTGGCTTCACAGATTGGAGGGAGTTTAGTGATGTGGACGCTGCCACGGACTTGGGGTCACTGCCATTCAAGACTCAGGACACAGTTCCACATGTGGGACCTACTGGGCCGCAGTGTAGGCCTGAGCCCTCATCCAAGTGTCGCCGGCTTGCGATGCAGACATTCGCCTCACTGATCGGAGGGAGTTTAGTGATGTGGACGCTGCCACGGACTTGGGGTCACTGCCATTCAAGACTCAGGACACAGTTCCACATGTGGGACCTACTGGGCCGCAGTGTAGGCCTGAGCCCTCATCCACGTGTCGCCGGCTTGCGTTGAACAGGGTTAGTGGCACCACATGTCGCAGGCTTGCGTTGACAAGGGTTAGTGGCACCACGTGTCGCAGGCTTGCGTTGAACAGGGTTAGTGGCACCACGTGTTGCAGGCTTGCGTTGAACAGGGTTAGTGGCACCACGTGTCGCAGGCCTGCGATGCAGACTTTGGCTTCACTGATCGGAGGGAGTATAGTGATGTGGGCGCTGCCACAGACCTTTGGCCACTGCCATTCAGTACTCACGACTCAGTTCAACATGTGCCCACAACTGGGCCGAAGAGGATGCCGGTGGAGTATGTCAATGAAAAAGGAGTAGTGTGGGCCAGCGTCGTGGAGGCCAGTGATGGTCTGCGGAGGCTGCAAAGGTCGCGGGACTGGGGCTTGGAGCTTGCACCGGCACGTGGTGGGCCCTCTTTGGCACACGCCGGTGTCGGCAGGTGAGCGGAGCCTCTTTGGTGCGCTGGGGCAGGCATGACGGGTCTGGGGACCAGCGGCCCGGGGTGCAGCACGCGCACAGGGACGCAGGCCCCGTCGCGCTCGGCACCGGACTCGTGGCGGGCTGAGAGGCGCCGCCCTGGCAGACGCGTTGGCCATTCCGAATGAGAACCACGCCCAGTGCGACGGGCTTTTTATTTACACAACTACGCAGGCCTGGCGTACGCAGGGCCAACCCACTCATGCAGGGGGGACGTAACGTGCGACATTTCCGCATTCTGCCCACAGCCTGTGGGGACATGGTAGCGTCCACTGGCCACTATACACCAGCAGTTAATGTCCACATGGCCATTTCCGTGGTTTGCACACTGAAGTCTGGCCGGCACCTACACGCCACACCTGGCATTGGGTAGGTTCACATTCATTAGTCACTTGCCGCTCTCGCACATGCCTGCTCCAAGCCCCTCCTCACATCCTGCTATTGTGTGGCTGTGGTGCCATGCCGTGGCTGGGTTGTGGGCATGGCAAGCCCAGCTTCCCAATGGAGTCGTGTTGTCGTGTCTGGTCGGTTGGCATGTTGTGTGGCATGTTGAATGTAGTTGTGCTGCGTGCCCATTGCCAGTGTCGTGAGTTGCATGACTGTGGGCTGGAGGTGTGTGGTGTGTTCATTTGGGACTTTCCAAGGAGCACTGCATTTCCATAGGTGCCATCCTGGGAGCGCTGGTTGATGATGGACTGTCGGGAGATGTAGGAATCATGCACTCTGCCTGGGGAGTTGGCCACGACATTGTTGAGGAGTCCCGGGCGGTCCACTATTGCCTGCACATTCATGGGATGCGTGTGCTTTCTGTTGAGGTAGTTGTGTGCAGTGTCGGCAGGGGGCACGAGGGGTACATGTGTGCAGTTGATTGCCCCCGACACGTGAGGGAATGCAGCTATGGCGTAGGGCCCTTGCTTGGTCTCCAGCTGCTCCTGCGCAGTGTGGGTGAGGTGGAGGTGCTGGGGTACCAGGCTGATGATGGCATCCAGGACAGGTGTGATGAACTTGGATGGGGCTGGCTGTGAGACTCCTCCGACTCTGGCAGTTGTGGGTTGGATGGTACCAGTGGCCAACATGTGCAGCACAGCCGGCAGCTTTGTCTGCGGAGGGATGTTGGTTGTCCGCTGTGTTGGTACCATCAGCAGATGGGCGATGTGGGTCAGGATGCGGGGGATGGTTGTCCTTTTGGGCCTGTAGTGGGGTAGGTCCTCCTCTGGTGTTGGGTCTGGGCGGCAGGTGCGTTTAAGGTGGGTCCGCTGTCTTTGTGTACGCTGCCTCTGTGGTGTTCCCGGGGGGGAGGGGGCGGGACGGGTCCTGGGGGTGGTGGCGGGCCTGGGGTGGGTGGCGGTGGGTGTTGTGGCCCTCATGGGTTTCTGAGCTGCATGATCATTGTCTCCATGGCATCTGTGGGTCTTCAGATGTGGCTCTTGGCTGGGCTCCCTTTCATGCAGCAGGTAGTCGTCCTGCTTAACACCAGCAAAAGGCAGGTGTTAATTCCCTGCTGCTACCGCGGCTTATCGCCTGTTTTTGGTTTGCATCGCAGATCTGGCAGTTAGTTGTGAAAGTGGTGTAGTGGTGTTTTCATGTGTTTTTGCACGGGAACGCCTACTCTGCATCTCATTAGGGTTAGTTGGTGGTGTCACCCGTCGAGGTAAATTTTGAGGCAGTTATCGTGGGAATACTTGCGTTGTCTGCAGTTTGCAACCGCTTGTGAATGGGGAGTTAAATCTATCTCCACTTTTGTTGCGTTAAGGTGGCGATAACTCGGAGATAAGTCCTTGTGAATATCCCCCATTGTGTTTTTCCTCTTAGTACTCCTACCAATCCACATTCCTCTCCCTTTCCAGTGCCCTTTAGGCCCCTCTCATGGTCCTCTCATGGTCCCAGCTTGTTGTATAATGTATTTAACATTACATGCCAGCCTGATTGTCGGAATATCTGAAGCGCTACTATGCCCAATGTCAAATAAAAGTGCAGCTTTCACATAATTCCTAAAAACAATGCTTTTCCCCTTCAGGATTGCAAATATTTCCTCCCTTAGCGCTGCCCGTAAAGAGTTTTCAGCGCTGTTCAGTAAGGCGTTATTCCATCTCAAACATGCAGCCATTACACACACATAGGTCGAGAGAATCCCAAATTCAAGCCTGACCGCCACTATGGGGACTGCTCTATTCAGTTTACAAATCTGGTGCCAAATACATCCCTCAGCCTTCTCAAAATAAACCCACTGCTGTTCGTCCACTAGTTCACAAGCATAACTCAATACTGGCGGGATTTTAACTTTATATACTGATGCGCATGCCTGGGATATTGCCTTGCTTCAGCATTGGTCAATATGATCACTGCTCGAAAATCTGCTTGTAAAATTTCTTCCCAGGTACGATTGCAATTTCACAACATCAATTTTGCCTTTCCCTAGGAACCAGTGCATATTTTTCCTTACTCTACACCCCCGATATCTAAAAATCATAATTTAACTTTTTGCTATATTTAAAAAAAAAAAAAATGATCATCAGCACAGCATGCCAACTCATTAAGGTGCCTTTGAAGTCCTATCGGGGTTAGATCCATCAGGATGGCATCATCCGCATAAAGCAGACAACTCAATTTCATTGTTCCTACTTTTTGGGGGTCCCCTTTACACAGCCCCACCCTCTTCGGCAAGTCATTGATATAACTAGAGAAAAGGAGAGGGGCTAGTAGGTACCCTTGCTTCAACCCATTATGAGTCTCTACTTTACTTGACAGGCCCTGTTTACCTCCCATCAAAACCTGAGTCCAAGTTGAGGAGTGCAATGCTATACTCAGCCTCAGCAAATGGATAGGGATCCCCATTGCATCCAATTTCCTCCAAAGCGTCCCCCGGTCTACCCGGTCAAAAGGAGTGGAGAAATCTATAATGGCAGTATACAGGGCCATTCCCTTACCCATTGGGTATTTTTCAATCAGGGTTTGCAAGGCGGTAATATTATCTAATGTGCCGCTATGCTTATGAAACCCTGCTTGCTCTGCAGGGACAAAATTATTTCCAAAAGCCCAATCCTGGAGATGGAGAAGGATGCTTTTAGCGAACAATTTTCCGGTCACATCTAACAGTGCGATTTGCCTAAAGCTGGCAGGGGACGTTCTGGGACCCTTTTTATATAATGGAACCACAATACTTCCTGTCCAAGAAGATGGGATAATCCTATATGTATAGCAATAAGAGAATACCGGACAAAGGAATTGATCCCATGCAGAGCTATCTTGTTTCATTACAGCTATTGGAAAATCATCATGTCCCATCGCACCTGAATACCTTGCGCTTTTAATGAAGCTCTCTATTTCTTTACAAGAAGGGGAGCCGTAATCACTCCCCACGTGGGTCTCCTTAAATACCTCTAACTTGGACTTGGCCATTATGTTTAGAGCATATAACTGTGAGATGTATTGGGTCCATTCTGCATCAGATATTAAAATGGCTTTTGCCTTAACTCTACTGTCACAATATTTAGCTATTTGAGCCCAGTATTTGCGCAGGTCACCAGATCGATCGACCTCTCTTAGTTTAATCCAGTTTGAGTCCTCCACCTTTGGATGCCTGGATTCTCGTTTTTATCTGCTTTAATCTACTAATTTCCCTTTGCCTAATCAAAAAAGATTGCTTAAATTGTTCCCTTACTAGGGCATTTATCTCATGATATAACTTTTTTACCGCCCCCAAACTAACCGCAGGTTGCTTAGTTCCTCTGGCCTGATTTTTCCTTCCACATGATCTAAATAAGAGAAGGTTTTTTTTCAATATTCAATATATATTCATATAATCAATAAGTGACTACCCCCGAGAGGCGTGGAAAGTAACTGAGGCTGGGGAATCCTCTGGGAATCTTCCATTTAAAATAACAAGATTATTCATTCTCAAACAGTGCAAAAAATTCAAACCTCGCTTATCTGACTTAATATTGTAGGGCAAAATTTGCTCAGGGATGGTCCATACATCCTCCAGTTCCTGGTTACGGTAAACCAGGGTGGAACAGTTAGAGATGTTTGCATTAAAATCTCCCACCACCAATATCATTGTGCATTCTTCTGAAATACAAATTTTATGGATAAAAGAGAAAATTGATTCAACCAGAGAATCAGCCGCTCTCCCAGGAGGAATATATACATTTACCAGTAACAAGGACGGATGCTGACCAAGCCTCCCATTGCCCAGCTTAAGTTTCATGGCCATGCAGAGATTAGACGGATGGGAGAAAACCAGGGGGTTCCAATTTATCCTGCAACTAAGTAAAATAGCTAAACCACCACTTGCGTGACCCTTTACTGAGTGTTTTGCTGCAAAGCAGAATACAAAGAAATTCTCAAAATTAAAATCTGTGCAGCACCATGTTTCCTGTAGACAGATTATCATTGGATCATGTTGCATTAGGTCGTCTAGCTTAGAGCTGAGATTTCCTAGCCCAGCCATGTTCCAGGAAAAAACTTTTTTCGGAGGGCTACCTCCGCATCATAGGGATTTATTTCCCTTCTTTGGAAGCATTCAATGAGCCAGCTACCCAACTCCACTGGTCCACCTCCTCCCCACCATGTTAATCACTCTTTTCGCTATAGTACTACCAACTGAGATTTTAATATCTTTCAGTCTTACAGCCCCTTTAGTGTTGGATAACGCTCCACCAATGTCCTGGAAATCCTCCCAATGGGACTCACGTGGGACAAAAACTGGCTCCTTAAATGGAATAACATCAATCCCATTTTTTCTAAAAAGATCTACATTAGGCAATACTACATAGCAATTATTCTAGAACTGAAAGTTACTCTGGCAAGTGGGAGTTCACTTCTTGGTTCTAAAAATACCCACTCAATATCTTTACTTATTACCAATCTCAGATCTTCAATTTCACATAATAACTGCAAAAGGAAGCTTCTCTTAAGGGGGCCGTGTTCTCTGTCAAATAGTGACGCAAAGACCAAGGTGTTCACTGCTTGTCCTGGCCCTTGTACAACACGTACCCTATTACTCAGCCTTGATTCAAACACTGGCTCTGGCATTTGTCCTCTAGGGGAAGTTAAGGTAGGTCCTCCCACATAACACCTCCCATGGTTAGGACCTAACCGTACTGGGAGAGTAGCCCCACTAGTGGGGTTTGAGTGGGAGCTATCGCCAGAGCATCGTTTGTTTTTACCACTTTATTCTGCGAGTCTGGGTTTATCTTTATTTTATGAAGGACTGAATCCTGATTTGTTAATATTTTATGATTCTCCCATTTAGGGCACAATTCCCCCCCTTTATGTCCCATTACCGCCAACACCTTGCGCCCTTCTTCTAGTCCTAAACTCCTCCCTACAAGTTCATCATTCATAATAATAGGTGGAGGGAGAGGATTTACCTCTGGGTACTCAAGATTCTGACCAACTGGGGACCCGACGGGCTTGGGCTCACTACCTTGCTGCTGCAAGGAGGAATCGACGGGCTCCTCAAATAGAGTAGGAAACTGTCGTTTTTTTGGCTTACATTTTATTATACGCCGGGTCCTCTTCTTCTTCTCCCTCCGTGTTTTTGGGCCATTTCTTCTGCCTGAGAGGCACCCTCCCCAGGGGGAAAAACCTCTAACTCAACCATGGGTTGTTTAACAACTGAAACATCAGTTGTTAAAACTGTATCACATGACATCTTGGTGTTCCCCTTTTTAAAAATAGAGTAAACGGGCGGGGTATTCTTAAATACTAATGCATTTTTATTTTCCTCTATAATGACGTGCAGATGACCCCCCGATTCATGACCTTCTGTGTTGCTACAAGACAAATTAACAAGCATAGGGCTATCTCTGGGCTGCACTGAGGAAGTAGCCCCCAGACCTTCCCAATTCCCCACCTAGGTCCCTATGTCAATCCCGACTGAGATTTCACATCTTTACATTTTCCTACTTTTCCTAGACAAAAACTAGCAGAATTAAGCTGCTGCACCCCCTTTAAAATCGGAGATAGAACACCCAGCACATGATCAGAATGGGTAGTGGATTTCTCAAGCAAAGTTAAAATTGACGAGAGAATCCTCTCTAATGCATAAAATACATCCAAATTTGCCCTCCCTTCCCTATTTTCATTTACACCCTCATTCAATGTGTGCCAGGCATAGTGTGCCCTTTCATTTGAGGCCGCTTCCAGATTCGATAATCCCAAAGATTGTATCAGTGAAGTGCTCGAAGGAGTGCTACTATATGCAGCTGGCATACAAGGACAGCTAACAAAATTATCCGGCGACAGTCTCAGAGCAAATTCTTGAGCACATAGCACACATTGCATTTTTAGTTTAGCCTCTATTTCTTGTTTTTTTTCCATATGTATGGCAATGTCCGGGAGTGTAAAGTCCTCCAGATCCTCGTGATCAAAACTGCAGTTTTCAATCTGGGTCGCTCGTGGGCTCACTTTAACTGTTAAGGGATCTGGTGGTAACTCTAAGACTTTCAAGGGGCTAGTTATAGCAGACATGATCGTATGTTCCATTGTAGCCACAGAATCGGTTGACGGGTTTACATCAACAGCAACAATTGCCTCATGCTTAACTCTGTCATTGTCCAAGTCCATATTCATTTCCATTTCGGTCTTTCCGACTTCTGTAACTAAAACACATTCATCCACTTCCATTTCAGTTCTGGTAGTTCCAGCTTCTGATGTTAAAATACAGTCATCAGTGGCCTGAATTAGAGGGATTGGTACAGGAGAATTCAATTTAGAGAACTTGAGGTGGTGCGAGACTGTCGACTCGGGGAGAGCAGTACATATGCTTACTATGTCCGCATCAACAACACCTGGGGCCATTCCTGATTCCTTATTCCTTAGCGTTGAATTCCTCAAACCCTTCGTGAACATTGACAACATGGAGGGATGAGATTTCAGGTGGGACAGGCAAGCTCCTGGCTTCTTCCTCTTGATGGTCTTTATCAATGTTGGAGAACTGGAGTGGTTAGAAGTGGCCCCTGATAAGCCAGGAAGAGATCCTTGCGATTCTGTGAGGGACCCTGAGGGCGCGATTAAGCAACCAGAGCATAAGCACCAGAAGGGCATCCTATTGATCCACAAAAGATGATGCACCTCTTAGCTGGAGTATCTTTTTGGTTTCCTTATTGATTCAGAGCTTTTCTGGGGTTGGTTAGTTATCAAATTATGTTTTGCCAAGGGACTGCGTTGCCACACCTCTTCAGACCTCTTCAGACTGCAGCTGAAGAAGAGGTGCACAAGCACGCAGTTCTATCCGATGTGACACTGAGGATAGGTTGACTGTGGCTTAAAGGTATGCCACTTGCTAATGGACTGCAGGACTGTGTGAGGGGGGTAATGGCCAAGGCTGGGGAGCTCTCCCAACTCCACAAGCCGCACCCAGACCTGGCTTTGCCGCCTCCGTGGAGCGGAGCTCTACCCACGCTGCAAAACCTAATTGGCAGCTACCTCGCCTGTTAAACAACCCCTGTTTTCAACCCCTAATTTTCCACTTTTCTCATGGGCCCCAAAAAAAAACTGCTGACCCGCTTGCCCCAACTGCCCCCAGCTGCCAATAGTAGTGTATAGAAGGGCCTTTGCGGTGGCAGCAGAGCAATATGCAGCCTATCCAGCCTATTCAGTGTTCAATATTCTGAGGCTCTGAGGCGCTTATCTGGGCTGGAAACAGGCAGACAGGAGGTCCAGTTTGGGGTGCAGGTCTGTTCAGGGCTGTTCAATAAAAGCAAAGCCCTTGAAGCCCTTGAAGCTCTCCTCACTCTCCCTCGCTTGCCCCTTGCCTCACCATCACTGTTTCGGGGGACCCAGGCTACCGGCTTCACGCTCCAGAGCTCCAGCACTCCAGCACTCCCGCTGCGGCATTGGCCCCCCCCCCACTCTGCGCGTGGCTGCTTGAAAATCACAGTTGCGATGGGCGGTCGGCAGTTGGCGGCAGTTGGCGGCTCAGGCGGCTCCGGTGGGGGCTTGGGTGGGGGCACAGGCCTGAGCTGAACAGCACCGGTAGCTCCGGCGCCTTCGGAAACGCCTTCGGAAACGTGTCACTCTCTCGCGTCACTGAATCATAGCCTAGTATGCGTGCTCTTTCACTTAAGACATTTGCCTTTGTGTGTAAATGACAGTCAACATCTGTAACACATTTTCTTCTTCTGTGGAGACATCACCTTGTGTCCCTCAGCCTTACACTTTAGCTTACTCTTCATGTTCGTGACTGACGCACCTAGGGCGCCTCCAGCCTCCATGTCAGTCGCTTGACAATCTGCACGCTCTTCAGCGCGAACAGCCTTGAGGACTTCTTATAAGCTCAGACTTTCCTTCAGCATTCATCGTCAAAAGGAATCTGACAGACATCCATCAATCAAATTTGAGGGTGCTAGCTTCCTCATCAAATCTACAGCGCTTCACAAGAACATCCAGTCTCTCAACAAACACATAGATGGTTTCACCTGGTCTCTGGCATTCTTGACTGAATAAATATCTTTCCATAATCCACAGTGGGCACAGGATTAAATTTGACATTCAAGGCTGTTTTAATTTGATCATATGTAACTTCATCTTCTTGTGGAATCTTGTTCATGTCTTCTTTCACTCCTTCTCCAGCCATGTTCTTCAGATATTTTCTGATCTTTTTATCATCTTTTTCATCTATTGCCTTTATGAAATCTTCAAAAGTCTCTATCCATGCAGTCCATCTATTGCCAATATTGTGTTTCTTGGCAGTATTAAAAGCAGAGGCGGTTTTAAGACTGCAGAAGCAGTATACACATTGGTGGACAGTAGTGGTCTCTCATGCGCTTCTTGTGGAACTCAATCAGGAAGAGCTTCTCTAGCGCATAGTGATGTGCTAGTTTCGGGGTCCGCATTAATGTCTTTTGGAACTTGGATTTCACCCTGGCTCTCCATCAGAGCTCCTTGCTTGAGGGCAATTGAGTTGTTCTGGACCCCTGTGTGGCAGCTTTGGTGGTGGGCCGCTACGTCCGGGGACTGCTCTGCTGGCACAACCCCGACCCTCCTTCTTGGGCCGCTCTGCAGAAAGTTATGGAACAATGATTCATTAATGGTTTTGGTAAGTAGATAAACCTTGTATACTACTTGTCCATGAAAGCAGATAATGTTATGATATTTGGTCGGCTTTGTGCTTAAATGTTTCTTCATAAGCACCTGGTTAATCTCTGCTTTGTACCACGTGCATTTCAGTTTAATCAGTACTGATTTATTGCTGTGCGCTGCTTCCGTTCCCTGGTTGCATCCGGTGCTAGCAATCTTACTCCGTTTAGCGTATGGTATTAATTTGCATAATGGCGCAGTACCTTTTAATTGTGGCCTTTTCATTCAGTTCCTGGCTACCGACATGTAGACTTTCAATTACGCTTTCTTTATCTTCAAGTGTTTACACAGGCTGGCGTTGTGCTGAGATCCACCAGTGCCAGCGTCGATTCTGCACTTTGACTGTGGCACATGTGGCATGCACGAGCAGTTTGCTGGACCATGGAAAACTCTCTGGAAGGGCGATTTCAATGTATGGGCTTCATATCTCCTGTCCTGTCACCAGTTGTAGCATCCTACCAGCCCCAGTGCTCACCAGTAACCAAGCCACACACGGAGAGTAGTTGTACATGTCTTTATTCTGCTGCATGTAAGTCAGAACTCCTCATTCTAAGCCTGTCTTTAACTCATCCCTCCAACGCTTACGTCACAGGCCTACACTGTACAGTGGGAACCAAAAGAGTTCCATCGTTTCTTTATTTACAAGACACTACACAAGGGTCTTTAATTTCGTCCCACCTATCAATTTTGCTGAACCTTGATAAAAATCCCCTATTTCTGGCTCCTATCCTCCTTTAGCGATGTGAAACTGTTTGCCCCCAAAGACTACATGCGTAATGAGCCAAGCTGATATCAATTCAACAATAGGAATAGACAGGCAGGGGATGGCACAAGGCTAGCAGTCACCATCCTTCTCTTTCTTGATGCAGAGTAGGCATTCGAAAGGGTCGATTTGCCATATTGTATTGTATTGTATTGTAATTGCATTTATATAGCGCTTACTACCCCTGACGAGGCGTCAAAGCTCTTTTTCGGTGAGTAGCACGCCACTCCGGAACCCATAAAGGATTAGTGGTGAATTAGTATAGTGAAATATGAAAGTGAATTGAGGGATGGATATGTTAGTCAGTAATTTGGATTGAGAAGGATAGCGGAGGGATAGAAGAGGGAAAAAGGTTTGCATTTATTTAGCGCTTGTTACCCCTGATGGGGTGTTGAAGTGCTTTTTTCGGCGAGTAGCATGCTACTCTGGAACCCATACAGTGTTAGTGGTGAATTAGTATAGTGAAATATGAAAGTAATTTGAGTGGTGGATATGTTAGTCAGTTATTTGGATTGAGAAGGATAGTGAAGGGGTAGAAGAGGTAAAAAGGTTTGCATTTATATAGTGCTTGCTACCCCTGATGAGTTGTTGAAGTGCTTTTTTTGGTGAGTAGCACGCTATTCCGGAACCCATAAAGGATTAGTGGTGAATTAGTATAGTGAAATATGAAATTAATTTGAGTGGTGAAACATGTTAGTCTGTTATTTGGATTAAAAAGGATAGTGGAGGGATAGAAGAGGGAAGGATTTGGAAATGTTTTTTTTTATTGTTTTGGAGCTCATAGCAGTAGGAGGAGGCTTGGGATGAGTAAAAAGGGAGGTGGAGGGGGGATGAGTAAAAGGGAGGTGGAGGGGGAAGAGTCAGAGGGAGGGTTTAGAAAGGCTTGTTTTGGGGTATTGGAATAGTATAAAGAGGTATGAGATGATGCAAGGAGGGGTAGAGTAGGGAAGAGTCTTGAAAAGGGTTATTTTGAGGATCATAGTAGTGGTATGGAGTTTGGGATGAATGAGAGAGTGAAGGTAGAGGATATATTGATAGAGGTATAGGGTGAGAAATATGATAATGCATTGGAAAGAGTAGTAGAAAGAGGTTTGAGATGAGTCAGAGAGTTGAGGTAGAAGATATATTGAGAGTAGTATAGGGTGAAAAATAAGATAGTGCATTGGATATGCTGAATTAGAAGAAAAGTAATAAATAAGTAAAAGTAATAAATATACAGATCCAAAAAGTAATGAATATATAGATCCATAAGTACATGGAAGGTATATAGATGCATAAAGAAAGGTAGTATATGCAGATTAAAGATGCATTAAATAAACTCTGGCTTTCAGAGTGTTGTTGTACTTTCAACTTAATTTCATTTACATATATATATATATATATATATATATATATATATATATATATATATATATATATATATATATATTGTAGATCAATAGTGAAGCAATTGTAGATAAATAGTTGTGATAAAAAAGATTTACTTATTTATGTAGTCACTTCTATACATGTTGAAAACATAGATTAATGTAACTATCAGTAACATGTACATTTGTTAAGCAGAACTAATGAATATCTATATATATATATTTGTTTTAAACATAATTATTCTACACGTTTATACGAAGTAATACACATATATAGGTACATATCTATAGTGCAAATAAATGTTTATATACAGAGAGATATGCTGTATACTTCTATCTGTTTGCGTATGGTGGTTATGTGGGAAAGAGCCAATTTTGCATAGTTTTCTGAAGATAAGGTGGTTATACGTGGATCTTATATTGGGGGGGGTAAAGAGTTCCATAGTTTGGCTGCTTGAACAGAGAATGATGTGCCACCCATTGTTTTTTTCTTGTATCTTGGTATTATGAGGCAAGGTGCCACTCTAGAGTGGAAGTTCCTTTTTTGAATGTGTTTGGTGATTTTATTCCTAATGAAGAGCGGTCCCGTTCCATGTATTGCTTTGTGGGTGATACAAAGCAGCTTGAATATGGATCTTCTGGCAACCGGTAACCAATGCAGGACTTTCAAGGCAGGGGAGATGTGGTCTTGTGGTTTTATATGTAAGAGTAGTATGGCAGTCGAGTTCTGAATCCGTTGTAGTCTTTTCATGGTCGTTAAAGGTGATCCGTGGTAGAGGCTATTAGCATAATCGAGTTTGGACAAAACAAGGGAGATGGCTGCCTGGACCTCTTGTTGAAATCCCAAATGGGGGAAGATTTGTCGCAGAGTTTTTGTAGTAACAAAGCTAATGAATATACTAGATAAAACACAGATGGGCCCCAAGATAACAATTTCTATCCAGGCGCATTATAAAACTCCCTCCACCAAAATCAAAGTAAATGGCAAATATTGAGCTAATATCCCAATGACACAGGTCCTTTCCCATTTAATGTTTGTTTGCTCCATGAAGCCTTTAGTCGCAAAGCTCTTACAAAATCCAGCCATTAATGGACTTAAATTGGATGACACAGAACACAAATTAGCATTATTTGCTGATGATATTCTTTGTTTTATAGCAAATCCAGGACAGTATTGGTGACTTTTACAAACAGAGCAGCTAATCTTCAAAGTATCAGGGTTCAAAATAAGTTATGTAAAATCCCAAGAACTAGGCATAGCTGATCCTCAATGTGAGGTGCGAGGTCAATTGGAGAAATGTGGCTTCACTTGGAGCGGGACTTTAACCCCTTCACTGCTAGGCCTTTCCCCCCCCTGTGCTGAGCCTTTTTTTGGCTATTTGTGGTAGTTCACGCTTAGGCCCCAGTAACATTTTGACCACATAAGGTATCCACGCCAAATTTGTGTCCTTTTCTTCCAGCATCACGGGGATTCTAAAGGTACCCAGGGTTTGTGGATTCCCCTGGAAGGGACCCAGAAATTAGCCAAAATACAGCTAAATTTTGTTTTTTGGGGGAAAAATTGGAAAAAGTGCTGCAAATGAAAGTGTCAGGTTTTTTCCCTGCAAATGGTATCAACAAAGGATTTGTGGGGCTGAAATCACCATTTTCCCAGCTTTCAGGGACTGACAGAATTTTGTCAGAAAACCAACATTTTTTACACAGTTTTTGGCATTTTACTGGGACATAGCCTATTTTTGCTAATTTTTGTGCTTTTAACCTTCGTCAAGTTAATGGTAGAAATGGGTATGGAAGCAATAATGGATCCTGAAAGCTATACATTTTAGAAAAGTAGACAAAATTCAGAATTTAGCAAGGGGTCATTTGTGTAGATCCTTCAAGGTTTCTTTATAGAAACTTACAGGTGAACATAGGAAAAATTGCAAATGAGTTGAAAAAAACTGCCATTTGTGCCAACGTTTTCACCTGTAACTTCTTCTAATTATGACAGATGTTTGAAAGCAATATACCATTACGTCCACTGGACCGTTCTCGTTGTGAGGATATATAGGACTTGTAGGTTCGCCAAGAACCCGACAAACCCAGAGCCAATAACTGAACAGCATCTTGCAATGGTTTTTTATTATGTACCAGGTACATAGCAATTCATTTGGGAAAATATATACAGTGAAAAATTGGGATGAAAGACACCTATGTATTACTGAAATTGGAGCAAAATATAGAGTTTAGAAACAGTAGCTATTTGAACATTTCTGAAATTGTGAGTACCCATACTAGCATGAGAATAATAGGACATTTTTCAAAGTGACTTCTTTTTACACATTGTCTTTCATTTGGAAGGCAGAAATGCATCGAAAGTCAGTAGGTAATAACAGTTGCTCTACAATTCTGTGTTACCATAAGTCTCCCCATAAAAATAGTACCTCACTTGTGTGGGTAGGCCTAGTGCCCTCGACAGGAAACTGCTCAAAACGCAATGTGGACACACTTTATTTTTACAGTGAAAACTGACCCTTTTTTTGCGAAGTGCCTAGCTGTAGATTTTGAACCCTAGCTCTGCCGGCACCTAGGGAAACCTAGCAAACCTATATTTTTTAAAACTAGACACCCAGGGGAATCCAGGATGGGGTGAGTTGTCTGGCTCTCACCAGCTTCTGTTACCCAGAATCCGTGGCAAAACTCAAACTTTGTAAAAAAAAAACACATTTTCCTCATATTTCTGTGGTGGAAGTTCTGGAATCTGCGTGGATCCACAAAATTCCACCCACCTCGCATTTCCCAAAGTCTTCAGAGAAAAATGGTACCTCACTTGTGTGGGTAGGCCTAGTGCCCGCGACAGGAAATGGCCCAAAACGCAAGGTGGACACACCACATTTTCACAGTGAAAACTGACCCTTTTTTTGCAAAGTGCATAGCTGTAGATTTTGAACCCTAGCTCTGCCGGCACCAAGGGAAACCTAGAAAACCTATACATTTTTTAAAACTAGACACCCAGGGGAATACAGGATGGGGTGACTTGTCTGGCTCTCACCAGGTTCTGTTATCCAGAATCCCTTGCAAACCTCAAACTTTGTCAAAAAAAACACATTTTCGTCATATTTCTGTGGTGGAAGTTCTGGAATCTGCGTGGATCCACAAAATTCCACCCACCCTACATTCCCCAAAGTCTTCAGAGAAAAATGGTACCTCACTTGTGTGGGTAGGCCTAGTGCCCGCGACAGGAAACGGCCCAAAACGCAACGTGGACACACCACATTTTCACAGTGAAAACGGACCCTTTTTTTCAAAAGTGCATAGCTGTAGATTTTGAACCCTAGCTCTGCCGGCACCAAGGGAAACCTAGAAAACCTATACATTTTTTTAAACTAGACACCCAGGGGAATACAGGATGGGGTGACTTGTCTGGCTCTCACCAGGTTCTGTTACCCACAATCCCTTGCAAACCTCAAACTTTGTCCAAAAAAACAAATTTTCCTCATATTTCTGTGGTGGAAGTTCTGGAATCTGCGTGGATCCACACACTTCCACCCACCCCTAATTCCCCAAAGTCTTCCGAGAAAAATGGTACCTCACTTGTGTGGGTAGGCCTAGTGCCCACAACAGGAAACGGCCCAAAACGCAATGTGGACACACCACATTTTCACAGTAAAAACTGACCCTTTTTGCAAAGTGCCTACCTGTAGATTTTGAACCCTAGCTCTGCCGGCACCTAAGGAAACCAAGCAAACCTATACATTTTTGAAAACTAGACACCCAGAGGAATCCAGGATGGGGTGACTTGTCTGGCTCTCACCAGGTTCTATTACCCAGAATCCCTTGCAAACCTCAAACTTTGTCCCCTCCCAAAAATGTTCCTCTTATTTCTCTGGTGGAACGTTCTGGAATCTGTGTGGATCCACAAAATTTCACCCACCTCGCATTCCCCAAAGTCTTCCGAGAAAAATGGTACCTCACTTGTGTGGGTAGGCCTAGTGCCCACGACAGGAAACGGCCCAAAACGCAACGTGGACACACCACATTTTCACAGTGAAAACTGACCCTTTTTTTGCAAAGTGCCTAGCTGTAGATTTTGAACCCTAGCTCTGCCGGCACCTAGGGAAACCCAGCAAACCTATACATTTTTTGAAAACTAGACACCCAGGGGAATACAGGATGGGGTGACTTGTCTGGCTCTCACCAGGTTCTGTTACCCAGAATCCATTGCAAACCTCAAACTTTGTCAAAAAACCCACTTTTTCCTCACATTTCTGTGGTGGAAAGTTCTGGAATCTGCGTGGATCCACAAAATTCCACCCATCCCGCATTCTCCAACGTCTTCCGAGACAAATGGTACCTCACTTCTGTGGGTAGGCCTAGTGCCCACAACAGGAAACGGCCCAAAACGCAATGTGGACACACCACATTTTCACAGTAAAAACTGACCCTTTTTTTGCAAAGTGCCTACCTGTAGATTTTGAACCCTAGCTCTGCCGGCACCTAAGGAAACCAAGCAAACCTATACATTTTTGAAAACTAGACACCCAGGGGAATCCAGGATGGGGTGACTTGTCTGGCTCTCACCAGGTTCTATTACCCAGAATCCCTTGCAAACCTCAAACTTTGTCCCCCCCCAAAAATGTTCCTCTTATTTCTCTGGTGGAACGTTCTGGAATCTGTGTGGATCCACAAAATTTCACCCACCCCGCATTCCCCAAAGTCTTCAGAGAAAAATGGTACCTCACTTGTGTGGGTAGGCCTAGTGCCCACGACAGGAAACGGCCCAAAACGCAACGTGGACACACCACATTTTCACAGTGAAAACTGACCCTTTTTTGCAAAGTGCCTAGCTGTAGATTTTGAACCCTAGCTCTGCCGGCACCTAGGGAAACCCAGCAAACCTATACATTTTTTGAAAACTAGACACCCAGGGGAATACAGGATGGGGGACTTGTCTGGCTCTCACCAGGTTCTGTTACCCAGAATCCAATGCAAACCTCAAACTTTGTCAAAAAACCCACATTTTCCTCACATTTCTGTGGTGGAAAGTTCTGGAATCTGCGTGGATCCACAAAATTCCACCCACCCCGCATTTCCCAAAGTCTTCCGAGAACAATGGTACCTCACTCGTGTGGGTAGGCCTAGTGCCCGACGACAGGAAACGGCCTCAAAACGCAACGTGGACACACCACATTTTCACAGTGAAAACTGACCCTTTTTTTTGCAAAGTGCCTAGCTGTAGATTTTGAACCCTAGCTCTGCCGGCACCTAGGGAAACCTAGCAAACCTATACATTTTTTAAAACTAGACACCCGGGGGGAATACAGGATGGGGTGACTTGTCTGGCTCTCACTAGGTTCTGTTACCCAGAATCCCTTGCAAACCTCAAACTTTGTAAAAAAAACAAATTTTCCTCACATTTCTGTGGTGGAAAGTTCTGGAATCTGCGTGGATCCACAAAATTCCACCCACCCCGCATTTCCCAAAGTCTTCCAAGAACAATGGTACCTCACTTGTGTGGGTAGGCCTAGTGCCCACGACAGGAAACGGCCCAAAATACGGCAGGGGGGTGGGGGCATTGGCATGCTCATATTGGTCAGCCCCCACCCCTAATTCAATTTAGAAAAAAATGCCTGGTATCTAGTGGGCTTTCTGCCCCCCCCGGGGGGGCAGAAAGACTGACTTTGCCAAAATGAATATGGGGGAGCAAAGGCCCTTGCCCAAGGGGCCGCTCCCCCCTCCCTGGTGCCGATTGGGTGGATCCCTGCTTGGGGATTGCCCCACTTGGGCAGGGATCCACTACCGAGGGGTACATTGGAAAGGGGAGATTCACCCCATTCCAACGATACCTCTCCTGACTTTCTACGTGCTCAGGGGGCTGAGATAGCACCCTGAGCACGCGTAGCGTAACTGAAATGAGCCTCTTGGCTCATTTCAGTTTCGGACTCACTGAAATGACGTCAGCGCGACGGTGCGCTGTTCGTCATTTCAGAGGCAACAGACAGAGAGCTGGGGAAGCTCTTCCCAAGCTCCCGAGGCTGTTGGGGGGTGAAGGGAATCCCTCTGGTGCCCGCACCAGAGGGATTCCCTGTGCCATGTGCGAGGACGGCCGGGGGCCGTCCGACGCACATGAGCACTGGTGCGTCGGACGGCCCTCGGCCATCCGACACACCGAAGGGGTTAATCAAATACTTAGGCATAAAGCTGTCCTCTAAGTAAATGCTATAACCAGCTATAATGCACCTCCTCTTCCTTGCACACTCTACAAGGACATGTATCATTGGGTCAATGCTTAATTTGAGCCAGTGGTTACCGGTGCTTGGCACCAGCACCTAATTCTCAACACCGGTGCTTGTGACAGTCTGCCACAATGTGGCTCTGTCTGGCTAATTTGGAGATGACCACGACAACAGGTAATTATTAATTCGATATACATTAGAAATAACTATTCTCTGCCACCCAAGCAATTCCTATAGTTTTGGTGGCCTGAAATAGTCCGAAATCTCACACTTGTAGGAGTGTGATGGTTAATAGTTGTGTTGGTACTGTTAATGGCAGCACTGGCAGGGGCAATGGGTGATGCAAGCTTCAGTGGCCCCCTGATGAGAGGCCTGGCACTTATTTTTTTGGTTACAAATTAAGCAC
Organism: Calotriton arnoldi; assembly: GCA_963921515.1. Taxonomy (NCBI): domain Eukaryota; kingdom Metazoa; phylum Chordata; class Amphibia; order Caudata; family Salamandridae; genus Calotriton; species Calotriton arnoldi. The sequence goes on from CAWUFW010005455.1 coordinate 838,844, forward strand.
TGCATTGGGGTAAAACAAACATTTTGTGGATAGGGAGGCTAGCAAGCCCCAAAATTAACTTCATGCCTCACCTCCTATATGCGACCCAAGTTCAGCCTCTTATCTTCCCAAAAACAGCTCTCTCTCAAATTAGGAAAAAAATGCTGGACTTTGTCTGGAAAGACAGATCACCCAGAGTCATTAACGCAACCTTATATCACGCTACCATGGAGGGAGGATTGGACTTTCCTAATGTAGAGATATACATCAAAGCAGTACACTTACTTATGTCTATGGATTGAAACTACAACCCAGACAAAAATGCATGGTTACAAATGGAGAGAGCAGGAATAATTTAAAATCCCTCCTAAATGGCTGCTGTGGCTCTCTCCCAGGGGGCGGGGTGAGCCAAATATGTTCCTCCAAACCACATTGACTCTCTTTGTTTATTGGCAACAGGAGATAAGGAAGAAGGGCATCTCTTCTAACCCGTCCCCACTTTTACCCATAGTGTATAAATAAAGGCCAAAGTAGGTAGAAAAACAACACACCTAATATCCCTGAGGCTTATTTACTAGTTTTTGAGGCAGGGCAGCGCAGCAAGCCACTTTGCTGCGCTGCCCTGCGTCAAAAGGATAGGGAAAGATGTGCCGTATCTATGAGATACAGCGCATTCCTGTCCTCTTCCACTGTGCTGGCACACAATTGGCTGCATTGCGCCAATGCAGGCACCCCTGCACCAATGCAGGCACCCCTCCACCATGGTGCATTGTAGGAAGAATTGCTTTGTGCAGTAAGGGACACCTTCCTCCACAAAAACAATTGATGGAGGCATTTTCCTCCTATGTGTGCTACAAAATGCAGCAGACATAGAAAGAGGAAAAAACTAGGAGAAATAAAGTTATTTCTCCTTGTTACGCCTCCCCTGGTGAGGCATAGGCTTTTGAGGCATTCCCAGGATTACAAGTCCTTGTAAATCTGGGAATGCATCAAAATCCATGGGTGTTGCGTGGGAACATCAACCGCAATGCCCACGGAACACCTCTTTGACACAGACAACGCAGTGACTCGCGCTGCATTGCCTTACTCCATATCCACGAGCCCACAAAAATTCACGAAAAGTGGCTTTGCATGGCCTCGTAGATTTGGGCCTGCACTCTGCGCTGCCGGTGTGCCAAAAAAAGTGATGCACCAGCGGTGCAATGGGCTTTGAAATAAGACCCCTGTTTGTCAACAGCATAAGATACAAGGATATCTCTTGGCTCTATTGCAACATCTAAGAGTTAGGGCCCTCTTCTCAATAAATATGTGGTAATTGGAAAAACAGGATACTAGTGTTGTGAAGGGCAGACAAGTCATCCATCTGGCAGACAGCACAGAGAGAATACATACAAGCTTATGACAAGATGGTACATCTCGGAGATGGGGAACATGGTGGCCAGCTAGCTGGCTGATCGGCAGCTTTCCTATTGAGGAATAAAAATAAAAATAGAAAAATGGTTCTGTCGGGGTTTTTTCAATTGCTTAGGATAAGTTGCGACAGCTTACTTCCAACACATATTAATGATTTAAGAAAGAATAATAAATATGTAGCACACACCAAAATTAGAATTCAATTTTGTATTCCGAAAATAATAAATCAGACAAACATGGCTGTCCCAATTTACAATTTCAATTGCAATGTGAAATCATGTGACTGTGGTGAAAAAGTGACATGTGGTGATTGGTGATAAAGACAGTACACTATATACAGAAATGATTGAACGTGCAGTAGAGGGGGAGAAAATCTTTTCAAATGTCCTTATTATTTTTGCACATATGTTGCAGGACCCAATGAAAAATAGAACAGTGATCCTGGGCGTTGTGTGGACATATACAGTACGCCGACGTTTCGACCCTAAAAGGTGCGCAAAGGTGGGATGCGTCAAGGTGGGTCTTCTTCAAGGCAGGGAGGGGGATGGGCAGCCAAAAGGCAGATTATCAATTGCCTCCAACTCAAAATATGGGTTTGGGAAAATCACATGAACCTCCACCAGCCGGTTGGAGCGCTTATTCAGTAAATGACTTGCACCAGTCGTTTGAAGTCCTGTTTTACATGCCAGTCCGGTGAATTTCGTGATCTGGCAGAGAAACATCCGTCCGTCTGTGGCTTTCTCGAAATTGAGGAAGGCAGCTCTCCAATCCTATGCAGTGCTGATTCTGCATTAAATATGTTAGATAAATAAGGAAACTCACTCGCACCCGCACTGGATTTTTTATGAGGTGGCGTCTTGAAGTCCCCAGTCTTCAGTGTCGGGAAAGAGGGCAGCAGCAAGCCTCCAGCAGGCTCTGAGGGAGGCCAATCAGTGTCAGCACAGTCTTGCATTCTGTAGAGATTCTGTGTGGGCCAGGGCTGAAGGGAGGTCAATTCGCTGAATGTCCACAGCTGTGGAGACAGAACTGAGACTCAGAGCAAAGGGATCCCCCGTTAATGCAGTGGAAGCCCCCTCACCACAGCCACACACGTGAGGAAGGTGAGGGAGCCAGTGAGGTAGGGCTGTGTAGTAAGGGAGAAGGAGCAGGGGCGGCTCCTCCATTATAGCAGATGAGTGTTGGCCCACTAAAATGCCCCCAGAGTCAAAAAATAAAATGGTAATGAAGTTATTTCATTACCATTTTATTTTTTGTTACCAATCCCCAACCAAGTGTCAAGACGGGACGGGCCTGCTGAGTGGCAGCAGGGAGCAGTGGTGGGCAGAGGGCTCCCTGTGCACTGTTTAAAGTGCACGTGTCCCTTTAGACGGCTGTCTTGCAACGGCCAGCCAGAAATGCACTCTTTAAACCTCTCAATACACCTGTCTTAAGACAGCTGGGTTAGGAGCAAGTGAAGGCCTTCAGTGTCCTTGGGAGTGCCGACAGAGGCATGAGAGAAGCGTCAGGATTGGTTAAGGTAGTTGGCTGGGACCCTGACATCACAGAGAAGAAAAGGACTGGAGGCAGGACGATGGCTGCTGCATAGTAATTGTTTATTTTATTTATTTATTTATTTGATGTAATTTCCCTGCCCCCCACTCATAGTAGTTGCTAGCTGCCACTGAGGAGGAGAACCCGAAAGCAAGCTGTAAACGTTAACCCCTAAGGAGCGCCTCGATAAAAAAAGCACTGGGTGCCACAAGCAGGTTAAGAGAGGTACCCAAAGGCATTTAAATTCATGGCCCCAGAACAAGAAGATTAGACAGAATAGGTCCAGGTAGCACTAAACATAAAATTCTACCCATGAGTCATCAAGGCCATATGAACAGTGGTGTTGGGCAGAGGGAACAACAAAATCTCCCAGAAAAGATCAGAATCACTCCTTTTTTTAGATATTATTTTTAAGGTTCATGCTCCAATTTTTTAGAACAGTGTAACAGTGTAATAGGGAAGTATCAACAGTAATGGTTGAGGGGACAAGTAAAGAGGCAAACATGCAAACAGGAGATGATGCAAACCTGACAGCACAAGCTGGTCTGGTAAATGACCCCAGCAAAGTGACAAACATAACCCCCTTGAGAAATAGGGTTGCAGTCCTGACAGGGAGGAAAACCATGGATGGGCACCTTCACAATTTAGAGCCGGGGAGTTGTCAGAAGGCCCAGGAAATTGGTTCCCCAGAGCAATATAGAAAGGATGCTAGAAGCAGTGGCACAAAAAAATAGAGCAAAATTTGCAACATCAGAAAATAGCAGAAAGAGATACTAGCGGTATGTGTCATCCTAGAGGAGAAAATGGTTAATTTAGTACAGCGAACAAAAGCTCTTGAAGACGCAGGTATAGAACTCAGGGGCAGTTGCAGTGAGGATTATACACAATGGCAGGATTTTATGTGCCAAATATTGATGATCCAGAGCGCCTACAAGATCTTTATTTACAACTGTTAGAATATAATTCATCCATAATGACAGGAGGTGACTTTAATTTGCTCTTAGACAGCATACTGGATAAGTCTACATCTAGGCAAATAGTGAAATCTCCAAAGATGCAGTAACAAGTCAGGTAATTGGTGAAGGACTTGAGTCTCCTGAATATTTGGAGACCTAGAGCAGGTACTTCCAGGGGGTACACCTTCCATAACAAAACGTATGGTCATCAATCAAGATTAGACTTCTTCCTAGTGGATCGGGAAATTGTGGATAAAGTTAGAACAGTTGTTCATATTCCTGCCCACCTATCAGACAACTCAGCAGGTGTACTGCAGCTACTCTCAAAATAGGAGGAGGGGATTGGAAGGCAGACCTTAGATGGGAAGCTGCTACTTAGTCAGAAGGTGGGGAAACTTTTAAGGCAGGCCATGGGACACCTTTGAAGTGTTCATGAGAGGCAGAATAATTAGCATATCCTCTCACATAAACAGAGAGGAGAGGACAAGACTCCAGGTACTGGAAGATAGGTTACTTGGGTTGGAGGAGGCTTTAAATCAGAGTTTGAACGAGGAGAAGGTGAAGGTCGCCCTATTAGATAAGCTATCAGATACTAAGAGAGAGTTGTCAGCCGTGCTTTCACCAATTACCACATTTAATTTACTTGTAGGTCCGTAGTAAAGTGTAACCACAAGTACCCATGGCCTGTAAACTAAATGCTATTAGTGGGCCTGCAGCACTTATTGTGCCACTGTTAGACCTCACAGCCTTAGGAAAGTCTTACCCCCAACTTTTTGCCTACCTCCTCCACTTTTCTGACGTTGTTTGTGTTGGCTTCAGGACTCTGTGTAATTTACCACTGCTAACCAGTGCTAACCAGTGCTAAAGTGCTTGGGCTCTCTCCGCTAAACATGGTAATATTGGCTCATCCCCAATCGGCATATTTAATTTACTTATAAGTCCCTGGTAAAGTGTGTTACATGTGCCCAGGGCCTGTAAATTAAATGCTACTAGTGGGCATGCAGCACTTGTTCTGCCACCCACTTTAAGTGCCCCTCTAACCATTGCTCAGACCTGCCATTGCAGAACCTGTGTGTGCAGTTTACACTGCCATTTCGACCTGGCAAGATAAACCTCTTGCCAGGCCCAAACCTTCCCTTTTTATACATGTAAGTAACCCCTACGGTGGGCACTGGACAACCCAGAGGGGAGGGTGGAATGTAGTTAAAAGGCAGGAAATGTGCTTTTAAGTTTTACATGTCCTGGTGGTGAAAAACTCTCAAATTCGTTTTTCACTACTGCAAGCCCAATCTCTTCCATAGACTCACATTGTGATTACCTTATTACATGTTTTAAGTGTAGTTGTGAAGATATAGATTTTTAAAGTTTGGTTTTTCTAGAATCACAATTTAAAAACAGAGTTTATGGTGCAGTCAGATTTTAGATTGCAGTTCTGACATCTGGACCTGTGAAGACTCTGCCAGGAAGAAGTACTTCTGTGTTGCTGAAGGGCTGCCATTTTGCTGGACTGCTGCTTTGCTGGACTCCAGCCTTGCTGTGCTGCCCTGCCCTTCCCCTGCCTGGGTGAGAAGGACTGGACCTGCATCACTTCAACCTAGAGTGACTCTAAAGGATAGATGGATGGCCCCATGATCTGAAGTCTCAGGGACCTAAAAGACTTCCAATTTACCTGCTTCTGCACCTGGATTCTGCCATCTGTGAGTCTGCTCTGCCAAGTGGTGTCACCCCAGTCCTGGACCCTTGGAAGGGAGGTTTAAGGTGCTTGCTTCAGGAAAACCCACGCATCCTCTGTCAAACAGGTGCAATTGCTTGGATCAGAACTGGTGCATCGCCCCTGTTGCGTAGCTCAGAACTGGTGCATCACTCCTGTTGCATGGTCAGAACCAGCGCATCGCTCCTGTTGCGTGACCAGAACCGGCACATCGCCACTACAGCGTGGATTGGCCTCAACGTATCGCCTTCGGAACCACCACTGCACAAGGTCTCTGCATCTCCATCAACGGCATCCTCGATGACGAATCTCCAAATTGAAGATCCCTGCTTATCAGAGCTGATGCATCATCGCTGCTGCGCGGATGAATACCGGTGCATCACCCCCGCTGCGTGGATCAATACGGACGCATCGCTTCGACTATGGCCTGCATCTTCGACGTGAAGGCAGCCAGGATCAAGGCACTTTTGTTCAGCGGGCCTCACTGGGTCTCTGTATCCAGTTCATGCTCTGTCGCAGTCTGCCTGAACCTTTGACTTTGTCCCGGTGGGGCGTGACCAGATGTCCTAAGTAATCACTTGTTGCTTCTAAGCACTATTTTACAATTTATTCTTTAAAAATTCAAATCTCAATTTCTACTTGTTGGATTTTTGTCATTTTGGTCTTGTTTTATTTAATGAATTAAGTTCTCTATTTCTAACCTAGTGTGGAATCTTCAAGTGTGGTGTTTTTACAGTTTTACTGTTTGAAGTGTTGCACAAATACTTTGCCTATTGCCTCTAAGTTAAGCCTGACTGCTCTGTGCCAAGCTATCAGAGGGTGAGCACAGGTTAATTTAGGGTTTACCTGCTTCTTACCCCAACTAGGATTGTAGTTGCTGCCTTACTTGGGCTCATACCCTAGTCAATCAAGAACCCAATTTCTAACAGCCACCCACCTAAGTATACTGCCTTTTTAAAACATATCTCATGCCTGACATTGCAGCCTGTGTGTGCAGATTTAAACTGCCTTTTCGGCCTGGCAAAGTTAACCTTTTGCTAGGCCTAAACCTTCCTCTTTAGTGTATATGTCACCCCTATGGTAGCCCCTAAACAGCCTACAGGGCAGGGTGCATTGTATGCAAAATGTTGGGCATGTACTTTTTAATTATAGATGTCCTGGTAGTGAAAAACTCCTGAATTTGTTTCTCACTACTGCAAGGCTTTCCTCCTCCATAGAATACCATAGGGTTACCTTATGACATTTAATAAATGATAACTTTTGATTGTGAGCAGGTAGGAATGTTAAGTTTGGCATCTGAGGAATTGCAATTTAAAATCTTCTTTAATGGTAAAGTCCAATTTTAAGTCACAATTCTGAAAATCTGTTTTTAGAAAGTTGGAATTTCTTATCATAACCATTTGGTGCCTGCAGGCTGTTCCTGGGTGACATGACTAAGTGTAGTTGGCAGTTGGACTTTGTGTATTCCTCCTTGACAGCCACACACAGTCTTGGTGTTGGCAGGATGAGCCATCTCTGGCAGGATGAGGGGGAAGAAATGTCACCTACCGAACTTGCAAATCAATGGAGCTGCCTCAGCACACACACAAAGGACTGCACACTAGCCGAATGTGCCATCAGACAGACTTACTAGGGCAGGGAGGCAGGAAAGTTCAAACACCTCTGTAGAGGGAAACTCCAGAAGCTTTTCCCATGTCAAAGTGGGCACCAGGTATAAAAAGGGAAACCTCAGACACACTCTTCAGTACCTTCCTGGACCTGTGGATACTAAAGAAGAAGGATGCACTGCTGCACTGCTGCTTGAGACCGGCCCTGCTTGCTAAGAAGGAAGACTGTACCTGCACCCTTCATTCCAGGCCAAAGTGACTCCAAGGGTCAACTGACTGATATCTTGTTCTGAGCTACAGAGATATAACAAGCTCCATGGGCCTCCCTATATCTGCCTAGCCGACCTGCTGCCTGGACCTGCAACTGGATCTGGAATTGCCTGAGCCCTGCTGACTTTTGCTGGAGTGAGTTCCCGATCTCCAAGAGGTGACCCTCAGGTCCTGGACCCTTGAGGTGGCATCAACGTACTCCTCGATGAAGAAAAGAAGAAATCTTGATGTTTTGGGCTCTTTGTGACCACGATCAGGCCAGTTTGTGCCAGGATCTTTTCACCCACGCCAACTGCCATCGTGAAGGTCTGGTGCTCCTGACTCTTTGAGCAACAGCAACAACCAGCAACGCAAGATCTGTAGTTTGCATTACAGCATCGACAGACTGCTGTGACCTCCAACACAAATCTCCAGCAACTACTGTCCTTAACGCCCAACACGATCTGATCTTTGCGCTACAGGAACGACCATCCACTACACTCTCCATGCTTCTCATGGCCTCCTCCACAGCAGACTGGACTCTTCGCTCTAGACTTTAGAAGGTAACTCTTTCAGCTGGACTAAATTTGTCCCTGTATCCGGCCCACACTCCATCATGGTGGGCCTGAACTTATGACTTTCACCTGGTCCCGCACAACCAGATAGCCATGAGAGGCGATTTGTACTTTTAGGCGTTATACTTATCTTAAATCTTTGAAATTGCATATTTCAGCTTCTACTAATTCGTTTTTTGTTGTTTTGGTGTTAAATAATTTATTAAATTGTACTCTATTGTTCTAAATTGTTGTGTTATTTTTCTTGTGTTGCGATTTCCCTTCATTAACATTGGTGTGCTGCATAAATATTTTACACATTGCTCCTAAGTTAAGCCTGACGGCTTTTGTGTCAAGCTACCAGAGGGTTTATCACAGGTAAATTTATTGACTGTGGGTCACCCTGACAAGGATTGTGGCTGATGCTTGAGAAGGGCTCAAACTACCTCAACCAACAACACCATTTTTGAGATTGGTGTTCAGTGGGTTTCAGTACTTGTTTTTGTGCAGTGCCATAAAGTGATTTTATGTAACACTAAAATCCCACATAAATAATTTGATACCATTCTGTTTTTTTTTTAGTTTCTCTTTGATTGTCTCTTTTGCTTTTTCCAAATTCAGGAAGAAAAGAGGCTGGCCCATGAGAGAAGCTTTAAGAAGCAGGAACTCAAAGCAAAGCAAGGAGAATCCAGCAATAATGGTGGCAGCGATACCGCAGTGGCTTATGGAGACAAAAAAGTCCACATCCCCAAAGACCTGGCGCCTAGCTATGTGGTTAGGGGATGACACTGACAAGTGTTACTCTGCCTAAGAGGTAGCTCTAAGAATGCACAGGGTCTCAGAGGAGTATTGGGGAGCTAGTCTCTGGAAACACATGCTGACAGTGGGGAGGGACACCCTGCTCACACTAGAGATAAGAGATCAGATGAAGAATGCCCACATGAAGGCCATTCTTGTCACCAAATTTAGGCTCACCCAGAAAAGTACCGCAAAACGATTTAGGGACAGCTAGAAACTGCCAAACCAGTCTTGGGTCGATTTTCTTGATTATTCCAGTAAGGCCCAAAGTGGTTGGGTGATGCACAACAAAGTCAATGGTTATATTAGGCTGTACAGTTTGATCCTGAGGGAGCATATGCTCAATACTTGTTTAACAGAGCTGTGCCAACACCTAGTGGATAAGAAGCTCACTTGTAGTGTAGCTCCTATTTCCCTAATAGGCTCTGCGCATTGGAATAATATCCCCTATAGGTTTGACATAGGACTAAGGTCAGTATGTCCCTATTGAGTATATTAAACTTAATTACTTGTGCCAGCTAGCTCAGAGGCCACTAGAAACTCCTTGACAACAAGAAGGGAGTAGTTTCTGGCAGCCGCAAAACATGACAACTTTGTTTCCCTTTAGAATCAGAACGTGTCCCAGAGTCGTGGAAACAATAGATAACTATTTCACTCAGCTCAATCGTGCATACTTAGTTTTCCTCAAAGTTACACAGAAAGAATAGACGGGCGTTTCAATAAAAGGTTTATTGAACAGTCTTGTTTCTCGTGTAAGTAAAATGTGCTGTTACGATCATAAGACAGTATGCAAGATAAATAATGTACAGCGTAAGCAGTAGAAATAAATAATACTGCGTTAGCATTATCTTTTAGCGTATATTCACATACATAAATAACATGAGCTAAAAATGCGAGTACTCATACGATGCGTTTCTAAGCTAGTTCTACCCCAATGTACCTAACCTAACCTAGGTGTAGGGAGAGGTATGAAGTAGGTGAAGTATTCCTTACTATGGTATACTAAGAGTATGTTAAGCCTAGTATGCCTAGTATGCCAAGAGTCCCTCTAGGTTCTAGTCAGCTCCATACCTTAAGAATGAGAGAGAGGTGGGAATCTCTTTCCAGATTCGAACTCCAACACCCCGCAAGGGAAGTCAGATCACTGGAAGCTGGACTCTCTGCGTGCAGGGAGGACAGCGTCTTCTCAGTGCGTCAGGCCGGGAAACGGGCTCCTCTGAAGTCGAGGTCTCCTCTAGTTTTCAAGGGCTAGGGAAGGTATATTTATACCTGAGAGGTACCTCAGAATGTTAGCATTGACGTGAATCGGACAGCGGAAGACGTCATGAATGAACCCCTAAGGTATAACGGTTCATGCATAATAAATGAGTCCTTGAAGAAATCAATAGTCCTGTGCTAGGGAAACTCCTGAAGCCTAAGGGTCTGTTCTTCAAGAACTCGTTGTGACGTTAGGGTGGACGGATGTCGGAGACCATGCCTGTATTTGGAGTGCACGGTTTAATGCCTAAATAAGGACTGGATTTTATGCCTATATAAGGGCAGGGCGAATTGTGCCTATATAAGGACATGATACAGGAAAGCCCGCGTATGGACACCCTAAGAGGAATACAACACCCACTCCACTTTCGTGTGTACGATAATACTAAAATGCTAAACATTTAAAATGCTAAACATTAAATGAAGTACCGCATATTGCTAAAATATTGCAAAAACCATTTAAAAGGTATTTAAAAAACCTATTAGAATGCAAAAGGTACTGTACATTTGAAGCATTGCTATTCATTTCAGGCATATATTTAAAATAAAAATACAATATGAATGAAATTAGCAGTAATATTTACATTTGACAGAAAATGATCGATAAGTTGTTCAAAAATTAAAGTCTTTTCATGTCATGGAAATTAATGAACTTTTTAGACAAACAAGATGACTAAGTGTCTGTGGAAGTACTGCGAAGTCTGTACTATAAGGCTAGTTCTACTTTAAGCAGATTGAAGTGCCATTTTGTTTCAAAAATGGAAAAAGTTCAATTTTGGGAAGAGTTCCAAGTTTTTGAAGTATGAAGGACAAATTGTTACTGCATCTCTGGAACACTGTGGGCTGAATCAGAGTCAGTTTACGGGTCTGGTGTAAACATGAGATCATCTATTTCCGTAGACAAAACATCGTTCACTGAAGTTGGTGTCAGTTGGAACACCTTGCGTAGTAGATTAACTGCACAGAGATGTGAAGCATCGCTTTCAGCATATGTTGCCGCAGCAATGTTCGCGTCCGTTGTTACCTGTGTGCCTGTAGATCTTTCTCGTACCTCAGCAGCAGCCGGAAGCGTCTGTGAGATCTCAATGAATGCTGACATCAGGATTGGCAGCCTCTGAGGACAACACAGAGCATGGGCCATTATCGGGTCCAGCAGAGTATCGATATCCGTTGGCGTAGCTGATGGAAATGTTAGACAGGTGTCCAACACGCATTCTTCACTGCATAGCAGGCATCGTAGAACAGGTAAGATGCAATCTTGCCAGATTGGTCTGAATGACAGGAACCACGTGGTATTAAAGTCCCGTAGACGAGTCATGCCAAAAAGCTGTACTATTCGCTCACGACACTTTCGTTCAAGGAGAGCTTTCTCCATTTCGCTCGGAGTGATGTCTGCGAATAGGCTGGCCATAGCGTAATAGCAGGAAGAGAAATAGAATTCCGGCAACAAGTGCTAGAATTAATGGTATGCCACCAAACACCGAATGTGCAAAGTTTGGGATTATTCCGAGGACTGCCTGGAAAGGTGCTAACAGTCCGGAACAGATGCTCTTAAATACATGTACAATTCCGCTTGTATCAGACATGTTGAAGATACATGCTATCATTTCTACGAAATGTATAGGGCAATTTGTGCGTATTAAAGTTTGTATCTCAGCCGAAGTCCTTGCTACTTGTAGATCATAGGTTTCTTTGGCCGAGGTCAAAGGCACTGTTTGCTGTAAAAGCATGGCTTTCATTCTGCTCAAAGTATCAAATCTTCTAAAAGAGACGTTCAGTGAAGGCCATAGAGGCGACTCCCTGACTGTGTCTATTGGGGCAAACAATACTTGCATACAGCAAGTGACCCTGGAGTTGACCGTTACTAGATATGGGATGCCTGGCAACATGCCGCAGCAACTCTGATCATTCAACATGAGGTAACTCCCATTAGAAATTTGTCCAAACATTGGATTAATCACAGCAGCTGGTGTACCCTGCTGATGGCAAGACAAATTTGCCACAGAACCATTACAAGCCCAGTGTAAAGAAATATCCTGACATATTAGTGAACCGCTCAGTGCTTTTTTACAGTGTGTACCGCTTAGAAACATTTCACGATCCCCACTCCAACATCTATATGTATATGGTAAATTCCAAGATGTCTTAATGTATTCCTTACCCAACCTTTCATATTTGCCTGCTTGCATTTGTTTGAGGCAATACTGAAACTGAAAAGTAGTCACTGGCAGTGTGATTTTGCCATGAATAAGCCATTCTGTAGCTGGTTTTTCTGCCACTGTGAATGGTAACTTATCCAGTTTTTCAATGCTCAGCACTGTATACTTTGCTCCTCTTTGTGCCAGTGCGATCTGTTTACCAGTTAGATTGTATTCTGCAAACAGAGCCGATGTGTTGATGAAACGCCAAGGCACATAGCCCGCTCGCAAAGATTGCAGCGTCCAGCTTAATACAATAGAACTTAATTGAGATTGGCCTTGTTGTAACATCACCAAATCTTGTTCTAGTATGTCGATAGCAGAGGATACAATGCCATCCAATGAATATATTCTGGAGGACAAAGTTGTTAACCCATTGTCGACCACAGAGAGAGTTTTCTCTAAATTAATACGATCAAGTTCACGTATTCGTTCTGCAGCCTCCATCTGTGACACTTTCCATGCTTCGTTATAGGCAGCATAAATGCCGGCATATATGAAACGTTTTTGACGTGGTTTTCTTGGTCCAAGCAAGAATTCCCTAAGGTCTGCGTCCTCTTTAAGTAAGGTTAAGTGTTGTTTCACATCCTGTAGTGTAGATTTCTGAAGCCAATAGAGGCATAATTTTCCAACTCTATATGTTGTTACTACCCCCGGATGCTGTCTATGGACGTATCTTGGGTCTGGCCTATGAATAGTAAAGCCCTGAGTTTTATTCAGGAATCTTTCCTGACAGTTGTTCGTGTCTGTGGGCCAGATCAACCATTTTTTCCAATCAGGATTAGATCTGTTGAGTTGTAGTATATTGTCAACTGTAACCACTGCTTGTGTATTATTATCACTTGCAGGTGTTGGTACAGAAGGATTTTTCATCTCTTTGATCTTGGCTAGTCCAAGACAAGATGTTTGTTGGACAGTTTCATTCAAAAACATTATTTGTTCGGGGATGATGCAGGCTCTAAATAAAGCTTCTATCCCCTGCACTTGCCAATCTTTAGTACCCCATACAGTTTTTGAGTCTATTGTGTCTTTCCATAAGTCGAAACCCTGTCTAGACAGTTGGGCAATAAATGCTGCAGAGTAAATCTGTTTTGTATTTGTTAACATAATTTTCAGTCCTGTTTTGTTTACATTTTTATAGTAAAACGTTTCTGGATCAGATGTATTGTAACCTGAAAAATATGGAAACTTGTTAGCAAATGTTTTTGAACTACCTTGTGGTGGTGTAGGACAATTCTCCCATTGGTTAAACATAAACACATTTCTAGGGTATGCAGATTTATGCAAATAATGATGACCATAATGGTTATAGCAATACAGCTTTTCATAGTTTGAAGAACCCTCTAAATATTCATTTTTAGAAAATGCAGCAGATTTTTCTAGGTCAAACATTATGTCATTAACAGTCTCAAAGTCCCAATCATCAGAATAGGTACTGGACGAAATTAGATTACTTAGTGAAATTTTAAACAAATGTGGAATGTTCAATTGTTCCGTCGGACCGAATATATCAAAATCAGTTTTGTCCCACACTATACCATCCTGTATAGGAACGGCTGTGATGTTCACTGTTGACACGTCTCTTGCTTCACGATGGAAAGATTTATGAGGTTTCTAAAGTACGTTCACGTCTTTTCCTTCAGTATACACATGGATGTATCTGCCACTTATAAGCACGCTCACAGTTGTAACCAAAGCTAGCCAGAGCAGGAAAACAAAAAGTCCAGATGTAATCCAGATTTCAATCCATGGAGAAACCAAATAAGTCTTTTTCAGAAAGTGAAGAAAGTCTTGTACTTGCTGCTTGAATTTCAATGATGCTGGCGTCGTTTCAGGTTCACTCGGATCTTCTGAGAACGTATCAAAGTTAATGAAATAGCCAGAAGCAGTTCTGTCAATTGTTGGAATTGCATCAGGATTTGTAGAAATCGCTGGAACCAGATGATCACTTGCTACGTTGGTTTAGACAGGTGTATTTGGATGAACTGTTACTTGGTTTTCAAGAGGGATGAGTTCCATTGCATTGTTGCTCAGTCCTTCATCTGTTACAGCTGAATTCTCGATCGTTATCAGTCTTTCAGTCTGAACCTCTTGGATAGTAGCGAGAGGAGTGCGTCTGCTACTAGGTCGGAGTCCATGAGGCCTACTATTTAGTATTGGCCACATACTGTGGTTTGATGAGGTCGATGGACACAAATCTTTTCTCCTTTCTTCCAGCAAGGGGAGGCAGAAGTTCTTGTTCCTTGAACGGCTAGGACAGGTACTGGTTGTCTGTAAGAAGGTCCAAATTCCTTCTTGTCTGCAATTTTTTCTCTGACCAGATCCCCAACTTTTGGAATCCAGACAGGCCTTGCTGGGACCGCCGGTTTTTCCCCAGTGGTGGTTGGCTGCAGAAATACGTTGCTTTGTTTCGTTCTTAACTCATTCAGTTCCTGTAAAACAGCCAAACGATCTTTGATATCAAACTTTTTATTTTCCACCACTGTGCCTACGTGATCGAGATCTGGTACCCACATTCTTGTCCCAAATAGGACCTCATATGGAGTGACCCCCTAGAGAACTTCTTGGCAGGTTGTTCAATGAGCGTTGGACCCCATAAAGATGTTTGACCCACCCATCACCCGAACCTAATACCCTAGCTGTTATAGACTGCTTTATGTCCCGGTTTTTCCTTTCCACAACTGAATTTCCCTCAGGATGGAATGGAGAGGAGTACCGCAATGCAACGCCCAGACTGGCCATGGCTTCTTTGTAAGCCCGAGAGCTAAACGCAGGGCCCTGGTCAGAGTGTAGCGTGCCTATTGCGTATGTGCCGATAAAGACTCGCAAATCTTTTATAACAGTTCGAGCGTCAGCCGAGCGCTGAGGCCATATCCATAGGAACCTTGATTCAGTATTTGTGGGATTGCAGTTGTCCAGAGGGACCCCTGCGTTTAGATAGTCTAATGCTGTCTAACAATGGTGTCTGCAATGGGCGGCTACATTCGTAGCATGGTGCCTGGTGGCTTCCTCGCTGTAATTTACAGTCTAAGCAGTTATTGATGAATATGTGTATTTCTGTATTCATTCCAGGCCACCAGTACATCTCTTTTAACGTCAAAATTGTTTTAGAGATCCCTTGATGTGACAGACCCTCCCCCAAATGTGTTTCATAAATCAAAGCTGCTCTACGTTCCATGTTTGGAATTACCCTATCCCCCACTCCAGGGATTCGAGCAAAAGGAAAGTTGTTCGTATCAATTACATAAGAGTACTTGAGTGGAAACTTTTTTGGTAACGCTGCACTGCTGCCCTTGCTTGAAGCATTGACAGCCAACATTATCTCACCGTCTATTTTTGTTTTTGAACGAGTGATCGCAGCTACGGAAGCCGTCTGCACAGCCCCCTTTGCGGCTTCGTCAGCCAATGAATTCCCTGCAACGTGAACGCCATCACGTTGATGACTCAGTGTGTGGATCACGTGAGCCTTTGGTAGTTCGTTTTTCAACTGAACTACTTGTTCCCAAAGCGTTTTGTGCTTTATTGTGCCACCTTTCGCATCCTTGAAACCATTTTCAAGCCAGTTTTGTATATATTCATTATATGACTGAACACAGTAAAAGGAATCGCACACTATTAGTGTGGGGAATTCTCGATCTGTACTTTCAAGTGCCAGTTTAAATGCTTGTAGTTCAGCTCGCTGAGCTGTACAATCTCCTAGAGATTGAGTTTTTGTGACCATAGGTCTGAAGGTACCATCTCGCATGCGACCTTTAACGATTGCACACGCTGCACTGTAAGCTTGCTTACCCCCTGTTGCGGGCTGTGCGGATCCGTCAGTGTAAATTATGAATTCGTACTGATCGAGAGGCAGAATTTCAGTGGGCAGAGGACATTCTTGTTCATATTGCAGGAATGCTTGTGTTTTTAAATCTGGATCAAAAACATATTCAACATCTGTTGCAGCAAGAGAATTAACCCATTGTATCCATCTTGGATGTAATGCTTTAGCATTTGGAATGCTTGCTTTTGTTACTGCTTCTAAAGCTGGTGCAGGGGTTACGACAATAATGTGTTTCCCTTGGGCTAGGGCTCTTTCTTTTGCTACAGCTGTTTGAACTGCTGTCAGAATTTTTCAGTTGAACTGAAGCGCATTTCCGCTTGTGTGTACAAATGAGATTTGTATGCAATTGGTATTTTCTCACCCTCATTGAAGGTTAAGTAGGTGAATCCGCATTGACCCGAAATTATTCGAATCACCAAATTGCGTTGACTTACACGTGTTTGTAAGTGATTTGTTGCTAACATGTTAGCCTGTATTGAACGCAAGATTTCCGTGTGTTCTTGTGTCCAATTCTTAATTGAAAAATCAGGTTTGATTAATGCGTAGAGAGGTTTAACTCTTTCTGCGTAGTTTAGTATGTATGTTCTTCCAAAATTTAGGAAACCCAGGATGGATTGTAAGTTTTTTAGTGTTTTTGGAGGTTGGAGCAGCACACACTTTTCTAAAAAGTTAGCTGCCAAGCTCTTGCCTTCACTTGAAAGCTCATATCCTAGAAATAGGACATTGAGATGGGCAATTTGGGACTTTTTAAAGTTGAATTTCTAGCCCTCAGAGGCGAAGCCCAGTATAATGGTGCTTACCCTGTTCAAGTGTTTGTCCAGGTCATCGTCTGTCAGATAGATGTCATCGACATAGGACAATGCCTCATTGTCATAAATTTGTAGTAACTCCGTTACCCTCGCTGAGAATAAACCTGGGCTGTTCTTGAACCCTTGTGGGAGTCGACAAAAGTGACGCTGGGTCCCCATTATGGAGAATGCTGTTAAGTACCTGCTTTCAGGTGCTATGTTTTGACAAAAGAAACCATTTGAGATGTCTAATGTGGTTTTATATTTTTTACGCACAATGTTATTCATTAATGCTGTGCTATGTGCATTTTGCACTGCAAATGTTTTACAACAAGTGTTTAAGTGTCTATAATCCAAAACTAGATGATAGGTATTGTCTGGTTTGGAGACAGGAAACAAAGGATTGTTCATTGAGGAGGTGCATGTTTCAATCACCCCTTGGTATTCAAGTTGATCTAAGATCTCCCTGACCTGTTTTTTAGCTTCTTGCTTTATTGGATACTGCCTTTGTGCAGTTGGTTCATGTTTCAGATGTATTTTATGGTGAGGTGAGTCCTCATCCCATCCTACATGATTTTTGTATAATGCTGGGGCCTGGGCTACTGCCCATTTCCTGGCATATGTGTATTTTAGGTGTATTGGAATATGGTTGGAGAAGGCAGGCATAATCATGTCCTCGCCATGTGGGCACTCCCTGACAAATTGTGGTGGCCAGTCTTTTTCTGCTAGAAGTATGTCATAGCCCCTTGAAAGTTTTTCCCAAAAGAGTGCTTTCACCTGTCTAGGTATGTCTCCCTCCATCCGGAGTGTTATTTCATATAACCTTTGTGGAGTACTAACCCTGGTGTCTACAGTCTCAACTGTAATGTACTCATTCAAGTCCACTATCTCCAGAAGTTCCTTCAGGTTCTGGCAAACTATTGTGACTTCTGCTGCACTGTCCAGCATTGTCTGAGCCCATTCTCCGTTCTTGAGTTGTGTTCTCAGTATCCTCAGCATGTCTGATCTTCAGACCTGCTACTTTCTTTTTGGAGAATTGAGGTTTTGTTTTATTTTTTGGAGCGTGTTTATCTTCTTTGGATTTCACGCGTTGTTCTCTATTTTCTGATCGTCCTCTTCTTTCCGAAGTCTGTGATGAGGTCTGAAAGGGACGAGAGGAACATGTATCAGTATCTTGATACCCGTCAGGTTTTCTCAAATTATCCCTATTCCTGAGGTTATACCTCCTTTCAGAGGGCTCCTTTTGAGGAGACCTACCTCGGGATTGAGAACCTTTCTCTTTTGAATTTTGTTTATTAGTCTCCCACTTCTTTTTAGAAGATGTAGGAGTTTGTTTAATTGAGTCCTTCTCAGGACTTTCAGATAGTTTTGGCTTCACTGGTCTTCCACCTAAACTATCTCTGCCTAATTCTGCATAAGATTGTTCTATTATTCTGGGTAGTTCAGTTTGATGTTCTGTAACATCGAATTCCCTTAATCGTTGGCGGATCGCCACTGCTGCTGCCTCCCCTTTAATATTAAATAATATTATTGTTGAGACCTGGTCGAAATTTTTCAGTAATTTCATACCTAAATTTAGAGCAGGCTCTGCCCCGTATTCGTTTTGAATTTGTTTTAGGACATCTGGTATTACCGCAATTGACGGAATACCATGTGTTTTGGTATAGATGGCAGCAAAGACTGAGCCCCAAGTGGTGCAGTCTTCCAGTTGTGGTGTGATCCCCATCGGTAAACTGATTGTTAGGATTCTGTGTTTCTCATACGGGCTAGTATTTGGAAATACTGCTTCGATTTGAGTAATTTTTTAAGCTATCCAGAATGGAATTTGCTCACGTTTTGTGGGCATTTTACCCATGACTGCGTAGAGAGTCTGTGGTGTAATTTTTAGTGTATTCCCCTGGTGAGGGGTTTGATTTGGAATGGTTAATGGTGGTTGGACTGTGAAAGTCCGCATGACATATTGAACCAATTGTCTGTAGATTTTTATTAACTCTGTAAGTTGAGTAAGTAATTCCTCATCTGACATCTCTTCAATGTCAGGATGAGGTGTGTAGCCGGCTAGAATCGGCCATGTTGCTCCTGGTCTACCTAGTGGACCGAGCCTGGTAATGTTTTTGTGATGTTTTAGGGCGCCTTTAAACCAGAGTTGATGCTCTTGGTATGTTAGTGGAATTTCAATATCCTCGAAAGGAATATATTCCTCTGGTGAATCATCTTCTTTGTAGAAGTGAAACATGTGTGTTACTGGATTGGATTCAGGAAATATTACCCATGAATAGAATACCTCTGTCTGAAAGGATTCGTGTGCCTCTATCACGAAAAACTTCTCTACCACCTCTTGGTGGCAGGCCATGTTTTATGAGTTTTAGAGTGATGGCTCTTCTTAAGTTTTGAGGGATGTCTATAACACCCTCCTCGGTTTCAATTAAACCTGTGATTGTTAAAAACTGTTGCTAGGGCTGGATCAGTCCGCAGCTCCACTGTTTCCGGTGGCATTGTCCCGGTGTATAGACATGTTGTTCTTTGAAAAATGTAGAACAAGTTTCAAGGAAACAAAGATAAGGTGCACAATATTTTGGAACACTGTATCCTTCAACGTTGAACAAACCAAACAGCTTATAGGGTGTTTCCCTATGTAGCTGTGGTGGATACTTAACCCTGCCCACTCCAGACGTCTTTTGGAGTATATGGGTAGGGGTCTCTGAGATAAAAAGCACAGCTGAGTTACTCAGTATCTAGCGTTAAATTACCGCCTTACCAAATGTTGGGCGCCATGTAGTGTAGCTCCTATTTCCCTAATAGGCTCTGCGCATTGGAATAATATCCCCTATAGGTTTGACATAGGACTAAGGTCAGTATGTCCCTGTCGAGTATATTAAACTTAATTACTTGTGCCAGCTAGCTCAGAGGCCACTTGAAACTCATTGACAACAAGAAGGGAGTAGTTTCTGGCAGCCGCAAAACATGACAACTTTGTTTCCCTTTAGAATCAGAACGTGTCCCAGAGTCGTGGAAACAATAGATAAATATTTCACTCAGCTCAATCGTGCATACTTAGTTTTCCTCAAAGTTACACAGAAAGAATAGACGGGCGTTTCAATAAAAGGTTTATTGAACAGTCTTGTTTCTCGTGTAAGTAAAATGTGCTGTTACGATCATAAGACAGTATGCAAGATAAATAATGTACAGCGTAAGCAGTAGAAATAAATAATACTGCGTTAGCATTATCTTTTAGCGTATATTCACATACATAAATAACATGAGCTAACAATGCGAGTACTCATACGATGCGTTTCTAAGCTAGTTCTACCCCAATGTACCTAACCTAACCTAGGTGTAGGGAGAGGTATGAAGTAGGTGAAGTATTCCTTTCTATGGTATACTAAGAGTATGTTAAGCCTAGTATGCCTAGTATGCCAAGAGTCCCTCTAGGTTCTAGTCAGCTCCATACATTAAGAATGAGAGAGGTGGGAATCTCTTTCCAGATTCGAACTCCAACACCCCGCAAGGGAAGTCAGATCACTGGAAGCTGGACTCTCTGCGTGCAGGGATGACAGCGTCTTCTCAGTGCGTCAGGCTGGGAAACGGGCTCCTCTGAAGTCGAGGTCTCCTCTAGTTTTCAAGGGCTAGGGAAGGTATATTTATACCCGAGAGGTACCTCAGAATGTTAGCATTGACGTGAATCGGACAGCGGAAGATGTCATGAATGAACCCCTAAGGTATAACGGTTCATGCATAATAAATGAGTCCTTGAAGAAATCAATAGTCCTGTGCTAGGGAAACTCCCGAAGCCTAAGTGTCTGTTCTTCAAGAACTCGTTGTGACGTTAGGGTGGACGGATGTCAGAGACCATGCCTGTATTTGGAGTGCACGGTTTAATGCCTAAATAAGGACTGGATTTTATGCCTATATAAGGGCAGGGCGAATTGTGCCTATATAAGGACATGATACAGGAAAGCCCGCGTATGGACACCCTAAGAGGAATACAACACACTGACACCAGGGTAGCTTGCTAAGGGGGTGGACCTCTGGGCCAGCACCAGAGTGTCCAAGAAGGTTTCTAGGGGGGACTCCCAAAAGGGTGGTCAGGTGTCCCACCAGAAGAAAGAGGGGGGAGAAAAACCTACAAATAGGGAGTTCTCTAAAGGCAACCAAAATAATTCCCAAGGGAACAGTGACCAATCCCAATCTGAGCCAAAGAGGAAGACAAACAAAGAAGGAGGTTCATTACCCAGTGTTCTGAGTGTTACAAATATGGGAACTCCAAGGGAGACACCAAATGCCTCAAGAGGGCAGAGCCCCTTCTGGTGGACAGACACTGGGGTTGGCCAGTATAGCGCTGGGGGAGGAGGTGTTCCCAGTTAGCTTGGGGGAGATAGCTGTAGTGTCCCTGAGGGATAAAGCCCTCAGGCCTTCATATACTTTCAGGTATAGTGGGTCACCATCAATGGGAAAAGAGGGGAGACACTGAGTGACACAGGAGCCAGTATGACTACTGTGATGTGTCACCTGGTGTCTTCAGGGCAGGTCATTCCAAATACATTCCACTGGGCAATAGTTTCAGACAACTGTGAGAGACACCAACCAGTGGCTCTGATTCCCTCTGAGTAGGGGGCGGGGTCTTAGGCTTCTCTAAAAGTGGCGTGAGCCATGCCATGCCTATATATTTTCTATTGGGCAAGACCTAGAGCATAGTGTCTTGAAGGAAATGGAGCTCAGGTCACACCTGACGATGTTAGGATTGCCTGAGTGGGTCTGTATGACAAAATGGACCACTGCTGCCAAGTAGGAGAGTCACGGAGGCTTTTGCTCCTGGCTGAATTAATGATACGCTGAATGGCATGGTTTACTATAGGCAGATGATTAGCTTTTTCTTGGTATAGAGACAGAGGAACTAAAATATGCAAGGGATATGAACTCTCTGGTACAGGGAGAGTAAGGATTGTCATTTGATCCCAAATAATAGGATCCCTGGTGAAGTCCTGTTTTTTGGATGAAACGCATTGGCTGGGCTGAGAATCTTTTCTGAAGAATAAAAATGTTGTGCATAACAGACATTTGCTCAAGTGATCTGAATGGACTGAAATAAGAATGGACATGGCTTGGGACAGATATTGGACTTTGTTTTATCATTTGTTTCTGTTGACGTTTTGGGCACTTTAATATTTTCTGAGTGTTCCCCTTTACAATGTGTTTATCTGGAAGTCAAGGAGGACTGAAACCTGCTGCTGCCAAGAAGAGAAAGGGCAAGGGGTGTGGGAAACCAGTCCCTGAAACTCCCGCAGACTGGGTTGAAGGGTTGCCTGTGGAGGCAGCCCTGGAGCCTATCGGATAGGGGATTGCCACTCTGGGAGACCTGCCAGAGCTTGCTGGAGGCAAGTTAATGGTGGGCCCACCAGGGAGGAATTTTGAAGAGTGCAGAAAGAAAGCCGGTAGGAAAATTGGGTTACAGCCCTACTCAAGCAGCAACCACAATTCTGAAACACAAGCAAACCCCAAATTATCTTGTGCTTAACCCTCTGGTATTTGGGCACAAAAGCAGTCAGACTTAAGTTAGAGGCAACGTGTAAAGGATGTATGCAGCACACAAACAGCAATGAAGTGAAAACACAACACAAGGAAAATCCCATACCAAATTAGAAACATAGAGTAAAATGTTATAAATCATTTGACACCAAAACGACAAAAATCCAACTAGTAGAACCAGAGATATGCAATTTTAAAGGTTTAGGTAAAAATAGTGCTTAAAAGACATCTAGCCCTTGGACTCACTCTGATGGTCCTGGGTTTAAGGGGCAGGTCCAGTTCTTCTCACTGAGGCAGCAGGGCTGCAAAGCAGCAGAGCAGCAGGGTAGCACAGCGGTAATTCTTGTGGATCAGCAGAGCAGTCCTTTGTAGGAAAGTGGAATATTATGTGGTATGGCTGGATAGCCTTACCATGTAATATTATCACAATACCACAAAGATGGTCCTTTGATTCATACTAATAAATCCTTAGCCCAGTCCTGGTAGAGTTGCAAAGAGCAGTCAAGCTTTACTAGGAGAACATATGTTAATCATTTCAGAGTACCAACAAGGGCGATAAATAACTGACACGACTTGAGAGAAATCCGACACCAATTATTAAAAATAGAGTGTAATTTTATCTTAATTTAGACACCAGAATGAATGGAATAGCATATATAAAACCAGAGTTATAAATTTTTTAAGCAATAATAAATCAGAGCAGTAACATACATAGGAAATATAACAGTGCGATGAATGGCAAAACCTACTAGTGACAATCGGTCACTTGCAGGTTGAGTTACGTGCATCCCTGTTTAAGGTCATGCGGGCTCCAAGAATAGTCCACAACAGTAAGATCAATTTTACCTAGCCGGTGGAGTCCGGGTGCAGAATTGCTCTGGCTGTCCTCGGTGCTGAATGAGAGCCGCGGTGGTGCTGATTTTACCGCTTAAACAGTGCTGCAAGAAACAATGCAAAGACACACCAGACATACAGTTCCTGATGTCGGATGACTGTTGCACGTGTTCCCTGTAGATGCAGCATCGAGTGTGGGGGTCGGTTACCGGATTGGTGACCACCAAGCTTTGGCAGCGGTAAGCACAGCGAAAAGTTTCTGGAACTTCACGGGATGTGGGGGAATGAGGTAGCGGCCTGAAACTTCGGGACAGGTGGGACTACAACTCCCACAATGCACTGGACCATCTGGATTTGGGCAATCCCATTGAGGGCCTGATGGCCAGCGATTCTTTGGATCCGCTGAGTGTTTTTATCTGCAGTTTGCAGGGTACTAGTGCCGCTAGTCCAGGGGAGACTGAGGGTGCTTCTGGCTGCCACAGAGGTCTCTCTCTCCAGGAGTGCCAAGTTTTAGCCAAGGACGAGGGTCGTTTACTCAGTTCCAAGTTTGTTGCCTCAGGGTCAAAGTTTCCCTTTTTTCTTCGGTAAGATGGGCATAGTCATGTTGTCGGTGACACAAGTCTCCTCTTGGTCCTTCCTTGATGCAAGGTGTTCAGATCTGAGGTTCTGCTGTCAGGGGGGTCCCTTAAATCCTATATTTAGGGAAGTTAGTGGTGTGAGAGCTAGTAGCCAATGGGAATCTAGCCCTTGCAGCTAATGCGGACCTGAGGTGACCACATCTGGGCAGGTAGGTCACCTTATCTATAACCACAACACCCAGACCAAATCTGGGGTGAGGGAACCAGAGGCACGGGGTACTGGGAGTCGGCAGCCTCCAAAATAAACTGTGTACCACAATGAAGCCGCTCCCAGTAGGGTGTCACAAGTACTAGTGAAGTTTTAGTCTGTGAGTGAAGACATCTCACATAAAATGAAGGACTGGTCTCACACACCACCTGGTGTCATGCTTCATCATTGACCAGTCCTCGCCCTCTAAAACCTTGGTTTGATAGAGGGCGGGCATACACCTGACGACAGGGATGCACTTCTAAACTAAGTGGGGGCCCAAAGAAAATAGTGAGTTAAAAGCCATTAAGGATGTCAGCTTAAATTTAATAGTGCTGGCATCTATATGGTAGTTAAAAACAAAGTGATCGGTGTAATGGGGATATTATTGTCCCCCACCGCTGTCAATGGGGTCGACATGTTTCTGCCTAAGGCCCAGTTGGGTCCGCGGCATTCATCAGGACCATATTACAAAAAATTCCTCGCTACAACGAGGAGCGGAGGTGCACAGATCTAGGCACAGAGGCGGAGATCACGTCCAGTCACACGTTCTGACCTAAGGGGTCTCCTGCCCTCACCCTCCTATGGGGCACAAGTGTCCTCATTTTAGGGCTTAAGAATTTAGCCATATCACAGTGGTAGCGTGATCCTCATCACCCCACTGAGTGGAAATCCTTTCACCATAGTGTGGTAAGAGTGGAGCCCGTTATATAGAATTTTTTGTAATATGGTCCTGATGAATGCTGCGGACCCAACTTTCTAAAAGTTCATTCAAAATAAGTGGAGCCTCGTCAGGTTCCAACCCAGGATGTACAGCATGAAGTGAGTTCACAAACAAATCGAGTTCCAACAGTTTTTTTCATTATTGTTTCCTTTTATTTCATCTCATTATTGGTAATCCATTTTGATCCAGCATCTTCATTGCAAATAATTCATCAATAAGTTCAACGGGTGCCTATCCAGGCTTTTCTCTACACATGGGGATTCACCATTCCTCTTAGTGCGACATAATTTATAAAACCCAATGCATTTCGGGCAATGACTGCCCTTCTTCAGGGGTAACTGCAAGATTGGGTGTGAATTTGGATGCAGTTAAATGAGTTCTTTAATTATTTTGTTTTTAAATATGCTTTGTTGCCACAGTTTTTTCCTTCTGGGGGGCCCACAGGGGTTCAGCGTTTGGGTATGGTCTCTCTGACACTGAGCATGTTAACTCGACATGTAAACTACATTGCAGGATGCAGTTTTATTTTATTCTTTTTATTTAACTTTCACAACGAATTCCAAGGGAGCACACAGGGCGGTTTGGTTGTTGAATAATTGGCTGCATTATAGCTAAGGTCAAATCACATCTGTGGAGAGGTGTATTAAGTTATACTAATGGAGATGAGTCTGGGATGGGGAATTGTTACTGATACGCTATTTATGTATTTCGCAGTTACCCCTGAAGAAGGGCAGTCATTGCCCGAAATGCATTGGGGTTTATAAATTATGTCGCACTAAGAGGAATGTTGAATCCCCATGTGTAGAGAAAAGCCTGGATAGGCATCCGTTGAACTTATTGATGAAATATTTGGAATGAAGATGCTGGATCAAAATGGATTACCAATAATGAGATGAAATAAAAGGAAATAATAATGAAAAAAACTGTTGGAACGCGATTTGTTTGTGAACTCACTTCATGCTGTGCATCCTGGGTTGGAACCTGACGACGCTCCACTTATTTTGAATGAACTTTACGCGCATGGACGGAGCGCGCTAAACCAGGGTTGCACGCAACAACATAAAGCCTTTGAGCATCTTTAAAGCTGTGTGAGTGTGTAATTTGGTGTGCATTCTGCCATTTTTGATGTGAACTTTCTAAAAGTGGCATTTTCAATATTGTGAATTAAAATCTGACTTTATCATTAAAGAGGGTTTGTTCTATATTACAATTCTGTTGACACCAAACTCAATTTTCCTACCTGCTCCCAATTGAAAGGTATCACTTATTAAATGTAATAAGGGAACCTAATATTATCCTATGGGAGAGGTAGGCCTCACAGCAGTGAGAAACAACTTTAGGTTTTTTTACACTACCAGGACACGTAAAACTTAAAAGTACATGTCCAACTTTTTAAATATACTGTACCCCGCCCTATGGGCTGCTTAGGGCCTAACCGAGGGGTGACATATATATTAAAAAGGGAGATTTAGGCCTGACAAAAAGTTTATTTTGCCAGCTCAAAAGGGCAGCTTAGATTGCACACACAGGCTGCAGTAGCATGCCTGAGATATGTTTAAATGGCTACTAAAGTGGGTGACAGAATAAGTGCTGCAGACCCTCTAGTAGCATTGAATTTACAGGCCCTAAATTCATGTAGTACCACTTTACTAGGGCCTTACAAATAATTTAAATGTGCCAATAGGTGTAACCCACTTTTACCATGTTTAGAGGACACAGCACAGGCACTTTAGCATTGGTTAGCAGTGGTAAAGTGCACAGACTACTATAAACCAACAAAAATGGATTCAGAAAACAGGAGGGTGCAGGCAAAATATTTGGGAATGACCCTCCCGAGAAGGCCAAGATGAACAGTGCCCAACTCTAGAGTGCTTGAGGTGACAAGCTGCGGCCCAGGCAGCAGGTGACACCTCTGAAGATCACCTCATAAACTGAGAGAATAACCTCCTGTATAGTGATTTAACGTCCAAAACACAAAGAGATGCAGGAGACAAGAGAAGTATACAACACAAGTATAGTGTGGCACACGTGTTGTTTTTTTAATAAATATTTCCCTCACCGACAGTTTGAGCCATTCTTCCTCATTGGGCTTGCTAACAACATCCCTGTTCAGATCAACACCTGGGATGGAGCACAAGGGAGGGGGGAGACAGTAAATGGATCAGGAATATTCACTCTGTTCTTTATTCCTAGACTTCCTGGTCAGAATTAAAAAGTATATAATATAGGATGGTGGTGTCCGGGTGGGTAAATGGCCCGACACCCCTCCTATCTGCATGTCTGCCAACATATTTCAGCTGATTTGATATAGCCCATAAAGGGTCTTCTGGCTTTCTTCAGGACATTAGATCCCCTCATATCCCCTGCTCTTCTACTTTTTTTTCCTGAGTTTTTTATAGCGCGAACTTGACCCAAAGGTATTGGGTATCAGAGTGCTTTACATGCGCACCAGTTGCTTACACAAGGACACATTAATTTTTGTTAAACACGGGGAGACTAAGTGATTTGCCCAGAATCACAGGATGTTGAGTGTCATTGCCTAGACTCGAACCCGGTTCCCCAGATTTGAGATCGACCGCCCTAGCCGGTAGGCTACATCCTCTTAGTCGTTAGATTGTGGTCTGACCCATTCTGGTCTGGGGCCTTGTGAACCCACTGCGGTAGTACCTGTAATGGATATTTAACACTCGTGACCTACAGTGTATTACACATCTGAAAGGTTTGACTCTCAATCATACACACGCCAGGCCAGCGGGAAAGCAGGGAAAATGCTAAAAGTTCCCTTTCAAAGGGGGAACCCTTCATTGGATCCCCTTTTGAACTGGTGAGCATCAACATTGTTGGGCCCATGGAACCCACAACTGCCATGATCAACAGGTTTACCTGGTTTTGGTGGACCATGCCACTAGGTACCCAGGGGCCATCCCTCTGAGGTTGGTCATTACACCTGCAGTGGCCAGGGCCCTGATGGGGATTTTCACTCAACTGGTGTGTGAGAGAGTCACCAACTTCATGTTAGCGTACATGAAGTCCGTGTGGGATGAGAGTGGGGTAACCTATAAGTTCTCCACACCCTATCACTCCAGACAAATAGGCTTGTTGAGAGATTCAACAAGACACTCACCCATTTGGAAGTCTCCCTGGACACCAGACTACATGAAAGATCAGTTAACAGAGCCCCTGAAAAAGGCAGGGATCTACAAATGGAATTAGTTATTGCAGGATGGGAAATTACG
The DNA here is from genome assembly GCA_963921515.1 of Calotriton arnoldi. Lineage (NCBI taxonomy): Eukaryota > Metazoa > Chordata > Amphibia > Caudata > Salamandridae > Calotriton > Calotriton arnoldi. The sequence continues at coordinate 866,852 of CAWUFW010005455.1, forward strand.
ATCCTGAGAGACCCCCATCTCAATAACGGATGGCAAACTGTCCCAGTACGAATACTATCAACTGACTAATTGGGCACACAATGCAGAGACAAGTGCAGGAAATCAGACTTCTTTTGAGGAACAGATCCAAGACACTTCCCCTAGGAAGAAAGAGGTGGCACTCTCATAATGGTTGTTCCTGAATGCTGTGGATGGAGCCTTGAAATTGACTGAAGAACTGAAAAGATGTGACTTGCAAGGGCTGGACTTATAGAATAAGTGGCAAGCATCGCTGTGCATACAGTTAAATCAGCTTGTTTAAAAAGGAACCATTTGTTCACTTTACACAGAGCCTTCTGGACACCACTCAGACTATCGAAGCTGGGGAATAGTGCAACTATGAAGTTTCAAAAATGAGATTTAGGAAGGGAGATGATATTCACATGGTTCCATAGTGACCCAATATGCAACTTTGTTGGCAAGAGGTGGGTAAGTCTTTGAATGACATACTGCCACGAGAGGTTGAGGTAAGCCTTCCATTTGTATTCCTTGGTGTCCCAGAGGAAGGTGATTCTGACTCCGAACCTGCTCTCATGGAGAAACCGGTCTTGTTATTGTTTTACTTGTTGCTGTTGGCTAGAAGAGAGATCTGCAGGAAATGGATTTCGCTGATCCCCTCAAGTTATGTAGAATGGCTGAACTATGTGATGCTTGTATGTAATTTGGAGCTCAAATGTTTGACTCCTAAGAAAGCAGAAATATGTCAGTCGGTGATACAGTGGCAAGCTGTAAGGTTTGTTGGTGGGGCTGAAAGGCCAGTGCAGTCAGAGTAGAACATCAGGGGGCAGATTTACAAGCCCCTTGCGCCACCGGTGCGTCGCTTTTTGTGTCGTACCGGTGTCGCATTTAACTGCTCCGTATTTACAAGGACAGGAAAAGCCACCCTGCGTGACTTTTCCTGTCCTTGTAAATATGGCCCCTTTGCACGCAGCACTTTGCGTGAAAGGGGTGTTCCATGGGTGTTGCTGTGGGTGTTCCCACGCAACACCCATGGAACCAGACACATTTCCAGATTTACGAGGAATCGTAAATCTGGAAATGCGTGTGAATGCTACGCCTCCCTAGGGGAGGCGTAGGGAGGCGCAACGAGGAGAAATGTATTCATTTCTCCTCGTTTTCTTTTCCTCTTTCTATGCGTGCTGCATTCTGCAGCACATATGGAAAGAGGAAATCACCTCTAATGATTGTTTTTGTTCAGGAAGGGTTCCCTTCCTGCACATAAACAATCATTGAAACAATGACGTTTTTCAACTTCTATGTGTGCTAATGCAGCACACATAGAAGTTGAAAAACGGCATTTTCCAGATTGTTTTTGTGCAGGAAGGGAAACCTTCCTGAACAAAAACAATCTCCCCACGACTCAGGCATCCTTGCACCATGGTGCAAGGGTGCCTGCGACAGCGCATGGCAGCAGTTTGTGCGCAAGCGCAGGGTGAAGCACAGAGATGCGACATATTGTTGTAAATATGTTGCATCCCTGTGCTTTGAAAGTGACTCAGTGCGGCGCAGCCAAATGGCTTGCGGAACGCACTGAGTCACTTTCTTGTAAATCTGCCCCCAGATGATTATAACTATAAGTCAGCAAAGTGGGGCAACCCCGGTTAAGCAGAAATGTCAATGGATAAGCAGGTGGGCCTGTTGGGAATCAGCCAAAAAATGACAACCACTTTAAGATCATAATAAGTGGATGCTTGCTTAGCAGCCCAAGATGATACATCTCAACGAGGCTGAATGAATTGTTTGGGGACCTGGATACGTGTTGGAAGGGTTGGGGTGATTGGGGTACACTTCAACATGTGTGGTGGTCCTGCCCCACAATTAAGATGTTGTGGTGCAAAATTCCTTCAAAGATATAATCTGTATCACACTCCCCTTAATGCCCTTGATGATTATACTAGGATACCCAGGAGAGAATAATGCATTTCCCTTGACCAAGACAATGGGAAAAATAATCTCACACTTGCTTCTCACTGCCAGACTATCAATTGCTCAAGACTGGAAATTTCCGTTAGCGCCTCAACTCAACATGTGGTGGAGTAAGGTGTGGTCCATTTATGCAATGGAATAGCTTTCTGCAATTGTTCATGATAGGGTATACAAGTTTGAGAGGGTGTGCCACCTGTTCACCACACACATGAAGAGGACTCAAGTAGTCAGGGGAGACCCTGCAGTGTTGTTGGATGTACTCAATGTTCCGGACTATGAGAAATGTCTACATCGGATGACGACGAAGATTTTTCTGGATCAATTTAAAGGTAGTATGTTCATGCAACAACAAATGTATTCTCTTGCTTTGCTTGTGGCTTGGTCGGTGCCTGTTGACCACCCTTTGACTATTGATTCAGCTCACAGATGATGGCTGTGAAAATCAATGTGCCTTTATTGCTATATTCACTGATGCAATCTAATACGTGTTATACAGGTTCTGTGACTTATATAATAAATCTAAAATACAGTTTGGAAATAAAAAACAGGTAAACAGGCAAAGAGGTAGACATTTATTAAGGGCTATAGGTTCCCCCAATGCTCAATTATGTGAGTCTTAAGGTCAATTGATCTGAAGCACCTACTGAGGGGCAGATTTACAAGCCCCTTGCGACACATTTGCGCCGCCGTTGCGTCATTTCTGTGACGCAGCGGCGGCGTAAACCATGCGCCACGTTGCGACTTATTTACAACGTGACGCATCTAGGCAGATGCGTCACGTTGTAAAGCACTGCGCCACATGAAACCTGCGTCAGGTTTCATGTGGGCGTTCCATCGCCGGGTGGGCGTTCCGTCGCAGGAAAACCTCGTAAAAGTGACGCAGTGAAATCTACAAGATTTCACTGAGTCAGTTTTACGACGCTGCTGCGTCAAACCCTTACGCCTGCTTGAAGCAGGCGTAAGGAGTGACGCACCATGTTAAGTATGGGCGGCCCCTGAGCATTGCTGGAGTTGCGTCGCGCTTGCGACACGGCTCCAGCAATGCACCGCCCTTACGCCACAATATGCGACATGCATCTGCCTATCCTTGCGCCACGGTGCACTGCATTGTAAATGCGACGCATCCGTGGTGGCGCAAGGGGAGAATTGCGTGTCGTATCTATTCTGGCGCATCCCTGCTGATTTGCAGAGATGCGCCAGTCCTTGTAAATCTGCCCCTAAGTGACAATGCAGTGGGAAAGATTTTGCAAAATCTGTTCATTTATCAAACTACTGCCATCCACTGTCTGTTAACAACGATTTCTCTGCTTGTAACCCTCTAATCTATTTCAGTATATTGTACAGTTAAAAAAAAAAAATGCAAATAAAGGTGTTTGAAAAAATGGGGTTACAGAAGGTAGTAAAATGGTTAAACTAGGTGGGTTTGCCACCTGTGTATTGCCATTATTATTGCCTCATAGTGCTGTGAGGGATATAGAATGATTATTGTATTGTAGCTGTATTTATACAGTACCAACAAACCAGTACCAACCAATTATAAGTTTAACCCAATCGAATGGGAATTACTGTGTGAACCTGGACTTACCAGGTGATGTTCCGCATAGCATTCCCTTTTCTGTGGTGTTTAACACACAATTTGCCACCTGCTCTGAGCATATTGCAAATCTGTGCAGGGGGCCGTTGTAAAAGTATGCAGGGGGTTGTATGGTGGGAAGAGAGGGGGTCAGGACGGTGAAGGAAGGAGTGGAGTATGTTGACTGGCAGAGGGCAGTATTTAATGCTTCATCTGTGTCTTGTCTGAGGTTCGGGCAAGGGTTATTAAAGGGGTTCAGGCTAAAATTCTGTCTTTTCCCACAGTAATTTTACTTGCTGGGTTTTCTCCCTGGTTAAATCGTTTTTTAAATTCCTACACCCATTAAATCCAGGTGCAAAAACATCAGACCTTTATAATTGTGAAGAATGGAGTTCCACAGTGGAATTTATCTCTGCACAGTTCCCAATCTGGGCAGTGGCGTAACACAAAATGGTGGGGCCCCCTTCAGAATGTGAGGAGGGTCTCCTAGTCTCCTGTATCTTAGAGATATACATTGGCATGGGGGCGTGGTTTGACGCGCAACCAAGATGGCCGCGTCCTTCTGAGCTCCGTCAGATCGCGGGTGCGACCGCTCGTCGGAACATGCTGTATCGGTGATTTTTCGATCACCATGCGGCGGATTTGAGTGGCGGAACACCTGGGGAAGGCTGCATATCATTTTCGGGCTGTTTGGAGCCCTTTTGGAGTTCTTTTCGTTTCGGCGACTTTCTCCTCAAGCTCGAGCTTCAAAATGGCGGCGGAAGTGAAAGTCCCTGCTGCTTCACGGATCACTTCAGTAGGTCATTGATCTGCATCACGGCTTTTCCTGACCTTTTTCCTTCATATATGAGGTATTGCGTGGATATCCTTTATGCTGCACTATGTCATGCTCTGATTTTCTTTAAAAAGACGCTATGCTGAGGAGGCACTATTTTTTCACAAAATGGCAGCAATTATTGAGTGCTGAGTGACTTACTTGCGACCTGCTTTCAGTTGGTTTTACCTCATTGGGGGACTACACATGTCAAATTGCTAACTTTAAACTTTGCGACGCTTGAAGATCATATTTGCTCTGACTGAGTGAGCAGTCTGTACCCTCACACTATTTCCTGATACCAGTGGTTGCTTGTTTTTCTGTTGACGATTCATTTGTCTGTGTGGGAATTTTAATTCTCCTCAAGTCTTCCTCTGTGCTTGCTCCCCCTTGCTGTGCTTTACAGTGGTGTGTTCTTCAATATACTTCACAGCACTTTCGCCTGCTCTACGACTTCTCCACATTTATACAGTCATTCTGTGAGGTGTTTTTGTTGTTGGGCACTTCAATGGCGGAGGGCATGGGTGTGACCCCCAAGGATAGAGATTCGAAAGGAATCTGAAGCGGTCTAAACAGATTTCACCCACGCCCGACACTTCAGCGAGAAGCAATATGGATTCTGCTTCAGCATTAGATACTATTCTAACTAAACTTAATGCAGTTCATGACATAGCACAAAGCACCAAAACAAATACAGACTTACTTCAGGTTGAGGTGGCGGCTATCCGAAATGACCTCAAGAATCTCTCATTACGTGTCTCCAATGCAGAAACACGAATAAGCTCTGTGGAAGATTTCACTAACAAGCAAGCTAAACAGGCTCAAAGTTTAGAGCGTTCCTTGGCCTCATTGAGAAGAGACCTGACTGAGCAGGAAGATAGGAACCGTAGAAGTAATCTTCGAATTTTTGGCCTACCGGAGGACTGTGAGAATTCTGCTCCGTCAATGTTGGATTTCTTGCTTACATGGATCCCTACGGTCTTGAACATTTCATTTGTTAAAGACTTTGAAATAGAACGTGCTCATAGGGTTCCCACCTTTAAGCCTAAAACGTTAGCTTATCCAAGACCAGTGATTCTGAAACCTCTGCGCCACCAACATTCTGAGCAAATCCTAGCTCACATGAGGAAGATTAAATCATTACAGTGGGAGGGGCACAGAATATCAATATCACAGGATTTTGCTAGAGATACTGTCATTCGCCGTAAAGGTTTCTTGAATTTACGAAGAAGGCTAATTGATATGAGCATTCCATTTTCCTTTGCAGGTCCTTCGCGTTTTAAAATAACTTTTAGAGGTCGCTCTCAGATTTTTATGAACCTGCAGAGCTTTCCACTTTTTGGATAACCAGTCTGAATCACAGATGGATCAGTTGGCTTCTGGAACGCTTCCTAGCACGTCTCATGGTTAATGTATCTCAATGTTGTTAACCTGGATTCATTTGTCCTGTGCTCTTACCATGATATACGGCCTTATCGTGCCTATGTGTTCCTTGCGGATATAATAAGATTCAGTAGTGTTGTTGTTAGTTCATTGTGGTTACTCTCTCTTGACTGACTTTTTCTTCACAGGTATTTTATCTGTTTTTTCCTCACAGGTCCTAAAATTGCTCATACCTCTAGACAGGTTTCTTAAGAGCTATTGCTGTCTTGTGGACAGGGTTTAGGTATTGTCCGATTACATATTGAGGGTTATTATGTCTCTATTTTCTTCTCCTTAGTCTCTTTTTCATCTCTTGTCATTTCTGGCCTACTCCAACTCTGTCTATTTTTCTATTTTCGGTCATCCTTCTCTGCTGTTCTGATGAATTTTTGTTGATTTGTACATCTAAATAGTTGTTTTTTGGGTTCTCTTTCTTCCTATTACCATGTTATTGGGGTTCTGTCTTTTCCACCTTCTTCAATATCTTTTATATGCTTTTTATCCGTTTAGCTTGCACTTTCTCTTTTCTTCTTTTTCTGACTGTGCTGGTATCTAATCTTTTTCGTGTGGTTATTACTCATTTGTATCTTCCTCTGTTTCCCTTTCTTCCTATATTCATCTATTTGGTGTTTGTATAATTTTTATAATGTGATATATTCTCTTATTATCTACATATTTAGCTCATGAATTATTTTTTATTGATATTTCTAACACCTCACTTTATTAATTATTACATTATTTATGACTGTTTACCATGCCTTAGGCTCTTATCTATAATTTCTAGTTCTGTTATTTAGGATGCCTTAATTTATTCATTATTACATCACTTATGAATACTTACCATGCCTTAGGCTCTTAGCTATAATATCTAGTACTGTTATTTAGGATATCTTAATTTGATATTGTCTTAGCCTGACATTCATACTATTTATTAGTTATTTATAATGTCTTATTGCTGTTTATGAGGCCTGAATTGATTATTGAACTGAAGATTGCCTTAAATTGTTATTTAGAATATCTATTACTGTTATTTATGATGCATTATTTATTGTTGCCTTAGCTTGATATTCATAATATTCATTATGGTTATTTATGATGCCTAAATTTAATATTGCCTTAGTCTAGTGCTCACAATATTTATTATTGTTATCTATGACTGGATTATTTACTTTTGCATTAATGTTCTGTTGCTCAATGATATATCAATTTTATTACTGAGCGGTCCACATTGTCTGTGTGCGCCTCTGTGGTTGCTCCTCTACGTTTTTTCCCCCATGCAAATTGTCTGTTACAGACATCCCCTGGTGGGGTTTTGCTTGTTTTTATGCTCCTTCTCTTTTCTTTGGAGCATTTTTTCTCTCTCCTTTCCCCTTTCTAGCCTTTTCCTCTTCTATTTCTATCTTTTTTTCCCTGGGGATTCCTGCTTCGGGTCCTGTTTGTTATGTGGTCCTTGTAGTCCATCTATTCATGTGCTTGTCGATATGTTGTATAGTGTTCCCTCTCTCTTTTATCAGATACTATTATTTGTTTGCTGGCGTGCCTCCTCATGTCTGGTCTAAATGTAGTATCTCTTAATGTCCGTGGATTGAATCATCCTGTTAAGAGGGCCAAGATATTAGACTACTGCAGAAGTCTATCTGGTGATGTTGTTCTTCTCCAAGACACTAAGATAGCCTTTAAGGAAGCTTTGCTTCTAAGGAAACAGTGGGTTCTTGATGTTGCTTGCTCTGAAGCCTCCGGTAAGAAGAATGGGGTTGTAACCTTGATTTCTAAAAATTCTGGTCTGTCCATTGTCACGACGGAACATGATACGGATGGCAGATGGTTGCTTTCTCGTTTGTCCAATGGCTCAGACGAATTATATGTTATGAATATTTATGCTCCCAACATTGATGATCAACTCTTTTGGCGTTCAATAACCAAAAAGCTCTCTGACATCCCTCAAAGTGCTAGAACCATTGTTGGAGGTGACTTTAATTTGCCTTTAGATCCTATTTTAGATAGACATTCTGCTTTTAAATTTCGCCCTCCTAGGTCACATAAACAAATGCTCAATATGTGCTCCTCTCATCAACTTGCTGATGTTTGGAGGTTACATAACCCGAAGGGTAGTGATTTCACGTTTTTTTCCTCTCCACATTCCAGTTTCTCACGTATTGACTATCTTTTAGTTGATGCTGCACTTCTAAAACACACTAGTAATGCTATAATTCACCCAATAGTTGTTTCCGATCATGCAGCCGTCTCTTTTACTCTTCTTAACTTGACGGATAAACAAGGCCCTCGTACTTGGCGTCTCAATACAGAGATTTTGGAAGATAAGGATGAAGTTAAAGAATTATCTGTGGAAATTGACAATTTCTTCAATGATAATGAGTCTTCGGTTAACTCCCCAATTGTGTTATGGGATGCATTTAAAGCACTATTAGGGGTCATATTATCAAAAAAATGTCAAAAAGGAATAGTGATATCAGAAAATCATTACAATCTTTAGGGGATGAGATCAAATGTAAAGAGATTTTATATAGAGGCTCTAATGATAAGTCTCTCTTGCAAGACATCAAGAATTTGAAATATACTTTTAACTCCATTGTTACTAAGAGAGCTTACCTTGGTGTACATGCTCAAAAGTCTAGACGCTTACTCTTACAGAATAGAGCTGGTAAGATGTTGGCTACCACTTTAAAGTACCAAACTGATAATGTCAAAACTACTCAGATCTCTTATATTAATGACACTAAGGGCTCTAGGAAATTCCATACTCAAGAAATCCTACAAGTTTTTCGTGATTTTTACGAAAAACTGTACACTCCTAAGGATCAATGTGACATATCTGGTTGTCAGAAATTCTTGTCCTCGATTCCTACACATACTATTTCACAGTCGGAGATGAATGCTCTGGGGCAACCGATTGACTCTGAAGAGATAATTCAGGCCATTAGGTCGACTCGATCTGGGAAGGCTCCAGGGCCTGATGGTTACCCTATTGCTTTCTACAAGACTTTTTCATCATCAATAATAAAATATCTTAAGAACGCTCTCGATAACTTTGTAGTGTCGGGTAAAGTCTCTGGTTCAGCCGCTGAGGCTACTATTGTTGTGATTCCGAAAGAAGGGAAAGATCATTCTGACCCTAAAAATTTTCGTCCAATCTCGCTTCTGAATATGGAGGCTAAGATTTTTGCCAAAATCCTGGCTAAGCGATTAGAGCGCCATATCCCTAGCCTTATTCATAACTCCCAGACTGGCTTTGTAAAAGGAAGACTTGCTAGAGATAATATCCGAACCTTTTGTCATATATTGGAGAAAGCGAAACTTTCTGCCTTGCCATCAGCTGCGATTGCTCTTGATGCCGAAAAGGCTTTTGATAAAGTTTCTTGGCCTTTTTTACACGCAGTACTCCAGTCTCATAATTTAGGAGACTCTTTTATAAACATGGTAATGTCCCTATATTCCCAACCTAAAGCCAACATCAGAGTTAATGGGGCTACGTCTTCCTTTTTCAATCTTCGTCAGGGAACTAGACAAGGTTGCCCGTTATCACTCCTTCTTTTTCTATTGACCATTGACCCACTCCTGCGGTTACTCAACTCAAATGACAACATCAAAGGTTTCCAATTTGGTACACATACACTTAAAACGGCTGCGTATGCAGACGATGTTCTCATATTCTCTGAAGACATTGCTACTGCCATCCCTGCCATCTCTAATACCATTAAAGAATTCTCAATCGTTTCAGGGTACACTTTGAACAGAGACAAAACGGAGATGTTCCCTCTTAATGCGTTGTGCTTCCTTCTCATATGGGTGAGGCTGGCTTTAAATGGCAATCGACTCGAATTAAATACTTAGGAATTTGGTTTTGCAATAACCTTGTAGATACTATTTCTTATAATGAATCTCACATTCTAGCTAAGATTATAGATCTTTTGTCCTCTTGGTCTCCGAAATATATTTCCTGGTGGGGAAGGCTCCAAACTCTCAAGATGATGATAACGCCGATTATTAACTTCTTATCCTCAATGCTACCTGTGAGGCTGTCCTCATCCTTTTCCGTGAGATTGACCTACTTACCTCAAAGTTTCTATGGGGTGACAAACGTGCTAGAATTGCATACAAACATCTTAGGAAGCCATCTGTCTTGGGTGGTTGTAATCTTCCAGATTGGAATTTGTATCAAATTGCTTTCTTATCGTCTCAGGGTGCTCTCTGGTTTTTATCGAATTCACACCATACTCCTCCGTGGATTTATATTGAACAAGTGTTGTGTTCTCCTCTCTCTACCCCCTCTTTTCTCACTGCCTCTAAACTTGTGGTACCTCATTCAAGCCGTATTATTTCCGACACAATTAATGCTCTGAAACATATAGATAAAAAGGTTTCCAACCCCATTCATAAATCGAGATGGTCCTCATTATGGTATAATCCTAAAATTGTTACTGATATCGATCCTGCCACAATGTCTTCCTGGGCTAATAGAGGTCTTACGTTGGTCAAACATCTTTATGATTCCAGTCATGATCCTCTTCCCTTTTCTTCTTTGGCCAGTAAATATAATCTTAACAATATGGATTTCTACTATTTCTTAAAATTAAAGGTTGCCCTCTCTAAAGTGACCCTCTGTACAGATTCGGTTACTATTTCACTTCTGTCTATGTGGTCTCGTTCAGGTCATACTGCCTCGAAAATATACAAATTTTTATCTGCGCCACTTCCTTCACAGGCTACTATTACACAAGATAAATGGTCACATCATTTTGATAGTGATATTTTTAAACATATCACACAAGAGTCATGGCAGTTAATTGGGAAAGTTTCATTACGAAATAAGATTGCTCCTTCCCTTATGCAATCTTTGGGGCAGATTTACAAGCCCCTTGCGCCACTTTTGCGCCGCCGTTGCATCACTTTTGTGACGCAGCGGCGACGTAAACCATGCGCCACGTTGCGCATTATTTACAACGTGACGCATCTAGGGAGATGCGTCACGTTGTAAAGCTCCTGCGCCACATGAAACCTGCGTCAGGTTTCATGTGGGCGTTCCTCCGCAGGGTGGGCGTTCCGTCGAAGGAATGCCTCGTAAAGTGACGCAGTGAAATCTACAAGATTTCACTGAGTCACTTTTCCGACGCCGCTGCGACGATCCTTACGCCTGCTTCAAGCAGGCGTAAGGAGTGGCGCACCACGTTAGGTATGGGCGGCCCACGAGCATTGCTGGAGTTGCGTCGCGCTTGCGACACGACTCCAGCAATGCGCCGCCCCTGCGCCACAGGATGCGACACGCATCGGCCTTTCCTGCGCCACGGTGCGCCGCATTGTAAATGCGGCGCTTCCGTGGTGGCGCAAGGAGAGAATTGCGTGTCGCAACTATTCTGGCGCATCCCTGCTGATTTGCAGGGATGCGCCAGAAGTTGTAAATCTGCCCCTAAATTTTTTTCGATGAATCTTCTGCATTGGACCCCTGCTCGTTTACATAAACTGAAGCTGAAGGATGGGGATCTTTGTTGGAATTGCAATTTGGTCCCAGGCACTTACCAACATATGTTTTGGAATGCTCGTTACTACAACCCTTTTGGGATTTAGTTCAGAAACACTTATCACTAATTTTTGACATTCCAGTGGAACTTTCATTCCCTATGATCTTATTGGGTCCATGGGCCGCATGTTCCCCTCTTCCTCTGGATGATACGGATATGCAGCTATTAGATCTTCTTATTTCAATTGCTGTCAAAATTATTTTAACTGAGTGGAAATCCTTTAATCTACTGTCCTATCATACTTGGTGGGCTTGGGTATCATTTCTCCGTGGGGCCCATACTTCGGTTGAAGAGAGACACTGTACTCCTTCCATTTCCAATACTATCTGGAGGTCACTGGATAAATATATGAAGTTGTCATCTCAGGGGTTGGTAGCCCAATATCCCTTTGTCTCTATTGCTTAATTTATTTTTCATACTGTAGCAGGTGTCCCCATCTACCCATCTATCCATTTATCCATCTGTATTATTTATTTATCTGTCTATCTACCCATTTATCTATCTATCTATCGTCCCCTTTCTCTTTCTTTCTTTCTTTCCTTGTTCCTGCTTGTTATTCTCTCTTTCTATCCTTTCCTTGTTTCTTTCGCTTATCCTGGCACTTTCTTGGTATCTATGCAATACAACTAATTTTTTGCTATCAATCCAGCATAAGATACTCTCTTTATATGACATATTGAACTGGTACTATGTGTGATTTCATTATTTTCTGACATAAATTTTACCTTTGTGTATGTTTTTTGCTAAACGTCTTACTTATCTATTGACCATGTTGTTCTGTTGTATTGCATTTTATTACAACTATATGAACTCTTACTTTTTAAAAACAATAAAGTTATTGAACACAAAAAAAAAAAAAAAAGAGATATACATTGGCATTTGGCTGAATAGGGGTCCTCTTGATGGGTTGGTGCCCTTGGAGGGTTGGGGCCCCCATGCGCTACAAGGGTTGCAGGGGCCTGTGTTACGCCCCTGAATTTGGGACATGCCTTTTATGTGCACCTTGCATGTGGGCTGATCAAGCAGAGTGAGCACGATACAATGAGGCACGAGGAGCATTGAAAAAACAAACAACACCATCTCTACCTGAAATGGCTTTTAGATTACCTCAGTGGTTGAAATGGGCAAACTCTATTGGGGATGGCAATTCCAATATTTTTTAATTTCCAAAACAGGTAATGCTGACCTTCAGGTGCCTCTGGCTGAAAGGGGAAGGATGGGGGTCTCCTGATCTGTGAAGCCAAGGGAGAGGCAGGCAGAGAAAGAAGAGACAGCCCTTCTCACAAGGGTGTCTGCTACCTGAAAGAAATATAAATGTGTGCAAATGGTTATTCAGCGAATCTAAAGACAGCTTGGGAGGCAGTATATGCCTTTAATTGATGGAGTCATTTGTGGATTCATAGTGATGGGAGGTGATACATTTTTTAAGTAATGACTTGCATATTGACAGTGCTTTCAGTCACATGATGGGACATCGTACCACTACAAATACACACGTCACTATTCCCCAACCAAGATTCAATTATGTGACTGGTTACACACACATAACTGCAGTGATCGCAGTAACCAATTGCTTTTTCCTAACATAAAAAATGCTTTTCCCATCAATTACTTTAACACAGTTGCCTTCTATTTGTATGCACATCACCTAAAGATGAACTGCGAAATACTTTGTGGGAGGCTTTGTTGAGGCCCCATCTCCAGCTCAGTCCAAGCGGCTGGGGAGGGAGGGTAGGTGGGGGAAGGTGGGGCTGGATCCCTTTAAGCCCAATGGGTGACGGCCCCCTGCTTTCCCCTGTGCCCACAATCCTACACCCTCTGCCCGTGCCTTCTATCCGATGGCAGTTACTCCTTAGTAAAGCCACGTTCTGCTAGGAACCAGCGAGGCTTCAAGCTCTAATCAAAATCCAGTTTTTCTTGCTCTTGTAGCCGAATTACTGGCAGGGAATTGCGAAATTCTACGGTTTACGTCAAGGAAATGGAGGGAACGATAATAAGGCCGAGAAAAAAACTACACTATTGATTTGAAAAATATGCAAATGGTGCAACCTGGTCGGGCGTGAAACCTACGGAGACTGTGAGGAGCCCGTGTTACAACTAGTTGCAGCATTCCTGTATTTTGTTAATAGTGCTAAACCACCAGAGATGTCACACTTTGCTGTAGGGTAATTTGTTGGCTTTTAAAACACGGACCCTGACGCACCTTTTAACATACTTATAAATGAACTACCTGGGCAAGAATTAAAAAAGCCATTTCTATTAACGCATGTTCCGTCGTTTCCTTTCTTTTTTTATCTACACAATTCATAAGCTTAATTATTTTTTGCTCTTGTGTTTTTTTTAAAAATATCACAGTAGAGCACTTTTTCTTTGCTAGCCACTGACTGACACTATTTAGTGACTAATATTTTGCACACTTTTCAGGGCATTCCTTTTTTGAAAACGCGCATATATGCTCATCTACGGTCAACCGTTTGTATTTCTCTGGGATAGAATTCGATTGTGGCGCCCAGGCACAGTGCCATATCATTATGTTTTTTGTTTAACTAATGTTCGGAAATTGGTGGCACGTTTCCACGAAATACATTTTAGTCATCACTGCACGCCCACAGTCGGCACTTCAGTACTTTGACTGCACGAGTTCCTTGTTTACTTGGGAACAGTATGAAACAGGCAGTCCGCTCTAACTCTTGTCTGGCTACTAAACCCATTTTTACCAGGAAAAATAATTTGGGTTCCTCTTCATAAATTCGCCTTTTTTTAATAGAAAGTCTGCGGCAGAACAAAATGAACTCGGGAAGTCCGACAGTCGTTTTTCTCCTCTTTCTCAAAGACTTCTTAATAGGTGAGTGGTTTGTGGGTTATTGTAGGCTGTTGGTGCTTTCTTGTGTTGTGTTATCAGAATTCGCAGACATTTCTTCCTCTCATTAGCAAACATGACTAGTTTGGCCTTCCTTGCTTTTATCTTGAGTATGCTGTTTCAGCCCAGCCTTCTGCTGACTGCATGACTACCTTTGCATGCTGTGTCAACTTTATTTCCAATCAATGCCATTATAGTCCTACTGATGATTGTACATTGCTCTTAAAACTATTTCGGGTGGGGATTTTTGTGTATAAGACAATAAATATACAAAGAAGTAAGATATTGAGTTAAGACAGGATATTTTTGCCTGGTCTGTGCACATCCAGTGCACATCCAGTGTAGTGCATTGTCGAGAATCCTCTTGGTTCAGTGTGTGATAGTATTTTAGGGAATTAGTGAATGAAAAGGAGAACATTGACATTTCTATCAATTCCGAATTGTGAATGGATTCCATTGACCGCAGCATCACTGTTTTACTCTAAGATGGTTTTCGTCAATTAGAGGCTGTTGGACTTTGCCCTTTTTGCAGGGTCATCCCAGAACGTTTTGCCTTCCTCCTGTATTTTTTCTGACCTATTGTTGGTTGTTTTAGGATTCTGGGCACTTTATCACTGCTGATCAGTGCTAAAGTGCCTGTGCTCTCTATGGTAAACTTGGTAAGATTGGTCTACACCTATTTGGCATATTTAATTTACCTATCAGACCCTTGTACAGTGGTATCTCATATACCCAGGGCCAGTAAATTAAATGCTACTGGTGGGCTTGCAGCGCTGCTTGCACCACCTACCAAAGTAGCCTTTCAAACCTCTCTCAGGCCTCTGCCACTGCAGGGCCTGCGCGCGCAGTTTCCTGCTGCTGTGACGTGGCACATAAATTGCTTGCCATGTCTGTGACTACCCTTTTACTACATATCAGTCACCCCTAAGGTAGACCCTAGCTAGCCCTATGGTCAGGGTGCAGTGTAGGTAAAAGGTAGGACATGTACCTTAACTGTGTGGCATGTCCTGGTAGTGACAAACAGCCTTTTTGGTTTCTCACTGCTGTGAGGCTGCCCTCTCAGAGGAATGCATTGGGGATTCCCTGATATGTGCTTCAGTGGTAATTCCTGAAATGACAGGGGTAGCGTGATCAAGTTTGGTATGTTTGGAATAGTAGTGATAAATGCTACGTAGTAGTGTTCGCGGATGTATTATCACTATTTTAGAAATGCCAGTTTCAGAAGTACAACAAGAAAAAGTGGGGAACCCAATTGACCCTTGGAGGCTTGGGTAAGTGTCTATTGATAGGTAACTGTGCCTGCAAGGGATTTCTTTCAATATACTTAGTTCAACAATTTAAAACATACAGCAATGTTGGTAAGTCCCAGCCGGTAACTTACAATTGAACAATCAGTAAATTAATTAGTTCATTTGTATCACAATAAATCTACCAGAGATACTCTTAGAACGGGTGTGAGTTTTTCAAAATACAAACTTTTTTTAATGTAAACAAGAAAGGGTACAAAAGACTGGAACAATACACAATGACCGAGGTTAACAGATGATATACAATGATTAAAACCTCAGGGTCATTAGTGTGAGCATCTATTCCAAACAAATACATCAACGGAAAATTAGTCTGATCAAAACAGAGATCAATTCCTTGGGGAAAATGAATCACTGGGGAAATAGATGAGGTTGTCGACGTTTCGGTCTTTTTGGTGTATGCATCCTTTAGACCATCTTCAGGACGGTGAGTTAAAAGTGTTCTATGACCCTTATGTGTATTCCAAGTGGAGATCCTAATCCTGGCTAAGTCAATAAATGGTAAAAGTCTTCCTGGTCATTGACTCTGTCTGCAGTGACAGCGGTTCATCGGAGGAGCCTCGCCCCGTTTTCTGCTCGACGGATGCGAGCGTTAAAACAAGCGAATCCTTGTGGATTGCTTTGGTCACAGTGTCATAATTTGTTTGGACATATATCAAGCTTTTTAAAAGCTCTCTTTCCAGAGTCGGAGTCCATAGGAGCCCAGGATCAGAATACCGGTCAGTTACATTGCGGTGCCTGCAGATGCAGGGGAGTGACTCCTTCACTCCAAGGGAGATTCCTTCGAGTGTTTTGGATGTCCACAGCCCCTGTGAGGAACCTGTATGGAGCACGGACACTGACGGTGCAGCACACTTGTAGGATGATGAGACCTGGAGCAGTCGGAGTCTTCCCAGTTGCAGTCTCGATTCCCAAAGCAAACTTCGATTTGGTCAGTCCGACACGGTCAGTCTGACTCGGTCAGAGTGTACAGACATTTGAAGATGACGTGGAGTTGAATCGGAATTGAATCCCAAGTCGAATCTAAGGACCCACCCTCAGGTAAGCCCTTAAGTACCCTTAGGAAAGGGTTGGGATTCATTTAGGGGTCCCTCCCAGAGAAGGGGCTGGACAGTGGGGAGGATACTTCCATGTCCTTTGTCCAGTTTTGCACCAGAGCGGGAGCCAATGGCTCCCTGAGCTGGTTTGAACTGGAGTATGCAAGGTGGGCACCAAATGTGCCCCTCAAGCAGTCTCAGTGGCGCTGGCAAGTGCCCCAACCCTGTCCCAATACACTAAATCCTGGCTCTAAGGTGGTCACACCTTCCTGTGGCAGGATACCTATTGTTCTGCCTTCCCCTACTCTAGCTTGGTGCAGCAGCAGGAGGGCAGAAACATGCCTCTGGCCGGCAGCAGCCCTAGCTTGCTGTCAGGTTCTGGAAGACTGGTACCGGGAGAACTGAGGGCCTCCCGGAGGAGCTTTACAGTGCATGGAACCATACCTTCCACACCCTCAACAATGTGGGGGTATGATTCCAACATGTTTGATACCAAACATGACAGGGTTAGCTACAGCCAGATTAGAGATAGTCATCGCGTAATGACACATGGCCACTCTATATGTCGTAATGGCTGTTGCACTTACAACCCGGGATAATGGACTTGGAAGGTTGTAGAGATGCCCTGTTCATGCAGGGGCATCCGCACACTTAGGACCCATCACCCTGCCTTCAGGATTGAAAGGCCTGCCTTAGGGGTGACTTATAGGTTTTAAGTGTAGTGACCTCAGATATAGGGAAACATATATCTGTCGTATATGGTGCTAGCACCAGCTCACACAGGCTGAAATGGCAGGCCTGTAGTCACAATTTGAGTGGTCTTGCATGGGTGGCATAATACATGCTGCAGCCCGTGGGAGACCCCTGGTGTACCTATGCCCTGGGTACCTTAGTACCATATACTAGGGACTTACAAGGGTACACCAGTAGCCAATCTAGAGTGTACCTAAGTACTCGCCATGTCCAATTTAGCAAAGAACCACATAGACTGGGGTCCTGGTTAGCAGGATCCCAGTCAGACTAGTCAGGAAAACATAACAACACCAGCAAAAAGTGGGGTGACCATGAAGGCAGTTCCTGCTTTCCTACAATGGCCTCATCCTAAGACAACCAAACATTAGCCTAGATGACATCCTCATCATGGCTAGATCTCACAGTCTGTCTGCTGCAAGATCCAGCAAGATAGACATTTCCATAACCCAGACAACAGACAAAGCCCCCACCGTAAAAGTAGAGTGAGCCGATGCTGTGTACACAAGAGGAAAAGCACACAAGCCCAGGATGCCTATTCCACCAGCGCCAGGGTCCCACTGTATTGTGAATGCGATGAACATCCCTTACACAACTGCCCAGCTCAAGTGTGTACCTGCCCAAACTGTGGCAAGATCAATCATTTTGCAATGGTATGCCCTGGAGGGCAAAGAAGAAGAGGGACCAGAGGGAGACGAACCTCTACCAAAGCAGTGCAACAGCGGTGTCTAAATGAAAATGAACCCGAACTCCAGGGAGCCGCAAAATGTCTGCAACAAAACAGACACCGGCTAAAAGACTCGTCATCAGAAGATGAAGAGGCAGTCTTCCTCATCTCGTTCACAAGCAACCTAAAAAGACACGGAAGGCCGCAACCAACATGCATACATCAACATCTACATGGCCCCCCTCGCGGCCATTGTCCGACAACACGGCCTCAACATCGTATCCTATGTTGACGACACCCAGCTCATCCTCTCCCTCACCAAAGACCCCACCAGCGCCAAACTCAACTTCTAGATAGGAATGCAAGACATCGCAGCCTGGATGACCAACAGCTGCCTGAAGCTCAACGCAGAGAAGACAGAAGTCCTCGTTCTCAGAACCACCCCTTCAGCATGGGACAACCCCTGGTGGTCGACCGCCCTCGGAAGCCCACCCACCCCCTCAGACCTCGCCAAAAACCTCAGCATCGTACTCGACTCATCACTCACTGTGAACCGACAGGTCAACGCGGTCACCTCCAGCTGCTTCAACACACTCCGCAAGACTTTCAAATGGATCCCCCCCCCGAATCAAGGAAGACAGTCACCCATGCACTCATCACCAGCAGACTGGACTATGGAAACGCACTCTACGCCGGCATCAACAAGTCCCTACTCCGCAAACTCCAGACAATACAGAACACTGCCGCCAGACTCGTCCTAGACATCCCCCAGCACGAACACACCAGCCAACACCTACAAAGACTCCACTGGCTCCCCGTAGAGAAAAGAGTCACCTTCAAAATAATCACTCACGCCTACAAATGCCTTCACAACAACGGACCAAAATACCTCAACGACAGAATCAACTTCCACGTACCCAAAAGAAACCTCCGATCCACCAACCTCGCACTAGCCGAAACCCCGCACATCCACAGAGCCAAACCAGGCAGAAGATCTTTCTCTGACATTGCAGCCAAGACCTGGAACGAGCTACCGGCAGACATCAGACGTGCCCCCTCCCTGAACACCTTCAGGAAGACCCTCAAGACCTGGCTCTTCGGCTAAGCAGATCTGCTGACCGCCTCCACCACCCCCCCAACGCCTTGAGACCCTCACGGGTGAGTAGCGTGCTTACAATCCCCTGATTGATTGATTGATTGATTGATTGATAAGGGAAATCACCAGATCAGAAGCCAAAGCCCTAATCAATACAGGGGCATCAGTGAATGTGATGGCCATCCAGCAGTATCGATGCCTCTGGCCGAAGCCCACACTGTCCCCGTCAAACACCAAAATATTCACATACGGGAGACAGTCCCTCCTACCCCACAAGGAACTCATGACCATAAGCGTGAGATCGAATGACCAGGAAATCTTGGCAAAATTCCATGTAATCGACAAAGAGGCCGACACCCTAATAGGGAGCCACACCGCAGAAGACGTAGGGCTCATTTCAGTTGAACGGAGTGTGAAAGCCCACCAAGTCGATGAACTACTTAGCCAATTCCCCGAAATATTCAGCTGCCTAGGATGTCTAAATGCCCCACCAGTCCAGTTGCACATTGACAAACCAGTCAAACCTGTAGCCCTCCGCCATCGACGTGTGCCATTCCACCTAAGGCCACTAGTCAACCAAGAGCTGGAAAAACTTGGGAGCCAAGGTGCAATTGAGAAATTATCTGGTCCAACACCCGGGGTGTCCCCCATGGTTATAGCCGAAAAGCTGAAACACCCTGGAAAAGTGCATTTATGCATTGATATGCACCTCCCAAATAATGCTATAAAATGGGAGAGACACATCACGCCCACAATGGGTGATATCACTGATTTAATGGAGCAGAGTGGTTGTCAAAATTAGATCTCAACGCCTGATACCACCAACTGCTCCTCTCAGAAGAAAGCAGATACATTACCACATTTCCCACACCTTGGGCTATGCCGCTACAAAAGATTACATTTTGGCATTTCCTCAGTGGCGGAAGTTTTCCAGGATGCCATACGAGAGACTCTGTCATGAATGTAAGTGATGACATCCTAATTAATTTCACGACCACTGAGGAGCATCAAAAACAACTGAGAGCTACACTAAAACGGGAGCACAGCGTCACTCTGCACAGAGAAAAATGTTTGTTCTTTCAAACATTCATGGAATTTTTCAGATACGTTTGTAATCAAGAAGAGGTGCAGGTTGATCCCCGGAAAACAGAAGCCATCACGCAGGCCCCAGCTTGGACTACCGCATTAGAGGTACGCAGCTTTCTGGGCATGGAAAGATACTGTGGCAGATTTATCCCCAACCTCGCAACAATCGGTGAGCCCTCGAGAGCCCTGACCAAGGTCGATGCTTGCTGGACGTGGAGCCAAAACAAAGAAGAGACATTCCAGAAGATATCTCCTGAGCAAAACAATGATGGAATACTTTGACCCAAAGAAAAGGGCTGAGCTGCTCGTGCCATGCAAGCCCAAGAGGAACAAGAGGGATGGGCACAGTTGGCATTCCCCAGCAAAGCACTCACACCAACCAAAGCACAGTACTCTCAAATCGAAAGGAAGGACCTAGCTATCAAGTGGGCATGTGCACATTTCCACCTCTACCTCTGCGGGAGGCCCTTCAGAATGGTCACAGACCACCAACCACTCGTCCCACTTTTCCGGGGTACGGCGCCCCATCTACCGCCTTGAATTTAACTCTTGGCCATACAGCTTCAACATTACCACATAGAAGTGATTTACTGGCAGGGGTCCAAAAACCCATCGGACTTCCTTTCACACCATTCACCCCAAGTTGCCAAAGAAGGTGATGATGGCACATGGACAACTGAAGAATACATCTGCATGGTGTCCCAAGGAACATGCCTGGAAAGCACTGAGCCTGCGCGAAGTTGAACAAGCCACTAGGAACGATGCAGTGCTGACAAAGGTGAAATGCGCTTTACAGCAAGGCTCTCTGCAGAACTTCCTACCTGACGCCAATATCTGGCATGGCCCAGACAAGGAAAGACTCACCCAGATGGGGAGGGTGGGCGATGAACTCAGCTCCACCCATGACGGCCTCATACTGCTGGGTTGCAGGCTGGTGATCCCCAAAAGTCTGCAACACCAAGTGGCAACATTGGCCCATGGTGGGCAGTGAAAATAAAATAAGGCATGCTGGAGAAAATATGATTCCCAAACATCGAAGCCACCATAGACGGCTTGGTATGACGGTGCCCTGTGTGCCAACTCACCAGCTCCCAAGAAACCCCAGCGCCCATCATTACGGAAGCACCCTGCACTACCCCATGTCCCAGAGTGAGTATGGATTTCGTGAGCTTCCCAGACAGCAGAGTCATGGTGGTTCTGGTGTACAGCAATTCGAAATACCCAGTCGTCGACGTGGTCGACTCAACAGCATTCGGCAATGTAGCCCCAGTGCTAGAAAAGGTATTCACACTGTTCGGCCTGCCGGAGGAGATCAAAGCAGATAATGGGCCACCCTTCCAAGGGCCAGAGTTCAAAGATCTCCATAAACACCTGGGAACCTGACATCGCTGAATCACACCACAGTGGGCGCAAGCTAACAGGGAGGATGAGTGCTTCCTGCGCACCCTAAGCAAATCCCTAAGAATTGCCATGGTGGAAGCACTCAACCCTGAACTCAGCCTCCAGAGGTTCTTGCGTGAATACTGAGGAACACTGCATTGCACCAGGCAGTACCCTCCTTGGTGTCTGATGCTCAATGGGCCCAGAAGGGACACGATCCCAGTCCACCCAGAGTTGATTCCGCCAATATATGATCCAGTAAATACCCAGAACCGGCGCACACAGAACAATGTGTGCGCGAGCCTGAAGAGGCGAGCAACGACACAGCATATCATTCAAGGTGATAAGGTGGTTATCAAAGACAGAAGACCTAGGTGGAAGTTCAGAACACCTTTCGAACCATGAGTGTGGACAATGCTCAGCATGGAGGGCAGCATGATACCTGCCCGCAAGGGGACTGAAACTGTCACCAGAAACATTTCATGGTTTCGGAAGGTGGACATACTGTGTCAGCAAGAGTCCGAAGATATTGAGGAAAATACCACAACAGATGACCTGCCCCTGGACGAGAGACCTGGTAATCCCACTCCAGACAGCAGAGCTCTAGATCAGACCAGTAAGAAAGAGAGAAGTAGCATGGACACCTGCAATGACCTGAGCACAGAAGAGCGCAAGACCGCTCACACTATCCGCGGTACAATCTAAGGCCGAATCCACAGCTGAGCCTGCTGCTCATAGACTTTGTGAGCCAAATTCAAGGGTAAAGTTTAATGCCAAGATGGGGGAGGGATGTAGTGAGCCTCCTGGACCCTACTGCAGGGGCTCACTGCCCGGTTGTGCACCTTGTTCATTCTCTGGCCAGGTGTGGCAAGAGGTTATATAATAAAAGGGTCAGAGACCACCGAGTCTTCCGCCTGTACTGTAACTAGTGTGTATTTGCATTGGTGTCCGCTAGCACAGAAACTATTTCCAGGGTTAGCCGTGCAATGTGAAGGCTCTCTGCCGCATGACTCATGTGCTGATCTAATGGGGCAGGGATCGGCTAGTGTTGCTTGGTGCATTGTGTGGACGCTGTGCCTTTATCCAGAATTCCAGAGGTTAGTCAAGACGTGAGCAAGTACATAGATTAAACCAATTATATGCACAGGGGTACTTTCATGATGTGAGAAGAGGTCTGTTCAACTTTATAATAGCATATATAAATGGTCCATTGCTCTAGCTTGGGGTGGGTGGCACAATGAAGCACTGGAAGTGTGCAAAGAATTAGCATAATACTGAGCCGGAATCAGACGTGAAGTAATCTCCATTTCAAAATCAGACTTGTAAATGCTGATAAAAGTGCTGTGAATTATGCCTTAAAAGAGCCTCCTGACACAAAGATTGGATGCTGGCTTGGAATAAAGATTCAGAGGAGGATCTTAAAGGGAAACATATTTAGGGCCAACAGCTCCTATAACGTCTAGAGCATTTCAGGGAAATGCTTAAGTTCCAATGTCAGCCTCAACAAGAAGAGGAAGAATTTTATTTGCAATACACCTCTGCGAGAGTTGTTAGTGTGTTTCTTCATAATGTGACAAGAATATTATCACAAAAGAATAGAAGGAAATTGACAAGTTGTAGCGTCTTCCAAGCCTGGGTACCCGCCAATAACACAAAGCTTCATATTTCACATCTTTATTCTGCTGCATATAACTGCAAAATCAATATTCTAAAACAAGCTTTCATGGCATTGCGCTCTGATACCTATGTCACAGACCCTTTAGTCCATTCTAAAAACGCAAGACACTACATCTCCCCCTCTGTTAAATAAAAAATAAAAACATGTACAAATCACCAAATATATATCTACAATCACATTTCTTCTATCAACCTTCTTGGTGCATTAATTACTCGGCCTGATCTGGTTACTAGAAACTGTCTTCTTCACTGTCAGAGATATTCAAAGATGGTGAAGAAGTAACAGCATTTGATGGTGATTCAGGTGCAGTCTTTCTTTCATCATCTGGATCAGAAGACCGAGGAATCAAATGCCGAAAGTGAGAAGAGTCTCTGGTAACAGGCTTCCCAGGATGCTGGGCAGTCACCATATATCCCTTGGTGGCCACAACGTGGAGAGGTGCAGTATCATATGGAGCATCAGGTTTTCTCTTTCGCAGTTGGCGGGCAATCACTAGATCCTGTCTTAAATTCAATGTTCTTTGCATGTCGCCTCTTGTCAGCGTCGGCTTTCATTTGTTCTTTATTTACCAAGTCCTGCATTTGAGTTGCATTATCACCTCCTTCGCTTTTGTTGGTCCATTGAGGTAACTTGGTTATCATTGATCTCCCGTACATCATTCGTAGGACATTTGCCCATTGTCGAGTGAGATGTTGAACAATAAGCTTGTTGGGTGGAATTCAAAACAGTTTGCAAACTGAGTCTCTCAAGAGTTGCATGCTGTACTACTTTCTTTAGCATACTCATGAAACACTCAATGAGACCATTGGCCTGCGGCCACATAGGTGTACTCTTCTGGTGCTTTACATTCAGATGCTCCAGAAAATCCTTGAATTCTTTACTGTTGAACGGCGGGCCATTATCAGACTTCAAAATGTCTGGAACGCCCCATGTTACAAAAATGCCGTCAGGCCTCTCAATGACTCGTTCATGAGTTGTGGATGAGAGATCCACTATTATTGGAAATCAAGAGTACTCATCCACAATTGCCATCAAATGATGTCCATTGTCGAGTGGACCAAAGAAATCAATGGCTATTCTCTCCCATGCTTAGGGAGTTCTGACATGGTGAGAGTATGCTGAGTAATGTTTGTCGAAAGACAATGACAGGGCTTGAGTTCCTTTTCAACCCTCTCATCTAAATTTGGAAACCAGACTCGATCTCGGGGAACTGTTTTGGTATCAACAATACCACAATGTCTTACCTGAGGCTCTTTAATTATCGTCTGTCTTGAACTCTCCGGAATTAGGATTCTCAATCCTTGCAATATAACTCCTGCCTGAGTTATAGGCACTTCATCTTAAACGTTTTTGTACTTTAGGTATTCACCATCACTGATAAGAGGTCGAGCATGTTGGTTCCACGACTGATGTGTAATTATAACTTTCAACTTCAGCATGTCACTATCATGGCTCGTGGCAGTGATGATCTGGGTTAATGATGTGGCAGCTGGCATATTTGACTTTACAGTTAAATTAATGTAGGCTTCATCCATCTTGGATGGAGTACTTTGACCTTGTGTAGGCACTCTGGAAAGTGGTCATCAGGTTTTTGATCCTTTCCTGGACGATGTACAATGGTGTAATCATACTCTTGTAATCGGGGTCCCCACCGTTCAATGTGAGGAGACATCTTGGCTTTTGTATTGCCAAAGATAGTCAATAAAACTTGATGATCAGTTTTCCATACAGGAATACACGGAAATGTTCACAAGCCCATACCATGGCCAAACTTTCTTTCTCGGGTAGAGAGTAAGCACGTTCTGTTTGGACAAACGTCGACTGGCATATGCCACAATATGCCTTCGAGCATGTGGGTGTCCTCTGTGCTGTGCTAGGATAGCGCCTAACCCAAACAACAACACACTGTGTGTGAAGCTTTGGATTGAAATAGGCCATTTTAGTAGCAGTTTCAATGACTTGTTTGATTTTCTTGAAACTTCTCTCACATTCCTGTGATCACTGGAATGAAACATTTTTCTTCGTTAACTGTTGTAAAGGAGCGCTTATGGTTGCAAAGTCTCTATTTATCTTGAACAGTAAATGGCCATGCCAAGAAATTAGCGTATCATAGAAACAGTGGGAGATCAGCATCAGACAGCTATGTACTTTAGCAGGATTGGGTGTCATACCCCCATCAGAAAAGATATGGCCAAAGAATTTTAATTTGGTCTTGTGGAGCTCACAATTGTCTGCATTTGAAGTCAGGCCTGCATCAGTCAGTAAGCGACAGTATACTTACTTGAGTGAGAGCTTTATCATGCTCCTTTTGTGTAGGTCCGAAAAACAATATGTCATCGATATAGTTGAATGCATTCACAACCAGATGTATGACACGTTGAATGACGTCATGGAAAAGCTCTGCAGCAGATGACACACCAGAACTGAGTCTTTTTTATCAAAACAGATCTACGTGTGTAGAAAAGGTTGTAATATACCTGCAATCTTCTTTGAGTTCCAACTGATGACAACCTTTATTTAAATAAAGGCTAGGGAAATTCTTTGTACCATTTAGTTGCGTTAAAATGTCAGCAATAAGTGGACCTGGATGTTGTTGTTCTTCAATTGCCTTGTTTGCTTGGCGCATATCAACTCATATACATACAACTCCTTCAGTGTTTGTTTTGGGAACTACCACTATGGGAGAAACCCATGGCGTCGGACCAGTTGAACGCTTAATAATGTCATGTTTAAGCAATGATTCAAGTTCTTTTTCAACCGCTTCTTGTAAAAGAAAAGCAACTTGTCTATGTATCAGAGCAACAGAACGGACATCGTCATTAATGTGTAATTTTACTTTCATAGACTTTAGCTTTCCCAAACCATGAAACATTGAAGCAAATTGACTCACTAGTAAGTAAGTAGTAAGTTTATTCGATCAGAAACATGATCATTCCATCTAAAAACCATCATTTCATACTTCTTTACATTATTATGAGTAAAAAGAGATTTACTAAAAAGACGTTTTAAAAATTCTAAAAACATTAAAATTATTTAAAAGAGAAACATCAAAGTGTCATGTTACTTAACAATCATCATTTTAAGAACCTTTCAGCCCCTTTTCTAACATGACTCTTTTATCATGGTCTTCTTTCAGATTTAGACCTTTGCCACCATGCATGAAGCAAATATCTTGATAATGTAAAAACAAGCCAACTTGTCGAGTCTGATCTGAAAACACGTAATGCATCTACGGGGCACGAAAAAGTCAACAAACGACAAGCTGGGAGAATCCATTTTTTCCTCAAGTTGGCATAACAAGGGCAGAAAAATATAAAGCGCTCTAAAGTTTCCGGACAGGCATTACACATAGGGCATAGTGAAGTTACAGTCACATTAGTCCATCTATTTTTCAAGGCATTCAATGGGAGTACCCCAAATTTAAACTGTATATAAAGTGCTCGTGCCTGAGGGTGTTCAACATCATCCATATAGGAATCAAACTTAAAACAATTTTCAAAATCTAGGAAACTAATGGTTAATGTGCTAGGTGATCTAGTTTCAGTGCAAAATTGATCAACAAGATCACAATACCTTTTTTTAAGCTGAGGACCCATTCTTTTAGTGATAGACTGTGGATCATCCCACATGAATCCCAGCCCCAATTTATAAAGCCATTGCCTTACTTTCCTAAACCAAATTAGTCATCCTGTTTGCCTATGGAGCATTAGTAACTCCTCCCCTGCCTCCTTTACTGGTATCTGAGTGTTACAGGTCCATAGTCTTATCTAAAACATTAGCACTTTGAGGACAGCTGAATGGCTAATGGACCTTAACCCAAGATCCAGACGAAGTGGTATTAACAGAGTGTTCCTTGGGAGGTTTAGGATCGCTCTTAAGAATTTCTTTTCGGCTACTTCTAGCTGGTTCAGTTGCTCCATCCCCCACAGTTCCGCCCCATACAAGGCTGCACCATGCCCTTTAGCCCGATGAATTTCTGAAATTGGGGATATTGGGCGATAGGGAGATTTTTTGGCTTTTTTATTATTGTACTATCCACGTATTGTAATGAGAGGACACTCTTCTGAATTTGGGAAGTCCAATTCAGGTTCTCACTAATTCTAACCCCCAAATAATCAAACACCTTAACCTGATCTAAATGTTGTATTCCAAGCCTCAATTTCCCCTTTGTTGACTTGTAGGGATTAAAAACCATAAACTTAGTTTTAGTACAGTTTATTTCCAAACGCCGCTCTTTACAGGCTGCTGCAAATTTGTTAGCACTTTCTAAATTCCCATTGGGGTTTTCGAGATAAGCAAGGTATCGTCTGCAAATAAAAGACAAGGGGTTTGTTTACCAGCTAATTTTGGTGAGTCTCCACCACAATCGTACAGATCAATAATGAGCCCGTTCATATACAGGGTAAATAATGTCGGCGCTAACACACAACCCTGCCGTACCCCCTTAGTGACTGGAATATCCTTAGTTAGGCTGACATCCGAGTTCCACCTGACTTTGGCATAATTTCCCAGATGTAAACGTACCAGGAAATGGAGTAAACCACCAGGGAGACCAAGTTCCCTGAGGGCAGCCCAGACCTTTGCACGATCTATAGAATCAAATGCCGTTTTTAGATCTACAAACACGACATACAGGTGGCCCTTTTTGATGTTAACCTCCTTCCAAATGAGCAGCAGGAACCGAAACACCTGGTCTAGGGTACTCGTGGAAGCTCTAAAGCCAGCTTGCAGGTGGGAAAGTATATTAAATTCCTCTATCCAGCTCTGTAGATGCGTTAAAATCATTTTGCTAAATATTTTCTGTGAAACATCTAAGAGACTGATTGGCCTGTAGTTTGATGGGTCCCCCTTATCTCCTTTTATAAATATGGGTATTATTTCGGCACCCTTCCATGATGTGGGAATATTCCCGCCTTTTGTAATTGCTGTGTATACTATGTGGAGCAAAGGGCCCCATACATCGGGCTCTGAGCGATACAAATCACCTGGTAATCTGTCTAAACCTGGGGCCTTCCCAGACTGTAGTGATTTAATCGCATTCACAGTTTGCTCTAAGGAGAAGCTAATTAATGTTCCTACTGGTTGCTCTATATTGCAGACTCAATCTGACAATACTATTTCATTCTCTAGCTCGGGGACCTTCCCTGAGTAAAAACTTTGGAAATACTCTTCCCAAACTTGAGGTTGTAAATAAAAGTCAGTTTCACTAACTGACTGTTTTGCCCCTTTTGTGAGTAAGTGCCAAAATTGCTGGGAGTCCTTCAATCTGGACGACTCCACTAAAATATACCAATATTCTACCTCCCTGGCCCTTTTTGCCTCGCCCTGTACTCTTATATAGATTCTTCTTCGGTCAATAATATCAGCCCTTAGGCCTTTTTTGACTGCCAGGGATAGATTGGTTTTTGCATGCCTACAGTCCTCATTATACCTCAAGGCAGCATTGCGGGATGCGACTTTTGGGCTGCATTTCTTGCTAAAATAGGGCGCAATAGAGCTTACTAAGAGTTGGAATATTGACACAATGCTATCATCATTTAAATTTGGATTTCCCAAGAGATTTAAGGTCTGGGCCACCTCTTTGTAGATGTTAGGTAAAAGCTTCCCATTTTTCTTCATTAAATGTCGTAAAGGAGCACTTATGGTTGCAAAGTCTCTGTTAGATTTGGGGGTCTCTAGTTGGCAGAGGTAGGTACCTTTGTCCAAATAGGGACCCTTGAGTCTAGTCAGGGAAAGTATGTACACTCCCGAAATAACCCCTGCTCACCCTCTTGGTAGCTTGGCACGAGCAGACAGGCTTAGTTCAGAGGCAGTGTGTAAAGCATTTGTGAACACATACAGTAATCAAGTGACAACACTACAAATGGACACCACACAGGTTATATATTTATAAAAATAGGTATACTTTATATAGATTTATCACAAGACCATAAACGACAAAAATAATCCACAATACTGTCAAGAGTGCTTAGTTCTGATCAAAAAGGCTTAATTCAAGGTTCTGTGCGAGTCGGTAGCCTCTTCCGGCTACGGCGATGTCGAGAACAAACAGAGTCTAACAAATCCAGCTGACCGCGTCGAGACGGGCCAACACAGCGTAGACAGACTCGGTCACAGTACCTTTTACTTGAAGCGGCATGCACGGGCGTGCGAGCCGGATGGCTGTTCGTCGCGGTCGCGATGCAAAAATGGAAGCGTTGCAGGACGCGTTGTCCCTCGATGCGGTACAGGCAGCGGCTCGTTGACGTCGTCGAGACGGAGTCGGTGAGACCAGGGCCGTGCGTTGCAGGGCGAGACGGTGCTTCGATGCGGTGCTGGCAGGTTGCGGTGCGGCGACGGAGCCGGATTCAGGAGCTGGCGTCGATCAGTCCGGACAGCGGTGCGAGTCGGGCGGTGCGTCGCAAAGCGTGCGAGCGGTGCCCAACTCCGGTGCGGTCACAGGACTCGAACTCAGCAGCAGTGACCGTGTCGGTCGGACCAGTGTGATTTGGCGTAGCGAAGCGTTGCAGGACGCGTTGTCCCTCGATGCGGTGCAGGCAGCGGCTCGTTGACGGAGTCAGTGAGACCAGGGCCGTGCGTTGCAGGGCGAGACGGTGCTTCGATGCGGTGCTTACAGGACACCGAGTCGGTCGTGAGAGTCGGTCACATCTCCCTACCTCTGTAGCCACTGAAACAGAGTTTCCAGCAGCAATTCACAAAGGGGGTGAAGTCCAATGATCCTGGGACTTCGGTCAAGGGGCAAGCTCTCTTCCAAGCCCTTGGAGATCCTTCACAAGTTGATGAAAGTCACAGCAAAGCAAAAGTTCCTTTCTCCTTTCTTTGGCAGTCAGGCAAACCACTGCAGGCCAATCCCCAAGCAGCACTTCAGGCTTAGGGATAGTCTCTCCTCAGTTTCTTCTTGGTTACGCTCCTCAGCAAAGGTTTCTTCTTGTTCCCAAAAGTGATCTAATCTTCCTGGGGTCTGGGTGCCCTCTTATACCCTGATTCTCTTTGTTCTCTGGAGGCAGAGAGGCCTCTGCCTAGTCCAAAACCAGTTCTGGTCAGTCCTGGAGCACTTTGTTTTTCTGACTCCTTCTTTCCTTTCAGAATGTGGGGCAGAGTGCTCAGCCGCCCGGCAGGAGGTGGAGCCAGCATTGTGGAAGGCAGGCACAGCCCTATTCAGACCCAGGTGCAACTCCTCCCTCCACTCTGGATGCAGATCTTTCTATTCAGCCCTGTGCTGACTCACCCTGTCTCCTGTAGCCACCCCCAGCCCCTGTCACTCAATCTCCAGACAAGGAATACACAACCTAGCAGAGGCAAGCTTGGATAGTTAGGCAAGAAAATACCCACTTTCTAAAAGGGGTATTTTCAAACACAGAATGTTAAAACCAACTTCACTAAAAGATGTATTTTATCATCCTGAGTTCAGGCATACTAAATTCGTTTTTCTACCATGTTCCCTGGGTCAGTTCTGACTATAAGGTGTAATAGTTAGTCTGCCCATTCTGGCCTATGGGGAGCAGGTAGCCTTGCAATAGTGAAAAACGAAAATGGCTGTAATTCACTATTAGGACATGCCACACACACCAGGGCATGTCCTACCTTATACTTACAATGCACCCTGCCCTAGGGCCTACTTTAGGGGTGACCAACATGTAGTAAAGGGAAGGTTTAGGGACTGGTAAGTGGGTGCACTCACCAAGTCGACATGGCAGCCCTAGGCTGCACACAGGCTCTGCAATGGCAGGCCTGAGACACACTTTACAAGCTGCTTCTGTGGGTGGCACAACCCGTGCTGCAAGCCCACCAGCAGCATTGGATTTACAAGCCCTGGGCACACTCAGTGCACGGTACTAGGGACTGACAAGTAAACCAATCATCCAATCATGGAGTCACTAATAAATACATCAATTCACGATAGGGAGCACTTGCACTTTGGCACTGATTAGCAGCGGCAAAGTGCCCATGAGCATCTAGTCCAGCAAAAACATATCGGCAACAGTGGAGGCATTACGAAAAAATGGAAGGGAGACCCACGCCAAGGATGCCAGGTCTAACAGTCTCTATTTATCTTGAACAGTAGATGGCCATGCCAAGAAATTAACGTATCATAGAAACAGTGGGAGATCAGCATCAGACAGCTATGTACTTTAGCAGGATTGGGTGTCATACCCCCATCAGAAAAGATATGGCCAAAGAATTTTAATTTGGTCTTGTGGAGCTCACAATTGTCTGCATTCGAAGTCAGGCCTGCATCAGTCAGTAAGCGGCATACTTGAGTGAGAGCTTTATCATGCTCCTTTTGTGTAGGTCCGATAAACAATATGTCATCGCTATAGTTGAATGCATTCACAACCAGATGTATGACACGTTGAATGACGTCATGGAAAAGCTCTGCAGCAGATGACACACCAGAACTGAGTTTTTTTTATCAAAACAGATCTACGTGTGTAGAAAAGGTTGTAATATACCTGCAATCTTCTTTGAGTTCCAACTGATGACAACCTTTATTTAAATAAAGGTGAGGGAAATTCTTTGCACCATTTAGTTGCGTTAAAATGTCAGCAATAAGTGGACCTGGATGTTGTTGTTCTTCAATTGCCTTGTTTGCTTGGCGCATATCAACTCATATATGTACAACTCCTTCAGTGTTTGTTTTGGGAACTACCACTATGGGAGAAACCCATGGCGTCGGACCAGTTGAACGCTTAATAATGTCATGTTTAAGCAATGATTGAATGAATGAACACTTATAGAGCGTATGGTTACCCAGGGGCATCCCAGCGCTAGAAGTCCAGTAGGCTACGAGAAAAGTAAGCAAAAACAAAACTAGTGAAAAAGAAAAGTTTTCAAAAGTTTTCTGAACTTAAGATGTTCAGATTCAGAACGTATGTGTAGAGGCAGACTGTTCCAGAGTCTAGATGCATTATATGTGAACAGTCGACCTCCACTACGTGATTCAAGTTCTTTTTCAACCACTTCTTGTAAAAGAAAAGCAATTTGTATATGTATCAGAGCAACAGAACGGACTTCGTCATTAATGTGTAACTTTACTTTCATAGACTTTAGCTTTCCCAAACCATGAAACACTGAAGCAAATTGACTCACTATTTCGTGGTGAGCATTCAGGTTATAATTCACAGAAATTAGTCCCCTATCAGCAGCGGTACTGAAACTGAGCAGATAGACACTTGCTGCTGTACATTGGAGCACATAGATGGGTGCTTGCACCTTTGTTTTCTTGTGTTTCAATGTTGCTATAAATGAACCTTGACATTTTATAAGCATTGATGCAGCCCAATTGTACACTTTTGTTTTTGAAGGAGTAAGTTGAGGTAATGGAGACAATTCATGACATTTCTCTTCAGGCATTATATTTATCGATGCGCCACTGACTGTCGATGAAGAAAGGCATTGAGGAGTCATTTATTTTTAATGATATTTCGGACAATGTTTGTATTACTTTGCTTCTTGGCAATTCCGCGTTTCGCGGCGTAGCGGAATTTTTTCCTTGTTCACGCTTTCAAAATGCGTGTTCGCGTGCGCGGTAGCGACTTACCGGGATCCCTGCGTTCGCCGACGAGTTTTCCTATCCGTTTGCGCGATCGCGCGAGAGTGTGCGATCGCGAACACGTCATTCGGACGCGCCATCGGACATCTGCGTTTGCAAACAGGAAACACGCATCGCGAGCGGGCGGGACAAGTGAAACAAGATGGCCGTGCCAATTGGCGACCGCATGGGCAAGTTCGCGAGATATTTCCCCCCGAGCACGCAAACAGCGTCCCCGAACAGGAAAAACGCACCGCGAATGGGCGGAACAAGCAATTCTGCGTGCTCGCGGAATTGTGCGTGCTCGCGGAGATTTTTTACCGTTTAGCGGAATTTTGCGTAACGCGACTACGCAAATTCCGCCCACCCTTAGCAAGCTGACTTTTCTTTGACTGACATTTTTCCTCGCTTGTGGCCAGTCCGACATGCGCTATTTTCTCTAAAGTAAAGATTGACATGGTACACCCGTATTCCTCACTTTCCCTGGATACCGAGGCGGACAAACTGTTTGACGATGAAATAGATGACAATCGACTTCATTCAGTGTTAATTTGCCTCAATTGATGTCGCCACTCGGCTTTGTGAGGATGCATCGAGCGTTTCCTCTGGAATGTTCTGGTGGCCATTTTGTCTTCGCGCCGTGATGCACTTGCTTTTTCCTTTGCTTTACAAACTGTCACAAAATGGTTGTCTTTCCCACAGCCTTTACATATCTGTCCAATGGCATGACATTTATCTTCATGTGGAAACAAAAAAAAACATCTAAAACATAACTTCTTTTTACTTGTAGACAGCAATTTATGTCCTTCAGTCTTTTGCTTTGGCTTACTTTTTATGGTCATGACTGATTCACTTTGGGCAACTCCGGCCTCCATGTCAGTGGCTTGTGTTTCTGCACGCTCTTCAGCTCTGGCAGCCATCAAAACTAGCCCCAGACTAAAAGTTTCTCTCAGCATTCAGTGTCTGAATAAATCTGACAAGCATCTGTCAATAACTCTAAGTTGCATAGCTTCCTCATCATTAAATTAATTGAACTTATAGTGTTTGATGAACATATCAAGTCTCTCCACAAATTCATCAGTGGTTTCACCAACCTTTTGGTGCTCTTGACTGAAAATGTATCTTTCGTAATCAACATCTAGCACTGGAATAAATTTTAGATTCAGCATTTCTTAAATCTGACATTATGTAGATTCTTTGTCAGTCTGCAGCATTTTCTTCATGACTTCTTTCACACCATCACCAGCAAGATGTTTTAGATAACTAATAATCTTTTTATTAGTCTCTTCAAGTGCATCAATGAAATCATTAAATGTCTCTATCCACGTAGACCATCTCTCTCCAATATTTTGCTTTTTGGCAGTATCAAAAGCTGATGACAGTTTCAGGAATGCAGCAGTGTTGTAGACCAGTGTGGAACTTAATGACACTGCAGGTGGATCCTTGTGACTTGTCTTAGGCAACTCATCTGTGAGATCTTGCAACATGCTGGCCTTGTCCTCATCTTTAATGATAGCTGGAAACTTGGCTTTCTTCACAGCCATCTGAAAGGTTTCACTATTCCGAAAGTTGCTCTCTGCTCCTTATTTTCCGAAGACCTATGAATTTGTTCTGAGCCTCACTTGGCATCTTTGTGAGTGAGCCGATTCGGGTATGGATGGCTCCGTAAGCACAATCCCGAACACTTCTCCTTGAGCCACCTTTACAGAGTGCAGTAGTATGAGGACTCTCTTCAGGGCATTCAGTAAGTCATTCTTCTTATTGTCTACATGTCTATTTGCTTTTTGTAAAACCTGGTTCATCTCCACTTTGCAGTGTTTCTTTATGCAGCGTTATGATTATCAGCGGCTGTACTTCATAAACCAGGTTGAATTTACTTTCAGCGTTAACACTCCATATAATGTGTTGCTTTATTTTGCCTGGCAGCGTAGTACCTTTATGTATGACTTGACGATCAGGTTCTTGACCATCAATGTGTAAATTCTCTGAAAGGCTTCTTTTGTCTTCATATGCTTTACAGAAACTAGTGTTGCTCTTTGACTCCACGTGCATGATACGGCGACTCCGATCTTCGACAGTGACACACGTGGCACGCACAAAGCAGTTTGCTTGGACCACAGCAAACCCTCTGGGAGAGCACATTCATTCTTCAGATTCCTTATCCCCTATCTCATTGCCATTTGTAGTGTCTTCCCAGCCTTGGTACCCAACAATAAACACACCACACACGGAGTTTAGTATTACACGTCTTTCTTCTGCTGTGTGTAACTGCAAAATCAACATTCTAAAACAAACTTTCATGGCATTGCGCTCTGACACCTATGTCACAACTCTACGGAGTCCGTTAAGACCCAAAAAGGGCTCCGTTCTAAAATATCGCAAGACACTACACAAGTCTTAGTTCCTGTGATTTTTATCAAATAAGTTCCCTTTGGAGGGCTTTGAGGAGGAGTTCCTAAACATCCTGATTGTAAACTCCTTGCTGGCACACATGGCGTCTTCATCTTCATTGGTATCTAAAGAACGCCTTTAATAAATTCCACAGACAGGAAACTAGAAGCATCTCTTATACGAGCATATGCTTCTTCACACTTTTCATGAGGACTGGCACATATGTGGCTCACAGACACTCCTGAAGGATTTACAGATGCTTAATGATTGTCTCCAGAATGCTGATCTAACACACATATTAGCAAACATGCAATTATTGATGCAGCTTTTCTCAGACTCCATATTTGACTCTTTGTGGTTTTCAACTACAATGATATAGACATCAGTGACTTGAAGAAGTCTTCTGTGGCTGAAGTTGAGGAAATTGGATCCTTCACAGAGATCCCTGTCCATGAACTTCCTTTTTTCGGGTCTGTATTAGGCCTGGGTGGTAAAATCTGCTCTTCCGGTGGAGTTTGTGGAGTTTTTCCACTCCGCTTAGAGTGTGGAGTTCGGCAAAAACTTCACAATGGCTGGTGGAGAGGAGTTTACCTACGCGGGACGCTCACCGCTGTAGTACACACATGTTGACAGTCACACATGCAGTCACAGACCACACTCCTGGCCCACCATACCTCCCTTTCAAGCTTACTGAAATGCCAGTACATGAGGATTTGAACTGGAGACCGATCTGCACCTAATAAGTTACTCTCACCGTCACGCACCAGTTTTTCGGTCACGTCATGTCAATGGAGTCGGGGAAGGCAGTGGGGTGGGGGTGGGGAAGGATTCGCAAGTGTTGCTTTCACTTTCCCCAACTCCGCTGCTCTCCATGAGAGCGAAAGCAGTAGGACCCAGCGGCTGCCGGCAGCCCCCACCAGAACTAGCTATAGGGACTGATTTGTATGCAGTGCTGTCTGCTCTCCCCATTAAATTTAATACATATAGCGGGCCTGGGTGGTTCGCTTCTTGAGAAAGGAAATGGTTTCCACGGTCCAGAGATAGGGATGGAATCCTGCTTTATCCTCTCTGCTTAGCCAGCTATATTCTTGGCCAAGGCTGCGCTTCCTTTTGCCAGAGTCAAAACGGTCCTGCGTGCAGAGGAAAGATGTACAGTCTGCCTGTGACATGGAATTTGGACTTGAAAACAATTGGATCTTAGAGGTTAAGTACCCATAGGGAAAAAAAATAATTGCGCATAGCAGCATCTTTCCTGTGTTTGACTCCTGTCACAAAAATAGGTGTTGCTCTCCTAGAAAAGAAAACGCAACTTGTAAAATCCATTTCTGCTGTGCTTGCTTTGCAGATCAGATTTTTATAAATTTATTGTGACTGTGGAGGTCAAAATATGTTTTGGGTTGTGGTTCTATCTCTATTGGTGTTGGGAGGTTGGATAATTGATACAGCACCTCGGAGCAAGTGACTTTGCAGTGCATGCACTATTTACACCTCCAAACTTAAACAGCAAGAAACATGAACACAGTTCTGTCTAATACAATGAATGGTTGCATTTGACACTGTAACGTGGAATTACATGCTTTAGATTTTTGAATGCATCGATTTATATGCTCATGAACAATGTTTATTGGGAAGTTGTTTTTTTATGGAGAAGGGTGAATGGGGCAGTGCTTTGTTTTCAGTCAGTTTGCATAACGCGAGCTAATGCTCAGCAGAACAGTGCTGGGACACAGATCCAGTGACTACGGGTGGGGAATGTTCAGACTAGAATGCGGCAAAACATTTTTTTGTATTATTTCATTTTTTTTTAATTAAGAATTGTGGGCGTTTATGATAAAGGCAAATGCCCCCTGTGTGTTTCTTCAAACTAAACATAAACATACTAAACATACTATGAATCCGGCACAGAAGAGATGCGAAGCAAACACACTGGCAGGGAGCCCTGTGGGGCCCAGAGGCTTACATGCTGTACAACTGCTAACTGTTTTATTCCAATTAGCGACAGTGCCAAAGGTCTTGTCAGGCAGATAAAGGTAGAACACGCATTGTTGTTTTCCTGTTTTGGTGTCTGCTTCTATTGGAGCTTTGCCAGACCAAGGCTGTTTGCTGATACCGCCCTCGGATGTTTCCAAAGGTGCCCTTTTCAAAATGTATGTTCATTCTGGTTTCATAGACATAATCTACCGCAGCTGCGAAGAGTTTGATGTTAGGTGTAGTGACCCGGGGCCTGGAACCTGGAACCTGGCCCGGAAGGGTACCTGCACATTGCTTCACTCTCTGGCCAGGCGTGGCCAGAGGGCTTAAATAAACGGGCCGGGGTCACACATGACCTGCCGGCTCACACAGCAAGCATGAGTGGTATGAGTTATTTGATTGCGGCCCAGTGGAGGCCTATTAGCTGGTAGAGTAGGCCCCCGCCACACTGGCAATGAGGGTGGTCACAGTCCGAGCACCCATCCACAACAACCAGACCCCACGACATCCACCCTGTGACCCGAAGCTGGAGTAACCCAAGGAAGCAATCACGGCCGACCAGCCGGTGCTCTCACCCGCTCTACACTGCCGGAGTGCTGTCCCCGCTGCCGTGGGTCCCTGCTGATGGCCGCACACCATCACACGCAGCCTGCTGTGCCGCGTGGCCCACGGAAGGTCTGGCTCCCGGGAGGCACATCGTCTGAGCCGGCAAGCTCCAACAGGTACAATTCGCCCCCTGCCGGCCGTGAGGCTCTGCGAGCTGAGGTGTTCAACACGGCCCCGCACGGAGCAGTACCCGAGCACGCGCCTGTACGCGCACCGGCACAGGACGTTCTCACCGCCTTATTTCTGGCCGCAGCCCCCTGCCACGAATTTCAACACGCAGCCGCACCGGAAGGCCTACCCACTGCACCTGACTTTGCCCTGCACAGCCTCCACTGCGAGACTTCCGTCCAGGTCCACCGAGACCCATAGACCTGGAGCTGAAGAGGACCGTGCAAGCAGGAAGCTGCACCTGACCGTCATTTACAGACTTTGTCAGCACAGAAGACAAGGGCTGGAAGGGGGGCACCTAAATAGAGGAAAAGTGAGGAACATTACACCACACAAGTAGCAACAAGTGTCACAGAGGAAAGAGGTTACCATGACTGAGGCAGCAGCACAGGCAGCCCCAAAACTGCAACAACCACAACTAGGACCGCAGGCCGGCCACCAGCATATTCAACCCAACACGCAGCATACCCAGATTAATGCCTTGCCATCATTCAGCGAGCTGACAGAACCGCCTACTGCGTCTCCAAGGTGGAAGGTTTGGATCAGTCGCCTGGACAACTATTTCACCGCGACGCAGGAGACCGATGATACTGTGAAAAGATCCCTACTACTGCATTTTGCAGGCGAGGAAATCTACAAATTGTTTGTGCACCTGCCTAACACCGGAGCCGCAAATGACTACAACGCGGCTGTCAGAGCTCTCAATGCCCATTTTGACCCTCAGTTGAATCCCGATTACGAGAGATTCAAACTGCGTCAAGCATGGCAAAGAGAAGGAGAGCCCATGGACACGTTCCATGTGCGCCTAAGAGACCTGGCCAGCACATGCATAGACGATGATCAGAACAAGGAGGTGAGGGCGCAAGTCATACAGGGATGCTGCAATAAAACCCTTCGCAAACTCATCCTCCGTCAACCAGGAATCTCGCTAGAGGAAATCCTCATCATGGCAAGATCACACGATTTGTCAGATGCCAGAGCAACAGAAATGGATATGGCCATAGCCAACAACCAGACAAATCCACAACCATCAAAACAGAACATGCCGACACCCTCCGGACGCCAAACAAAGGAAATCGAGGACGATGGTCAGCAAAAAGTCCAGCAGGGTCACAATGCGGATACTGCGGAAGGGAGGAGCACCCGCAGGATGAATTCCCAGCACTAGGGAGGATATGCTCGAAATGTGGCTCCCCCAACCATTTCGCAGTTGCGTGCAGAGGTGGTCCGAGGAGCAGAGGTGCACACGGAAGGAGACCCCTCTCAAAGGCAGTAAGACAACTGGCACTGGACGAACCCGAAAACATGAAGACAGCAAAGACTCTGTCACAGCAACGGTATCTAGAAGACTCATCCACAGATGAAGAAGGTGAATGCTACCTCATCTCTTTTGCCAGTGACCTCAAACGGAGAAGATGCCCACAACCCACGTGCGTCATAGATGTTGCGGGATCCCGAGTCACCGCCCTGATCAACACAGGGCCCTCCATGAACGTCATGGGAAGTCAACAATACAAACAACTCCAGCCCAAACCGCTGCTGATACCTTCACATGTCAAGATCCTCACCTACGGGAGCCAAACACCGCTGCCCCTGAAAGGCAAGATAACTGTACCAGTACTATCAAAAGGTCAAGAAGTCACGACAACATTTCACATAGTAGACAGAAAAGCCGACACGCTAGTAGGTAGCCACACAGCCGAAGATCTAGGCCTCATCACGTTCGCCCGAGCCGTTAAAGCTCTGCAAACAGACATCCTGGAGCTGTTCCCCTAGCTAACTAGACACCCATACGTCTAAGAGTTTTCCCTTACCACAGGGAGTTCCACAGGGCTCAATACTCAGCCCCTTGTTGTTTAATCTATACATGGGGCCACTTGCTACTATAGTGGAGGGGCACAAGGTGTCTATTGTGTCCTATGCTGACGATACTCAGCTTATTATCACACTGTCCCATAACCCGGGCCTGGCTGCCCATAATTTCTCACAATGCATGGAAGAGGTAACAACTTGGATGTCTAATCACTGTCTGAAACTTAATGGCAGTAAAACGGAGGTGATGATTGTAGGAAAAACGCCATGCATCTGGTCATCAGCATGGTGGCCTAATTCATTGGGACAGCTGCCAACTCCTAAAACAGAAGTAAAAAATCTGGGAGTATGGCTCGACTCAAAACTGACATTTGAGAGTCAAATCAGGAGAGTCACAGGCAAATGTTTTGGCACTCTAAAGGCCCTGAGAAAGGTCCTTGATCTATTGCCTGTCAGTTCCAGGAAAATGATAGTACACGCCGTGGTCACTTCCCAAATTGACTATGGAAATGTCCTGTATTTAGGCGCAGCAAAAAAAGGAATAATGAAGCTACAATCTATACAAAATGCAGCAGCACGCCTTGTGCTGAACCTGCCAAGAAGAGCATCCATATCAAAAGCCTTAGCCAAGCTTCACTGGCTGCCAGTTGAAAAGAGAATATTGTTTAAAGCAATGTGTCATTGCCACCGTATTCTGACAAAGAAAGGGCCACTATACCTTCCGACCCTGATGGCAACTCACATACCCAACAGAAACCTAAGATCTAAGGATAAAGCACTAGCGACGATCCCCAGAACCAGAAAGGCTAGGATGGGTGGCCGTTCTTTTAGATTCTAAGCAGCAAAAAAATGGAACACTCTACCAGCTGAAATAAGAACAGAACCAGTTGAAATGACCTTTCGCAGAAGACTAAAGACCTGGCTCTTTCCACCTGCTAGTCTCTAGACCTTCCCGCAACCTTTTGTCTACAGGTGAGAGGCAGAGTTCTGTCTCTCCCTGTCTCTAACCCTCACGGTTCAGATATCTGTTTGGCTACTAGCGCGGGGACACACCAGCGGTGTAACCAGGCGCTCTACAAATGGCAAAATAAATAAATAAATAGCTGTTCAGAGGACTAGGGTGCATGAAGAGACCGGCCATCAAACTACACATAGACAAGGCCGTGAAGCCAACAGCACTGCGGCACAGATGCATACTGTTTCACCTATGACCACTCATAGAACAGGAACTCCACAGTCTGGAACAACAAGGAGTGATTGAGAAGGTTACTGGACGGACCCAGTGGGTCTCGCCTACGGTGATAGCCGAGAAACCAAAACAACCCGGGAAACTGAGACTATGCATTGACATGCGCCTACCCAACCAAGTGATCAAAAGGGAAAGGCACATCACACCAACAGTTGATGACATAGTAGCCGACCTCAATGGATCCCGATGGTTCTCCAAATTGGACCTCAACGCCGGCTATCACCAGTTGAAGTTGGCAGAGAGAAGCCGCTATATCACAACCTTCTCGACCCACATAGGATTGCGTCGCTACAAGAGGTTAAACTTTGGGATTTCGTCTGCAGTCGAAATATTCCAAAACGCAGTGCGTGAGATGCTGTCAGTCCCCCAAGGAGTATTAAATGTAAGTGATGACATCCTAATACACTCTGCAACCATCCAAGAGCACCACCGACACCTTCGAGCTACGCTGCAGCGGCTTTTTGACCAGGGAGTAACTCTCCACAGAGATAAATGTTCGTTCTTCCAAAACACAATTTAATTCTTCGGATACGTTTTCAGCCAAGATGGCGTCTGAGTTGAACCCCGGAAATCCCACGCCATCCAGCAAGCTCCAACCCCAACTACCGTGTCGGAAGTACGCAGCTTCCTCGGAATGGCCACGTACTGCGGGTGGTTTATACCCAACCCTGCCTCGATCGCAGAGACATTACGAGCCCTCACGAAAAAAGATGCTGCATGGAAATGGGGCACTGAAGAAGACCGAGCATTCCGGAGAGTGAAAGAAGCACTTTTAAGCAGGATCACCATGGCGTACTTCGACGCTGCCCGAATGACCGAACTCCTGGTGGATGCCAGCCCGGGTGGCCTCGATGAGCTCCTAACACAGGAAACTGAACCAGGCAAATGGGCGCCCCTTGCTTTCGCGAGTAAGGCCCTTACCCCAACCAAAGCACGCTGCTCTCAAATCAAGACAGAAGCGCTCGCAATCAAATGAGCGTGCAATCATTTGCATCTGTACGTAAGCGGCCACCCATTCCGAGTCATGACCGACCACCAGCCATTACTCCCCTTGTTCAAAGG
Source organism: Calotriton arnoldi (assembly GCA_963921515.1). Classification (NCBI taxonomy): domain Eukaryota; kingdom Metazoa; phylum Chordata; class Amphibia; order Caudata; family Salamandridae; genus Calotriton; species Calotriton arnoldi. The sequence continues at coordinate 908,815 of CAWUFW010005455.1, forward strand.
TACCGCACCTCATCCCCCACCAAGGATTGAATGGTGGGCCATACAAATGCAACATTACCAAATGGAACTAGTCTACCGCCCTGGAGCGAAAAACCCTGCAGACTTCCTCTTGCGGTATCGCCCCAGTCCCAGGCAAGAAGATAGCGAACAAGACAGAACAACCGAAGAATACTTCGACACGATCTCACAGTGGGCCTGTCCCCGCGCCCTCACCATCGAAGAAATCAAAACAGCCACCACTGAAGACCCAGTTCTAAGCAAAGTGATGGCCTCACTGCAGAAAGGATCTTTGAAAGACTTTCTACGTGACACCAACAAGTGGGACGGACAAGAGAGAGAACGCCTGGGAAAACTGTGGAAGGTACGAGATGAGCTGAGCGCGGCAGCCGAAGGCTTAGTGTTGAGGGGATGCCAGAAAGCCTCCAAGAAAGAGCAACAGCCCTTGCCCACTAAGGGCATCAAGGGACCGTGTGCATGAAGTCGCGCATGAGAGAGAAGGTATGGTTCCCTGGGCTAGAGTCGTCCGTAGATGCTCTGGTCAGAAACTATCGACCCTGTCAGCTCATTATCAGCCAAGAATCCCCTGCTCCTGTGATCATTGAGACGCCAGCCACCACACCCTGGTCACAGGTCAGCCTCGACTTTGGGAGTTTTCCGGAAGGAAAAGTAACAGCCGTGATCATTGACAGCTATTCCAAGTATCCTCTAGTAGAAGTAATCGCGTCCACTGCTTTCACACATCTACAACCCGTTTTGGAAAAAACATTTGCACTGTTCGGCGTACCCCACGAACTAAAAACTGACAACGGCCCTCCCTTTCAGGGAGGAGAGTTCAAAGAGCTGCTCACATTGCTGGGAGTGTACCATCGCCGTATCACGCCACAAGGGCCGCAAGCTAACGGTGAAGTTGAGCGTTTCATGAGGACACTAAACAAAATTCTACAAATTGCAGTGGCTGAACAAACCAACCCTGAAACAGCACTACAACAGTTCCTATGGGAGTACCTCAGTACCCCGCACTGCATGATTCAGAGATCGCCGTGGTCCCTGATGCTTACTGGACATCCCAGAGACACCATCCCTGTGACCGAATCTTGGTCCCCAGAACCCTATGAACCAAACAACACCCAGGTTCGCAGGAAGAAGAATAATGACCATGCCAGTCGATGGCGGGGAGCCAAGACTCGAATCATTGTGCCAGGGAGTTCTGTGCTGGTGCGAAATTGGTGCAGTGGAGGGAAGTTCAAGACCGCCTATGAACCAGGGCTATGGACTGTCCTAGAAGCGAACGGCACCGCGATCACTGCCCAAAAGGGTGCAGACATAATAACTAGAAACATCTCCTGGTTCAGAAAGGTGCCACCACCTGGTCGAGACGAAGATGAAGCCAGGTATGTCAGACATGAAGAAGAGCCTGCGGGTGAAATGTCATCCATCCCCGCTGGAGATCAGAGTGCAACAAACTCTTCCCAACCATGAACATTGACTCAAGTGCTGACGCGGTCATGCCATCACCACAGAGTCAGCCCACGAGTCAACGGTCCAGTCAGCTAAGGTACAACTTGAGACCACATCCGCCTCCCAATCGGAAGCTTCGAGACTTTATCTGTTAGTTTCATTATTTTGTTTGAACACTAACTTGGGGAGGGATGTAGTGGCCTGAGTCCTGTGCAGGTGGGGCCTGGAACCTGGCCCGGAAGGGAACCTGCACATTGTATCACTCTCTGGCCAGGCGTGGCCAGAGGGCTTAAATAAACGGGCCGGGGTCGCACGTGACCTTCCGGCTCACACAGCAAGCACGAGTGGTGTGAGTTATTTGACTGCGGCCCAGCAGAGGCCTATTAGCTGGTAGAGTAGGCCCCGCCACATCAGGGACGACTCCTAACCTTAAGTTAGCATTCGCTGCTCCATTTTATATTCAGCCGCCATTCTGAGCCATGCTCGAAACTAACTTCTGTCTCACTCTCTCTCTCTGCCCCAGCTGAAAGCAGCTGCGATAGTCTTCGTTTCTCCAAGGTTGAGCTTCGCTGTACTAATGAATACACTGTCCTTGTCTGTGCCTACCTTTCCCACTAGATAGGCCTGCTCCCACCCTTAGAGCGGCAGGTGCAGGCAGAGTGACCTTGGCGCTGAGATAGCATGTGCCCTGTCTCAGGATCGAAACCCATCCTTCTGTATCTCCTTTGTTTACCAGCTGCCAAATGGAAATTTCAAGTCAGGGCTTGTCTTTATTGGTTCTGAACTGTACATAATGTATCACCATGCTTGCTAAGGCCAGTCCCTCTGCAGCAATCCCAGGAGGCTGGTCAGACTGGACTCCACTCGCGTGTACTTGAATAAAATATACTTGGTTTGTATTCTCTACTGTCTGACCAACTCTTCATTTGTATGGAAAGCTGAGAGGTGGTCGCGAGTGACCCGGGTGGCCCTAATCGGGTCACTTCCTTCAGCAGGCATCTCTGCCCAATCCTGGGGTGCCATATTATCATTCATTCCACCCCTCCACAATCCTCCTGCATAGCATTCTAGTACATTTAAAGATGGCAAATTCAAGGTCTATGAAAAGAACTTCCCTGATAGCTTCAGCTACTCCCCCAATAACACAGCTGCCTGACCCCTTCCTACCAAAACATCCAAGGGGGGTGGGCAATTCTGCATTTGGCTCCAGAGGTCTGGCCTTCCTCATTTGCTGCTATGAGCTGGCCCAGGCCATGTGCAGTGTGCAAACTTAATTAACGCATGATGATTTCAGCCCCACTCCTTCCATTCCCAGGAATTGGCCCAAGCACTTTTAATGGCTCTATTATGTGTGGAGGCCTATGATCCTCCTGCTGGCTAGAAGAATATTTAACTTGGCCCAGTAGGAAGGACAAGGCCTGAAATCAGAGCATGGTTGAGCCAGGGAAATATGACAATTCTCAAAGTACCAGAAGGAGTACAGTTATCTCAAAAAAGATATTGGATTTTCACTCAGTGTACGTCTTTACTCTAAAACTGATATCTGACCAGTATCTCTAGAACTAAGTATGGTGAAACTGTGCGGTGGCGCAGATTTCACCCATAAAGGATAATGTAGTGAGCATACAACCTTTCAGTAACCACCACAGATGCACACTATTAATGCCCCCTGACATTATAAGGCCCACACCAGGTCACTACCAATCCCTTAAGGGCCCCTTCTGCGACAAGCTACCTAAGCGAAGAAACCACGGTGAGCTAGAAGGTAGTTTCACATGCTCTGCCTGCACACGTGTACACAGGCATGTGCTCGCATGTTTGTGTGTAACCAGCCCAGAACCTCTTACTCTAGCTGCTCAGTAGCAGACTTTACTTAAAAGGTGGACATTTGTGAATAACACTCTCAGTCCATTTGAGTGAGTTACCTAACACAGACCCTAATCCCACCTCAGCTAATGAGAAATGTAATCACTGGATCCAAAGCTCCCTCGACGTTGTGCTTCCCATAAGGCTCGCCCATCATAAAGCCAGAACAAAGACGGCCCCCTGGTATTCCACTAAATTGCGGGAGCTCAAGCAACACTGTAAAAAGTTAGAGAGGAAATGGCGACAGACCTATGCAGCCCCGAGTAAACCAAATACAGGGAGGCAATAAAAACCTATAAACTAGAGATTAAACTCGCTCAAGCTGCCTTCTATGAGGAAAAAATCAAGGCAGCCTCAAATTCCCCCAAGGAGATCTATCGGATTGCTAAGACTCTCTCTAAATTACCCCTGAAGCTTCCCTCCTCCGATGATGCCTTATCCCGATGCAATAACCTGGCAGAATTTTTCCATCAGAAAGTTCAAATTATCTACTCTACCTTCACCCCTATCCAGTCCGATCTCACCAACAACCCAGTACGCGGAACTCAAGCCACATTGGAATCACTTCCTCCCCTAGATCTCATTTCCCTACACCCCATTCTGCACCGGGTAAAGTCAGGCTCGCCCCTAGATCCAGCACCTCCCCGCGCTTTGTTACCGGTCATAGCAAACATCTTGCCAACAGTCCTCGATCTGCTGAATGCCTCCATCTCCGCCGGAACGGTTCCTCCGGCCTGGAAATGTGCAATGGTTAAGGCACTTATAAAAAAACCTAACCTAGACGAGAACAACTTGAGTAACTATCGCCCAATCTCCCTTCTTCCTTGGATGAGCAAGATACTAGAAAAACACATCAATTCAGTATTGGTAGAATTTCTAGAAATTAATAATCTACTTCACACCTCACAGACTGGCTTCCGTCCCCAACACAGGACCGAAACCGCCCTCCTCGCCGTAACGGAGGAGGCAAGGAGAATATTGGATCTTGGAGGCTCTGCGGCAATTATCCTCCTTGATCTCAGTGCCGCATTCGACACTGTAAACCACGACACACTGATCCTGAGACTAAAAAATCTGGGCATATCAGGGAATGCCATTGCCTGGCTACACTCCTTCCTAAGTGACTGATCCTTCCAAGTCTTTGAAGGTGAGGTGGTCTCCAAACGGATGCCCCTGAATTGTGGTGTGCCTCAGGGCTCCTCCCTGAGCCCCACGTTATTTAATATTTACATGAGCTCCCTGGCAGAGATTGTCCTTCCATTCAACATAAAAATCATCACCTACGCTGATGACACTCAGCTGGTGGTGGCGCTAAACCACCCCGAAAATTCATCAAACAACCTGGAGTGCTGTCTCACCGAGGTGGCAAAGTGGATGCAACGTTCATGCTTGAAGCTTAACGGGGATAAAACCGAGATCATGTTTCTCGGAAACTCCCCCTCTCTCAGGACGGAGCGGTTTTGGCCAAAATGTCTTGGCCCCGCCCCAGTACCTTCAGCTCAAATCAAAAGCCTTGGCATCTGGCTGGACCGCTCCCTTAGTTTTAACTACCAGGCGACGAAACTCTCGGCCACATGCTACGGTCTCCTAAGGATGCTACGCAAGATACTTCCCCTACTCCCATTTCATGCGCGACAACTCATGGTACAAGGTCTTATCCTTTCCCGCCTGGATTACGGGAATGCTTTGTACCTAGGAGCCCCGCAAACTACTATCGGCAAGCTCCAAATAATCCAAAACTGCGCAGCCCGCACTCTTCTCCAGGTACCCCGCCGTCAGTCCGCAGCCCCAGCACTAAAGAGTCTCCATTGGCTACTGGTCAAAGAGCGAATCCAATTTAAAGCCATGTGCATTGCGCACAGGGCCTTTTAGAAGACAGGCTCGCTAATCAATCAGTCCTTGATAGTACCCTACCAACCAAACAGGCATCTCCGGTCAGCATCCTCCTTTCTCGCTCGACTGCCCTCTATAAAGAGAGCCAGATGCGGCAGACGTTCCTTTTCCTACAACTCCGCCAAGCTCTGGAACGCACTCCCTCTACACATGCGAAAGGAGTCCAACCTCCTATCCTTCCGCAAACTCCTAAAAACTCTACTTTTTAACATCCACTGGGTCCTCCTTCTGCCTGCCTCTGTCCACAGCACTGGGATGCCTCAGGGTAGCTATCGTGCTATACAAATGTTTTTTCATTTCATTTCAGTGAGGCTCAGCTAGTAATATCGAGCTTGCAGGAAGTCTGATGGTCAGTGTGTGGGTTCCCCGTTTGAGAGTGTGGAATGGCTGGCACCAAGAACTCCCCGACCACTTCTGAACAAGTATGTTCTTGAAGTGGTGGCCCATGCCACTAGGTATCCAAATGCAGTACCATTAGAAAAACAACTATCTCTGTGGGAGCCTGTGCCACTTTTATTGGTCAATTTCTCCAAAATCATTTCTGATAGGCACATCTACCTCCTGTCCATGTGTATGAAGGCCATGTAGGAAACAAAATGAGAGCTTTTCAAGTTCTACACCTCACCCAACTTCGGACCAGTAGTCCAGCTGAGCATTTTCATTTTGGCAAGGTGTTGAATTGCCAGATGGGCATTCTAGATACCTCAAGGAAGAGGAAGTGGGACGACATTTTACCCTTTCTACATTTTGCCTATAAAGATGTGCCACAGAAAGGTGTGGAATTCACCCCTTCAAGCTACGTTTTGGCCATACTGTTTGAGGGCAACTCATCGTTACTTTTGTGTTTGCTTTCTGATAATTCTATATAATATAATAGCTACAGTGGTTTCAGGGAAGACGTTTTTCATAAAATAATTGAGTTTAACCACGTACAAAAGTACAGATAAAGTACAAATAAAGGTACCCACAGACATAAATTTCTTGAAAACAACTTCGTATTATTAGAATAACTTATTAGAAAACATAAAAAGAATCACAAATAATACAGACATATAGCATGGTGCTCGTCGGGTTACACATAATAAACATATAAAGACACAAAATACAGTGTATACAATCAAAGACAATGGCAGGGGAATGTTAAGCAAAGTGTCTACTAAATCACAAGATCAATAATGCAGTGACTGCATCCTCTTTAGTTGCCAAAGGGAACGTCGATGGCGTTTCGACCTTTTCACTCAAAAGGTCATCATCAGGACACAAAAAAAATATTTTGATAGCAACCATCAGAAAATTGATGAGTGAATTAATCACATCAGAGAATACAATAATTCAGCCGAAGGAAGAGCCTTGCCAAAATAAATTATGGCTCAATAATTTCATAGGTCAAATCAGGAAGGAAGAGCCTTGCCAAAATAAGGAAAATCGAATGATTTTGTAAGATGATGATTTCAAAACGGACACGTCCGAAGGAACATATCTGATAAATCACAGTGATTCACAGTGGAAATTGACTGGAATAGGGAAAAACGTCTGTGTCAGTTCGCGCTACTCCCTGTCCACGATGATAATTATAGTCATAGGTTTTGAACGAGGAATCAAAATGACAAATGACAAAATACATTTAAAAACAGTGCTGGATGAATTGCGCAGCAGGCATAGGACACATTGATATTTGTAGTAATTGGTGGTGAGCAGGGAAATATTCTGTCTTTTGTCAAGCATGTACCAAACAGTGACGTATTATGTTCAACCAGTTGTTGTTGATAATTCTACAGAACATGTGGTAGAAATGTTTAGCCACTAGATCCGCAACATTGCCAAATAATCCCTATCAGACCTCTCTGTTCCACTAACAGATAAAATTCAGCATTCTCTGCATCTCCCCAACCTCTCACAGTAGCACATCAGTCACCCTATCCATCAGGTCCATGCAGTAATGAATACATTGACAAACACAGGAAGACATTATGAATGGAACATTTGTCAGCCCGGATAATAATAGTTTATATCTCCACTAGACAAACAGTTTAAGAATGTTGTGGCAAACATCATTTGGACATTCCATAATTTCTAGTGTGCTTTAACTCAGTAAAAAAAAAGTAGATATACTAGTTGTAAAGCAAAAGTGTCTACCGGATTTGAAAGCCTTGCACCTCTATATTTCCAGAGTTCTATACCCTTTATGGCTACAGAATAGAGAAAATTAGGCAGTCTCAAGGAAAATGATACAATTTTACCATTTGATATTCTTGTAGGTCAATACAGCTTGGGCAGAAGTGACTTATATAAATTTTGGATAGTTTAGAACTACATAACCCATACATTTTCAAAGTTCCTACGTGCCAAAACTATACCTTCCTAAGTTAGGTCAGGCAGAGATATTGTCTACTGAGAATATTACATCCGAATTAGGAGACTTGGTGTGAAATGAGATCAATTCAGTTTTGAAATATATACATATTCTATAGATTGTTGTTCAAACGTATATTTAACTTCCTCAAATAACACAACACCGGCTTAAATATTATTGTGTTTATTTACTTGTGATTTATAAGTCGTGACATGCCAATTGATAGCGGCTTCAGTGTACATGTTATATAGAGCAACTGTAAAATGATGAGCATACTAGTAAGGAAGATAAAAACAGGCGACATTCACTGGTTCCAGAAGTTGCATGACTTCTCAAAGGTTACTCACTATTAAGGCTTGAAGAGCAGGAGCTATGTGTTCAGCCTCCTTGTGTTTGCTTTGCTCGCCCTGAGTTGGCAGGGCATGCCCAGACATGGGTCCCTTGCTCACTTTGCCACTGGATTCAAGATAGCCTGGCTGATAAGGGGCGTTACCCTGAAACCGGTCCCAGGATGCTTGTTTCCGGCCCAGGGAAGACCTGGCTTGGCAGTTCAGGATGGACTGTTCCCTTGAGGAACAGGGTCAAGACTGATTTGCATATGGCTAGGTCAGAACTGGGGTGGACAAGTGAGCTAAAGAACGTTGATGGATTTAACCCAGATCTGTGACTGGGGGTGAGTGTCTGAAAAGTTTCAGCGCTCCTTCTATCATCTCCTTGAGTTCAGCCTTCTCCATGTCTAAGCCCAGCCTTGCTGCTCAGTTGTGTGCCCATTGAACTTGGCTTAATGCTTTCATTTCTACACCTAGACTTATGTACCTGCTGTTTCCATAGTGAAGGCATACCAGCGCAGCATTGGCTTGACTGTGTTGTGCAATTGAAGGTAGAGAGGTGTGCTCGTTGCCACAGCATTTCACTTGGAGAGTCAACTAAAGGGTTTGGTCAAAGATGATCTATAGCTTCCTTACAATTGCAGCATGTTTACTTTTCACACCAAAAAGTAATTTGTGAACTGGGCTATTTCCCTGAAATAATTCATGAGACTAATGAGATACAACAGACACTAAAATTCGTATGTTCATAATTGCCTGTTTCAACTGTTAACTACCTCAAAACAATTACATGAAATTAGGGGATATCATTTGATATCATATATGGAGAAGGTTTTCAGGTCACCAAACGTACAATGAAAAAAGTTTTATTCCTAACAATGAGTTGAATATATAGTGATGCTAGGAGAGGGCTTTTGGTAGTCCTTTGTTTGAGGAATGAAGGTCATCTATGCTGCTTGGAGTGACACATATTATTTTGTCTAATGAGATTGAACTATCTCCTCTTTGAGCATATTCATAATTTTCAGGATTGTCTGGTTCCTCTCTCTGAGGAGAATGCTGATCTCTAAATTATTATTTGATTGGAAATGTGCATGCTGTACATACATTTTTTTGCCTGATATGAACTAAAGTGTTGCTAAAAGTTAGGGGAAGTACAAAAATGACCACAACCTCACAGAGAGTATGTAGGTGGGGAAGATATGATATAGAAATAGAACAAAGTAGAAACTAAAAATAACAAAAGTTCATTCAGGTACTTTTAGAATTTCATACTCGTAGGAAAGCATGACTCCTCACCGAGAGTGTTTGGAAAACAGGTGTACATTAGGGGCCTCATTTATGTGTTTATGCCATAGTTCAGCACCGCAGGCCTTCCTGCTGCTCTGCCCTATGGCAAAAGAAAAGGGCAGGAATGCGCCATATCTTTCAGATACGGCGCATTACTGTCCTTTTCCCCTGTGCTGGCACACAATGGGCTGCCATGCGCCAATGCAGGTACCTTTGCACCATGGTGCAAGGGTGCCTGCATTGCGGCGATGATTATTTTTGTGCACGAAGGAAAATCTTCCTGCAGCAAAACAATCACAAGAGGCCTCATTTATGAAAAGTGTTGCATCGCTGGTTGAAAACAGCGATGCAACACTTTTCCTTGCACCCTCCTCGCGACACCTTGGATGTGCCGTATTTACAATACGGCACTCCATGTCGCAAGGATTGACTAGATACGTCAGGAATCCTGATGTATCTGGTGGCGCAGTAATTACACATTAAGGGAGTGTGTCGCAAAACAGACGCAAATCCAGCAATGTGTCATTACACATGGGCGAGTCTCATGTAAAAGGGCCTGTGTTAGTCCTTATGCCTGATGTGAAGCAGGCGTAAGGATTTGATGCAGTGAACTCCTAGAAGTGGTCAGTGAAATCTCATAGATTTCACTGAGCCACTTCTACAAGTCTTTTTTACGGAGAACGCCCACCCTGCATACATTATACCTGACACAGGTATCATGTAACGCAGGGGTTTACAAAGTGACACATCTGCCTAGATGCGTCACTTTGTAAAAATGGCGCAGTGTGGCGCATTTTTTACGCCGCTGCAGCATCACAAAAAGTGACGCAACGGCGGCGTAAGCCCTACATAATTAAGAGTCAAGAGGCTTTTTTCTCTTTCTATGTCTGCTGAAGAATGCAGCACACATCGAAATAGAAAAAACGTGGAGAAATAAAGATATTTCTCCTCATTGTGCCTCCCTTACGCTTCCCCTGGGGAGGCGAACGTTTTTGGCACTGCCTCAGAGTTTCAATTTCTCATAAATTTAGGGCAGTGCCAAAAAGCCATGGATGTTGCTGGGAACGCCCTAAGCAACCCCCATTGCCCATCCCTTTATCGCAGAAAACTGCGTTAAAGGGGAACGATATTTACAAGGCAGCATTAAGCCAAAGAAAGTGGCTTAGTGCTGCCTAGTAATTATGGAGCAGGCTCCTGCACCACCGGAGTGTCACAAAAAGTGACACACCGGTGGCGCAAGGGGCTTATATTGCTTATATTGCTGAATACCATTCACATCAATCGGTTTCTTCTGATATGCATGTAGGACCTGTACAAGTTAGAGGACCTGTTATATTGGGTGGACAGATATGAATCACAACTATGTGAAGGTAAAATGGTATAAATTACGACTATGCATAACCACAATCTATACATACCTTATTTTATGTTTTTGAATGACACCAATAAGTCCTTTGACAGAATGTCCTATGGCTTTCGTTAATGAACATGGAGTCTAGACGTGATGGTCTTAAAATATGCACAAGCTCTTCATAGTGTTATCATTAAGTCATTTTGAAATACCCTTCCATCACTATATATTAGCATTAGCAAAGAGGGACATGGTATGTCTATCCTTTCAATGGTTGCACAACATATACGTAGGGCAAATGGCCCAAACCATACTGAAGCATTCAAGAGCAACTCTCCTTATATTCATAATACAGTCTATGAAAATGGGTCAATATATATGTATATATATTCTAATAATTAACAACAATACCTCATATAGTAATGCAAAGTAGCACATTCCGGTAATTATCCTAATATATAATGAATCCTACAAAGATACAAATATTACCATAGGTTGAAATGTGTGAAAGTATAAAATTAATGAATGCATTTGAAGGAATTGCTCATGTCATGTTCCCCTGGCAAATAACACTAACAAATGCATCTATCTTTCCCTTTGACTTTAATTATCTCCATTGTTCTGGAAAATGATTCACCATTGGTGGTAACATTTTCTGAATTGCATATATTGATAGCAATTGCATATTGCAATTTTACACCTGCATATGGACTACAGAAAACATGCAAAATGGCATGTATACCAACTAGACAGTGCAAAAACATCAGTATGCGTGGATAGTGCTGTCCAACTAATCTGCTCTTATTTGATATTGTTTGGTTGCTTATTTCTTACTTACCATTGTTTTATGGGTATGCCAGATTTTTATACTGGACTTGCAATAAATGTTCACAGTTGTACTTCTTTGTGTGTTGTGGTGCCAAACCTTTGACCAGGAGACTGGATGACATCCTGTCCTGAATGAGGAGACAGCTCTGAGCTCTGTGGAGGTTTAAAGGATGCTTTAAAGTGGGTTGAGGGGTATTTTCTGGCTCATTTATATCCCCACAAGGGTAGATGGTATAAACCATGCGTCTACTCTTCTGTAAAGTCTTGCAAAACAGTACATTATTTTGCAATAGATTAATAATAAATAGTCTCCTGTACACACAAACATGCATTAATAAGAATAGTCAAAGCTGATCGGTCTGGCTTGCATTTTGAGTCCTGGCTAAAACATTGAAGGAATGCCTGTTGCAGTAAAAACGACTCACTTTTTTAGGTCGAGCCTGAGCCAGCGCGCATGCACTGCTCTGGCGATCTGCTGTAGTAGAGTATGGAAAAGAAGCCCTGCTCACTCCCCGGCCCATATTTTTCATTGGCTTGTGTTTTTGTTCTTCGTAAATTCAGGCTTCTGATTCTGTAATTTGCTTGTTAGTCCCTCCTTAGTACGGCCATGTCTTCATTTGTAACCTCCCATGGCTACTGGCCCCTTTACTTTGGTTGTTACACAGTACATCATTTTAAGTCTCTAAGCACTACTTTCTTTCATGAGTTTTTACTCCTGCAGGCACAACATGCTTTCCTGCAACATTCAGCGCACGATGCCCGCTTTCATTTTACAAGCACGGTCGCGGCACATGACAGCGACTGAACAGGCAACAGAGGAGCGGGGAGCCAGGCAGACACCCTGGGGAGTGAGTATCTGCAGCCCACTGGGAGAGCAGCCAGCCGAGCACAGTGACGGAGACCCTGCACCAAAAACATCTTGCTGCCTTTGTGTTAGGTGACCCCAATAATCCTACACTTAAGAGAACAGTCACTGGCTGTGGGTTTTTTTCTTTCATAACATTAGTTACAGGCCTAATTTACAAACCACCTAATCTTCATGTGCCGAAAAAACGTGTGTGACGCCTGGTTCTTTGTAAAGCGCTTAATGCTTTCGGGCCTCGCTCGTGCTATAAAACAAATGCTAAAAAAAGAAACGTTCCTGTAATGGGAATTGCCCACACTAATGCGTTTACTGCCAGTGTAAATGTTATTGCTGTTAGGGTACTCGGGAGTGACTTTTATGACAGAGCAAAATATTTTTCCCTAAAAAAAACTGGTGAACACCATCATTGTCATTCCTAGTGTTCTTACATACTGAGGCTTTATTCTGTTAGTGCGCTGGAGTATATGGCCCTCCGTTTTCCAGGTTGGCCACCATCTCCATTCTAACTCATCAATCAAATATGCGATCACGCCTTCACTTTCTTTGTTTATTTACTTAAGTGCATTTACCACATGAGCTGCTTTTAACCATATGTCAGACAGCAGGCAGTGCAGGCGGCAGCTTGTCATGCACAACACCCCCTTCCCCTGCACAACGCGTCCCTCCAGTAACCCAGCGAGTTAATGAAGGTCAGTGGAGTGACACTGATGCTGCCCCTCATGACCACATTGTAAAGTTGTGTTCCGCCTCATTGAAACCGGGGCTTCTGCAGTACCAATCTACTGACTGACAAAAAAGACAAAGGATGTTAGGTGAGAAGTCGGGATCACCGCAAATGGGGGGTTTTCCTCCAACCCACAGGGTCAGCTGATAGAAGGGAACAAAGGACATTGACACTGCGCTATGCTATATATGGTGGAGATAAAACAAAGAAGAAAAGCGTGGTGGATTGAGATACTTAAATTATTAACCTGATCAGGGGGTTAAACTTGGTCAGTAAGATTGAGGGGGTGTGAGCTTCAGGTTTTCCAACAATCGCGCAGGCATGTAATGTTAAAATATATTATAGGACAAGCATGGCGCATGAGAGGGGCTTAAGGGGCAGTGGAAAGGGGAAAGCGAAAACACAATATTTTGTAAACTAGCCAAAAAATGGTAAGACTTTCGAAACAGAGAGAGGGAGAGAGGGTGTGTGTGTGTTTTATCTTGGTCTATGTGAAATCCGACAGACGCATCACCATACCTGACCGAAAGCACCTGTACCCAACTATTTACCTGAAAATACATTTATTGGGGGGTGGGTTGAAACACCCCGCTGAATCTGCGCCCTGAACCTTGTTACATTTGACTGACTTGAGTACTCCATGATTTTTTTTTAGGTCGAGCCTGAGCCAACGCGCATGCGCTGCTCTGGCGATCTGCTGTAGTAGAGTATGGAAGAGAAGCCCCACCCACTCCTCGCCCATATTTTTCATTGGCTGGTGTCTTTGTCCTTCATAAATGCTGGCTTCTAATTTTGTAATTAGCTTGTTAGTCCCTCCTTAGTACGGCCATGTCATTTGTAACCTCCCATGGCTACTGGCCCCTTTACTTCGGTTGTTACACAGTATGTAATTTTAAGTCTCTAAGCACTACTTTCTTTCATGATTGTTTACTACTGCAGGCACAACATGCTTTCCTGCAACATTCAGCACGCAATGTGCGCTTTCATTTTAAAAGCACGGGCGCCGGGCATGACAGCGGCTGAACGGGCAACGTAGGAGCGGGGAGCCAGGCAGACACCTTGGGGAGTGAGTTTCCGTAGCCCACTGGGAGAACACGCAGCCGAGCCAGGGACGCAGCCTGCCCTAGAATTCAAATAAAATAATGCCAAAATCTGCCATTTTAATACTATGAGCGGATGGCGTTTGTATTGCAAATGCTTGTTTAAAGTGGCAGCAAGGCATAGGAAATCAATAAAGGGGGAACCTTCAGGCCAAAGTCACGTCCTTAGCATTTTAGATCTCGTGATACGCTATGGTTGTCTGACCCTTCTTTCTAGCCATGGGCAATACCTATAAATGTAAAGACGCCTATCAGGCTATAGTTCTACCATGGCTTTGAAGTCCTTTTGATGCCTACACAGATGCAACGCTGTTGGATATCCTACGCATGTATTCATGTGCAGATTAGTATTCACTCACCACTTGGCTCTGTAGATTTGACCCTGCTGCCTATTATTATCATTATTGTTGGATTCAACTTTTGTATTTCACTTTAGAAATGCGTTTTTGTGGTTCTTTGATATTTGAGCCATAGGCCTCGTTGCACTGCCATCTGCCAAACGGTAAACAGACATAATATCGATTTTTTAATATCGACATACAATAATATCGAGTTTAGTATATCGATAGTATTAAATATCGATGTTGTGTATATTGATGTTAAAAATATCGATTTTTAGTGTTGTATAAAATATCGAAGTTTGAAATAACGAATGTAAAAATATCGTTGTTAAAATATCGTTATTGTTATATTTTAATATGTTTTATGTTTGTTTTTTGTGTAATAATAGTGTTATAAAAAATTAAAATTGTATAATACTTTTTAGGAGCGGGATGCTGGGTTTATAGGGGATAAGGGTGGGGAGCGTTTTAAAATATTTGATTAAAATTGTTATTTTATTTGAAATTTTAATAATTAATTTCAGAAATTTTTGTTTTAGGAGCGGGATGTTGGGTTTATAGGGGATAAGGGGGGAGTGTTTTAAAAATTTAGAATTTAAATTTTAATCAATTCAAAATTTATTAATTTAATTTAGAATTTTTTTTTAAGGAGCGGGTTGTTAGGTTTATAGGGGATAAGGGTGGGAGTGTTTTAAAAATTTAGAATTAAATATGTAATAAATTTGAAATTTAAAGGCCCATTACGTTACCCGGCGGAAAAAAATCCGCCACGCATGAAAGCGGCAAAAATCCGCCCGCACACACCGTCTGAACACCGACCACGCCATTACGATGACACAAACCGAAAACCGCCATCGGCGGAAAAATCACACAAGATACCGTCCGCCCTCGTCCGAGTCGGAGTCAAACCGCCCGCCACGGACGGAAACACGCACGACAACACAAAACCGCCCGCCCTCACGGCCGACACACCGCACGTGAAATTACGATCGCACCGCCATGAGCGCGGGAAAACTACAAATATACCGCCCGCCAGCGCAAACAACGCCGATGAAAACTGACACGGCAGAAGCCATGGCGGCCACGTCCCTGCACAGAAACCATCCGCTGACAAAAACAATCGCACACAACATGGCCAACAAGTCCACACAGCAAGGCACGCACAAATACACAAGCACAGTACACATCCCGAAAACACACCCCCTGGACAAACAAAAACCACAAAGGCCAGAACACCAGACACAACACACCTGAAAACAACAGACCATGAGGACACACCCACATAGGTAAGTACAAAAGCAGCACTCCCACAGACCACAACCCCTTGCAACATTGCAAACCAGAGAGGAGAGGAGAGGACACAGTGACACAGCAAGGACAGCAGCACACCACAGAAACGCACACATCACAACCACCACCACCACCACCAAACACCGGCACCACAAACCCCCTGCAAATTACACAACACACACCGCACCAGCACCACAAACACCATGGCACCACAAAGAATGCCCAAGTTCACGCCCATTGAGCTGACGGTCATGGTCGACGAGATCATCAAGGTGCACCCACAAATCTATGGAAACCTGGTCCAGCACACACCACTAGCCACCAGAAACAGAATGTGGAACCGGATCGTAGACCAGGTCAATGCAGTCGGGACCCTGCCCAGGAACAGAGGAGAAATCAACAAACGGTGGAATGACGTCAAAAGCCTGGTCAAGAAGAAGGAGAACAAAAACAGAGAGCTGGCTGCCGTCACTGGCGGAGGGAATCCCGCGCTTTTCAAGACCTTCAAAGCGTGGGAGGAGAAGGTGCGAGTCATCATTCACCCGGAGATCCTCACCGGATTAGCAGGGGGAGTGGAGGCTGGTAAGTACAAACTAATGTATACCAGCACACCGCTATGTACTCACATGCACTACCACCATGCCACAGCTCCCAGGGACAAACACCCCCATGTCCAGCACACAATACACAACACATCACACACACATGCAACAGACACCACCACACACAGCCCAAACCTAACAACTGAAAGATACGTGGGGGCATGTGTACACTCAGCCAGCCACGTAACCACCAACAGGTCCCCAAGTATGCCAGAAGCGCCACAACGAGCACCCACCACACCCATGTGTCCGCCATAGCTGCACTAACCGACAAGTAACAGGTAAGTGGCAGGAACACAAAGTGCAGTGGGTGGGAGGGTGGACAGCTCAAGTACAACACACACCAGGCCCCTAGTCCCACAGCACAGCAAGGAGGAGCATCCCCCACACCCCACAGCCACGTGTCAGCCACCGCAGTGCACACCGACAGCCGAAAGGTAGACATCACGGTCCACAACAATCGGTGTCAGTGGGTGTCCAGCCATCACCACGACCCACAACACCGCCCCCACCCCCACAGACCTGCAACATGGAGCACCCCCGCTTAGAACCATGTGGCATCCAGTACAGTGCACGCCCGAACAACCTGCAGGTGGGAAACTGGACAGGGCTGGATTACTGGAGGCATGAGGACCGTAACACGACCAACACATGGGACATGTCACGTAGCAGACGAACACGCAGCACCGCCCACTGTCACGAACAAGTGAACAATGTGCACACGGACATGAACCACAGACTCACACCCCACATGACCCATCACAGACACAGCAACACCCAAGGAGCCACGTCTGCATGCACAAGCCACACTGAATATAGTGCCACACGGCAGCCACTGTGCAACCCATCACACACAACCGAAACACCATTGAAGTCCTGTCCATGTAGCCCCTACTGCCTGTCAACCACACACCCCACAACTACGCCTATGTAAGACAAACAACACTAGACGCAACAGAGCGGAACAACATAAATGCACACGAACACCACTGAACCCATCAAACACACAGACACACCATGCACATACAACATCCCATCCATCCCATCCGTCAGCCCCAGTCTCATGAAAGGCATGTCATCCGAACAGCTGCCACACATACAGCAGTCACGCTAAGATACATGCCCATGACCAACCATGTGCCAGAAGTCAATGAAGCGCACGCCACACTGTGAGCAACAACACACAACATGGGCCACACCCCCCCGAGCACTGCAGTGATGCACATGGCACAGGGCAGCACGCACACCAAGGAGATGGGACAACTGCAATACGTCGGGTGGCACACAACCATCACACACTCATAACGATGCGTCCAATGCCATGTCCAGTAATCACAACAGACAGCAAATATGCAGGGCATGTCAGGCATGCACACACCTCAGACCATGCACTGTCATGCTGCCACAACACATGTCACGTTCGGCACCCATGGCTCACAGCATGTAGCCCAAAAGCATATTCCATCCCAAATGCGTTTCTGGGGCATGGCCCCCATGTTGCCATATGCGTTCCTAAGCGTCCCATTTGAACCCCAAAAGCAAAGTACAAACCAGACCCAGGATGGGCCAGGAGCCCGCATACACCAGAGTCACAATAAGTAGGAGCACAGCAACACACCCATCGGCATGGCCAATCCGTCCCATGCCACATGTGCACAGCACACAGTCCCATTGCCAAGCACACACAACTACAAATGGTACAGCCACACACACGCCTCCGGGAAACCCATGTACGAGATTGCACGAACTGTGAATGTCAGACGACAAATACATACTTCGCCAGGTGCAACACATTAACAAATCTCATTCTCCCCACAGGTGACGAAGTGATGGATGCTGGGGATGGAGACAGCAGCCAGCACAGCCAGCCTGCAAGCCCCCAACAAGGACACACGGATGTGGAGGATCTGTCCTCCTCCTCGGACACGGACCACCCAGCAGGCCCATCCGGTGTGGCAGGGCCCAGCCGCTCCCCAGGCCCCCACCTACCCACCAACGCATCATCCAGGGCTGTTGTACATTCACAGCCCCCTGCAGCCACGGTCATTGCGGACACACCCACGGTCATTGCGGCCACACCCACGGTCATTGCGTCCACACCCACGGTCATTGCGGCCACTACCACTGCCGCAACCGCTACCACGTCTTCGCTGGCCCCAGCACCAGCGCAGGTGGTGGCCCGGCCCACTGGATCCACCCTGGGAGCCAGGGCGAGGACCGTGGTGAGCAATGTGAATAGTGGGCAGGCCGGTGGCAGCAGGACTGGTAGGAGGAGCAGGGTCAGGGAAACGCCAGTCTCCCCTGGGAACCATGCCCTGCCTCAAATTGCCAGGGTCCTTGGGGCCTATGAAGAGGCCCAAGGACAATGGGCCAGGTCTGCTACAGACACGCGTGAGGTGCTGGGGGTGCTGAGGTCCATGGACGCCCGTATGGGCCAACTCGTGGACCTCATGGGCCAGCTGGTGGTGGCGGTGAGGTCACAGCCAGGGACAGCAGCTCCCCTCCGCCACCACCTGCCGGGGCGCAGGCTCGAGCAGCAGTGTCCAGTTCCCCTGCGTCCACAGCCAGTGAGCACACCTCAACCACCAGCAGGTCGCAAGCAGGCACCCCCCTCGCAAACGTGGAAGGGGCCGTCCGAAGTGGAAACAGATCTCCCGGGAGGACTTCGCACGCTCCAGACGCAAGTGAGGCAGCCAGCCAGCCTTCCTTGACCACCCACTGCATTGACTTGGACTACGATCCCACTCCACACAGCCATCTGGATGGCATGTGTGTGTTGGACTATGGACATAGAACCAGTGGGTACACCCTGAGCATCACGCAGCCATGACCGACAGCTCATTGTCACTGCACGCACCACTTTTGTCATCACCTTACACACAATCACATGTCACAGTTTGAAATAAATGCACCTCATCCACTAACTGCTGTCTGGGCCCTGTGTTTTAATTGTACGGAATACAACGGCCACCTTGAGCGGAACGGCACCTGATGCGTGGCATGGCAATGGAACCGGAGGGCCTGTAGGGACCTAGGGGTGGGAGACAGAACAGGAGCACATTCAATGAGTGTGTCACACACCCATCACACAGTACATGTCAACAACTACAAGCAATGTACACACATCGCACAGAGCAATAGGGCACAATGCCACAGCCACCATCAGTGGCATACTAACCTGGGCATGGAGCGTTGACACACAGCACGCAGTGAACAAAAGGCCACCCTGACACAGCACACACACACCTGCACAAATACAGACACATCAGCCGTCGTACATGGACACTCACCGTCAAGTGAAGTAGCGGGCGATGAGCTGCTGGCGCACATTCCCAGCTTCCTCCTCTCCGCTGTCCTCCTCACTCGAGCTGTCCTGGTCTGCGGGCTGGGGCCCTGGTTGATCTCCGTCATCCACAATGAGGGGGATCTGCTTCCGAATGGCCAGATTGTGCAGCATGCAGCACGCCACCACTATCTGGCACACCTTCTGTGGGGAGTACGCCAGCGCACCCCTGTGCGGTCCAGGCACCTGTACCTGGACTTGAGGAGGCCAAAGGTACGCTCGACCACACGTCTGGTCCTCCCATGTGCCTCATTGTAGCGAACGTCTGCTGGGGTGCGAGGATTTCTCAATGGACTGAGCAGCCATGCCCCATTCGGGTACGCAGAGTCACCTGGGTGTGAGGGACACAGAGAACCGTTGCTATTCCAACTGGACAGGGGACAGCATCGCACAGCCAGCACGCTACACCACTCCACATACTCACCGACAATACAGCCACGATCCTGTTGCAGATTGGACATCAGTCGTGGCAAGATGCTGTTGCGCATTATGTGTGCGTCATGGGCCGAGCCTGGGAACTTTGCACACACGTGGGTTATCACCATGTCCGCAAGGCACACGACTTGCACATTCAGGGAGTGCGTGTGCTTCCTGTTGCGGTACAGGTGCTCAGTGGCCTGTGGTGGAACAAGGCCAACATGTGTGCAATCAATGGCACCAACGACGTGTGGGATCCTGCCAAGGGCATAGAATGCACCCTTCACTGCCGCCAATTCACGAGCCCTGGGGAATCTGATGTACCTGTTTCGGTACAGCATCATGGCTGCCAGTACATCCCTCAGCACCTTGCTGAACATGGGCTGGGACATCCCTCCTCCACTGCCCACTGTGTGCTGGAATGACCCAGTGGCGAAGAAATGCATGGCGGCCATCACCTTAGCCGTGGGGGTGAATGCTGTCGGATACACCCTGCGGGGACGGAGATGGGGTTCCAACATGGCACACAGTCGATGCAGGGTTGGCCTGTCCAGCCGAAACTTCCTTATGACCTCAGTATCGTCCATGTCCGCCAGCAATTGGTATGGGCGGTCAATGTTCGGTCTCCGCCTAGGGAAGATGGCAGTGGACACATGTCAAAGCAACACAACACATAGCAATTTCGCATTCACATCACTGACATGACTGAGCAAGCACATGAGTCACAGCCCAGCTGTCAAGCAGGGACGGCACGGCCACAATACACTTACACAGGTCTCCCGCCAATGGCAATGGCTAGTGATACAAACCACTGCCATGAGCATGCACATGGGGATCTAGGCCCCAATGACTTGCGGGGCGTGCTGATGGCGACTGACTGCATATTCGTCAAGCGGCAACGCCACGGCAACATGAATGTCTGCTGAGCATGGCACTGCTTCCGAGGCTGGATGAGTATGGCACACGACGACGACGATGTGGGCACAGGCTGAGCGGCCAAAACAAGTGGGACCTGTGGCACGAGGGGATATGAGACAGTAGTAGGTGTCAGCACTGCACCCTATGTACAGCACTGTACGGATCACACCTCCCGAAACATTGACAGGTGTCCACATTGACAGCCCCATGCCAAAACGGCTGTGTGCTTGCAGACACACGTCACAGGTGAGAGGTTACATTGCACGTGCCAGGTGGCAGACGTACATAGTGGGAGCTGGCATGTGTGTGCATGTATCTCCTGTTCAGGATCCACCAGATGGGCGCTGACTCTGTACTGACCATTGGACACAGCATGTTTCGTGGAAGGCTTGTGTGTGTGGGATGGTGGCACTGGATGTGCCTCCGTTGGGTGGGGGGCCATGCACAGGGCGGGTACGTCGATAATTGCGCATTGTTGGTCACGGTGGGTGCACCAACTCAGATGTGTTGCCCTGTGTTCAATTCCTATGTCCGCATGATGATGGACTGTAGATGTGGGCAGACTACACATTGGTCGATGTGCTGTCTATATGCATGTGCCTTCACACCAGGCACAGCTGCCCCTGCACATGTGACCCCTGCTGGACTCGCTGCTGGGTCTGTGGAGCTGATGCACCTTCTGTGCGTGGGGCGGACAGCTCTCCTCACTTCCCTCATTGCGCATGTCATGACTTTGCCGCAGGTGACATGGATCATGGAGGGCCCACATGTACGCGTGGGTAGGCTACACATGATTGTTCACTGGTCGCCACCCCCAGTCAGTGTTTCGAATGGGAAGGTTGTTGTGCTGGTGGTATATTCGATGTGGCGGATGGGCGGGCCTAGGTGCGGGCTTACATTCCGGACATGGGGGGTAGTTGGATTGGCGACTAGTTGCAGTACACACGGGACACGTCTCTTCCTGTCCACATCTGGCTCATCCCTTGTACTCACTGACAGTGATACAGTCATCTTCGCCCCAGCCCTCTTGTCCTCCCCTCGCTCCCCCAATATGCATGTGCACCTGCGAGGCTAGCGCTTGCACAGGCAGCCCCAAGCTCGCACCAGAGAGGGCAAGGAGTGTATGTGTGGGTCCAGTTGCACTAGTGGGCTGTCTCAGGGTATGATGTGTGGCGGGACGCCGCCCACCTGCGTGGTGCCCCAAATGGAGACCCGGCCTGCATGGACTATGCATCACAGTCTTCGCCTTCCGGATCCGCCACCTGCGACACCCAGAGGCTGTGGCTGCCCTTGCGGCCAGGCCGCGTCCGTCTGTAGCTGATGGACCACACATTCACTCTTTGGCCTCTCTGGGGAGGGCTCGGGGTGGTGGCGCACGCGCTTGCACTTTGTCGCAATGGCATGTGGCGTGGTCGGAATAATGGGCAATGGATGGGATGGTGCGAGCCACCTCCCGTGACGTCAGTGCTGCTCGTGCTGTGGTGCGTCCCCCTACACTTCCATTTGACTTGTGCCATGCTACACGTTGAGGTTCTATTGCCTGCGTGATATGACCAGGAGGAGCGCGAGGAGACCTCTCACACACCATGCTCCACTGCCATCCCGTGCCCTGTATCGCCTGTGCGGATTGACTATGTTGGGGTTACACCTGGTCGACTGGGGCTGTGTGTGCCTTGTCAAGGGGCATGGCGGGCGCACAACAGGATCCAGCTTGTCCACAGAGGGTGGGCTGACGTGTGCGCCTGGTACCGCATTGTTCGTGTGCCCGGCTGCTGTGCACACACGTGTTCACTTCCCCCCGACAGGTGTCCTCTCACAATGCCCAGGGAAGCGGTGGTGTACTGTTCATGACCCCTCCCAACACGGCGTGCTCCAACTTGGCATGTGCGCATCTACCCGTCACACCCACCCACCTGTGCACTGCGTCCATACGACTTCACACGACACATGTGTGTCTTCCACAGTTGTGCTACTCATTTGCGTTGACATCCAATGCCAGTGGACTACATGGTCATGTCACGACTGCCGTGTACTTCACATACTCTCATCCTCTCTCATTTATACTTGTGAATTGAATCAGCGGAGACAGTTTTGGTTTCAAACATTATATTGAGTCTTCTGTCCTCTGTGATGCAGTATAGTGGACACTACTGGCAGCGGAATACATGTTGAGGATATACTGAGCATGATTACAAATGGGATAGGGTGTAGGGTTACATGTGATTAGCTGTTGCATGTGGGATGTGGGCTTCAGAGTTACATCTGCATGGCCAAGGCTGTGCTAATGTACATTTACGTATAGCTGCGGAGCTGCGGACTTTGACACAGACGGTATACAAGTAGCCTACCAGACCGCTTGGCATCATGGGCACAGTCCATCTCAGTTCCATGTGACAGGTTTGCTGCGGTTGTTCCTCATGCACGCGTGCATGTGAGATGACATCAGGGCATGGGCTTGCGTGCATGCAGCGGCGTGCCACTTGTTGTTGCAATGTGGTGGTTACTGGACATGTCACAGTCACTGGGGTCGTGTTGTTGTTGTATGCACTTGTCGTCCATGCAAAGGTCCTGGTATGGGATTCCCGGGGCGGGGGTGGGAGGGGTGCAGCACCCACAGACTCCAGGCGACCTATTCATGTCCACTGAGTGGTGTGTGTGTCCATGGGCGCTGGATCCATGTCGTGTCCTGGTTGTTCGTGCAGTTCCGTCCATGTGGGTGCGATGCACAGACCCCATGCCACTGACTTCCACGATGCATGCGGTGTTCCTGGATGTGATGGGGAACAGTGTGCATGTCCCGGTCATATCCGATGTCATGGCGATGTCGTTGATGGTGTGGTAACAGTTGCCAGTCGTTTGGCATGGCTATTGTGGTGGTGACTGGCCAGTCCGTGCGGAAGCTAAGCATGGGTGCGGGGTTGGACATCATAGGTCACTTGGGGGACTTGCGTCGGGGTCCGACGAATTGACAGGTTGTCAGGTATGCGATGCCGTCCAGCAGGGCTTCCATGTCATTGGTGGTATACATGTTTGCCAGCCAATGTAGCGGATGGTGGCTGTCAAGGTGTTGTTCGTAAGTTGTCCCTTGGAGGAGCATGATGGGGCATGCTGGGTGACATTCGATGTAGCTGTGCTCGATGATCCGTCGTGTGGAGGCACAGTGGTCCCATTTTAGTGCGGGTGCGATGTTGGCCACATACGCCATGCCCCCATAGGCAGAGCAGGCCCTGTCGTGTGCGTCCAGAGGGAGGAATAGTTGTAGCAGGTCCGCCTTTAGACATGCCGGGTTGGAGAGACACAACTCCACAGGATGCTGGTAGGGACACCTCCGACAGTAGAAGACGGGTATGACGCAGCTGAACAATGTGATGCGGTAAGTCAGTCGGTAACTTACGTTCAGCAGGGACAGGGGTTCGCATCCCAATATCTGTGTCAGGTTGTGTTTGTACAGCTTGACCTGTCCGGCGTAGTTGGGTAGGTGTGTTGAGAGTGCCATTTTGCAGCGGTGCGTTGTGGTGGCGTGCTCCGGCTGTGTGTGCAGTCTGCAATGTGCACGCTCCGAGGTTGCTGTGAGCTCTGTGTAGTCGTAGGGAGACAGGACTTGTGTTCTGTTGGCTTGTGCGGAGGACACGGGCCCTCATCCCACATGCTTCTCAGACTGTTCAAGGTCAGTGATGTGTGACTCCTTCCAGATAACTTGCATGGGGCCGACATGGGGGAGTGTTTTCTTTTTTCTTTCCCGTCCGTAGTGTTCTTCGGTGATATGCGCTATCTGCCCTGTGGTCGGTCTCCTCTGCATGCCTGTGTTGGTCTTTTTTGGACAATGGCTGTATTCACCGGCTTCTTTCGTAGGGCTGTGGTTTCAGAGTTGGAATGGAAGGTCATTCAGTGCTGTCTGCTCTCCCTTGTGTGGGCGGCAGGCTGCCTTTCCGCTCTGCGTTGGGCCTTGTGTGTGGATGTTATTCTTGGGCCACCTGTTGTCGGTCCCCGGGCTCTTTGGTGTTCCGTTTTGTATGTCTTGTTCATGTGTGCAGGGTGGTATGGGTGTTTCAGTGTGGTACTGGCGTTCCTCTTCCCGAAGGGGCCCTGCTTCTCCTGGTTGGTGTTGCCGCCGCTGTGTGCTTCGCCATGTTTGTTACACTGGGGTGTGTCTTGCTGTTGCGTGACTTCACTGACATGTGTGCGTCGGTTGTGTGACGTTGGGTGTTGACCGTGAATTGGGCGTTGGGGACATGTCTGTGGCAGGCCTGTCACGTGTCATGTGCGTTCGGGGTGGGGCTGGTGTGTGTGCTGCTTGGTTGTGTCCCTGTGTCTGTGTGCGACGCATGCATGGCGCTGCGGTTGGCCTCTGCGTTGTGCGCATGTGTGGCAGCGTCATCGCCGCTTTGGGGCCGTGACGGGGTCGTTGGTTCCTAGTCCCAGGTGGTGTGTACACATGTGTTACGAGATGTTACAATTTGGCCTGTGTGTCATATGTGGATGCAATGGTGGATGTGTCGTGTACACGCGGGGGTGGGGGTTGTCCGCTTTTCCGCCCTTGCACTGTGTGCGCTGTTTGCGTGCACTTGTTGTGTGTGTGCCTACCTGCGTCTTCGCGGTACGTTGCGTCCTTGGTGGTGCATCAGATGGAGCATAGGGAGGGCCTGCAGTGCTGGATTCATGCTCGGGGAGCCGCTTCTTCGGTGTCCGTGCTCGGCGTTCGTGTTACCGCTTCGGTTTGACGTACGGTATCTCTTAGCCGTGGGATCCGTTGGTTTGCGTCATCGTAATTTGTACGCCGGGCGGTACGTGTTTCGTCGGACGGTGTGTGTCAATTGGGCTGCGCCGCTACGTGTACGGGCGCACTTTGATGGCGGACGGTGTCGCTGGCTTGCCGGCGGTGTTTGGCTGACTTTTTGCATCGTAATCGGGCGGGCGTGTGGACTGCTGCGTGCGGACGGTAACTGGTGGTTTTTGCATCCGCCAGCACGGCGGTAGTGCTTCCGCCCGCCATCGTAATGGGCCCCTTAATATTTAAATTTAGAAATTATTGTTTTAGGAGCGGGATGTTGGGTTTATAGGGGATTAGGGTGGGTAGTGTTTTCAAATAATTGTATCAATTTTTGAACATTTTTAGACATTTAAAACATAATTTAGAAATGTATGCTCTAGGAGTGTAATGTTGGTTTTATAGGGTATAGGGGTGGGGACTGTTTTAAAATATTTTTTTATAAATTGCAACATTCTTAATTATTATAAAATATGGAATATAAATAGGAAATATTTTTTTAAAAAGATGGAATACAATTTGGAAATATTTTTAATTAATAAAAATGTCACAAAAAAGGTTTGTCTTTTACTATAAATATTTTTAAATTGTATAAAAAATATTTATTTTAAATTTTTGTGGGTGGACACAAATTTAAAAATAAATAAATATATTATGTGTCTATAGTGGATAACTTTAATTAAAGTATTATTAAAAATAAGGGTCTACTATTACATATAAATATTTAATTAAAAATGTATGTTATTTAATAATTAATAGAAAATTATTATGTTTTAATAAATATGTTAATTATCTATTTAGATATTTAATATATATAAAGAATAAAAATAATAATAATAATTAATTAATATTTTCTAATATTAAATATATAATTAAGTATCATGTATAGTAATTAGAAAATATAATAATTAGATATGATAATATATAAAAATTAATACATATTAGTATATTTAAGAATAGTTTGAATACTATATTATATTTATATATATTTTTAATTATTTACAAATAAAAATATATAGTTTAATTAATTGTTGTAGTGCATATTAAAGAATGTTTTGTTTATGTAGAGTTTAGTTAGTGTTGTTATATTAATTGTATTGCTAAAAGTAATTTAGATATGTTTAGTGTCCAGCACTTATTATGACTTTATACTAACTGGAGTAGGAATAGTAAATTAATTAAGTTTAGTGTCCAGCACCTACCCTGACTTTCATTCAGCTTTATTCGATTTGGACAACAAACCATAAAAGCATATAAATAACAGTCAATAAAACACACAGATATAAAGTTCACATAAAATTCACAGAGATATAATTATCTAAAAAAAAACAAAAAAAAAAACTATAAAACAACTCATTAGAACTCAATCCCCCTCGTTGTACGTAATTTTAGAGCAGCTCTTAAAAAATTTGTCACACAATAAAGAGTAAAAACATCAGTTGACATTTTTAAAAATAGCAGTGCTACCCGAGCCTGCCTAAATCTAGCCTTTCTTAACAGCTCTTTCAGAAACAGTTTCCTAGGGTGGGCATAGTACGGGCAGAGTAAAACTAAGTGAAGTGTATCCTGCGGAGACTTCAAGTCGCAGCCGCAGGGCCCTCTCTCTTCTGTATTTATAATAAAACCTTCCGGAACTGCCAGTAAATGATGGATATAATTCAGTCTAAAACGGGTTACTAAAAAACGATCATGGGCGTTGGTCATTAGTGTTAAGTAAGGTTCTATACCCTGTTTCGTTTTGACTAAAATATAGTCTCTCACCGAGTGTTTCCCCAATTCAACAGTTTCACGATGAGCCATCACAAACATTTTGTGCAAAGTTTTAATGTGATTTATATCTTTTGACTTTATTATCCCTGGGTTGTCAAATAAATCTGCGCGCCCAAGGTTGACGAAGGACTCCCTAACATATTTCAACCATGGGATTTTCTGCGCATACTCCAAGGAGAGACAGTCCCGTACTACCAACCTTGTCAGACCCACCTCTTCGTTAATCCACAACTTCAACCAGCATACTAAGGGCTTCACTCCCATGCTGTCTAAAATGTACCTAACACCCATCTCCTCATGTATACAATATGCTGGAGTGCTATGTGGGACTTTCAGCAACCGCCTTAAATATTTGTTCTCTTCACTTTGCAATGAGGTAGATTTCACAAAACCCCACACCTCACTGCCATACAAAACCTTAGCACAGCAAACTGAATTATACAATTTTAAAATCACACCCGGGGTACCAATGCCCCAACCTCCGGGCATAATTTGCGATTGAACCCGTGGACCTATTCAAAGTCATACATTTTTCCTCTATAAGATTTTTAAAATTCAGGTGATCATCAAATAGTATACCCAGGTAGGCAAAGGCTGAGACTTTACCCAGGGTGTGTGAACCTATGGAATAATTGTAGTTTTTTTTCCTAGGCTTCATTCCCATCTCCATGACATAGGACTTAGCTAAGTTCGGGGACATGTCTAGTTGGTCCATAAATTTTACAAAACCGTCAATTATGAGCTGTAAGCTATATGGGGTGCGGGCCAAAAGCACCGCATCATCTGCGTATAGCAGCACCGGCACTGTTCTTCCCCTATTCTGGGTAAATCAGCCTCTATGTTCCGCAGAGTGGCGTCAAGCCCATTAATATATAAGGTGAACAGAAATGGAGCTAAAATGCATCCTTGCCTCACCCCACTGGAACAGTTAAAGCGCCCTGTAACTTCCCCTCCTTTGTGTATCTTACCGCTGCTGTCGTATTACTGTGCAGTGAATAGAGGGTGTTTATTATAGCTATATCCACCCCCAGGTCCCTCATTAAAGCCCACAACTTGTTACGGTTCACGCGGTCGAAGGCCGCAGTGAGGTCCATGAAGGCTAGATATAGTGCCCCATCCTTCGCTATGGTATACTTAGCAGAGATAAGGAACAAGTTGAGACACTGATCTACGGTAGATTTTCCTGGTCGAAACCCGTATTGCACATCCGTGATAATGTGTGACTCCTCAGCCCATTCTGTTAGCCTATTTAGAAGCACCCTCCCCAGGACCTTGGCTGCAACATCTATCAGCGATATTGGACGGTAACACTGCGGGCTATCCCTATTGCCCTTCTTAAAAATCGGCACTATAATAGCGGATGACCAGGAATCTGGCATATTTGTATTTGCTGCTGTGTTCAGAACCCTTGTTAAGAGGGGAGCCCAGACCTCAATATTAGATTTAAAAAGGTCTGGTGGGATCCCATCTGGCCCCGGCGCCTTGTGCCTTGTCAGACCCTCAATTCCTGCTATTACTTCTTCCATCATAAAAACAATAGGGGTACAACCTGATGGTAAAAAAGATAGGGTTAGCTGTTCCTTCTGGGAGGCAGGATGGTTATACAGACCCTGAAAATGCTCTCGCCATTGGTCTGGCTGGATGTTATTGCTTAGCCCCGGCTTGTTTGGATCTGAGAAACAGGGATTATTAATTACTTTCCAGAAGTGAGCAGAATTCTTCGATTCTGCTGCCTCTATAAGTTCTTCCCAAGTTGCACGTTGTAAATCCCTCCTTCTTGCTTTGACAGCTGACTTGTATCTAATGCGACAAGCAGCAACCAGAGCCCTATCCCTAGGTTTATGTTTAAAAGCTCCTTTCAATTTACTCAGGGCCCCCGAGCAATGGCTGTCAAACCATCTTGGTGCAGTCCCACTATGCCCCCCTAAAGGAACCTTCAATAACCGTTCTACTAGGTGTGCGATATTCTCAAAGGCCTCTATTAAATCTGCTCCGTCCACTCCTATGTCTAGACACTTCGATATTTCCTGCTGTCCTTTATCAAATAAGGAGGCATTAAAAGAGCCCATATCAACCTGGGCCCATCTAAGCCTTCTACCTTGGTCTGTGGCAACGATTTCCGTACATCCTGCTTGTTTAGCCAAAACCTGTAGATGTGACTGTGTCCCAAGCACTAAATTAAGAGGGTTGTGATCACTGAAAGCACTGTGTTCAATGTCAAATCCCAGTATGTCGCCCCTTAATAAAGGGGTGACAAAGATAAAATCAATAAATGAGTGACAACCTCTCCCTTTATATGTAGGGGTGACCAAGCTATTCTTTTTGTTAGGAAACATATCCAATGTGTGAATCAATTCAAAGGTGTGTAATATACCAGTGAGTTCTCTACCCATTTGGGTGTGCTCCATATGAGGACCTTTCCTTAGTGGACAAGATAGCCAGTCTTCCTGTGCCCCCTTCAGTTGAGGGCAGAGGTGACAGTTAAAATCCCCTACTAATATCAATATACTAACTTGAGTGGGAATAGTAAATTAATTAAGTTGAGTGTCCTGCACCTATCCTGACTTAATACTAACTGGAGTGGGAATAGTAAATTAATTAAGTTTAGTGTCCAGCACCTACCCTGAATTAATACTAACTGGAGTGGGAATAGTAAATTAATTAATTTAAGGGTTCTGCACCTACTCTGACTTTATACAAAGTGGAGTGGGAATAATTAATTAATTAAGTTTAGTGTCCAGCATCTACCCTGACTTAATACTAACTTGAGTGGGAATAGTAAATTATTTAAGTTTAGTGTCCAGCACCTACCCTGACTTAATAATAACTGGAGTGGGAATAGTAAATTAATTAAGTTTAGTATCCAGCACCTACTCTGAATTAATTCCAACTGGAGTGGGAATAGTAACTTAATTAAGTTTAGTGTCCAGCACCTACCCTGACTTAATACTAACTGGAGTGGGAATAGTAAATTAATTAAGTTTAGTGTCCAGCACCTACCCTGACTTAATACTAACTGGAGTTGGAATAGTAAATTAATTAAGTTTAGTGTCCAGCACCTACCCTGAATTAATACTAACTGGAGTGGGAATAGTAAATTAATTAAGTTTAGTGTCCAGCACCTACCCTGACTTAATACTAACTGGAGTTGGAATAGTAAATTAATTAAGTTTAATGTCCAGCACCTACCCTGACTTAATACTAACTGGAGTGGGAATAGTAAATTAATTAAGTTTAATGTCCAGCACCTACCCTGACTTAATAATAACTGGAGTGGGAATAGTAAATTATTTAAGTTTAGTGTCCAGCACCTACCCTGAGTTAATACTAACTGGAGTGGGAATAGTAAATTAATTAAGTTGAGTGTCCAGCACCTAACATGACTTAATACTAACTGGAGTGGGAATAGTAAATTAATTAAGTTTAGTGTCCAGCACCTACCCTGAATTAATACTAACTGGAGTGGGAATAGTACATTAATTAATTTAAGGGTTCTACACCTACTCTGACTTTATACAAAGTGGAGTGGGAATAATTAATTAATTAAGTTTAGTGTCCAGCATCTACCCTGACTTAATACTAACTGTAGTGGGAATAGTAAATTATTTAAGTTTAGTGTCCAGCACCTACCCTGACTTAACACTAACTGGAGTGGGAATAGTAAATTAATTAAGTTTAGTGTCCAGCACCTACCCTGACTTAATAGTAACTGTAGTGGGAATAGTAAATTAATTAAGTTTAGTGTCCATCACCTACTCTGAATTAATTCTAACTGGAGTGGGAATAGTAAATTAATTAAGTTTAGTGTCCAGCACCTACCCTGACTTAATACTAACTGGAGTGGGAATACTAAATTAATTAAGTTTAGTGTCCAGCACCTACCCTGACTTTATACTAACTGGAGTGGGAATAGTAAATTAATTAAGTTTAGTGTCCAGCAACTACCCTGACTTAATAGTAACTGGAGTGGGAATAGTAAATTAATTAAGTTTAGTATCCAGCACCTACTTTGAATTAATTCCAACTGGAGAGGAAATAGTAAATGAATTAAGTTTAGTGCCCAGCACCTACCCTGACTTAATACTACTAGAGTGGGAACAGTAAATTAATTAAGTTTAGTGTCCAGCACCTACCCTGACTTAATACTAACTGGAGTGGGAATAGTAAATTAATTAAGTTTAGTATTCAGCACATACTCTGAATTAATTCTAACTGGAGTGGGAATAGTAAATTAATTAAGTTTAGTGTCTATCACCTACCCTGACTAAATACTAACTGGAGTGGGAATAGTAAATTAATTAAGTTTAGTGTCCAGCACCTACCCTGACTTAATACTAACTGGAGTGGGAATAGTAAAATAATTAAGTTTAGTGTCCAGCACCTACCCTGAATTAATACTAACTGGAGTGGGAATAGTAAATTAATTAAGTTTAGTGTCCAGCACCTACCCTGACTTAATACTAACTGGAGTGGGAATAGTAAATTAATTAAGTTTAGTGTCCAGCACCTACCCTGAATTAATACTAACTGGAGTGGGAATAGTAAATTAATTAAGTTTAGTGTGCAGCACCTACCCTGACTTAATACTAACTGGAGTGGGAATAGTAAATTAATTAAGTTTAGTGTCCAGCACCTACCCTGACTTAATAATAACTGGAGTGGGAATAGTACATTATTTAAGTTTAGTGTCCAGCACCAACCCTGACTTAATACTAACTGGAGTGGGAATAGTAAATTAATTAAGTTGAGTGTCCAGCACCTAACCTGAATTAATACTAACTGGAGTGGGAATAGTAAATTAATTATGTTTAGTGTCCAGTGCCTAACCTGACTTAATTCTAACTGGAGTGGGAATAGTAAATTAATTAAGTTGAGTGTCCAGCACCTACTCTGAATTAATTCTAACTGGAGTTGGAATAGTATATTAATTAAGTTGAGTGTACAGCACCTACCCTGACTTTATACTAACTGGAGTGAGAATAGTAAATTAATTAAGTTTAGTGTCCAGCACCTACTCTGAATTTATTCTAACTGGAGTGGGAATAGTAAATTAATTAAGGTTAGTGTCCAGCACCTACCCAGACTATGGGGCCGATTCCGATCTCGGCCGGTAGCGCACCGAATTGGATTCGGCTTAACCGGATCTGATTCGGAGCCCTCTTTTCCGACCGATTCGAACACGCGTCCGGCCGAGCGAGTACGATGCGAGCGCAAGCGAAATCGCCGACCGACTCGTTCACGGGTCCGAACCGCACCGACCGACTCGCTTGGACTCGACTCGCACCGCACGATGGAGACGTTCCCCGGCCGGGCAAGTACGATGCGCGCTTTGAGCAGTCCGACCGACCCGCACCGTCCGGCTCGAAACAGCTGTCGGAGCCGGACTTTGGGGGTCCGTGTCGGACCCCCCTGTATGCGTAGCCATGCGAGTCGCACACAGGGGGGACCCA
Source organism: Calotriton arnoldi (assembly GCA_963921515.1). Lineage (NCBI taxonomy): Eukaryota > Metazoa > Chordata > Amphibia > Caudata > Salamandridae > Calotriton > Calotriton arnoldi. Next base: position 941,771 of record CAWUFW010005455.1, read on the forward strand.
TGGGTCCCCCCTACCTGTGCGTGTGCGGCGCGAACCGCATCGACGCGAACCCGCTGTAGGAGGCACCCTCGTTCGCCTCGCACCCATTGAGTCAATGGGAGCCCGCGTACGCGTTGTACGACCGGCTCCCATTGACTTCAATGGGAGTCCGACCGAATCGAGTCCGATAGCATGCGTGCGCATCGTACTCGTTCGGTCGGACTGCTAGAGTCCGATTCGGTCGGAAATCTCTCCGGGTCCGGCTCGGTCGGGGAGATTTCCGGCCTGAATCGCAATCGGCCCCTTAGTAGTAACTGGACTGGGAATAGTAAATTAATTAAGTTTAGTGTCCAGCACCCACTCTGAATTAATTCCAACTGGAGTGGGAATAGTAAATTAATTAAGTTTAGTGTCCAGCACCTACCCTGACTTAATACTAACTGGTGTGGGAATAGTAAATTAATTAAGTTTAGTGTCCAGCACCTACCCTGACTTAATACTAACTGGAGTGGGAATAGTAAATTAATTAAGTTTAGTATCCAGCACCTACTCTGAATTAATTCTAACTGGAGTGGGAATAGTAAATTAATTAAGTTTAGTGTCCAGCACCTACCCTGACTTAATACTAACTGGAGTGGGAATAGTAAATTAATTAAGTTTAGTGTCCAGCACCTACCCTGACTTAATACTAACTGGAGTGGGAATAGTAAATTAATTAAGTTGAGTGTCCAGCACCTAACCTGACTTAATACTAACTGGAGTGGGAATTGTAAATTAATTAAGTTTAGTGTCCATCCCCTACCCTGAATTAATACTAACTGGAGTGGGAATAGTAAATTCATTAATTTAAGGGTTCTACACCTACTCTGACTTTATACAAAGTGGAGTGGGAATAATTAATTAATTAAGTTTAGTGTCCAGCATCTACCCTGACTTAATACTAACTGGAGTGGGAATAGTAAATTATTTAAGTTTAGTGTCCAACACCTACCCTGACTTAATACTAACTGGTGTGGGAATAGTAAATTAATTAAGTTTAGTGTTCAGCACCTACCCTGACTTAATAGTAACTGGAGTGGGAATAGTAAATTAATTAAGTTTAGTGTCCAGCACCTACTCTGAATTAATTGTAACTGGAGTGGGAATAGTAAATTAATTAAGTTTAGTGTCCAGCACCTACCCTGACTTAATACTAACTGGAGTGGGAATACTAAATTAATTAAGTAGTGTCCAGCACCTACCCTGACTTTATACTAACTGGAGTGGGAATAGTAAATTAATTAAGTTTAGTGTCCAGCAACTACCCTGACTTAATAGTAACTGGAGTGGGAATAGTAAATTAATTAAGTTTAGTGTCCAGCACCTACTCTGAATTAATTCCAACTGGAGTGGAAATAGTAAATTAATAAAATTTAGTGTCCAGCACCTACCCTGACTTAATACTAACTAGAGTGGGAACAGTAAATTAATTAAGTTTAGTGTCCAGCACCTACCCTGACTTAATACTAACTGGAGTGGGAATAGTAAATTAATTAAGTTTAGTATCCAGCACCTACTCTGAATTAATTCTAACTGGAGTGGGAATAGTAAATTAATTAAGTTTAGTGTCCAGCACCTACGCTGACTTAATACTAACTGGAGTGGGAATAGTAAATTAATTAAGATTAGTGTCCAGCACCTACCCTGACTTAATACTAACTGGAGTGGGAATAGTAAATTAATTAAGTTTAGTATCCAGCACCTACTCTGAATTAATTCTAACTGGAGTGGGAATAGTAAATTAATTAAGTTTAGTGTCCAGCACCTACCCTGACTTAATACTAACTGGAGTGGGAATAGTAAATTAATTAAGTTTAGTGTCCAGCACCTACCCTGACTTAATACTAACTGGAGTGGGAATAGTAAATTAATTAAGTTTAGTATCCATCACCTACTCTGAATTAATTCTAACTGGAGTGGGAATAGTAAATTAATTAAGTTTAGTGTCCAGCACCTACCCTGACTTAATACTAACTGGAGTGGGAATAGTAAATTAATTAAGTTTAGTGTCCAGCACCTACCCTGACTTAATACTAACTGGAGTGGGAATAGTAAATTAATTAAATTTAGTGTCCAGCACCTACCCTGACTTAATACTAACTGGAGTGGGAATAGTAAATTAATTAAGTTGAGTGTCCAGCACCTAACCTGACTTAATACTAACTGGAGTGGGAATAGTAAATTAATTAAGTTTAGTGTCCATCCCCTACCCTGAATTAATACTAACTGGAGTGGGAATAGTAAATTCATTAATTTAAGGGTTCTACACCTACTCTGACTTTATACAAAGTGGAGTGGGAATAATTAATTAATTAAGTTTAGTGTCCAGCATCTACCCAGACTTAATACTAACTGGAGTGGGAATAGTAAATTATTTAAGTTTAGTATCCAGCACCTACCCTGACTTAATACTAACTGGAGTGGGAATAGTAAATTAATTAAGTTTAGTGTCCAGCACCTACCCTGACTTAATAGTAACTGGAGTGGGAATAGTAAATTAATTAAGTTTAGTGTCCAGCACCTACTCTGAATTAATTCTAACTGGAGTGGGAATAGTAAATTAATTAAGTTTAGTGTCCAGCACCTACCCTGACTTAATACTAACTGGAGTGGGAATACTAAATTAATTAAGTAGTGTCCAGCACCTACCCTGACTTTATACTAACTGGAGTGGGAATAGTAAATTAATTAAGTTTAGTGTCCAGCAACTACCCTGACTTAATACTAACTGGAGTGGGAATAGTAAATTAATTAACTTGAGTGTCCAGCACCTAACCTGAATTAATACTAACTGGAGTGGGAATAGTAAATTAATTAAGTTGAGTGTCCAGCACCTACTCTGAATTCATTCTAATGTTAGTAGGAATAGTAAATTAATTAAGTTGAGTGTCCAGCACCTACCCTGACTTTATACTAACCGGAGTGAGAATAGTAAATTAATTAAGTTTAGTGCCCAGCACCTACTCTGAATTCATTCTAACTGGAGTGGGAATAGTAAATTAATTAAGTTTAGTGTCCAGCACCTACCTGACTTTATACTAACTGGAGTGGGAATAGTAAATAAATTAAATTGAGTGTCCAGCACCTACCCTGACTTAATACTAACTGGAGTGGGAGTAGTAAATTAATTAACCTTAGTGTCCAGCACCTACCCTGACTTTACACTAACTGGAGTAGGAATAGTAAGTTAATTAAGTTGAGTGTCCAGCACCTACCCTGACTTTATACTAATTGGAGTGGGATTAGTAAATTATATATATGTATAGATTTGTAACATTAAAAAATGAATACAGTGTGTAGTAGTAATGTCTATTAATTATAACATAGTTAATAATGATAGTTAATATAATTATATATATATATTTAATTAAAACTAATTATTTAATACAGTACAGTTAATAAAAACTTGTTTTTTTACATTGAATACAACATTAAAAAAATGATACACAAAAGAACAGACATTTTTGTTTTTTATTTATGTATATTTATTATCAATTATTTAGTAATGATCAAAAAATATTTTTATTAAGTGCATATAATTTAAATTAGGACACATAGAGAAAAAACAAAAATATTTATTTTGCAGTCAGAAATTATTTGGTACTTGTGTATAATTTTACATATAATAATTATGTAAAGAAATGTTTTTAACATAGGTATATTTTTCTATACAGGTATGTAAACTTTGTAACATGAAATAATGTAGTTTTACATTTGTTTACAAACATTTGCGTAAAAAATATATTTTTAATATCAGTTGTACATTTTTATCATGTATGTGGAACATTTATTACTTGGTTACATACACTGTACATTTTCAATCATAATATTGTTTTCACATTTTTCAAATACATTTTGAGTTTTTAAGTTTGTGATATATTTTTAACAAAAACTAATACTTTTTAATTAATATTATTAATATATAAAATATAAATATTATAAATTATTACATTGTTTAATTTTTATACATTTTTTATTATAAGGTATACAATTTTTAAACATTTAATACATTTATTACATGTTTTTATCAACATTGTATACAACTTGTATCTATATGGAATTATAATAATTATTATATGTTTAATAATATTTATTATTATAATTTTACAATGCAGGAAAAAAGTTAAATAAATTTGAACATATAAGTTATAAATTGTTGTGTTTTAATTAAACATTTTTGTAATTTTTTAATCATGTAATAAAATGTTTTTAAATAAAATACTTTGATTTGTCATGTTTAAAGCTGCCATATTTGTTTGCTGCTTGTATTTTGTAACTGCTCGCGTTTGTTTTGGGTTATTTTGGAGGGGACAAGCTTGCGGTTGGGAGCTGCGTCGCATCGAGGAAGGTAAGTTTAATTTTCTTTATTTAAACTATACTTTTGTTTTAATTTGAAGGTAGTTAGGTTGTAGTTAGTGTGTGTGTAGTGTTAGGTTTTTGGTGTTGTAGTGCTTTTTCTGTGTTAGTTAGGATTTAGCGGTTTGACTACCGTTAGTTTTTGAGGCCTAGGTTCGAAAACTTTAGAAACGTTAGAATATGTGTGAATATGGTGTGAATAATGTTTATAATAGTATTATGTTGTAGATTATATGTATATTTGTGTGGGTGGGAATGTTTGTGTTTTTTTACAGGTTCTGGTCGTGAGAAGTGGCTGTTACGGGAAAAATGCGTTTTTTTGCATTAAGGAAGTGTATATTAGTTTAAGTAACTAATAATTTTTTTACACTTCCTTAATTTTTCGGCTTTTCATGGAGCATTTCTTTTTTTAAAACACTTTTTCTGGTTTTTTATGGTTTATAGTTTGTGGACTTACGGACGGAGGATTCATTTTTGAGCAATTGGATTTTTCCATTTTTTGAGGGTATTTTTTTGTTCTGTTGGTATTATGAGATATCTGGATTGCTTTAAAAGAGTTGGGATTTCCTTTCTACTGCTACGGAAACGGTAAGTTATTTTATTTATTTATTGTGGGAGGAAATGTTAATAAAGTTAGTGTTATTCTTGTTTATATTTCCATATATATAATTAATATGTCTATATATATTTTTGATTTTAATAAAAATATATTAGACAAATTAATTATTTTTGTGGAAATATAAAAATTATATGTATCTATTTAAATTGATTTTAGTGAAAAGTATTATATTTTTTAATGGATCTATAATTTATAGTAGGCTTTTGGCAATTATTTCTAGGTATTCTAGGCCTCTTGTTGGATACAGTCTGACTTGATGTTGTAAGTATTCAAACATTTGTTTAGTTTGTTTAGATAGTTTGGGCCGTATTTGTGTCACAGATTGCTCCATTCTTAGATGTTGGTAGCTCTGTTCTTTTTGGAGGGATAGTAGGAGTTTGTGTAGAGTAGAGTAGGTGGACCTCGGCCTGTTGCTTGGAAGGCATTATGCCAACCTTCAACAGCATTGTTTGTTTTTGCCTCTTGGTTTAGTGTGCTAAGGTATACATTCCACCATGGATGCTGGTGGGGATCTCGAACCGACAATCCGCAAAACCCACATTGAAGTCCCTCCACTGGCTCCCCATACAAGAGAGAGTAAGCTTTAAGGCCTTATGCATTGTCCACAAGATGCTAACAGGGAGTGGTTCCACGATCATCCACTCCATGGTCCAGCCTTATGTGGCGAATCGTCGGCTGCGCTCTGATAATTTACATCTGGCTGCTGTTCCCAGGATTAAGAGGGCCAGAAGTGGCGGCCGCCAATTCGCATACAATGCTGCTAAGTTGTGGAACACCCTTCCCCTCAGTCTACGGAGGTAAACCAGCCATCTAGCCTTCCGGAAATCTTTGAAGACCTGGCTTTTCCCTTAAGTGTGCTCTTTCGGTCCTTCTCTGTTACTGCCATAGCGCTGGGATGCCCCTGGGTAGCTACGCACTCAACAAATGCTGTTTTTATTTCATTTCATGGGATTTGGTATTTAGGTTGCCTTCTATGTCCTGATCTATGGAGTCTTCCTACCCAGGTATCTTCAAAATAGTCTAGGAGGGGACTTAATTTTTGTTCGTTTTGTTGGTAGTAAGGACTTTCTATCAATAGGTTGTAATGTTCGGCTACGTCAGTCACTGGGACGTAGGCCAGTGCTATACGTTTTGTTATTTGATATGCGAAGGAGCTATTTGTCGCATATTCAACACTAAGGGGTCAATTCCAATCTCGGTCGGATGGCCCTCCCAAAGCCATCCGTAGCCTTACCTTCCGACCAACTCGTTCCCGGAGCTGGTCCGTCCAAACGAGGAAGTACGATGCGCAAATGTGTACATTTCCCGAGCGACAAGCATGCTCCGATTCGATCAACATTTCCCATATGAGCCGGCTCCGAAACGCTGAATGGCCTCGCCCAGAACCATTACCGTAGCAGTTTCCGGCCGGGCAAGTACGATGCGTACTTCCTCCGCGCCGAACAGGTCGCCACCTCCAGCACGTCACAGCATCCGGAAGAGCAGCACATCAGGTCCGATTCGCGCCACAACACGAACAACGCGTACGAGACGAAGCTGCCATGTATCCGATTGCGCATGTCATCCCTGTACGGTATGCCTATGACCGAATCAACAACCGGAACCAACGCGTACGTCGCAGACGGTAAGTCAGACACCTACCACCCACTAATACGTGATGATCCCATGACAGCCTAAACACACATAGGGGGTGGATGCCCACATCCCAGCACAGTCCACCCCAGAAGGGGTGGATGCACATCCCCCAAGCACAGTCCACCCCAGAAGGGGTGGATGACCATCCCCCAAGCACAGTCCACCCCAGAAGGGGTGGATGGCCATCCCCCAGCACAGTCCACCCCAGAAGGGCACAGTCTACCCCAGAAGGGGTGTATGCACATCCCCCAAGCACAGTCCACCCCAGAAGTGGTGGATGATCATCCCCCAGCACAGTCCACCCCAGAAGGGGTAGATGACCATCCCCCCAGCAGAGTCCACCATCCCCCCAGCACAGTCCACCCCAGAAGGGGTGGATGACCATCCCCCCAGCTCAGTCCACCCCAGAAGGGGTGGATGACCATCCCCCAGCACAATCCACCCCAGAAGGGGTAGATGCACATCCCCCAGCACAGTCCACCCCAGAAGGGGTGGATACACATCCCTCCAGCACAGTCCACCCCAGAAGGGGTGGATGACCATCCCCCAGCACAGTCCATCCCAGAAGGGGTGGATGACCATCCCCAGCACAGTCCACCCCAGAAGGGGTGGATGCACATCCCCCAGCACAGTCCATCCCAGAAGTGTTGGATGACCATCCCCCAGCACAGTCCACCCCAGAAGGGGTGGATGACCATCCCCCAGCATAGTCCACCCCAGAGGAGATGGAGGGCAAACACTCCCCCACTACTCCCATGCCAGGTTTGTATATTGTACACAAACATCTAGATTCAGTGACACATTATGCAAACAAATGCTGTTACATCCATCACTCTAGTGAACAAAGGCTGATTGTGGGGTACAAACCCCCAGCATTGACAAGCACATAGGGTAGATGGGGTATCACCCCCCATCAGTGTGGTGCCCAAAAGATGAGCATGGGGTTCAAACCCCCTTCTTTTGCAAGCACATAGGGGCCATGGGCTGTTACACCCCCATCAGTGTAGTGACAAAAAGGTGAGTGTGGGGTTCAGACTCCCAGCATGTGCAGACAATCAGGTATGACTCTCTGAGTCCTAAAACCACTAGCAATGTAGTGACAAAGTAGTGGTTGTGTGCCAAACTAACACATATCTGTTGAGGCAGACATAGTTGGGCCTTACAAAGAAAAACATGCCATGTGTAGACAAGCATTGCCATTGTGGGCTAACACTGCCACCAATGTTCATTTTGACAATGGAAGAAGTGACTATCTAAATGCATAAACACGCATTTGTTCACATACAGAGGAATTCCCCATGAAACTAAAGTGTAGACAAGATCCGGTTCCACACTGTGGCAGCAATGCCAAATCAAGAGTATGATGAATGGCCAAATTGAAGATGTTGGACTCCCAGGGACAGTAGCTAAACAAACAATACCATACACCGAATCACTGCTCACAAAGCCAGTAGAAATACGCGGGTCAAGATGTGCCAATACAACCAGCCAACCACACACTGCAGAACAAACACAACATGTGTGTGTATAAGTGTCCCAATGCTCCCCCCCACGATGGTGGGCTAAACTCCACTGAGACATATGCGTCATTAGTATAACCCAGATGCATCTCCACCCTTGTGTCACAGACCATTGGCAATTTTGCATTGTTTGATGTGCAGGTCAACAACAGTCACCTGTGGAACAATCTTGGTGGAACTCCAAACAACACATCAGGAGACTGACTCACCATCCCTGGTAACCTCAAGGCCACTACACTGTGGTGACAGTATCCTGTATGATGATCCACTGTGTTGCCAAATCATGATGTGGACCATACTCTTGAGCACACTCACTCTTGTGCACTGTGTCACGTGTCTTGTCAGAACACCTTTCCTTACACATACCCAAACATCACTCACAGGGCATGGCCTGTAATGTAAGGCCACAATGGAGCTAGGGGACATGGCAAGATGCGAGTCACATTTGACCAGTTGAAATACCACACACCTTGATCACACACAATGTGCAGCAGCTAAGCCTCCATTGAATGGTGACATTGCACATGCACCCATGACAATCCCAGGGGTGGTGGTTGGATCTGGGTTTCACAAACACAAGACACATAGCTAGGCATAACACACGCTTGAATTTGTCACTCCACTTAGGACCAATGACATGTGCATAACGTGAAATGTAACAGACACATAGCGAAACCCAACACTGTCCTCTAGCAATGATACACCCAAGGAGACCTACAAACAAGACACGTTGACATCAGGTGACAGGGAAGGGAAAAATCTGCTGAGTGTGAGCAGTCATACACACATACAAGTGGCAAATGCATGAAAACAGAAGAAAGATAAAAAACTTGCCAATGTTGGTAGCACAGATGTGAGTTGGGGAATCCTAATTATGTCTAATGAGAGTTTACACACAGCGCAGGCACTTATAGCAACCAAACTATGGCGGTCACCAGATTGACTCATTTTGTCCCATGCACCCACAGCACGGACACTCACAGTCAAATTGGCTGTCAAATCATTTGACAATTTTGCAAGCCTCGCTGACAGGAACATCTGCAGGGACTACAGTCTTAGTAGAAAAAGGGCTGTCGACACCAGAAATTAATACTCACAGAACACATACCATGGGCTTAGGAAAGGTCACAGAGTAACACACTGCCAAGAGGTGATTTCACAACTGTTGAAGTTCCGCTGTGTCAAGCTTAGTCTTGGCATGGTGTCTGCCTTGTCAGAATGAGACTCGGACATTGACTAATCTATTACAACACAGAGAATACTTTGGTCCAATCATCCTGTGTACAGGTGTGTTTCCCAAGTTGGTTACACGTACTCAGAATCCATGTATCCCAAGTGGCACCAAGTACACAGATGACTTGTTCATCATCAATGCGCTAATATGCATGTTCATTGGAGTGGTGCATACCATTAGAAACAGTTAATATGAGTATAAATGTCAAGACCCAACATATGTGCTATAGTGTATGCCAAAGATGGAAGAGGTTATGAAAAGAATGTCACACTCCTTGTCAAATACAATGTTGCTCGTGACAACAAGCCATTTCAGCCTACAACAACTCCACAACATACTGTACTAGGACACATATCACATGGACCTCAGGCAGTCCATCACATCACTATCATGAGTTGGCCTAAAACAATGTTACCACAGCATTTGCAGTACAATAATCAGCAACATTATTTACGCTCAAAAAAGTTGCCAAAATCACAAAATATTGCTTTATTCAGCATTTAAATGTGCAATCACGATTCTTGCAAATAAACAAGGCCAATGGCCAGTCCATGTCAATGAGTCCTTCAGGGGCTATATAGGAAGACTTGTAACACATTGCTTGCCTGCACTTACATCACTAGGGGACAACTCCCCAAGGAGGGGCATCTTCTGGGGCAGGCCAGGCACCGCAGGGACAGGATTAGGGTATAGCAGGATGGGTAATGGGAGGATTGGGGGCAACTGGAGTGTCTGTAGCAACTGCAGTGGACAAATCAGATTGAGGGGGTGGGGGCTCCACTGCAGTGCCCATGTCAGATTGTGGGGGTGGGAGCTCCGCTGCAGTGCCCATGTCAGATTGGGGGGGTGGGTGCTCCACTGCAGTGCCCATGTCAGATTGTGGGGGTGGGGGCTCCACTGCAGTGCCCATGTCAGATTGGGGGGTGGGGGATCCACTGCAGTGGACAGGTCAGATGGGGGGGCCAGGGTCTCCACTGCAGTGTCTGGAAGTGACTGAGTGTGTGGTGTTGTGGGAGTGGAAGTGTCTGTGGTTGGGGGTGAGGGCCTAATCAACTTGGGGATGGTGTAATGGTGTGTGTGTGAACCGGGGATGGCTTTTGCTGTGTGAACTTTGGGATGGGTGGTCTTGGGTTGGGTGGATGTAGCTTGCGGGGGGAAGTGTGGGATGGTGGTGGGGTCTTGCCTTTCTTCGTCCTGGGGGATGTACGGGTGGGGGCCTCAGTGTTCCTACTCTTATGGGAGGGTGTGCATGTGGTGGGGGATCTCCTCTCTGTGCGTGGTGACTTCCTCTTCCCCTTGTGAGTTGGAACTGATGTTTCAGTGGGGAAGAGGCCTAGGTCACAGAGGAAGACCCTCTGGGAAGGGGGGGTTGCAGGAGAGTCAAGGCTAGTTCTTTTGGAGGGAGAGGTAGCTGAGGAATGCGCAGTGGTTGTGGATGGGTGTGTGGTTTTTTTTGCCCTATCCCCTGTGTGTGTGATGTCAGTCCCCTGAGTGTGCGTGCGAGTTTGTTTGGACTTTGTCTTAGCTTGCTGTGTGCTGCTTTTGTCTGTTGGTGTGTGTGCATGTGCCTGTGTGAGTGTGCTTTGGGCAGGTAGGTCAGTGTGGACTGTGGACGGGGCAGAGGTAGGAGGGGTGAGGGACTGTTGTAGGAGGGACACTGCTGTCATCAGTGAGGAGGCCATGGACTGATTTGTCCTCTGCAGGGCAGACATGTTTGTTGATATGCCCTCCATGTATGACGCCAATTGGGTCAATAGACTGGTGAGTGCATGGAGGACACTCAGCATGGATGTCTGCCCCACATGCAACTGTTTCAGCAAGTCCACGGACTCCACACTCAGGGCAGCAGGGGTGACAGATGCAGGGGGTGCGGTGCCTGGACCAAAGGAGACATGCTCCCTCACACGGGACTGTCCACGGACCTTTGGAATGGGAGCAGCTGGGAGGGTGGAGGTGGTGGTGGTGGCGGGGACAGACTCTGTGGGTGCGGCCTCCGCTCTGGTAACACCCACCACCACAAGGGAGTTATCACTGGAGCAGGATAGTTCATCAGCTGATGTTGATGTGGTTGAGCGGGCATCAGTGTGGCACCCCTCACCCTCTGTGCCACTGGGTCCCTCATCTTCCTCCACAGTGGACCCTGTCTGGCTAGCTGCTTCCTCCTGGTCCGTGGAACTCTCTCCTCCAGTTGGCGTTGATGATGCTGTGAACAAGGAGGGGAAACAGATTCACATCAGTCATCTGCATATACTTGACACTAGATTTCTGTTTCGAACACATCACAGAGCAAGGCCTTGCATGATGTCAAAGCCAATATTCCTTTACCTCACACATATGTAGATAGGTCACCTGTCAGTCTGCCTGTGAATCAACAAACACATGTTGGCAATGGAAACATCCGTTAGATGTATCTCAATTTAAACTATGTACATGCCCAACAGGGCACTGCCTTGCCTGTTGTCTGATCTGTAATGCTCCTGAGTGTCAGGGCTTAACACAAACATATCTCATCTCATGCAAGGGAGTCTGGAATTGGGCACGCAAATGGGATGGACAAATACCTAAGTTTACATGATGAACATACTCCCATCCACAGTAACCAATATGGGCTCATGTAGTGAACTCCAATGCTAAAAAGGTCTGCATGCAGGACAACTGACAAGTCTAAAACTGCATCTTAAACATTTTCATGTGCCATGATATGCCACAGTCCTGTCTGCCTAAACAGTCTGTACTGACTCTTGTCACCGAGCCAGTGAATCAAGATTTAACAGTCAGCACCAGGTCACTCTGAAGTATACACTGTGCAAGTAACATCTGTAGTGCACAAGTATACATGTCCCCTAAGTGCTACATAGAATTCGAACACTTGACAAACTCATGTTGTTTAACTGAGACATTTGAGTATATGAAGTCTGATATCTCAATACAGGAGCATTTCGCATACTCCCAAAAACAAAGGAATGCAGCATACACATATCTGTTTAAGCCACCAATATGCACAGTCAAGGGATGACACACACATGATTTGTCCTGTGTATCTGAGCCAATTGACATACATGAGATTTCTTTCCATATCCAATACATTGGCCACATGTGCCATCAAAATCGCTCGTCCTGTACACACTGACACAGAGTCAGACACATGAATCTTTATTTGCAATGGTTACAGTGTTGCCTGACACACAAAAATAGGATATGACAGTGTCCCTGATGGCCTGAGTTGGCATACCTGTCCTAGTCCATGTGAAACATGGCATTAGTGGGAGTACGTGGCTGCTTAGCATGCATTATTTAAGCAAATACAGTTCATTTGTCTGAGACACCAACATTGGTCTTACCTGCTGCACGTGTGTGCAGTATTCATGCCACAAATCTGTGTTTACCCCGATCATCTCATCGTCCATTTAGGTATGTACCACACAGAGTGCAGGTCATATGTCTGTCAAGTTGCTTACACATGTCAGACAAGCACATCACTCATGATGGTAAACTCAATGCACCTGTCGTACATGGTGCTGTACACAGTGACCTTGGACTACAGCTAATACACAGGAGTCTAGTGACACATGCCACAGACGGAAAGGGACACATCTGGGCATCAGATGACAATGGGGCATCTTTACATTTTGCAACACGTGTTGTCTCAGCAGACACACGACTCGTGATAGTGTTACCAGGCTGAGGGAGTGCAACATGCATGTCAGACATAGTACAGCTAACTAGCTCAAACTCACCCCCTCCTTGCTGCTGTCTGGCCTTCAATTTATTTATTTATTAATTAAACTTATAATGCGCAACAGCTACCCAAAAAGGGTTTCCCGGCGCAGAAGCAGATCAGAGACTGAGTTTAACAAGGCAGCAGGCTATTGGTTGAAAAGCCACGTCTTCAAAGATTTGCGAAATTGGATATATTTTGTTTCGTTTCGGAGAGCTAGGGGCAGGGCATTCCAAAGTGAGGGGCCTAGGTATGTAAAAGACCTTCCACCCATCCGAGATAGTTTAGTTTTAGGGACAGAAAACTTCCCCTGAGTGGATGAGCGGAGGTTGCGAGGAGGGAAATAAGGATGGACCAATGATTGAAGGTATTTTGGGGCAACTCCTGTTTTGATTTTAAACATGTAGCTCAGGGCTTTGAACTTGATTCGGTTCTCCACCCTGAGCCACTTAAAGTCACGAAGATGGCCGGAGATAGAAGAGGTTCTAGGGATCCGGCATAAAAGCCTTGCTGCGGAGTTCTGGACCAGCTGCAGACTGCGAGTCACCTCCTTGTTAGATCCCAAGTAGAGAACGTTGCCGTAGTCAAGCCTTGAAGTGATCAATGCATGGACAACAGTTTTCTGAGTAGGTTCTGGTAGCATCCAGATGACTTTTTTTAGCCACTTCAGGATTGTGAAACAGGTGGCGGCTACTTTGACAGCTTGGGCGTGCATACTGAGTGAATCATCAATGGTGACGCCCAAGTTGCGAACTTGGCGGGCCGGTATAGGAAGAGCACCCATCTCACAGGGCCAATGTTGAGGACCCCAAAATTCCTTATTTTTCCCGAGTATGAGGACCTCGGTTTCAACTGCCCATCCAGGTCAGGGAAGACCACTGTGTGTATCCGGAGCATGTGGGGGTTGAGGGTCCGTCGTCCACCCCTTTTGCGAGGAGGTGACAGCTTCAGCTGGACTCTAGCAATCCTCCCGGTCCAGCCACGGAGGTCCTGCCACCTCTTCTGGCAGTGGCGGATGCGGCGTATGAAGACCCCCACAGATCTCACAGCCCGGACGATGGTCAACCAAATTTCCTGCTTCTGATGGGCGTCGACCTGTAAGGATGACAGTGACACACCATTACTACACATGCGACATGTTTGTTTTTCACACACGTGGACACATAGGTCATTGGTAGTAGGGCAGAAGATGTATTAAGGAAGTTCATGTATCAGTAGGGGCTGTTGTCCTGTGTGTAAGCCTGCCTTCACAACATGAGTACAGTGCATGAGATGAAATAGCACAGGATACACTTTTACTTCACTGTCCTTGTCCAGTACATGATCCTACACACTGTGAGAATTACAATGACTATGTGTGCATGCATGTCCTTGGTGATCAGAATGCTAGTAGTGCCTGTTAGGAAACATGGGGGCATATTCTCAAGGAGCCATCGCCGAGTTAACGGCACTTTATCGCAGCCAAAGTTGCGATAAATTTATCGCCCCATTCACAAGCTGGTGCTAACAGCCGATAACACCAGTTTACCTGCGAAAGCATCCTCAAAAAACATCGCCACAGATGACCCCTGCAACTATCGCTAATGAGATGCAGAGTAGGCGTTCCCGAGCAAAAAGCTGCGACAACACCACACCTCAACATTCTCAACGACCAGCCCGATCAGCGATAAGACCACAAAACAGGCGATAAGGCGCGTTAGCAGCAGGAATCTAACACCTGCTCTGACCTGGTGTAAAGTCGGACGACAACCTGCACCATCAAAGGGAGCCCAGCCCACAGCCACACATGAAGAACAACAGATGCCATGGAGATACTCACCATGCATCCGGGAGCACCGAGAGGGCAACAACACCTACCGCCACCACAATGACACCCACCGCGGACACCGACCGCCCCCCACCCCCGGACCAACACTGAGGCAGCGCAGACAAAGACAGCGACCCTCCGAAAATGCACCAACCCCACAGACCCAACAACAGAGAATGTCATTGCCCACTATATTCCCAAAGGGACAACCCTCCTCCGCATCCTGACCACCATAGCCCACAGGCTGACGGTACCAACACAGTGGACAACCAACATCCCACCGCAGACAAATCTGCTGGCCGTGCTGCACGTGTTGGCCTCTGATACCCTCCAACCAACCTCCGCATGAGACGGAGGAGTCACACAGCCTGGCCAATCCAAGTCCCCCACAACGGTCATGGATGACACCAGCAGCTTGGTACCCCACTATCCATACCTCACACACACTGTGCAGGAACAGCCAGAGACCAAGCAAGGCGTGTACGCCACAGCTGGCTTTCCGCACGTGTCAGGGGGCAAGTGACTGCACACATGTCCTACTAGTGGCCCCTTGCGACACTGCACACAAGAAGCGCAACAGAAAGCGCATGGATCCCACCAATGTGCAGGCAATAGTGGACCACCGTGGAATCTCCGCCAACGACGTCGCCAACCACCCAGGCAGTGTGCATGATACCTGCACCTCCCGACAGTCCATCATCAACCTGCACCACCAGGATGGCACCCACGGAAATGCACTGCTCGTTGTCCAATACCAAATGCACACACCACACACCTCAACTCCACAATCATGCAACACACAACACAGGAAATGCACACGTCAGAGGCTCACATACAACATGTACACCCACCAGACACAACAGCACAACTCACTGTGGGAACCTGTGCCACCCATGTACATGAGCCATCTACAGCATGGCACCTCGGACACACAATAGCAGATTGTCGGAAGAGGTGGAGACCAGGCATGTGCGAAGGAGGCAAGGGACCGATGAATGAGAATGTACACAATGCCAAGGGTGTCATGGATGTTCTGGCCAGACTGCAGTATGCAGACCACACACATATCCATATCGACACACACCGCTGGTGTTTGGAGTGTAGTGGACAGTGGACGCAACCATGTCATCCCAGCCAGTGGGGAAGTCGCGGAAATGTAGCTTGTGACGTCCCCCCGTAAGTGTGGGCAGAGTGGGCTGGCCCGGCATATGCCAGGCCAGCGTAGGGGTGTGAATAAAAGGCCTGTAACCCTGGGCATGGTCCTCTTCCGGAATGCTCAACGTCTATGCAAGGGCGGCGCCCCTCACCTCGCCACGAGGCCGACGCCGTGAGCGGTGTTGCCAGCAATCCTGTGCGCCTGCTGCACCCCTGGACGCTGGTCCCCGAATCAGTACTGCCTGCCCCTGCACACCCAGGCCTCAATGCCCACCTTCCGACACCGGCGTGTGTCGATGAGGGCCCACCACGTGCCGGTGCAATCTCCAAGCCCGAGGCCTGCGACCTTGGCAGCCTCCTCAGACCATCACGGCCTCCGCAACACAGGCCTGCAGTATTCCTTTCATGTTGACGTACTCCACCGGCATGCACAGCGAACAAGTAGGTCACACATTTTGAACTGACTCTTGATTACACCATGGCAGAGCACATAAATCATGGCTGAGTGCATGTCACTATACATCCTTCGATGTGGTGCCAACAGGTCTTAGTGTTACATCACAGCCGCAAGATTCTGTGGGCCCACGCAGACTACTGCTCTCGGCCTACGCTGCGCTCGAGTAGGTCACAGAATTGGAACTGAACATCGATTATTCAAAGGCAGAGTAGGAATCATTGCACACAAGGAGAGGCATACGAGGATGATGCGTTGCAGTTGGGAGGAAAAAAGGATCATCATTACGGAGGTGATCGAACACTACCGACAACTGCCCTGATGTCACTAACTCTGTGCATCGTGAGCCTACGACATGTGGCTGTGGCCCTGCGCTGTCCGCTGCCTCCGGCCTCAACTGCGGACCACCAGGGCTCACACATCAAATCGAGTCCTGACCGGCCCGGACATCGCATCACCGCAGGAGGCACACGCCACCATCGCCAGGGCCAACTCCAACCACCATCTGCCAGAGTCGAGACAGTGGTACTGGCAGACTGACGGAGTTGCTCAGACCTGTCGTGGATGCCATCATCTGCCTGATCCCCTGCTCAGCACTCCAGGTGCCACTGACTCAGTGCACCGCAACCAATGGACCGTTACTGATTGAGCTTTGTGATGTGGAGATGTTGCGCAGCAATGTCACCTCAGGCAGTGTGGGAGACCTGGGACGTTGATGAGGAAGTTGCTGCAGGTCTAACTCACCCCACTGCATCTGCATCAGGAATATCCAGAATGGACACAATCCAAGTTATTTTCATCACATGAGCGCGCACAGCTCTAGTGCCCCAACCTCAGTGCACTGCAACTCACGGACACTTCTGTTTGTATGTTGGGTGACCTCTGTACTTGCTCCGGCTCCCTCCATGTTGCTCAGCAGTTGACTCTGTTATGCATGTGTTTTCTGTTTCCATTGCACTGGTGTCCACTGTTCAAGTTGTTGCCAGCACCGAGCACTCCGTGCGGGCTGGCTTATGCTCACCCCACACACATCCAGCACAGGCATCACTGTACATGTGGCCCTGCCAATAAAGGGGCCGGGTGCACGTGCCCGTAGCCAGTTCAACATAATATCTGCGTGTGTCTCTATGGCAGTGTGGGTCTCCTTTGTGGGTTGTAGGGGGTCCCTGAAGGGTAATTGACACCCATGTATGTGATCTAGTTCGCCTTCCATGGGTTTGGACCACACCCGCACCTGTTCGGCCACCTCCTTTTGGTGTTCTGACACCTGGCATTGGGGTGCCATGTGTGGGTCGGTGAAGTGTTGTGGGCCAGCCTTGCTTGCGTGTGCTTCATGCTGTGTGGTCTGTTGCAGGGGCTGGGTTCTCCTCAAAGTAGCTTGTCTGCCCTGGTCCTGGTGGTGGGTTGCGTGGGATGTCCATGGGCTGTTGTAGGGCGTCGGTGTCGAAGGTGTGTTGGTCGTGTCCTGCATCACTGATGGGTTGTCTGGTCTGACCTGCTGGAGGTGTTGTTTTTCCCTCTGCAATGTGAAGGGGAGATGCATGTTGACATTGTGTTGGCATTTATGTTGGCGCATTGTTCTTGTAGACATGCAGACTGTGTGACAATGTACATTGTGGCTGTTTGGGCGGTGCTGGCAATTTGAGGGGAGACAGTGGACATTTGGACTACATAACTGTTGTGAGGTTGTACCCGTACATATGCATCTCACAGTTCCCTGCTCTGTCAAATGTGATTGGCCTATTTATGCGCATGGGCGGACCCAGTTGTGTCCCCTGTTCTGCAGTGTCGGTATTGCACTTTGTGCCACATTGTCATGGGATGTGCTGTGTTTGCCATGTGTGTGTGCTGCAGTGTGCCACGGGGATGGGGGACATGACCATGGGTTATTGTGGGTGTGCAGTGTGCTACACGTCGTTGTGCATGTGTGCCATTGTGCCCATCTCCCCCCGTCCCCCCAGGACCTGTTCGTTACTCACCCTGTTGTTGTGGTGTCAGGTCCTCTCGAGCTGTGTCCGTACTCCCATCTCCTTGCACTGTCTCCACAGTGATGGCTGGCCTCCATTTCCTCCAGCTCCTCCTGTGGCGCAGGACTCCCACCCCCTGTCGCCGTAGCTGCCTTCCTGTTGGCAGCGGCTTTGGGCCTGGTTTAGGTTTTCACGTCATGCCAGCGCCTCTTTGCCTCCTCCATTGGCCTCCTCGGCACTCCGGCTGCATTCAAGGTGGTCTGAATGTGGGTCAGTTGCTGGTAGTGTTCTGTCACATCCGTGACGCTGGTCTTGTTTTCCTACGGACTGCACCCCGTCTTCCTCTCCCTCTTCTCCTTGGCCTTCCCCGACCCTGTTGGTCCTTGCTGGTGGTCTGTGGGGCTTGTGGGGTTCGCGTTGGCCTCTGCGCTGGGTCAGGGTGCATCCATGTTGCTACGCACTTTGGATTGTTTCTGGTGTGTTGTTTTTGTTGCTTCTATGGTGCATTTTCCCGCCAGACGCGTGGGATTTACAGGCCTGCCGCAGGTTTTCGCTGCTTTTTGTATCGCGTTCGGCCTCATCGCAACTTTATTTGGCATTCGTGTTTCGCATTTTTGCGGTGTGGCGTTGATTTTAACGCGGTCAGGTGACGCGTTATCTGGAGACTATCGCATGGTACCGCTGTGTTGTGAATACTTGGTTAACAGGGCGTAAATGTCCCGCGATGGACTGCGATGTTGAGGGTTGCGTTAAGTCACTTTTGCGATGGTTATCACACGTTCTTGAGAATATCCCCCTTGGTGTACTGAGAAGTCAGTGCAATCAACACTCACCTGTTCCCCTGGTTTCCCATACAGCTTGCTGTACTGTGGAAGGAGGCTGTCCAGCAGGGCCTGGTTTTCCTCCTCTGTGAATGCTGGGGCCCTCTCCACAGTACGTGCCATTGCAGACTCAAGAGGATGCAGAGACAGCAGCAGTGGTAGGTTGTGATGTAGGCATGTAACATGTAGTGCAGGCAAGTGAAGTCTATTGGGAACAGACAGCCTTATATCTGTGCTGCAGAGGCGGATTCTGTTCCATGGGTCCAAAGAGATAGGTCAGAGACATTCGCATTATCCGAATGTGTCCAATCCATCACATTGCACGCCTCGGACATGCCTACCGCGTCCTTCAAAATTTCTGCATCATGACACTATAGATTTGGATACATTGTTGTTGTTGCCAAACCGAATTTGTGTGCACGCGATTCGTACACGCTGCAAAAACGCGTCTGTCCCCATGACGACCAATATCCAATGTATGCGTCCGGCTTGGTCTTGGAGTGTACGCCGAGTCTTTTGAATACTAACCCGCGTCTGTCCCACAGAAGGCCAATATCCAATGTATGCATCCGGCTTGGTCTTGGAGTGTACGCCGCGTCTTTTGAATAGTCACCCGCCTCTGTCCCCATGACGACCAATATCCAATGTATGCATCCGGCTTGGTCTTGGAGTGTACGCCGCATCTTTTGAATAGTCACCCGCGCCTGTCCCCATGACGACCAATATCCAATGTATGCATCCGGCTTGGTCTTGGAGTGTACGCCGCGTCTTTTGAATACTCACCCGCGTCTGTCCCACAGAAGGCCAATATCCAATGTATGCGTCCGGCTTGGTCTTGGAGTGTACGCCGTGGCTTCTGAATAGTCACCCGCCTCTGTCACCATTACAGAAAACAGCCAAAGGAGGCCAGCCACAATATTTTGGCTGAGCCTCAGCTGCTCTACACCAATCAATAAACCTGTCACACAGTATAGAAAACCACATTTCCTGCTTCATTACATGTGTGGGTACATAGCTTCACATGTCATATTGGACAGAGCTCTTTGTAGCACACACTCCCATGATGAGTCATGTTTCATGGGGACAAAATCCATTGTGTGTCATGCACATCAGAACTGTGAGTTACAACTTTGCAGGACACCACCCTAGGCCTGTACACAGTTCCAGGGGCCCATTGTGTGATCACATGTTACATACACCCTGAATTACAGCTGAAATGGACTGTGCATTACAAAGTCTTCCTGAGCTACTATTGTGGGGTTAATCCAGAGTATTTGCGTATTGTGCTACGCACATAATTCTTTTTGTATTTTGTAGATGTAAATCATTTCAAATCTCTATCTGTATTTGGCATGTGAGTTGATGTTGTGTCTGTGTGTCACAGACATACATGTTTGCCATGCAAACAAATTTGGGAGCACATCATGTGTGTATCATGGGTGTGATGGTACGTGTACGTCAGACGTTACATATTGACAGTGTCCATGTGGCATTACAAGATCCCTGGGTGTGGACCTTACAAACATCTGTCATTTGGACAACACATCTATCCTCACTAGTCACTGAGATGTGTGTTTGGTATGTGACATTTGTTCAGCTGTACTGTGACAGACCCTATAGATTGTTCACAGCACAGCATCGCACTTGTTGTTTATCCATCAGGAGCTGAAATGTTTGGTGAGGGGCACATAGCTGGCATATGTGTCCATGCTCAACAGCACACACCTGACTTCATTGAGTCTTGCTATGATGTAGCATGTGACATTTTGCATGTTCATTGCCACATATGAAAGGGAAATGATAATCTTTCTTTGCTCACCTATGTACTGCAGGAGACCAGCTGTCCACAGACCCTTCCCAGACCTAGAAACCATGGCTGAACGTGACAGCATCCGACGTTACCGCTTTACCAGACCACTCATAGAGGATTTGGCAGAGCAGTTGGCCCCACATTTGCAACCTGGACGGCCATATCCATCAGCGCTGACCCCCAAGGTGAAGGTGATGGCAGCCCTACATTTCTTTGCCACGGGAACCTTCCAGTACACTGTGGCTACTGCTGGTGGGATGTCACAGACAATGTTTAGCTGTGTGCTTCGTGATGTTTTGGGGGCAATGTTGCATTTGCTGAACCGGTACATCAAATTCCCAACACCACGACAATTTGCTGACATCAAGAGTGACTTTTATGCTCTGGGAAGGATGCCACATGTCATTGGCTCAATAGATGGCACACATGTGGCTTTGGTACCACCGCAAGCAAATGAACAGACATACAGGAATCATAAACATTTTCACTCCATCAATGCCCTGGTGGTATGTCTGCCGGACATGACAATCTCACATGTCTGTTCACGTTTCCCCGGATCCGCACACGACGCATACATCATGAGGAATAGTAGGATCCCACAGATGATGTCACAGCTGCAAAACCAGCGTGCCTGGTTTGTCGGTGTGTAATGACTGTTTACCTTGTGTGCTTTTTGTATCTCGGATTTTAACCCTCTTTTCAGACCCATGATATGTTTGTTTGTATGTAGGTGACTCCGGATACCCCAACATGCCGTGGTTGCTGACACCACTCAGGAACCCTTTTACCCCTGCTGAGATACGTTTTAATGAGGCACATGGGCTGACCAGGAGAGTGATAGAGTGGACATTTGAACTACTGAAAAGCAGATTCCGCTGCCTGGACCGGACAGGAGAGGCACTCCAATATGCACCTGAAAAGGTGTGTAAGATCATCATTGTGTGTTGCATGCTACACAACCTGGCAGTGAGGGAAGAGCTACCTCTCATCCAAGATGATGACGACCATCAGCCTCCAGCAGGGGAGGATCCAGCCCTGGGTCATGTTGCCAGTGATGATGAGGGTGAGGGGGATGTTCGGACACAGCTCATCAACAACTTTTTCTCATGATTGTGAGTATACAGTGATGAGTTGTCTAAGCTTTATCTTTGCCTGATATGTGTAAGTAGTGCAATATCTCTGCATACGTGTGGCTGCATGCTACTTGACATGATCCCTGCAGTTATGTGTCCGTTGAGTTAGGCTGTTCACCATTACAGTGTTGACATGAGTCCTAGGTTGTGTTCACGAATCATGAGACTTGTGTATGGAATGTCTATTGGAGATGTTTGCAGTTATTTCAAGACTGTTGTATGTCTGTCCTTCACAGGGTCCTTTGGCTGTTGTCTGGAGACATGTGACCTCCAAAACACACAATGCTGTTCCAGAGTGAAAGTTTACTTGGAAACCGGAAGTGGTGCCACACACCCCAGTACTGACATTTCTGACCCTCTTGGTTACTTTGTGCTCATTGTCACGGTGAGGTTACCTTGCATCTGTTGTGGATGCAACATGTTGTGATTGTGTAATAAACCTGTGCTCCACATTGGGATGTGCCTTGTCTGTATACACACATCCAAGATTCATTTGCATACTGTACCTGTGGCCTGATTGCCACTTTCTCAGAATGAGTTTAGTGTATGTGCATTTCAGTGTCTTTTCAGTTCACAGTAGTGGAGGCTATGAGTATGTGTGCCATGGGAATTTTGTGTTGTGTTGACCTTGTAGTATGTATCTCTCATGTGTCACATCACCATGACTCACAAGACTGTGTTTTAATTCCTGTAGTTGTTTTCCTGCACAGTATTTGTTTAGCAGGTCATCATCTCTATGTCACAAACCAAGTTTACTTCATGACAGAGGCAAGTTTTGTGTGATTATGATTTAATTTAGATGTATGTGTGAAGTAGTACACATAATTGATAGTGCTGTACAGTGTGATTGAAATCCAAAGTTCACAGAGGAGTTGTTAGTGTTAGTAGATGAAATTTTGGGAGCCAAGTCCACAGTCATTTGATTCATTGTTCCAACGTAGACCCTCCATCACATGTGGGAGAGTTCAGTGACAGTCAACAAGGTGAACGCTTTGCACACAATGGAGGATATCAGGAGCAGGTGTTCACTTCCTGGGGGTATGCATGACCATCTGTCTCTCACTTGTCCTTCTTCGGACGACCCCTCTTCTTCTTTTGAGAGGGACCCTCAGGTGCAGGCTGCTGTGGTGCCAGGGACACTCCGCCAGAGTCCTCATCCCTCCCTGTGGCAGTTGCAGATGTTGTGGCAACAGATGTAGTGGGCACACAGGGAGGTGTGGTCATGTTGTCAGCAATCTGGCGGAGGCATGTGAGTATGTCCCTGTGCACCGCAGTGAGGTCATCCATTTTATCCATTTTGGACTCCATCCTGAACATGTGGGTCTCCACCCTGGACATGTGGGAGTCCATCCTGGACATGTGGGAGTCCATTTTGGAATAATGGGGAGCCTGCTGATGTTGTATGTCCTTGAGGATCCCAACTACCTGGCCAAAGTCTCCGGTGCATTCTCGGTATGCATTTATGATGCATCCTAACTGTGGGTCATCTTGCGCAGCAGCACCATCTTCAGGACGTGACCTCACCCCACGCACCCTCACAGCACCCTTACCCACACGAGCAGGACCTGCCGTTGCAGACACAGACAACACTGAGCCTCCTTCACTGTTGACAGTGGTGTTGTTGTCCGCCAACTCCAGAGTGTCCTGTGTAGCTGTGCCGTCGGTGTTTTCTTGCCTTGGTCTGTCCGTGTTGGTAGAGGTCATCTGGTTGTTGGCAGATGTAGCAGGAGTGGTGGCAGGGTGTGCTGGAGTTACAGCTGCTGGTGCTGCATGCTGTCCACACCGGAGGGCCCAGGTCGTTCATTGTCGTCCGAAGAGGACTGAGAAACATCCACACCGGAAAGCTCAGGGTCAACCAGAGTCTGGGACTGGGATTCTTGTTCTGTTCCTGCAGTGTCCCCAGCAGGCCCTGTGGGTGGGAGAAACACACAATGTATGTTGTGGTTTTGCACATATCAACGTATCACACACATTACAGTTGCTATTGTACTTCATGATGAATGTATGTACTTTGCATTGTCCTCAATTGTCACAGACAGAGGCCTATATTGGTTAAGAACATTGTAATTTGAACTAGATGCGTTTTGCTGAGCAGGTAGAGCTTTGTGCATGAACAGCTCATGTATTGATTCTTTGACTGTACATAGCCATTGACACTCAAGTGCCACCCTGTGCCTGACACAGGTGTGTTGTTCTTTACCACATTTGTGCTTTAAGAATGACATACGTGCACTTCCTCTTACGATGTGTTGCAAGATTTGTGCATGTGTGCTGGCATTTGTGCATGTCTTTTTTGAGTCACATTGGTGTGTCTAACAACATAGTCACAGTCCTGTATGTATGTGGGCATTTGAGGTATACTATTTTGTTATATGTGTTCCTAGTTCTCATCTCATTGCACACATGTGATTGTGTTACTGTAGCAAATGGTGTTGCTTCTGAGCTTTGTATGTGATAACGTCATTTATATTGTCCTTGTCCTCCATGGACAGATGAGTTAACCAAGGCTGCTTTCTTGTTTTTCCATGCTCATAACGGTGAGGTCCAGAGGTTTGTGTGCTTGGGTTATGCTGCTGTAAGTTGTACTCTTCCTCCCACCCAGTCCAGATTACTCCTTGTGTTGAAAGTGTCAATGACAGTGAGGGGAGTGTAGTGCCAAGGATACTGACAATGCTGCATGATGTAGGAGTTGAATGCAGCTCACAACAGTGCTTTATGTGAATGACACCATGCAACAGTGTCAGCTATCTTTCTGTGGCCATTCCATTCACTGTCAGGTATCCCTTTGTCAATGATGTATATGTTGCTTTGGGTGTGTGCATTGATGTGTGCTATGTCTGCATCTCACCACTTGTCCTGTACTCCACACACCTTCTCAGCCAGCCCAGGGGGCACCCCAGGGACAATGCATCCCCAGACAGTGAGTGGAAATATACAGTTAAGATGGCTGAGAGTGGGAACGTGTGTGAGAGGTCCAGTGCCTAGGTGTGACTTGTGGCCAATTCATATATCAGCCCCATGTGTCAGCCATCTTGCCATGGCATTTACTTTAACTGTCATGGACTGACTGGTCCCAAGAGTGGTATTTGTTCTGGCTGAGAAGGTGTGTGTATAGCAGGCCTTGATAGCAGTTGGAGTCATTGCAGAACCTCCTCCTCCCCCAGAGCCCAGATAATCCCCCATGAACCATGCTTCCATTACAGGGAGTCAAAGTTTACGTTCAGGATGTCAGCCAATGGTGTCCTGGTATTTGTTTGAGCACTACTCCCAACAGGGCCTTGTGCTCCCTACACCAGTGCCCAGAGTTCGCCATCTTGGCAGTACTTTTCCACTCCCTGTGAGCTGAGCATGGTTGAAGGTGGGCTTGATGGGCCATGTGGGAGGAGGACTGTTAGCTGTGACTACAACTCCCATCATGCTTTTGGCTACACCCACCTTACCAGCAAATCCGACCTTCCTTCCTGTGACTCAGCTTCCCTGTGAGGTAGTGTAACAGTGCTGGCAAGATGGCTGACAGTGGTGTCCTGGTGTTTGTTTGAGCACTACTCCCAACAGGGCCTTGTACTCCCCACAGCAGAGCCCAGTGTCAGCCATCTTGTCAGTACTTTTCCACTCCCTGTGAGCTGAGCATAGTTGAAGGTGGGCTTGATGGGCCATGTGGGAGGAGGACTGTTAGCTGTGACTATGACTCCCAACAGGCTTTCGGCTACACCCACCTTCCCAGCAAACCCAACCTTCCTTCCTGTGACTCTGCTTCCCTGGTAGTGAATGTGTAGCAACAAGATGGCTGCTGGATGTGACTGGTGTTTGGATCATATTGCCTTGCTGTGTGTTGGTGCTACGTTAGTACTTTTTTGTGAATGGTGAGCTTTCCACCTACATTGCAGGTATGTTGTTTGTGAACATCACTTTTTGAACACATATCCCAGCATGGACTTGAGCTCCCCCCACCAGAGCCCAGTGTGAGTCATCTTTGTAGGAGATTTTACTTAACTCTCAAGGAGTGCATAGTCCCAGGTGTGTTGTTTGGAGTTGGTGGGAGGGGTGGGTGTGTGTGTGACAGGGCCTGCTGGTAGATGTAGTCAGAGCTAGCAGTCCTCCTCCCCCCCAGACCAGATAGGCCACCATGAACCATGCTTCCATTACAGGGAGTCAAAGTTTACGTTCAGGATGTCAGCCAGTAGTGTCCTGGTGTTTGTTTGAGCACTACTCCCAACAGGGCCTTGTGCTCTCTACACCAGTGCCCAGAGTCAGCCATCTTGGTAGTACTTTTCCACTCCCTGTGAGCTGAGCATAGTTGAAGGTGGGCTTGATGGGCCATGTGGGAGGAGGACTGTTAGCTGTGACTATGACTCCCATCATGCTTTTGGCTACACCCACCTTCTCAGCAAACCCGACCTTCCTTCCTGTGACTCTGCTTCCCTGTGAGGTAGTGTAACAGTGCTGGCAAGATGGCTGACAGTGGTGTCCTGGTGTTTGTTTGAGCACTACTCCCAACAGGGCCTTGTACTCCCCACAGCAGAGCCCAGTGTCAGCCATCTTGGCAGTACTTTTCCACTCCCTGTGAGCTGAGCATAGTTGAAGGTGGGCTTGATGGGCCATGTGGGAGGAGGACTGTTAGCTGTGACTACGACTCCCATCATGTTTTTGGCTACACCCACTTTCCCAGCAAACCCGACCTTCCTTCCTGTGACTCAGCTTCCCTGTGAGGTAGTGTGACAGTGCTGGCAAGATGGCTGACAGTGGTGTCCTGGTGTTTGTTTGAGCACTACTCCCAACAGGGCCTTGTACTCCCCACAGCAGAGCCCAGTGTCAGCCATCTTGGCAGTACTTTTCCACTCCCTGTGAGCTGAGCATAGTTGAAGGTGGGCTTGATGGGCCATGTGGGAGGAGGACTGTTAGCTGTGACTATGACTCCCATCATGCTTTTGGCTACACCCACCTTCACAGCAAACCCGACCTTCCTTCCTGTGACTCAGCTTCCCTGTGAGGTAGTGTAACAGTGCTGGCAAGATGGCTGACAGTGTTTGTTGGTGTTTTGAGGCCAAAGCCTTGCTGTATTTGTTAGTAAGTTTGTACATGTTATGACATAGTTACATATTACTCTGAGATTGCAGGTATTGTGTTTGTCTAACTGGCATACACATCACAGGATAATTAGCTTTCGGTTGATATGGCTTTGCTAACAGTGATTGGTTTCACTGTCCCCTTGACAGTGATGTCTGTGTGTGTGTATTGCCTCACAATATTGGCTAGTTGGTTATGTACTCACCAGGCTCTGGTATTCCTGATAATCCATGGATGCCCTCCGGTGGAAGGATGGCCCGCACCTTCTCCTCCCAGGAAGTGAAGTGCGTAGGTTTTGCAGGAGGGCCACCGCCGCTCCGCTGGCTCAGGGCATGGTCTCTGCCAATCAGCTTCTTGACCCTCCTTCGCACATCATAGTACCTGTTCCTGATGTCTTCCATTGTGCGCAGGCAAGGTGCTTGTGCATTCACCTTGTTGACAATCCTCTCCCACATCTTGGTTTTCTGGGACAGAGGGGTCTGTTGGACCAATGTGCCAAATAACTATGGCTCTACTCTGAGAATTTCATCTACCATGACTTCCAACTCACTATCTGTAAACTTTGGATTCTTCTTTGGGGGCATGGTGATGGGTGGTGGTGGAGATGGATGTGTGGGTGTGTGTGGAAGTGAGGGTGAGTGAGTATAAGTTTAGCTGGGTGTTTGTGAATGTGATTTTTGAGAGGTGCTAGTGGTGTAAAGGTTGTGTGGTGGGTGAGTTGTGAGTGTATGTCTCAGTGCAGTGTAGTGGTGTTCTCTGCTGGCAGGTCTGTTGAATTTGCAAAGGATCATGGTAGGGATTTTGGCCCATTATGTAGGTTGAGTTGTGGGTGTGTCTTAAATGTATGTTTTTTTGGGGTATTTTTTTGCCTTTGACAATGCTTGTTTGGTCTTTTTCTGTCTGTTTCTGTTTGGTTTAGTTGAGCATGATGGAGACGTTCAGTTGACCGCGACGGATGCTTTTCTCAGCATTTGCGGGGTAGTCCGAGTCTGTCCCACTCACGTTATGCTATGTTGCAGTCTTCGCGTACGAGTCGGTCGCGTCGGGCTCTTTTACGGTCGGTTCACTGGTTTCCGTACGTGTCGGTCGTACGTACTGTGCTCCGTGCGAGTCGGTTGTGTTTCACATGCATTGCCTCGTACTACGCCGGTCGTACAGCGCGTGTACGTGTCGGTCGGAATACATTCCCGGTCCGTGTCTGTCGGAACGGTTTCCGTCCAAGATCGGAATCGGCCCCTTAGTGTTGATTTCTGAAGGTGTCTCCATATACACTGATTAAAATGATAGTAGCAACCCTGATTTGATATGTGTGGGTAGGATTTTAGAATAGCATTTATCATTGCCTGCTCAAAATCAATAATTATTTTTGGGGGAAAATAATTATTGGTTTCTTGTTTAATTTTAGATAGTACTTCCATATAGGTGGAGTTTTGTTTATTTGGTAGTAAGACGTAGATAAAAGGGATGTTAGTGTTTTGATATAGGGCATGGGCAGTATAAAATTGATAGAATGGTTTGGGACATATTTTAAAAGTCCCATCCATCATCCATGTTTCTGACTGTTGGAGTTTTACTAAATTATTGGCTGTTGCAAACATAATTATTCTTTTATCTTTAGATTTGTTGTCATAAAGAACAAATGGTTCGTCGTTATGTGTTATAGATAGTTCTGGGGGAATTTCTACCTCTTTAAATGTTTTTGGGGCAGGTGTGGTGGTGGTTGTGGCTTTTTTTGTTAGAGCTATAGTTCTTTTCAAGGAAGAAATAGAGGGCATTTGGCCAGTAGCATGTTGGGGTACTCTGAGCAGCATCTCCTTAAGTATTTGAGTGGTAGATTTCTGTGAGCTAGTGCTGGCTTCTCTAATGTCGTCTAGGGCATTCCTAACCTCTATTTCAGTAACATTTGGGGGTGGTTATGCTCCCTTACATACATAACAGTTGTTTCTCTAGTTGTAGCCCTCCCATAACACTTATTAGAATAGTATTTGCTACATTTCCAGTTTACTTTCAGTCCACTTTGCTTTTCTTGGGTATAGACATAGCCCATGTAACATAGCAAAAACTTTCCTTTCTGGGAAGTGATAAATTGGGCGCCTTCAGTCATTGTGATGTTTTAAATGCTAAGAAAAATGTATATAAAAATTAATAAAATGAATAATGTACAGGTTTTTAATTAGTACATACACATTGTTATTAATATACTTACCATGTCAATTTTGATGTCGTTTTTAATGCTGATGCCCTTTCTTTGTTGTTTGATTTCTGTTTTGTTGCTGATGTTTCTGTTGGTAGAATAAAAGATATTTTCACTGACTTTGTTCAATTGTGCACAAGGTGGAGTGGGGGTTTGGGATACAGTTGGGGTTTGGGTGGCTGTTTTAGGTAATCTTTAAATTGAATTTTGTTTTATACTTACTTTATTTGTTAGACGATTTTTGAAACAGTTCTGTAGTTGTTTTGATGCTTTGAGAATTATCTGTAGAGGATATATAGATTGAGAAAATATATAGATTAATTATTTATGCATGATAAATAGTAGTTCTTGATGGTTAGTAGTAGTGTTATATTATAAATAGAATTTAACTTACTTTCTGAAGTAGGAAGTAGATTTTTCTTCAATAAAGTCCTGGGTTCTGGTAGTAATCTGGCAGAGTTTCATCTTCTTGTTTCTTTTTGGTTTGAGGTGTAAAATAATGATTAATTTTTCGTTCTTTATATAGGGTTTAATTAATTGTTTCTTTAATGTGATTGTTTTTTTTAAATATTGTATGTATTTCATTGGTTGATATTTATTGTATTAATTATTTTGGTCGTTGTTTTCCATATATGGAAAACGCTAATTAAGATTCAGTTAGTGCCTTTTTTTTTTTTACACAGTTTTAATTATTCAAATCTGTATTATATTGTATGTGATGTAAAATAATGTGTGTAGATTATTTAAATATAAGATTTAAATAGTTAGTAATAGTGTATTTGTAAAATTATGTATTATTATATGTTTTAGTATTTTTAAAATTGATTGTATTTTATTTATTTTGTATCCAGTGTATGTTTATTTATTGAAATGCATTTTTGGTGTTCAATTTTGTTGGATTTATCTGCTTTTGATGATGTCGATATTTTTCTAAAAACGATAATATTGCTGTCTATATTTTTGTCATCGATATTTTTGACAGGTTGTATATTTTTAATGAATGTCCGATATTTTAAATTATGATATTTTTGTGTTCGATAATACTGTTATCGATATTAATGTTTGTCGATATTTTGGTGTCGATAATAGTGTCTTTTTTTAAATGAATATAGGATGTCGATATTAGTGTAGTCGATAATTTTGTGTCGATAAAAATGTAGGTCGATATTGTGTCTGTCAATATTATGTAAGTGATTCCTGCCAAACAGCAAGCCTTTTACTATGCAAATTTTACAACTGATTATGCTGGTAGCATTATTGTTGGATTCCTTGTAGGCATTTTATTTTAAAAATGTGTTTTAGGTATCTTGGATTGTTGATTAAGAAGCCTCGCTGCCCTGTTACCTGCCTGGGCAGCATGCACATCACTTCACTTTCAAAATGTTTATGATGTTATAGCTATTGTTTTTAAGTTGCTGTTGTAGATGATGTACTGTAGTTTTATGTTTTTTTAAAAATAGAAATTGAATAAATATACAATGATGATGACTAAGTTTGGGTTTTATAGGTGGTGCTATTAAGAGGCATGCACAGTTAAATATAGCATACTAGATACTTTTGCTCGAATTACTAATACATACGGAGATAATGTGTTTCAGTTTGCATACCAGAGGACTATGTTTTTATGCATTTGCGATGCATCTCGAGCAGGGCTGGGTGCTTGCTGTTGATGTGAACCAAATAAGATATTGCAGAGGATAGCGAATGAGATATCATGTGCTGGGTAAGTTGAGCAATAGAGAAATGTGAAAATGATGGAAAGTATCCATATATTACATATTTATGGTCCTCTTAACCACTCTTCTAGCAGCTGAGGCTGAGTAGTTAGCAAGGTGGCAGTCCCTCCTGGCAACACAGCAGATCCTTATGGTAATGCGCAGATGTAGAGCCAGCGATGTCTGGTTGCAGGTTCTAAAAGTGTCTGATTAGATGGGGTCAGAGTCCCACTACTTATACCCTAAAATGCCTTTGAAGTGAAGTTGGCTTCAAAGGATAGCCTTTGAAGTGGACAGGTCCCCTTTCAGCCCAGTCCTGTCTGGCAAGCTACCCCAGGGGGTTAATCAGACCTTTGTGTGGGAGCAGGACACTACCTTTTGTAGTGTACGTGCCAGCTCCTCCCCTTTTCTCATGCCCAGCAAGACCCATCAGAATGCAGATGTATGCAGATACAGCTGAGTGTCCTGTATTTGTGGCTGTCTAGAGGGAATGCACAAAGTGTAGCTGTCACTCAAACCCAAACGTGTATTGGAGACAGGATGTAAGGCACACAAAGAGCAGAGAAATGCCCACTTTCTAAAAGTCTGGCACCAAGGGGGGTTAGACCCAACAGGACAAATACCAGGTAGGGCCGTAATATATGTAGAAAAGGGGAGACCTGGATATCTTTCAATTTTTTATGCCACTTATTATCAGCAGGGATCAAAAGAACAAAATTCCATAT
The DNA here is from genome assembly GCA_963921515.1 of Calotriton arnoldi. Lineage (NCBI taxonomy): Eukaryota > Metazoa > Chordata > Amphibia > Caudata > Salamandridae > Calotriton > Calotriton arnoldi. The sequence goes on from CAWUFW010005455.1 coordinate 973,719, forward strand.
GATCTGGTTATTTATTAAACCTTTTTTTTCTTTTTTAGAAAACTTTTCTTGTATTTATGTACATTCATAAATGTGTGAATAGGAACACCTCCTATTCATTCCAGAGAGACATACAAAAATCGAACATACATTTGGAACAATTTACATATATTTACAACATATACCACAATAACAAAAACAAAAGTGTGTTCATCCACCAATATTATTTCAACAATTGATAGACCCTTTCCTACTCAGCATTTCTTTGAGACCAAGAAAAAGGAATATCAAACACTGGGAACGATTTATGCAGACAGGTGGGGATACCACTCTCAGTTCAGATCCCTCAAACTACACATAAATCTACCCATTAAGGTTCCTCAGGGTGAAAGAAATGCTGAGAGGGAAAGGGTCTATCAATTGTTGAAATAATATTGGTGGATGAACACACTTTTGTTTTTGTTATTGTGGTATATGTTGTAAATATATGTAAATTGTTCCAAATGTATGTTCGATTTTTGTATGTCTCTCTGGAATGAATAGGAGGTGTTCCTATTCACACATTTATGAATGTACATAAATACAAGAAAAGTTTTCTAAAAAAGAAAAAAAAGGTTTAATAAATAACCAGATCATATGGAATTTTGTTCTTTTTGATCCCTGCTGATAATAAGTGGCATAAAAATTGAAAGATATCCAGGTCTTCCCCTTTTTCTACACTTTCTAAAAGTGGCACTCCTAAACTAGTAATGCCAAATCCTGTAAAGAGGATTTGTCATTGCCAATCTAAAGATAATAAACATCGTGTAGCTACTCCTCTGCAATCAGGTATTACAGCGTAAAAGTATTCTAAGGAATCTCCAATGATAACCTATGAGAGGAGCAGGCCTCACAGTAGTGAAAAACGAAATTGGTGTTTGTCACTAAAAGGACAGATAACACACATAGGTACATGTCCTGCCTTTTACTTACTTAGCACCGTGCCCTCAGGGGCACTCAGGGCCTACCTTAGGGGTGACTGATATTTAATGAAAAGGAGAGTTTAAGGCTTGGCAAGTAGTTTTAAATGGTAAGTTAAAGTGGCATTAAACTGTGCACACAGGTCCTTCAATGGCAGACCTCAGACAGGTTTAAAAGGCTACTTATGCAGGTGGCACAACCAGTGCTGTGGCCCACTAGTATCATTTGACATACAGTCCCTGGGTACATGGGATACCACTTTACAAGGGACTTACATAGTAAATCAAATATGTCAATCAGTTGAATCAGCAAAACAGGAGGTAAAAGGCAAAAAATCTGGGGAAACACCACCCTGAGAATGCCAGGTTTAATAAGTAGTGTATTGGTGACCTTTTTCTAAAATGAAGTATGTGTGAAATTGAGGGCGTACACACCAATTTATAGGTCTGACTCCACAATCATGAAATACCCTGTGCGCTTCTCTAGATGGGATTAGCTTTAACCACTGAGATAGATCAGTAAGTCTCTGTCTTTATTCTGAGATGATACGTTGCTAGCATCAGTCATATTAACAGTAAAGTTCATTTTCAATATGAAACAATCTTATCTTATTCATTTACAGGGAGAATATTTTAAAGAAAATCTGTAAATGAATGTAGTGATGCGATCTTTTTCTTTGGATCTGATGGTGTGTATATAAATTTAAAAAGATGACTTTCTTTGTTCGACAGTGTTTTCTTGTGGAATTAATCTCAAACATTTGGAAGTGCACCACGTTGGTGTCAATTTCAGTAGCAACGACATCATAATTACTATTAAGTAAACAAACTAAACACTTCAAAATCAACCATCTCAGTTGTCCACGTTTCCTGAATAGAAATAACATTGTTAGTACCCAAAAGTCCCAGATTTTCTTGACTCCGAAAATAAGTTTGATCAGAGCCACAGTCCAGAAGACCAAAGTAAAAATTTCCACTGCTTTTGAATGCTTATATGATCTTCTATTAGCTCTGACATAATTGGCATTAGAGGTGCATCTGACTATTTGAGACTGGGGCAATCCAGCTCCAGTCAACATCGTCCCTAGTGTTTGGGTTTGAAATTAAGGCTGAAAGGTACAAACAGCATCAGGACTTTCCTCTGCTTTTGTTCTCTTTATATGATCAATTTTTATGCATGTACAAAATGAATTTAAAAACGATAAGAATATATGACAAAATACTTATAACAAAATTCATAAGTCCACAATTGGAAATTCAGGTTATCTTAACAGCTCATCAAAAGTGTATTAATGCTGAATATTAGTTTGAATCTTAAAAATCATCCCATCTCATTGCCAATTTGCCCCAACAACTGTGGAACTTTTCTGCTTGTTAACACGGAGGTAAAACGAATAATTCTACTGATTGATTTTCATCATTGTATCATGCCAATAGGCAAAAGATATACTTGTGGAGATTTCCAAAGAGGAGATATAATTGATTGGGTGATGTGCATTGAGACAAAGATAAAAACGTTAGCTTAAAATTTCAGATGCATCTCGTATTCTACAATGCCTAAATATATTGTTTTGGGAGTGGGGCTGAGTGGAAATGGATTTCCTTATTACAGTGATCAAAAATTGCTCCACAAACTCATTCGGAGTGTTGAATTCCGAAAATGTATGTTTCTGGTCCCACAAATAGATATCTGAAACAGCCATGGAGGGCAATTAGCAGTTATCTGGGAGATCTTATTCAATTTATCCGAAGTGTAGTATAAAATCAATATTAAAAACACCTTCCAATGCAAATTAGAGCCCTTCAGAGTTCAATGTGTCAGGTTGCTAACATTGCACCACTCTTGGTCACAATACATTATCTGTGTCTATTCCTCCAGATTTCTTTTTACAAAATAACTGGTACCACCTATAGCCTATTACACAAACCTCCAACTTTAAGATCAGTATGACTTGTGGAATATAATTTGCCCAACAATTCTGTGCTAAGTTCAATGTCTCGCTCCATCAATTTCTTTAATATGTCGCTATATTTGCGCGTAAACTAAATGAAACCTGCCTGTGTCTTGTTTATTCCCCAGTAGCTGGAGACCCACAAAGTCCTTAAGAGTAAAGTTAGTATGAAAATCTCTGACTTTGACAACCCCTACATGACTCCACTTTTGGTAAAAGAGCATATTATAATAGGGGTCAAATGTTTGTATTGCAAGAGTAGAGTTTCCTCATGCAAAACCAGAACCTGAGAACCACAGTAAAATATTGACTGATGCTTACTAAAAGCTTGTAGGAACATGTACGAAACTGTTTTAGGAATCTTAGTAAGTTTAATAAAGCTGGACACGTCTGGAATTTTCATTTCATTAAAAGAAATCTATATTCAAAGGAAGGCCTGTCCCTCCCTCATTTTCACAGGGCAGGTTCAAAATCTTAATTTTTAAATCTGGGCTGTTTGTTGGTCCAACTGATGCTTGAGAAAAGCCCATCAATATGATTTAAAATCGGAATTCTGTTTAAAACTACGAATGGACATACCAAACAAGAAATCTAGCAATAACACCAATATATTGAATTAGAGAAATTCAACCTATAATCAAAAGAGTCAGGTTATCTCATCTTTGAAAATTAATTTTGATCTTACTAACCAGAGAATTATCATTAATATCAAGGAGGGCTTTGGGGCAATCGAAGTATTTTATCCAGAGTAGCATTTTGGTTGTGTGATGTAATGCAAGGTTAGTAATATGTCCTTTAAAATGTTGAAAACCTCTAATAGGTCTTAACAGCATCCAAGGCTCCTGTTATTGTATTTAAAGTCACCTTAAGAAATGCAGTGATCTCATACATGTTGAGTTTTATCACAAAAATCTCTACAGGGATTGATACCATATCAAGGGAACTACTAAGAGAACAATAAATAAGGCAAAATGGATCAGAGAAAAGCAACTTTGACTGGTACCTGTTTGTACCTGTACCCTCTCTTATAAATATTTCTGATGATGATTTAAGTTGATGAGATCTTGTACAAAGATGTTATTAACATCATGACTGGGAAGGAAAGATACACACTTTGAAAAATAGAAACAAATATTCCCAACTCACAAAGTCAAATGCATCTCGTCATCAAGTAACATCACCCCAGCAGATATTTTGTCATGAAAATAATCTGATATGTTCGCCATAAACAAATGTATCAGTGGCTAACTTTTCACCGGTTGGGCAACTCTTCTGATCATTGTGAATTAAAGGGGATCTCACAAAAAGAACACAACTAGCTATTATCTTAACACAATTTTACTATCAATATTTAATATGTTAATGAGATAAGACTTGAGTTCCAATGGGGATTTTCCAGACTTCAAAAATGTACTAGGACTCCTTTTCCAAAAGTGAGTGGAATGTTACCACCGGATTTAAAAGTGTTACTTTACCTAGTTAAAATAGTCGTTAAGGGATCTCCCAACTTGGGGATGTGTGGGCAAGCGGCCACATGCGCTCCTTCCAAGACCTTCAATCTAGGTACTCCCTACACCCGTCACAATTTTATAAATACCTGCAACTGCGGCACGCCCTTCAATCACACATATCGGACGACACAGCGGTTCCAGAATACAATCCTCCTGAGGCGCAAATTATGATGGGTGACTTGGGGAAGGGGGGCATCTCCCGCATTTATCGTACCCTAATCAATAACACCCCAACCACACTGGACCGGATAAGAAGCCGGTGGGAGCATGGGTGGGTCCACTGGAGGAGGAGGATTGGAGGGATGCACTTATGGGACCTAAGATGGTCACTGCATCGGCTAGACTCCGCCTGATTCAATTATACTACTTGCATGCCACCTATTTAACCCCTGAACGGCTTTACAAGGCCGGCCTCTATCCAACTGCCTCCTGTACACGCTGCGGCCAGGACCCGGCGGATTTCTTTCATATGGTCTGGGCATGTCCACAGCTGGCCAGGTTCTGGGCAGGCATTGAGGAAGAACTCACAGAAGTCTTGGGGTGGGAAGTTCCCCATGACCCGCGATACACGCTCCTGGGGATCACGGATGGGCTGGACGCGTCCAGAAACGAGAAGCTGTTTTTCAACACAGCTATGGTTGTAGCTAAGCGTGACATAGCAGCCGCCTGGAAATGCACAACTCCACCTAGCCTAGTGAAGTGGCGGAAGGGGGTGGATTGGTGTGCTACCCAAGAAAAACCTATGTATGAAGCACGGGGATGTCCGAAGAAATATCACAGGGTGTGGGGCAAATGGTTGGGTGTGGTAGTTTAATTCTGATTCATCTGCTGCTTGTCTATGTTAAATTGTACTCTGTGGGGTCTTGCGGGACGAGATCATCCTTCCATCGGATTGGGAATTGTTGCTTCTATTGTAATGTGCTGACTTGCTGGTCTTTGTTCTATTGGCAAAACTCAATAAAATTGTTTATCAAAAAAAAATAATCGTTAATCTGTTTGTGGAAAACGTCAAAAATTCAGGTCCAAAACCATCTTCAATGGGAGTTTTACCACTGGGCAACTCTGGTACAGACTCTCCTACTTGAACTTCCGAAAAGGGGCTTATGAAATAGGCTGAAGCGTCTGTGGAAAGAGTGGACAGTTGTAGATTAGCTGGAAAGCACTTGCAAATAGCATGTTTTAATGAACAGATTCATAGTGATTCCAAAACAGCTTAAAATATTATTATCATTAGTGTCCTGATTCTTCATGGGTTTGTAATGTAAGATTACTTTTAGCCCTTTCTCTTGCTGAGAAAGTGCCCTATTTTCCATCCCTTACTCATACACTTTGTTTTTGCATGCTCATTCAATAATAATTTCTTTTTGAAGGTTGTATTCTTAAATAGCCAGTTTTGTATATTATTGCTTTTCTAATGAAATGCTTACCAGACAATTACATGGTCAGCAGTGTCAGCAGTGTTTCACCGATCAGAAACAAAAGAAAGTCTAATTTCAGCCCTTATAGCTTGAGTGTCTTCCTATGAAGTAAACAAAATATCCATATGAGTTAAATCTATTCTGTATTATAACGTGGAAAATGAAGGGCCACCACAGAGTGGTCTGAGAAGCATGCCGATTGGTAACCTATCCTTATCCCAAATAAAACTGCTTAAACTAAGGAATAATCAATTCTGGAGGACGTATTGAACCTGTTGGAAATGCAGGAGTAAGCGTTTGCATTAGGGTTATCGTGCTGCCATGGATCCATTCCTCATAAAACATTACACAAATTTCAAACGATGTAGGCATGGTTTATGTTCTGGATGCACCTGGGATTTGAGTGATCTGAATAAAACAATAGTAAAAAAATGTATGTCACTCCAATTATAATTAAACCTGGAAAGTGGCATAGTTGACATCCTGACTCTTGCAAAGGAGCTGCATTATTGGCAGTAGGCCATAAGATAAAACCATTTTAATTAATATTCAGTCAAGCTGAATGGGAACTATAACCTAATGTCCATGAGTTTCAGCAACCAGGGTACCAGACTTTGGGCGTGATTAGGATGGCACCACCGTAGGGATTACGATGTCCCTTTCCGACAGCCTTTCCATGGTGGTCCGAAAGGGACTGGGAGCCCCTAGCAGGGCCCCTGCCCCCCATGGGCCTCCGCTATGAAGCCTGGTGGTCTGGCACACGGGGCATGGATGTTTCAAAACATCCCCTTTTCCACTTTGGCTTGTGCTGCGGGCCGCAGCACAAGCCACAATGGAAAAGGGGATGTTTCCCACCACCTACACTGCGGTCGCATCTTAATTTGGTGGGTGGAACCGCCGACTACATGTCGTCGGTTTCCAACCCGCTGCGATGGCGGTTGGATGCATCGTAATTAGGCCGTTTGTCATGCATACCCTTTTAACCACAATCACCATTTCCCTTTAGTTGCTGATGAAGAAGAGAAACTTTATCAGCCAGCCATGAACATTTTAGTTTGTTTTTAGTGGCATTTACTAAGTGGGCTTCTTGCAGTATAATTATTGACGGACACATTGACGTGAACTATTTCAATGCTGTTTTAATTTTGTGTCAATTATTTAACCCATTTACATTAAGGCTAAATATGTAAACCTTAACCATGGGACCTAAAGATAAAAAGCTTGATTCACATTACCTGCTGCAGAAACATGACAAGGCAGTTTACTGCAGTGTAAAGATTCAAACCTTTTAATGTCCCATGCCCTTTTCGCAGCTTTTCTATAAAACTGACAGCTCTAAACATATTTAGCAATTCAAACATTGCAGTTATGTTCAGTTATCCTTTTAAAAAGTGCAATTAAATACATGATTGTCAATGTGCAAAGGCAGCCCGGTCTCCCTAAAGTGTGAAAGTATTCACAGTGTGATCCTTTAGCAAAAATGGGGGAGACATCTTTCAGGGTTATTTGGAGCCCCCTTCCCTTTAACACCTACTCCCAGTCAGGACATAAGTGGCAAATAATGTTACTGGTGGCCATTTACAAAGTGGCTCACTGCCACTCTGTTTTCACTAAAACTACATCACTGTTTTCAGCATTATGCTCCTCTTGGCCAGCGCTTGTTGCCCTCCTGAGATCAATTCAAGCCCTCCGTATGGGGGCTCACCCCCAGTTTGAAGACCTCTTCTCAGCCTCCTGTTTCCTCCAAACTCCCGCTTTTCCCCGAATTTCCTTCCTCAGCCCTTCATGGCCTAGTGACCACACCTGCAGGTGGTGCCCATCATCACCTATCCTACAACCTCAGTGTGCCCTGTCAATGCACTTGGGATTCCACTCCCATGTGCAGCGGGAATCACATTTTGATAAACGTTCTTGCAAAAGAAATGACATTAAACCATTCTCAATGCAGTTGCACTACAGCAAGTTATTTTCCTTGTAAGACATCAAAAACCATAAGCTGACAAGCATATTTATTTTCAGTGGGGAATTTATCAAAATCACTATCTCTAAGAGAGCTTAAATGATGGTATTTCTTGAGCTGGAAGAAGCCTGTGCACCTATATTCTCTCCTAATATTCTAACGTTTAGACTGACAGGACTTTGCAGAATACATGACAGCAGGCAGAGTACAGAGTAGTTTAAGCTTTTTCAGCTACATCAACTGGGTCTGGGCTCCTGCCTGCCGGATGTTTTCTGTCAGCTGTCTAAATTCTCTTCTGAATCTTGAAGTTTCATAGAACACATCAGGATATATCACAAACCTAGATTAATTTTGGACCTTAACAGACCTCATTTGTATCGCTTTACCTAGAATTTGTTTTTTAATCCTGAAATCCACAATGTTGACAAGAATTGTACATGCCTTGTGCCTGTCTTAAGAGGTGCAATCAGAATTTGACAAGCTCTGGTAATTGTGCAGTCCAAATCTTAATGCTTCATTTTTAAAGTAGAAGCTTACATCTGACATTTAAAGGCCTATTTACAAAGGCAAATCTGCATGTGTAGATTTACTAGAAGCAAATTTACTTTTACACTTTTGAGTAACGTTACTTCTTTGGGCTATTCACAAAATCCGAGTGTAAAGTTTCTCAAAAGTATGGAGTTGCACGTCTCCACCACCAGAACCAGTGTGTATGATTGTAAATTTACTGCTAGTAGTGAATTTATGACCGTATTTCATATTACACACACTTTGCGGGACCTCTATATTTGAGGCGGAGCTCTTCCTATGGAAAAATCTAGGAAACATTTTTAAAAGTTAATAAAACAAAATGTCAAATATTAATGGTAAATAATTTTATATATTTACTTAAAATGTAGAACAAATTAATTAAAGTGCTCCTACACTTTTAGCCTAAATAATAATTCATTATTAAAGTAATATTAAATTAAAATACATTTTATTTGTAAGTTTGAATAAATCTAAAGATTCTCACCTAAAGTATAATTTTGTATATTTATTTTGTGTGTACTAAAATACTAATAGTCATGTTTATAATTATTTTAGAATAATCTAAATACTTGTATTAAAACATAAAATGAATAATAATTTTAAATTTAAAATAAAGTTAAAAATATAATATATATTTATGACAATATTTATATTTTCTAGTAATGTAGGTAGAAAAAAATACACTTTCCACATGTAGCCAGAGGTCTCTGCCACCAGGTAGAAGGACTCCCTACGGTAAAGTACAGGGAAAAAAGTAAAAATTAATAAAGTGTGCTAGAAATTGGGTCTCTAGTTGGCAGAAGTTTGCACCCTGTCCAAATAGGGACCACGATCCTAGTCAGGGTAAGTCAGATACACATCCTAAATTAACCTGTGCTCACCCTCTGGTAGCTTAGCACAGAGCAGCCATGCTTAACTTAAGAGGCAATGTGTAAAGTATTTGTGCTTTAATTACGGTAACTCACAGAAAACACCACAACATGACTTCACACCAGTTTAGAAAAATAGAGAATATTTATCTGAGTAAAACAAGACCAAAACGACAAACATCCAATAAGGAGAACTTGAGATAGGAATTTTTAAAGATCAAATCCCAAAACAGTGCTTAGAAGTCAATAGCACTAAAAGGTTACTTGAGGTCGAGCTAGACCAGGGTAGATCCAAAGTTACAGCCTGACCCCGATGGAGGGCAGACCAGCTACAGGACCCATGCAAGACCCACTGAAGAAGTACCTTGGATGAAGCAAGAGTCAGCGTTGAAGACTCGCTACGTCTGTTCCGATTCACACAGTCGTGTCAAATGCATCGAAGTCAAGCCTCACAGCGGTGTCTTCAGATCGGCGCTGCGTCATCGTCGAGCCTCGCAGTCGGGACCTTGGATCAGCGCTGCTTCGATGTTGAACCTCGCAGTCAGGTCGATGCGCCATTGGTCAACTGTGCAGGGATGTCCTCGGGTCGGCACTGCGTCGGAGGGCACGAGTCGGCTCCAATCAGCGCAGTGGTGACGATGCGTTGATATTTGCAGACATAGCTGCAGAACTCATTTCTGAGGCCCAGGACTGGAGGGGGCACCTTAGGCAAGGGTAGAACTCGCAGATGTCAGAGTCCAGCAGCACCAACAGAATTGCAAGAAGTATTTTATGATCCTGCGACTTAAGAGAACAGGAGTCAAGCCAGCAAGACCATGGAGAAACTTGGGTTCAAAGATGTAGAGAACAGGTCCAGTCCTTCTCACTTCCAGGTCAGAAGCAGCAGGCCAACACAGCAGAGCATGTCTCAAAGTGGCAGTTCCTCCTACAGCACAGCAATCAGCAGGCAGAAGTCCAAAACAGCAAAGCAGTTAGTAAAGTCGCAGTCCCTCCTGCAGCACAGCAGCTCTTCTTCCAGGCAGAATGTCCTTGGTTCCAGCAAAGTTCTGATTTGGTGGTGTCAGGGGTCCAGTACTTATACCTAAATGTGCCTTTGAAGTGGGGGAGACTTCAAAGAGGCCTTTGAAGATCACAAGGTCCCTGCCTTTCTTGCCCTGGCTCTAGACTCACTATAGGGGTGTATGCAGCTCTTTGTGGGGGGGACATGCACAGCCCTATTCAGGTGCAACTGTCAGCTCCTCCCTCCCAATCTACCTCAGGAAGGCCCACTAGCCTGGTGATGGGCCATCAGGATGCAAATGTCACACCCCAGCTCCCTTTTCATGACTATCTAGAGGAATGAAAAAAAGCCTAGCTGTCACCAAACCCAGACGTGTATCCAGAGACAGGCAGAGGCACCGAATGGTCAAAGTAAGAAAATGCCAACTTTTTAAAAGTAAAAGGAACAAGGTGAATGTTTGCATTGGTCAGCATTCCACCCATCATCTGTTCTTTTTGCTTTTGTCTCCCTAAGTGGGATGGGTATGCCCAGACGTGGGTCCCTTGCTCATTGCACCACTGGATTGAAGCTAGCCTGGCTGATGAGGGGTGTTACCTCGAAACCGGTCCCAGGATGCTTGTTTCCAGTGCAGGGAAGACCTGGCTTGGCATTTCGGGCTAGGCTGTTCACATGAGGAACAAGGTCAAGACTGATTTGCATATGGCTGGGTCTGTACTGGGGTGGGGAAGTGAGCTAAAGAACAGTGATGGATTCAACCCAGATCTGTGACTGGGGGTGAATGTCTGAAAAGTTTCAGCGCTCTGTCCATCATCTCATTGTGTTTGCTTTGTTCGCCCTGAGTTGGCAGGGCATGCCCAGACATGGGTCCCTTGCTCACTTTGCCACTGGATTCAAGTTAGCCTGGCTAATGTGGGGTGTTACCCAGAAACCAGTTCCCATGATGCTTGTTTCCGGTCCAGGGTAAACCTGGCTTGGCAGTTTGGGCTGGACTATTCCCATGAGGAACAAGATCAAGACTGATTTGCATATAGCTGGGTCCAACCTGGGGCGGCGTGGTGGGCAAAAAATCAATGGATTAAACCCAGATCTGTTGACTGTGGGTGAATGTTTGCATTGCTCAGCATTCCATTCATCATCTGTTCTTTTTCATTTGTCTCCCTAAGTGGGAAGGGTATGCCCAGACGTAGGTCCTTTGCTCACTGCGCCACTGGATTCAAGCTAGCCTGGCGGATGAAGGGTGATGCCCTGAAACTGGTCCCAGGACGCTTGTTTCTGGTCCAGGGAGGATCTGGCTTAGCAGTTCGGGCTGGACTGTTCCCATGAGGAACAGGGTCAAGACTGATTTGCATATAGCTGGGTCCAAACTGGGGTGGCATTGTGAGCAAAAAAACGATGGATTAAACCCAGATCTTTTGACTGGGGGTGAATGTTTGCATTGTTCAGCATTCCATCCATCATCTGTTTTTTTCACTTTTTTAAAAGTGGCCTTTTCAGACTTACAATTTAAAATCCGACTTCACCATGAGTTGTGATTTTAAATTGAGTCCAGAGACACCAAACTCCAAATCTCTATATTTTCCAATTTGAAATGACACTCAAAAGATGTTTTAAGGCAATCCCAATGTTAACCTATTGGAGAGTTAGGTCTTGCAGTAGTGAAAAACGAATTTAGCAGTTGTTCACTACCAGGACATGTAAAACTCAAAAGCACATGTCCCACCTTTTAAATACACAGCACCCTGCCCATAGGGCTGCCTAGATCCTACCCTAGGGGTGACTTATATATAATAAAAGGGACGTTTTGGGTCCGGCAAGTAGGTTAACTTGCCAGGTTGAAATGGAAGTTTAAACTGCACACACAGGCTCTGCAGTGGCATGCCTGAGCCATGTTTAAAGAGCTACTTTAAACAAGCAGTGCCGTAGGCCTCTTAGTAGCATTTAATTTACCTGTCCAGTGCACATATAGTGCACTATACTAGCGACTTATAAGTAAATTAAATATGCCAATTACGGATAAGCCAATGTTACCATGTTTTAAGTACAGAGCATATGTACTTTAGCACTGAGTAGCAGTGGTAAAGGGCCCACAATCCAACAGCCAACAAAAACGAATTCAGCAAAAAGGGGAGTAGGAAGGCAAAAGGTTTGGGGGTGACCCTACAGAAAGGGCCAGGTCCAACACACTGCAAATGAAATTAAAAATGCTTTAATGTTAAATATTATTGAAAACTAATTCAATATATTTGTTTTAAATGTATAAGAAAATATGATACAGCACAGTGAATTGCATTTCTAATAAATAATTCATTTAATTCATATTAAATTAAATAAATATTATTTTTTAAAACAATGTATTAAACATAAAAATCCCAACCTAAAGTATAACGTTTATTTTTTAATGTATTAGGTATTAGTTAAAGGTATCCATATAAATTATTTCAAGTCATTTAAGTAATTTAATTTTGTGTTTTAATATATAGATATTTTTTTAAATAGATCTTTATTGTCATTTTTCAAAAAGCAATCCAACCCCCTCATCCCCCAACCCCGGTGGACAGGTCATTTTACAGTCAATTTAATGCAAATCAAATAAAAAATAGGAAAATTGAATTCATCTAATTACACAGAGAGTAATATCCCAAAATGAATAAAGTTGCCCCAAAAAACCACTGCTACAACTATCATTAACAGAAGCCATATAGAAGAGCGCCCCTATCCTGCCGCCATTGTAGAAATCCAGCCCGAAAAAGGAGCCTACACCCGAAGCCCCCTTTTCCTTGCGTCCTTGCCTTTCCGTATGTATATTGCCATCTCAGCATGATGCATGGCCACGAGGCGCGCTAACCATTGCTGAGCCGACGGTGGAGAGTGATCCAACCACGAAGTCACAAGACGCAGTCTTAAGACTGTCAGTGCAATAAACACAAATGCCTGCGCCTGGCGAGGGACTGCTTCATTATCAACCCCGAGTAATATAAGTTGTAGATTTATTTCAATTACTAATCCTAGTCTACCCTCTAAAAACTCCATTATATCCCCTATCAAGGGATGGACAGCTTGCAAACAAATGAACCAAATCGGCACTATATAAGTGGCAGCGAGGACAATGTACATTTCGCTATTTTCTCCGGAGTATAATATAGCTTATAGCAGATTTTAAAATGCTGCACTTTAAATTTGCGGAAATTAATGTAGTCTGAGCTAAGTTCCGGCATTCAAGGAATGCATCTTTTACTGCGCAAACCTTCTCTTACCACCACACTTCCTGCTTATCCATATCGTCTGGCATTGCCTCTTTAAACAACTTATAAAGTATCCTGATAGGAGTATTCATTTCCAAGACCTTTTCTACTGCCACAATTCTAAGAAACCCTTCAGGTCCCCCAACTTTTTTCCCAAGGAAGTCACAAACCTGGAGATATTAAAAAAATTCATTATGTCCTAAATTGAACCTAAGCTGTAGGTTCTCAAATGTATCCCCCTCATGGAAAAAATCCCCTACCTTGTAAGGACCTCCCTTTTCTCATCGAGTCACAAGAGAGTCTCTAAAGATTTCTGGGAGTTGGTTATGAGTTCAAAAATACCAGACAAAGTAGCGATCTGTCTCATACACTCATGATTTCTTAAATTGTGGAAGCCTTGTGGTCTTTGCAGATTTTGCTGAGGCCTCAGCAGGCCCTTCGACATTCTGTAAGCTCATGTTCAGTGACACTAAATGAAACCTGAAAGAAAATGGTTTTTACAATACCAACTAAGGGCCTTATTTTGGTATCAGGCGGCTGGACTGCCGCCCGCTATCACGGTGGTCAGGAGACCATCGGACAAGCAGGCGGCAGTCTGACCGCCCAACTTTGATGGGACCGCCATGCTGGCGATTGGAAAGTGCACTTTAAAACTGCAGCTTGTACCCAGGAAATGGGCTGCAGCACAAGCCACAGTGTTAAAGAGCATTTCCTGCACATCCATCTATACATATATATACATATATATATATATATAGATCAACAAATTGCCTTTCAGCTTCTGAGGCAGCACTCGACAGCATGCCTGCCCTCCGGCACTTTCAATCAACTTGCCTCTGTGCTCCGATATTAATGAAATGCCGACGCGTTTCAAGGCTCACCGGCCCCTTCTTCACAGGCTTGGTTCAAACAGTGCAGTGACAGCCCCTTTTTAAAAAAAAGCATCCGCTTCTTTTATTGGTTGCAGCATGCTTAGTGCATATGACAATACAAGTGTATGCTGGGAATGGAAGTCCATTAGGGCAACATAAATTTTTACCTTGAGTAGGTTCCATGCACTGTTCGTATTAAAATTTTTATTCCTATAGTAGGCACCAGAGCAAATTGGCAAGTAAACTTTACAGAAACACACAGTCACTGGATGATGTCATCAGTGATGTCATCAGTGATGTCATTTGAGATGTCATCAGGGATGTCACTGACCATGTCATGAATGATGTAATATGTGACGTCATCAGCAGTGTATTGCAGGGGCGTGAGTTATAGTTAGCTCAACTAACTATAACGGCCGAATTTCTCTGGTTTTGTACGAGTGAAATGTCCAACTAACTATAATGTCCCTGAAACCTATGGTTTTTTCAGTGAATTTCAAAGGTTTTTTAAATGCTAATTTCTAACTATAACGTGGCTGAAACCTATGGTTTTTTCAGTGAATTTTTAAGGTTTTGGTTTTTTAAATGCTAATTACTAACTATAACGTCCCTGAAACCTATGGTTTTTTCAGTGAATTTCAAAGGTTTTTTAAATGCTAATTTCTAACTATAACGTCCCTGAAACCTATGGTTTTTTCAGTAAATTTCTAAGGTTTTTTAAATGCTAATTTCTAACTACGCCTACAGAGGTAGGACATGTGCAGAAAGAGGAAGAAAGGCGCAGAAACAAGCAAGAGAAATGCAGAAAGAGGCAGAAGATGAACAGAAAGACAAAGAAAGGTGCAGAAAGAAGCAAAAGATATGCAGAAAGAACCAACAGAGGTGCAGAAAGAGGCCTTGTTGCAAAGTCATCCTGGGCCCCCAACTTTTTGCTGACGGGTACTGGTGGTAACTGACTCTGACTAACCAGGCCTAGAGCCAGTGCTATGCTAAAAGACACTTAGAATACAGTGATAACACCTACATATACTAGGGTACACTATGGGTTGGGGTAACCCTGTGATTGGCATGACCGCCCCTGTAAGGCCCTAGTATATAATAGGGCAGGGGGATTAAAACTGCCTCTAAGTCAGAGATGCAGAAACATGCTACTTTAACTAGTAGTCGCATTTGCAGAGTTGTAGAGAAAGGGTGCTGGCGCACTCTTCGATGGGGATTGAAGTCCCCTTCACTGCTGGGGATCCTTAGGGGCCAACTAGCCTACCTCTTACCTCCAGTAAGTCCCACACAGTGGGATTGCTGAGAGGTAGACACAGGCCACGCCCCCTTTCTCCATCACTCTGGAAACGCGCCTCCGGGCGCGCTCTTGGTTGGGGGATGAAGTCCCCTTTCCTCATGAGGGTCCCTGGGGGCCAACTAGCCCACCAGGTACCTCCAGTAAGCCCCACACAGCTGGATTGTGGAGAGTGCTCAGAGGCCCCGCCTCCTTTTTACACCACTCTGCAAGCACAGCCCCTGGTGCACTGCTGCTCAGGGGATGAGGTCCTCTTGTGTCCTGAGGTCCTCAGGACACAAGAGGACCTCATCGCCCCACCAGCAGTGTGCCAAGAGGCGCGTTTGCAGAGTGGTGTAAAAAGGGGCGTGGCATCAGAACACCTCTCTGCAATCCAGCTGTGTGGCGCTTACTGGAGTTACCTGGAGTTACCTGGTGGGCTAGTTGGCCCCCAGGGACCCTCAGTATTCAAGGGGACTTAATTCCCCAACTTAGAACGCGCCAGGGGGAGCGTTTGCAGAGTGCTGCAGGAAGGGGGCAGGACCTCTGGCGAGATGGCGGCTTTTTTTAAAATATATTTTTAGAAGGGGGGCTGTGTGGCCCCCCTTCTTTTAGTATTTTTGGGGCCCTGGGGACCCCATCCCTCAGGGCCTGACCTTTTTAAAAAAAAAAAAAAACTAAAAAAAGATGGGAAGGGGGCTGCGTGGCTCCCCCATCCCCCGGTGCATGGCCTCCTTTAAAAAAAATATATTTATAGGGAAGGGGGGCCACGTGTCCCTCCTTCCCTGGGCCACTTTTGGCCCCGGGGACCCCATCCCCCAGGGCATGGCCTCTTCTTTTTTAAATATTTACAGGGAAGGGGGGCCACATTGCCCCCCTTCCCTGGGCCACTATTGGCTCTGGGGACCCCATCCCCCGGGGCTTGGCCATTATTTTAAATATTTTTATTTGAGGAGGTGGGCCCCACGGCCCCCCATCCCAGGCCAATTTCGGCCCTGGGGACCCCATCCCCCGGGGCCCAGCCATTCTTTTTTTTTAAGCGAAGGGAGGGGGGCCGCCTGGCCCCCATCCCGGGCCACTTCTGGCCCAGGGGACCCCATCCCCGGGGCCGGCTCTTAGCGTTGGGGACCGTGGGAGGAGCCCCAATGCCCCCACAGTCCCAGCCGGCTCCCCACCTCCTGCAGGAGCCTGCATTGCTTTTGAGCAAGGGGAGCTGCTAACATGCAGCTCCCCTTGCTCAAAAGCAATCCTGCTAGCTTCGTTGAAGCGAGAGCAGGTTTCCTGCTCTCGCTTCAACAAAGCAAAGCAGAGTTTGCTATGACAGGGCGGGAGCCGTGCTCCCACCCTGCCATAGCAAACAGCAATGTCCCGGGGGTGGGCACCCTGGGACATTGCAGCAGCCGGCCCTGGGGGGTGGTGGTCCCCAGGGCCATCAAGGGCTCCAGGAGGGGGGCCGCGTGGCCCCCCTCCCAACGTTAGGATAGCCCCGGGGAGGTGGTTGTCCCCGGGGCTGTATGGGGGGGCTCGAGCCCCCCCACACTAATTATTTAGCAAAGCCCATGGGGAGGTGGCGGTCCCCGGGGCTTGGGGGGGCCCACACGGCCCCCCCCTCTATTCTAATAAAGCCCCGGGGAGGTGGCGGTCCCCGGGGCTTGGGGGGCCCACGAGGCCCCCTGCCCATATTTACAGATAGCCCTGGGGAGGTGGCGGTCCCTGGGGCTTGGGGGGCCCGTGAGGCCCCCGCACATAAATAAAGATTGCCCCGGGGAGGTGGCGGTCCCCGGGACAGCGTGGGGGGGCAGTACCCCCCCCACGCATTTTTTAATTGAAGCCCCCAGGGAGGTGGCGGTCCCCGGGGCTGCGGGGGGCCGCGTGCCCCCCGCACATTATGTATAAACCCCAGGGAGGTGGCAGTCCCTGGGGCTGCAGGGGGCCCCGCGGGCCCCCGCTCTATAATTCCCCATTGCCCCCGGGACCTGGCCCACCCAGCGCGAATTTGGCTGATTTTTTTATTTTTTTTATGCTTATTTGGGCCCTGGGGGTCCTTGCAGGACCCCCTGAGCAGGACTAGGGGGTCAGGGTGTTTGTACCTTGCCCCCTTTTCTTGTTTTTTAATGTTTTTTCACCCTTTTTCTTGTGACTCAGTTACCGAGTCACAAGATGGCTGCTAACACTTCCTGGTTTGGAGTGTTGGCAGCCAATCAGAAGTCAGCTCGTGCTCGGGAGGAGTCGCGATTCCTCCTCGTTGCTCAGATATATAAATATTTTATTTCTTGAGTTTCTCTGTAACTACTGAACAGATTTACACCATTTAAAAAAAGGGCGCTTTCTGAACCAAGAGCTACACTTTTGCCAAACTTGGTGTAATTCCGTTCAGCAGTTCGGGCTGTAGCCGTGTCTAAAGTTTCCTATGGAAATTAACATGGGGAAAACGTGTTTTGGGACCCCCCTTTTTTCTCGGCCCCCCGCTTGACAAATCACCCCCAAACTTTCAAGACAGGAGCTGACCTGAGCTGGTCATTAGTTTTGAAAACTTCGCGAATATTCGTCAAACGACGCTAAAGATATTGGCAAAAGAATAAACGCTTTTTGAATAGAAACAAGGTCCTAACTATAACTACCTACTGGCGACCGCCAGTAGTTAATATATATATATATATATATATATATTTATATATCTATCTATATGTATATATATATGAATGAACAATCCTGCTCCCAAAGACGAAGGCACGTACACGAAAGCTGCTGGAATATGGCATCTTTATTTTCCTGGGTCTCCCTCGACCCCGAGCACAAAGAGACGCGTTTCGGCTTACACAAAGCTTTTGTCAATCAAATTGGCGCCCATATGGTGTAAGTATATATAGCCCTCCCCCTGCAGGTAAGGAATAGACATAGACAAAATACCACTGCGTAACTGAAATGCACCAATGTAAATCAATTGATAAGTGTAACCACTCTGTTAATACATATAAGGGCAATGACACTGGTGCTGTTAAAAGCGATCCGATGTTTCCCAAAATTTTAAATAATATGCAGAGTAAAAAAATATCGACAATAATTATTGTTGCATAATCGGCAAGGTATTGCCCCTCTCCCTCCAATGTGCATGTCAACGCTCATGAAAATACAGCAATAATGTCACCTGCCTATACGGGGGCATTTGAAAAAATATGTACTGGACTGCCAATCGCTCAGAAACAATGTGCCAAAATATAAACATAATATACAATGAAATTAATTAAAATCAATTACAGTGAACGCTGCAAAATGTCACCGCTTTGATGTAGCAGGAGTACCCCTGATTCGGCAAGTTCAAACTGTCCTAGGTCAAAAATTCATTACAGTTCGATTAGTCTCTTTGGCTGTAAAAGCAGAAATATAAAATGCCCTCTTGTCCACATGACATCCAAGTTAATATTTTCAGGAGGCAGTGGGGCATAATGTTTTGTGAGCCACACCACGCGGCCACCCAATCCCTCCTTTCAACATTAAAAGAGGTGCACCGACTCTGGTTGTGTTGCCTTCAAAACCGTTTAATTCATGAAAAATGTACAGAGGCAGGAGGCTCACTGTCCCAACGTTTCTGCTCCGTAGTGCCTTGATCACGGGAGAAAGTTTCTTTGGATTTTGAATTGCCCATGTGGTTCTCTTTAAACGCAGGCTGTATTCTTTTACATATATATATATTTATTGCTTGTGCAAATGAGCATCATATGGAAGCAGGAGGTAATTGAGTGCAAACTATAAAAGGAATGGAAACACATTTTCTTACAATAGCTGCTCTGTATGCTATGGCGAGGGGGATGAGGGTTTTTGCTCCACACGAGCGGAGGAGATGACAGAGACAACAGCCCATACTGTGAGTAAGACTTACTCTATTCCAGCAGACTGAGAGGTGATTTATGACAGGTATAGGCTCATTGCTGAATTAGACCCAGTGTTAGTCCCTGAGTTGCTTGTATTCTGGTTCAAGGAGAACCTGGCCTGGCAGTTCTGGCTGGACTGTTCCCATTGGAGCAGGGTCCAGACTGATTTGCATACGATGGGGTCCAAACTGAGGTGGCAAGGTGTGCAACATAACAATGGATTGGGATGCAGCCCTGAGTAATTACCACTGGCTGAGATTAATTCAAGCATTCCATCCATAATGTTTTTGTATACTCCAATGATGTTTAGGGACACACATGGGAGTGTGTCAATCCCCACACATAGTCAGGAAATTTGCTGCCTTAACCTTTTAGTCTCTGGAAGCTATCAAGTAGAAGTAGCCACAGCAGGAGATGTTTCTCAAATCTCACTTTCAATTTTTGTCCCGCAATTTCTTGGATGCAATGCTGATGAACATTAACAGATACATTGCTTTAACTAATACTCCACAAGATTTGCAGCAAAATTAGAATTTTTTCATATTGCTTATTTTCCCCAGGTTATAAGCTGATTGGTTGGCAGACTTGTTTTAATTTGTCCTCCAAGTGATACAGAATATTTTTATTTAACTAGGAAAAGCCAAACTCTGTAAACATACAATTTGTATGCAACGCAGGCTGTTTAATAACAGACATTGTAGCAAAATATCCTGGATCAACACATGATTTATATTCTTCAGGCACTGTGGCCAATACAACCATCTTTCGAGAGAAGACTTTTGTGATGACTTTCTTTCTGGTATTGATTTAATGTTGCCTATGTTGTTTAAAATATAGATTTGCACTGCTGTAACTGTACCATTTTGTTTGTGTTAGGTGGCTGTAGATATGTTTCCTATACTTGGATCATGACCCATACCTGAATCCTACAATATGTAGCCAAAGAAGATATGATGTTGCACACAGGTGAAACATTACAGTAATTGAGTGCACTTCTTAAGGCTAGATTTGCTGCCTACATAACAATGGTGGTGCTCTGCAGTATTCTCCAGAAGTAGCATGCAAAATAGCAGCATCTTGTAATGTGTTGCACAACATTGCAATCTGAAAGGGACTGCCTATCTAGCTTGAGTTGGACAGCTCTGATGAGGAGGAAGATCTACCACCACACAACCCAATTCTTGATGCCATGAGGGCTGCTGATGGAAGGATTTGATATACATATACAACAACCAACTATTTCTAAGGTAAGTGCACGATACATGCTGCATAATGCATAGTAAGAAACATTCAAAGTTAAAATTCAGACATGTTATTTTTCTTTCTATGTTTATCCACAAGAAAGTGGAAAACGCAAAATGAAGAAAAATATACAATTCCGTTTTGAAACAACAACCGTAACTTCAAGATCTAAGACTAAAATGAAGGCATATTTTGATCTTCACAAACATCTTTTAATGTCTCTTTCTTAACTTACGAGGAGTTGGCATATCAATCTTTCTCTTCAAAAAGATCCCTTCTCTTTCAGCAGCCTAAGAGAACACCTTTATCTTATTATCACATCAGACATAGACAAACTACTGTCTTTGGAAGTCTCCTCACTTTCTAGACCAGGGGTTGCCTTATCAATGGAATGTGTTGCAGCTATACAGTGTTGATGTAACCTGCCCCAACACCTTTGCTACATCCTTGCTAAATTGTGCCAGTTCTTTTTAAATCTTTATGGTTCTACTAAGCACCCTGTCACAGTAGCGAATTTCTCAACATTCTTACCATTGTTTTGCATTCTAAAAATGACTTGACTATATCTTTTAATTTCTGGTTGATATTCCTAACAAAATCCCCCATATAATGATTTCATTATATTACATTATTCATGCTACTAATAATAGAAGACAATGCTTCATCCGTTTTTAGAGCAATCATATTAAAGCGTTCAATTGCTTATTTTGTTCATCCAACATTGTTCTTTCAATGTACACAAATTCCTCTGTGGAGGATGTTGCACCTGGCTCCTAGTGTTGTTTGAGTAGACTGAACTCTAAATGGTATTAATCTTTCCCTTTTAAGGGTTTGATTATGAGTGGGCCATTATATTCTGACCCATTTTAAACCTCTGTTTAAGCATGGGTTGGAATTACGAGTTCGAAGGTATTTAATGCATCCGATAAACCTTGGTTACATTTTGGCAGGTTTGACCTGCCGAAATTTAACGAAGGTTGAAGTATTTAAGAGTTGACCTTACAGGGAAAATCCATATGGTAATCGGGCCCTATGACTTTGGATGTAGAAATGTATTCTATGTCATGTAGGTGGATGTACATGTGTGGAAGGTATAGTTGTTTGTGTTGTGTTACCGACTCTTCTTTCGCAAACTGTAGTAGGACTTGTAATGTCCGATGATGGGGGAAGATCAATGATGGTACTATTCTAATCCTCTACCTCATCCTAATTTTCTTCCTTATGGCCCTCTGATAATTTTGTCTGAAGATCTGAAAGGATGTTAGAATCAGATAAATTATGTTGAATGGTGTTTATCTGCCAAATGGACATTAAAAAAAGATTTCTATGTGACATTTATGTTTCAACTTTTAAAGGTAAAACATGTAATGCTCCCTTAAAGAACAGACATATTTCTTAAAAATATATGTGCTGGATATTGTTCTTCCTTCATGTAGGGAAGTACCAAATAATGTTGAACTTAAAACATATCATTAATTATAATGGACTGCATATCCTATAATGCGTCATACCATGCAAAACAAAATATATTTTGGATTTGTTTAAGGTAATCACTCAGAAATGAAGACAATTACTGAAATGTAAGGTTAAACATTAAGGGGCCGATTCCGATTCGGGCCGGAAATCTCACCGACCGAGCTGGACCCGGAGAAATTTCCGACCGAATCGGACCCTAGCAGGCCGACCGAACGAGTACGATGCGCACGTATGCTATCGGACTCGATTCGGTCGGACTCCCATTGAAGTCAACGGGAGCCGGTCGTACAACGCGTACGCGGGCTCCCATTGACTCAATGGGTGCGAGGCGAACAAGGGCGCCCCCTACAGCGGGTACGCGGCAAAGCGACTTGCGCCGTACATGCACAGGTAGGGGGGACCCATGGGTCCCCCCTGTGTGCGACTCGCATGGCTACGCGTACAGGGGGGTCCGACACGGACCCCCAAAGTGCGGCTCCGACTGCTCTTTGGAGCCGGACTGCGCGAGTCGGTCGGACTGCTCGAGGTGCGCATCGTACTTACCCGGCCGGGGAACGTCTCCATTGCGCGGTGCAAGTCGTGTCCGTGCGAGTCGGTCGGAGCAGTCGGGTCCTGCGAACGAGTCGGTCGGAGCGGTCGGGTTCTGCGAACGAGTCGGTCGGCGATTTCGCGAGCGCACGCATCGTACTCGCTCGCCCGGACGCACGTACGAATTGGTCGGGAAATAGGGCTCCGAATCGGATCCGGTTAAGCCGAATCGGATTCGGTGCCCTACCGGCCGAGATCGGAATCGACCCCTTAATAAAGATAAATATATTTTTATACACAGCATAATGCATTGTTTGCATTTTTTATAAACTAATCTCAGGGTGGCCGAGGAGGCTGGGATGTGTCAATTGAAGTTTTCCTGACACAGATCCTGAAGTACTCTCAGTTGCCTCATCCAAAGGTATGGGTGGTGGTTGTGTGGATGGCCCCCCTTCAGTTCTGGCACCTTTCTTACGCAAACTTGCAAGCTTCTCTCTAGTTCTTGAGCAAAGATCATACCACCTTTCTATAATTTCTGAAACACTGCGTGTTGTTATACCCACTGTATTAATGTGCCCTTGTATTCTGCTCCAGATTCTTTTTTTTTGTGGCTTCTGAAACAGTTAAAGAAGCTTTTCCAAAAAGTGGCTCATTGTTGCCCACATATTCCTCTATAAGTTTCTCAATTTCTTCATCTGAGAATTTCTGCTTCATTTTCCTTCTTGTCTCCTCTTGCTGACCTTCCTGACTTGCTACACTTGAAGAGTTCAAGAGATGGTATGCCCAGCACTTGTTTCCTGGTAGCTCCTATACTTTTGAGTGTGATTTAAAAATGTATTTCCTAATTCTGATGTCATCTCTGAGTGTATGTGCAGCAACTGCAATTTGCGAATAAAAATGAATTGCTTTTTGTGATTTGGTATTTTAGTAAAGTGAATCTTAAGAAATCGCTATTAAGAACATGTACTCATTAGTAAATTTCATTTACCGATTCGCAAATTGTGATTTCTTATCTTGCACATCAATTACAGAATAATACATCTGACCCTATTTCCATCCCTATTTCCATTTTTTTGCTGTGCAGAATTTTAAAATCATCCCTGGCTTGGGTGTTGTGTTTACTACATCCGATTTCATAACAGGAAACATTTTCTTCTGACACGTAACATACATTTTCAACTAGCCCTTTACTATATGAGGTATGTTGTTCAGTTTTGTAAGGAGCATCCCACAGAAGCAGTGTTTTTTTCCTGTGTGCCACATTTAAATTTATGAACTCCCATTCAGGTAAGTTGGTCCATTTAGAGTCAATTACTACTTATCCAGCAAGGGTTTTAAGCAGTTCAAGCTACATTTCAATTTTTATGGACTATCAATCAGTTGGTTTTGAGAGGTGTTATAGAATCCTTTTCAGACTTCTCAACATATTGAGTATTGGAACACTTGGATTGGGGTCTCAGTTATCATCAGAAATTGTATTATACAATTCATCAACAAATGTATAAAACAGTTTAGTTGAGCTCTTGCCCTGATAATAGGGGACCCTGATGATGGGGGAATTAATTTTCTTTCACCACATTGTTTATAACTTTTGCTGGCTAACTGCTTAATAGTATTGATTTTGTCTTCACACTCTGGATTTACTCTTGGTTTGAAATGTTTAATTGCAGAATAACAATTTCTGTCAATAGACATCTCATCAATTTGACGTCTGGGAATCAGAAAAGATATGCAGAACAATGTCGCTGAGCAACAGTTTTTTTTTAATTTAATTTTTTAGAGTTTTATATAGCACGTACTCGAACCAAAGGTATTAGAGCTCTTTCCATGAGCACCAGGTAAGTTACTGACGGACACATTCATTTTTGGTAAGCACAGAGAGATTAAGTGAGTTGCCCAGAATCACAGGATGTTTAACATCCGTGCCAAGATACGAACCTGGGTCCCCAGCTTTGAGGTCGACCGCTCTAGCCGTTAGGCCACATCCTCTCCTTGACCCCATAGTGTTAAAATGGGTAATACGATAAGAAGTATTTATGTGGATTTTTGCTACACTTTAAAGAAAGAATGGCACATAATCCTTAATTTTCATTAGTGAGCTCAAATGCATAATTTGTTTATTCTTTTTAAAATAAGTGATTAGTTTCCCAATTTGTTTTTCACATTTGTGCTCCTCGTCTTTCATCAAACTATGGATATTCTCAAGAACGGGCGATAATTATCGCCAACCTAGGTTAACGCAATTTTACATAACGCCGTCTATCGCGGGAAACTATTGCTGTGTTAACGGCGTATTCTCAACACGCCGGCAACAGGCGATAGTTTCCCGATAACGCGTCAAATGTCCGCGTTAAAATTACCGGGACGCCGATAAAAAAGGAAACCCGAACGTGAAAAAAGTGGCCATGAGCCCAACAGTGATAAAAATATCAGCGATAAGCAGCGCCAGGCTTGCTATTCCCACGTCAGGTGGGAAAAATCACCATAAAAGCTGCAAAAAAAACAAACAAAAAAACCATAACCGAAACAACTGAGAAGCACCATGAGAGGCCAGCCAGAACACCACAAACCCCCCGGAGGACCAGCCAGGGACCTCGGGGAAGGAGAAGGGCAAGGAGAAGAAGAAGAGGAACCCGCGATTCAGTCTGATGTCTTGTTCTGCGCTGCCTCGGTGGTAGTCCGGGGGGGGTGGTCCTGGGGGTGGTGTTGGTGGGTGTTGTGGGCCTCTTGGGTATCCAAGCTGCATGATTAGTAGCTCCATGGCATCTGTTGGTCTTCAGATGTGGCTCTGGGCTGGGCTCCCTTTATACTGCAGGTTTTCGTCCTACTTAAGACCAGAAAAAAGCAGGTCTTAAGTCCCTGCTGCTAACGTGCCTTATCGCCTGTTTTTGGACCGCATCGCCGATCTGGCTGGTCGTTGAGAATATCGCGAAGTGGTGTTATTGTGAGTTTTTGCACGGGAACGCCTACTCTGCATATGATTAGCGTTAGTTGCCGCTGTCAGCCTTGGCGATGTTTTTAGCGCCAGCTATCGCAGGTAAACTGACGATGTCGGCTGTCAGCGCAGGCTTGGGAATAGGGCGGTAAATCCATCGCCACTTTCGTGGCGGAAAACTGCCGCTAAATCGGCGATGAGTCCGTGAGAATATGCCCCTATGAGTTTCTTATGTACCTCATGCTTTTGCAGTTGAATCAGGCTTGGCAACTGCTAAATATCTTTTCATATTGTATAAAGCCTCTTTTATTTGTCATAAGTTTTTTTCTGTAAACGCAAAAAGGGGGTTGCAATCCTTTATCTTTGCAAAAAAGAGGGCAATGAAAAAGGCACTTCCCTCCTCTTTGCGAGTTACAATAGAACATACCAATGATTTATTCCCTGAAATTTGATCGCAAACATTTGAAAAGATACTGCCACTCACGTATGAGCAATAATTGATTAACAAAGGAGAGGCAACAGCTTCTGCTTTGAGAATCATGTTGGATGGCCTTGTTGGGGGGGGGGAGGATACGGTGTTTCAGGAGACCAATGCATTCTTCCCCGATATATTCACAAATGGGAAACATTTTTTTTTTTTTTTAAACAGCCTCAGGTAAAATTTGTCCAATGGCAAAGCCATCTGAGCTCCCACTGGTGGAAACCTGACACTTTCCCATCTTCTAAATGGGGCGGGTGTATTACGAGTTGGGTGAAAGGGGAATCTGGAGCTTTTGGCAGTTACCACATATCCTCAAAACTCTAAACTTATTTGAAAGTTGTTATGCTCTGCTAATTAGCACAGAGTAAATTGCAACAATAATACTAACTCAAACTTTAAGGACAGAAAAAGATTATTTTCAAAGCTCTGTTCTCTATATAGAAACGGAATACTTAAAAAGTTACACTTTTTCATTTTCTCCTTTAGTGCTAATGTTAACTGGGCAGCAGATTTGAATCTTTCTTGGAAGTGTCAAAGAAGCGCAGAAATATTCCTGAGAATGTCACACATTTCCAGAGTACTTTATGGTGTACTCAGGTGCCCAATATGTAATGCCTAAGTTAATTTACACTGTTTATCATTTTATTACTAAATGCTGAAAATATTTGTTCAAAACGAGCCTTCTTACCCTGCAGCCAACAGCATTTTGTGGGGTGTTATAGCACTTTCTAACCCTTAAAGGATTTACTATTGCTCGTTATGGAGTAAAGCTCTTAGCATGTTCTGGGTCCACTCTACCTGCAAATAGGTTGTAAAAACCAAAAACTTATGACTGGGTTCTTCACCATCTTTCGCAAAGTGGATGCCTCAGGACACCCACACCCTCTCCATGAACAGATATATCCCACTCCAGTGATTATTTTGTGTTGGTGTTTGCAGGTGGAGAATACAGCATTGCACAGCATCACAATTTTGGCGAAACTTATTTTTCATCATAAGACTGACCAATAGCAAAGCACAGAAAAGTAGTAAAAGAAATAAGGAGGAGGAAGACAAAGATAGGAAGACAATGCTGTTAAGTCATGGCCCTAGGCCCACATGCTTAATGAATAATTACACAAACACACATTAGTTGATGTACTGAACTGGCCATGAGCACGAGCACTCAGGCTCTTTTATTGGCAGGGTCACCTGATTGGTGACGCTTGTGTTGAATGGGTGTGGGGTGGGTGTAAGGACCAGCCATCATGGGAGAGGCTGGTAAAACACTAGACTGTGTCCAGCAGGACACAACTTCCCTCCCTAATTTTATTAAAAACAAAAAAATACAAAAGTCCAACCGGTCGGAAGGAATGAAAAACAACTAAAACAAATTAAGTCTCGCAGCTTCGAGAGGCGGTCTGTTAGGTTTCAAATTCCCATCTCTGCAACGCACTCGTTTCATGCTATATTAGGTTAGCAATGTGTGGCTAAATAGATGCCATTTGAAATCACGTTATGCCACCCACTGAGTTATCCCCGTAATGTGCAGACTTCAGTTAGCGAGTGTGACTCCATTTTGCATTTCGTAATCCCCATTAGGCTGCTTAGACTGTGCCTGAGTTAGGCCTCATTACCCGTATTGCTTGCCTCAGCAGAACACTGTATTTCGTTATTATTTTTCTTCTCTTCAAGGCTGTTTCTCGACTTACTAATGAATGGGCCATTTTGCCCTCACATACCTATCTGAATGTGTAGTTTCTGCTCCCACGTTAGGAGAGGCTGAGACCCAGCACCGTGGCCTTGGATTCCTGATAAAATGTACCCATCTGGCAGGTGTTAGCTCATCCTACTGTGCCTCTTTGTTCATGTTCGGCCCAGGCCGGTAGTTTTCCATGGTGGGCGGGGTTGGAGGCTTCTGGGGAAGTATGATTACTCACTGTAGACTGTTGGGGGGCCAGTCCCTCGGCAGACATCTTAGGGTGCAGGTCATGATGGACTCCTCTGCAGAGCATTGCAAATAAAATGTAAGTTTGTATTCTCTACTGTCTGACCGACTCTTCATTCTTGGGAAGGCATAGCAGGTGGTTGTAAGAAAACCCGAGTGGCCCTTGAGGGCCACTTCCTTCAGTTGGCGCCTGAACAGGTGTTGTATTCCTCTTAGGGTGTCCGTATATAGGTTTTCCTGTATCATGTCCTTATATAGGCACAATTCGCCCTGCCCTTATATAGGCATAAATTCCCAGTCCTTATTTAGGCATTAAACCGTGCACTCCAAATACAGGCATGGTCTCCGACATCCGTCCACCCTAACGTCACAACGAGTTCTTGAAGAACAGACCCTTAGGCTTTGGGAGTTTCCCTAGCACAGGACTATTGATTTCTTCAAGGACTCATCTATTATGCATGAACCGTTATACCTTAGGGGTTCATTCATGACGTCTTCCGCTGTCCGATTCACGTCAATGCTAACATTCTGAGGTACCTCTCAGGTATAAATATACCTTCCCTAGCCAGGGCCGGACTGGCTACCGGGCGTTTTGGCATGCTGCCGAGCTGGGGGCTGATGTCCCTGCGGTGGGGGCTAATTTCGTTGATGGAGACCTGCGTGTGCTACGAAATAAACAAAGCAAAACGAATTTCGTTCAGCACACGCAGGTCCCCATCAACGAAATCAGCCCCCAGCTCGGCAGCATGCCAAAACGCCCGGTAGCCAGTCCGGCCCTGTCCCTAGCCCCTGTAAATCAGAGGAGACCTCGACTTCAGAGGAGCCCGTTTCCCGGCCTGACGCACTGAGAAGACGCTGTCATCCCTGCACGCAGAGAGTCCAGCTTCCAGTGATCTGACTTCCCTCGCGGGGTGTTGGAGTTAGAGTCTGGCAAGAGATTCCCACCTCTCTCATTCTTAAGGTATGGAGCTGACTAGAAACCTAGAGGGACTCTTGGCATACTAGACTTAACATACTCTTAGTATACCATAGTAATGAATACTTCACCTACTTCATACCTCTCCCTACACCTAGGTTAGGTTAGGTACATTGGGGTAGAACTAGCTCAGAAACGCATCGTATGAGTACTCGCATTTTTAGTCTATGTTATTTATGTACATGAATATCTACTAAAGATCATGCTAGCGCAGTATTATTTATTTCTACTGCTTATGCTGTACATTATTTATCGTGCATACTGTCTTGTGATCGTAACAGCACATATTACTTACACAAGAAACAAGACTGTTCAATAAATCTTTTATTGAAACGCCCGTCTATTCTTTCTGTGTAACTTTGAGGAAAACTAAGTATGCACGAGTGAGCTGAGTGAAACGGTTATCTATTGTTTCCACGACTCTGGGACACATTCTGATTCTAAAGGGAAACAAAGTTGTCATGTTTTGCGGCTGCCAGAAACTACTCCCTTCTTGTTTATCAAGGAGTTTCTAGTGGCCTCTGAGCTAGCTGGCACAAGTAATTAAGTTTAATATACTCGATAGGGACATACCGACCTCAGTCCTATGTCAAACCTATAGGGTATATTATTCCAATGCGCAGAGCCTATTAGGGAAATAGGAGCTACACTACATGGCGCCCAACGGTTTGGTAAGGCGGTAATTTAATGCTAGATACTGAGTAACTCAGCTGTGCTTTTTCTTTCAGAGACCCCTAACCATATACTCCAAAAGACGTCTGGAGTGGGCAGGGTTAAGTATCTGCCACGGTTACAAAGGGAAGCACCCTATATATTAGCTGTTTGGTTTGCTCAACGTTGAAGGATACAGTGTTCCAAAATATTGTGCACCTTATCTTTGTTTCCTTGAAACTTGTTCTACATTTTTCAAAAAACAAAATGCCTGACTCCGACAATGACACCGGAAACGATGAAGTTACGGGTCAACCAGCTTTAAGAGCTTTAAACATTACCGGTTTAGATGGAACCGAGGAGGGTGTTATAGACATCCCTCAAAACTTAAGAAGAGCCATCACTCTAAAACTCATAAAACACGGCCTACCACCAAGAGGCGGTAGAGCAGTTTTCGTGATAGAGGCACACGAATCCTTTCAGACAGAGGTATTCTATTCATGGGTAATATTTCCTGAATCCAATCCAGTTACAAAACTGTTTCACTTCTACAAAGAAGATGATCCACCAGAGGAATATATTCCTTTCGAGGATATCGAAATTCCACTAACATACCAGGAGCATCAGCTCTGGTTTAAAGGCGCCCTAAAACATCACAGAAACATTACCAGGCTCGGTCCACTAGGTAGACCAGGAGCAACATGGCCGATTCTAGCCGGCTACACACCTCATCCTGAACTGGCTATAATGTCAGATGAGGAGTTACTTACTCAAATAACAGAGTTAATAAAAATCTACAGACAATTGGTCCAATATGTTATGCGGACTTTCACAGTCCAACCACCATTAACCATTCCAAATCAAACCCCTCAACAGGGGAATACACTAAAAATTACACCGCGGACTCTATACGCAGACATGGGAAAAATGCCCACAAAACGTGAGCAAATTCCATTCTGGATAGCTCAAATAATTACTCAAATCGAAGCAGTATTTCCAAATACTAGCCCGTATGAGAAACACAGAATCCTAACAATCAGTTTACCGATGGGGATCACACCACAACTGGAAGACTGCACCACTTGGGGCTCAGTCTTTGCTGCCATCTATACTAAAACACATGGTATTCCATCAATTGCGGTAATACCTGATGTCCTGAAACAAATTCAAAACGAATACGGGGCAGAGCCTGCTCTAAATTTAGGTATGAAATTACTGAAGAATTTCGACCAGGTCTCAACAATAATATTATCTAATATTAAAGGGGAGGCAGCAGCAGTGGCGATCCGCCAACGATTAAGGGAATTTGATGTTACAGAACATCAGACTGAGCTACCCAGAATAATTGAACAATCTTATGCAGAATTAGGCAGAGATAGTTTGGGTGGAAGACCAGTGAAGCCGAAACTATCTGAAAGTCCTGAGAAGGACTCTATTAAACAAACTCCTACATCTTCTAAAAAGAAGTGGGAGACTAATAAACAACATTCAAACGAGAAACGTTCTCAATCCCGAGGTAGATCTCCTCAAAAGGTGCCCTCTGAAAGGACGTATAACCTCAGGAATAGGGATAATTTGAGAAAGCCTGACAGGTATCAAGGTACTGATACACGTTCCTCTCGTCCCTTTCAGATCTCGTCACAGACTTCGGAAAGAAGAGGACGGTCAGAACATAGAGAAGAACGCGTGAAATCCAAGGAAGAAAAACAAGCTACAAAAAATAAAACAAAACCTCAATTCTCCAAAAAGAAAGTAGCAGGTCTGAAGATCAGACATGCCGAGAATACTGAGAACAGAACTCAAGAACAGAGAATGGGCTCAGACAATGCTGGACAGTGCAGCAGAAGTCACAATAGCTCGCCAGAACCTGAAGGAACTTCTGGAGATAGTGGACTTGAATGAGTACATTACAGTCGAGACTGTAGACACCGGGGTTAGTACTCCACAAAAGTTATATGAAATAACACTCCGGATGGAGGGAGACATACCTAGACAGGTGAAAGCACTTTTTTGGGAAAAACTTTCAAGGGGCTATGACATACTTCTAGCAGAAAAAGACTGGCCACCACAATTTGTCAGGGAGTGCCCACATGGCAAGGACATTATTATGCCTGCCTTCCCCAACCATATTCCAATTCACCTAAAATATACATATGCCAGGAAATGGGCAGTAGCCCAGGTCCCAGCATTATATAAAAATCATGTAGGATGGGATGAGGACTCACCTCCACATAAAATACATCTGAAACATGACCAACTGCACAGAGGCAGTACCAAATAAAGCAAGAAGCTAAAAAACAGGTCAGGGAGATCTTAGATCAACTTGAATACCAAGGGGTGATTGAAACATGCACCTCCTCAATGAACAATCCTTTGTTTCCTGTCTCCAAACCAGACAACACCTATCGTCTAGTTTTGGATTACAGACACTTAAACACTTGTTCTAAAACATTTGCAGTGCAAAATGCACATAGCACAGCATTAATGAATAATATTGTGCGTAAAAAATATAAAACCACATTAGACATCTCAAATGGTTTCTTTTGTCAAAACATAGCACCTGAAAGCAGGTACTTAACAGCATTCTCCATAATGGGGACCCAGCGTCAATTTTGTCGACTCCCACAAGGGTTCAAGAACAGCCCGGGGTTATTCTCAGCAAGGGTAACGGAGTTACTAAAATTTATGACAATGAGGCATTGTCCTATGTCGACGACATCTATCTGACAGACGATGACCTGGACAAACACTTGAACAGGGTGAGCACCATTATACTGGGCTTCGCCTCTGAGGGCTACAAATTCAACTTCAAAAAGTCCAGAATTGCCCATCTCAATGTCCTATTTCTAGGATATGAGCTTTCAAGTGAAGGCAAGAGCTTGGCAGCTAACTTTCTAGAGAAATGTGCGCTGCTCCAACCTCCAAAAACGCTAAAAAACTTACAATGCATCCTGGGTTTCCTAAATTTTGGAAGAACATACATTCTAAATTACGCAGAAAGGGTTAAACCTCTCTACGCATTGATCAAACCTGATTTTTCAATTAAAAATTGGACACATAAACACACAGAAATCTTGCGTTCACTCCAGGCTAAGATGTTAGCAACAAATCACTTACAAACACGCGCAAGTCAACGCAACCTGGTGATCCGAATAATTTCGGGTCAATGCGGATTCACCTACTTAACATTTAATGAGGGTGAAAAAATACCAATCGCATACAAATCTCATTTGTACACACAAGCGGAAATGCGCTTCACTTCAACTGAAAAAATTCTGACAGCAGTTCAAACCGCTGTAGCAAAAGAAAGAGCCTTAGCCCAAGGGAAACGCATTATTGTCGTAACCCCAGTACCAGCTTTAGAAGCGGTCACAAAAGCAAGCATTCCAAATGCTAAAGCATTACATCCAAGATGGATACAATGGGTTAATTCTCTTGCTGCAACAGATGTTGAATATGTTTTTGATCCCGATTTAAAAACACAAGCGTTCCTGCAATATGAACAAGAATGTCCTCTGCCCACTGAAATCCTGCCTCTCAATCAGTACGAATTCATAATTTACACTGACGGATCCGCACAACCCGCAACAGGGAGTAAGCAAGCTTACAGTGCAGCGTGTGCAATCATTAAAGGTTGCATGCGAGATGGCATCTTCAGACCTATGGTCACAAAAACTCAATCTCTAGGAGATTGTACTGCTCAGCGAGCTGAACTACAAGCATTTAAACTGGCACTTGAAAGTACAGATCGAGAATTCCCCACACTAATAGTGTGCGATTCCTTTTACTGTGTTCAGTCATATAATGAATATATACAAAACTGGCTTGAAAATGGTTTCAAGGATGCGAAAGGTGGCACAATAAAGCATAAACGCTTTGGGAACAAGTAGTTCAGTTGAAAAACGAACTACCAAAGGCTCACGTGATCCACACACTGAGTCATCAACGTGATGGCGTTCACGTTGCAGGGAATTCATTGGCTGACGAAGCCGCAAAGGGGCTGTTCAGACGGCTTCCGTAGCTGCGATCACTCGTTCAAAAACAAAAATAGACAGTGAGATAATGTTGGCTGTCAATGCTACAAGCAAAGGCAGTGGTGCAGCATTACCAAAAAGTTTCCACTCAAGTACTCTTATGTAATTGATGCGAACAACGTTCCTTTTGCTCGAATCCCTGGAGTGGGGGATAGGGTAATTCCAAACAAGGAACGTAGATTAGGACTAATCCTAGCAGCACACGAAGGAATAGCTTCTGCCCATGCAGGTGTTTCTGCAACAGTATCTTTACTCAAGCAAAGATATTGGTGGCCTGGCATTAGAAAACAAACAAAGAACTATGTTTTCGAATGTGATATATGCCAACAGATGAAAGTCTCCACAGTGAAACGCCCTGCGCAGACACCCCTGTTAATTTCAGACAAACGATTAGCTTGTGTTTACCTGGACCACTGCGGTCCCTTGCAAAGGGACGGTAACTATAAATATATCATGGTTGCAGTGGATTCATGCTCTAGGTTCCTATGGATATGGCCTCAGCGCTCGCCTGACGCTCGAACTGTTATAAAAGATTTGCGAGTCTTTATCGGCACATACGCAATAGGCACGCTACATTCTGACCAGGGCCCTGCGTTTAGCTCTCTGGCTTACAAAGAAGCCATGGCCAGTCTGGGCATTGCATTGCGGTACTCCTCTCCATTCCATCCTGAGGGAAATTCAGTTGTGGAAAGGAAAAACCGGGACATAAAGCAGTCTATAACAGCTAGGGTATTAGGTTCGGGTGAAGGGTGGGTCAAACATCTTTATGGGGTCCAACGCTCTATGAATAACCTGCCAAGAAGTTCTCTAGGGGAGGTCACTCCATATGAGGTCCTATTTGGGACAAGAATGTGGGTACCAGACCTCGATTACGTAGGCACAGTGATGGAAAATAAACCGTTTGATATCAAAGATCGTTTGGCTGTTTTACAGGAACTCAATGAATTAAGATCGAAACAAAGCAACGTATTCCTGAAGCCAACCTCCACTGGGGAAAAACCGGCGGTCCCAGCAAGGCCTGTCTGGATTCCAAAAGTTGGGGATCTAGTCAGAGAAAAGATTGCGGACAAGAAGGAATTTGGACCTTCTTACAGACAACCAGTACCTGTCCAAGCAGTTCAAGGAACAAGAACAGTACTTCTGCCGCCCCTTGCTGGAAGAAAGGAGAAAAGATTTGTGTCCATCGACCTCATCAAACCACAGTATGTGGCCAATACTAAATAGTAGGCCTCATGGACTCCGACCTAGTAGCAGACGCACTCCTCTCGCTACTATCCAAGAGGTTCAGACTGAAAGACTGATAACATTCGAGAATTCAGCAGCAACAGATGAAGGACTATGCAACAATGCAATGGAACTTGTCCCTCTTGAAAATCAAGAAACAGTTCGTCCAAATACACCTGTCTACACCAATGTAGCAAGTGATCGACTGGTTCCAGCGATTTCTACGAATCCTGATGCAATTCCAACAATTGACAGAACTGCTTCTGGCTATTTCATTAACTTTGATACATTCTCAGAAGATCCGAGTGAACCTGAAACGACGCCAGCATCATCAAAATTCAAGCAGCAAGTACAAGACTTTCTTCACTTTCTGAAAAAGACTTATCTGGTTTCACCATGGATTGAACTCTGGATTATTTCTGGAATATTTGTTTTCCTGCTTTGGCTAGCTTTGGTTATGACTATGAGCGTGCTTATAAATGGCAGATACATCCATGTGAACACTGAAAGAAAAGATGTGAACTTACTTTTGAAACCACATAAATCTTCCCATCGTGAAGCAAGAGACTTGTCAACAGTGAACATCACAGCCGTTCCTATACAGGATGGTATAGTGTGGGACAAAACAGATTTTGATATTTTTGGCCCGACGGAGAAATTGAGCATTCCACATTCGTTTAAAATTTCACTAAGTGATCTCATTTCGTCCAGTACCTATTCTGATTGGGACTTTGAGACTGTTAACGACATAATGTTTGACCTAGAAAGATCTGCTGCATTTTCTAAAAATGAATATTTAGAGGGTTCATCAGACTATGAACAACTGTATTGCTATAACCACTATGGTCATCATTATTTGCATAAATCTGCATACCCTAGAAATGTGCTTATGCTTAACCAATGGGAGCATTGTCCTACACCACCACAAGGTAGTTCAAAAACATTTGCTAATAAGTTTCCATATCTTTCATGTTACAATATATCTGATCCAGAAACGTTTTACTATAAAAATATAAACAAAACAGGACTGAAAATTATGTTAACTAATACAAAACAGATTTTTTCTGCTGCATTTATTGCCCAACTGTCTACACAAGGTTTCGACTTATGGAAAGACAAAATAGACACAAAATCTGTCTGGGGTACTAAAGATTGGCAAGTGCAGGGGATAGAAGCTTTATTTAGAGCCTGTATCATCCCTGAACAAATAATGTTTTTGAATGAAACTGTCCAACAAACATCTTGTCTTGGATTAGCCAAAATAAAAGAGATGAAAATACCTTCTGTACCAACACCTGCAAGTGATAACAAAACACATGCAGCGGTTACAGTTGACCAAATACTACAATTCAACAGATCTAATACTGATTGGAGAAAATGGTTGATCTGGCCCACAGACACGAACAACTGTCAGGAAAGATTCCTGAATAAAACTCAGGGCTTTACTATTCATAGGCCAGACCCAAGATACGCCCAAAGACAGCATCCGGGGGTAGTAATAACATACAGTGTAGGTAAATTATGCCTCGATTGGCTGCAGAAATCTACACTACAGGATGTGAAACAACACTTATCCTTACTTAAAGAAGACGCAGACCTTAGGGAATTCTTGCTTGGACCAAGAAAACCGCGTCAAAAACGTTTCATATATGCCAGCATCTATGCTGCTTATAATGAAGCATGGAAAGTGTCACAGATGGAGGCCGCAGAACGACTACGTGAACTTGATCGTA
This sequence comes from Calotriton arnoldi, assembly GCA_963921515.1. Classification (NCBI taxonomy): domain Eukaryota; kingdom Metazoa; phylum Chordata; class Amphibia; order Caudata; family Salamandridae; genus Calotriton; species Calotriton arnoldi. Next base: position 1,010,364 of record CAWUFW010005455.1, read on the forward strand.
TTAATTTAGAGAAAACACTCACTGTGGTCGACAATGGGTTAACAACTTTGTACTCCAGAATATATTCATTGGACAACATTGTATCCTCTGCTATCGACATACTAGAACAAGATTTGGCGATGTTACAGCAAGGCCAGTCTCAGTTACGTTCTATTATGTTATTAAGCTGGACGCTGCAATCCTTGCGCGCGGGCTATGTGCCTTGGCGTTTTATCAACACGTCAGCTCTGTTTGCAGAATACAATCTAACTGATAAACAGATCGAACTGGCACAAAGGGGAGCAAAGTATACAGTGCTGAGCATTGAGAAATTGGACAAATTACCATTCACAGTGGCAGAAAAACCAGCTACAGAATGGCTCATTCATGGCAAAATCACACTACCTGTGACTACTTTTCAGTTTCAGTATTGCCTCAAACAGATGCAAGCAGGCAAATATGAAAGGTTGGGTAAGGGATACATTAAGACATCTTGGAATTTACCGTATACATATAGATGTTGGAGTGGGGATCGTGAAGTGTTTTTGAGTGGTATACACTGTAAAAGTGCACTGAGCGGTTCACTTATATGTCAGGACATTACTTTACACGGGGCTTGCAATGGTTCTGTGGCAAATTTGTCTTGCCATCAACAGGGTACACCAGCTGCTGTGATTAATCCAACGTTTGGACAACTTTCTAATGGGAATTACCTCATGTTGAATGATCAGAGTTGCTGCAGCATGTTGCCAGGCATCCCATATCTAGTTACGGTCAACTCCAGGGTCACTTGCTGGATGCAAGTATTGTTTGCCCCAATAGACACAGTCAGGGAGTCGCCTTTGTGGCCTTCGCTGAACGTCTCTTTTATAAGATTTGATACTTTAAGCAGAATGAAAGCCATGCTTTTACAACAAACAGTGCCTTTGACCTCGGCCAAGGGAACCTATGATCTACAAGTAGCAAGGACTTCGGCTGAGATACAGAATTTAATGCGTACAAACTGCCCTATACATTTCGTGGAAATGATAGGACGTATCTTTAACATGTCTGATACATGCGGAATTGTACATGAATTTAAGAGCATCTGTTCCGGTCTGTTAGCACCTTTCCAGGCAATACTCGGATTCATCCCGAACTTTACACATTCTGTTTTTTGTGGCATACCATTAATTCTAGCACTTGTTGCCGGAATTCTATTTCTCTTCCTGCTATTACGCTATGGCCAGCCTATTCGCAGGCATCACTCCGAGCGAAATGGAGAAAGCTGTCCTTGAACGAAAGTGCCGTGAGCGAATAGTACAATTTTTGGGCATGACTCGTCTACGGGACCTTAATACCACATGGTTCCTGTCGTTCAGACAAATCTGGCAAGATTGCATCTTACCTGTTCTACGATGCCTGCTATGTGGTGAAGAATGCGTGTTAGACACCTGTCTAACATTTCCATCAGCAACGCCAACGGATATCGATACTCTGCTGGACCCGATAACGGCCCATGCTCTGTGTTGTCCCCAGAGGCTACCAATCCTGATGACGGCATTCATTGAGATCTCACAGACGCTTCCAGCTGCTGCTGAGGTACGAGATGGATCTACAGGCACACAGGTAACAACGGACGCGAACATTGCTGCGGCATCCTATGCTGAAAGCGATGCTTCACATCTCTGTGCAATTAATCTACTACACGAGGTGTTCCGAATGTCACCAACTACAGTGGACGATATTTTGTCTACAGAAATAGATGATCTCATGTTTACACCAGACCCGTACACTGACTCTGATTCAACCCACAGTGTACCGGAGACGTAGTAAAATTTGGCCTTCATATTTCAAAAACTTGGAACTCTTCCCAAATTGAACTTTTTCTGTTTTTCGAACTAAATGGCAATTTAGTCTGCTTGAAGTAGAACTATTCTCATAGTACGGACTTAGCGGCACTTCCCCAGACACTTTGTCATCTTATTTGTCTAAAAAGTTCATTAATCCTCATGACATGAAATGCTTTTGATTTTGAACAACTTATCGATCATTTTCTGTCAAATGTAAATTTACTGCTTATTTCATTCAAATTGCATTTAATTTCCAAATATATGCCTGAAATGAAAAGCAATGCTTAAAATGTACAGTACCATTTGCATTCTAATATTTAAAAAAAAAAAAACAATGCTTTTAAGAAATATTTTTAGCAATATGCGGTACTCCATTTAATGTTTAGCATTTTAAATGTTTAGCATTTTATTATTATCGTACACACGAAAGTGGAGTGGGTGTTGTATTCCTCTTAGGGTGTCCGTATATAGGTTTTCCTGTATCATGTCCTTATATAGGCACAATTCGCCCTGCCCTTATATAAGCATAAAATCCCAGTCCTTATTTAGGCATTTAACCGTGCACTCCAAATACAGGCATGGTCTCCGACATCCGTCCACCCTAACGTCATAACGAGTTCTTGAAGAACAGACCCTTAAGCTTTGGGAGTTTCCCTAGCACAGGACTATTGATTTCTTCAAGGACTCATCTATTATGCATGAACCGTTATACCTTAGGGGTTCATTCATGACGTCTTCCGCTGTCCGATTCACGTCAATGCTAACATTCTGAGGTACCTCTCAGGTATAAATATACCTTCCCTAGCCCCTGTAAATCAGAGGAGACCTCGACTTCAGAGGAGCCCGTTTCCCGGCCTGACACACTGAGAAGACGCTGTCATCCCTGCACGCAGAGAGTCCAGCTTCCAGTGATCTGACTTCCCTCGCGGGGTGTTGGAGTTCGAGTCTGGCAAGAGATTCCCACCTCTCTCATTCTTAAGGTATGGAGCTGACTAGAAACCTAGAGGGACTCTTGGCATACTAGGCATACTAGACTTAACATACTCTTAGTATACCATAGTAAGGAATACTTCACCTACTTCATACCTCTCCCTACACCTAAGTTAGGTTAGGTACATTGGGGTAGAACTAGCTCAGAAACGCATCGTATGAGTACTCGCATTTTTAGTCTATGTTATTTATGTAAATGAATATCTACTAAAGATCATGCTAGCGCAGTATTATTTATTTCTACTGCTTACGCTGTACATTATTTATCTTGCATACTGTCTTGTGATCGTAACAGCACATATTACTTACACGAGAAACAAGACTGTTCAATAAATCTTTTATTGAAACGCCCGTCTATTCTTTCTGTGTAACTTTGAGGAAAACTAAGTATGCACGAGTGAGCTGAGTGAAACGGTTATCTATTGTTTCCACGACTCTGGGACATGTTCTGATTCTAAAGGGAAACAAAGTTGTCATGTTTTGCGGCTGCCAGAAACTACTCCCTTCTTGTTTATCAAGGAGTTTCTAGTGGCCTCTGAGCTAGCTGGCACAAGTAATTAAGTTTAATATACTCGATAGGGACATACCGACCTCAGTCCTATGTCAAACCTATAGGGTATATTATTCCAATGCGCAGAGCCTATTAGGGAAATAGGAGCTACACTACACAGGGATCCCGCAAGGTGATCCGACTCGCCCGTAATCGGGTTGTAGGGTCGGGGGGTGCGTTTGGTCGGTTGGGCGGATCGGAGTACCCCACAATAGACCGAGCTTGGTTCTCGCAGCTGCCCCGCTCGGCTGATCGGGTGCCCCTTCGTCTAGTGGTCACCGGCTGGGGTCCTGAGAAGGCGAAACCTTGGAGTTGACTGTTTGGTCCGAAGAGTCGGCAGTGGAGAATAACTTGACTCGACCTGTGTGCACCAGGTAAGTAATTTGATTCTTGGAAAAATTGTGCCATTCTTGGACGGCACAAGCCTGCGGGCTGTATCTTTATACAGTCTCTGGACTGTCTTGTCTGCAGTTTTCCTGCCTTGCTTGAACGACACGAGTCGACGGGCTGTGTCTTGGTATGGTCTCCGAACTGTCTTGTCTTGAACTTGGTGGGTTTGCGGACCCTTGAAAAGGCACAGAGTGTTTGCGAGCAGTTTACCGGACCGCCTGGAAATTTGGCCCACGCTTGAAAAGGTCCGGGACTGTCCGCGAACAATCTGCCAGACCAACTGGTAATTTGGCTAATGCTTGAAAAGGTCTGGGGCTGGAGCCTGTCTTCTTGAATTTGGTACAGTCCTCGGACTGTAGGGACTGGTCTCTGGACCGTTTGGTTTGGTTCGTGAATAATATTTGTTATTTCATTTCTTTCCTTTATTTACCATTGCTGGTGTTATACTTGTCCGTTAGGGACAGTGCATGTGTCTTATATTAAGATGCCTTGTTTAAGCAAATTGGGTGTTTTGGATGTCGATGTTGTTCTACTGATGCTCGATTGGAAGAGAGCAAGCCTGCACCTCCGGAGGGTTCTCCAAATTTCGATGTATACGTTAAACATGGTATTGGCCCTCTTATGTTTAGCACATTGTGGCATAAATATACGAGGGACAATGCTGAGTTACAGTGGCCACTTACCGGCTCATTTGATGACCAGAAATTGAATTTCTTGCAGGACAAATTGTTCGCTAAAAAGAGCAGACAATCAATGCTAGATTCTCTAAGAGTATGGCAGAAAGAAGCAAAGCAGCGACGAATGAGAGCAGAGAAAGAGGCCCGGAAGAGGCAGACGCACACTATAACACAGAAATCAGTAGCCTATGAAAGAGGAAAGATAGAGAAGGGCATAGAATGCGCAGATAGAAAGCTTCGGTTACAGACATATAAATGTTATGTTACTAGAGAGGAAGGTGATGATTTTGTCGAAGAGCTATTGGATTCTCGCCCTCCTCCTCCTTATGCCCCTGAATGGATATACCCGACAGTTCCGACGTCCCAGTCTCCGGCCCCTGGTGCCGCCCTGCCTAGTGTTTCTGTTTCTAGCGCTACCGCCTCAGCCCCGGCCCCACTTGCTTCTCCTCTACTCACAACAGTCACCGGGGCGGGTGCTGTTAGCTCCCCCGCCCAGTCTATTAGTTCTGTATCGACTGCTACTTCCCCTTTCACCCCTACCACCCTGTCTCCCTACATGATGGTACCTGTCTCTGCGTCTGCTCTTTCCCCCGTGAGTGTGACACCCCAAGCACAGTTGAATGTCGAAACTCCTGCACGTGGGGTACATGAAGTGAACTGGGTAGCAGCGCGAGACTGAATGGATAAAGTGTTGGTGCGTTCTGCTGTAGGTGATGAGGAAAAGCAAATGGTGGTGAATCAAGCAGCTCAGTGGGCTCGGAATTCAATGTATAGTGTGGAGGATGTGTGGAGTGTGATGAAAGATTACGAGCCGTTTATACAGCAGCATGCCCTTAAGCACATGTCAGCCACGCTGATAGGGTTGTGGGAACAGTGTTTTCAAGGTGTTGCCTGCAAATAATCTATGACATACGGGATAGGGTATATGCTGCAGGTATGGCTCCCAATGAGGTTTTTAGCAATGTAACGACACTGGTGGGTTACCGAGGCAGATTGCTCCAGAACGTTCCGACGATGGGGACGCAGCATCCCATGAGGGAAGTCCATCCCATTTACCACCCTGAAATTCCAGAACTGCGCGATTCCACCCACACCATGATTAGACCACGAGTCGATGCTCGGTTTCAGGAACAGTGGATCTATACTCCTTGGAAGAGGAGTGAGGTCCTATCCCTAAAGAGCCAGTTGCCGGACCCTCGGAAAAACCTGACTGCATACTATAAAGAATTGACGGAGGCGGCCTCCTCCACAGTGATGACGCTAGTTGATATAGAGTTGTTTTTCGGTCTGTTGGTACCGGTGGATATATGGAGGCAGGATCATGCACTAGAGCTGGGTGGATAAGGAGTGTAAGCCCGGCGACAAGCAGAAAGCGGAGCTCCTAGCTTTGCCGGGGCGTATTATAACATACATGCACTCACTTATCCCGCCAAAGAGAGTGGACTGGGACAAGTTGACTGCGTGTCGCCAAAAGAAGGATGAAAGTGCGTCAGATTTCTTTACCAGATTTGAAGGGGTGTTTTTAGATTTTAGTGGTCAGGACCTGTCACAAGAGGGTGGTGTTTGTTTGTTAACAGATTTGGCACTAACTTGCTTCCCGAGATTGCAACATGGTTGCAGGGTTCGGAAAGTATTGGACGACCTCATCCCTGTCAGTGATATTGAGTATGGCACAGTACTACGAACATAGAGAGAATGAGGACAAGGAAAGGGTAGAGAAAAAGTCAAAGGATTTGAAGACGAGGGTCTTGATGCAGCAAGTTGTGAGGGGAAGTGGACGAGGAAGAGGTTCGGGTTCGGCCCAACGGCTGCCCCAGTCTGGCAGGGGTGGTGCTTCAAGTGCGCCCCTCGGGCTCAATCAATGTGCGTACTGTAAGCAGGAGGGACATTGGCAGAATGAGTGTCCGGAGTTGTTGCAGAAAGGTGAGGCCCCGAGAGGTCGGGGTTTTCGAGGATGCGGACGAGGAGCAGGAGGTAGAGGGGGGATGCAGTCAGAGGATACATCACACAATAGGCAGAGCGGGAATTATTATGACGACCCCCGAGGAAGACAGTACTACCATAACGACTATGACATGGATGAAGTGACAGGGTTGTCTCACAGCTAGGACAGCCAAGGACAGGGCGAGGGACCAGTTCCGGTGCCTATAGATCAGCGTGGACCTTACGTCACTGCTGATTTACAGGGTACTACCGAATTTTTTTTAGTTGATACAGGGGCTATGAATAGCTCTGTTTCACGTTCACTGGTCCCGGGGACAGCTCTGTCTGGCCAAAACAATGTGTTGGTGGGTTTCTCAGGCGTGCCGGTCATTAGCCCCATTTCCAAGCCTCTTGCTTTGACTATTGGCCCCTTTACGGTCGATTCATCATTTTTACTGACGTCAAATTGTGGGGAAAATTTGTTAGGACTGGATTTGTTAAAAAGGTTGCATGCGACAATCTTTTGTTCTCCAGACGGTGTTTACATGACTGTTGGACCGCAGGTAGCCCGTGCCAAACAGTACTTCGCAAAGGATGCCCCCCTTCCCGCTGAGTTCAAAGATGTGCCACGTACGCTATGGGCTACAGGAGACACGGATGTGGGGTTACTCCAGATCCCACCAGTATCTGTCAGGACTGCTACAAACAATGATCTCTCTCTCTGTTCCATTTGTACTAAACAATCCTTTGCAAGCAGCAAAATGAAGAGAATCCTGACCTGGAGTGAGGCTTGGAGAGCGAAGAACTTCAAGATGGCCGACGCTCCTAGTAATGTTACGTTCTAGTCTTCCGGAGTCCGTCTCAGAATTCTATGTGAAGCGCTCAACTTGGAATGTTGGCGCACTTCACCTGAATTTGAGTCTAAGCAGTAGCTTTTTCCTTGTGTTTCCTAGTTAGCATAGTTAGGTTTTTCCCTTTCCAATCTGTTCCCCTTAATTCCTTGTGCCTATTTCTGAACCCCTGGCGTTCGCTTCCTTCGTCGAAGTTAGCGTTCAGCTCGGGGCTCATGCGCAGTGCTGTAGAGAAGGAAATACCAAAGAAGGATACCCGGCTACGAAATTCACTTCAGCCGTGATAATGACAAGACGTCCGTGAACTGAAGACCTGTTTTGAGGAGCAAGACCGACTCATGGACGGCACCATCTGATTAAGCTAAGTCTAAGTTATGCTTGTGTGTTTCTAGTTAGAGATTTACAACTACTCTCTCTAGAGAAAAGACAATTCCGAAATAATAAGGGACAAGAGTTATACTCACCTGAAAGTTTTCTCCAGAACCTTGTACCTGTGAAGAGAATAGATAAGGGTTAAGAAGTAGAAGATTAAGAATGGCACAGTATTAGGTATGTAAGGATCGACATTAAACATTAGCAAGCAACAAGAGAAATACAGATAAGATAATAATTGTCATCTTGTATGTTAGTTCTTTCTAAAAACAGAATTAAATAAGCTGTGACAGACACAAGACGCAGTCATCCATAATAGTGTATTACAGAAGAGAAGCAGGAGCCAAGAGTTATATAGGTGCGTCAAGCATAGTTAAAGTAGAGAACACTAGAGAGTACAGAGAAGAATAGATTGTAGAAGTAATGAATTTTGTATCATTTACTCTCCAGAGCAACAAGTTCCGAGGCAAGCAACGCTGAGGAGAAGATTGGTGCAGGAAGCTGGTAGCTGTTGGCAGTCTCTTCTATCTCTTTGTTATTTTATCCAATCCCCCTACCCCCTCTTGGGAAGACATTGTGCGCATTTTCTTTCACAGTAGTGCGCTGGTGGATCCCGGAGGGAGCATTGGGAATAGGCATCTCTGTTCCTGCGCAAGTACAGTAAAGTGGCTCTGACAGTATCTATACAGATCAAAGACAATGCTAAATTGCCACATATTCCCCAGTATAAGATATCCCAGGCAGGTGAAAAGGCCCTCTTGCAAATAATACAGGATTTGATTAAGTCTGGTGTGGTTGAAGAGACTGTGGCAAATGTGTGTAATAGCCCTATTCTTCCTATTCTTAAAAAGACACCCTTGTATTCTTCTGATGCCCACCCTGACGTTTACCGTTTTGTGATCGACCTTAGAGAGGTAAATAAGATCGTAGTTCCTCAGTACCCTGTGGTCCCAGACATTACCACGATCCTGACAATGATCCCCCATCAGCAAAATTCTTTTCCGTAATTGACTTAAAGAATGCTTCCTTCATCATACCAATCCCTACAGATAGCAGATATTTGTTTGGATTTGCAATAGCCGGTCAGAGCTTTAGATTCTGTTGTGCTCCACAAGGCTATACTGAAAGTCCAAGAATCTATAGCCAAGCCTTGAAAGCTCAATTGGATTCTTTGGAGCTTCCCCCAGGTAATGTGCTATTGCAGTATGTTGACGACCTCCTTGTGGCTTCGGATGATGAGGATGGTTGCAAAGAAGCCACAGTTAAATTATTGTTGCATTTGGCACATCATGGAGACAAGGTGTCGCTTTCGAAATTTCAATATTGTCAACAGGAGGTCCCCTATTTAGGTCACCTACTGTCGAAGGAGGGTCGCAGACTAACACCTGAGCGCATAGCTGCTATTACTAATATGCCTGTTCCTAAGACCCAACACGAGGTACGCGCGTTCATCGGGATAACTTCGTATTGTCGGCATTGGATCCCTAACTATTCCCTACTAACAAAACCCCTTCTTTAGCTGACCACCAAAGATGTGCATGAACCCCTGCCTTGGACTCCTGCATGCCAGCAAGCTTTTGAACAATTAAAGGTTGCGCTTTGCTCTGCCCCGGTGCTTGGTACTCCTGATTACCAGAAGCCTTTTGTGCTCTACGTGCATGAGGTGGACGGTTGCGCGCTTTCTGTTCTTACACAGGGTTTCGGTGGTAAGCAGAGACCCTGCGCCTACTTCTCTGTCATGCTTGATAATGTTGCCAGAGCTCTCCCGAGCTGTCTGAGAGCTGCCGCGGTGGTGGCAGTTTCTATCAGACAATCGGCAGGGCTCGTCCTTGATAGTAATGGTACCTCATGCTGTGGATACACTATTGAATAAGACGAAGACGCAGCACCTTACTAGTGCGCGTCTGACTGGCTATGAATTGACCTTGTTTGCTCCGCACATTACCATCAAGCGATGTGCTACTCTGAACCCAGCCATGTTACCACCCCTCCCTTCGGAAGAAAAGGACAATGATGTCCATGATTGTTTATTTCGGACTGAGGAAGAAACGAAGGGACAGGTAGACCTGACTGATGTTCCCTTATCTGACCCCCAAGGGGAACTATATGTCGATGGCTCTTGTTTCAAATTACCAGATGGCACCACCACTGCAGCCTATGCAATCACAACGTTACACACTGTAGTTGAGACATCCCGTATCCCACACCAATCGGCCCAAGCTGCAGAGTTGGGTGCCCTCCTCAGGGCTTGTGAGTTGAGTGAGGGACTGGCTGTTAATATCTACACCGACAGCCAGTACGCCTTTGGGGTGGCCCATAATTTTGGGCACCTCTGGGCGGAGAGAGGGTTCTTGACCTCGCACGGGCTGCGAATACAGAACGGCCCACTGATACATAGATTGCTGTCCGCATTGACACTTCCTAATAAGTTAGCAGTAGTGAAATGTAGCGCTCATAAAGCCATTACAGATGATGTTGGGAGGGGAAATGCTTTCACAGACCAGACAGCTAAGGCGACAGCTTGATCAAAGATGAAAAAGATGTTGGTGGCAGGTCCCGCTAGGTGGGTCCTAGACAATGTAATGTTCGAGGACACATTGGAAAATGTCAGGGAAATCCAGGGTGAGGCGACTCTAGATGAATTGGCAATGTGGGAGGAGAGAACAGGGCGTTTGGACAAGGATGGGTGCTGGACTGACTTGTCTGGGAAGCAGCAATGGTTGCTGCCTAATTCATATGTGCTCCCTGTTGTTACCATGGCCCATGGCCCATGGCCCAGCGCATATTAGTGCCAAAGGAATATGCAAGTTACTGGACCCACTATGGCGGAATGATAATATTGCTAAGGTAGCCACACACCTAGTGAAACATTGCATCATTTGTCTGAAGCATAACCCTGGGAAAGGTACTCCTACACCCGCTGGTAACTTTGCACCGCCTTCCTTCCCTTTCGAGGTTCTCCAGATGGATTTCATCGAAATGGAACGAGTTAATAACTTAAAGTATGTGGTAGTAATGATTTGCGCATTCAGTAAATGGATTGAGGCTTACCCCACTAAAGAGAATACAGCCATGGCAACGGCGAAGGCACTTCTAAAAGAGTACTTCCCGCACTATGGATTGCCACGCTTGATTTGGAGTGACAACGGAAGTCACTTCAATTCAAAAGTCATTGAATTGGTGTGCACAGGTTTGCATATTAAGCAGAAGTTTCATGCAGCAAATCACCCCCAGTCAGCAGGTCTGGTTGAGAAGTACAATGGTACTCTCAAACTGAAGCTAGCAAAGATTAAAGAAAGCACAGGACTGCAATGGCCAGATGCGTTACCCTTGGCTTTATTATCTACCAGAGCGACAGCGTATTCTAGAACAGGGTTGTCCCAGTATGAGGTGGTCTTCGGACGCCCTGCTAATGTCTGGGGCGTCCCAAGACCCAAGCGCTTTTCCGAGATAGAGTCCTCCCTGCTTGTAGACTATCTGTATGAGTTGTCTAAAGATCTTCGTTCTCTTCACCAACAGATACAAGCCACGCTGCAGCCAGTACCAGAGGGGCCCGGGCATCAAATACAGCCCGCAGATTTTGTACTCATCAGAAACTCTCAACGGAAAGGCTGTTTGGAGCCGATGTGGAAAGGCCATGAAAAGCATCCACTCGAGGGCCCCCACCGACCCCTGCCCCCCTCACATCTACCACAGAGCCGTGGCCGCCATCGCACCCGAACTACAACGCACCATCAACACCACCTTCAAAACAGGCACCTTCCCAGACGACTGGAAGCGCGCAGAAGTCAGACCCCTGCTCAAGAAGCCCACAGCTGACCCCACCGACCTCAAGAACTATCGGCCCATCTCGCTCCTCCCCTTCGCAGCCAAAGTTGCAGAGAAAACAGTCAACAGGAAACTGACACGATTTATTGAAGAGAACGCCGTCCTCGACCCGTCCCAATCCGGATTCCGAAGCAACCACAGCACAGAGACCGCCCTACTCGCCGCCACAGACGACATCCGCACCCTCCTGGACCAAGGCCACTCTGCAGCCCTCATCCTACTCGACCTATCAGCGGCCTTCGACACCGTCTCCCATTGCACACTAGTTGTCAGACTACACGACGCAGGCATACAAGGAACAGCCCTGGACTGGATCCGATCATTCCTCACCGGAAGAAGCCAAAGGATCAGACTCCCACCCTTCCTCTCTGACCCCACGAAAATCACCTGCGGAGTCCCACAGGGTTCATCACTGAGCCCCACCCTCTTCAACATTTACATGGCCCCACTCGCAGCCATCGTCCGACAACACCGCCTCAACATCGTATCCTACGCCGACGACACCCAGCTCATCCTCTCCCTCACCAAAGACCCCACCACTGCCAAACTCAACTTCCAGAAAGGAATGCAAGACGTTGCAGTCTGGATGATCAACAGCTGCCTGAAGTTCAACGCAGAGAAGACAGAAGTCCTCGTCCTCGGTACCACCCCTTCTGCATGGGACAGCACCTGGTGGCCGACCGCCCTCGGAAGCCCACCTACCCCCTCAGACCACGCCAAGAACCTCGGCATCGTACTCGACTCATCACTCTCCATGAACCGACAGGTCAACGCCGTCACCTCCAGCTGCTTCAACACCCTCCGCATCCTCCGCAAGACCTTCAAGTGGATCCCCCCTGAGTCAAGGAAGACAGTCGCCCATGCACTCATCACCAGCAGACTGGACTATGGAAACGCACTCTACGCCGGCATCAACAAGTCCCTACTCCGCTAACTCCAGACAGTACAGAACACCGCCGCCAGACTCGTCCTCGGCATCCCCCGACACGAACACATCAGCCAACACCTACAAAGTCTCCACTGGCTCCCCGTGGAGAAAAGAGTCACTTTCAAAATCCTCACTCACGCCTACAAATTCCTACACAACAACAGACCCAAATACCTCAACGACAGAATCAACTTCCACGTACCCAAAAGAAACCTCCGATCTTCCAACCTCGCACTGGCCGAAACCCCGCGCATCCACAGAGCCAGAGCAGGCGGAAGATCCTTCTCTCACATTGCAGCCAAGACCTGGAACGAGCTACCGGCAGACATCAGACGCGCCCCCTCCCTGAACACCTTCAGGAAGACCCTCAAGACCTGGCTCTTTGGCTAAACAGATCTGCGGACCCCCCTCAGCGCCTTGAGACCCTCCCAGGTGAGTAGCGCACTTACAATTCTCTAATTGATTGATTGATTGATTGAAAGGCCCTCTCCTTGTCCTTCTTGCCACCCACACAGCTGTGAAAGTCGACGGCAGAAAACACTGGATCCATGGTTCACATGTTAAACGGATACCTCTACCGCTCCCATATGACCGTTGGGTCAACGAAGGCATCGCTGATCAGGAATGTGAGAGGGTGCCAAGCTTCGTTCCCTTCTCTGACGCCCGATTGAGGTGGGCGCAGACGGACGAAGAAAGTGACGCAGCCCTGTTCGAGGCGATCCCACCAGAGATAAGGGCCGCCCCGGATAACACCGTTTCTAATACACCGGAATCTGAGTCTCGATGCCCATCTGATCCTGAGTTTCTGCCCCTTTTTGTTGATGAAACAGTGCCTGGAATAACAAAATATAATCTGAGGCCCCGAAAGAAGGACGGTGCACCAGCCGAACAGTCTAGGAGTTAGGGAAGGACTTGAGCTTAGGGCGCAGGTGCTGTGCCTAAGGTGCCTGTATTAGACTAGGGTGAACTACACTGGTGCATTGCCCTGGACACTGGACAGGATAGTTGAGGGTATTTGCCCAGGAGGAAGGGTGCTCTATCCTGAAAGAAGAAGGATTTGTTTTTCTGCAAGGGCTGCGATCGTGCAGCTCCTCCGTGGGAGTGCTTCATAGCACCGTCGTTGATGAACAATAGGAGCCTGCCAGCGAGGCTCTAGACCGACGCTGGGTGATTTGTGCCCCCTGGTACTGTTGTTGCAATAGTGGCTCTAGCCCGTGAATTTTTCTTTCCCTTGTGACACCTATAAGTTGCCCTTGAAGTTTTCAAAATGTATCCCTTTGGTCGTCCTATCCCTGATGAGGAGCAGCCCTTTGCGGCTCCACGTCCCACCTCAGATGGGCCTGTTTGGTCCTCTTCGTATACTAAGAGTAAAATAGTATTTGTTGTAATAATTTTGCTTACCCTGCTAGTCGTATTTGGGGTGGTCTGGTACTTAGAGGAACAACATCCCGTGCACACCTTGATAGGGACTACCCCTGCTCCAGCTGAGCACTCGTTTGTTACACTGGCCCCACATAAAGAGAGACATAGACAGACTTATGCCCAAAATGCTTTTGTTCAGATGCTTCATCAGGTACACAGTACTACTAATGCCACGAATTGCTGGGTGTGTGGGCTACTTCCCTCAGTTATGCACAAAAATGATTTGCTAGTGTCATTGCCCTGTCATATTTGGGTAGCTGTGAAGCCTGGTTTCAACTGCTCTCTATGGTATACATGCACTATTATGCGGACGCTATGAAAATGGTACAGGCTGATTACGAAGCAGTATTGGAGTATATAGTGGTACACCAAGGATATACACCTGGGGCAGATGGCAAGGAGGGTACCCTGCACCCAGATGCTTGCATGAACGTTTTTGAGGCTAACGAAAATGTCACTTGGTTACGAAATGAAATGCTAGATTTCCAAGGATTCAATGTCACTGAATACTTTAAATGTTTCCAGGAATGCAATATCACTGAAGACAAAGTCATGCCTGTCCCTGTGATCAATGCAACAGCTAGTTTCTGTGTTGAAGGATCGGGGAACATTTTGGTAGGACAGAGCCATTGTAACTACACATACCGATTGAACACTACTAGCAGCCCACCTTTGCTTACACCTCCGAATGTATACTTCATATGTGGGGAACAGGCTTATACATGGCTTCCTAGGGGATGGTCTGGCCGGTGTTATGTTTCCTTCCTCTTACCACCCGTTTACATTGCACCGTCCAATTAACACAAGGATCATAAGCTACAGCGTAGGGATCTCCAGGTACATCGAGTTAAGAGAGTTGTCAATTCAGACGATATTGATCAAACAGATACCTCCCTACAGCACTTTATTGACATAATGAAGGGCATTCTGCCGTTCTGGGGTCCCAAGTTCAATAGTCGTAATATTCGTCACCTTGCTAGAGTAGTTATGGGAGTTATTAATACTACTGCCGGTATACTGACTAATATTACAGTCGAGCTTCAGGCTACGAGGCTCGTTTCTCTTCAAAATAGGATGGTTTTAGACGTCATTCTGGCTGATAGGGGTGGAGCCTGCCGCGTCATCGGCAGCAGCTGCTGTGTGTACATTACGAGTGCCCCTAATCTGTACTCCGCAATACAGAAATTACACAGACTTGCTTCAGATATCCATCAGGATAATGGTTCATGGTCCCTCACAGGGTGGTTCTGGGGTCTGCTGACATCATGGGGTTGGAAGATATTACTTGTCCTGATAGCCATCACAGGAGTCATCTTTACATGTTGCTTATGCATTAATTGCCTTCCAGCCTGTTGCACCTATTGTGTGAGTAACCTCACCCCTACCCCTACATTGCCAAGATGAGATAGCAAGATCTCTGCTATGATGATGCAGGAAATTCAGGACATAATGCTCATTGATGAGGGCATCTTTGAGTATTAGGTGATTTCGATGCTCATGTGTTGTTTTGTTTTCCCTTGTAACATGAGTGACCATGCAATTCCTTTCTTCCCCTTAGAATTGTAAAGACCCTACCGGATAGCGAATAAAGCATTTAGCCACCCATGCTAAAAGGAGGGTCTGTTAGGTTTCAAATTCCCATCTCTGCAACGCACTCGTTTCATGCTATATTAGGTTAGCAATGCCATTTGTATTCACGTTATGCAACCCACTGAGTTATCCATATAATGTGCAGACTTCAGTTAGCGAGTGTGACTCCATTCTGCATTTCGTAATCCCCACTGAGTTAGGCCTCATTACCCGTATTGCTTGCCTCAGCAGAACACTGTATTTCTTTATTATTTTTCTTCTGTTCAAGGCTGTTTCTCGACTTACTAATGAATGGGCCATTTTGATACCTATCTGAATGTGTAGTTTCTGCTCCCATGTTAGGAGAGGCTGAGACCCAGCACTGTGGCCTTGGATTCCTGATAAAATGTACCCATCTGGCAGGTGTTAGCTCATACTACTGTGCCTCTTTGTTCATGTTCGGCCCAGGCCGGTAGTTTTCCATGGTGGGCGGGTTTGGAGGCTTCTGGGGAAGAATGATTACTCACTGTAGACTGTTGGGGGGCCAGTCCCTCGGCAGACATCTTAGGGTGCAGGTCATGATGGACTCCTCTGCAGAGCATTGCAAATAAAATGTAAGTTTGTATTCTCTACTGTCTGACCGACTCTTCATTCTTGGGAAGACATAGCAGGTGGTTGTAAGAAAACCCGAGTGGCCCTTGAGGGCCACTTCCTTCAGTTGGCGCCTGAACAGGTGTTGTATTCCTCTTAGGGTGTCCGTATATAGGTTTTCCTGTATCATGTCCTTATATAGGCACATTTCGCCCTGCCCTTATATAGGCATAAATTCCCAGTCCTTATTTAGGCATTAAACCGTGCACTCCAAATACAGGGATGGTCTCCGACATCCGTCCACCCTAACGTCACAACGAGTTCTTGAAGAACAGACCCTTAGGCTTTGGGAGTTTCCCTAGCACAGGACTTCCTTCAAGTCCGCAGGACAGTGGTTGACAGGTGCAGCTGGGAAAACCCGGGCATCTTAGCACGCATCCATAAGTTAACCAGGTACGTCTGGACACGAACACAGTGCTGATGAAGTCCGGACCCTTCGGCATTACGTCAGTTGAGTGACAGTCCACCTATGTGATGTTGATCAGTCCAGCATGCTCGCGCTGCGATGCAGTTGATGATTAACAGTTCAAAACTTGGTGCATCAGTGGAGTCCATTGGCAATGCTTGACAATGGTGTTGCATGATCCACTGAAAACAGTTTTGGTGTGTATTGACCTGTTGAAAGTCTCTGTTACAGGGCCTGGCTACCTCCTGGAATCCATCGGTGGGGAAAAGTCAAGTCCATCTTTTCCACTTGGGGGAGGCCTCTTGGTTGAGTTGCCTGTGGGCTGCACTGGGGCTGCATACGTGTCTGCATCTGGACATCCGCATGACCACCTCCGAGCCACGGTCTAGTCACTCGTGCAACATCAGGGATGGATGTGCCCTGGTCAGAACATGCTCTCGCTACCGGGATCAGGATGCAAGCCAGTTGAGCAGGCGGTCACCAGTTCTTCAGATCGTCACTGGTGCTTCTTGTCATGTTGTATGGCAATGGTGCAGGACTCCAGTCTTGTTACTTGATGCTCTGGTGATGGTGGTGATGCACATGGCAAATGATGGAGTGGTTGCCAATGGACGACAAGTGGCGATGGCTTGTATGGAGGAAGGATGACTGGAGGGGCTTTGCAGTCATGTAGCTTGTTGTACACTGGTGCAGCTCTTCTTCTTTGGCATGTACGCTAGCAAGCAGGGATGCCATTTTCTCTAAGCAGCCAGTGACAGGTGGCTGTACGGTCACACTGTGAAGCGTCGGGCAGATACACAGTTTGCGCGTGCAGGTGGCTTATGTTCGGTACTCCTGCTGAGCTATTTTCCGTGACGGCACTGCACCCCAGTGGCTGGCTTGTGTTAGAATGTGCATTCAGATAGTGCTTCGAGTATCCTGGGACCAGTTTCGGGTTCAAAACCCTCATCAGCCAGGCTATCTTGAATCCAGTGGCAAAGTGAGCAAGGGACCCACGTCTGGGCATACTCTGCCAACTTAGGGCGAACAAAGCGATACCAAAGGGGATGATGGACGGAGCGTTAGAGCAAATCAAACACTCACCCCCAGTCAACTGATCTGGGTTTAATCCATCATCATTCTTTAGCTCACTCCACCACCCCAGTTCAGACATGGCCATATGCAAATCAGTCTGACCCTGTGCCTCATGGGAACAGTCCAGCCCGAACTGCCAAGCCATGTCTTCCCTGGACCGGAAATAAGCATCCTGGGACCGGTTTCGGGTTCAAAACCCTCATCAGCCAGGCTATCTTGAATCCAGTGGCAAAGTGAGCAAGGGACCCACGTCTGGGCATACCCTGCCAACTTAGGGTGAACAAAGCGATACCAAAGTGGATGATGGACGGAGCGTTAGAGCAAATCAAACACTCACCCCCAGTCAACTGATCTGGGTTTAATCCATCATCATTCTTTAGCTCACTCCACCACCCCAGTTCAGACATGGCCATATGCAAATCAGTCTGACCCTGTGCCTCATGGGAACAGTCCAGCCCGAACTGCCAAGCCATGTCTTCCCTGGACCGGAAACAAGCATCCTGGGACCGGTTTCGGGTTCAAAACCCTCATTAGCCAGGCTATCTTGAATCCAGTGGCAAAGTGAGCAAGGGACCCACGTCTGGGCATACCCTGCCAACTTAGGGCGAACAAAGCGATACCAAAGGGGATGATGGACGGAGCGTTAGAGCAAATCAAACACTCACCCCCAGTCAACTGATCTGGGTTTAATCCATCATCATTCTTTAGCTCACTCCACCACCCCAGTTCAGACATGGCCATATGCAAATCAGTCTGACCCTGTGCCTCATGGGAACAGTCCAGCCCGAACTGCCAAGCCATGTCTTCCCTGGACCGGAAACAAGCATCCTGGGACCGGTTTCGGGTTCAAAACCCTCATCAGCCAGGCTATCTTGAATCCAGTGGCAAAGTGAGCAAGGGACCCACGTCTGGGCATACCCTGCCAACGTAGGGCGAACAAAGCGATACCAAGGGGGATGATGGACGGAGCGTTAGAGCAAATCAAACACTCACCCCCAGTCAACTGATCTGGGTTTAATCCATCATCATTCTTTAGCTCACTCCACCACCCCAGTTCAGACATGGCCATATGCAAATCAGTCTGACCCTGTGCCTCATGGGAACAGTCCAGCCCGAACTGCCAAGCCATGTTTTCCCTGGACCGGAAACAAGCATCCTGGGACCGGTTTCGGGTTCAAAACCCTCATCAGCCAGGCTATCTTGAATCCAGTGGCAATGTGAGCAAGGGACCCACGTCTGGGCATACCCTGCCAACTTAGAGCGAACAAAGAGATACCAAAGGGGATGATGGACGGAGCGTTAGAGCAAATCAAACACTCACCCCCAGTCAACTGATCTGGGTTTAATCCATCATCATTCTTTAGCTCACTCCACCACCCCAGTTCAGAAATGGCCATATGCAAATCAGTCTGACCCTGTGCCTCATGGGAACAGTCCAGCCCGAACTGCCAAGCCATGTCTTCCCTGGATCGGAAACAAGCATCCTGGGACCGGTTTCGGGTTCAAAACCCTCATCAGCCAGGCTATCTTGAATCCAGTGGCAAAGTGAGCAAGGGACCCACATCTGGGCATACCCTGCCTACTTAGGGCGAACAAAGCGATACCAAAGGGGATGATGGACGGAGCGTTAGAGCAAATCAAACACTCACCCCCAGTCAACTGATCTGGGTTTAATCCATCATCATTCTTTAGCTCACTCCACCACCCCAGTTCAGACATGGCCATATGCAAATCAGTCTGACCCTGTGCCTCATGGGAACAGTCCAGCCCGAACTGCCAAGCCATGTCTTCCCTGGATCGGAAACAAGCATCCTGGGACCGGTTTCGGGTTCAAAACCCTCATCAGCCAGGCTATCTTGAATCCAGTGGCAAAGTGAGCAAGGGACCAACGTCTGGGCATACCCTGCCAACTTAGGGCGAACAAAGCGATACCAAAGGGGATGATGGACGGAGCATTAGAGCAAATCAAACACTCACCCCCAGTCAACTGATCTTTGTTTAATCCATCATCATTCTTTAGCTCACTCCACCACCCCAGTTCAGACATGGCCATATGCAAATCAGTCTGACCCTGTGCCTCATGGGAACAGTCCAGCCCGAACTGCCAAGCCATGTCTTCCCTGGACCTGAAACAAGCATCCTGGGACCGGTTTCGGGTTCAAAACCCTCATCAGCCAGGCTATCTTGAATCCAGTGGCAAAGTGAGCAAGGGACCCACGTCTGGGCATACCCTGCCAACTTAGGGTGAACAAAGCGATACCAAAGTGGATGATGGACAGAGCGTTAGAGCAAATCAAACACTCACCCCCAGTCAACTGATCTGGGTTTAATCCATCATCATTCTTTAGCTCACTCCACCACCCCAGTTCAGACATGGCCATATGCAAATCAGTCTGACCCTGTGCCTCATGGGAACAGTCCAGCCCGAACTGCCAAGCCATGTCTTCCCTGGACCGGAAACAAGCATCCTGGGACCGGTTTCGGGTTCAAAACCCTCATCAGCCAGGCTATCTTGAATCCAGTGGCAAAGTGAGCAAGGGACCCACGTCTGGGCATACCCTGCCAACTTAGGGCGAACAAAGCGATACCAAAGGGGATGATGGACGGAGCGTTAGAGCAAATCAAACACTCACCCCCAGTCAACTGATCTGGGTTTAATCCATCATCATTCTTTAGCTCACTCCACCACACCAGTTCAGACATGGCCATATGCAAATCAGTCTGACCCTGTGCCTCATGGGAACAGTCCAGCCCGAACTGCCAAGCCATGTCTTCCCTGGACCGGAAACAAGCATCCTGGGACCGGTTTCGGGTTCAAAACCCTCATCAGCCAGGCTATCTTGAATCCAGTGGCAAAGTGAGCAAGGGACCCACGTCTGGGCATACCCTGCCAACTTAGGGCGAACAAAGCGATACCAAAGGGGATGATGGACGGAGCGTTAGAGCAAATCAAACACTCACCCCCAGTCAACTGATCTGGGTTTAATCCATCATCATTCTTTAGCTCACTCCACCACCCCAGTTCAGACATGGCCATATGCAAATCAGTCTGACCCTGTGCCTCATGGGAACAGTCCAGCCCGAACTGCCAAGCCATGTCTTCCCTGGACCGGAAACAAGCATCCTGGGACCGGTTTCGGGTTCAAAACCCTCATCAGCCAGGCTATCTTCAATCCAGTGGCAAAGTGAGCAAGGGACCCACGTCTGGGCATATCCTGCTAACTTAGGGCGAACAAAGCGATACCAAAGGGGATGATGGACGGAGCGTTAGAGCAAATCAAACACTCACCCCCAGTCAACTGATCTGGGTTTAATCCATCATCATTCTTTAGCTCACTCCACCACCCCAGTTCAGACATGGCCATATGCAAATCAGTCTGACCCTGTGCCTCATGGGAACAGTCCAGCCCGAACTGCCAAGCCATGTCTTCCCTGGACCGGAAACCAGCATCCTGGGACCGGTTTCGGGTTCAAAACCCTCATCAGCCAGGCTATCTTGAATCCAGTGGCAAAGTGAGCAAGGGAACCACGTCTGGGCATACCCTGCCAACTTAGGGCGAACAAAGCGATATCAAAGGGGATGATGGACGGAGCGTTAGAGCAAATCAAACACTCACCCCCAGTCAACTGATCTGGGTTTAATCCATCATCATTCTTTAGCTCACTCCACCACCCCAGTTCAGACATGGCCATATGCAAATCAGTCTGACCCTGTGCCTCATGGGAACAGTCCAGCCCGAACTGCCAAGCCATGTCTTCCCTGGACCGGAAACAAGCATCCTGGGACCGGTTTCAGGTTCAAAACCCTCATCAGCCAGGCTATCTTGAATCCAGTGGCAAAGTGATCAAGGGACCCACGTCTGGGAATACCCTGCCAACTTAGGGCGAACGAAGCGAAACCAAAGGGGATGATGGACGGAGCATTAGAGCAAATCAAACACTCACCCCCAGTCAACTGATCTGGGTTTAATCCATCATTATTCTTTAGCTCACTCCACCACCCCAGTTCAGACATGGCCATATGCAAATCAGTCTGACCCTGTGCCTCATGGGAACAGTCCAGCCCGAACTGCCAAGCCATGTCTTCCCTGGACCGGAAACAAGCATCCTGGGACCGGTTTCGGGTTCAAAACCCTCATCAGCCAGGCTATCTTGAATCCAGTGGCAAAGTGAGCAAGGGACCCACGTCTGGGCATACCCTGCCAACTTAGGGCGAACAAAGCGATACCAAAGGGGATGATGGACGGAGCGTTAGAGCAAATCAAACACTCACCCCCAGTCAACTGATCTGGGTTTAATCCATCATCATTCTTTAGCTCACTCCACCACCCCAGTTCAGACATGGCCATATGCAAATCAGTCTGACCCTGTGCCTCATGGGAACAGTCCAGCCCGAACTGCCAAGCCATGTCTTCCCTGGACCGAAACAAGCATCCTGGGACCGGTTTCGAGTTCAAAACCCTCATCAGCCAGGCTATCTTGAATCCAGTGGCAAAGTGAGCAAGGGACCCACGTCTGGGCATACCGTGCCAAATTAGGGCGAACAAAGCGATACCAAAGGGGATGATGGACGGAGCGTTAGAGCAAATCAAACACTCACCCCCAGTCAACTGATCTGGGTTTAATCCATCATCATTCTTTAGCTCACTCCACCACCCCAGTTCAGACATGGCCATATGCAAATCAGTCTGACCCTGTGCCTCATGGGAACAGTCCAGCCCGAACTGCCAAGCCATGTCTTCCCTGGATCGGAAACAAGCATCCTGGGACCGGTTTCGGGTTCAAAACCCTCATCAGCCAGGCTATCTTGAATCCAGTGGCAAAGTGAGCAAGGGACCCACGTCTGGGCATACCCTGCCAACTTAGGGCGAACAAAGCGATACCAAAGGGGATGATGGACGGAGCATTAGAGCAAATCAAACACTCACCCCCAGTCAACTGATCTGGGTTTAATCCATCATCATTCTTTAGCTCACTCCACCACCCCAGTTCAGACATGGCCATATGCAAATCAGTCTGACCCTGTGCCTCATGGGAACAGTCCAGCCCGAACTGCCAAGCCATGTCTTCCCTGGACCGGAAACAAGCATCCTGGGACCGGTTTCGGGTTCAAAACCCTCATCAGCCAGGCTATCTTGAATCCAGTGGCAAAGTGAGCAAGGGACCCACGTCTGGGCATACCCTGCCAACTTAGGGTGAACAAAGCGATACCAAAGGGGATGATGGACGGAGCGTTAGAGCAAATCAAACACTCACCCCCAGTCAACTGATCTGGGTTTAATCCATCATCATTCTTTAGCTCACTCCACCACCCCAGTTCAGACATGGCCATATGCAAATCAGTCTGACCCTGTGCCTCATGGGAACAGTCCAGCCCGAACTGCCAAGCCATGTCTTCCCTGGACCGGAAACAAGCATCCTGGGACCAGTTTCGGGTTCAAAACCCTCATCAGCCAGGCTATCTTGAATCCAGTGGCAAAGTGAGCAAGGGACCCACGTCTGGGCATACCCTGCCAACTTAGGGCGAACAAAGCGATACCAAAGGGGATGATGGACGGAGCGTTAGAGCAAATCAAACACTCACCCCCAGTCAACTGATCTGGGTTTAATCCATCATCATTCTTTAGCTCACTCCACCACCCCAGTTCAGACATGGCCATATGCAAATCAGTCTGACCCTGTGCCTCATGGGAACAGTCCAGCCCGAACTGCCAAGCCATGTCTTCCCTGAACCGGAAACAAGCATCCTGGGACCGGTTTCGGGTTCAAAACCCTCATCAGCCAGGCTATCTTGAATCCTGTGGCAAAGTGAGCAAGGGACCCACGTCTGGGCATACCCTGCCAACTTAGGGCGAACAAAGCGATACCAAAGGGGATGATGGACGGAGCGTTAGAGCAAATCAAACACTCACCCCCAGTCAACTGATCTGGGTTTAATCCATCATCATTCTTTAGCTCACTCCACCACCCCAGTTCAGACATGGCCATATGCAAATCAGTCTGACCCTGTGCCTCATGGGAACAGTCCAGCCCGAACTGCCAAGCCATGTCTTCCCTGGACCGGAAACAAGCATCCTAGGACCGGTTTCGGGTTCAAAACCCTCATCAGCCAGGCTATCTTCAATCCAGTGGCAAAGTGAGCAAGGGACCCACGTCTGGGCATATCCTGCCAACTTAGGGCGAACAAAGCGATACCAAAGGGGATGATGGACGGAGCGTTAGAGCAAATCAAACACTCACCCCCAGTCAACTGATCTGGGTTTAATCCATCATCATTCTTTAGCTCACTCCACCACCCCAGTTCAGACATGGCCATATGCAAATCAGTCTGACCCTGTGCCTCATTAGAACAGTCCAGCCCGAACTGCCAAGCCATGTCTTCCCTGGACCGGAAACAAGCATCCTGGGACCGGTTTCGGGTTCAAAACCCTCATCAGCCAGGCTATCTTGAATCCAGTGGCAAAGTGAGCAAGGGAACCACGTCTGGGCATACCCTGCCAACTTAGGGCGAACAAAGCGATATCAAAGGGGATGATGGACGGAGCGTTAGAGCAAATCAAACACTCACCCCCAGTCAACTGATCTGGGTTTAATCCATCATCATTCTTTAGCTCACTCCACCACCCCAGTTCAGACATGGCCATATGCAAATCAGTCTGACCCTGTGCCTCATGGGAACAGTCCAGCCCGAACTGCCAAGCCATGTCTTCCCTGGACCGGAAACAAGCATCCTGGGACCGGTTTCAGGTTCAAAACCCTCATCAGCCAGGCTATCTTGAATCCAGTGGCAAAGTGATCAAGGGACCCACGTCTGGGCATACCCTGCCAACTTAGGGCGAACAAAGCGAAACCAAAGGGGATGATGGACGGAGCATTAGAGCAAATCAAACACTCACCCCCAGTCAACTGATCTGGGTTTAATCCATCATCATTCTTTAGCTCACTCCACCACCCCAGTTCAGACATGGCCATATGCAAATCAGTCTGACCCTGTGCCTCATGGGAACAGTCCAGCCCGAACTACCAAGCCATGTCTTCCCTGGACCGGAAACAAGCATCCTGGGACCGGTTTCGGGTTCAAAACCCTCATCAGCCAGGCTATCTTGAATCCAGTGGCAAAGTGAGCAAGGGACCCACGTCTGGGCATACCCTGCCAACTTAGGGCGAACAAAGCGATACCAAAGGGGATGATGGACGGAGCGTTAGAGCAAATCAAACACTCACCCCCAGTCAACTGATCTGGGTTTAATCCATCATCATTCTTTAGCTCACTCCACCACCCCAGTTCAGACATGGCCATATGCAAATCAGTCTGACCCTGTGCCTCATGGGAACAGTCCAGCCCGAACTGCCAAGCCATGTCTTCCCTGGACCGAAACAAGCATCCTGGGACCGGTTTCGGGTTCAAAACCCTCATCAGCCAGGCTATCTTGAATCCAGTGGCAAAGTGAGCAAGGGACCCACGTCTGGGCATACCGTGCCAACTTAGGGCGAACAAAGCGATACCAAAGGGGATGATGGACGGAGCGTTAGAGCAAATCAAACACTCACCCCCAGTCAACTGATCTGGGTTTAATCCATCATCATTCTTTAGCTCACTCCACCACCCCAGTTCAGACATGGCCATATGCAAATCAGTCTGACCCTGTGCCTCATGGGAACAGTCCAGCCCGAACTGCCAAGCCATGTCTTCCCTGGATCGGAAACAAGCATCCTGGGACCGGTTTCGGGTTCAAAACCCTCATCAGCCAGGCTATCTTGAATCCAGTGGCAAAGTGAGCAAGGGACCCACGTCTGGGCATACCCTGCCAACTTAGGGCGAACAAAGCGATACCAAAGGGGATGATGGACGGAGCATTAGAGCAAATCAAACTCTCACCACCAGTCAACTGATCTGGGTTTAATCCATCATCATTCTTTAGCTCACTCCACCACCCCAGTTCAGACATGGCCATATGCAAATCAGTCTGACCCTGTGCCTCATGGGAACAGTCCAGCCCGAACTGCCAAGCCATGTCTTCCCTGGACCGGAAACAAGCATCCTGGGACCGGTTTCGGGTTCAAAACCCTCATCAGCCAGGCTATCTTGAATCCAGTGGCAAAGTGAGCAAGGGACCCACGTCTGGGCATACCCTGCCAACTTAGGGTGAACAAAGCGATACCAAAGGGGATGATGGACGGAGCGTTAGAGCAAATCAAACACTCACCCCCAGTCAACTGATCTGGGTTTAATCCATCATCATTCTTTAGCTCACTCCACCACCCCAGTTCAGACATGGCCATATGCAAATCAGTCTGACCCTGTGCCTCATGGGAACAGTCCAGCCCGAACTGCCAAGCCATGTCTTCCCTGGACCGGAAACAAGCATCCTGGGACCGGTTTCGGGTTCAAAACCCTCATCAGCCAGGCTATCTTGAATCCAGTGGCAAAGTGAGCAAGGGACCCACGTCTGGGCATACCCTGCCAACTTAGGGCAAACAAAGCGATACCAAAGGGGATGATGGACGGAGCGTTAGAGCAAATCAAACACTCACCCCCAGTCAACTGATCTGGGTTTAATCCATCATCATTCTTTAGCTCACTCCACCACCCCAGTTCAGACATGGCCATATGCAAATCAGTCTGACCCTGTGCCTCATGGGAACAGTCCAGCCCGAACTGCCAAGCCATGTCTTCCCTGGACCTGAAACAAGCATCCTGGGACCGGTTTCGGGTTCAAAACCCTCATCAGCCAGGCTATCTTGAATCCAGTGGCAAAGTGAGCAAGGGACCCACGTCTGGGCATACCCTGCCAACTTAGGGCGAACAAAGCGATACCAAAGGGGATGATGGACGGAGCGTTAGAGCAAATCAAACACTCACCCCCAGTCAACTGATCTGGGTTTAATCCATCATCATTCTTTAGCTCACTCCACCACCCCAGTTCAGACATGGCCATATGCAAATCAGTCTGACCCTGTGCCTCATGGGAACAGTCCAGCCCGAACTGCCAAGCCATGTCTTCCCTGGACCGGAAACAAGCATCCTGGGACCGGTTTCGGGTTCAAAACCCTCATCAGCCAGGCTATCTTGAATCCAGTGGCAAAGTGAGCAAGGGACCCACGTCTGGGCATACCCTGCCAACTTAGGGCGAACAAAGCGATACCAAAGGGGATGATGGACGGAGCGTTAGAGCAAATCAAACACTCACCCCCAGTCAACTGATCTGGGTTTAATCCATCATCATTCTTTAGCTCACTCCACCACCCCAGTTCAGACATGGCCATATGCAAATCAGTCTGACCCTGTGCCTCATGGGAACAGTCCAGCCCGAACTGCCAAGCCATGTCTTCCCTGGACCTGAAACAAGCATCCTGGGACCGGTTTCGGGTTCAAAACCCTCATCAGCCAGGCTATCTTGACTCCAGTGGCAAAGTGAGCAAGGGACCCACGTCTGGGCACACCCTGCCAACTTAGGGCGAACAAAGCAATACCAAAGGGGATGATGGACGGAGCGTTAGAGCAAATCAAACACTCACCCCCAGTCAACTGATCTGGGTTTAATCCATCATCATTCTTTAGCTCACTCCACCACCCCAGTTCAGACATGGCCATATGCAAATCAGTCTGACCCTGTGCCTCATGGGAACAGTCCAGCCCGAACTGCCAAGCCATGTCTTCCCTGGACCGGAAACAAGCATCCTGGGACCGGTTTCGGGTTCAAAACCCTCATCAGCCAGGCTATCTTGAATCCAGTGGCAAAGTGAGCAAGGGACCCACGTCTGGGCATACCCTGCCAACTTAGGGCGAACAAAGCGATACCAAAGGGGATGATGGACGGAGCGTTAGAGCAAATCAAACACTCACCCCCAGTCAACTGATCTGGGTTTAATCCATCATCATTCTTTAGCTCACTCCACCACCCCAGTTCAGACATGGCCATATGCAAATCAGTCTGACCCTGTGCCTCATGGGTACAGTCCAGCCCGAACTGCCAAGCCATGTCTTCCCTGGACCTGAAACAAGCATCCTGGGACCGGTTTCGGGTTCAAAACCCTCAACAGCCAGGCTATCTTGAATCCAGTGGCAAAGTGAGCAAGGGACCCACGTCTGGGCATACCCTGCCAACTTAGGGCGAACAAAGCGATACCAAAGGGGATGATGGACGGAGCGTTAGAGCAAATCAAACACTCACCCCCAGTCAACTGATCTGGGTTTAATCCATCATCATTCTTTAGCTCACTCCACCACCCCAGTTCAGACATGGCCATATGCAAATCAGTCTGACCCTGTGCCTCATGGGAGCAGTCCAGCCCGAACTGCCAAGCCATGTCTTCCCTGGACCGGAAACAAGCATCCTGGGACCGGTTTCAGGTTCAAAACCCTCATCAGCCAGGCTATCTTGAATCCAGTGGCAAAGTGATCAAGGGACCCACGTCTGGGCATACCCTGCCAACTTAGGGCGAACAAAGCGAAACCAATGGGGATGATGGACGGAGCATTAGAGCAAATCAAACACTCACCCCCAGTCAACTGATCTGGGTTTAATCCATCATCATTCTTTAGCTCACTCCACCACCCCAGTTCAGACATGGCCATATGCAAATCAGTCTGACCCTGTGCCTCATGGGAACAGTCCAGTCCAAACTACCAAGCCATGTCTTCCCTGGACCGGAAACAAGCATCCTGGGACCGGTTTCGGGTTCAAAACCCTGATCAGCCAGGCTATCTTGAATCCAGTGGCAAAGTGAGCAAGGGACCCACGTCTGGGCATACCCTGCCAACTTAGGGCGAACAAAGCGATACCAAAGGGGATGATGGACGGAGCGTTAGAGCAAATCAAACACTCACCCCCAGTCAACTGATCTGGGTTTAATCCATCATCATTCTTTAGCTCACTCCACCACCCCAGTTCAGACATGGCCATATGCAAATCAGTCTGACCCTGTGCCTCATGGGAACAGTCCAGCCCGAACTGCCAAGCCATGTCTTCCCTGGACCGAAACAAGCATCCTGGGACCGGTTTCGGGTTCAAAACCCTCATCAGCCAGGCTATCTTGAATCCAGTGGCAAAGTGAGCAAGGGACCCACGTCTGGGCATACCGTGCCAACTTAGGGCGAACAAAGCGATACCAAAGGGAATGATGGACGGAGCGTTAGAGCAAATCAAACACTCACCCCCAGTCAACTGATCTGGGTTTAATCCATCATCATTCTTTAGCTCACTCCACCACCCCAGTTCAGACATGGCCATATGCAAATCAGTCTGACCCTGTGCCTCATGGGAACAGTCCAGCCCGAACTGCCAAGCCATGTCTTCCCTGGATCGGAAACAAGCATCCTGGGACCGGTTTCGGGTTCAAAACCCTCATCAGCCAGGCTATCTTGAATCCAGTGGCAAAGTGAGCAAGGGACCAACGTCTGGGCATACCCTGCCAACTTAGGGCGAACAAAGCGATACCAAAGGGGATGATGGACGGAGCATTAGAGCAAATCAAACACTCACCCCCAGTCAACTGATCTTTGTTTAATCCATCATCATTCTTTAGCTCACTCCACCACCCCAGTTCAGACATGGCCATATGCAAATCAGTCTGACCCTGTGCCTCATGGGAACAGTCCAGCCCGAACTGCCAAGCCATGTCTTCCCTGGACCGGAAACAAGCATCCTGGGACCGGTTTCGGGTTTAAAACCCTCATCAGCCAGGCTATCTTGAATCCAGTGGCAAAGTGAGCAAGGGACCCACGTCTGGGCATACCCTGCCAACTTAGGGTGAACAAAGCGATACCAAAGGGGATGATGGACGGAGCGTTAGAGCAAATCAAACACTCACCCCCAGTCAACTGATCTGGGTTTAATCCATCATCATTCTTTAGCTCACTCCACCACCCCAGTTCAGACATGGCCATATGCAAATCAATCTGACCCTGTGCCTCATGGGAACAGTCCAGCCCGAACTGCCAAGCCATGTCTTCCCTGGACCGGAAACAAGCATCCTGGGACCGGTTTCGGGTTCAAAACCCTCATCAGCCAGGCTATCTTGAATCCAGTGGCAAAGTGAGCAAGGGACCCACGTCTGGGCATACCCTGCCAACTTAGGGCGAACAAAGCGATACCAAAGGGGATGATGGACGGAGCGTTAGAGCAAATCAAACACTCACCCCCAGTCAACTGATCTGGGTTTAATCCATCATCATTCTTTAGCTCACTCCACCACCCCAGTTCAGACATGGCCATATGCAAATCAGTCTGACCCTGTGCCTCATGGGAACAGTCCAGTCCGAACTGCCAAGCCATGTCTTCCCTGGACCTGAAACAAGCATCCTGGGACCGGTTTCGGGTTCAAAACCCTCATCAGCCAGGCTATCTTGAATCCAGTGGCAAAGTGACCAAGGGACCCACGTCTGGGCATACCCTGCCAACTTAGGGCGAACAAAGCGATACCAAAGGGGATGATGGACGGAGCGTTAGAGCAAATCAAACACTCACCCCCAGTCAACTGATCTGGGTTTAATCCATCATCATTCTTTAGCTCACTCCACCACCCCAGTTCAGACATGGCCATATGCAAATCAGTCTGACCCTGTGCCTCATGGGAACAGTCCAGCCCAAACTGCCAAGCCATGTCTTCCCTGGACCGGAAACAAGCATCCTGGGACCGGTTTCGGGTTCAAAACCCTCATCAGCCAGGCTATCTTGAATCCAGTGGCAAAGTGAGCAAGGGACCCACGTCTGGGCATACCCTGCCAACTTAGGGCGAACAAAGCGATACCAAAGGGGATGATGGACGGAGCGTTAGAGCAAATCAAACACTCACCCCCAGTCAACTGATCTGGGTTTAATCCATCATCATTCTTTAGCTCACTCCACCACCCCAGTTCAGACATGGCCATATGCAAATCAGTCTGACCCTGTGCCTCATGGGAACAGTCCAGCCCGAACTGCCAAGCCATGTCTTCCCTGGACCTGAAACAAGCATCCTGGGACCGGTTTCGGGTTCAAAACCCTCATCAGCCAGGCTATCTTGAATCCAGTGGCAAAGTGAGCAAGGGACCCACGTCTGGGCATACCCTGCCAACTTAGGGCGAACAAAGCGATACCAAAGGGGATGATGGACGGAGCGTTAGAGCAAATCAAACACTCACCCCCAGTCAACTGATCTGGGTTTAATCCATCATCATTCTTTAGCTCACTCCACCACCCCAGTTCAGACATGGCCATATGCAAATCAGTCTGACCCTGTGCCTCATGGGAACAGTCCAGCCCGAACTGCCAAGCCATGTCTTCCCTGGACCGGAAACAAGCATCCTGGGACCGGTTTCGGGTTCAAAACCCTCATCAGCCAGGCTATCTTGAATCCAGTGGCAAAGTGAGCAAGGGACCCACGTCTGGGCATACCCTGCCAACTTAGGGCGAACAAAGCGATACCAAAGGGGATGATGGACGGAGCGTTAGAGCAAATCAAACACTCACCCCCAGTCAACTGATCTGGGTTTAATCCATCATCATTCTTTAGCTCACTCCACCACCCCAGTTCAGACATGGCCATATGCAAATCAGTCTGACCCTGTGCCTCATGGGAACAGTCCAGCCCGAACTGCCAAGCCACGTCTTCCCTGGACCTGAAACAAGCATCCTGGGACCGGTTTCGGGTTCAAAACCCTCATCAGCCAGGCTATCTTGAATCCAGTGGCAAAGTGAGCAAGGGACCCACGTCTGGGCATACCCTGCCAACTTAGGGCGAACAAAGCGATACCAAAGGGGATGATGGACGGAGCGTTAGAGCAAATCAAACACTCACCCCCAGTCAACTGATCTGGGTTTAATCCATCATCATTCTTTAGCTCACTCCAACACCCCAGTTCAGACATGGCCATATGCAAATCAGTCTGACCCTGTGCCTCATGGGAACAGTCCAGCCCGAACTGCCAAGCCATGTCTTCCCTGGACCGGAAACAAGCATCCTGGGACCGGTTTCGGGTTCAAAACCCTCATCAGCCAGGCTATCTTGAATCCAGTGGCAAAGTGAGCAAGGGACCCACGTCTGGGCATACCCTGCCAACTTAGGGCGAACAAAGCGATACCAAAGGGGATGATGGACGGAGCGTTAGAGCAAATCAAACACTCACCCCCAGTCAACTGATCTGGGTTTAATCCATCATCATTCTTTAGCTCACTCCACCACCCCAGTTCAGACATGGCCATATGCAAATCAGTCTGACCCTGTGCCTCATGGGAACAGTCCAGCCCGAACTGCCAAGCCATGTCTTCCCTGGACCGGAAACAAGCATCCTGGGACCGGTTTCGGGTTCAAAACCCTCATCAGCCAGGCTATCTTGAATCCAGTGGCAAAGTGAGCAAGGGACCCACGTCTGGGCATACCCTGCCAACTTAGGGCGAACAAAGCGATACCAAAGGGGATGATGGACGGAGCGTTAGAGCAAATCAAACACTCACCCCCAGTCAACTGATCTGGGTTTAATCCATCATCATTCTTTAGCTCACTCCACCACCCCAGTTCAGACATGGCCATATGCAAATCAGTCTGACCCTGTGCCTCATGGGAACAGTCCAGCCCGAACTGCCAAGCCATGTCTTCCCTGGACCGGAAACAAGCATCCTGGTACCGGTTTCGGGTTCAAAACCCTCATCAGCCAGGCTATCTTGAATCCAGTGGCAAAGTGAGCAAGGGACCCACGTCTGGGCATACCCTGCCAACTTAGGGCGAACAAAGCGATACCAAAGGGGATGATGGACGGAGCCTTAGAGCAAATCAAACACTCACCCCCAGTCAACTGATCTGGGTTTAATCCATCATCATTCTTTAGCTCACTCCACCACCCCAGTTCAGACATGGCCATATGCAAATCAGTCTGACCCTGTGCCTCATGGGAACAGTCCAGCCCGAACTGCCAAGCCATGTCTTCCCTGGACCGGAAACAAGCATCCTGGGACCGGTTTCGGGTTCAAAACCCTCATCAGCCAGGTTATCTTGAATCCAGTGGCAAAGTGAGCAAGGGACCCACGTCTGGGCATACCCTGCCAACTTAGGGCGAACAAAGCGATACCAAAGGGGATGATGGACGGAGCGTTAGAGCAAATCAAACACTCACCCCCAGTCAACTGATCTGGGTTTAATCCATCATCATTCTTTAGCTCACTCCACCACCCCAGTTCAGACATGGCCATATGCAAATCAGTCTGACCCTGTGCCTCATGGGAACAGTCCAGCCCGAACTGCCAAGCCATGTCTTCCCTGGACCGGAAACAAGCATCCTGGGACCGGTTTCGGGTTCAAAACCCTCATCAGCCAGGCTATCTTCAATCCAGTGGCAAAGTGAGCAAGGGACCCACGTCTGGGCATACCCTGCCAACTTAGGGCGAACAAAGCGATACCAAAGGGGATGATGGACGGAGCGTTAGAGCAAATCAAACACTCACCCCCAGTCAACTGATCTGGGTTTAATCCATCATCATTCTTTAGCTCACTCCACCACCCCAGTTCAGACATGGCCATATGCAAATCAGTCTGACCCTGTGCCTCATGGGAACAGTCCAGCCCGAACTGCCAAGCCATGTCTTCCCTGGACCGGAAACAAGCATCCTGGGACCGGTTTCGGGTTCAAAACCCTCATCAGCCAGGCTATCTTGAATCCAGTGGGAAAGTGAGCAAGGGACCCACGTCTGGGCATACCCTGCCAACTTAGGGCGAACAAAGCGATACCAAAGGGGATGATGGACGGAGCATTAGAGCAAATCAAACACTCACCCCCAGTCAACTGATCTGGGTTTAATCCATCATCATTCTTTAGCTCACTCCACCACCCCAGTTCAGATATGGCCATATGCAAATCAGTCTGACCCTGTGCCTCATGGGAACAGTCCAGCCCGAACTGCCAAGCCATGTCTACCCTGGACCGGAAACAAGCATCCTGGGACCGGTTTCGGGTTCAAAACCCTCATCAGCCAGGCTATCTTGAATCCAGTGGCAAAGTGAGCAAGGGACCCACGTCTGGGCATACCCTGCCAACTTAGGGTGAACAAAGCGATACCAAAGGGGATGATGGACGGAGCGTTAGAGCAAATCAAACACTCACCCCCTGTCAACTGATCTGGGTTTAATCCATCATCATTCTTTAGCTCACTCCACCACCCCAGTTCAGACATGGCCATATGCAAATCAGTCTGACCCTGTGCCTCATGGGAACAGTCCAGCCCGAACTGCCAAGCCATGTCTTCCCTGGACCGGAAACAAGCATCCTGGGACCGGTTTCTGGTTCAAAACCCTCATCAGCCAGGCTATCTTGAATCCAGTGGCAAAGTGAGCAAGGGACCCACGTCTGGGCATACCCTGCCAACTTAGGGCGAACAAAGCGATACCAAAGGGGATGATGGACGGAGCGTTAGAGCAAATCAAACACTCACCCCCAGTCAACTGATCTGGGTTTAATCCATCATCATTCTTTAGCTCACTCCACCACCCCAGTTCAGACATGGCCATATGCAAATCAGTCTGACCCTGTGCCTCATGGGAACAGTCCAGCCCGAACTGCCAAGCCATGTCTTCCCTGGACCTGAAACAAGCATCCTGGGACCGGTTTCGGGTTCAAAACCCTCATCAGCCAGGCTATCTTGAATCCAGTGGCAAAGTGAGCAAGGGACCCACGTCTGGGCATACCCTGCCAACTTAGGGCGAACAAAGCGATACCAAAGGGGATGATGGACGGAGCGTTAGAGCAAATCAAACACTCACCCCCAGTCAACTGATCTGGGTTTAATCCATCATCATTCTTTAGCTCACTCCACCACCCCAGTTCAGACATGGCCATATGCAAATCAGTCTGACCCTGTGCCTCATGGGAACAGTCCAGCCCGAACTGCCAAGCCATGTCTTCCCTGGACCGGAAACAAGCATCCTGGGACCGGTTTCGGGTTCAAAACCCTCATCAGCCAGGCTATCTTGAATCCAGTGGCAAAGTGAGCAAGGGACCCACGTCTGGGCATACCCTGCCAACTTAGGGCGAACAAAGCGATACCAAAGGGGATGATGGACGGAGCGTTAGAGCAAATCAAACACTCACCCCCAGTCAACTGATCTGGGTTTAATCCATCATCATTCTTTAGCTCACTCCACCACCCCAGTTCAGACATGGCCATATGCAAATCAGTCTGACCCTGTGCCTCATAGTCCAGCCCGAACTGCCAAGCCATGTCTTCCCTGGACCTGAAACAAGCATCCTGGGACCGGTTTCGGGTTCAAAACCCTCATCAGCCAGGCTATCTTGAATCCAGTGGCAAAGTGAGCAAGGGACCCACGTCTGGGCATACCCTGCCAACTTAGGGCGAACAAAGCGATACCAAAGGGGATGATGGACGGAGCGTTAGAGCAAATCAAACACTCACCCCCAGTCAACTGATCTGGGTTTAATCCATCATCATTCTTTAGCTCACTCCACCACCCCAGTTCAGACATGGCCGTATGCAAATCAGTCTGACCCTGTGCCTCATGGGAACAGTCCAGCCCGAACTGCCAAGCCATGTCTTCCCTGGACCGGAAACAAGCATCCTGGGACCGGTTTCGGGTTCAAAACCCTCATCAGCCAGGCTATCTTGAATCCAGTGGCAAAGTGAGCAAGGGACCCACGTCTGGGCATACCCTGCCAACTTAGGGCGAACAAAGCGATACCAAAGGGGATGATGGACGGAGCGTTAGAGCAAATCAAACACTCACCCCCAGTCAACTGATCTGGGTTTAATCCATCATCATTCTTTAGCTCACTCCACCACCCCAGTTCAGACATGGCCATATGCAAATCAGTCTGACCCTGTGCCTCATGGGAACAGTCCAGCCCGAACTGCCAAGCCATGTCTTCCCTGGACCTGAAACAAGCATCCTGGGACCGGTTTCGGGTTCAAAACCCTCATCAGCCAGGCTATCTTGAATCCAGTGGCAAAGTGAGCAAGGGACCCACGTCTGGGCATACCCTGCCAACTTAGGGCGAACAAAGCGATACCAAAGGGGATGATGGACGGAGCGTTAGAGCAAATCAAACACTCACCCTCAGTCAACTGATCTGGGTTTAATCCATCATCATTCTTTAGCTCACTCCACCACCCCAGTTCAGACATGGCCATATGCAAATCAGTCTGACCCTGTGCCTCATGGGAACAGTCCAGCCCGAACTGCCAAGCCATGTCTTCCCTGGACCGGAAACAAGCATCCTGGGACCGGTTTCGGGTTCAAAACCCTCATCAGCCAGGCTATCTTGAATCCAGTGGCAAAGTGAGCAAGGGACCCACGTCTGGGCATACCCTGCCAACTTAGGGCGAACAAAGCGATACCAAAGGGGATGATGGACGGAGCGTTAGAGCAAATCAAACACTCACCCCCAGTCAACTGATCTGGGTTTAATCCATCATCATTCTTTAGCTCACTCCACCACCCCAGTTCAGACATGGCCATATGCAAATCAGTCTGACCCTGTGCCTCATGGGAACAGTCCAGCCCGAACTGCCAAGCCATGTCTTCCCTGGACCTGAAACAAGCATCCTGGGACCGGTTTCGGGTTCAAAACCCTCATCAGCCAGGCTATCTTGAATCCAGTGGCAAAGTGAGCAAGGGACCCACGTCTGGGCATACCCTGCCAACTTAGGGCGAACAAAGCGATACCAAAGGGGATGATGGACGGAGCGTTAGAGCAAATCAAACACTCACCCCCAGTCAACTGATCTGGGTTTAATCCATCATCATTCTTTAGCTCACTCCAACACCCCAGTTCAGACATGGCCATATGCAAATCAGTCTGACCCTGTGCCTCATGGGAACAGTCCAGCCCGAACTGCCAAGCCATGTCTTCCCTGGACCGGAAACAAGCATCCTGGGACCGGTTTCGGGTTCAAAACCCTCATCAGCCAGGCTATCTTGAATCCAGTGGCAAAGTGAGCAAGGGACCCACGTCTGGGCATACCCTGCCAACTTAGGGCGAACAAAGCGATACCAAAGGGGATGATGGACGGAGCGTTAGAGCAAATCAAACACTCACCCCCAGTCAACTGATCTGGGTTTAATCCATCATCATTCTTTAGCTCACTCCACCACCCCAGTTCAGACATGGCCATATGCAAATCAGTCTGACCCTGTGCCTCATGGGAACAGTCCAGCCCGAACTGCCAAGCCATGTCTTCCCTGGACCGGAAACAAGCATCCTGGGACCGGTTTCGGGTTCAAAACCCTCATCAGCCAGGCTATCTTGAATCCAGTGGCAAAGTGAGCAAGGGACCCACGTCTGGGCATACCCTGCCAACTTAGGGCGAACAAAGCGATACCAAAGGGGATGATGGACGGAGCGTTAGAGCAAATCAAACACTCACCCCCAGTCAACTGATCTGGGTTTAATCCATCATCATTCTTTAGCTCACTCCACCACCCCAGTTCAGACATGGCCATATGCAAATCAGTCTGACCCTGTGCCTCATGGGAACAGTCCAGCCCGAACTGCCAAGCCATGTCTTCCCTGGACCGGAAACAAGCATCCTGGTACCGGTTTCGGGTTCAAAACCCTCATCAGCCAGGCTATCTTGAATCCAGTGGCAAAGTGAGCAAGGGACCCACGTCTGGGCATACCCTGCCAACTTAGGGCGAACAAAGCGATACCAAAGGGGATGATGGACGGAGCCTTAGAGCAAATCAAACACTCACCCCCAGTCAACTGATCTGGGTTTAATCCATCATCATTCTTTAGCTCACTCCACCACCCCAGTTCAGACATGGCCATATGCAAATCAGTCTGACCCTGTGCCTCATGGGAACAGTCCAGCCCGAACTGCCAAGCCATGTCTTCCCTGGACCGGAAACAAGCATCCTGGGACCGGTTTCGGGTTCAAAACCCTCATCAGCCAGGTTATCTTGAATCCAGTGGCAAAGTGAGCAAGGGACCCACGTCTGGGCATACCCTGCCAACTTAGGGCGAACAAAGCGATACCAAAGGGGATGATGGACGGAGCGTTAGAGCAAATCAAACACTCACCCCCAGTCAACTGATCTGGGTTTAATCCATCATCATTCTTTAGCTCACTCCACCACCCCAGTTCAGACATGGCCATATGCAAATCAGTCTGACCCTGTGCCTCATGGGAACAGTCCAGCCCGAACTGCCAAGCCATGTCTTCCCTGGACCGGAAACAAGCATCCTGGGACCGGTTTCGGGTTCAAAACCCTCATCAGCCAGGCTATCTTCAATCCAGTGGCAAAGTGAGCAAGGGACCCACGTCTGGGCATACCCTGCCAACTTAGGGCGAACAAAGCGATACCAAAGGGGATGATGGACGGAGCGTTAGAGCAAATCAAACACTCACCCCCAGTCAACTGATCTGGGTTTAATCCATCATCATTCTTTAGCTCACTCCACCATCCCAGTTCAGACATGGCCATATGCAAATCAGTCTGACCCTGTGCCTCATGGGAACAGTCCAGCCCGAACTGCCAAGCCATGTCTTCCCTGGACCGGAAACAAGCATCCTGGGACCGGTTTCGGGTTCAAAACCCTCATCAGCCAGGCTATCTTGAATCCAGTGGGAAAGTGAGCAAGTGACCCACGTCTGGGCATACCCTGCCAACTTAGGGCGAACAAAGCGATACCAAAGGGGATGATGGACGGAGCATTAGAGCAAATCAAACACTCACCCCCAGTCAACTGATCTGGGTTTAATCCATCATCATTCTTTAGCTCACTCCACCACCCCAGTTCAGATATGGCCATATGCAAATCAGTCTGACCCTGTGCCTCATGGGAACAGTCCAGCCCGAACTGCCAAGCCATGTCTACCCTGGACCGGAAACAAGCATCCTGGGACCGGTTTCGGGTTCAAAACCCTCATCAGCCAGGCTATCTTGAATCCAGTGGCAAAGTGAGCAAGGGACCCACGTCTGGGCATACCCTGCCAACTTAGGGTGAACAAAGCGATACCAAAGGGGATGATGGACGGAGCGTTAGAGCAAATCAAACACTCACCCCCTGTCAACTGATCTGGGTTTAATCCATCATCATTCTTTAGCTCACTCCACCACCCCAGTTCAGACATGGCCATATGCAAATCAGTCTGACCCTGTGCCTCATGGGAACAGTCCAGCCCGAACTGCCAAGCCATGTCTTCCCTGGACCGGAAACAAGCATCCTGGGACCGGTTTCTGGTTCAAAACCCTCATCAGCCAGGCTATCTTGAATCCAGTGGCAAAGTGAGCAAGGGACCCACGTCTGGGCATACCCTGCCAACTTAGGGCGAACAAAGCGATACCAAAGGGGATGATGGACGGAGCGTTAGAGCAAATCAAACACTCACCCCCAGTCAACTGATCTGGGTTTAATCCATCATCATTCTTTAGCTCACTCCACCACCCCAGTTCAGACATGGCCATATGCAAATCAGTCTGACCCTGTGCCTCATGGGAACAGTCCAGCCCGAACTGCCAAGCCATGTCTTCCCTGGACCTGAAACAAGCATCCTGGGACCGGTTTCGGGTTCAAAACCCTCATCAGCCAGGCTATCTTGAATCCAGTGGCAAAGTGAGCAAGGGACCCACGTCTGGGCATACCCTGCCAACTTAGGGCGAACAAAGCGATACCAAAGGGGATGATGGACGGAGCGTTAGAGCAAATCAAACACTCACCCCCAGTCAACTGATCTGGGTTTAATCCATCATCATTCTTTAGCTCACTCCACCACCCCAGTTCAGACATGGCCATATGCAAATCAGTCTGACCCTGTGCCTCATAGGAACAGTCCAGCCCGAACTGCCAAGCCATGTCTTCCCTGGACCGGAAACAAGCATCCTGGGACCGGTTTCGGGTTCAAAACCCTCATCAGCCAGGCTATCTTGAATCCAGTGGCAAAGTGAGCAAGGGACCCACGTCTGGGCATACCCTGCCAACTTAGGGCGAACAAAGCGATACCAAAGGGGATGATGGACGGAGCGTTAGAGCAAATCAAACACTCACCCCCAGTCAACTGATCTGGGTTTAATCCATCATCATTCTTTAGCTCACTCCACCACCCCAGTTCAGACATGGCCATATGCAAATCAGTCTGACCCTGTGCCTCATAGTCCAGCCCGAACTGCCAAGCCATGTCTTCCCTGGACCTGAAACAAGCATCCTGGGACCGGTTTCGGGTTCAAAACCCTCATCAGCCAGGCTATCTTGAATCCAGTGGCAAAGTGAGCAAGGGACCCACGTCTGGGCATACCCTGCCAACTTAGGGCGAACAAAGCGATACCAAAGGGGATGATGGACGGAGCGTTAGAGCAAATCAAACACTCACCCCCAGTCAACTGATCTGGGTTTAATCCATCATCATTCTTTAGCTCACTCCACCACCCCAGTTCAGACATGGCCGTATGCAAATCAGTCTGACCCTGTGCCTCATGGGAACAGTCCAGCCCGAACTGCCAAGCCATGTCTTCCCTGGACCGGAAACAAGCATCCTGGGACCGGTTTCGGGTTCAAAACCCTCATCAGCCAGGCTATCTTGAATCCAGTGGCAAAGTGAGCAAGGGACCCACGTCTGGGCATACCCTGCCAACTTAGGGCGAACAAAGCGATACCAAAGGGGATGATGGACGGAGCGTTAGAGCAAATCAAACACTCACCCCCAGTCAACTGATCTGGGTTTAATCCATCATCATTCTTTAGCTCACTCCACCACCCCAGTTCAGACATGGCCATATGCAAATCAGTCTGACCCTGTGCCTCATGGGAACAGTCCAGCCCGAACTGCCAAGCCATGTCTTCCCTGGACCGGAAACAAGCATCCTGGGACCGGTTTCGGGTTCAAAACCCTCATCAGCCAGGCTATCTTGAATCCAGTGGCAAAGTGAGCAAGGGACCCACGTCTGGGCATACCCTGCCAACTTAGGGCGAACAAAGCGATACCAAAGGGGATGATGGACGGAGCGTTAGAGCAAATCAAACACTCACC
Source organism: Calotriton arnoldi (assembly GCA_963921515.1). Lineage (NCBI taxonomy): Eukaryota > Metazoa > Chordata > Amphibia > Caudata > Salamandridae > Calotriton > Calotriton arnoldi. The sequence goes on from CAWUFW010005455.1 coordinate 1,050,761, forward strand.
CCCAGTCAACTGATCTGGGTTTAATCCATCATCATTCTTTAGCTCACTCCACCACCCCAGTTCAGACATGGCCATATGCAAATCAGTCTGACCCTGTGCCTCATGGGAACAGTCCAGCCCGAACTGCCAAGCCATGTCTTCCCTGGACCGGAAACAAGCATCCTGGGACCGGTTTCGGGTTCAAAACCCTCATCAGCCAGGCTATCTTGAATCCAGTGGCAAAGTGAGCAAGGGACCCACGTCTGGGCATACCCTGCCAACTAGGGCGAACAAAGCGATACCAAAGGGGATGATGGACGGAGCGTTAGTGCAAATCAAACACTCACCCCCAGTCAACTGATCTGGGTTTAATCCATCATCATTCTTTAGCTCACTCCACCACCCCAGTTCAGACATGGCCATATGCAAATCAGTCTGACCCTGTGCCTCATGGGAACAGTCCAGCCCGAACTGCCAAGCCATGTCTTCCCTGGACCGGAAACAAGCATCCTGGGACCGGTTTCGGGTTCAAAACCCTCATCAGCCAGGCTATCTTGAATCCAGTGGCAAAGTGAGCAAGGGACCCACGTCTGGGCATACCCTGCCAACTTAGGGCGAACAAAGCGATACCAAAGGGGATGATGGACGGAGCCTTAGAGCAAATCAAACACTCACCCCCAGTCAACTGATCTGGGTTTAATCCATCATCATTCTTTAACTCACTCCACCACCCCAGTTCAGACATGGCCATATGCAAATCAGTCTGACCCTGTGCCTCATGGGAACAGTCCAGCCCGAACTGCCAAGCCATGTCTTCCCTGGACCGGAAACAAGCATCCTGGGACCGGCTTCGGGTTCAAAACCCTCATCAGCCAGGTTATCTTGAATCCAGTGGCAAAGTGAGCAAGGGACCCACGTCTGGGCATACCCTGCCAACTTAGGGCGAACAAAGAGATACCAAAGGGGATGATGGACGGAGCGTTAGAGCAAATCAAACACTCACTCCCAGTCAACTGATCTGGATTTAATCCATCATCATTCTTTAGCTCACTCCACCACCCCAGTTCAGACATGGCCATATGCAAATCAGTCTGACCCTGTGCCTCATGGGAACAGTCCAGCCCGAACTGCCAAGCCATGTCTTCCCTGGACCGGAAACAAGCATCCTGGGACTGGTTTCGGGTTCAAAACCCTCATCAGCCAGGCTATCTTGAATCCAGTGGCAAAGTGAGCAAGGGACCCACGTCTGGGCATACCCTGCCAACTTAGGGCGAACAATGCGATACCAAAGGGGATGATGGACGGAGCGTTAGAGCAAATCAAACACTCACCCCAGTCAACTGATCTGGGTTTAATCCATCATCATTCTTTAGCTCACTCCACCACCCCAGTTCAGACATGGCCATATGCAAATCAGTCTGACCCTGTGCCTCATGGGAACAGTCCAGCCCGAACTGCCAAGCCATGTCTTCCCTGGACCGAAACAAGCATCCTGGGACCGGTTTCGGGTTCAAAACCCTCATCAGCCAGGCTATCTTCAATCCAGTGGCAAAGTGAGCAAGGGACCCACGTCTGGGCATACCCTGCCAACTTAGGGCGAACAAAGCGATACCAAAGGGGATGATGGACGGAGCGTTAGAGCAAATCAAACACTCACCCCCAGTCAACTGATCTGGGTTTAATCCATCATCATTCTTTAGCTCACTCCACCACCCCAGTTCAGACATGGCCATATGCAAATCAGTCTGACCCTGTGCCTCATGGGAACAGTCCAGCCCGAACTGCCAAGCCATGTCTTCCTGGACCGAAACAAGCATCCTGGGACCGGTCTCGGGTTCAAAACCCTCATCAGCCAGGCTATCTTCAATCCAGTGGCAAAGTGAGCAAGGGACCCACGTCTGGGCATACCCTGCCAACTTAGGGCGAACAAAGCGATACCAAAGGGGATGATGGACGGAGCGTTAGAGCAAATCAAACACTCACCCCCAGTCAACTGATCTGGGTTTAATCCATCATCATTCTTTAGCTCACTCCACCACCCCAGTTCAGACATGGCCATATGCAAATCAGTCTGACCCTGTGCCTCATGGGAACAGTCCAGCCCGAACTGCCAAGCCATGTCTTCCCTGGACCGGAAACAAGCATCCTGGGACCGGTTTCGGGTTCAAAACCCTCATCAGCCAGGCTATCTTCAATCCAGTGGCAAAGTGAGCAAGGGACCCACGTCTGGGCATACCCTGCCAACTTAGGGCGAACAAGTCGATACCAAAGGGGATGATGGACGGAGCGTAAGAGCAAATCAAACACTCACCCCCAGTCAACTGATCTGGGTTTAATCCATCATCAATCTTTAGCTCACTCCACCACCCCAGTTCAGACATGGCCATATGCAAATCAGTCTGACCCTGTGCCTCATGGGAACAGTCCAGCCCGAACTGCCAAGCCATGTCTTCCCTGGACCGGAAACAAGCATCCTGGGACCGGTTTCGGGTTCAAAACCCTCATCAGCCAGGCTATCTTGAATCCAGTGGGAAAGTGAGCAAGGGACCCACGTCTGGGCATACCCTGCCAACTTAGGGCGAACAAAGCGATACCAAAGGGGATGATGGACGGAGCGTTAGAGCAAATCAAACACTCACCCCCAGTCAACTGATCTGGGTTTAATCCATCATCATTCTTTAGCTCACTCCACCACCCCAGTTCAGACATGGCCATATGCAAATCAGTCTGACCCTGTGCCTCATGGGAACAGTCCAGCCCGAACTGCCAAGCCATGTCTTCCCTGGACTGGAAACAAGCATCCTGGGACCGGTTTCGGGTTCAAAACCCTCATCAGCCAGAAACCGGTCCCAGGATGCTTGTTTCCGGTCCAGGGAAGACATGGCTTGGCAGTTCGGGCTGGACTGTTCCCATGAGGCACAGGGTCAGACTGATTTGCATATGGCCATGTCTGAACTGGGGTGGTGGAGTGAGCTAAAGAATGATGATGGATTAAACCCAGATCAGTTGACTGGGGGTGAGTGTTTGATTTGCTCTACTGCTCCGTCCATCATCCCCTTTGGTATCGCTTTGTTCGCCCTAAGTTGGCAGGGTATGCCCAGACGTGGATCCCTTGCTCACTTTGCCACTGGATTCAAGCTAGCCTGGCTGATGATGGCTGAATAGCCAGAAACCGGTCCCAGGATGCTTGTTTCCGGTCCCGGGAAGACATGGCTTGGCAGTTCGGGCTGGACTGTTCCCATGAGGCACAGGGTCAGACTGATTTGCATATGGCCATGTCTGAACTGGGGTGGTGGAGTGAGCTAAAGAATGATGATGGATTAAACCCAGATCTGTTGACTGGGGGTGAGTGTTTGATTTGCTCTAACGCTCCGTCCATCATCCCCTTTGGTATCACTTTGTTCGCCCTAAGTTGGCAGGGTATGCCCAGACGTGGGTCCCTTGCTCACTTTGCCACTGGATTCAAGCTAGCCTGGCTGATGACGGCTGAATAGCCAGAAACCAGTCCCAGGATGCTTGTTTCCGGTCCAGGGAAGACATGGCTTGGCAGTTCGAGCTGGACTGTTCCCATGAGGCACAGGGTCAGACTGATTTGCATATGGCCATGTCTGAACTGGGGTGGTGGAGTGAGCTAAAGAAGGATGATGGATTAATCCCAGATCAGTTGACTGGGGTGAGTGTTTGATTTGCTCTAATGCTCCGTCCATCATCCCCTTTGGTATCGCTTTGTTCGCCCTAAGTTGGCAGGGTATGCCCAGACGTGGTTCCCTTGCTCACTTTGCCACTGGATTCAAGCTAGCCTGGCTGATGACGGCTGAATAGCCAGAAACCGGTCCCAGGATGCTTGTTTCCGGTCCAGGGAAGACATGGCTTGGCAGTTCGGGCTGGACTGTTCCCATGAGGCACAGGGTCAGACTGATTTGCATATGGCCATGTCTGAACTGGGGTGGTGGAGTGAGCTAAAGAATGATGATGGATTAAACCCAGATCAGTTGACTGGGGGTGAGTGTTTGATTTGCTCTAGCGCTCTGTCCATCATCCCCTTTAGTATCGCTTTGTTCGCCCTAAGTTGGCAGGGTATGCCCAGACGTGGGTCCCTTGCTCACTTTGCCACTGGATTCAAGCTAGCCTGGCTGATGATGGCTGAATAGCCAGAAAGCGGTCCCAGGATGCTTGTTTCCGGTCCAGGGAAGACATGGCTTGGCAGTTCGGGCTGGACTGTTCCCATGAGGCACAGGGTCAGACTGATTTGCATATGGCCATGTCTGAACTGGGGTGGTGGAGTGAGCTAAAGAATGATGATGGATTAAACCCAGATCAGTTGACTGGGGGTGAGTGTTTGATTTGCTCTTGCGCTCCGTCCATCATCCCCTTTGGTATCGCTTTGTTCGCCCTAAGTTGGCAGGGTATGCCCAGACGTGGGTCCCTTGCTCACTTTGCCACTGGATTCAAGCTAGCCTGGCTGATGACGGCTGAATAGCCAGAAACCGGTCCCAGGATGCTTGTTTCCGGTCCAGGGAAGACATGGCTTGACAGTTCGGGCTGGACTGTTCCCATGAGGCACAGGGTCAGACTGATTTGCATATGGCCATGTCTGAACTGGGGTGGTGGAGTGAGCTAAAGAATGATGATGGATTAAACCCAGATCAGTTGACTGGGGGTGAGTGTTTGATTTGCTCTAGCGCTCCGTCTATCATCCCCTTTGTTCGCCCTAAGTTGGCAGGGTATGCCCAGACGTGGGTCCCTTGCTCACTTTGCCACTGGATTCAAGCTAGCCTGGCTGATGACGGCTCAATAGCCAGAAACCGGTCCCAGGATGCTTGTTTCCGGTCCAGGGAAGACATGGTTTGGCAGTTCGGGCTGGACTGTTCCCATGAGGCACAGGGTCAGACTGATTTGCATATGGCCATGTCTGAACTGGGGTGGTGGAGTGAGCTAAAGAATGATGATGGATTAAACCCAGATCAGTTGACTGGGGGTGAGTGTTTGATTTGCTCTAGCGCTCCGTCCATCATCCCCTTTGGTATCGCTTGTTCGCCCTAAGTTGGCAGGGTATGCACAGACGTGGGTCCCTTGCTCACTTTGCCACTGGATTCAAGCTAGCCTGGCTGATGACGGCTGAATAGCCAGAAACCGGTCCCAGGATGCTTGTTTCCGGTCCAGGGAAGACATGGCTTGGCAGTTCGGGCTGGACTGTTCCCACAAGGCACAGGGTCAGACTGATTTGCATATGGCCATGTCTGAACTGGGGTGGTGGAGTGAGCTAAAGAATGATGATGGATTAAACCCAGATCAGTTGACTGGGGGTGAGTGTTTGATTTGCTTTAGTGCTCCGTCCATCTTCCCCTTTGGTATCGCTTTGTTCGCCCTAAGTTGGCAGGGTATGCCCAGACGTGGGTCCCTTGCTCACTTTGCCACTGGATTCAAGCTAGCCTGGCTGATGACGACTGAATAGCCAGAAACCGGTCCCAGGATGCTTGTTTCCGGTCCAGGGAAGACATGGCTTGGCAGTTCGGGCTGGACTGTTCCCATGAGGCACAGGGTCAGACTGATTTGCATATGGCCATGTCTGAACTGGGGTGGTGGAGTGAGCTAAAGAATGATGATGGATTAAACCCAGATCAGTTGACTGGGGGTGAGAGTTTGATTTGCTCTAGCGCTCCGTCCATCATCCCCTTTGGTATCGCTTTGTTCGCCCTAAGTTGGCAGGGTATGCCCAGACATGGGTCCCTTGCTCACTTTGCCACTGGATTCAAGCTAGCCTGGCTGATGACGGCTGAATAGCCAGAAACCGGTCCCAGGATGCTTGTTTCCGGTCCAGGGAAGACATGGCTTGGCAGTTCGGGCTGGACTGTTCCCATGAGGCACAGGGTCAGACTGATTTGCATATGGCCATGTCTGAACTGGGGTGGTGGAGTGAGCTAAAGAATGATGATGGATTAAACCCAGATCAGTTGACTGGGGGTGAGTGTTTGATTTGCTCTAGCGCTCCGTCCATCTTCCCCTTTGGTATCGCTTTGTTCGCCCTAAATTGGCAGGGTATGCCCAGACGTGGGTCCCTTGCTCACTTTGCCACTGGATTCAAGCTAGCCTGGCTGATGACGACTGAATATCCAGAAACCGGTCCCAGGATGCTTGTTTCCGGTCCAGGGAAGACATGGCTTGGCAGTTCGGGCTGGACTGTTCCCATGAGGCACAGGGTCAGACTGATTTGCATATGGCCATGTCTGAACTGGGGTGGTGGAGTGAGCTAAAGAATGATGATGGATTAAACCCAGATCAGTTGACTGGGGGTAAGTGTTTGATTTGCTCTAGCGCTCCGTCCATCATCCCCTTTGGTATCGCTTTGTTCGCCCTAAGTTGGCAGGGTATGGCCAGACGTGGGTCCCTTGCTCACTTTGCCACTGGATTCAAGCTAGCCTGGCTGATGACTGCTGAATAGCCAGAAACCGGTCCCAGGATGCTTGTTTCCGGTCCAGGGAAGACATGGCTTGGCAGTTTGGGCTGGACTGTTCCCATGAGGCACAGGGTCAGACTGATTTGCATATGGCCATGTCTGAACTGGGGTGGTGGAGTGAGCTAAAGAATGATGATGGATTAAACCCAGATCAGTTGACTGGGGGTGAGTGTTTCATTTGCTCTAGCGCTCCGTCCATCATCCCCTTTGGTATCGCTTTGCAGTATAATGTGGCATCCGGCCACATATCTTCTTTGCACACGCTGCTAACATGGCGACAGGCCACGTGTTGTCCGCTCTTCTCCCTGGGACCTCCTGGCAACTCCGTCGTATCTGTTGGACTGGGCGTCTTCTCCCGTCCTGGACCACTCGCATGTCCGGTCCTGTCTGTAGGACTGGGCGTCTTCTCAGGTGCATCAGCCATTTTGTGGATGGCAGTGGAGGTAGGTGTGTTTTGATGGATCCGGTCAGCAGCCTCTTCCATACCTTTCTTTTCCTAAAAAAGGTATTCCAGGTGCAACGATCGCTGTGGGAGATGATGTTCCAGGCTCCTGCCTGTGCAGTCAGCTTCTGTGGTGTAGTTTCCGGTGCGTTTCTGACTTGGCACCCTTACGTCCCTCACTTTAGGTGTGCCTTCTGCTGGTGCATTGCGCACCCAGTTCCACCTCTTGCGGTGGCGTCCTTTTGCCACTGGGGGCGCAGTCAGCGCTCTCCTCATGAATGAGGTGTCGGTATACGACCACAGGGGTGCTCATTGCCCACCTTTTTCTACTGAAGGCTGTTCGCTTGTCTGGGACTTCTTTGCTCCAGCCAACACTTTTCCAGCCTTCTCCTGGGCAACCAGTGTGTGGCTGTACTTGTGGGGATTTACAGTACTTCCCTTTTCCTTCTCTTTTCTGTGAGGGCTCACTCACTTCCGGGTCTGACACCCGATGTCCCTCTGCAGGTGGCCTCTTGCCTCAGGCCAATGCACCTTGAGCGTTCTCTGACAGTCTGTGGCTCGTGCTGCTCTTGGCGTCACAGGACCCTTGGCAGCTAGAGTCTCTGCTGGTGCATGGAAGACAGGGAACTGTTCATGCAGGTACTTGTACTTGGGCAGGTGCAGTCTTTTCTCTGGGTAAATCTCTCTGGCTGTATCTACTCCTGTCTTGCAGTGGCAGGCACTTGCCACCAGGGGGTGCACGCTGCTCAGCTGCCCCTTCACTGAGAGAGGCAGTTTCTCTTCTTCTTTCGCAGAGGTGGCAGACATCCGCTAGGGGCCGCTCTGGGCTTTCCTTTCCAGCCCCTAATGCGTCTTGGTGTGGTGCTGGCTATCAGTGCAGCAACTCTTTGGCCCACAGTGGGGCTCAACATGACAGGGCTGAAGGTTCTAGGCTCCAGTGACTTATTAGCATTAATTAATAATGACACAGACACACATTAGTTGATGTACTGAACTGGCCACGAGCACGTGGACTCTGGCTCTTTTATTGGCAGGGTCACCTGACCGGTGACGCCTGTGTTGGATGGGTGTGGGGTGGGTGTAAAGACCAGCCCTCGTGGGAGAGACTGGTAAAACAATAGACTGTGTCCAGCAGGACACAACAAATGGCAAAGGGAAAGGCAGAGACAAAAGTGGTGGGTGGTGGAAAAAAAGGATGCAGTAGAATCAAGCCTAGGCAGCAAACCTGGGCCCAGATTCACAAAGAGTATGCACCACTGCAAGGCCATGCAAAGTGATGCAAAGCACCCCAACATTTTGCAAGATCAAAAGATGTGTTGTACTGGAGAGACGCCCTTTTCTCAGCACAAGTAGTGCTTTGCTCTGCTTTGCGCCACTTTGCCTAAAGGGGGTATTACTTGGGAGTTACTTGGGTGGATCAGCTCAAGGACCCATAGTTTTTGACTCAAACCCCAATCCACTATGATAGCGAGACCAAGTTTTGCATCAAAAACAAATACTTGGCACAGCGGGAGCGTGTAGCTCGCCACTGCCATGGCCCGCTGTGCCAAAGCTGTGCTGAGGCCTCCCTCCAGATTAAGAGTTTCCTCCTGTCTGGCGGGCTGTTTCTTGGCGTTCCAACAGCGGTTTCTCTAAAAATGGGCACCGCTATCGGAATGCCAAGAACAGTTCCTGCATGGCCTGTAAAGTCCATGCCGTGCAGGAACTGGTGTGCCCCCTTGTGTGCATCCACATGGCATGAGCCACCAGAGGGCCCTGTAGGGCCCCCTTTGTTTCCTCTCTGCCACAGTTTTCATGGCAGTGGAACCGCCATGAAAATTGTGACTGAGAGGAAACTCATAACATGCTTGGCGGGGCCACTGTAGACCCGCCAAGCATAGTGCAGCCTCCGGACTGCCAGGGCACTACCAAGGAATTACGGTTCCCTGGCGGTGTCAGAAGTCCAAGGGCGGTCCGACTGGCCTATTACAACATGGCTGGACCGCCACCACCACGCCATCATGAGTCTGGTGGTCTTCGGACCGCCAGACTCGTAATTGGCCCCTTAGTGTGCTGGAGCAAGGGATGACAACAGCATCAAACCATTTCTAAAAATTATGGCTTTGCAGAGCTTTTGCCCAGTTGTGCGATGGGTGAGTAAATGAATTTTTTAGAGAAAATGCCGCCATTCTTGATTTTTCAACTGAGGAAGGAGATGTTGCCCTCATAAATGCTGATGTAAAAGCTGATGTTTGCATTTCTGAGATACACTATGGTGCACAAATACCTTCATGCACACTATGTCATACAGCCCCTAATGTGTGTTCATGGTGCCATAGCTCCTGTATGTAACATTGAAAGCAGCTGAAGACATGAATATGAAGAGGATGGTTGTTGCGAATTAATTTCAGTATCTTCAGTGTAATTTCTCAAGAGATTTTAAGTATGTTTGAATGCACAATCGTGATTTCAACAGTTTTCTTTTGTTAGGAAAGAAGATGTTTTTCTCATTTGACAATGCTTCCTTTTTCTTCAAGGCTCAACACAGTTCACACCATCACCTTGTACCTTTGAAGGGGACGTCTCACAAATGAAATGTCCCCTGCACATTGAAGAAAATCCAAATGTTTCCCAGAACTCAGGAAATGTATTCACCTGGTTCAGAGAACATGAAACAAAAGAGTGGACAAGGGTGAGCCAAGAAACTAACAGCAGACTTCTTGTAATTAAAGACAGACTTGAATTCTGGCCAGTTGAAGCATATGACAATGGGAAATACCTTTGTGTTTTTGGGTAAGTAAACAAGCTATTTAAAACCGTGTATTAACAGCTGCATGTCAGTGATCATCGCTAGCCAATAATAAAACATGTTGGCTATCAATAGATCACTAATGATTTTGTAAAACCTGAGACTAATTTTGAAACTGACTTTACTACATACTTCTCCCATTACATTTCTTCATTGTTTATAATTGTGAGAAATTGAGTTATTAATTGTGTAGGATATAAGGCCTGCACAAGTAATAGGTCCACAATTGTCTCCTTGCTGGGAACCGAGCACCACATTGTAACACTTGACTCTCTCAAGGTAGCAAAGCAGAACAGTCCAAGGCCTACTCATGGGAGGATGGTTTGGACTAGTAATGACCATTCACTGGCACACAACGATGATAATCAATAAATGATTGTCTTGTCAGTGCTTTTTCTTTGAAAGAGGAAAAGTACATTTATTGCACACGCTACTAAATACTTCTAGGTCTGACCCTCAGAATCACAGTACTCTCCACCTATACCAGATAGTACATCACAGTATGGGGGCATAACTTAAAATAAAGCAGGCCTATTGGCTTTGTCATTAGGTCACGAGATCAATGTGTATGTCCAGCCTATTGGGTTTGTCAAGAGGTTCCCATGTTAAAGTATAAGTAGTGTTGGACAGAATATCGGATAAAAAATATTGTGATACAAAAATATTGTATAGAGAATATCGGGACATCAAAACTATCGTCAACAGGAATATCAAAGGTAAAAATATAATTTTTCATGTTTTTATTATTATTGTTGCAAAAAATATTGATGCAGAAAATATTGTTGTATGTAATATCATTTGCAAATGTTAATTATCTAGGGAGATGCATCACGTTGTAAAGCCCTGCGTCACATTACACCTGCGTCAGGTATAATATATGCAGGGTGGGTGTTCCCACGTAGGAAGGCCTCGTAAAAGTGACGCAGTGAAATCTACAAGATTTCACTGCGCCACTTTTAGGATGCCACTGTGTCAAAACCTTACGCCTGCTTGAAGCAGGCATAAGGAGTGACGCAGTACAGTAAGTATAGGCCTCAAAATACATTGCTGGAGTTGCGTCATGCTTGCGACACAACTCCAGCAATGCATGACTTTTGTGCCAACAAATGCGTCAGAATTTCTGATGAATCTGTTAATCCTTGCACAATGGAGCACTGTATTGTAAATACAGCGCATCCATGGTGGCACAAGGACATTTGTCGCTGGCGCAAGAAAACTGACGCATCTATGCAGATGCGTCAGTTCCTTGTAAATCTGCCCCTGTAGCTTGATAATTTTTGTAAAACTTTATTTCACATTTTTTAATTTGTTTCATTTAAATAAAATAGTAATTCTATTTAAAGAATATATATTTAAGATGTATAAATATATAACATTCATTTAAATATTTTTTATTTTATGATTGTTGATTTTGGAATAACAGTTTAGTTGTTATATTATGGTTTCTAGTTTAAGGATGCTATAAAACAATCGGAATTTTTTTTTTCTATATTAATATTCAATTTTGTATATATAGGCCTATAGTTTAGGTTAGTTTTTTTTTTTAATAACAAATATTTATTTTTCTAGTTATGAAAATGTTTTTTGAGTATGGAGTATTGATTATGTATTGAAATAGTTTAAACTGTATTACCTGGTTTGAAATGTTTTATATTGAAGAGGATATTGTCAATTTTACCTCTTTAGCATCCAACACCTTTTTAAAATAGCCTTAGATTGGAGTGGGATTAAGCCACTCTTTAAGTGTCCAACACCTTCCACGAATATGATTGGATTGGAGTGGGAATAGTAAATGTCACCCCATTAGTGTCCATCACCGTCCCCGAATTGGTTGAGATTGGAGTGGGAATAGTAAATATCACACATTTAGGGCCCGCTTACGATGCAGGATGGAAGGGCTCCGACCGTCGGTTGGAGCCCTCTAGCCCGCATCGTAATCTGCTGTTCGGATTCCCTTCTGACTGACCCATTTCGATGGGGTTGGTCGGAAGGGAATCTGAATCGAATTTCCGAATGGCTTCCAATGGGCTCGGAGAGCCCGTCCGCCATTCGAAAATCCTGCAGTATTCCTTCGGCCGGCTCTTTCCGGCCGAGGTATTACAATGGCAGTTTCCCACTGCCTTTCTGTGCCGGCCTTTCTTACACAGAAAGGCATTGGAAAACTGTCTTTGGGGGCCCCCATGGGTGCAAGGCTGCCAAATGGTGGCCTACCACTGTTGAACCCTGCACCCGGTGCCTGCCACGGGGTGCAAGGATGAATTGCACATCTGTTCTTTACAATGAGAGCATGCATTCCATTCGGAATGCATGCTCCCATTGTAAAGAATAGGCATGCGATCGAATAGGGTTCAGAAGCATCCTAATTCCTGGGCTGGAACTGACAAAACGAGGTCGTTCAGTTCCAGTTCCAAACCGATGCCGTGCGGACCCCGGTCCGTCTGACATCGGAATCAGGCCCTTAGTGTCCAATGCCTTCCGCAAATTGGTTTAAAATGGAGTGGGAATAGAAAATATCACCCCTTTAATGTCCAACACCTTTCTCCAATATGGTTAGATTGGAGTGGGAATAGTAAATATCAACCCCGTAGTGCCCAACACTTTCTCCAAATTGGTTTAGATTGGAGTGGGAATAGTAAATGATACCTTTTAAGTGTCAAGCAATTAAAAAAAAATGTTTTATGTTGGAGTGTGATTATTGAATTGTATATTGTTATTTTGAAATCTTGATTTTACTTTTATTTATATGTAGTAGAAATACTTTGGGCCTAATTACACACCGTTTCGGGGAAGGAACTCCCTGACCATAGGTCGGCGGTTCCGACAACCCCATTAGGATGCACACTTTTTCAATGGGAGCTTGTTGGGCGGGCGGGCTGGAACCACCCGCACAGTACAGGATGTTTAGGGGGGCCCAAATGCAGAGGACCAGGGTGGAAGGGGGCCCTGCCAGGGGCCCCCAAAGTCAGTTTCCGACAGCCAATCCATGTCCGACATCATAACCCAGACAGATGAAACGCCATCCTTAAGGGATTATGAGTGCTTTCCGGCTGGCTGAAGGGCTCGTTGAGCCAGTCAGAACCATGTTGGATTCCCACACTGGTTTAAACTCTGATCATAATATGACGGTCAGACTTTAAACCTACCATGTCGGTCAAAAAGCCTCCGACCAGTGGTCAGAGGCTTTCTGACCGACATCGTAATCAGGCCCATAGTGTTATTTTAATACTATTGTTGGTAATTAGAAATATAATAAGAAACAAAGTTAGTTGTATGTTTGCAAGCAATAATATTATTAAATACATTGTTTTCTAAAATAAAGACATTTCTATAAAGTTAAGTAAATAAAACCTTTCTTTTTATTTTTTAATTACAAAATAAAATGTAAATTATATTTACATAATATTGTATGTTGTACATTTTCAACATTTATTTTCCATTGTTTAAGTTTTTTTAACCTTTCCTAAATGTCATTATATACATATTTTTCAACATCATTTTAACATATGTTTTTTCTGTTATTAAATAATTGTGTATATTTTAGACTACTATTTAATATATAGCTTTTCAATTTTTTACATTTTATCACAACATATTTTATAAGGTTTTACATGTTTAATATTTCGTAACTTTTTTATACATCTATTTAACATTTTTGCAATATTTCCTATTCATTTCTATGGGGAGATAGTCTATATTTAAGTTTCGTTTAGCGGCCATTTTTTTTACTGTTGCCTTCCATTTTGTAATCTATTTGTGTCATTTTTTGTCTATTTTCCTGGAACTAGATTGCGGTAAGGTGCTACTGTTTGTTAGAGCAGGTAAGTCCTTTTTTAAGGATTTTAAAGGGTTTTGAGGGTGGGGGATTTAGGGGGAGGTCGAGAAGGTAGTTATAGTGTTGTTTGCAGGTTTTTGTTTATTTCAATGTACTACTGTTATTGTTTTTCATTATTTTGTAGTTTTGCCTATTTGTACACTATTTGGGTAATGTATTGCTATGTTATGTTGAATTAAGTTATCTTAGTGAAATTTTGATGGTTAACGTTATGTATATGTATGTTTGGGGTGTGTTTTGCAGGTGGGTCTTTTTTATTCAATTTACAGGGTTTTGTCTACAAAAGTGTCCTATAGGTATTGGGAGTTTAACTTTCTTTTAAGGAAATCATTTTTGGTTTATAATAAACTAATGCTTTTCACTTTGATTTCTTTTTGGGAGTTTTCCTGGAGTATTTATTTTTTTAACACTTTTTGTTTTTTTTATGGTGTCCAGATACTGTGGATTGCTTTGAGGGATTTCTATTGGATCTGTTTCATTTATGCATGTTTTTCAGGCTATTTGGACAATATTTTTCCTTTTTTTGGTGGATTCTTTTTTTATTACGTGTCTACAGGAAAAGATCTGCAGCTACAGCAAGTAGGTTTATTTATTTAATTTCCATTTGGGAGGTGAAATGTAATTTTATAATGTGTTTGTTAATATTATATGATTGTTATGTGGAATTGTTTGGTTTATGTGCTGTAATTAATTTATGTGATGGATTGAGTTCTTTTTTTACTTTCTTGGTTGGTGATGGTTACATTTAATTCTAAATAATTTATGAATAGTTTTATTACATCAGTCTTCAATAACTTCAGAATTTGAATTAATATTTGGACTGATGTCATATATATATTTATTGATTAAATAAAAAAGATTTGGTATGTTGGTTTACAAATTGTCATAGGGCCTGATTATGACTTTGGCGGTCATCTGACGGCGCTGACACCGCCACTGTCGCGCCAGCAGGAGGACCGCCAAGGCCGTGGTTAGACCGCCCGCTGGATTACGATTGTAATCCAGGTCGGGCGGGTGGAGCTGCAGTGGTCCCACTGCGGCAGTCTGTTTGGATCATAGGAGAGCCTTACATGCAGACAGTCGTCATGAAAGCATGGACTACACATTCCTGCACAGCATGTTATGCACCATGTTGTGCATGCCACTCCATGCAGGAAAGGGGGTGCAATTCCAGGGGGGCACAGCATGTGCCTCCCTGCATGCACCTCCAGGCCCAGAGGTGGCAGGGTCCTTAGCTGCCTCTCTGCCACCCTTTTCATGGTGGGCTCATCACCATAAATAGGGCGGTGTAAAGGCAACGCGGAATATGCTCAGTGGTGCCGCTATTTCACCGCCAGCATATTCCCGCCTATGACCACTGCACCACCGCCACAGGATCCTGGATCCTGGCAGTGGCGACGGTCCTGTGGCAGTCCGACTGCCACCCTCCTAATGCGGCAGGCGGAGCCACAGTGGTGGTGGTGGTCGGACCGCCACTGTGAGTATGGCAGTCCTATGGACAGCTATACTAGTAATCAGGCCCATAGTTTTTGAGGATTTGGGTCAGTTACTATTTCTTTTATAATATGATTTTCGCTTTCATTTCTAAGTAATCTACTCCTTTGTCATTTATGAAGAGTTTGGGCCTGATTACGATACTGACAGTCGAAAGAACGCCGTACTGTCAGATGGCTGACCATCCTGGCGGTCCCACCACCCGATTACAATCAGGGCAGTGAGACCGCCGCAAGTCCACAGCCACCACCAGGATCTTGGATCCCATGACAGTGTTGAGAGGGAGCCTCAAAGGTGGTTGATCAGGAGTTGCATTTCTGCTTACATTTTCATGGCAGGGCCCCCTCCATGAAAAGCTATGCAGAAAGGCAGTGAAGGGGTCCCAGACAGGGCCCCAGGGCAAATCTGCAGGTTGCCCACTGTACATAGGGGCA
This sequence comes from Calotriton arnoldi, assembly GCA_963921515.1. Lineage (NCBI taxonomy): Eukaryota > Metazoa > Chordata > Amphibia > Caudata > Salamandridae > Calotriton > Calotriton arnoldi. Next base: position 1,066,187 of record CAWUFW010005455.1, read on the forward strand.
CATGTTGTGCCCCCCTCAGTTGTCACTGTTGTGCATGCACTGTGTGCCATGCATGTTATGATATGGTGCATGGTACACAGTGCACCCAACATAAAACAGGTGCTGCATGACAGCGGCATGTTTCCAGGCTCTTTTTTTGAGCTGAAGCATGCTGCTACCGTCACACCACTGCCCCAAACCCACCAACCCTGTGGGGTAATTGGAATGCGGCAACCGTGATGCCACCGGCTTGGCAGTCTTTACATTGTAGCATATTGTGCATTATTTTAGTTTGTTTACTGCGTTTAGGGCCATTATGCCTAACAGATTTCTCCATTCTTTGTTGTTGGTAGCTATGATCTTTTTGTAAAGCTTCTGTAAATTTGGATAAGTTAGGTTGGCTTCTGCCTAATGTGGATTGAAGGCCTTGTGCCATCCTTCCACTGCATTGTTTGTTTTGGCTTCCGGTGTCAAGGTGCTGTCATAGACATTCCACCATGATATTTGGAATATGGATTGACATCTGTGTCCTTAGCGATGCATTCTACCAACCCAAGTGTCTTCGAAATAGTCCGTAGGGGGGTAGTTTGTCTTCATTTTGTTGGTAGAAAGTGCTTTCTTATTGTAAATTGTAGTGGTTGACTACCATTGTGACAGGGACATAGGCTAGTGCTATCATTTTTTTTATTTCAAAAGCAAATTGGCTGTTTGTAGAATATTCTACACTTAGTGCGAATTTTTGGAAGTGCAACCATATACTCTGAAATGCTAACTGCAGGTTTGTATGGCTGTGTAAAATCAAGGGCTTTATTACGAGTACGAGCAGGCCCCCGCAGTATTGGGAGTGTGGCAGTTGGACTGCCACAGGACCGCCGCCTCTGCCGAGATGCAGGATCGCGCAGCGGTGGCGCAGTGGTCAGGAGAATATATATACTGGCGGTGCTGCTGTGGAACCACCGAGCATACGATGAGTTAACTGTCCACCACCCATTTCATGTCAGGAGCCGGCCATGAAAAGGGTGGCAGAGAGGCAACTCCGGGGACCTAACTGGGCCCCCTGCCACTCCTGGGTCTGTTGGTGCATGCAGGGGGCCACCCTGGAATTGCACCCCTTTCCTGCAGGGTATGACATGCACAACATGGTGCATGCCCCACAATGCAGGAACGTGCTGCAGATGCTGTCACAGTAGCGGTCTGCTGTCTGTCACAGTGGCGGTCTGCTGTTAAGGCTCTCCTATGAGCCTTAAACAGCCGCCGACGTGTGACCACCGCAGCACTGTCCGCCTGACCTGGATTCAACTCTGAATCCAGCAGGTGGGTGCGCCGCGGCCTTGGCAGTCCACCTGCGGACGGATTGGTGGCAGTGCTGCAGGAGGATCACCAAATTCATAATAAGGCCCTAAATGTTTAGAATGGTTTGAATCATGGCTTGCTCAAAGTCTATGATTACTGTTTGGGGGTAGTAAATATTTGTTTTATGTTTGAGATGGTGTAAGAGGTCATAGTAAGTGCTGCTTTGTTTATTTGGTAGTGGGAAATATACAAAAGGGTTATTCTTGTTTTGATATTCACCATGTATGGTGTATATCTGAGTGAATGGTTTGGGACACATTTTGAAGGTCCCATCCATCATCTACGTTTCACATTGTCTCAGTTTTAGTAACGTATCTGCTGTAGAGTATATTAGGATACATTTTTCATTATTTAGGTTGTCATGTAAAAAGAATGGTTCCTCATTATGTATCACTGTTAAAGGTTCAGGTATGTGTATGTGTTGGTATCTTCTAGGATCAGGTGGGGTATCACTGGTGGCTTTTTTAATTTCGCAATTAAACGTTTTAAAGTGGGGATAGGTGGTAGTTGTCCTGTGATGTATCCAGGGACTTTAGGTAGTATATCTTTAACGATTTTGCTTGTGGATTGTGAGTGCTAGTGCTTGCCTCTCCTATATCTCGCAATATCTCACTTACTTCTATTTCTGTGACATTTGGGGGATGGTTGTGATCTCTTACATGAATTACAACATCATATTTTGTAGTTGTCATCACATAGCATGTATTAAAGTACTATTTTGTACATTTCCAGCTTATGGTTGCTGTTGATGCACTTTCTTGGCTGTAGGCGTATCCCATGTGATTTACTACATGTTTTCCTTTCTGCTAATTGATATACTTTGCAGCTTCTGTCACTGTATCAAAACGTAGGGGCATATTCACAAGGAGCTATCGCCGAATTAACGGCACTTTATCGCAGCCAAAGTCGTGATAAATTTACCTCCCCATTCACAAGCCGGTGTTAACAGCCCACAGCACCAGTTTACCCGCGATAGCAGCCGCAAAAAACATTGCCACAGAGGACCCCCGCAAATATCGCTAATGAGATGCAGAGTAGGCGTTCCCGTGCCAAAAGCCGAGACAACAGCACACCTCAACATTCACAACGACCAGCCATATCGGCGATAAAAACACAAAACAGGCGTTAAGGCGCGTTAGCACCAGGAAATCTACACCTGCTCTGACCTGGTGTAAAGTCGGACGGCAGCCTGCAAACCAAAAGGGAGCACAGCCCAGGGCTACATCGGAAGGACAACAGATGCCATGGAGCCACCCATCATGCGGCCCGGACACCCAAGAGGGCCACAACACCCACCGCCACCACCCCCAGGACCACCCCTCCCTGGCACCCCCCCCTGTCCAAAGACATGCCACATCAGCCACACCTAAACATGTACAAAATATTCCGCTTGATGTCGCACAATCACACCTGGTGACATGCATGTGTCGTCACAGAAATGAGCAGCACACATTCACTTTTGAAGCAACAAATGAAACTTTATTAAAATGAACACCGAAATGAAATGAAGTCACATGGCCGCTCCCCTCCGGACAATACGTAGGTCACAGCCTGTAAGACAAAAAACATGATGAGAAGGTGTGTCCTGCGCACATCAGAGGACAGAGAGAAAGCGAAGGAGAGAGAGAGGAAGAGAGGGGAGAGAGAGAGAGAGAGAGAGAGAGAAGAGGAGAGGAGAGAGAGAGAGAGGAAGAGAGGGAGAGAGGGAGAGAGAGAGAAGAGGAGAGAGAGAGAGGAAGAGAGGGAGAGAGAGAGAGAGAGAAGAGGAGAGAGAGAGGAAGAGAGGGAGAGAGAGAGAGAGAGAAGAGGAGAGAGAGAGGAAGAGAGAGAGAGAGAGTGCCGCCCCTTCGCACCCTGGCCACACTGCTCACCTGCTGCCACCGGTGTGTCTCCAACCACCTGCCGGTATGTATAGCAGGACACCAGGTCACACATCTGAGTCAGAGCTGTCAGCTGAAACAGAGCCCAGATACATGACTGGCACAGTACACACACTTGCACAAGACAACATTGCCTGCCCGCCCATGCACACCCAGGCAGAGGCACCCCAACCCCTCCCGCCGCCCATCGGAGCATGCCCGTCCATGCACACCCAGGCCTCAATGCTCACCTTCCGCCACCGGCGCGTAGACAGGAGGTGCCACCACGTGCCGCTGCAAGCCACAAGCCCGGGGCACGCGGACATGGCACCCTCCACATCATGCAGCCCCGCTCCGCAGGCCACCAGGTCTCACGTTTGGTGCTGGGTCTTGATTACTCCATAGCAGAGGACATACCAGTGCACCCGACACCATCGCAGGCTGCACACCCGCTCAGCCCAATGGGTGCCACCAACTCTGGGATCCCGGAAGCGTCGTCATGTGGCGGTAGGCCCGTGCTGCCCGCTGGCTCTGGCCTACACTGCAGTCCAGCAGGGCACACAAAACCTGAGCTGTCTGGACCGCCGGGACGGGGCATCATCGCAGGCTGCACACCCGCTCAGCAGCTCAAGGTGCCACTGACACAGTGCACCCAAAGTCACCGTCCCATGGCGGGGTGCCTGTGCCGTCCGCAAGGTCCTGTGTTCCACTAACCCTGTGCAACCCCAGTCTGCGCCACGTGGTGGTAGGCCTGTGCCATACTCAAGGCCTCAGATGCCACTAACCCTGTGCAACCCCAGTCTGCGCCACTGGTGGTAGGCCTGTGCCGTACTCAAGGCCTCGGATGCCACTAACCCTGTGCGCAACAACTCATGGGCCCTATATGAGTGCGAACCGTGGAGCGTCCGTCATCCAGTCACCACCGGAAGAGGGGAATGTGACGTCGTCGGCCCCTTATGTTGGTGGAGTCACATGGCCTGTGATGCCTGGGCCGGATGGGTGTGGTGTGTGTGAAAACCTGCCCTCAGGGAGTGGCTGTGACATGCTGACAACTAGACCAGTGACCTGCACACCACCAGCGAGTACGGCTGCGACGGGTAGCAATGAGGGCCCCCCCTCGGGGCGTAAGCGGAGTGGTCTGGCCTGCCGTATACCGGACCAGCGCAGGGCTTGCAACAATGACTCGTGGGATCTGGGCGTGGTCCAGTCCATGTCCGGACAAGGAAGTGACTGATGCGTGTGTCCCTGTTGTAGTGTTGACGGGACCCGGCACACAAAATGCAATGTCGCACCCTCTGACTGGCATCCCACAGGATGAACATCATTGACGCAAGGGAAGGCACTGTCCCCACATTCATCCACACATCCATACATCAATGACGTAAGACATTACACAGCAGTGCGTCACTGGATGTTTATTTGCACATCTAGTGCAGTCATGCAGCTGGAGCGGTACATGGCAATGCTGAGCACACTACACAATATGGGCCCGTGGAGGGCCAGCCAGTGTACATCCGGGGATGACCTGTACTGCGGAAGGGGAAGGGTACAGTCCGCAGTCTGTCCGCCGTGTCAATGGTCGTCAAACAGGATGTGGCAGTCCATGTCGCTGTCCAAGGTGAGTGCATCGGAGTGTATCGGGGGTCAGTGGTAGGTCTTGAGGCCATGTGCGGCACCAAGCATAAACAGGCAAGGTGGCGGTAATGAATGCTAGTACCTCCTTCTGAACTCAATCCCATCCACGTCCTTGTCCCCGGATGTGTGCTCTGCCCCACCTATGGGTGTTGCAGTACCGGCTGCGGCACTGTGTGCCACTGACACATCAGGGGCCAGAGGAGTATTGTCCGCCGCACTGTGTGGCAGTGACACATCAGGTGCTGGAGTGGATACGCCTGCCGCACTGGGAGGCACTGACACACCAGGGGGCGGAGATGTGGATGGTGTGGGGGCAGCAGCATTCATCATCGCCACACCTTGTGGCAGCAATGCCATGATGAAGACATGCAGGGCCTGGTAGATCCCAGCTACATTTCGCTGATGTGCAGCGGTGGCTGCCATCCTTTCCGCCTCCATCCGCACCATGTCCTCCATGAGCCTCCGCATGTGTGCCAGCTCAGGGCTGGCATCACTGGGGCCACTCTGAGCGGACAGGTATTCCTCCCTCCGCGTCATGACTCCAGCGATGTCAGTCAGGGCTCGTTGGAGACCATGGGGCGGACATAGACACCCAAGGATGGCGTCCAGTTTGGTAGCCTTGAGGTCGAACCCCACCCGCACCTGCTCGGCTGTCTCCCTCTGGCCCTCCAGCACACAGCGTTGGAAGGCCATTTGTTGTTCCTGGGGGTCTTGGGAGGGTGCCGGGGCTGTGGGTGCCTCCTGCTGTGTGGTTTGGGTGGTGGGTGGGGTCTCATGGATGTAGCTGGGCTGCCCTGATTCTGGAGGTGGCTGGCGGATGAGGTCAATGATGTCTTGGATGGTTTGGGTGTCGATGCTGGTGTTGTCCTCCTCCTCGTCATCAGTGAAGAGTGGCTGGGACTGCTCTGCAGGAGGTGTTGACGATGCCCCTGCGATGTGAAGGGGAGATGGTGCATTACAATGTGTCCACATGTATGTAGCCGCATGGTACAGGTTGACGTTCAGACAGCATGGCATTGTACATTGTAACAGTCTGTGGGTCTGGGCGAGGACCCAGGGTCATTGTGGGTGTGCACTGTGCCCTGCTTGCTTGTGCATGTGTACCATTGTGGCCATCTCCCCCGTCCCCCCAGTACCCGGTGGTCACTCACCCTGTTGCGGTTGTGTTGTGTCCTGTCGAGCAGTGTCCAGTCCCCCGACTCCGGCCACATTATCCATACTGATGACTGTCGACACCAGCTCCTCCATGTCATCCAGCTCCAGCTGTGGCGCTGGGCCCCCACCTCCGGTCTGCGTTGCTGCCTTCTGGTTGGCACTGAGTTTCTCCTTGGTCTTCCGCTTGATGTCATTCCATCGCCTCTTGACCTCGTCTATTGTCCGCTTGTGCTCTCCGACGGCATTCACCTTGTCGACGATGTCCCGCCATATTCCATTTTTGGTGCCCAATGACACGTTGGAGGTGATGAAGAGTTGTTGATGGTGTTCCATCACCTCCGTGACTATGATCCTGTTCGCCTGAGGACTGAACTTGGTCTTCCTCGTCTTCTTGTCCTTGCCCTTCCCTGTCCCCGAGGTCCCAGGCTGGTCATCCGGGGTGCTTGTGGGGTTGCGCTCGTCCTCTGCGCCTGCTCCGGCTGCCTCCATGGTGCTTGGGTGTTGGTCAGTTTGTGTGTGGGTGTTTTTTCTACTTTTATGGTGATTTTTGACGCCTGCCAGGTGTGTGTTGCAGGCCTGGCGCTGCTTGTCGCTGGTTTCCTCATCGCGCTTTGGCCCATCGCGTGTTTTTTGGTGTTGTGGTTTGTGTTTTTATCTCCATCGTGGTGGTTGTATCGCGAACATTGTCCACGGTTTCGGCAGACTATCGCTTGCTACCGCCTTGTTGTGAATTCCACGTTGACACGGGGTTATTTTCCCGCGATGGGCTGCGATATTGAAAGTTGCGTTACGCTGTAACGTTTTTATTTAATTATGGTATGTGTGTAAAATATTTTGGTTTCATTTGAAGTAATTGTTTAATGTAAAAAGTTTTTTAAATATATTTATTAGTGATTATTTAATTATTTTGGTGATAATATTGTAATCGGTATTGTGTGATTCAATTTTTTATTTAAAGTTCACAACATTTATGTATCCAATATGTTTGTTTTCAATATAGTTAAAAATAGATATTTTTAACAATATTTGTGTTCTCGATATTTCTGGTTTTACTAGTTAAGTATAGGAAGTTTATATTTTTGTTATTGATATTAATTTTCTGATATTTTTGTGTTTTGATAATATTATGTCAGTGATCCAGTATAAGACAAGTCTATTGCTTTTGTCTAAGGTCATCACATCAGTATATATGGCAAGCCTATTTGTTTTGTCAAAGGGCCTCTACGTCAAAAAAACAACAATAATATGTTAAAAATTACCATCTTGTCACTGAATCACTAAGCATGTTCAAATGCGGACAGTATTGTCACTAAAACATTGGAACGTTTGTCAAAATGACTGCTTGCAAAATACCTTTCATAAAACATTTAAAATGAACATAACATGTGTCTGAGTCTTTTTTTTTATATATCTTTAGGCCACATAAACTGCAGCCATATAACCAAATGCTATAGAAAATAGACAAAAGTTCAAGCTTTAGAAATACTTGACAAACAATGCCAAGCACCACCAGGTCATGCAAAATGAGACCTGGGCGACATTAGGTTACTTAAAGAAAGTTACACTAGAATGGTGCTACTGTGTTCCTGCAACCACCAACTACTTCCTTAGACACGTTTCTGATGCCCCTGTCCATTTGTGAGACCACCACAAGGCAATATAAATATGAAAATTCAGGCCCTCCATGCATCGGTGAATTTTAATGAGCGGGGTTACTCACTGTGCGGCATCCCGTGACTTTTCTTTCTTTGTGCTGTTTTTATGAGGTGTTGAAAGGGTCCTACCCGGGACACCCTGAAACCATCTTCTGTGTTGGGAGGTGTGGGAGGGCCGCCGTGACTCCGACCAGCTCTCCACACATGCATGCTCACCTCAGTGCGTCGAAGGGAAGCAGGTCTCTCTGCTTCTGCTGCGCCCATGGTGTGGCTCGGCTTCCTCCGCTCAGGTAGCGAGGAGGTGCTCTATTGCTAGTTGTCCCAGGGTTGGGGTCACGGGACCCAGTAGTTGTCTTCGTTGCCTGGGGATGGGATCCAGGGCCCTCATAAAAAATATATTCTGGCATGAGGAATGGGGTCCCCGGGCTGAATGGAAGTCTGGAGAGGGGGGCCCCAAGCACCCTACCTCCCTGGGCAAACAGTAATTTAATTATTTGTGCCGGCCACCGGGCCCTGACCCACGCCTGGGGAATTTCTGAAAATGCAGTGGTGCCCCACGTGCTCCGTATCTCAGCTAGGTGGGTTATAGCATCAACGTCTTTGGAGGTTCATAACTCAGGCTGTTTTGGGCTGAGCTTCAGCCACCTGGAACAGATTTAGCAGGTGTCATGGCCTGCACTCTGCTGGGATCTGGTTTCACTGGTTTCCCTGCATCAGCTCCTGGGGCACCACTCCTCCTGATGAGCGCAGAAGTCTAGGTATTCCAATGACTGGTCTGCAGAGGGTGTAAGGGGCACAGCAGCACTGGTCCTTGGAGAGACACACTAGTCTTGGGATCAGCTGCAGACAGAATCCTCAGTCCATTAGTGCATCAGGGGCCTTTACTGTCCAGCTGCCCACGGTGCTGCTGCTGTTGCAGTCCAGGTCAAAAGTCTTGCTCCCCTTCAGTTTTCTGGGATGTCACTTTCATGTCCACTCTACCTTGTGGGTGGGGAAATTTCCCCTTTGTCTAACCTTTCTGGTTTCCTAGCTTTTGCTACTGCACTGCTCGTGATTCGAAAGGTGGGTGTCAGGTCTCTTTGTATGTGCTGAGGAAAGACCCTTTGAAGTCCTCCCAAGCCATCCTGTCAGGAAGACTCACTCCCTCTACTCTCAGGCTATTTTGCGCACTGTCTGACTCCAATACGCATTTCCCAGTGGGAGAGCCATCACTGGACTAGGAAGCTGGAAACTCTCTGAAATTTTAGACAGAAAATGCCAACATTCTAAAAGTGCAAAAGAAACAGTTGATGGACGGATTGCTGGACAATGCAAACATTCACCCCCAGTCACAAGGATCTGGGTTTAATCCATCATTCTTTTCCTCACCACACCACCCCAGTTTGGACCCAACTATATGCAAACCAGTCTTGACCCTGTTCCTTGTGGGAACAGTCCATCCTGAGCTGCCAAGCCAGGTCCTCTCTCTGGACCAGAAACAAGCATCCTGGGACCGGTTTCAGGGCATCACCCTTCATCAGCCAGGCTAGCTTGAATCCAGTGGTGCAGTGAGCACGGGACCCACGTCTTGGCATACCCTTCCCACTTAGGGTGACATATGCAAAAGAAACAGTTGATGGACGGAATGCTGGACAATGCAAACATTCACCCCCAGTCACAAGGATCTGGGTTTAATCCATCATTCTTTTGCTCACCACACCACCCCAGTTTGGACCCAGCCATATGCAAATCAGTCTTGACCCTGTTCCTTGTGGGAACAGTCCAGCCCAAACTGCCAAGCCAGGTCCTCCCTGGACCGGAAACAAGCATCCTGGTACCAGTTTCAGGACATCACCCTTTATCAGCCAGGCTAGCTTAAATCCAGTGGTGTAGTGAGCACGGGACGCACGTCTGGGCATACCCTTCCCACTTAGGGCGACATATGCAAAAGAAATAGTTGATGGATGGAATGCTGGACAATGCAAACATTCACCCCCAGTCACAAGGATCTGGGTTTAATCCATCATTCTTTTGCTCACCACACCACCCCAGTTTGGACCCAGCCATATGCGAACCAGTCTTGACCCTGTTCCTTGTGGGAACAGTCCAGCCCGAACTGCCAAGCAGGTCCTCCTTGGACCGGAAACAAGCATCCTGGGACCTGTTTCAAGGCATCACCCTTCATCAGCCAGGCTAGCTTGAATTCAGTGGTGTAGTGAGCAAGGACCCACGTCTGGGCATACCTTTCCCACTTAGGGCGACATATGCAAAAGAAACAGTTGACGGACGGAATGCTGGACAATGCAAACATTCACCCCCAGTCACAAGGATCTGGGTTAAATCCATCATTCTTTTGCTCATCACACCACCCCAGTTTGGACCCAGCCATATGCAAATCAGGCATTGTTTCCAGTCCAAGGAGGACCTGGCTTGGCAGTTCGGGCTGGACTGTTCCCACAAGGAACAGGGTCAAGAATGATTTGCATATGGCTGGGTCCAAAGTGGGGTGGTGTGGTGAGCAGAGGAATGATGGATTTAACACAGATCCTTGTGACTGAGGGTGAATGTTTGCATTGTCCAGCATTCCATCCTTCAATTGTTTCTTCTGCAAACATTCTAAAAGTGGCATTTCTAAAATAGTAATTTAAAATCTGACCTCATCATTAAAGCGGATTTTAATATACAATTCAAAAGAGTGGAAGAATTATTTTTCTAGTTGCTACCAATCTGAATTTAGCATTTAATAAATGTAACAATGTGGTCCAATGGTTCCCTGTGGCAGCAGCACCCTTGGTACAGTAAAAATCATTTTTGGAGATATTTCACTGTAAGGACATGTTCAATATTTATTCCTACATGGCCTACCTTTAAATATCTGCCCTCTGCCTTTATGGGTAAGAAGCCCTATATATAGGAGACTTATTAATATTTAAAAAGAAGGTTTACGTCTGTCAAAAGGGAAATTTTGACTACTTTAATTTGCAGTCTAAAACTGCTGCAGGTAGGTTAGCAATGTGCAACTACCAGTCTGTGCATGACTGTGGTCTCTTACGTGCAGGCTGAACAATGCACACACATGTGTGCTCACATGTTCATATGTAATCAGCCCATTGCTACTTAGCATAGCTGGGTCACAGTGACCTTATCTTAAAAGGTGGCCACTGGCAGAAAAAACAGTCCAATTCTACCATGAAATTACTGGGAGCAAGGCTCAGGTAGGGAGCCCACAATAAAGGTCCGAAACCGAGTGTTCAAAAAGCAAAAAATCTAGGTTTACTAAACAGATGAAACTCATTTGCAACAATAATGTTAAGCAGACGCAATAGGTATTCTGTGGCTGCTACTATGTAGGTTGTGAAGTAATCAATAATTTTTTCTGCACTTATCAGGCATTGGTTGAGCAAAATACAGCATTTTTAGGTCTCATGCATGAAGGAATGATCCATGGCATATAGCCATAGAAAGCTAAGGGCCTTTTTATGAATTGGCGATGTGGGAGAGGGCCACCATGCCAGCACCCCACTTCTGCACTGCCATAGCCATAATTAGACCACCCGCCGGATTCCGACTGAAATCCTGGTCGGGCGGTCCTGCGGTGGCTGGCCCACGTGGTGCCTGATTAAAGGCTTATAGGAGAGCCGTAACTGGCACCGCAAAGGGAGCACCATTGCAGGTTCCTGCAGGGCATGGACTGTTAACTCCATGCCCTGCAGGAACTGGTGGTGCATGCAGACAGGGGGATACACTGTGTGCCCTACTGCATGCATCCCCTGGCACAAAGGCAACAGGGAGCCCTGTAGGTCCCCCTTTGTTTCCTCTCTGCCACACTTTTCATGGCCGGCACACTGCCATGAAAACCGTGGTGGAGAGCAAACTTGTAATATGTTTGGCAGGGCCGCAGCAACCCCGCCAAGCATATTGTGGCCTCAAGACCACCGCAACACCGGTGGTGCCAATGAGGCCCAATCGCAATGGGGCAGTCGGACCACCAGTGCGGCGGTGCCCACAACACACCGATGGACCGCCATAGTCATAATAAGGCCCTAAGTACCCTGTTGATATACTGGAGTAGAAAATCTTCCACCTGTAGGGCAAAATGTAAAAAGAAAAGAAACAGAAAAAAAGAACTCCCAAAGGCGTCAATTGACCAAAATGCCAGGGAGAGCGGAAGAGACATCACATACCCTTTGAACTTAATGACATCACAGGAAGTGACATCATATAACCCTTGGCCCTCATTTTCTTCAGGAAAGCATGTCACATGAACCTAACATCACAACTATTGATATTGCTGAAGTTCTCTTATAACTGCAAGATTAGTGTAACAACGCAGACAAATGCCTATTTAAGACACCAACTATATTATGGAGCTGGCTTGATCTGGAATTTCTGTGGCATAATTCTTGCCCTGAATTGCATCAAGCAAGTGAAGCGAAAAAGTCAGACTTTTTCCTGGGATTCTCCCCCTAGAAAAATTAGAAAAGAATAGAGTGAAGTAGTGCATTTTAAGGCACAATTTTTACATTAATTACTAAGGGCACTCATTAAATATTCAAATCCTTTCATGGTGTGCCAAGCCAATGAAACCTGATGCTTCCCAATATTTGAACCCATCTTTTTCAATATGTGCTATGGGTGCCCTCATTATAAAAACATTACCACTATTTTTCCAGGACCAGCATTTTATCACAGGTGCCAGTGCCAGAATTTTGTAATTTATGCAGTCCATAAAGCATTGGTGACCCCTATGTTAAAAATTACATCAGAATGTTAGGCCCAGCATATTTTCATGGTTGCCACCCTCCCATATGCCAGGTTGCCCATCTTTATGCCAAGAATAACATCCAGTATGCTAGTTCCAGGGTTTTGACTCTGGTGTCCACATGCCAAGAATTTTTCTCAACTATACCAGTATTTTTCCAAGGGTGCCCTATATGTCATGAATGACCTCTAGAATGTCAGTACCAGTACTTTAATATTGGTGCCCACAAGAAGTATCCTAGTGTGCCAGTGCCAGTATTTTATCACAGGTGCCTGTCATGCTAAGAATTGCCTCAAGTATGCCAGTGCCAGTATTTTGCCCTGGGTGTCGGTTTCGGACAATAATTACCTTCAGAACGCGAGGGTCAATGACAAACTTACAAGCATTTGAATTGATATAGGGCTCGGGTATCACTGGGTTGCCCTAACCACAATGCAACACCCACTCTCTGAGAGTGGTTTAGGGGCACCCCATTTTGAGCTCTATTATGCTGCCATGCATCTGCAGTGGCCAATGGTGTGGTTGTGCACTCCGCAGCATCCTGCGACTGCCATAGTGTGTGCAGTGTTGCGGGACACGAGCACCTACACCTGGCTATACGATTCCACGAGTTCAGACAGATGGTGGTAGCTTGCTTGGTAGGTATGTACACTCCAAGGGCTCCACTCTCCCATATTCCCCAGCAATTGTCATCTGGGATTTCCCTCTCCTACACAGGGTGGCACAACGCCCCGACCAGGCTCCTTGGGGTGACGTGGAGCTCAGACAGATGGGCGATCTCTATAACGAGGGCATGCTCATGTCATTCCAAGACTTAGTGGAGGCACATGGTCAGAGCAATGGACAGTTCCTAACGCACCAAGCTCTTCAGAGAGCAATTCAGGAGACATGGAATGCGGACAACTCCAAGACCCCACTTCCCCGATGTTACACACCCTCCTTTCTGCAACACGCACTCGTCATGCCATCACAACTTTATACACGGTGCTCCACACCTCCCCAGCTGACCACGCCATGAAGGCATGTGCCTGGTGGAATGGGGTGTTCTAACAACCATTAACTGATGGGGCTTGGACTTGTGCCCTGCAGATGACGATGGGTGTGTGCCGCAATCCCAGGTTCCGCTACACACAATTTAATTACATTCACCACACCTATCTTTCCCCACATCGTATCCAACGCATGACCCCGGCACTCTCCCCAGAATGCCCCAGATGTAATCTGCGGAATGCAGACTTCATCCATACGGTCTGGGCATGCCCCTCACTACAACCTTCATGGATGAAGATTACCGCAATGGTGACTGGCATGTCAGCACACACTTTCACCCTCATCTTCGAATCATGCCTCCTGAGGCTGCTTCCCCGAGCGAGGGGCAACAAACATGTACATCGTTTTATAGACCTGGCTTTTGTCTTATTTAAGTGCAGTATCGCCATGGCATGGAAATCTCCCACTCCCCCAGACACTCAATGGTGGTTAAGCAGTTTGCTGACTTGGACCAGGTCCGAAACACACACACTCAAATTTCTTTGAATGAGAGGTGACTCCCTCACGGGAGGTGAGTGCTGGGAGACCGTCCTACTCACAGTGGAAGCCAAAACCGACGAACGTCCCTCATAAATGACAGACAGATCACCCACATCCGCAGGTGCTTGCTCGCTGAGCGCTATCATGACCGCCCCACCATTGTCAGGATGGTGACCACCTCTTCATATGCACACATTACTCCTATGCCCCAACTCTGCATGACAGCATCATCCCAACCCCTGGCCAGGTTGGACGTACAATCTGAACTTGTACAAGACATTTATTTCCCATTACGCCTCTTGTGGCCTACAGACTGAGTACAGCCCACCCCCCCCTACCATCACTCTCCTTTCCTTACACAAGGCGGTATGACACATTACTATGGGCCCATATCACACGGCGGGGTGGCAGGAGGGACACCCACACACCACAGATAGCTGGTTAGGAGCCTGAGGGCTCTCAAACTGTTCTACTGCTTATAGTTTATTGCTTATTGCTTTCATAACTTGCTTTCTTTGAGTACTAGTTTAACCCAAAAAGGGACCATTGATTATGTTGCCTCCCCGATTGGTTATACATCTTGCCATCATAAACCAAGATAGATCCTATCCTCATTCTTCTATATCAGGGCGTGGCTGGCAACAGTAACATTTATTGAAGCAGAAGCTATTTGGGGGAGTTTTGGTGATATTTGTTTTTCAAGAAAAGAATATGTCAACTTCTACAGAGATTGAGGAGCAGGGGTAAGAGAATTTGCTTGAGGAGGATGAAGAGCCACTGAAAAAGAAAAAAAGTGTTGTATGGCAGTTTTTTATACGATTCCAGAGGGGCAAAAGAATGTTAATGCCCAAAAAGTCACTTGTGTGTTGTGCAAGAAAGTGCTGTCACGTGGGTCGGAGAAAAAATACTCGTTCGGAACATCCTGGATGTACAAACACATGAAGACTGTGCACAGTACTCGGCTTGCAAGAGCAGAGTTTTTAAGGATGAAGGAGCTAGAAGGTGCACACAGTTCTGGAGACGCACAGTCTGGCACATCTAGAGAAAGACAAAGAATTCAGACCTTACCTGATTTTGTAAAGTCTGAATTGTTTTGTCCAAAATGCGAGACAGTTTCAAGTGTGGGAGAGCAAGTTGTAGCTACAATGTTGCAGACAATCAATAGTCATCGGTGTTGACATTTTTTACAATATAAAGCACACTTTTTCGTGCTTTTTTTTGTTTTATTTCTGTAGAAAAACAAAAACACACAAAAAACTTCAAAATAGTTGGATTTTTTTTTTTTTTTAAACAATGGTTAATAAAAAAAGCAGTTCTTATGGAACCACCTATTCTGGTTTAAAAAAGAAGAATTATATGTTGTGTATGTTATTGAATGAATTAGTGGATGTATGGCTAAGGAATTTGTGCAATAATGCATGTATAAACGAGAAAATAGGTATATCACTGTTTGTATCCGTATGCATCAGTGAATGATTCAAGGAATGGATCTATAGATAAATGATTGTGAGTAACAGTACATGTATGGATAAGTGTACATGTGGATTTCTCAATGGGTAGTGCCTGGGTGATTGGATGAGTGCATAGGTAGTGTCTGGGTGATTGGATGAGTGCATGGGTAGTGTCTGGGTGATTGGATGAGTGCATGGGTAGTGTCTGGGTGATTGGATGAGTGCATGGGTGGTGCCTGTGTGATTGGATGAGTACATAAGTAGTGCTTGGGTGATTTCAGTAGTGTGTAGTTAGGGCCTGGGTGATTGGATGAGTGCATGGCTAGTGCCTGGGTGAAGGGATGAGGCAAGGCAGGTGCGTGGGTGATTGTATTAGTGCATGGATAGTGCCTGGGTGATTGGATGTGTGCATGGGTAGTGCCTGGGTGAATGATGGGTGCATGGGTAGTGCCTGAGTGAATGGATGAGTGCATGGGTAGTGTGTGAGAGAATGGATGAGTGCAAGGGTTGTTCAATGGGTGATTGGATGAGTGCATGGGTAGTGCCTGAGTGAATGGTTGAGTGCATGTGTATTGTATTGTAATTGTAATTGCATTTATATAGCGCTTACTACCCCTGATGAGGCATCAAAGTGCTTTTTCGGCGAGTAGCCCCCTACTCCGGAACCCATAAAGGATTAGTGTTGCGTTAGTATAGTGAAATATGAAAGTAATTTGAGTGGTGGATAGGTTACTCAGTTATTTGGATTCAGAAGGATAGCGAAGGGATAGAAGAGGGAAAATGGTTTGCATTTATATCGCACTTGTTACCCCTGATGGGGGGGTTAAAGCGCTTTTTTCGGCGAGTAGCACGCTACTCCGGAACCCATAAAGGATTAGTGGTGAATTAGTATAGTGAAATATGAAAGTATTTTGAGTGGTGGATATTAGTCAATTTGGATTGAGAAGGATAGCGGAGGGATAGAAGAGGGAAAAAAGGTTTGCATTTACATATCGTTTGTTACTCCTAATGGGGTGTTGAAGCACTTTCTTGGCGAGTAGCACGATACTCCGGAACCCATAACGATTAGTGGTAAATTAGTATAGTGAAATATGAAAGTAAAAGTCATTTGAGTGTAGTCCCTGAGCGAATGGATGAGTGCAAGGGTAGTGCTTGGGTCATTGGATGAGTGCATAGGTTATGCCTGGGTGATTGGATGAGTGCATGGGTAGTGCATCAGTGAATGGATGAGACCTGGAAAGCACCTGGGTGATTGAATGAGCGCATGGTTAGTGCCTGGGTGATTGGATGAGTGCATAGCTAGTGCCTGTGTGATTGGATGACTGCATAAGTAGTGCTTGGGTGATTGGATGAGTGCATGGGTAGTGCCTGAGTGACTGGATGAGTGCATGGGTAGTGCCTGAGTGATTGGATGAGTGCATGGGTAGTGACTGCGTGATTGGATGAGTGCATATGTAGTGCTTGGGTGATTGGATGAGTGCATAGGTAGTGCCTGGGTGATTGGATCAGTACATGGGTAGAACCTGGGTGATTAGATGAGTGCATTGGTAGTGTGTGAGTGATTGGATGAGTGCATGGGTAGTGACTGCATGATTAGTTGAGTACATGGATAGTACCTGGGTGATTGAATGAGTGCATAGTTAGTGGTTGGGTGATTGGATGAGTGCATGGGTATTGCCTGGGTGATTGGATGAGTGCATGAGTAGTGCCTGGGTGCTTGGATGAGTGCATGATACTGCCTGGGTGATTGGATGAGTGTGTGGGTAGTGCCTGGGTCATTGTATCAGTGCATGGGTAGTGCCTGGGTAATTGGATGAGTGCATAGGTAGTACCTGGATGAATGGATGTGTGCATGTGTAGTGCCTGGGTGATTGAATAACTACATCAGTATTGCCTGGGTGATTGGATGAGGGCATGGGTAGTGCCTCAGTGAATGGATGAGGCAATGGCAGTGCCTGGGTGATTGTATGAGTACAGTGCAGGCAGCAGCGTCAGTTGACGATCTGGAGTCGATGGCGCTAGTGTCGGTGGGCCAAGGCTGCTGTGTGGGGCGGCGCAGTGCATCAAATAACCTACAAGTGGTGCCCTCGAACCACGGTGAAAGCAGCGGCATCAATGTCAGCTTGGAGCGTCGGCGTCGGTGAGACCAGGGCTGTGGTGTGAAGCGGGACAGTGCTCCGTGTTCTCCACAAGTGGTGTCCACAGGTCACGGTGCAGGCAGCAGCGTTGGTGACGGCGTCGTGGAGTCGTCGGGGATACCAAGGCAGCGGTGTAAAGCAAGGGGGTACAAAGTGCGGTGCCCACAGGTCACGATGCAAGCAGCAACTCGGTGGCGGTGGCGGACGGCATCATCGGTGAGACCAGGGTTGCGGTGGGAAGTGCGGCAGTGCCCTCTCCGGTGCCTTTCAGGTCACGGAGCTGGCAGTGGCGTTGTTGACTATGTCAGGTTACCTTTTTCCTCTGTGGTAGCTGAAACAGCCAGTTTCAGAAGCCGGTACCCAGAAGATGTTGAAGTCTTTGATTTCCCTGAGACTTCCAACAGGAGGCAAGCTCTACATCAAGCCCTTGGAGATACTCTGAATGCAGAAGGAACAGTCCAGTCCTTTCCCTGCCCAAGATAGAAGCAGCAACTGCAAGCCAACCCAAGCAAAGCACACAGAAAAGGGGCATTACTCCTCCTGGCAGCTCTTCAGCCCGTCTTCCTGGCAGGTTCCTTAGTCCACCAGTAATCTAAAGGTCTGGGCCCCAATATTTATACCACATCTTCCTTTGTTCTCTTGTGGCAAAAGTCTCTCTGCTCAGTCCAAACCAGTTCTGTCCTCTCTGGCCCAGCTTCCTGGCAGGAGGTGGCGACAGCATAGTCTATGGGAGACCGGGCCTATTCAGGTGCAAGGGAAATCTCCTCCCACCACTCTAAATGCAGACCAGGCCTATTCAGCCCAGCTCTGAGTCACCCAGGAAAGGCAGGACACACCTCAACCCCCCCAGTGGCTGTCTGCAGTGAATGCACATCCCCAGGCCCTATCACTGCAAAATCATTTTTAAATCCTGAGTTCAGGCATACTAAACTCCACTTCCCTATCTTGTTCCAATAGAAAGTTATACTTGTAAGATGTTACACAGTAGCTCCCATTTTATCCTATGGGACAGATAGCCTTTCAATAGTGAAAAACTAAATACACTGTATTTCATTATCAGGACATGTCACACACCAGCATATGTCCTACCGTTCACATACACTGCACCCTGCCCATGGGGGTACACTGGGGCTACCTGAGGGGTGTCATACATGTAAGATAAGGGAAGGTTAGGGTCTGGCAAGTGGGTGCACTTGCCAGGTTGACATGGCAGCTAAAAACTGTGCACAGACACTGCAGTGGCAGGTCTGAGATACCTTTACAGGGCTACTCATGTGGGTGGCACATTCAGTGCTGCAAGCCCACTAGTAGCATTTGATTTACTGGCCCTGGCACACCTTGTGCACTTTACTAGGGACTTACCAGTAAATCAAATAAGCCAAAAATGGAAACACCAATCCATAAACACAATTTACATGGAGAGCATTTGCACTTTAGCAGTGAATAGCAGTGGTAAAGTGCCCAGGGTCCTAAAACCAACGAAAACAGGGAAACAAACAGGAGGTCAAAAAGCAAAAAGTCTGAGAGTGAACCCGCTGAAAAAGCCAAGTCTAACAGTGATGATGGCATTTGTCCTGCATTCATTGTAGCATGGACCTTCTTCCAAGCCCCTATTGCCACCCCCGCAGAATGTTTAAAGTTCAACTTTCAGCGCTCTTTGACTAGAAGCTAACTTCAGATATGCGTACAGCTGAGGTTTTTAAGCACGCATTTAAAAAAAAAAATTAAAAACACACTGGTTGCTTTTATTGCCATGACACAGAAACCAACGTGCAGCGCTGACGGCATTATTTTTTTTTCAAACACACACAGCATTGTTTGGGTTAACAACAAATACATGGGAGAACCGATGCTGAGACCCCGCCCACACCCGTAACCACTGCCCAGGCATAGCAACCAGTGCAGCCAAAGCCGTAGGAGCAGCAGTGCCAGCACTACCATGCCATCTTAAACACTATTATCAGTTTTAGAACTTGTGCTCCTTCTTTTTGTTTTGCAGTTTTGTATAGCGCAAACAGGACTCTAAGGTCACGTTCATTTTTTTCATAGGCGCTCCCAAAAACTTTTTTGCATTAAAATATTTATTTCGCCCTCCTCTCACTTCATTCACCTTTCTCCTCCTTTCTACTCTCTTCCTTCTGTCCATCCTTCCTTTCTTTCCTCTTCCCTCTCATCCTTCCACCATCCCTTCTTCACTTCCCTCATCTAGCCTTTCCTTTCTCTCTCCATCTAGCTGCTCAGCTCCCTCCACACCTCATTTCCCTCTCATCTATCCTTTCTATCTCTCCGTCTGGCTGCTCCGCGCCGTCCATATCTCACCCCCTCTCTTGTCTAGTCTATCCTTTATCTCTCTCCATCTACTTGCTCCGCACCCTCCACACCTCACTTTCCACTCTTGAATACCCTTTCTCTCTCATCTGGCTGCTCTTTGCCCTCCACATCTCTCTTGTATATCCTTTCCTTTCTCTCTCCATCTAGCTGCCCTGCGCCCTCCACACCCCTTTTCTCCCCTTGGTCTCCTCATCTCCCCTCATTGAATGAGGTCCCGGCGGCCGCCCTCGTGGGTGGGTGGGGTTCTTGTCCCAGTGGGCCATCTGCACACCTGCCGGAGACCATTCTGTTGCGAGAGCAGCCCCCAGACTTTAGATCTCCCTGAAGAGGCCCTTCAGAGTTCTCAGCCCCCCAAGGGATGTGATAATAGAACCATTTGCCAGACGCACATGCTTTACATGCCCCCCTATAGAGACACCCCCCACAGGGGACACCTGGGAGTCTAACATCACAAACTGTCTTTTCAGTTTATATTGTTTCTCTTCCCACGAAAACCACAAAGAGCTTTTATCTCGACCGATCATTAAATTGTTTTTTGAAAAAGTGAGCACGTTCCGAGACAAGTGTGTGCCCCATAGTCCCACCGGGTTCATCTCGGCTGACCCCCCGCTGTTGTCCATTTTTTTCATTACTGCGTTTTGTATTTACCAAGTGTGAAAATAAATCTTTCAAAGCGCTAGGCAAATGTCCGCTCAGATCTTCGAACCTCAGCCGTATGACACGTTCGTAAATGGTGTAGGCTGAGGCATGTAAACTGCACTTACATGTAGTTATCAATTGGCATAAGACTTCCTTCTCCTGCAATAAAATGGCTTCTTTTTGTAAAGCACTTCATACTGCCCTTCTGGCGTTTCTAAGAGCTGTGAATTAACAGGTGAAACTGTTATGCATTTTAATAGGAGAAGATGTGGCACTACTGCCAGAGCTGCCGACTTTGGAGCTGTGGAACCAGGTTTGAGTCTCGGCGCTGGCTCAACATCCGGTGATTCTGGGCTAATCACTCAATCTTTCCGTGCCTACCACAAAATGAATGTGTCCTTGTGTAACGTAACTGGTGCTCATGTAAAGTGCTCTGATACCTTTGGGTCGAGTTCGCGCTATATAAAACTGCAATAAAAAATGGCGCTCAATTTACCGACCGCCAAAGGTGATCAGCTGATCTGGCCTAAGCTTTGAATTCATTACAACCGGATCACTGAGGATGCCAGCATCGAGTGTTTAAATCACTTACCCAATGTGCCCAGCGAAGGGGTGCACATGGTTATAAAGTAGTAAGAAACGTGACTATCTCTAAAAAATACGAGACCTATTGCATTGCAAATGTTTGTTATACTTGAGGAGGTCAAATGTTGGAAAACATTGACCCCTTCCAGCATCCAGACCAACTCATTTATTTGAGGTAAACAGTGGTAGTTGTCAATTACAATGCTAAACTTTGGAGATCTCAAAAGAAAAGTTTGCATTGCTTTTGCTAGGAAAATAGCTAAGACCCATTCAGATTATTCTAATTTTTCATATATGTTTTTTGATGCCGTAATATGTAGTATAGAATGTAGCTAGTTTCTAACACTAATAGGTGCGCCCCGTAGATTCTGCTTATCAGGAATGGTGAGGTTTTAGGCTGTCATGCAGAAACCATTGCAACTTACCATGCCTGTCACTGAAGCATCTGGGAATGTGTTAATATTTGATTTGTTTTTACCTGCGTCCCTCACCATCATAACTTGTTGAAGTTTGGTCCATGCCATTCCACACACAAACTTCTTCATCAATCAATCTTGCATTTTTGCATTTAGGTTGAGGCTGCAAAAACACAAAAACAGGGCAGAGCCGTAGAAACATCTACAACCTTGGCTATCTAAGGTTTCACATTCTTTTTGTCTTCATTGTAAGCCTTGGCAACATGTCGTTTCCCGATGCATATTTTACGTTTGTGTAACTTTTGTGTAAGTTTAAAAAAATTTCTGGTATACACATGAGTTTAATTTTAATGAAAGCAATTTTATGACTGTGGCGACTGTGCAGTCAGGCGGAAAACTCTGCACATAAAAAGATAGGAAAGGCCTATCTTTTTATGGGCGGAGTCTCCACAGTCGTAAAATTGCTATTAGTAAAATTAAAATCTTATTTTGTGAATACCAACAAAATAGTAAACTTTAAAAAAAAGTGTAAATTTACCTTTGTGAGTCATGCCCTATATTCCTCATTCGCAAAGGTAAACTTAAAGGGGCAGATTTACAAGCTCCTTGCGCCACTTTTAACATGGGAAAAATGACGCAAAAGTGGCGCAAGGGGCTTGTAAATAAGCCCCACACTTTGTAGTAAGATTACGACTATTTCCGTATTCACAAACTACGAGTTTAATTTTACTACTAGTAATTTTATGACTGCAGAGACTCAGCATTCTTGGCGGAGACTCATCAGTCATAATATTACTAGTAGTAAAATAATGTACTTTGTGAATACCAAAACAGTAGTAAACTTACTTCAGAGTGTATGTTTACTTTTGAGAATCAGGCCCTTACCTAATTACGAGAGTGCCTAAATAAAAACAATACGGAAAGTACTTCCATTGAACATGGAGTCATTTTTACTACTTCTGTTGGCTTCTGATTTTGGCAATTTGTTACTAACACTACCAGTTTCTCTGAACTTTTTCTGACAATTTTCACTCACTTTCATAAGCCAGGATGCTGACTGCTCAGTCACTTTGGCAATTGTGATGACTTTGTCTGAAGTAAGGTTCCACATAAGCCAATAATGTTCCTGGATGTTTTTTCTGTTTGTATTGAAAATGAACTGCTCCCTGAGCATACCATCAATAGTTGCATGAAATTACTAAGGGGCATATTCTCAAGGACTTATCGCCATCTTATCGCCACTTTAGCGCCGCAAAAAGTGGCGATAGATTTATCGCCCTATTCACAAGCTGGTGCAAATTGCCGATATCGCCACTTTACCAGCGATAGCTGCTGCAAAAACATCGCCACGGATGAGTGCGACAACTAACGCTAATGATATGCAGAGTAGGCGTTCCCGTGCAAAAACACACGAAAACACCACTACGCGATATTCACAACGACCAGCCAAATCTGCGATGCAACCCAAAAACAGGCGATAAGGCGCGTTAGCAGCAGGGATTTAACACCTGCCTTCTGCCGGTGCTAAGCAGGACGACTACCTGCAGTATAAAAGGGAGCCCAGCCCAGAGCCACATCTGAAGACCCACAGATGTCTTGGAGACAATGAACATGCAGCCCGGAGACCCAAGAGGGCCACAACACCCACCGCCACCATCCCCAGGACCACCCCCCCTCCGGAGCCCCCCCCAGACTACCACCGAGGCAGCGTAGGACAAGACAGCGGACCTTCCGAAAACAGTATGGCCCCTCAGCCACACAAGTGCAGAATGTGGGGAGAGGTGGGAACCAAGCATGTGTGAAGGAGGCAACTCACCCATGAAGAAGAATGCACACAATGCCAAGTGTGGCGGTGATGTGCCGGACAGACCACAGAATGCAGGGAACAGACATGTCCATGTGGACACATACTGCTGGGGTATGTAGTGTTGTGGACAGTGGACGCAAACATGTCACCTCAGGCAGCGGGGAAGACCTTGGACATGTAGCTGTGCCGTCCCCCCCTGTAAGCGTAAGCTCAGTGGGCTGTGCCGGCGTATGCCACTCCAGCGTAGGAGTGCTGATAAAAAGGCCGGGGCCCTGGGCGTGGTTTTCTTCCATGATGGGCAACGCGTCTGCCAGGGCGGTGCACCTCACCCTGCCACGAGTCCGCCGCAGTGACCTCCAGCCTCCGCAACACAGGCCCCCAGCGCATCCAGCAGCACAGCAACACGGAGTCATGTGTGTGCCGGATACTGCCTCAGTCCTACACTGCGGCCAACAGGTCCCACAATTCAAATCGTGCCACATTTCTGTCAATGGAGGAAACCACTAGTCAACAGACATTGCACCCAGTGCGGCCCGCACGGACGGCGCTTCGTCGTTGGTAGTGCACCCGCCGAGTGCTCCAGGTGCCACTGACCCTGTGCAACACAAGCCGACGCCATGTGGCAATATTGAGGCAGAATTCAGTAGGCGAAAAACATTGCACCCAGTGCGGCCCGCACGGATGGCGCATCGTCGTTGGCTGTGCACCCGCCGAGCGATCCAGGTGCTACTGACCCTGTGCAACACATGCCGACGACACATGGCTGTGTGCCCCTGCTGACCGCTGCCTCCGGCCTACACTGCGGTCAGCAGGGCTCGCAAATCAAATTGAGTCTTGATTCATTTATGGCAGAGTCCAGTAATCAACAGACATTGCTTTCAGGGCGGGCCGCCCGGACGACGCATCAGCGCAGGCCGCGCACCTGCCGAGCGCTCCAGGTGCCACTAACTCAGTGCACCACAAGTCATCGTCACGTGGCTGTGTGCCCTTTCTGACCGCTGCCTCCGGCCTAAACTGTGGTCAGCAGCGCTCGCAAACCAAATCCAATCCTGACCTGCAAGGACACGCCATCATCGCTGGCTGCACACCCACCACCACCGCCAGGACCACCTCCAACCAACAACTTCCAG
This sequence comes from Calotriton arnoldi, assembly GCA_963921515.1. Taxonomy (NCBI): domain Eukaryota; kingdom Metazoa; phylum Chordata; class Amphibia; order Caudata; family Salamandridae; genus Calotriton; species Calotriton arnoldi. The sequence goes on from CAWUFW010005455.1 coordinate 1,090,591, forward strand.
AGTCGGAGGAGTCTCACAGCCAGCCTATCTAGGTTGCTCACACCTGTCTTGGATGCCATCATCAGCTTGATACCCTGCTCAGCTCTTCAGGTGCCACTAACTCAGTGCACCACAAGTCATGGCCCCTTCTGATTGAATATTGGGTGACCTCTGTACTTGCTCCGGCTACCTCCATGGTGCTTCGCTGTTGTTTGTGTTATGTTGGTGTATTCAGTTTCCGCTTCATTGGTGACCACTGTTCAAGTTGTTGCCAGCACCAACCACTCCCTGAGGGCTGGCTCACACTCACCCCACACCCATCCAGCACAGGCGTCACTGGATATGTGATCCTGGTAATAAAAAGGGGCCGGGCGCACGTGCCCGTAGCCAGTTCAACTATCTACCTATGTGTGTCCATGTGGTCATTATGTATGCATGATGGGCCAGGGCCCTACCACATTACATTGTGCTGTGGACAGCGGACGCAACCATGTCACCTCAGGCAGTGGGTACGACCTTGGACACGTAGCTATGTCATTCCCCCCTGTAAGCGTAAGCAGAGTAGGCTGGGCCGGCGTACGCCAAGCCAGCGTAGGGGTGTGAAGGATTTGCCCGGGGGTCTGGGCGTGGTTCAGTCTGGCCTGGACAAGGAAGTAACTAATGAGTGTGTCACTGTAGTAGTGTCGGCGCCACCCAGTCCGCATTCGACGATGTTGCATTGTAGCATGCACCCGGAGGGCAGGCTCGCACGAGCGGGGGAATGAAGGAGCGCAAGACCGCTCGGGGTCTTGGCTCATACATGCCAAGTGTTGTGTGTAACTGTATTGCCACAGAATGAGCCAAATGCCTAGCCTTAATCGCAGCGCGAGTTCAGCCAGGCATGAACTCTACACCTGTGTCCGCCCTATCCTTCCCACAGGCCTACACCCACGGGGCCGCCCACCTCCAACGGCCAACATCACAGTGTCGTCATCAGGCTTGTGGACATGTGCAGACAGGCATGACAATGGTGTGCGCTAGGAGTGCCAGTGATGCAACCGCGCAGCGCACACAAGTAGATGGGCTTGGGGGGAGGGAGGAGCAGCTGTGAGGCAACGTTACACACAGTGATGCCGCTCATTTGCCACATGCAAGACATGTCGAACATGAATCCCAAAGTCGCACACATTCCACCCTACCCCCAACAAGCCACTTCACAGTTCCTGAATGCAAGCAGATGAGAAACTAACATTAGGGATGAATGCTCCTTTGTCTGAGCTATCAGGCGGAAGCACATCTGCACCTCCGACCTCAGAATTGCATGTGCCCGGCACCCCCTGACAGATATTATGGCAGCTGATGACGACTCCCACACTGCGCACAGCCCGACGAAGGACTAACGTATACACACCCCACACACAGAAGTCCTTGCTCGAAGTTATCTTGCATGGAATGGCCTTCACACGTACTCCCACATTAACCCAGGCGTACAACCATTGCACACTAACACAACTCATTGCTCCGAGCTTTGGCATTTCATCCACAGAACTGGCGCAGGTCAGAACAGTGCCGCTTCAGCCAGAGCCACCAAAGCAATGGCAGACCATCCCGGACACTTGCACAACCCCTGTCATGTGGAACTGTACCGTGCACGTATGCTGCATTTACTGGGGGCACTGCCGTTGGTAGTGCTGCAGATCAGTTACCGACTAAGCTTCCGCCTTGCCAACGTCACCTGCGTGCAGCCTGTGTTGCATTGTCGCTCGTGCATATTCAAGTGGTCCATGGATGTCTGCCTATCCAACAGGACGGTAGCCGAACTGGATTTCGACATGTGTGTGCACCCCCTGTTGGCCCACGACCATGAGTGTCACCGTGACACCCGCCTATGGGATGCCTGGATACTTGGCATACATGTTGGCAACTGGACCTGGGAGATTGCAGAACTCCTCGTGTGCAGTGGGCAAATTTAGCCGCTCCCCTAATGTAGTGCTAATTGGTGAGAGGGGGTGGACGCAGCACATCTGTCCGGACCTGCTTATGGTGAGCCTCGCTATCCTGTCCGATGAAGTCGACGACGACCTCATGTTGGAAATGATTGCCTACGAAGCTGCACTAGCTTGCATGGACGTGTAACTACGTACCTGCAGCCACAACAGTTTGGAACACATTGCACATGTCCCGACACCTTGTTGGAACTTGGGTTTCTGGTCACATCTCCCACGACGACAGTGGTCATGGCTGCATTCGTCCGGACTCCGTATACATGAGCGGACAACAACGCGGGTAAACACACACCTGTGATTGCTGAGGCACTCCCCCGGAGTGGACTGCGGCCCTTGGCAACGTTCCAGGTTCTGACATACTACTGCATTGTTCTGCATGTTGTGGCACTTATTTTGGCCGTACTGACACGCATATGCTAATTAAGTCTATGCACCTTCACTTGTATTCAACTGTGGTGAGTGTTGATTTGCATGACAATGTGTGTCTCACTGCCTATCTGGGTCACGGCCATACATGCATTGATACACCATCAGGGATGTGGGGTTGTACTAGTACATTATCATCTCACAGTTTCCTGCTATGCCACATGCGACTGGCCATTTTCCACACATATGCGGCAGCAGTTGTGTCCTTTGTTCTGTTGTGCTGGTGTTGCTGTTCGTTTGACATTGTTTTAGATGTTGAGGTGCTCTGATTCTTATGTGTGTGTGCTGCATTGTAGGTGAGTTGCCCCTTCAGCTCTGATTTGGCTGGCCCTTATCCCTTTCAGGCGGTGTGGCTTTCACTTCTGTGCTTATGCAGTGCTGTGATGTTGCAGACTTGGGTAACTTGGGCTCTTGGTTGGTGTTGTGACTCTTGGCCATGGTTTGTCTGCAGATGTGCTCTACTTAATTGTGCATGTGTGCCATTGTGCCCATCTCCCCCTGTCCCCCAGTCCCTGGTGGTTACTCACCCTGTTGCTGTAAATAAATTTGTTGACAGGTTTACGTGCAGCTTTCTTTGCTGTACTTCTTGCACTCCAATTGACTGCTCTCACACACAGCCAACATTCTCCTACTGAAACTTCCAGCATTCCTGAAAGATAGCCCTTGTAGGCTACTCACTTCTCTTACTTTGTGTGCATGGTGCGGTCCCTTTGCCTACGAGTGCCACCAAATAGAAGTCTTTTTTTTTTTTTAAATTACAATTAGGCCTGTTAGTAAAAACCTCTGTGTAGCTTACTATCTTTCCCCTAAAATCAGAATAGTGTAAATATAATGCCTGATGGCCCTGCAGAGGTGACAATGATGGCCACTTTCTGAAAATTCAGTTCTTTCTATCAAGGCATGTTACCATGTCTTCTAGGGACGCTCGTCATCAAAGTGAAGTTTATTCTAAGAAAAAGATGTAAAACATCCAAGTTGATCTGAAAATTTAATGTAGAGACACCCCAGCCACAGCTAACAGAATTCCATTTCCAACCAATGCAAAATCTGTGCTTAACTATAGATGTGTTCCAGAATAGAACTTTAGAGAGAGAATCAATGTGATGGCCACAAATCACAAGTTAGAATCCAGACCTGAGTGCAAAAGATAGTTCGCACCCAAATCAGGACTCACAGGACCATGAGAATGAGGTCCCAAGATGAGAAAATGGATCTGATCATCTAACAGAAGCCTTGCAGCTGCTAACAGCTTCTTGGAAAAATAAAACCTATGTCATATACTGAGTGTAAATTATACATATCTCACCAATATTAGTAATGTTGAAAGAAACCCTTTTCATGTTTTGGCAAAGTTAAGTCTGTTTGGCAATTAAAGACACATTTCCTGAACATTCAAATGTATTAATATCTTAAATAACCTCTTTTATCATACAGAAATAGTACTCACCACACCACCTCTGCACCTTTATCTTTCATTGTGAAGAAGAGAAAAGCAGATGAATGTTCCAATCCACTATGTGCTCTGAAAACATCTGCAAGCGGAGGAAATGCTGAAACAGTTCTCTGTGGAATTGCTGAGACTGTTCCAAATATTATTAATGTAGTCTGGTACAAGGTAGGCTTTTAAATAATTGATTACATTATCTGCTCATTAAAGGTCATCCATTTATAGATAGATAAATCTGTAGTAAAATATTGGTGCAGCTTACTGGTCTAAATAGGGTGGCGTGTTATGTAGTGCTGTGTTCTGTCATGCATCTTATGGTATTGTCTTTCCTATTAAACTATTAAATTATATAATGTTATGTTATGTTATGTTTTGCTACATTACATCTGCCTCTCGAATTCCTACCAACCATCGAAGACTGGATTCTTTACAACTAGCTTAGAATTAATCCCTTCAAAATTTAGGGTCCGATTGCCAAAGAATTTGCTGTGATTTATGCCTGCAGTACTCCTAAATTCAAAGAGTAAGTCAGGAATAAGCCATCGTGAAATTCATGAGCCAAGGATTCTAGTAGAGCAATTCTCTCCTACTCATACACCACTCTATGTGATTTGGGCCAATAGTTTTTTGTCTTCTGCAACTATTTTGATAGCAGGTCTTCTGTCTTGCGGCCTCTTTTCCACTCTGCTCTACAGTAGCAACCCCAGTGAAGAACCTGGGAAGCTGGAAATAATATGCGTTGTAGTGGTGGGAAATAACAAACCTTGATCACACTACACAAATCCCTTGTTTGTCTAAGACTAGAAAGGTGGAGAATGTGGCTGATGCTGTAGGAAGATAAATATAGACCACGGTACCGAAAAAGTAACTCTCCTGCATGGAGATTCTGTTGGTCTAGTTAAAACCAGACCCTGGATCTGGTGGCAGCTTTCAGGGTCCTGAGAAATAAACATCCCAAAAAAAACCTCCTTCCTGGGGTGGATGATACTAAACAGCCTGCTGTAGGAAAAAGGTCCCACTGTTTTTAACTGTAAAATAGTTTTTAGGGTCTTGAAATTGTATGCTGCCAATAGCGAATTCTTGAGTTTCATCAAAAGATAGATTATAGGTTAATAAATATTGATTAAGACATTGTTGGGAAAATCCAAGACTTTAGGTGAAACATTTGAAAATGTAACTGTTGGTGGCATTGCGAGCATTGTGATAAATGGCTCCAAGTAAAGAGCATCAGTGAAAGTACATGGAAACTGCTTTATGTCCTATGACATCTGATGTACTCAGAATGACACAGTATTAGCTGCGAACAAGGGGGCCTATTTACAAGCCTCTTGCGTCGCCGGTACATCACTCTTTCCCATATTAAAAGGAATGAACCAGCGGGTGGCGCAAGGGACTTTTAAATAAGCCCCAAAGTGTTGGTATTCATAATCTTTTTCAACCTTTGAACTCTATTGTTTACAGCAGAACATAAAACCAAATGCTGGGACACATAACATTATTTTTATATGTGAAAAGTATGTTTATTGAAGTCAATTCTCTTTTCAGTTATGGTTAGGTGTGCAAACCAAAGCTCACACAACTTACCATGCAAACCATAACTCACTCACCAAATGTAATGCTTATGACTTCACATTTACAACAATTCTTTAGTGTATCGTCCTAAGTGGGGACAGGTATGCGCAGACATGGTCCCATGCACACTGTATAAATGGAGCCAAGCCATACCTAGCTGATGAGCCCTAACTAGGGTGAAACCAGTCCTACATTGTTTGTGTTCTGGTTAAGGGACGACCTGGCCTGGGAGTTTGGGCTTGACTGTTCCCAGTGAAGCAGGGTCAAGACTGATGTGCATATGGCAGGGTCCAAACTGAGGTGGCATGGTGTGCAAAATAATCATGTGACCCAAGTATTTACCAGTGGCTGAAATTAATCGATGCATTCCAACCATCACTTTTTTGTATACTTCAAGCATTCCATTCATCACTTTTTTCTAAACTTTAGTGTGTCACCCTGAGTGGGACAGGTATACTGAGACGTGGGTCCTGTGCACACTGTGTCATTGGAACCAAGCCATACTAGGCTGATGAGCCCTAACTAGGGTGAAACCAGTCCTAGTTTTCTAGTTTACTAGTTCATGGAGGACCTGACCTGGGAGTTTGGACTGGACTGTTCCCATTGCAGCAGGGTCAAGATGATTTGCATATGGCTGGGTCCAAACTAAATTTACATGGTGTGCAAAATAATGATGGACTGAGAGGTGGTCCGAGTTATTACCAGTGGCTTAGATTAATGCAAGCATTCCATCCATCACAGTTTTGTATGCTTTAGTGTGTTGCACTCAGTAGAACGGTTATGCCCAGACGTGGGCGCTTTGCACACTTTGTCACTGGAACCATGTTGTACCTGGCTGATGAGCCCTAGCATAGGCAAAACTGGTCCTAGGTTGCTTGTGTTCCAGTCCAGGAAGACCTGGCCTGGCAGTTGGGGCTGGATTGTTTCCATTGGAGCATGCTCAAGACTGATTTATATATGGCTGGGTCCAAACTCAGGTTGCATGATGGGCAAAATAATGATGCACTGGGCTACCACCCAGAGTAATCACCGGTGGTTGAGATTAATTCAAGTATTCCATCCTCACTTTTTTTTGTTTCCTTTTTTGTTACTTAAGTGTATCCATAGTAATGTCACACATAATGGGAATGGTATATGCCTTGTCACTAGTGAGATAATTTACATAATTTGAGAAGTCATCTGTTTCATCAAACATATATTAAGGTCTTATGGTCAAAGTCAATCATAACTTTATATTAACTAGTATTAAATGGAAAAGTGAAAGCGTTTTACTGGTGGTTGGTGGATATATTTGGTGTATAGTGGTGAATCATGATGCCACTGTATCATGCTGCAGCCTACCCCGACTTCTGCATGGGTTTCAGGCTGTGTGCAGTGATGATTGACTGCAGGACTAGCTACAGACCAGGCCATGGCAATAACACTTTACACAAAATATCATGCCTTTCGAATTAATAGTTGAAAATCTATGTCCAATGGGACAATGCTTTTATAAACCATATTTAGGACTCAATATTTATATCAGATGTTATTCATGAGAAAAGTATTCTGACATGTAACCCCTCACACATGTGCAATCTATAGGTGAACAGAGCCTTCATGATCTCCCCTCCTCTTCGGAGTACACTTTGTGGGATGAGTGCAGAAACCTAGAAAAATGAAAACAAACAAATTGATAATCTGCTGCTGAAGTTCCAAAAATTAGCTTCTATTGCGTACATGTTGGTGCTAGTACTGCAATAGAGACATGTGCAAAATCTGCCAGTGTATTCAAGAATGACTCCATGAAGGTACATCGAAGGCCCATGCCTGAGTACATCTCATGTGTGGCTTAAATTTAAAGCCTTTGAGTGGAACTCTTTACCCTTGGACATTCCTTTAGTTGATAATCATACTAGGTTTAGGAAAGAATTGGCTCTTTCCTTGTTAATGGATAGAAGTACGTTCCTGTCTTGGTTTAATGAAACTCTCTCAGTGGACGGGTTGGACATCTACCTAACACCGTGATATCCCCTAGCGGATAAGTGTTGTGCTCTACAAATACAAAAAATAAATGAAATAAATAAATATTTTGACACTAAGGGCCTGATTCTGATGTGGTTAGGAATGCCTCCTAACAGCATTTGCTCTGTCCAAATCGGATCGGGAATGTGTCTTTCCAACCGACTCGGAAAGGTTTCCAACTGACCGAGTACAATGCGCATTAGGCGTTAGGAATATCCCAATCCAAACCTGACGGCATTTTGAATGACCGAGCCGTACTGAGCAGAATTGTATGTCTCTACGGGCCGCGTTTCCAAACAACCGAGTACGATGCTGGATTTGGACAGCCTTTCCGAATCGCGCCGTCCGACTCGAATCGGCAGTCAGAATCAGACTTTGGGGGCCTGTAGTGGGCCCCCCTGCACCTGGAGCCTTCCTAATCGGGCCCGTGGGGGTACCCATGGGTCTTCCCTTACCAGCCATGCACAGTGTGACAGGCACCAGGGGTTGCCCGCCACAGGGTGCCCGATTTTCCCCAGCCACCCCTTTCTTCAATGGGAGCCTATGCCTTCGTTCGGAACAAACGCTCCCATTGAAGTCAATGGGAGTTCAACCAAATCGTATCTGGAAGCATCGGGATGCATCGTACTCGGTCGGTTGGACTCTCCCGATCCGATTAGGTTGGAAACCATTCCCAAACCCATTTGGTTGGGAAGCTTTCCAAACCGCATCAGAATCGGGCCCTTAGTCTATCTCCAGTTCTTGAATGTGACCCCAGCTATTGGGTGTGACTCAATATAAAAGCAAAATCTAAACTGGATCTCTCTGCTTGCCATTGAGACTTCTGAACAGAAGACACCAGCATCCCTGAGGCCTTACCTCTTTGGAATGTAGACCAGCTGACTTAGTGCTTCACCTCTGTTTCTGTAGCACTTCATTGTGTTTTTCAGTTTTGAAATGCTAAGACTAATAGTCTCCAGGGATATAGTTTGACTGCCTGTTTCACAGTTCTTTCTTCAATACCTACCGGTAGATCAATATCCAAGTAAGATTAGTTAGGGAGACAGTTTGGGAGCCATGGCCACATTTTCAAATGTTTTACGCAATACAACACTATGTTGATGAAAAAAAAGAGCAGTAGAAAAGACTGTTCTAAGCAGTACAAAATACTATACTCAGACATAGTTTACAACTTTTCCAAATTTGTATGTCTGCCGTACATAGTTGGAAAAGTTTGGAGAAAAGAAAAATTTTCGCCAACATTAATCCTATCTCCAGGAGGCATACCTTTTTGATGTAAAGCCATGTCTAACTTTTTAGTGGATATGGCTTTGCACCATAAACCATGGGTGGTTGCATGGGAACACTTATGTACCACCTATTCTATCCCCCTCCACACAATGTAGAGCACAGTAGCGCTTAGGACACTTTCCATTATTTTAGAGATACTCTCCAATGCAAAACAAGTTTTGGCTGGAAAATAAATCCCAAATCAAAACTCTGTGCCAGTGTGCGTTATTTTTGTGATGCACACCTGGCACAAACCATTAGTAAGTCTGTGTCTTATTTTATATGCATCACGATCCTTTTGTATTATCACACCCGAAGGCTGCATTTGGGATTAGTGCGCCTATCGCAGACTTTTTCTGAGTGTAACAGCGCTGCGAAATTGGCTTCGCAGTGTTCTTACTACCTGCATTCCCTACCCCTGTTTACCATTCCCCCTCTACCTCTTCACTCCCCATAAGACGTGTGTACGCGCTAATAATCTCACATTATTGTGTAATCTCATGTTTTTTTCTTTTCTTTTCTCCTATGTCTATACTTGTCTATATAATTATGGAACCTGTAACTCACTGATCCTCATGTAAAACGCTCTGATACCTCCGGGTCTAGCCAGCGCTATATAAAACTTTGCAAATAAATAAAGAGTTACCTGGTTCTGTGGAGGTTGCCAGCTGGCTATTGGCACGTCATGTGATTCCTAGTTTATTTAGGTCTCCAGTCATTTATCTGAATGTATGACTACTAAAAGACAAAAAGAATTCTAGAACCTACCACCATGAGTGAGTACTAGTATAGGAGATAGGTGAATGTTTCTGAATAATATTTTGTTAATATTATTTCAGGAGTAGCTATAGAAGACCTGTGATAACCTTGCTTCTCTTAAATTCACAGTATAATATAATAACTGTTGCCATCTAGTACCACACACTGCGCTATATAGAGAGGACAGGAGAAGCCTCTTTAGAAAGAATACAACCAGATAGGCACGTGAACAGACTGTATATACCACACGAGGGGTGTGTAGTTGGGGCAAGTGGGAAAAGCAGCAAAAGAAGTGTATTCTCTCTTTTTCTCTTAGTTCCTTTCCCCTGCTCAAGTGTGTCACTCACTCCATGATACTTCATGGCAGTAGTCACAATTAATTTAGGGAGTGGGGGATCCACATCGTTCCTGCAGGACCAACAACGGCATCATACAAGTTAGCTCATGTTGTCTCCTGACAGTGGGATTGTAGCTGTGTGAGATCAATTTTTTGGGGAGTTTTTCTGAGACTACTATCAGGTGAAAAGCAAATTTAGCTAATGCTTCAAATTAAACAAAACATTTGTGATGCTTAGTTGTGCAAAGAGAAATAAAATGTGTTGCTTAAACATAGAACTTCCACTTGTGTGTGGGTGGTTCCAAACACATAACACATCTTTTCCCACAAATGTACATTTGTGACATCTAGCATAGGGTTGACAAGTCAATTTAGATCCACCACTGTAACCCAAGGCGTACTTAACCATTGATTATAAGGAGATAGAAGGACTCAAGCACATGCATCATGCCTTGAATTTAAAAATAAACCGAACATACAATGAATAAATAGGAGTTAAGCTAATAGTTGCTATTGCTTTGTAGCCACACAGGTTGCTCTAATAACATAGAACTCTGGATGAGGGGTTAAATAGTGATGTAGCTGTTCCCTTCACCGAGGGATCCTGTGAAGTGAATTAAAACCCAATGTAGTAAAAAACATTACAATCATAAAACCAACCATGTTTCTAAACAGTATTAGCAGCTATTTGAATTAAATTATCTAAGACTGAAGGGTAAGATTAAGAAATTGTTGGAACAATGGACATTACTCCCCCTATCGATAGTGGGTAGAGTTTCACTGATTAAAATGTCCATACTCCCGCTATTTATTTTTCTATTTACTAATGTCCCGATTAAAATAAATCAGTCATATTTTAGGAAATCGACATCCTATTAAGGAGTTCATCTGGAGTAAAAAAATTCCAAGAGTCAAATTGAATGTGATACAATTACCAACAGCTCTAGGGGGTTAGCGCTGCCTCAGTTAAGAACATACTACGAGGCCGCTTTCTTAGATTTAGTGTCCAGCCTGATAGGATCTAATTGTTCTAGAGACAGCTTCTTTATAGATGAAATGACTCAAGAAATCGGATCTTCAACCCCAGTGTTTTTAAGGACCTCCAAATTTCCCAAAGAAACGTGCTATAAGACTTTAAAAGACTATTCTTTTAGACTTCAGTTCTTTTTAAAAGCACTGGCTCGTCAGGTTTTCAGTATTTAAAACTAAGAGAATGCTCAGAGCCTCGGTCTTCAACTGCAATTAAGGCATATAAACACCTGGGAAGACTGTGGACTTTCTGAGTTAAGGCATTTTATAGTTCAAAATAGACCAATTTCTTGGCAAGAGGTAATGACGAGAGCAGAGACCCATCGAAAGCCAACGTTCCTGGAATATTTACGGGTTATTTATCTCCTAAAAATACCAGTAGTATTTTAAATACCCCCAACCAACTTGTGGTAGCCCTTTATGGGGCTAAGGTCAAAGGGTAGGTAACTGGTATAGGTTGCTACATAAATTGAGACAAGCTACCCTGATAGAAAACCATTTGGATAAAATAACCCGGGAGACCGGAAGTAGGCTGGCCGAGACGGAATGGGAGTCCATCTGCCATCTAGGAAGCAAATCATTGCGTGCCGCAAATTTCAAAAGGATGACCTTCCTAGCGAGATGGCTCTCGTATTTTACTCCGGCCGCCTTAAATAAAAGATTTCCTGGAACTGAAAACAGATGTTTTCGCTGCCAGATAGATGGTGAAGGTGGGTGGCTCCATACTTTTTATGCATGTCCAGGACTTAGCCTTTTTTGGGAGGCAGTCTTTACGGATATTAAGCAGGCAATCGGAAAGAGCATTGTTCTCGAAGCCGAAGCAGCGTTGTTTGGAATCTGTAGAGATGAAATGAGGTTATCCGAACCCGAAAAAGCCTTCATATTTATCTCTTGCACAGTTGCTCGCTCACTAATCTTACAAAATTGGAAATCTAGGGAAGCTCCCTCGCATTTGAAATGGTTTAAAAAGATGAAAAGAACACAAAAATTTGAAGAAGTCTATGCTAAGAGGGTAGGAGCGACTAGAAAATTTGGGAAAAACTGGAGGTTTTTTAATGAACTAGAAAATTTTAAAGAAAGTTCGTAACCCTGGGGAAGGTAAATCTACAAAGTAGTTTTTATCAAATGAATCAGCACTTTTTTCTATTGCACTCTAGTAGCACTCGCACTTTTAAAGGTCTATTTAATCGAATTTCTTGTAATTTGGCTAATGTTGAAATGAATCGTCAAAGCACCAGCACTTTATTGGCACTTTATTAATATTGCACTTTCACTGCTGCTATTTCGAAAAAATGAACCTGTAGTCTGCCTAGTGCATGACTATATGATGAGTTGCTGCTATAGTTTTAGTTCTTTTCTATAATGAGAGGCTGTCATAATGATCTTTTGTAGTAACTGGTTTTTTATAATGTTTTCTATATTGTGTACTTTTTGAACCTAATGCTCTGCTCAATAAAAATTTTTATAAAAAAAAAAAAAAAAAATCATAAAACCAACCCTAGTCTCCTGTAGATAGGCAATGTCTGGATAATGATGTATTCGCCTGACCTTTAACTCTAAAGAAAACAAAGTGAATGCCCAAAACCATATACAATGCTGCGGATGTCTTAGTATGTGCCTGACACAACCTTCCTCTCCATCCTCAAATCCTGCTACTCTGGCAACTTTATTTTCATCCCATGCCTGATGAATGTGTATAGTATTTTTGTAAAACACAGCTTTCCATCCATATATGTTATTTTACTAAGAGAAGAATTATATCTACCACTTGCTTTATTTTAAAAGCAAGTAACTCAGTACCATCTAGGGCCATTATCCATGTACTATTGTAAATGCTAACTCCAGATCTGTTGCAGTGGTCGGTGCCATCTTGAATGCTAACTTTATTTATTTTGGAATTATATGCAAGTGAGATGACCTTTAGAGGTGAACAAAACTGTGAAATTGTGCTTCACTAAAAAGCACAGGGGAGGAGGGGAGGGGAGGAGACAGGACAGAAGAGGAGAAGACAGAAGAGGAGGGGAGGACAGGGGAGGAGAGGAGAGACGAGGAGAGGAGAGGAGAGGAGGGGAGGGGAGAGGAGAGGAGAGGAGAGGAGAGGAGAGGAGAGGAGAGGAGAGGAGGAGAGGAGAGGATCCATTCCTTCAAAGAAGCTCTGATAAGGCCTATTTCCTGCGAGATACAAATGGAGTCTGTGAAAAGCCTTGTCTTTACTCATCTTCATTTCATCCCCCTCCTCGGCCTACCCTGTTCAGTCTTTTCTGGAATATAATGAGTAGAAGATCTGTGATCTAAAATTGGAAATCAAGAAGAAGTTCATTGAAAGGACAAACATGCCAGTCCTGTTACTTTATTTGCCAGACAATAATGACTTAGGGCCTGATTACGATGGTGGGTTCACCACCATCGTAAGGCCATTCACCTCTCGCCAGATTGTGATGGCAGTGGTGTGCTGGTGGGCGGAAAGCCCAACTGACATGGGTCTGACAAGGCAATCGTTCCGATTGCCTGTCGGACCCTCCCGCATCCACAGAATGGTGGCGGTACCCGCTAGATTTGGATGCTGGATCCCCGCCAGCCTTTCCATGGCGGTTCCCCCGCCAATCGAAGGCTGGCGGGGATGTACTTTGGGGGCCCGTTGCGGCCCCCCTTGTGCAGGGGCAGTTGGTGTGTGCACTTGGGGGGCACCATACATTTCCCTGTACCATGTGGCAGGCACTGCGTGGTGCCTGTCACATAGTGCAGGGAAATGTCAACAGAGCTAGCAGCACCCGCCACAATGTTAAATATAGCAGATGCGACAGGCATGGTGACGGTCCCATTGTAATACCCACTGTGGGACCGCCGCCTAGTAGGCGGGCGGTCCCCCTCCCCGACACGATGGCGGACGGACTTCAGGACTGAAGTCCGTCCACCATCGTATGACCCTCTTAATTTCGTAAAAGGCCCAGTGTAGTACCAGCAAAGCAATAGTTCTGACAGATCCATTCACAAGCTCCTACCCATCGTCCGATTAACAAACATGTGAAGAAGCTTCTTTTACAAGTGTTTGTTGTGATTTGCATTGTTTTGTATTTTTAACTCATTGCTTTTTAAAATCAGTAGACCCTTAAAGGCAATATAGGCCATAACATGTGTTGCCTTACAATTTGCAATATGCTGTTTTGTAGAATATATGTATATTGTATACATTTAGCAAAACACCTTGATGTCATGATATGGGTCAGTTTTAATGAGGATTGTAGTTACACAATAAACTGTGCAATATGTATTATTAATGTAAATGCCCTCGTTGTAGAAAAATGCAATAATAGTGTTTTTGATTATTTATTTAGGGTTGTGATTTCTTAAACCAGCAGAATGAATTACGTCTTCAATTTAGAGAATTAAGTGATACCGACTCTGGGAACTACACATGCGTGGTTACACTTACTCATGAAGGAAAGAACTACAACTATACCAAAACAACTCAATTGCTTGTAAAAGGTGCAGAGTTTATTTCTAAATTTTTCTTGTCCCAATTCCAAAGCCTAACAAATGCCGAGTTCCACCATTTGAAAAGGGATGTATTGTTTAAAATTAACACATTTTTTTTGTGGGGCTGTTATGTTTGCCATATTACAAAACTACTGTTGCACTACATAGCTAGGCCGGGGCAAAATATAAATTTCAGCGGCATGATTAGCATTAGAAAATTTGCATTATGGTTGTTACCTGAAATCCCCACTAATTCCGCCACATCATGTAATTACAGCGCTGTTCGCAACAAAATTATACTGCGGGAGAACAAGAACAATGGGAACAACTAGGATGCTAGAGGCTGTCGTTCACGGATCTTGTATTTTTTGTACAATATTTCACTGCAAAATGCATTTTGCTTTAAAATATCTTGCTAAATGACAGATTTGCATTTCATGCAATTACATGTAATTTTGCGTAACTTTCCAAAATTTCACATAAATATGCAAAAGCAAGTCACACACTCCTAAACTCTCCCTGTGGCAAAATACTTTTCATGTAGATTTCTGAGGCAATGTATTCTGCATGTATGGTCCGGACACACATTTCTATTGCATGAGAGAGATGATGTGCATCTTTATGCAAGTGAGAAAGGGAAAGTAATTTGCAATCCAGGCAAAGGAATCAATGTCATGCTTAGATGGCCAGGGCTGAAGTATGCCATGATATAAGATTAGAGATGGTGGGCTGGCCTGACCTCAGCCACTGTGCATAGTGAGGTGGAGGCTGCCTCCTTCCTAGGAAGTTTTCTCATTGGAGGATGAACAAGAGCATATGCACGCACCATCAATGTCTCATCATCATATAAATCTTTATTCGGATAAAAGTAATATCCATAAAAGAATCACAAAAATAAGAAAATATAAAATACAGTAATATAATAAAATTCATTTCCATTTGACAATAAATCATTGCAGAGATAAAAAGTTTAAAAGGAAATAAGTATTTGAAACAACAGAAGACTGTGCCCGGGCTCTCAAAAATCTCCTTGGAGGCATGCGTCTCTCATAAATCTCATAGATGACTAGTAAAGGAGCATCTCACTTCGTTACAGTAGGTATGTGTGATGATCATCATACAATATCCTACATCATCAAAAGTGCAAAATGTTGTCAGTCTTTGTACCGTATAAAACAGATAAAAAATCAATAAAATTTTTACTCCAAACCATTGTCATAACTCAGCCTCATATGTTAATGCTTCAAAGTATGAAAGCAATTTCCCTCTAAAGGTGGCGGTTAAGATAAAAGTGGAAACAGAATAACATAGATCCACATTGTTAAGAGTACAGATATAGTTGAAAGCTTTCTGGTGATGCATATAATTTCCGGTTATAAACAAAGGTTGTAAAATCTGCTTTCTTATGGCCCTACAAAATTTACAGAACAAAATAAAGTGCACAGTTGACTGATTAGATTCCCCATCATCTGGACATTTGGGAAGCATCGGTGACCAAGCCCACATTTTGGGAAAAGCAGCCAAAAATGCAAGATACCCAGCCGTAATATTGTAAGATAAAATCTGTGTTGCATATTTCGTACAGTTAACAGATACTTTTGAATTCCTTCTTGTGTGGGGCCTGAGCAATAGCTACACACGGAAGACTTATTACTCTCTCGTTTGTCCCTATCTGTCTCTCTCTTCCCAATTAGGCCTTTTAGTTCCTTCTTACCATAGCGTAAAATTCTGGCAGGATCCTCAATACTAATATTTGCATCCACCACCATTAGGAGGCTTTTAATATAGGCCAGTCATGGGATCTTCTCTCTGTGCTCAAGTGTTAAACAATCTGTTATCAGCTCTTTAGTGAATTTTGAACCAGTTTTACTGCATATGCTATGCCAAAATAAGGCAGGACTTATCTGGATGGCATCTCCTAGGAAAGATACTGCCAATTCCTTGTGTACAATGTAAGAGGAAGTTGACTTCGCTACTGGCAAAAGTCTGCACGTTAGAAATGGAGATCTCTAGTTGGCAGAGGTAGGTACCTTTGTCCAAATAGGGTCCTTGCTTCTAGTCAGGGTAAGGGGATTCACACTTTAGATAACCCCTGCCCACCCCCTGGGTAGCATGGCACGAGCAGACAGACTTATGCCAAAGGTAATGTGTAAAGTATTTGTACTCAAAACACACAGTAATACAGTGCTAACACCACAAATGGACACCACACCTGTTTAGAAAAATAAAGTATCTTTATCTAAACTCTACAAGACCAAAACAACAAAAATCCAACATACATGTAATAAGAATATGTGGAATGTCTTCTTCAGGGCAAGTGTTCTTGTGGGACGAGCAACGTGCATGAGCGGATCTACAGGAGCAGCGCAAATAGAAAAGGAGGAGAAGAAAAGAAACGCGACCAACTCAAATAACGAAGAATCCAAGTCACAGAAGCCGCTTGAAAAGGCGCACAGACAATAGAACCTGGCACGGGAGACAGCCTTCCATGTAAAGAACAGGCCACACCTCAAGGATCCAAACCTTTTTTAACCAGGAACACGTGTCCCACAAGAACACTTGCCCTGAAGAAGAACTTCCACATAACAACAACCCAGGTCCACCCCAGAAGGTCGAAACACGTCGGCGTATCCTACATTGAGGTCAAGAGCTAGCATCCATTGCTACTGACAGTGCACAAGTAGCACTGTACGGAAATCATAATTCGGGACGATATACCGGCCTAACACCAATAGCTCTGACCTCTCTAGGGCCATAGAACAGCATCAATATGTAAATAAGAGAGCGGGCCAAAGGGAATTAGGTCCCCATAACAACCATTATAAGGACACTAGTTACAATATTAGATGCTTGGTCACATTTAGGATTCATCTTCAAAAGATTTGAGGTTTGAGGAGTTTGTAAATATATGTTTTATATATGTATTGTAGAACTGTATCATCAGTCTTTGTAAAGGTAACATAGGTGCAAGTTAAAGTGTCACACGTTGTCTAAAATAATGTCACATACCAATTGTTTTGTATTGTCATGGTGTTGTATGTAAATAGCCCATGTACATGTGAAAATGTGTATATAAATTTGAATAAGAAAAAAAGAAAAAAGATAAAGACAAATTTGGCAAACTACCGGCAAAAGAGTATTCTTTGGCAAAAAATCTTTTGAAAAACAAGTACGGGGCATCATGTTCTATTGAAAAATTAACATAAGACAATAAGTCCATTTTTTAACTTGAATAGGAAGACTCATGTAGATTCTTATTCTCATATAAATGTAGATCCATGGTCTGGGAGGCACATTGCTGTTGATAGTCTACTTTGATTCCAGCCTCCACAGTCCTGAACTGAATCACTCCCCAATAGGAGATTACTTTCTAAAAGTGGCATTTTCAAACACGCAATTTAAAATCACCTTTACTAAACAATGTGTTATTAAATTCTATGTTCAGAGAGCCTAAACTTCATTTCTCTATTTTGTCCCAATGTAAGACGTTACAAAGTATTTCCCATTCTATCCTATGGGGCAGATAGCCTTTCAATAGTGAAAAACAAAATTGGCAGTATTTCACTATCAGGACATGTCAGACATACCAGTACATGTCCTACCTTTCATATACACTGCACCCGATCCAGGGGGGTACCTTGGGCCTACCATAGGGGTGCCTTATATGTAAGAAAAGGAAAGGTTAGGACCCTGCAAGTGGGTGCACTTGCCAGGTCGACATGGCAGTTCAAAACTGCGCACAGACACTGCAGTGGCAGGTCTGAAATACCTTTTCAGAGCTACTCATGTGGGTGGCACAATCAGTGCTGCAGGCCCACTAGTAGCATTTGATTTACAGGCCCTGGCACACTCTGTGCACTTTACTAGGGGCTTACCAGTAAATCAAATATGCCAATTATGGATAACCAATCCATAAACATCATTTATACAGAGAGCAAATGCACTTTAGCACTGATCAGCAGTGGTAAAGTGCCCAGAGTCCTATAGCCAACAACAACAGGTCAGGGAAAAATAGGAGGAAGAAGCAAAATATTTGAGGATAACCCTGCAAAAATGGCCAAGTCCAACACTGCCTAAGAAGGGATTCTCATGTATCTGTAGGGGAGAGCAATTTGCCTAACCCCACAATGTGGCCCCATAGCTAACACTAGGGAGACATTTACTTTTGTATAGGGTCAATAATTCTGTAATTGGTTTATTTCCTATTTTAGCAGAAAATCTGAAAAGGGCTTCTGTAGATTTGCAATTTCCAGGCTTTCAGCTGTGGCCCCCACTGACCACTGCTAGAAAATTGTATGCCAAGGTATGAAAAATATTGGGTGTCGGCTAAACCCTCAACTTTAATATAGTGGATCCTCTTTTTGGCCCTCCGTTTCCCACACACCGTGTTGCAAAATTGCTCTAATGTAGGGGCCCGTAAGGTAACATACAATTTAAAAGTACCTATTGATACCCAATCAGGACCAGGCGCCTTTGCGTTAGCAGACCTTTCTAGGGCAATGGTTACCTCTTCTAGACTTATTGAGTTTACATGTACAGGACCTATTGGGTGTATGGCAACGGGGGTAAGATAATCGCACTAAGGTCATCGGGATTAAAAATCCCTCTATAGTTTTTTAACCAATTCTCCTGTTGTACGAGGGCCTAAAACCTGGAAGTAGCTGAATCTTTAAGAAATGGCTGATTAATAATTTTCCAGAAAAGTGTGTTATCTCTTGTGTCGGCTGCCTGTTCTAAATTGGCCCAGGCCCTATCTTGCATCTCTCGTCTCCTTTTCCCCAAGGCTTGGTTATAAATTACTCTCAGGGTAAACATTTTGTCCCTATTTCTGGGTATGACCTGCAGAGCTTTCTTCAGGTTCTGATTGGCACGTTAGTAATTATGGTCAAAACAACCATGAGCCTTTTTATCAGTGGCCTTATTGGCAGATCTCAGTTTGCCAGCAATTTCTGCCATTAATTTACAAAAGGCAACTAAAATTACGCATGGAGAGGTGTTCTGATCAGGTCAAGTAACAAAATCACTAAGATTTTCTTTTATTACACGTTCCAGGAGAGCAGTACCATTAACACTTGCCCATCTAATGCTGATACCATTGTTACCATGGGTTTCAATGTAGTCTGCAAGTGGTGGGCCATTTATATGGGATGTCTTGATGTTAAAAACCACCAGCAGATGATGGTGGTCACTAAAGGGACTCGGTCGACCTCAAATGATTCCATCAAACCCATACCATTTTCAGACACTAAGATATGATCAATAGTAGAGTTATGACCATTCCCTTGAAAGTTGGGATTGATGCTCTGTCTAGATCGTGAGAATGTTCTAGCAACTCTAAGTTGTATTTAAACATTATTTGTTTGATAGTCTCCTCATATAAATTATGCAGGAAATGTTGAAGCTCGTCCACGTTTTCTCCTAGATAATCACAACTTTTAGCCAATGAAGCATCACATTTGCTGATATTAAAGTCCCTTACCCAGGTAACTATACAATCATCTTTAATGTGACTCATAAAGGGTTCCAGCTCCCTTCCAAGGTCGACGATGACCCTAGTTCTAGTGCTTTCAAATATGCTATTATAGAAATTGATTCAGATGATATTTAAATGATCATCGGTCTGGAGGTGAAAAATCCGGAAGTAAGGTGAGCTGGAGTAAGACCTTTTAATATGAGAGGGGCAGGCATTCGTCCTCTCCGTCCTCTTCCTGGCTTCTCTGCTAACAGGAAGCAGGAGGCACCCACGCTCCCTAAGCCAATCACAACGCTGCAATGCAGTGTTGTGATTTGTCTGAGCCGGGGCATGTTCTCCATCCAGGCTGTAATGCAGCCTGGGTGGAGAACATGCAAAGTACGCATGACTGTTTGGCCGGCACGAGACTGCCGGCCATCCAGCCAGTCATAGGCACTTAGAGAGTGCCACCACTCCTCACCCCTGCACTGCCCAGCCTAGCCCCGTCCCGCAAAACTGCCTCAGCACAGGAAAATAAAATGATAATATCCTTGCGGTATTATAATTTTATTTTTCCTTTTTTCAAGTGCTGAAAGACAGTGGGGTGACGCTCTTCTGCCTTAGCGGAGGAACCGCCCCTGCCACTGGAACTTATTCTGAATCTATGTTCAGGGTGACAGTCGATTCAGGCTCGACGAGCCCCTGAAGTCAGTCCTGTTCCACACAACTTGTGAGATGTGCAAATCTGTTACAGGTTGGAACAGGTATATATGAGCTGGGATTAAATGGAGAGCCATTATAGATGTTATTAATCAAAGTGGGTTTATAGAACAAGCCAAGGGGTTCAGCTGTGATTACCCCACGTTATATTATCTCTAAGATGATGTCTACGACCAAGGTCAGGAAGGAGAGATTTAATCACCTTGGGGGATCGGAAATTTGCGACAATGCAATCGCCCTGGTGTACTTTTCTGGAGGGGCCAATCCAATCTACTCTTCTCACCATTAACACTTGATGGAGTAAAAAATGTGAGTCACAAGTCTGTTTGGGAATCCAGTGTATGACCTTGTTTCTTAAAACTCCACAGCTCCGGTAGGTTTGAGCGTAATTTAGGAATGTCTCTTAAAGCAATATTATACGGGGTCGCCTCTGGTGAAAGGGGCAGGAAATCTGGTACAACAACTATAGGCTACAGTTCAAAAACTGTCTCAGGAGGTGCAGGTAGTGATTCCTGGGGGACAGGGCGAGGGGTGTGTAACATTCGAGAGTTATGTGAAGTGGGATTGCCAGCTATCTTGAGGCTAGGTGGTCCACCATTAGATTGGGCTTTACTTCCAGGGCCTGAGGGAATAGTATTAATCATTGAAGTAGTTGAAGAAATGGTGTGAGGTTGTTCTGTCTTCTTATGCAAGGCTAAGATTTCATTTACAGGTTTCTCCAGTATGGAGATTCTTTCCTTTATCTCCTTCATCCCAACCAAACGTTTTTTCCTCCAAGTTCTCCAACTTAACATACAGTTTCTTGAATGTAATTTCTAGAATTTTAGAAAGTGCTGAGTCCTTCTCCTTATCAGACACCCTGGTGCGGCTACTCTTCCTGCAGGCCCTGAGAGAAATATTCACTTTCTTTAGTCTAGGGGCCGAAGGAGTCAGAGATTGGCGGCATTTCTTCACTGGAGGAGGGGTCAGTTCTCTGCTAGAGGATAGCTCAGTTATCTGAAGAGGAGTATTAGAAACCCAGGGGGTCTGGGCGTGCTTGGGTACATTTTTTGCCGTGTTATCGCATATAGGCAAAGGTCCCTCATCTAATGAGGCAATCTCATCACTGGCATCCTCCATAGCACTACGCAAGGTGGACTTAGTTGCAGCCAGCCTTACCTCTGCTGAAGCAATTTCACTGTTTAATATGCCCATGGCATTAGTAAGATAATTGGCATTAGTGGTTTCCACTGGCTTCATGCCTTTCCCTCCATGCACTTGTGCTAGTTTCCTCTTGTCCATGTTTATGCTTTCTCAACCAAACAGGGCTAAAATACAGTCATTGTCAAATACCATAGACAAAAAGGGTGTTCTTACCAGCTCTCAGGTTCGGGCCCAGATTTTAAAGACCAATAGAGTGGGCCCAGCCCGGCCTCGGTCAGCCACGGATGGACTCAGACGGGTCTGCTCTTGCCCTGATCGCGATCCACGTGTCTCCGGGGGATTAGCAGCCCTTAAGTACTGACTGCTGCTGACGTGCAGCACCTCTATCTGCCCTGCCGCAGTGCACTCTGGGCATTGTAGTGTGTCCTGTAATCCTGGTGTGGTATGCCCGTGAAGGAAATGCCGGGTAAGTAATGTCAGGCACAGTAATCCAGAGAAGATGCCCCTGCAAATGGTGTACAAGCCTCCTTTGCAACCTAAAACCCCCACAGAGCTTTAGCGCAATCAGCGCCACAGGTGTTTAGCAGCCCTTAAGTACTGGCTGCTGCTGATGTGGGGCACCTGTGTCTACCCTGCCACAGTGCACCCTGGGCATTGTAGTGTGCCCTGTGATCCTGGTGCTGTGTGCCTGTGAAGGAGATGGTGGGTAAGTAATGTCAGGCACAGAAATCCAGAGAAGATGCTCCCAAAAAAGGTGTACAAGCCTCCTTTGTAACCTGAAGCCTCCAAGGAGCTTTAGCTCATCACAAATGATTGTTTAACTGGAAACATTACAGCAAATGACCTGTCACCTGTATTCTTGTTCCAGGTGTGACCTGTAATATAGTTCGGGGCAGATTTATCAAGACACAAAGTCATAGAAAGTGACTCAAAGATGTGTATTGTCTTGAGAGGGTATTTACTTTCCAGCATACAAGCTTTTTTTTCTGGAAAGGGCATTTTTTTTAGCACAAATATAATTTTGCACCACTTTTCATCAAGAGGGTATTACATGGTTGGTATTTGAGCAATCTAGCACAAGCACCCATGTGTTTGATGCAAACCCCTATGTACAGTTTGGACTTCATATAAAACAATATCTGTTCCTTGAGCCAGGTGCAAAGTTGGAAAAACATATTTATATTTCCAACATTTCACAAATTGCATGTGTGCTGCACTGAATAACACACATCCAATGTGTGAAAAGTTTTAAACATTGTCTTGGCGTAGGATTTTGTTTAGAAAGGGGATGTGTCCAGTACTAAACCTGCTAGAGATCATGAACACACCATTCAGGGGCGGCTGGTGGAATTTGAAACTGGTGAGGCGTATGCTGAACGAATGAAGGTATGCGAACGAGCGCAGCGAGCGAGCCCGACGGCAATAAGTGGGGTTCGGGGGGTTCTCCCCTGTGAAGAAATTTTTAAAAATTGCCATCTTTTTGGTGCGATTTTCAGCACTATTTCTGTGATAAATGGACTAAAAATTCAGTTCTTCTAGGCATTCATAAAATAAAACTCATACATTATTTCTGAGAATTTCTGGGTTGCCAAGCAAGTCTGACTTCTGAAGAGGGCTAGGGTACTAAGCAAGACTGCTTTGGCTCTACCCTTTCCAATACAAAACACTAGTTAGCGATGTGAACAAGTTCAATGGACAAACCTGGGGTCTAGGGAGAGTCCCTCTCCTGAGAAAGAAATTTAAAAAGATTGGCAAATGGTGCATTTTAAAGCAAATGAATGCAGCGATAAAGCAAGGCTTATTAAGCAGTGGGAACGTATAGTCTTGAAATATTAAACACATTAAAAACTGCCCTGTATCTTCTTGCATTAATTTGTTCAACAGTTACTGTAATATGTAAATTGTTCTGCATGACAACTTTAGCCCTTTAAAATGTATGCTTGCCCAGTGTCTTGCACTGCATGCAGCATTAACTTTGGAAAAATATGCTCTCCTTCTTGTACTAACGGGGGAGACCAGCAGTTTGTATTAGGATTGTCAATTCTGCACCTAGAAATACGGGCAGGACAAAATTGCACCTCACTAGTACCAGTTTAACACCTGAACACTGCAATCGGCCACCAGCTGAAAGGAAATCACCTTTGTGCATAGACAGTCAGAAGTTCACTAGTGATGCAGTGATAGTACCATGATGAAATGCAACCTCTTACCCTGTGCTCAGTGAGTTAGAAGGTCCCTAGTGATATGGGGACTGTACAGTGCCGAAATACAACCTCCTACCCTGTCATAGATAGTCAGACGTTCACTAGTGACTTGGTGATGACATCATGATGAAATACAGTTAGAAGGTCACTAGTGAAGTGGTGACTACCGTGCCGAAATACAACCTCCTGCCCTGTGCAGACACAGAAGTTCACTAGTAATGTGGAGTTGGGAGATGTGCCCGGTTGGAAGAAACACTGGAACAGCACAAACAAAGTACAGCGCAAAACAGTACCGAACAGCAACTCCAAGGCATAAAATAGTACACTGCAAACCAGCACTGCAGAAAGAAAGGATAGCCAATAAAGCGCCTTGTCAGGGGTATCAAGTTCTATATAAATGCAATTTCAAAATGCTACACAACAGCACAGCAGAAACTATGTGTAGCATGAAGAAAGGACAGCACAAAAAGAATAGCACAGAAAGTATAGAAAAAAAGGAGCTCAGCACCAAGGGGGTGCAACAAAACAAACACGTCACAAAGGGAGCATACCACAATAATAACACAGCACTAATGCTTTAAGAAAATAACACAGCACTGCACAACTAGATTTCAGGAAAGAAAATGCAGCGCAAAGGAAGAGCAGCGCCGGGGTCAGTGCAGACAGGAAAGAGTGCAGCGCAAAGAAAGTGCAGCATACGGACAGTATGGCACACAGACACTGTAGCACACAGTGAGCACAGCACACACGATATGCCACCATCCTTTGTGTGAGAGGCATCAAGTGCCTTGTGCTGTCTGTGCGGCAGGCAGTGGTCATTTGTTCAATAATGAGCCCAGACTGCTCCCCTCTCTCCGATCTTTTTCAACATATATTTTATTATTTCTAACATTAATTGAATATATTGGACCACAATGTCAACTTTCTGTGAAAACACCTACATCCCCTTCAATCTACAGTGCAGTGCTGGGGATTTGGCCCAAAATTGTGGGGTGTCTCATAGACAATCAGATGAGAATGTGAGACAATGCTCTCCGTAGAGCTGGCACTTCCACAAGGAGAGGTGAGGCAGGAGGCTGAAGGAGATGTCTGGTGGTGGTACCAAATTATTCCAGAAGACCCCCCCCCCCCCCAAAATTGCTTTTTTTCAGTGCAAAGAGAGCGCCAAGAATACAAATAACCTTTTTTTTGGCCTGGAGCACTTAAAATCACTTCACCATTCCTGGATTATCTGACAATAATCCTTTACCTCTTGAAAATCATAGTGCCTGTATAGCGCTATAGACTACAAGTGAACATCTAAGAGCTGACCTGATGAAAAACAGTTAGAAACGAAGAGCTTTCAACTTTTTCATGAACACCAATAATAACTCCTGTGGACCTTTTAGGACAAATGTTCTGCTCCCCGGTACGTTCACGTTATCATCAACCTTTCATCTTGCTGGACTCCTGGGGTTAACACCCTACTTGCATGCCCCAACCCTGGCAGGAATAGGAAATCGCTGTCCATCCTACAATAATTTATGGCAGTTTCTAATGTGACAGATAATGTACTATCAAAAGTTGCAAACATACTTCCCTTCAAACTAAACATCATTAGACTGATGAAAGCAATGGATCTCTGAATTTATCTTACAAATAACGTGTTCAACATTAATCTACTCAAAATCATATGAACAAAGTTTACATTACTGAAAACTAGTACATCACACACATTTATGGTCTTAAGTGTAGGCTCTAGAAATCAATCAATCTCTGTGGCTTGTTGCCAATTTATTATTTTCGTTACGTCACAAAACCTCCTGTGATCTTGAACCAAAATACCTCTGTATCTTAACTGTCAGACCAACATAGCTAACAAGGGGCCTTAGGTCAAGTGCAACACACAAAGTAAGTAATGGCTTTTAGGCTTGTAAGTTCCCTCTCTGTAAAGCGATGGTGGATAAAGAGGCAGGACTCAAAGGGCCCCTTGGAAGTCCATTTTCATAGCCACACAACTCAGGGAGATTACCATCAAGGAATCGGAAACCACTGACACACAAGGCTTTCCAACAATCAAGGCGTTGACACAAGCCTTGTTGGTCTTTGCATGCCCACATGGGTTAACCGTACTTTGCAAAATTCCGCCTACCCTCTATGAGACACGAATGGTGAGAACAAACAGCCAGGAGTTACAGCCAAGGGGCAATGAGCATGCTGGGACGAGAAGATGTGCACCGCCTAAGCATACACACTCTTTGCAAGAAGTAGGGAATAAAAACCAAACGCCTAACTCTTCCAGCATACACAAACAATGCTCGGTGTCTCAATACTAACACCCTCACAAGTTTAGAGGAAAGAGTTATGCTCATCTGCGGCTTCATGTACACGGCAGTAACTCTGACCGCTAGAACAGATACTACAGCGCAGGGCAGAGTGAAGTCATTGTATTGCATTTTCCGCCCAATGGTTTATATTTAGTTCAAGGGCGATTTTTCTTTCCTTGGAAACTTGTGCCATAATTACCAAGAGACACGCACATGTAAAAAATGACTTTCAAGCCAGTGGAGGTTTTTTTTTTTAAAATCAACAACTGGAATTATGCGGCAGGGGGAGGGCCAATTTATGTGGCAGGGCTGAGTAAATTATGCAGCAAGAAAAGGCAAATTATGCTGAATGATGCGGCACATTTTGTGATTTTTACTTCATTATTTTGTCATGTTTACACTTGTTAGCATTATCTGGACAATGGTTGCTCCTCATTTAATGCTCATATATAGCAATAAGCAATAGAAAGATGAACTGTTAACCTTTACAAAGGGCCTTTCGCTGCGTGGGGACACACACAGCTGCGTTTTTAGTAACTTTTGAACTGGTTGAGTTAAAAAAATATATATATTCCGGGGTAAAATCTGCTGATTATGCAGCAGTTGATGGATTATGTGGCAAAAATGGCACATCTATAATTATGAAAAAAACGCCGCTGCTGCACAATCTCATACTTAAAGTGGCCCTGCTGATAGCGCAGGAGATTGTTGAGGTGCGGGATACTGTACATAAAGACTTTTTATACATAAGGAGGCAGTGTCCTGTCTCTGCATTATGGTCCTGGTGAGGAGTGAGGTGCATGACAGTTTCTTTTTCTGCTTAAGCCTTGTAAAGTGGAAGACTGCTGGGGCAGCACTCTCAAGTTTCCCGGGGCCATGCGTGTGTCTTTTTGCGTGCAGGTTTCTGGAATTTGTAGTCCGATTTATTACAGGTATGCCTCCAGTTCATTGGCCGCTAGCTCTATAGTGGTTTAAATCTATGGCTGATGCCATACTCCAACAGCATTGAGACAATGCAGGAGGGTCTTTTCTTTTAACGTTTCCATTCTTCTGACCTGGCTATTCTGGCCCAGTCACACTGAGATTATGTAACTACACTTGGAAACACAGTGTTCTCACAGGAAGTCAGACAGAAAGCGACGGTTAGTTCCTTCTTTCCAAGACTGCTACACTCTGTTTTTCTATGGGTATGTCTAAATGGGAGTTCATTAACTTTATGATGTAGGCTGACTGGTATGATAAGGCACACGTTCACTTGCTACTTATGTCACAACTTTTCTTAATTAGTATTTTTTTCGTACAGCTTACATATCAGTAAACATTAACAACTAATAGGCTCCAGACCTCATACATGCACGTTGACTATATTCAAGCAGTTTATAGAGGGGATCGGCAAGAGGGCGTGCGCCTATGCTACCAACCACATGGTGGGAGTTCATTATCAGGCTAAGTTTATGCCAGTGACATTCCCTTGCGTTACGCGGGTCTCTGCAGTTTTACTACCGCGTAAGCAGTCGCGGCTCGCAATACTGGGGGGAGTCGGGTGGGGGTCGCGTGGGGAGTTTAAAATAAAAAACATAACTTACCTGGTCCGCGCCGCCTCTGTTCCTGGGCCGGAGTCCTGCGTTGGGGGTTGCTTGGCGCCTTCTGTTCTGCTCTGTCCTGGGCCGGTCCCGCGCCTTCTGAACAACAGCCCTGGGCCGGCCCCTCAGGCTGCGCGGTGTCTCAGGCAGCCAATCCTGGCGCTGCTTCAGCAGCGCCAGGATTGGCTAGGGCACGGAGACGCTCCGCCCATTAGAGACCGGGGGTTGCTGCATGAAGCAACCCTCAGCCTCTCGGGTCCCGACTCCACCCTCGCTCTCCTGGTCCTTAGGAGGTGGCTGTAGTGCGCATGTTCGGGCTGGTCATAAAAATGACCAGCCCAAAATCGAGCATGCGCACTATTGCAGCTGCGCTTTAGTAAGCACTGCTGTCAGTCACCCTCCTTACTGCCGCAGCCAGCCCCGCCCCACCCCCCTTCAGCGCCGATTGAATGCCTGCCTGAGGGGAGCGACTCGCGACTCGCGAGTACTTTAAAGTTTGCGTGCGGTGCGACTTGGGGCCATGTGGCCAGGTGGGGCAACGCCCCAGCGCCCCAATGGACGCACCGCCCCTGACACCATTGTCTCATGATGCAAAGGTGTGAATATGGCGCTATTCAGCCTGTTTGTGCACCAACGCAGGGCAAGCGAGAAGAGGAGGCCATTTTTAGTAAATATGGTTATGGGCTTCTTTCTCACCCTTGCGCGAAATGGTACGATAACTTTGGTTGCTTCTCTGCATTGCATTAAAAGTTACTAAATCTTTCCAGTTCGTTTTTAGCAAAGGGAATGGAATGGTTGTTTTTTTCTATCTTTTCCAGGAGTATTTGGTTGCAGATCCTTCAAGGCATTTGTAAGTGAGGCAAAGTAATTTTAACTCAGTTCTTGCCAGATTTTTGATGGGATGTTACATACTGTCTTTTTTAGTGCAAAATTGAGTTGGATAGCTGCATTTTTGGTAAAAGCAGCAAACAAAATACAGTAGGGAAAGATGCTGTTTAAAGTGTCTAGTGAACGTTCAGTAACTGATGTATATGTACTTGAGTTAGTAGAGAGCAAATTTCAACCATAGGATTGTATTGCTATTTCTTTCTTGCTGCAATATGTTTTTAGGTCTTTGGAAAAATGTGATATATTTCTTTCCCTGTGTAACAAGCGAAAATCCCATAAAATATTCAGTTTCTATTCATACTATGCGCAGAGGTTTGCTGCTTAAAATTGTACAAAGGGTATGACCTCTCGTACAATGGCCTGCAAGTTACCAACTCAACTTGTTGTCCTTGCAGTCAGTTGCTAATGCCATTCTGTGAATGCTGATAGTACAGCTGCGGCACACATACAGTTTAACAAGACCCCCAAGGCTATTTCTGCTGGAACCAAGACTCCCATGACAAAATTACATGAAAAGCGTAAGCTTTAGAAAAAAGAAAATTACAGAAATAAGTAACAATTGGGATTTTTTGCTTGATTTTAAAGTTCACTTTTGCCTTCTATTGTAGCAAGTCTTGATTCCCTTTTTACACAATCCCATTTTCGGCACAAATGTGAGCCATTCATGATTCCTACTTGCATTTGATTATCGAAAAGTGTATTGAAATGTATGTGAAACAGACACTATTATATTTTGTTTAGATGAGCAAGTGCACCTTGGAAAAGACGTCACTTGATGAAATGGTACAAAGGTGTGCCCTTTTGAACCTGAGTTAAGTTCCAAGAAAAAAACATTTTCACAAAATTGCACTTTATAAGTAGAACCTGGAAACATCTGGTTAATATTGGCAATTTGTCAATTCCATATGCTGAGCCTGGACTGGAGAATTTCGAGGGAGAGAATATTGTTGTTAATATACCACTGTACTTGAGAGAATCAGTACAATTTACTCTGGGATTTGGTGCATCATCGGTCCTTTCCTCATTTGAATTGCCTGCCATTAATCACCCTCCGAATTCTCAAGTGTCGCCTTAAGTGTGCATGTTCAGTGTCCTATGGGGATCATTACATCCCTACATTGCATGCATAAGCTTGCTGAGGACACATCCACATATCCATCAGGACCTCCCCAACACTGCTCCAATTTAGGAAAGAGTTAAAGACTCATCTCTATAAAGAGCACTAACTTTCCACGACCCAGCTTTCTCTACTACTACTCCATGACATCATGCTTGTCTTTGACCATGTACAGCGCTCCGCTGACTTTTGGCTAGGATCGGGCTATAGAAATACCATATAAATACATACATACACATAGAATGGTGACCAGCAAGATCAGATCCATGCCAGATTTTCAGGGTTATTGCTGAACATGTGAATGGGTTCCGTTTAGGTTTATTGGTCCTGCTGACATGAAACAAGCTTCGAAATGATACTTTAAGTGTAGCCTGAGCCACAGTTTTGGACTGATTCGTTTCATGTGAGTTTGTAGATTTGTCCCATTTAAGCAGTGGCGTAGCAAGGGGGCGGGAGTGGGGGGCGGTTGCACCCGGGGCGGCACGAGTTTTCGAGGTGGTGGCCTCCCCCCGCTCTCACCAGCAGTCTCGGGGCGGGCATCCCCCACCCCTCCCTTCAAATGACTGCTGCGGGGCGGCAAACAAAATGGAGATCTTGCTAGAACCTCCCCCACTCTTCACTCCGGCCGCAGCGGGGTGGCAAACTCAGGGACCACCACGGGCAGCCAAAGAGGTAGCTACGCCACTGCATTTAAGAGTAGTAAATGTCTTTGATGTAGCGCGATTTAATGCTTTGGAATTTCAGACTTCCTTTTTGAAAGTTGAAGCAGAGAGCCACTTCAAGCTTTTTACCATGTCCCTTAATGACATTTAGGTAATGTCCTTTTATATGTGCAGCAACCTGTACTCCAGATTGTACAGTGAGACACTTTGAATTACAGCCACTCTTCACAGACAGCTTGCTCCAAGGGAACATAGTGAACTGTAATTTAAGAGTGAACGAAAGATCAAGGTTAATATTTTTGCACAAATCCCAAGCGCGGCTATACATTCCTTTGTGTAAATCCCCCTTGATTAAGCATGTATAAAAACACTGAAGTGCCTCGATATAGTGTAGACCGATTTTTTCCAACAGTTTAACATATACTTATATTGGGCTTTGGGTCAGTTCTTTCTCGTGGTGGTTGTCTCTGTCTGTGTTATTCAAAGGAACTCACTGCTGGTGATTGGATGGCTTTCCTCCATATTCAGGTGCTTGTCTCACCCAGAAACATTTCAGTTTTCCCATGCTTTGATTAGACGAGGTGGTTCCTTCCATTGCTCACCTCAGTGAACTATCCTTTTTCAGATCTGGCACTGTAGCCTGATTAAGGAAAGGGAATATGTCTGTCTCTTGGGACCTCTGAAAATGGGAAACGTCCATTACAACGAAGGCATTACATCGCAATGCCTTTACAACGCAGCATTTACAACGCAAGTGCCTTTACATTGCATGCCATTACAACGCATGCCATAACAATGCATGTCATTACAACGCATGCCATTATAACGCATGCCATTACAACGCATGCCATCACAACGCATTATAAGATTAGTAATGGAGATTTTTAAGTTTTAGGGTGGGTATAGGTATTGGGGTAGTTGGGAATAGTAATTTTTACCCCTACGCTATCCAACACTGTCCCTACTGTTGCACTCAATGGAGTGGGAATAGTATGTTCTACCCCTATACTATCCAACACTTTCCCTACTGTTGCACTTACTGGAGGGGGAATAGTAAATTTTACCCCTACGCTATCCAACACTTACCCTACTGTTGCAATAAAAGTATCATGCGTTGTAATGGTATGCGTTGTAATGGAATGCGTTGTAATGGTAATTTGAAAACATGCGTTGTAATGGTATGCGTTGTAAAATCATGCGATGTAATGGTAGTTGCATTGTAAAAACTGTGATGTAAAAGCATGTGTTGTAATGGTTTGCGTTGTAACAATATATATTCCTGAAAACAGGCTAAGGGAGTACCCCCTGCTTCAGTAAAGGATGTCTGTCTGACTCCTGGGAGGCTGCTTCAGAAATGATTTGCTTCTGACTACAGAGGCCTTTAGTGATGACCTGTGGCACTGCAGCCTGATTACAGCAAGTACACATGTCTGACACCAGGGACCTCTGGTAATGACCTAGATACTTCAGTCTGATTACAGCAAGGACATTTGTCAGACTCCATGGACCCATGCTTAGCCCCTCATTGAGAGGTATACAGTACTGGGGGCATAGTAAAATTGCATGTAATTGTATTGTTGCTGTATGGTATATCGGACCAAGTATCGTGCAATTACTGACTACCCCCATGGAATGGGAAATTACCCGGTGAGGCTGATGTTTTTCTGATCATAAAACTACATGGAATTCCCAATCACATGAGGTTTAACGCATCAATTTACCACCTGAAGCAGGTGGTAAATGTATGCAGGGACTTCTGGATGTGGTAGGGGAAAAGGAGGAGTTAGGGGGATGGAGGGAAAGAGAATGTGTTTTCTGGCAGGGACGAGCATTGTATGCTCCTCTGTCCGAAAAGAACAAGGGATGAGACTTGGCTGCTACTGTAGCCAAAGCCTCATGCTATTTTACAGTGCGAAATGACCACCCAGTAAAATCGGCTCTGGTTCTCCCACACCCAGGAAAAAAGGGTGCGGAACAATGGACACATTTGGAATCAGGGCGAGTGGAATTCTAAGAGGTAATTTCGTTCTACCTGACTCCTAACGAGAGCCTTAGAGCCTTAGTATCTTCATCGTGCTTCAGTAAAATATTTGTGTCAGACTCGAGGGAGGCTGCTTCAGAAAAGTTTATTTGTGACTTCAGAGACCTCTTGTAACTGTCCAAGGTACTGCAACCTGCTACAGAAAACATGTTTTAAATGTATTTATATTATTACTTTGTTCACAATACAATTGCACAATTATTGCTTTAGCAAAACATTCAAAACATTTGTTGCACATTATGTTAGTTAAATAACTGTCTTTGTTTTCCATTAGTTCAAACAGTTATATTATCCATTTTAACATATGTTTACCAGCCCCCCCCCCCCCCCCAGTGCCCAGACTTGCTTACAATAAACATTTGTTTAGGACTCCAGAGGTGGCGAGTAACATCCTAGGGTACAGTAAACTGTTTGTGTCTTTCTCCAGAGAACCTGCTACAGATTGGATGTCATACCATTTTCATTCCTCCCTATGCTCCCTGCTTTCAAGCTGCCCATTTGTATTTCCTGCATACCTGTTTCTACATGCAAGTGTTGGTACTAGTTAACAATATTAGAAAAGCGTCTTCCAGAACATGTTGAAAAGCATTTAGACCCATCATAATTAATATTATCATAATAAACAAGCATTGACGTATGTATACTGGACATAGAAATCCAAGAGTAATAGACGTGATAACGTGAATATGCAACTTTATGTTGAAGCTACACCCTTTCTGTGGTTTAGCCTGCTGAAAACAAATGAAGAGTCATTGCCATTGTTTCTTTGTACCTTCTAACAAAAGACCATCAAAGCATTTGCTCTATACATAATTCTCTGGTTTGCTTGACATTGTAGGAGCAGTGGTAGGCCTGGAGTTCTTTCATAAAGTACTGCAGTCCAATTAAAAGTAGGACATGTCTGACATCAGGGGCATTTAGTAACAGCCTAAGATACCGCATCCTGCTTCAGGAAAAAATGTGTGCCTTATTCCTGGCAGCATCTTCAGAAAAGAGTTGTTTCCGACCGCAGCAAACTTTATTTATAGCCTAAAACATTGCAGCCTGATTACAGCAAGGTCATACAACTGACTACAGTGACCTCTAGTAACAACCTGAGGTATTGCCGCCGGCTATAGAAAACAATTTGCATCTGACTCTAGTAAAACTCTTACCAAAGGAATTATTTAACATTTTAGTTTTACCAGACAACTGCAGCACATCATTATTTTTCCCTTACTTTCTTGCAGCTTATTTTATAAGTCTTTCCATTTCCCAATTAATTTCAGGTTACAAGTGCTGGCATTAACGTAATATGTTAGGGTGACGTCTTCTAGAGAGTGCATCGAATGCCTATAATGCCATGACAATGACTATTATCAACCCAACACTGACATATTTAGTAGTAGATAGAAAGCAATCACAAATTGATGCACTTGTAAAAGTGAATATGAACATGTATGTTGAAGCCACACCCTCCCTTTCATCTGGTCTGCTGAAAACAAACGTCTGGTACATTTTTTGTTATTGTTTCTTTTAACTTTCAATAAAAGACATTCAAGGACATCCGCTATATTCATAATTCTCTGGAATCCTGTGATTGAAGGGACCGTGGTGGATACCTGTGGGACCTTGAGGATTTATATAAGGTGCTGCCGCCTGGCTACCGGAAGAATATATATGTCTGATTCAGGTACCACAAAAAACAGCCGAGGCTACTACACCCTGCTTCAGAATAAACAATTGTAACACAACACACCAATAATAAAGACCTAGCACACTGCAGCTTGCTTCAAAATTGTTTAGTATCTGACTCCAGACACCTCTTGTGAAGACCTATGGCACTGAGCTCCACTAAAGAAAATAATCTGTAATGCACCTTGTTCATGAATGTATTTGAGTATAGCTCAGGGGGCCTCTAATAACAACTAAGACTACTGCATCCAGATTACAACATGGACCTGTGATCTAGTCTAAGGTACTACAGAAACAATTGTTTCTGACTCCAGGGACACATAAGGTACTATGATGCGCTACAGAAAACATATGTTTCTGACTCCAGGGTCCTCTAGTAACACCTGAAGGTAGCACAGGCTGTAAAGGATTTGTGTTGGAGTTTATGTCTGACTTTACAGTCCGCTAGTAATTACCTAAGGTACAGCAGCCTCCTACAGCAAGTACCAATGTCTGAATGGAGGGATCTTTAGTAGCAAGCATTAGCAAGCTAATATGCCTGACTTGCTTTTTCAGTTACCTGACAGAGCTATTGGCTTTGGCAAAGGTTGGTTAAAAAAATGTGGCACCTACTGACTTTGCCAAAACTTGTTTTCTATTGAAGACAGTAAACATGTCTAATTTATATTTCAATTTATGTTTCTGATCTGTAGTTCAACAAGAAATATGTGTATCTTCTGAGTGCCAGAGGCCTGGATTAGGCCATACTACCACAGAAGCTCACGTGTTATGATACAGTGGTATGAGTGTTTAGATCCTGTACTGTGCCATCTTTCACCTGAGTTGCAGTACTCGCTGACCATAAAATGTTTTGTGATCCAGCCTGTGAATGCAGATTTATCTCATGTAGATAGCCTGAAATTCGGTTAAGGATCCAACCCTTCTGGATTTACATTTGTCACCCTTACAGTTTTATTTGCTGCAAGGCCAGAATAAGTGATATTACATTTCTTATAAGTTTGCTTATTTTCCTTCCACAGATCCTGTAGAGATTGTGATCCCACACATACTGGGGAGTGATTCAATTAGTTCTGAAACAGTTGAAATAGGTAAGTATTAAAATCACATTCACTGTAGTTCACTGCAATTAAAATAATTGAGCTCTTAGAACATATCTTAAGCACTTATATAAGAGGACATGGTGAAAAAACATGTTGCTCTCCAGTTTTCAAAAGTGTGATATGAAACAAAGCAAGATCCAAAATGACTGTGTTCTAATTTTTTTCAAACTACAAAAGTAGTGCAAAATTGGTTTGCTTCATTATTCATGGGCCAGGATTTCCCTTTTAAAAGGTCTACTGTAGCCTGGGTGAAATTGTAATTCTATAGCAGGACAGGAGGCAAGGATTATGTTTATCTTTCTTTTGTTCAACTCTCCAGCAGATTTTATTGAACATTAACATCAGAACTAACTTTCCCATGAACACCAGGGAAAAGGAAGAAATTACATTCAGTCAATCATCAGTCCCAACTGGCAACAACAGTCCTTTGTCTCTCTCTCTCTGCCTCCTCCTTCTTTAATGCTCCAGATGCCATCACTTAAGTGCCTCTAGCTCCCTACAACAAGGTTGTTAGACCTGTCAGCCTTAGGGTGGTCTTCTCCCCAACTTTTTCCCTTCCTCCTCCATTTTTCTGACCTCATTTTTGCAGGCCTTAGGACTCTGAGCACTTTATCACTGCTAACCAGTGTTAAAGTGTACGTGCTCTTGCCTCTAAACATGGCTCATACCCAATTGGCATATTTAATTTACTTATAAGTCTCTAGTAAAGTGGTACTATAAGTGTCCAGTGCCTGTAAATTAAATGCTGCTAGTGGACCTTCAGCACTGGTTGTGCCACCCACTTAAGTAGCCCTTTAAACATGTCTCCGGCCATTGCAGAGCCCGTGTGTGCAGTTTAAACTGCCATTTTAACCTGGCAAAATAAACCTTTTTCCAGGCCCAAACCTTCCTTTTTTATTCATTTAAGTCTCTCTGAGGGTAGGCCCGGGACAGCCCAGAAGGCAGGGTGCAATGTTTTTAAAAAGCAGGACA
Source organism: Calotriton arnoldi (assembly GCA_963921515.1). Classification (NCBI taxonomy): domain Eukaryota; kingdom Metazoa; phylum Chordata; class Amphibia; order Caudata; family Salamandridae; genus Calotriton; species Calotriton arnoldi. The sequence continues at coordinate 1,126,737 of CAWUFW010005455.1, forward strand.
TGTACTTTTATGTTTTACATGTCCTGGTAGTAAAAAACTCTTTAAATTATTTTCTCACTATTGCAAGGCCTATCGCTCCCATAGGATAATATTTGAGTTGCTTTATGACATTTTCTAAGTGTAATTACCAAATGGGAAGAGATGACGCCTTCAAGATTGGTGACTCTGGAATCACAATTAAAATTCCTAACTTATAGTGAAGTCGGATTTTGAATAGCAATTCTGAAAATGCCACTTTTAGAAAGTTGGCCTTTTCTTACCTTAGCCATTTGGTGCCTGCAGCCTGTCTCGGGTCATATGACTGGGTGTATTTGGCAGTTGGACTTTGTGTATTGCTCCTAGACAGCCACACACAATGGGAGGTTAGGTGTGAGTGAATGGGCCATCACTGGCCAGACGGGAGGGAGGAACAGGACCCAGCCTCACTTACACCTGAATAGGCTGTGTCCTGTCTCCACATAGAGGGCTGCATACACCTGTAGTTAGTCTGGAGCCAGGACAGGGAAGGCATGGCGTCTGTGCACTTCAAAGGCATGCCTCTAGAAGCTTCTCCCAACTTCAAAGGCACAATTGGGTATAAAAGAAATACCTCAGATACCACCACTTCAGTACACCTGTGGACCTGTGGATACCCTGTCAGGAAGAAGGACTGCGCTGTGCTGCTGAAATGACTGCAACTCTTCGGGACTGCTGCTCTGAAGGAACTGCTGCCCTGTTGTGCTGATCTGTTGCCTGTTGCCCTCTTGCCTGGGTGAGGAGGAATGGACCTGCATCTCTTGAACACACAGTGACTCCAAGGGCTAGTTGACTTGCCTCCTGATCTGAAGCCTCAGGGACATAACAGGCTTCCAACCTGAACCTGGACTCTGCCATCTGTGAAACTACCCTGTCAAGTGGTGTCACACCAGTCCTGTACCCTTGGGAGTGGGCCTAATGTGCTTGCCAGCAGAACTGACGCATCTTCTCCGCTGAGCGATGCATCTCCGTACAGAATCACTGCATTGTAGCTGCTGTGTGGATTCAACTTGTCGCAAAGACTATTATCGCCTGCGCAGTCCTCGGAACCAATGCATCACCCCGACGGCACAGCGCATCAACAGCCTAGGTCCTCGCATCCCTCATTGACGGCAGCCTCGACGATGACGCCGGACTCTGCATCGTGGCATCGCAGCTCTTCAGAACCGACACATCGCCCACTGTGCACCGCATTCCCCCTAATGGGAATACCTCTCTACCTGCTGCCAGAACCGTGATGTTCTTCCCTTTGGCATGTGAACGTGGTCATGAATTTTTTCACCACTTCCAGGGTCAATCATTACCTCTACTGGAAGGAGATATCTGGTAAGCTAGCTATGCTGCTGCATCTTACATCATGCAGGAGAGTTCCAGATGTCAGAGCACTGGACATATCAGGTAGGGTATTCACCCCCACAAGGGTTACTTTTCACATATCTAGGTGAACGGAAGGTAGTTCAAGTGCTGTGTCATGTCTGGTCTTTTCAGTGATTCCCAAACTATTGGGCCTATTTATGAACTGGTTTGTGTCGCGGTTGCACCACACAACATGGTAAATGTGTGACGCAAACCTTAAGTAGGATTTATGAAGTCATACAAGGCTGCTTTGTGTGGCCCGGAGTGGCTCCATAAATCTGGGGTAAAGCAATGCAGAGCAAAGGGAGGCATTCCGTGGGTGTTGCGTGGGTGTTCCATGCAGCTCCCTTTTTTTTGGGATTAATTCCCAGATTTACCAGAATCCCAGGCATTATGCAGCACACATATAAAGAGGAATATGCCTCTCAAGATTGTTTTGTGGGGTGAGGCGCCCTTTCCTGCACAAAAACAATCCCGCATGCAATGTGGGCACACTTGCACCATGGTCCTGCATTGGCACTAGGCTGCTAAAAGGGTGCCAGCACAAGGCAAAATACAGGAATGAACCGCATTGCCTTAAATACGGCGCATTCCTGCCCATTCCCTGTCACACAATGCAGCTCAGCAAGGTGACGTGCTGTGCTGCATTGTGTGACAAGTTCATAAATAGGCCTCTCTGTGTGGTAAAATGCCTGAAAGCGTACATGGCCGAAGAATTAACCCCAGCAGTTGAGAGACAACTTCTCATAGGGCTGTTTACCCTCCAACAATTGCCAGGTAAGTTTGTTTGATTTTGGAAGAGGCAGGCATAGATACAAAAGATTTTGGTGCCCACTCCGCGAGAGGGGCTATGGCCTTAGGCTTTTGCTCTAGGGGCCAGGTTGGAAGACATTCTGAATGCAGAATATTGGTCTTCGGATTTCACTTTTAAGCAATTTTAATTTAAGCCAATGGTGGATATGGCCTCTCTGGTGGTAAGTAAGCTTTGAACTAGCACAATCATTGCCTCCTTTCCTGCCATAGAATGAGAAATTTCACAGCTAACGTAATGTGCCCTTAATAGAATTGAAACTTTCCATTACGTTAGCTAGGATATTTTTCATTACACTGACCTAAATCACATAATTTCAATAAGTTCTATTCTTACAATAGTCTACCCATAATGGTTTCAAAATAAGTAGGCTTTCTTTCCTCAAATCTCAGGTATGACGAATATATAAAGCTTCTTACATATTAGAAAAGCTATAAAAAAGCCATTGAAACATACCAGTGGCTTACCCAGCCACCATGTAGGTGGTGTCAGAAATCTCTGCCAAAGACCCCTACATCACATGTTTTAAGATGGACTCTGCCTTGCAAAATATTGAACTCTTTTTATTTTAGGGTCATGAAATCACACAAAATGAATAATACATAGGATGAAAATACTACAACTATCACAGCATGAAAAACAACAGAATATGTAAGAAGCTGCTTAAATCAAAATCCATTACTATAAAAATGTAATTGTGAGATAGATCAATAGAAACTGTTAAATAAGTACAAGTTCTTCTGTATTTACATGCTCTTCATAAGAGCCAAGCAGCCTTTAAAGAAACAGTGATTGCTACAAAATTCATTAGAGTACTCAAATGTTCTCAAAAAGGGCACATATAGGGCCTTTTTGAGACCTGAGCTTCTTCAGAAAGACCTGCCAGTGGTCTTTCATAATTGTGTAGTGAAAAAACTGATGACGATTAGGTTTAAATTCATTGCCACAAAGGTTACAAACTCTCTCATGCTGGAGATATCATGCCACTCCCCTTCAACTTTAAGGAAAATGGAATCTTTAAAGGTAGCATGTATTTCCATCTCTCCTCAGTATTAAGAGAAAATTCTGATGGATACTTCAACTTGCAAATTCCTCACCTTTTGAATATCCTAAGCTTCAGACTGGATCTGGAAACTTTTTGGTAACTCTTCCACACCGTTAGGGTGCACCCACTCAATTACGGCTCTGAGCACTGCACCACACGATGTCACTGGAGCCATAAATTGCACCCGTCTGCAAAGTGACATCAGCTACCTTTTTTTCTGCGCCATTGACGTGATCTATAAGTTGCCATTATTCAACTATTTCTGTTTTATCTTCCAACTTAAGTGCAGTTTTCTTTTCAGATGTAGCAGTTGAAAGGGTCCGATTTCAAGCCTTGTCGAGTCTTAACAAGACTGTGAGGGTTTGATGTCCATCACTGACCCTCATCAAATCTATCTCTTGTGGCTAGGATGTGACCATGAAGTTCACACATGTCAATTGTCCCAGAAGATGCATCCCAAAGCTCTTAAAGAGTTAGAAGCCAATATATTCATGGCTAGAGCAAAGGATGATTGTCAGGGACATCGGAAGTCCCCTCCGAGATCCAGATGCCTATCTCCATCTTCAAAGTCATTGCGGAAAAAGCACTAAAAAATGAGAAGGCATGAATCCCGACATCATTTGTCAAAAAGTTAGTCACTGCGGCCTTTGACTCCACAATCAATGTCAGACTAGTAGCACAATGAAATCGACTCCATGCCTTTGCTGTTGCCTCCAACCTAACTGGCACCTGCAGCTCTGTCTGACCCGGCACCAGCTCCGGTTCCGATCCTTCCTGTAGTGCCGACTCCTCTGCTCCAAGGTCATCGACTGTACCCAGAGTTTCCAATACCTGGGACAGATCCATATATTTCTGAATGGTATGTCCAGTATCTTTAATAGAACCACGCTTCCATTTGGTGCACCGGCTGCCCCCATGGGACAAATGTCCAATTCATGAGGGGGCTTACTAGTGCCCAGTTATCTGGCACCTTTCATTCTGCTCCAGCTGATGCCACAGTTTAATTGGAGTAGATATTTTTGTCTACAATCCCAACCTAGAGATAATAGATCATTTACGAAATGTTGAGGCTTTAGTAGAGGCTTCTCCTTTTGAGGGTGCAACAGCAGCAGCAGCAACAACAACACGCAAATCCCCTCTACAGACAGTGCAGGGGAAGTGGCAGAGGATGACAGTGTGGCCTACCTCTTCGTGTGTCCTCTTCCTCCTCCTCTTCTCCAGCCACCACATGAAGCAGCCCTAGATCCACCATGTTGTAACACAGTCTACCCATTGGAGGATGGGTATCCTCCATTCTACAATTGTGGAGGACAATTACCTCAGACCTGTATGTTTTGCAGATTGTGGAAAGAGGGTATGTCCTACCCTTCCTTCAACAAGATATCCAAACTTTATTCCTAAAGAGCGCAGTGGATTTGATTCCATAGCAGAAACAGGGTCAGGGATGCTACTCCCAGTCCTTCATTTTTTTAAAAGTAATTTTTATTGGCATTTTGTTATAAGTATGCATCTAGTACTCTTGTAAATAATAGAGCACAGCATCCTGCTCACAGAGAGGAAAATTGCAAAAACCAGGAGATAAGGATAATCCTTCATTGTATAAATGGAGCAGATAATATAGGTAGGTCAACCATATGCAGGGACAAAGAGAAAAAAGAAAAGAAAGTATAATGACATCAGCAACACTGAAGATGACCGTTATATGCAGGAAAAACAAATGCAGGTGTGAATACAGCTATATATCAAAAATGCCAATAGATAGAGAGGAGAAAAAAACCACTCCTAGAACAGTAAACAAAGGGATATTGATAAAAATCAAACATGGTAAAGGGGGAGGGGGAGAAATGCACTCGTTCCGGAAGAAGGATGATGTGTCACTAATGTCTCCAAGCCAAGAGGGGGTCGGTGGGGGGCTGGTAGGGCAGTTACTCAGTATGATGGGGACTGCGGGGGAGACCAAGGGTACTTAGCATACTTGGTCAAGGAGTGAGCTGAGTGGTCAGTGCCCACTCTTGGAACTTGTCTACAAGGGTGTCCTAAAGGTCGGAGATAGTATGTTTACAGAGAGTACTCCCTGTACTACATGATCTACAAAATGGGTGGCAGTCTCCGCTGTCCTAGGCCTCGGGATTTTGAACTGGTTCCTCAAAAAGGAAAAGTTCAAAATGTTGTCTCTAGCTCTGGTTCTGGTTGCACTGGAAGAGGAAGACTGGATGGTGTCTGTCGATCTGTAGGATCCACATCCTGCAGCTTTAAAGGAAGCATCTTTGCTTCTCTGTGAGATCTGAACATTACCAGTTCACGGTCCTTCCATTTGCCATACTTCTGCAAATCAAGTTTTCACAAAGGTGATGACAGTGGTAGCACCCAGATAGACCTGTCAGCCTTGGGGTGGTCCTACCCTAAACCTTTTGCCTTAATTCCTCCTGTTTTGCAGAATTAATTTTTGTTGACCTTAGGACACTGCATGCTTTACCGCTGCTAAGTTGCTTGAGCTTTCTCCTTTAAACATGGTGAAATTTCTCTAAAACCCAATTGGCACATCTAATTAACTTATAAGTCCCAAATAAAGTGGTACTAATCCAGGGCCTGTCTTGCTGCATTGCTGCATTGATTGTGCCACCCACTTAAGCAGTCTTTTATACCTGTCTCAGGCCTGCCATTGCAGCTTGTGTGTTCAAATTAAAGTGCCATTTCGACCTGGCAAAGTAAACCTTTTGCCAGGCCTAAACCTTCCTTTTCAATTCATATAAGTCACCCCTAGGGTAGGCCCTAAATAGCCCACAGGCAGGGTACGGTACATCTAAAATGGTGGACATATACTTTTAACTTTTGCATGTCCTGGTAGTGAAAAACGCTTAAATCCATTCTTCACTACTACAAGGCCTATCTCTCTCATAGGATAACATTAGGTTACCTTATTACATTTAATAAGGGATAGCTTTTGATAGGGAGTAGGTAGGAATGTTGAGTTTGGTCCCTAAAGAATGAGGATTTAAAACCCTCTTTAATAGAAAAGGTCAGATTTCAAGTCACAATTCTGAAAATGCCACTTTTAGAAAGTTGTCATTTTCTTGTTCTAATTGTTTGGTGCCTGCAGCCTGTGTTCTGGGTCACATGACTAGGTGTAGCGGGCAGTTGGCCTTTGTGTATTCCTCTCAGACAGTGATACAAAGGGGGACTAAGTATTTTTAGGAGGGGCCATCTTTAGCAGGATGGCAGGGCGGAGCTGTCACCTACCACACCTGCACTGCAAAGGGGCTGCCTCAGCACACTTACAAAGGGTTTCACAATAGTTTATTGTGACCCCAGACATTCTGAGGCCAAGACAGGGAGGAAGAAAATTCCATAGACATCTGTGGGGTTTAAAACTCTAGAAGCTTCTCCCACTTTAAAAGCTGACAGCAGGTATACATGTTGGACCCTCAGGCCCCCCTCTTCAGATCATTTCTGGAGCTGTGAAAGACTCAGAAGAAGGACTGCTCTGCTGCCCTGCTGCTTGAAGGACTGCCCTGCTACAAGAAGGACTGCCCTGCTGCCTAAGCAGGACTGGACCTGCACCTTGATCCCAGGACCACCAGAGTGACTCCAAAGGCTATTTGGGTGGCCCCCTGTTCCTAGTTACAGGGACAAAACAAGCCCCAACACCCTTGGACTCTGCATCTGTACTCTGCCTGCAGTGAATCCTGACCCTCCAAGTAGTCCCCCCCCCCAGTCCTGGACCCTTGGAAGTGGCTTTAAAGGTGCTCTACCAGCCTAATTGTGGTGTCCTTCAAAACTGACGCAGCGTGATGAAACTCAATGCAGGACCTTGCATCACAGCCCTCGAAGCTCCTCCTCAGAAGCACACAGCATGATGCATCATGATGCAACTGCTCGCGTCAAGGACATAAGGTGCACTTCTCAGCTAGACTAACCTGGTCCTTGTATATGGCCCACGCTCCACCGTGGTCGGCCTGAACTTGTGGCTTTGTTCCAGTCCTGGGTGAGCAGATAACCATAGTTAGCGATTTCTGCTTTTAGATGCTATTTTTAACTAAACATTTAAAATTGCATATCTTCAGTTCTACTGATCTGGTTTTTGTAATTTTGTTGTATTTTATTTATTAAATGTGGCTTTATTTTTCTAAACTGGTGTAGGATTTTTCTTGTGCTGTGTTTTTACTGTATTACTGTTTGTATGCTACATAAATACTTTACATATTGCCTCTATGTTATGCCTGACTGCTTTTGTGCCAAACTACCAGAGGGTTAGGCACAGATTAGTTTAGTGACTTTTGTGGTTCACCCTGACAAGGATTGTGACTATTGCTTGAAAAAGGCTCACACCCCCTCAACCAACAACCCAATTTCTCACATAGCCCATCTCAGAGGAGCAGGAATTCCGGTATTCCCTTACCTCGACGAGTGCCTCATTAAGGCCAGTTCGCCATAGATGGTGTCTCGCTGCTTGCAAGAAACAACTCAGTTGTTGTTTAACCTGGACTTTTCAATAACAAGCCCAAATCTCACCTGGCACCCTCTCAGTGCATCCTGTTCACAGGGGCAGTACTGGACACGACATCGAGTTGAGCCTTCCCACCTCCTCAGAGTATTCAGGATATTCGGGCTGTGGTTCTGATGTTTCAGGATAAAGCGATCATTCTAGTCCTGATGGTCTTACATCTGCTCAGTCTGCTAGCCTCCTGCATTCTGTTGGTCACCCATGTACGTTGTCACATAAGGGCCATCCAGTAGTGCCTCTGAAGGCTATGTTTCCAACACAATGAATATCTATAAGCCTCCATCATGATCGCCAGGGACACTGCAGCAGATCTGCAATGGTAAAGAGTGAGCATCAACCTTTCTCAAGGGAAGCCATTTCACCCTCTTGCTCCGATGGCAACAGTAATCACAGATGCCTCCCCCCTAAGGCGGGGTGCTCATCTGAAGGAAATGGATTTCAGAAGCCTCTGGTCATCAGAAAAACAGATTCTGCACAGCAATCTGTTGGAAATGCGGGCAATACATCTGCCTAAAGGCCTTCCTCCATTCCCTTTGTTGTCAGTCTGTCCAGATCTTGATGGCCAACATGACTGTGATGTGGTACATCAACAAGCAAGGGGGAGTAGGGTTGTCTCTTCTCTGCAGAGAAGCTCCACAACTCTGGTCTTCGGCTCTAGGCCATCAAATTTGCAAGGCCACATAGAGTTTGGTATGCAAACCTGTGCCCTCCAGTCTGTCGCCCTCACACGGTACACAACCTGTCGTAGTTACATGGGCAGGTTCTACACCCCAGCCTCCAGAGCCTCTACCTACCTACATGCCTGGAGATTGACCTCATCACCCATTATTCTGTAAATCTCCCATTGTTCAAAGACTCCTTAAACGTCTCACAAACAAGATCCCTCCAACAACCTTTAATATGCCACATTAGCATCTCAATTTAGTTCTTACCTTCCTAATGTGTTCTCCATTTGAACGTTTACATAGTTGTCCTTTGTCAATATTTATATTCAAGACTATCTTCTTAATTGCTCTCATGTTGGCTAGACAGGTAAGCGAACTTCAGGTTTTGAGTGTGAAATCTCCCATCACCTTCTTTCCTGACAATTTCGTATTGATAACCAGGACTGCCTTCCTACAACAAGTGGTTACTCCCTTCCATTTAGCTCAATCTATCACTCTTCCCATGGTCTATCATACTCAATATGCAACTAAAGAGGAAGAAAGAGGAGGAAAACAACTGCTAGCTTCTAGGTGGCAAGAACACTTGAGTTTAGACTGGGTGATCATATCTTTATGGGATACATTGGAATAATGAAATGCAAGGCAGTCCACAAGTGGACACTCTTAAGATGGATTATCTTGTCTATAAAGATCTGCTATGCCATGGCACATAAGGAGTCTCCAGAAGGTATTCATGCTCGTTCTACCAGAGCCAAATCTTCTACCTCAGCACTGGCGAGAGGAATACTTGTAGCAGATATTTGCAATAAGAGACTTGGTCATCCCTTCACACTTTTTTTGGAACACTATTGCTTGAATTCCAAAGTAAGGAGGGATTGTCACTTTACTTATTATGTTCTTCAGAATGTTTTGGTATAGACAGTCATGCACCCACCTCCAGGTGTGGGACTGCTTGGGGAATCTATTCAAAAGATGACAAATCTGCAGGTAGAAGTATCCATCAGAAGAACAATTTACTTACCTTCAGTAACACTTTTTCTGATAGATATTGTAACTACCTGTAGATTCCTCACCGACACGTCTGCCTCCCCCTGCTTGGTTGTATATACCAATGATCCTGATCATCTGTAATCTTTGTTTCTATAAAACCTGCACCTATATCTCTAATGTTAGTTTCATCCATTCACCTCGAAGGTGCGCTAAAATAATGGATGTTAACTGGCGTCAGCATGCTGATGGGAGCGTTTAAGGCTCCAGTAAAATCATGCTGGGCCACGTGTGGAGCCATAATGCAGTTGGTACCCCCTACCGGCATGGGAGAGCTATTGAAAAGTTCCCAGATCTAATCTGGTAACTAACTTGTTCTTTTGTGTACTACAAACCCCTAGATAATACCTGCATTAAGTAACAATATAGATATTTTTTGTAATGTAAGGGTTGCAGTTTGATGTACTAGAGATAGCTCCTTGATCGCTACATTTGCTACTTTCTTGTATGCTTCCCTAGATGTATTGGCATCATTTTAGGAGCTACTAAGAGATGCCAGAAAAAGTTCATGTCCAACTTGATTTCAGCTCTCCATCGGCCCCCCTAATTTCTCCCAAAGTGAACACATGCTTCCCTCAGAAATGTGAATATTATACCTTCCCAGTGCATCCTTCAAATCAAACTCAGAATTCCAGACGGCTGTGGAACAGGATTCCTAGATAGAAATAAAGTCAAGTGTGAGTCACATCAGGTCTTCTGGTACAGAAAGGGCACACAACTATTAATAGTCGCTTTACTTGCACTTTCATAATTAGTTAGTAGGTACGGTAATCAAAAGGCGCTTTAGAGTATAGGGTGGGATATAATTTTCTTAGAAGGCCCTTTATGTCTCATGCAATTGAAAGTCTGTTATACTTGTAATTGAAGTGACACGTGACTTTAATAATGGTTTGAACCCTACTATGCTTAGCCTCTTTCATCAAGTACCTGGAGAGAAAATTATAAATTGTGATAACTCGCTAATGTGACACCATTGTGTCACTAACCGCCCTAATGCCATTCTGGTCCTTGATAAGCCTTTTCAAAAGTTAGCAATGAGTTTTCTTAGGCTGACTGTCAGATCTTCCTGCAAAGTGCATAGGATTTGAATATCGAAGGTGTACTGGCAACCTTAGCTGACAGATGAAAATACTATCTGCATTATTAAATGCCTTAATCAGCTCCTCCTGTAACTGCAGTATAATAGAAGTAACTGCCAACACAACAACATTGAGATCATTGCTATGAATTGAGAAACTAATAGGGCCCACAACATAATCCCAAGAAAAACACCTGTCCTGCAATTCCGTTTTTAGTATTATCCCCCTTATGGTAGAGTTGTACCATTGACTAATTATTAGGATAAATGTTGATTAGAATATGAAACAGCCTTGCCAGTGGAGAGGGTGGGTGTTTAGTGGAGATTCAGGAAGTGTCAGGGACCATGCTCCCATTGTGATAGGTGGCTAGGGTGAGTTGAGAGAACATTGTGCAGGTTTGTGGTGGGTTGTGTGTATTTTGGATGAGGCCCACAGGGGCAGCCAATTCCATCTGGTGATCCCTGGATTTCCTGAAGGGGAGAAGGTAGATGGCTGTGACAGAGCACCATCCTCCTTTCCGTTAATTCCTTTTGCGTTTGCCTTGAGCTGAGCTACCCCAAAGTAGTTATTTTAACACTTTCAATGCTAAGTTGATATATGTAAACATCATATAGTAATGTCTACGGGATGCCTTTATGATGGATATACATGTCAATATTGAAAGGGGCCTCTTCTTTTGTTTTATTTCCCTGATGATGAACAAACTCCTTTTTTTCCTGGGGTATGGGGGAGGATTTTGCCGGTGGCTGAATCCCTCTGGGCACGGATGTAGGACGGAACAACACATTCCGTTGCAACGCATGCCTTTACCACGCATGCGTTACAACGCAAATGCCTTTACCATGTATAACCTTTACCACGCATGCTTTTACAACGTATTTTGTTGTAAAGCATGTATGGTAAAGGTCCATGCGTGATAAAAATGTTCCCTAACTCCTGCCCTCTGTCCTCAAGCCAGACCCTGTACCTCCCCCACCCGACCCTTTTTTAAAATACCCGACCCCTGCCCTAATCCCTAAAAATAGTCCCCTGCACGACCCCCACCACCCATGCCCTTTTAAAATAAATACCCAACTCTGCCCTAAGACCTAATTGTAGAACCCAGCGCTAACCCCACTGTCCCCTGCCCTTTTTAAAAAAAAACCCGACCACTGCCCTAATCTCTTAAAATACACTCCTGCACGACCCCCACTGCCCCGCACTTTTTAAAAAAAAATCCACGACCCTGCCATAAGGCCTAAACTTAGAACCCAGTGCGACCCACACCGCCCCTGCCCTTTTTAAAAATACCCAACCACTGCCCTAATCCCTAAAAATACACTCCTGCACGACCCCCACTGCCCCGCCCTTTTTATTAAAATCCACGATCCTACCCAAAGGCCTAAACTTAGAACCCAGCGTGACCCACACCGCCCCTGCCCTTTTTAAAAATACCCAACCACTGCCCTAATCCCTAAAAATACACTCCTGCACCACCCCACTGCCCCGCCCTTTTTATTAAAATCCATGACCCTGCCCTAAGGCCTAAACTTAGAACCCAGCGCAACCCACACCGCCCCTGCCCTTTTTAAAAATACCCGACCACTGCCCTAATCCCTAAAAATACACTCCTGCACCACCCCCACTGCCCCGCCTTTTTTCCTAAGCCCGAAATCTAGAAACCAGCACGACCCCCACAGCCTTTTGCCCTTTTAAAAAATACTCCCGACCCCTGCCCTAATCACTAAAAAAAACACAACTCTTGAAAGAGGAAGCGGAAGGATCTCTTTGCTCCTCATAACAAAGCCATTAGCCTTGACCACGCAGGTGCCTTTACCACTGTTACCAGCATATGCCCTCACCACGTACGTAGCGTGGTGAAGGCTATGCGTGGTAACAATATATGCGTGGTAACGGCTGTGTGGTAAAGGACCTGCGTGGAAACAGCCACGTTGTAAAGGCTGTTTCCCTCTGGGCACCAGCAATTTTTCAATGAAGTGGCTTGATACTCATTTCTGACATGTTCCATGAATATGCATGTGACATGACTAGACGTCACCCACATATCGGAATGGGCCTTGGAGGTATTCCTTAGCTTCTTCATGGTCCATCCAGGGATTGAGCTGCTATCAGCTCCTCACAAGTCATGCTCACCAGCTCAAGACACTATTTTCTGTTAGTGAGGGGGAGGAAGTGGGAGGGAGGGTGGTAGTCCTCCCACATCCTCTCCACCACCCCCTACATGCCACCAGCGAAAAAATTGAATCAAGAGGTTTGGAATGAAAGCTCATCGATTAGGATTGTTCCCAGTCCTTCCTGATTATAATCTCCACTTTCTGATTCAGTTTCAGACAGCTCTTTTGTCTCCCATTGTGACTGTGTCAGAGAGAGGCACTGGGAGAAGAAGGAACTATGGGGCATATTAGCAAGGGCAATATTGCCGCTTTAGCGGCACTTTTTGCCGCTAAAGCGGCGATATTATTATTGCCCTATCAGCAAGCTGTCGCTAACAGTTGTCAGCGACAGCTTTCCCGTGAAAGCGAGCGTGTTGGGTGCCACTTTGCATGTCAGCGATATTTATCGCTAATGACATGCAAAGTAGGCGTTCCCAACCTGGCAGCGACTGGTAGCAGTCGCTAACATCGCTATCGCCTATTAGGGAGGCCAGCGAGGCGATAAAGAAACCAGTGCTAAACACGATTAGCGCTTGTTTTTTTACACCTGGTCCAAACCTGACTTAGCCATGTAATCCAATGGGTGGTGGATTACATGGCTAAATCCCCCTTGCCCTATCAGCAAGCTATTGCCGGTCACAGTGCGATTATCGCTGATTTCCAGCGATAACCGCACTGTTTTTCAGCGACAGCAGGGGTTTCTATCGCATTGGAGATAAGCGTTGCTGATAGCACGCTATCTCCGCGATAGAAACCGGCGATAATTATCCTAGCGCTAAGTGCGCTTAGCGATAATTATCGCCGGTTGTTGCTAATAGGCCCCTATATCTTTGTGGCTCAGAGAGGAGCCAGTTGTTGTTTGGATTTTCTTTCACCTAAAAATTCACAACAGTGTCTTACTCCTTTCATTGGAACAGACACACAGTTCTGCACCTCAACAAGGAGCCACAGGTTGTTTGGATGTTTTTTCATGTTAGGAGAACATCCAAACAGAGTCTGATTACTTTCTCAGGTGCAGGCTTACAAGTCGGCACACCAGCAAGGAGCCACAATGCTGTTTGGATTTTTTCTCATGTCCTGAAAAAACTCCAAACTGCACCTGCCTCCTTGTTGAGGAACAAACACCCAGGCCTGCGAACCAGCAAGGATCCTGTATACTGTTATGATTTTCCTTACCTGAGAAATAGTCACATAGCACCTGGCTTCTCCCTAGAGTGCAGACACACATAACTGTGCAATAACGAGGAGTCTGGATGCTAGTTGAATTTTTCCTGAGTCAATGAAAAAATAAAACAATGCCTGGATACTCCCTGGGGCACAGAAATGCACACATCTGCTTGCCAGCAGGGACACCTGATGCTCTATGGATTGTTTGTAATCCTGAGAAAGAACCCACACTCAGCCTGGCTCCTTGGTGAGGTACAATAACACATCTCTGGGCCTAACGTTCAAGATCTAAGGACGCCAACCAACTCCAGGCATTTCTGGTCATTAGACGCGTGGAAGAAACTTAGATATTGTAGTTTGCAAAGGGTTCCGTAACTTTTTCTTAAACAGGTCAAATATTGGTTAAAAAAGGATTTCCTTAAACTTCTGTGACAAAACGTTCTGGCATGTCTGGGAATCAGCAAACTCTCACCATCCAGTGTTCCCACACATCTGATAATAGAAATAACACCTCATCTGTGTTGGCCATATATGTGACTGTATAAAGTCAATACAGTATGAATATAGTTTAGACATGGTCCCAGTTTTGGCCTATTTCTGTCAATAAGTCCATCCACACATGTATTCTTGCTGTTGAGAGAAGTGAATGAAAATTGAATTGAAGGACCTTTTCTATTAGCCTTATTTCTGGAGTTTTCTGTCACAGAAGATTGAAGCATTGTGGTTTTTTAATCCATACTTTTACACTTGCAGGGGACTCTGCATAACACTTGTGGTGGGACTTATGCAAGCCATATCACCATTGATTTCCCCTTTGTCTCTAGTTTTCAAAAATGTCTAGGGTAAGTAGGTTCACCTGGGTGTGGGCCGACCCTTGTACCCACAATCTGCAGCCATCCTCAAAAGAATATCCCCATCAAAAACATTCCCTTATGTTGAGTGTGTGAATTGCTGCACAGACCGAAAGAATACCCAGTCCATTCCCTGTAGGACGATTGACCAACTCAACTGTTTGGGATTCTTATCCCTCATCTGCATTAACCATCTGAAGGGCTTGTGGTCTATCTGAACCCAGAAGTGAGTGCCAAAGGTGCATGGCATTAGCTTCTTCAGCGCCCAGACCACAGCAAAGGCTTCCCTTTCTATTGCGCTCCACCTCTGTTCCCTGGGAAGTAGCCTCTAAATACGGTGCATTCCTGCACTTTCCCTGTCACACAGTGCAGCTCAGCAAGGTGACGTGCTGTGCTGCACTGCACTGTGTGACAAGTTCGTAAATTGGCCGCTCTGTGTGGTAAAATGCCTGAAAGCATACATGGCCGAAGAATTAACCCCAGCAGTTGAGAGACAACTTCTCATAGGGCTGTTTACACTCCAACAATTGCCAGGTAAGTTTGTTTGATTTTGGAAGAGGCAGGCATAGATACAAAAGATTTTGGTGCCCACTCCGCGAGAGGGGCTATGGCGTCTTAGGCTTTTGCTCTAGGGGCCAGGTTGGAAGACATTCTGAATGCAGAATATTGGTCTTCGGATTCCACTTTTAAGCAATTTTAATTTAAGCCAATGGTGGATATGGCCTCTCTGGTGGTAAGTAAGCTTTGAACTAACACAATCCTTGCCTCCTTTCCTGCCATAGAATGAGAAATTTCACAGCTAACGTAATGTGCCCTTAATAGAATTGAAACTTTCCATTACGTTAGCTAGGATATTTTTCATTACACTGACCTAAATCACATAATTTCAGGAAGTTCTATTCTTACAATAGTCTACCCATAATGGTTTCAAAATAAGTAGGCTTTCTTTCCTCATATCTCAGGTATGACGAATATATAAAGCTTCTTTCATATTAGAAAAGCTATAAAAAAGCCATTGAAACATACCAGTGGCTTACCCAGCCACCATGTAGGTGGTGTCAGAAATCTCTGCCAATGACCCCCACATCACATGTTTTAAGATGGACTCTGCCTTTCCAAATATCGAACTCTTTTTATTTTAGGGTCATGAAATCACACAAAATGAATAATACATAGGATGAAAATACTACAACTATCACAGCATGAAAAACAACAGAATATGTAAGAAGCTGCTTAAATCATAATCCATTACTATAAAAATGTAATTGTGAGATATATCAATAGAAACTGTTAAATAAGTACAAGTTCTTCTGTATTTACATGCTCTTCATAAGAGCCAAGCAGCCTTTAAAGAAACAATGATTGCTACAAAATTCATTAGAGTACTCAAATGTTCTCAAAAAAGGGCACATATAGGGCCTTTTTGAGACCTAAGCTTCTTCAGAAAGACCTGCCATTGGTTTTTCATATTTGTGTAGTGAAAAAACAGATGACGATTAGGTTTAAATTCATTGCCACAAAGGTTACAAACTCTCTCATGCTGGAGATATCATGCCACTCCCCTTCAACTTTAAGGAAAATGGAATCTTTAAAGGTAGCATGTATTTCCATCTCTCCTCAGTATTAAGAGGAAATTCTGATGGATACTTCAACTTGCAAATTCCTCACCTTTTGAATATCCCAAGCTCCAGACTGGATCTGGAAACTTTTTGGTAACTCTTCCACACCGTTAGGGTGCACCCACTCCATTACGGCTCTGAGCACTGCACCACACGATGTCACTGGAGCCATAAATTGCACCCATCTGCAAAGTGACATCAGCTACCTTTTTTTCTGCACCATTGACGTGATCTAGAAGTTGCCATTATTCAACTATTTCTGTTTTATCTTCCAACTTAAGTTCAGTTTTCTTTTCAGATGTCGCCGCTGAAAGGGTCCGATTTCAAGCCTTGTTGAGCCTTAACAAGACTGTGAGGGTTTGATGTCCATCACTGACCCTCATCAAATCTATCTCTTGTGGCTAGGATGTGACCATGAAGTTCACACATGTCAATTGTCCCAGAAGATGCATCCCAAAGCCCTTAAAGAGTTAGAAGCCAATATATTCATGGCTAGAGCAAAGGATGATTGTCAGGGACATCGGAAGTCCCCTCCGAGATCCAGATGCCTATCTCCATCTTCAAAGTCATTGCCGAAAAAGCACTAAAAATGAGAAGGCATGAATCCCAACATCATTTGTCAAAAAGTTAGTCACTGCAGCCTTTGACTCCACAATCAATGTCAGACTAGTAGAACAATTAAATTGACTCCATGCCTTTGCTGTTGCCTCCAACCGAACTGGCACGTGCAGCTCTGTCTGACCCGGCACCAGCTCCGGTTCCGATCCTTCCTGTAGTGCCGACTCCTCTGCTCCAAGGTCATCGACTGTACCCAGAGTTTCTAATACCTGGGACAGATCCATTTCTTTCTGAATGATATGTTCAGTATCTTTAATAGAACCACGCTTCCATTTGGTGCACCAGCTGGCCCCATGTGACAAATGTCCAATTCATGAGGGGGCCTACTAGTGCCCTGTTATGCACCTTTCATTCTGCTCCAGCTGATGCCACAGTTTAATTGGACTAGATCTTTTTGTCTACAATCCCAACCTAGAGATGGTAGATCATTTAAGAAATGTTGAGGCTTTAGTAGAGGCTTCTCCTTTTGAGGGTGCAACAGCAGCAGCAGCAACAACAACATGCAAATCCCCTCTACAGACAGTACAGGGGAAGTGGCAGAGGATGACAGTGTGGCCTACCTTTTTGTGTGTCCTCTTCCTCCTCCTCTTCTCCAGCCACCACATGAAGCAGCCCTAGTTCCACCATGTTGTAACACAGTCTACCCATTGGAGGATGGGTATCCTCCATTCTACAATTCTGGAGGACAATTACCTCAGACCTGTAGGTTTTGCAGATTGTGGAAAGAGGGTATGTCCTACCCTTCCTTCAACAAGATATCCAAACTTTATTCCTAAAGAGCGCAGTGGTTTTGATTCCATAGCAGAAAAAGGGTCAGGGATGCTACTCCCAGTCCTTCATTTTTTTTAAAGTAATTTTTATTGGAATTTTGTCATAAGTATGCATCTAGTACTCTTGTAAATAATAGAGCACAGCATCCTGCTCACAGAGAGGAAAATTGCAAAAACCAGGAGATAAGGATAATCCTTCATTGTATAAATGGAGCAGATAATATAGGTAGGTTAACCATATGGGGGGACAAAGAGAAAAAAGAAAAGAAAGTATAATGACATCAGCAACACGGAAGACGACCGTTATATGCAGGAAAAACAAATGCAGGTGTGAATACAGCTATATATCAAAAATGCCAATAGATAGAGAGGAGAAAAAAAACACTCCTAGAACAGTAAACAAAGGGAGATTGATAAAAATCGAACATGGTAAACGGGGAGGGGGAGAAATGCACTCGTTCCGGAAGAAGGATGATGTGTCACTAACGTCTCCAAGCCTAGTGGGGGTCGGTGGGGGCTGGTGCGGCAGTTACTCAGTAGGATGGGGACTGGGGGGAGACCAAGGGTACTTAGCATACTTGGTTAAAGAGTGAGCTGAGTGGTCAGTGCCCACTCTTGGAACTTGTCTACAAGGGTGTCCCAAAGGTCGGAGATAGTATGTTTACAGAGACTATTCCCTGTACTTCATGATCCACAAAATGGGCGGCAGTCTCCGCTGTCTTAGGCCTCGAGATTTTGAACTGGTTCCTCAAAAAGGAAAAGTTCAAAATGTTGTCTCTAGCTCTGGTTCTGGTTGCACTGGAAGAGGAAGACTGGATGGTGTCTGTCGATCTGTAGGATCCACATCCTGCAGCTTTAAAGGAAGCATCTTTGCTTCACTGTGAGATCTGAACATTACCAGTTCACGGTCCTTCCATTTGCTGTACTTCTGCAAATCAAGTTTTCACAAAGGTGATGACAGTGGTAGCACCCAGCTAGACCTGTCAGCCTTGGGGTGGTCTTACCCTAAACCTTTTGCCTTCACTCCTCCTGTTTTGCTGAATTAATTTTTGTTGGCCTTAGGACACTGCACGCTTTACCCCTGCTAACTTGCTTGAGCTCTGTCCTTTAAACATGGTGAAATTTCTCTAAAACCCAATTGGCACATCTAATTTACTTATAAGTCCCAAGTAAAGTGGTACTAATCCAGGGCTTGTCATTTAAATGCTTCAAGTGGTCTTGCTGCATTGCTGCATTGATTGTGCCACCCACTTAAGCAGCCTTTTAAACCTGTCTCAGGCCTGCCATTGCAGCCTGTGTGTTCAAATTAAAGTGCCATTTCGACCTGGCAAAGCAAACCTTTTGCCAGGCCTAAACCTTCCTTTTCAATTCATATAAGTCACCCCTAGGGTAGGCCCTGAATAGCCCACAGGCAGTGTACGGTACATCTAAAACGGTGGACATATACTTTTAACTTTTGCATGTCCTGGTAGTGAAAAACGCTTAAATCCATTTTTCACTACTACAAGGCCTACCTCTCTCATAGGATAACATTAGGTTACCTTATTACATTTATTAAGAGATAGCTTTTGATAGGGAATAGGTAGGAATGTTGAGTTTGGTCCCTAAAGAATGAGGATTTAAAACCCTCTTTAATAGAAAAGGTCAGATTTCAAGTCACAATTCTGAAAATGCCACTTTTAGAAAGTTGTCATTTTCTTGTTTTAATTGTTTGGTGCCTGCAGCCTGTGTTCTGGGTCACATGACTAGGTGTAGCTGGCAGTTGGCCTTTGTGTATTCCTCTCAGACAGTGATACAAAGGGGGACTAAGTATTTTTAGGAGGGGCCATCTTTAGCAGGATGGCAGGGCGGAGCTGTCACCTACCACACCTGCACTGCAAAGGGGCTGCCTCAGCACACTTACAAAGGGTTTCACAATAGTTTATTGTGACCCCAGACAATCTGAGGCCAGGACAGGGAGGAACAAAATTCCAGACACATCTGTGGGGTTAAAACTCTAGAAGCTTCTCCCACTTTAAAAGCTGACAGCAGGTATACATGTTGGACCCTCAGGCCCCCCTCTTCAGATCATTTCTGGAGCTGTGAAAGACTCAGAAGAAGGACTGCTCTGCTGCCCTGCTGCTTCAAGGACTGCCCTGCTACAAGAAGGACTGCCCTGCTGCCTAAGCAGGACTGGACCTGCACCTTGATCCCAGGACCACCAGAGTGACTCCAAAGGCTATTTGGGTGGCCCCCTGTTCCTAGTTACAGGGACATAACAACCTCCAACACCCTTGCACTCTGCATTTGTACTCTGCCTCTAGTGAATCCTGACCCTCCAAGTAGTCCCCCCCCCAGTCCTGGACCCTTGGACGTGGCTTTAAAAGTGCTCTACCAGCCTAATTGTGGTCTCCTTCAAAACTGACGCAGCGTGATGAAACTCAA
Organism: Calotriton arnoldi; assembly: GCA_963921515.1. Taxonomy (NCBI): domain Eukaryota; kingdom Metazoa; phylum Chordata; class Amphibia; order Caudata; family Salamandridae; genus Calotriton; species Calotriton arnoldi. The sequence continues at coordinate 1,146,861 of CAWUFW010005455.1, forward strand.
TGCAGGACCTTGCATCACAGCCCTCGAAGCTCCTCCTCAGAAGCACACAGCATGATGCATCATGATGCAACTGCTCGCGTCAAGGACATAAGGTGCACTTCTCAGCTAGACTAACCTGGTCCTTGTATCTGGCCCACGCTCCACCGTGGTCGGCCTGAACTTGTGGCTTTGTTCCAGTCCTGGGTGAGCAGATAACCATAGTTAGCGATTTCTGCTTTTAGATGCTATTTTTAACTAAACATTTAAAATTGAATATCTTCAGTTCTACTGATTGGGTTTTTGTAATTTTGTTGTCATTTTATTTATTAAATGTGGCTTTATTTTTCTAAATTGGTGTAGGATTTTTCTTGTGCTGTGTTTTTACTGTATCACTGTTTGTATGCTACATAAATACTTTACACATTGCCTCTATGTTATGCCTGACTCCTTTTGTGCCAAACTACCAGAGGGTTAGGCACAGATTAGTTTAATGACTTTTTTGGTTCACCCTGACAGGGATTGTGACTATTGCTTGAGAAAGGCTCACACCCCCTCAACCAACAACCCAATTTCTCACATGGCCCATCTCAGAGGAGCAGGATTTCCGGTATTCCCTTACCTCAACAAGTGCCTCATTAAGGCCAGTTCGCCATAGATGGTGTCTCGCTGCTTGCAAGAAACAACTCAGTTGTTGTTTAACCTGGGCTTTTCAATAACAAGCCCAAATCTCACCTGGCACCCTCTCAGTGCATCCTGTTCACAGGAGCAGTACTGGACACGACATCGAGTTGAGCCTTCCCACCTCCTCAGAGTATTCAGTATATTCAGGCTGTGGTTCTGATGTTTCAGGATGAAGCGATCATTCCAGTCCTGATGGTCTTACATCTGCTCAGTCTGCTAGCCTCCTGCATTCTGTTGGTCACCCATGTACGTTGTCACATAAGGGCCATCCAGTAGTGCCTCTGAAGGCTATGTTTCCAACACAATGAATATCTATAAGCCTCCCTCAGGATCGCCAGGGACACTGCAGCAGATCTGCAATGGTAAAGTGTGAGCATCAACGTTTCTCAAGTGAAGCCATTTCACCCTCTTGCTCCGATGGCAACAGTAATCACAGATGCCTCCACCCTACGGCGGGGTGCTCATCTGAGGGAAATGGATTTCAGAAGCCTCTTGTTATCAGAAAAACAGATTCTGCACAGCAATCTGTTGGAAATGCGGGCAATACATCTGCCTAAAGGCCTTCCTCCATTCCCTTTGTTGTCAGTCTGTCCAGATCTTGATGGCCAACATGACTGTGATGTGGTACATCAACAAGCAAGGGGGAGTAGGGTTGTCTCTTCTCTGCAGAGAAGCTCCACAACTCTGGTCCTCGGCTCAAGGCCATCAAATTTGCAAGGCCACATAGAGTGTGGTATGCAAACCTCAATCACCACACCCTGTGCCCTCCAGTCTGTCGCCCTCACATGGTACTCAACCTGTCGTAGTTACATGGGCAGGTTCTACACCCCAGCCTCCAGAGCCTCTACCTACCTACATGCCTGGAGATTGACCTCATCACCCATCATTCTGTAAATCTCCCATTGTTCAAAGACTCCTTAAATGTCTCACAAACAAGATCCCTTCAACAACCTTTAATATGCCACAATAGCATCTCAATTTGGTTCTTACCTTCCTAATGTGTTCTCCATTTGAACGTTTACATAGTTGTCCTTTGTCAATATTTATATTTAAGACTATTTTCTTAACTGCTCTCATGTTGGCTCGACAGGTAAGCGAACTTCAGGTTTTGAGTGTGAAATCTCCCATCACCTTCTTTCCTGACAAAGTCGTGTTGATAACCAGGACTGCCTTCCTACAAAAAGTGGTTACTCCCTTCCATTTAGCTCAATCTATCACTCTTCCCATGGTCTATCATACTCAATATGCAACTAAAGAGGAGGAAAGAGGAGGAAAACAACTGTTAGCTTCTAGGTGGCAAGAACACATGAGTTCAGACTGGGTGATCATATCTTTATGGGATACATTGGAATAATGAAATGCAAGGCAGTCCACAAGTGGACACTCTTAAGATGGATTATCTTGTCTATAAAGATCTGCTATGCCATGGCACACAAGAAGTCTCCAGAAGGTATTCATGCTTGTTCTACCAGAGCCAAATCTTCTACCTCAGCACTGGCGAGAGGAATACTTGTAGCAGATATTTGCAATAAGAGACTTGGTCGTCCCTTCACACATTTTTTGGAACACTATTGCTTGAATTTCAAAGTAAGGAGGGATAGTCACTTTACTTATTCTGTTCTTCAGAATTTTTTGGTATAGACAGTCATGCACCCACCTCCAGGTGTGGGACTGCTTGGGGAATCTATTCAAAAGATGACAAATCTGCAGGTAGAACTATCCATCAGAAGAACAATATACTTACCTTCAGTGACACTTTTTCTGATAGATATTGTAACTACCTGTAGATTCCTCACCGACACACCTGCCTCCCCTTGCTTGGTTGTATATACCAATGATCCTGATCATCTGTAATCTTTGCTTCTATAAAACCTGCACCTATATCTCTAATGTTAGTTTCATCCATTCACCTCGAATGTGCGCTAAAATAATGGATGTTAACTGATGTCAGCATGCTGATGGGATCATTTATGGCTCCAGTAAAATCATGCTAGGCCGCCTGTGGAGCCATAATGCAGTTGGCACCCCCTACCGGCATGGGAGAGCTATTGAAAAGTTTCCAGATCTAATCTGGTAACTAACTTGTCTTTTGTGTACTACAAACCCCAAGATAATACCTGCATTAAGTAACAATATAGATATTTTTTTGTGATGTAAGGGTTGCAGTTTGATGTACTAGAGACAGCTCCTTGATCTCTACATTTGCTACTTTCTTGTACGCTTCCCTAGATATATTGGCATCATTTTAGGAGCTACTAAGAGATGCCAGAAAAAGTTCATGTCCAACCTGATTTCAGCTCTCCATCGGACCCCCTAATTTCTCCCAAAGTGAACACATGCTTCCCTCAGAAGTGTGAATAATATACCTTCCCAGTGCATCCTTCAAATCAAACTCAGAATTCCAGACGGCTGTGGAACAGGATTCCTAGATAGAAATAAAGTCAAGTGTGAGTCACATCAGGTCTTCTGGTACAGAAAGGGCACACAACTATTAATAGTCGCCTTACTTGCACTTTCATAATTAGTTAGTAGGTACGGTAATCAAAAGGCGCTTTAGAGTATAGAGTGGGATATAATTTTCTTAGAAGGCCCTTTATGTCTCATGCAATTGAAAGTCTGTTATACTTGTAATTGAAGTGACACATGACTTTAATAATGGTTTGAACCCTGCTATGCTTAGCCTCTTTCATCAAGAATCTGGAGAGAAAATTATAAATTGTGATAACTCGCTAATGTGACACCATTGTGTCACTAACCGCCCTAATGCCATTCTGGTCCTTGCTAAGCCTTTTCAAAAGTTAGCAATGAGTTTTCTTAGGTTGACTGTCAGATCTTCCTGCAAAGTGCATAGGATTTGAATATCGAAGGTGTACTGGCAACCTTAGCCGACAGATGAAAATACTATCTGCATTATTAATTGCCTTAATCAGCTCCTCCTGTAACTGCAGTATAATAGAAGTAACTGCCAACACAACAACATTGAGATCATTGCTATGAATTGAGTAACTAATAGGGCCCACAACATAATCCCAAGAAAAACACCTGTCCTGCAATTCCGTTTTTAGTATTATCCCCCTTATGGTAGAGTTGTACCATAAACTAATTATTGGGATACATGTTGATTAGAATATGAAACAGCCTTGCCAGTGTGGGTGTTTAGTGGAGATTCAGGAAGTGTCAGGGACCATGCTCCCATTGGGATAGGTGGCTAGGGTGAGTTGAGAGAACATTGTGCAGGTTTGTGGTGGGTTGTGTGTATTTTGGATGAGGCCACAGGGGCAGCCAATTCCATCTGGTGATCCCTGGATTTCCTGAAGGGGAGAAGGTAGATGGCTGTGACAGAGCACCATCCTCCTTTACGTTAATTCCTTTTGCGTTTGCCTTGAGCTTAGCTACCCCAAAGTAGTTATTTTAACACTTTCAATGCTAAGTTGATATATGTAAACATCATATAGTAATGTCTACGGGATGCCTTTATGATGGATATACATGTCAATATTGAAAGGGGCCTCTTCTTTTGTTTTATTTCCCTGATGATGAACAAACTCCTTTTTTTCCTGGGGTATGGGGGAGGATTTTGCCAGTGGCTGAATCCCTCTGGGCACCAGCAATTCTTCAATGAAGTGGCTTGATACTCATTTCTGACATGTTCCATGAATATGCATGTGACATGACTAGACGTCACCCACATATCGGAATGGGCCTTGGAGGTATTCCTTAGCTCCTTCAAGGTGCATCCAGGGATTGAGCTGCTATCAGCTCTTCACTAGTCATGCTCACCAGCTCAAGACACTATTTTCTGTTAGTGAGGGGGAGGAAGTGGGAGGGAGGGTGGTAGTCCTCCCACATCCTCTCCACCACCCCCTACATGCCACCAGCGAAAAAATTGAAGCAAGAGGTTTTGAATGAAAATTCATCAATTAGGATTGTTCCCAGTCCTTCCTGATTATAATCTCTATTTTCTGGTTCAGTTTCAGACAGCTCTTTTGTCTCCCATTGTGACTGTGTCAGAGAGAGGCACTGGGAGAAGAAGGAACTATATCTTTGTGGCTCAGAGAGGAGCCAGTTGTTGTTTGGATTTTCTTTCACCTAAAAATTCACAACAGTGTCTTACTCCTTTCATTGGAACAGACACGCAGTTCTGCACCTCAACAAGGAGCCACAGGTTGTTTGGATGTTTTCTTATGTTAGGAAAAAATCCACACAGAGTCTGACTACTTTATCAGGTGCACGCTTACAAGTCGGCACACCAGCAAGGAGCCACAATGCTGTTTGGATTTTTTCTCATGTCCTGAAAAAACTCCAAACAGCACCTGGCTCCTTGTTGAGGAAGAAACACACAGGCCTGCGAACCAGCAAGGATCCTGGCTACTGTTATGATTTTCCTTACCTGAGAAAAAGTCACACAGCACCTGGCTTCTCCCTAGAGTGCAGACACACATAACTGTGCAATAACGAGGAGTCTGGATGCTAATTGAATTTTTCCTGAGCCACTGAAAAAATAAAACAATGCCTGGATACTCCCTGGGGCACAGACATGCACACATCTGCTTGCCAGCGGGGACACCTGATGCTCTATGGATTTTTTGTAATCCTGAGAAAGAACCCACACACAGCCTGGCTCCTTGGTGAGGTACAATAACACATCTCTGGGCCTAACATTCAAGATCTAAGGACGCCAACCAACTCCAGGCATTTCTGGTCATTAGACACGTGGAAGAAACTTAGATATTGTTGTTTGCAAAGGGTTCCGTAACTTTTTCTTACACAGGTCAAATATTGGTTAAAAAAGCATTTCCTTATACTTCTGTGACAAAACGTTCTGGCATGTCTGGGAATCAGCAAAACTCCCACCATCCAGTGTTCCCACACATCTGATAATAGAAATAACACCTCATCTGTGTTGGCCATATATGTGACTGTATAAAGTCAATACAGTATCAATATAGTTTAGACATGGTCCCAGTTTTGGCCTATTTCTGTCAATAAGTCCATCCACACATTTATTCTTGCTGTTGAAGAAGTGAATGAAAATTGAATTGAAGGAACTTTCCTATTAGCCTTACGTTCAGGAGTTTTCTGTCACAGAAGATTGAAGCATTGTGGTTTTTTAATCCATACTTTTACACTTGCAGGGGACTCTGCATAACACTTGTGGTGGGACTTATGCAAGCCATATCACCATTGATTTCCACTTTGTCTCTAGTTTTCATAAATGTCTAGGGTAAGTAGGTTCCCCTGGGTGTGGGCTGACCCTTGTACCCACAATCTGAAGCCATCCTCAAAAGAATATCCCCATCAAAAACATTCCCTTATGTTGAGTGTGTGGATTGCTGCACAGACCGAAAGAATACCCACCCATGTCTGGTAAATCCCAGCTTACAGGACTGGGAGGTACAAAGATGGTGGTCAAGTTTTGACAGGGATATGTTACCTTGTGAGGGAGACTAGACGGAATTACCACATTTTGGACAAAAATATGAAATCTTTTACACAAACACCATGTTCAGTGCAACCAAGGTGAGGGAGATCGTACACCCAGCGATAGAAACTTTAGGATGTGTAGATATTCAAAATAAATGAATATGGTAGGTTTCCATGCATCCAAGGAGTGACAGCTGCAACCAAATGACAGGTATCCTAAACTGGCATTTCACTTCCAGCTGCTTTAAAATGTCCTAAATGCACTGCACACAGTTTATTGCCCATGAGCACCATAAACCCATAGCAAAATTCATACGTCTTGTAACCCATTGCTCAGAAAATGAAGTGGAACAAAGCTAGTTTTGAAAAAAAATGCTAAAAAATCATACTTTCTACATGGTCCTGGGTTTTATATTTACTATCAAATTAACAAAGCACCATAAATCATGATTCTGCCACAATTCCGTGATCTATGCTAATATTACATAATTTATTGTGCAGACTGCATTCCAAAAGCAAAACCCACACACATTTGGTATTGCCATACTTCCAATATTCACAGCAAAGTTTCCTTGTTTTGCTTGGTTAGGGTTCTGGGTTCTTGCTTTCTTCATTTGAGAACTGCAACAAAATAATGAGCAAATTTGTTTAAAAAATGAAAATATTGTTTTCATTATTTTTTCAGGCTGAAATGAGATATTGATGCAGGATTTGCACCACTACATATTGCTGAAGGTACTGAGAAAATCATATAATTTGCGTAAGCATACAAGGAAACCAGGGGCCAAATTCATCAAGATTTCACTCAATACAGCAAACCACCTTGCTGTGCTTTGCTGCGTGAAAGAGAGAGGGCAGGAATCCACCATATTTAATATTACACAGCACATTCTTTCTCTCCGCCTGTGCTGGCGCACAATCTGCTGCCTAGTGCCAGCGTAAGTATCCTTGCACCATGGTCCACGTTGTAGGCAGGATTGTTTTTGTGCAGGAAGGGGCACCTTCCTGTACAAAAACAATTCTCAGAGGCATTTTCCTCTTTCTATGTGTGCTGCAGAATGCAACACACATTGAAAGAGAAAAGAATGAGTAAAAATAAACATATTTCTCTTTGTTGCACCTCACCTGGGGAGGTGAAGCATTTTGACGCATTTGCAGGTACACCAGTAGTGGTAAATCTGGGAATGCTCCAAAATCCATGTGTGGATGCGTGGGAACACCCGCGCTCCACCCATGGAATGCCTCCCGGGGGCAGAGTAACACAAGCCAGTGATTTGCGCTGTGTTCCGTTATTCCAGATTTATTAAGCCATGCAGGGCCATGCAAGGTGGCCTTGCGTGGTTTGATAATTTTTTTACTTTAGTGTTGCTTCGCCCTTGCGCACCCTTGGGTGGCACGAGGATGACATGACACAAAACTATGATAAATTTGGCCCCATGTGCTTAAATAATCTAATACCTCAAAAGTAGGGGATGCATTAAGAAATGGAGGAAAGTGTGGGGGCCCTGGTCGAAATACAGAGAATCGGAGGGGGGGTCGGGGGTTTGATTACAGTAATGATGTATCCCACTTGTGTCCTCCTATGTCTCTACTGGTTAAATGTACAGCTACTCCCTGTCATGCCTTATGGTTACTATCTGTCTTTGAATGGTCTTATGAGCTATGTTAATAAAAAGAATTATAAAAAAATTAAATAATCTAATACCAGTTTGTTTAAAAAAAACCTAAGCACTGAGGACTTCAAGCACCCCAGCATTGAAAGGGCTAAATTACAAATAGCTATGTACTAAGTAGTGCCACCTGTAGGTTAAAAGAAAAGATGCATAGTTGCAAGCAAGAGTCTTCACAACTTGGCACACCAGTACCAATTTTAACATTTCTGTTTTCTGCGACCAAAAGAGATCTACTGTCTGTTTGAAATTGGGTCTCAAGTAGGGACCACAATCCTAGTCTGGGTAAGTCAGATACACACCCTAAATTAACCTATGCTCACCCTCTGGTAGCTTGGCACAGAGCAGTCAGGCTTAACTTAAGAGGCAATGTGCAAAGTATTTGTGCAGCACTTAAAACAGTAAAACAGTGAAAACACCACACAAAAACATGCCACAGTTAGAAAAGTAGAGCTTAAAAAACAAGACCAAAATGACAAAAATCCAATAAGTAAAACCGAAATTATGTATTTTTAAATATTAAATTGAAACATAGTGCTTAAATGCAAAAAGTGTCAACCTGGGACATCTGGTCACTCATGACCAGGGAAAATTCAAAAGTTCAGGCTGACTGTGATGCAGCATGGGCCGGATACAGGGACAAACCTTGTTCTGCTGAAAAAGTACCTTTGGATGGAGGATGCATCGTTGTGAAAGACCTAATGTGAGAAGCACAGGAGGTAATGCATTGTCATTGATCTGGCTGGATGTAGGCAATGGGTCATTTCCGATCCACGGAGTCGGAGTTGCATCGTTAATGAACCCTGAATTGTACGATGAAGGTGATGCATTGGTGCTGAGCCCCCCTGCCAGTGATGCAATGTCTTCATCCTTAGAGGTAGTGGCGATGCATCAGCATCGAGGGTTGATGCTCGGTTTCAACTAGTGCAACGATGTCAATGCATGCACTTTAGCAGAAGACAGACAGAAAACCCACTTCCAAGGGCCCAGGACTGGATTGGCACCACCTGGCAGGGCAGGACTCGCAGTTGGCAGAGTCCATAGGCTGTAGCATGGTTGTTGGAAGTCTTTGATGTCCCTGAGACTTCAGAACAGGAGGAAAGCCAGCAAACCCTTGGAGTCACTTTTGTGCTGTGGATGTAGAGATGCAGGTCCAGTCCTTCTCACTCCCAGGCAAGGAGGGCAGCAGGCAGCAGGGCAGGCACAGCAAAGCAGGAGTTCAGCAAAGTCCAACAGAGTCCAGCAGAGTTACAGTCCTTTCAGCAGCACCGGTCCTTCCTAGCAGAATATCCTCAGGTCCAAAAGTTTACTGAGTTGGTGGTGTTAGGGGTCCAGTACTTATACCCAGTTGTGCCTTTAAAGTGGGGAAGACTTCAAAGAGAGACCTTTGAAGTGCACAAAGTCACTGCCCTTCCTGCCCTGGCTCTACACTCACTACAGCGGGCATGCAGGTCTTTGTCTAGGGGCAGGCACAGCCCTATTCAGGTTCAAGTGTCAGCTCCTCCCTCCCATCCTGCCCAGGATGTCCCATCAGCCTGGTGATGGCCCATCAGAATGTGAATGGCCTATCAGGCCCAACTAAGCTCTTTTTGCGTGTGGCTGCCTAGATAGGATGCACAAAATCTAGCTATAACCCACCCCAGATGCATATTCAGAGACAGACAGAGGCACAGAATGGTTAAGATAAGAAAATGTCAACTTTCTAAATGTAGCATTTTCCGACTTGCAACTTAAAATCCAACTTTACCATTAGTTGTGATTGTAAACTGTGAGTCTAGAGGCACCAAACTCAAAATATCTATCCTTCCCTAATTGGAAATTACATGTATAAATGTAATAAGTTAATCCCAAGGTTAACCTATGGGAGAGATAGGCCTTTCAGTAGTGAAAAACTAAATTTTAGAGTTTTTCACTACCTGGACATGTAAAACTTAAAAGTACATGCCCAACTTATTAAATACACTGCACCCTGCCCTTGGGGCTGTCCAGGGCCTACCTTAGGGGTGATTTATATGTATTAAAAAGGAAGATTTGAGCCAGGGAAGAGGGTTAACTTGCCAGGTCAAAATGGCAGTTTAATACTGCACACACAGGCTCTGCAATGGCAGGTGTGAGACAGGTTTAAAAGGCTACTTGAGTGGGTGGCACAATCAGTGCTGCAGGCCCATTGGTATTATTTAATTTACAGGCCCTGGGCATATGGAGTGCACTTTACTAGGTGCGTATGAGTAAATGAAATATACCAATTGTGTATATGCCAAGGATATCATCTTTAGGGAAAGAACAATTGCACTTTAGCACTGGTTAGCAGTGGTAAAATGCCCAGAATACTAAGGCCAGCAAAAATGAAGTCAGCAAAACAGGAGGTCAGAAAGCAAAAAAGTAATGGGAAACCACGCTAAGGATGCCAGGCTTAACATATGTCCCCCCCAGCAAAAAGTGGGGAGATCTACCTATCCCCTTGGGAGTTCTCTTTACTAAGGCCGAAAAACCTGGAGAGACCATCAGCATTGGCGTGGTCTGTTCCAGGATGGTGTTCCACTGTAAAGTCCATTCCCTGTAGGGCGATTGACCGACTCAACTGTTTGGGATTCTTATCCCTCATCTGCATTAACCATCTGAAGGGCTTGTGGTCTATCTGAACCCAGAAGTGAGTGCCAAACGTGCATGACATTAGCTTCTTCAGCGCCCAGACCACAGCAAAGGCTTCCCTTTCTATTGCGCTCCACCTCTGTTCCCTGGGAAGTAGCCTCCTACTGATGAAGGCTACAGGTTGATCTTGACCTTCTTCATTTAGCTGTGAAAGCACGGTTCCTACACCATGCTCTGAGGTGGTCTATTTGAACAATGAATTCTTGGGCGAAGTCAGGGGCTTTGAGCACGGGTACTTCAGGGTGTCAAAAGCGCTTAGGCACGCCTCTGTCCAGATCACCTGACATGGCTGTTTCCTGGAAGTCAACACTGTCAAGGGGGCAACAATGGTGCCCCACCCTTTGACGAATCTCCTATAATAATCAGTGAGGCCGAAGAAGGCTCTCACTTTTGTCTGGGTCTTGGGGGTTCCCAAGCAAGAATGGTCTCAACTTTGGCTTGAAGGGGCTGCATCTTGCCACCTACCACTTGGTGACCCAAATTGACCACAGAACCCTGCCCTATCTGGCACTTACTGGCCTTGCTAGTGAGGTCTGCACTCTGTGGAGCCAGAAGCACTTCCCTGAGGTGGCGTAGGTGGTTGTCCCAGCTAGAGCTGAATACCACAATGTAGCCTAGATAGGTGGCACAGAAGTTCTCCAAACCAGCCAGGACCTGGTTGACCAGCCTCTTGAAGGTGGCATGGGCATTCTTCAACCTGAAGAACGCATGACCCTGAACTGGAAGTGCCCTTCTGGTGTGGAGAACACAGACCTCTCTTTCCCCTCCTCTGTCAAGGCAATCTGCCAGTACCCAGACGTTAAGTCAAACGTGCTGAGGAACTTGGCAGCTCCAAGCCGATTGATCAGCTCATCAGCTCTGGAGCTTTGTGACCGCATTGAGCCCACAGTAGTCCACACAGAACCTAAGTTCAGGTGTTACACCTGGAGGGCCATCCTTGGGGACCAACACCACTGGGATGTACCAAGGGCTGTTTGAGGGCCCAATTATCCCTAATGCCAGCATCTTGGAGACCTCATCCTTAATTCTAGCCCTCACTTTGTCCGACAAACTGTACTTTTTGTTTGTCACATGTGTCCTATCCCCAGTATCAATATACAGCGTACACATGTAGTGAGTCCTGGGGTATCTTGAATCTGTCTTGGTAAAGGAATGTAGAGAATTGCCCACTGTAGAGAGGCAACCTATCCCTGCACTATTATACGCGGACGACGCGGTGTTAATGGCTCGCACCCCGTTCGCCCTTCAAAGGGTGGTCAACTCCATTTCAAATTTTATGTTAAGTCTGGGGCTTAAGATTAACTGTTCCAAAACGTTTACAATGTACTGTGGGGAGGGTGTTAACAAAAGGGTAAAATCCCTCTTTATAGACTCAAAATCCATTGCAAGCGCTAGAACGTTTTCATACCTGGGGATCCTTTTTGATAAGTCAGGAACTTGGACCCAGGCTGTTATAACGAGACGGTTGTTGTTCATTAAGTCATTGATGGCACTTTCCAACTTCAGTCGTAAGTTAGGCAGGCGACCCCCTGTGGAATTGTTACGTATTTACAAGGCGAAATGTGTGGCAATTGCCACCTACGGAGCTGGAGTTTGGGGAAATGCGGAGGTAAATGCCCTGCAGACTGCGGAAAATTTGTTTCTTAAATTTCTTTTGGCAGTTCCTGACAGTACAGCAAATTATATCTGCCACTCAGAATTAGGCATGCCGTATCTCGAAGATTTGATTAAGATACAGCCAGTACTTTTGTGGCATAAAATATGGACAACAGATGAAACCAAATCTAATCGTCTTATTTTAACCGATGCTTTAGTATTGGACGGGGTCAGAAACATTAGATGGATACAATATGTTAAAGTGTTTTTAACTGGAATTGGGCACAGTGAATATTTTAATGAGCCGCTTACTATGAGCAATGTGTACAGGAAAGATTTTAAAGCTAAATGCATCTGTTATCTGGGGGAAAGAAGAGCTATAAACGAAGTGAAAAAATTAACAGTCCAAGCCCACCAACTTTCACTGTCGACTGTTAGTATTCAGCCATATATTACATTAACTATGGGCGATTACGATCGATTTCTGTTGACCCATTTTAGGATGAATATTTTATACCGATCACTAAGTTTTCCTACACCAAATGACTGGTCTAAAGATTTATGTAAGTGTCCGTGTGATGGGGTCTCCACACAGTCAACTATACATATATTGTTTTTTGTAAGTACTATATTAAACCTAGAAAAAGGTGGATTGTCCCCGTGTTACAGAAATTTGGCTTGAAGCAATGTCGCCCTGCATTATTGGCACTGCAACTTTTGGATGTTGTTTATGTTATTGCCGCAGTCTCTGCGTTCTTAAAAAATATTTTTAAATGTCGCAAATCTATTATATGATCTTAGCTATAGTATTGTGTGTGTATATTATTGAAATGCATAACTGTGCTTTTATGGTTATCTTAATTGTAACCGAATAAAGATCTTTTTGATTTGATTTGAGTCCTGGGGTAAGAGAGAATAGTGAGGCAAATTGCCCCAACAACTGGCTGCAGTCTCTCTGTTGATCTAGGGTCAGTGTAGGGGAGAGGCTGACACCCTCCACTGACACATAATGCTCTTTGGAAGATAGGAGGTCTGGAAAGGTTCACTCTCCTCTTCCACCCCATCATGAGTGACCAAGATCATGGTAATCTCAGACCTCTCAAAGTGGGGCTTGAGGTGATTAACATGCAGGACCTTCAAAGGGTTCCCAGGAATTTTGAGGTCCACCAGGTAGGTGACACCGCTCCTGCACTCCTTTCCCTCATAGGGCTCAGACCAGCAGTCTTGCAGAGCTCAAGGCTCCACAGGCTCCATTTCCTACACTTTTTGGACAGGCTGAAACTCGACCAGAGTGGCAGTCTGGGCATACCAGCCTTTCATGTCCTCCTGGCTGGTTTGGGGTGGTAAGGAGTGGAGAACTTATAGGTTATCCCACACTCCTTCCACATGGCCTTCATGTAGTAAGACATGAAGTTGGTACCCCGGCCAGATACCACCTCCTTGGGGAAAACCCATGCAGGCAAAGATCCCCATCAGTGCCCTGGACACTGCAGGTGCAGTCGCTGTCCTCAGAGGAATAGCTTCCGGGTACTGGGTGGCATGGTCCACCAACACCAAAACAAATCTGTTGCCCATGGCTGTCTTTCGGGCCAGAGGCCCATTGATGCTGATGCCCACCCTCTCAAAGGAGGTGCTAACTACAGGAAACGATTTTAGGGGGGCCTTGCACTTCCCCCCGGTCGTGCCACTCACCTGGCAGGTAGGACAGGACTTGCAGTATGCATCTGAGGCCTTCCTCATTTGATGCCAATAAAAGTGGGTGAGCAGCCTGTCAAAGGTCTTGTATTGCCCAGAATGACCAGCCAGTGGCACACCATGAGCCAGACCCAGTAGGAAGGTCCTGTAGCACTGGGGGACCACCAACACACATGTTGCACCGGGCTCAGGAGCCTTAGGCTCACTATGCAGGAGACCATTCTCCCAGTAAATCAGGTGCTTGCCAGAGGCATCACCAGCTGCCTGGGTCTCAGCCTGCTGCTGCAGTCCCACAAGAAAAGGGCATTTCCTCTGCGCCTTGCCCTTTCTTTTTTTGGCAGGCACCTGGGCCATTCTTCCAGGCTCCAGGTCCTTTCGACTACCACCTCAGGCTGCCATGGACTGTGTGGTGAGGCACACCCACTCAGGAAACTCCAACATCTCCACGTGGGACCTGAGCTCCACCTCCTTCCAGGCGGTATGCTCTAGGTCATTACCCAGCAGACAATCTACAGGCATGGATGGACTCAAAGATACCCTGAAGGAACTTGAGACCCCTCCATTCAAAGGGAACCTGAGCCACTGGGTTGTGGTTCTCATGGTTGTCGGCTGCAAACACCTGGTGGAACACATTAGCGACTACCTGCTCTGAAGACACCAGATGACACCAGGCAGTTGTCATGGTGGGTTTTGTGTCTCTCAGAGACTACACCCTCTGCCCATTGATGGTGACCCACTGGTTGTACTTCCTAGTATTGTCAGGCATGTGGGTTCTCTGCCCCATCTCTCCATCACCTAGGTACACTGTGGTAATCTCTGCACTGTACCCAAAATTATCTGGGATGAACTCCTCCCCAAGCGCTACACTAGCCAACCCCAGTGACTGCCCACCGGTGGGGGGGGGGCTGTTTCAGCTTGGGACACTTGGCATCTCCCTTGAAGTGCCCTTCCTGCTGACAATCATAGCACTTCAGGGATGCCTTCCCTGCAGACCTACTGTCAGAGAAGATAGGCAACATATATCTAAATGTTGAGTTTTTAAGGAAAAATATGGAGAAAGTGCTCTGGATAAAAGTGACTGTGTTTTTCTTAAAAATGGCTTCAACGAACAGTTTGCTGTGCCTAAGTCACCATCTTCCCAGCTTTCTGAAACATGGTGAGCTGAATTAAGAAAAACACATTTTTTTATCACAGTTTTGGCATTTTTCAAAGAGGTAATCCATTTTTCCTATTTTTTATGCTCTCAACCTACTTCCAGTTTGTGGTGAAAACTAGTGTAAAACTAATGGGTGACAAAGAAAGCTATAGATTTTTGAAAAGTAGATACAATCTGAATTAAGCAAGGGGTCATAAGTGTAGATCCCTCAAGGTTTACTCAAAGAAACATCTGCTGAAATAAAGACATATTGAAAATGTGTAGGAAAAAATGGCGATTTGTGACAATGTTTTTAACTGTAACTTTTTCTCAAGATGGACAATTTACAAACACCATATACCATTACTTCCACTAGTTCCTTCAGGTTGCAGGAATTGATAATAATAATAATAATCATAATAATAATAATCTTTATTCGGAAGTGATCACAACCATAATAGATAAAAAAAAAGTATAAAACACAGCAGCAATACAATTAAAATTCATTTGAAAAATTAGTGCAAGGTCGCAAAGTCCAAACAGCCCTCAATTGCATCTGGAATTTCTAGATCTCCAAGAACCCAAAGTACCCAGAGCCAACAACTGAGCTGCACCATGCAATGGTTTTTCATTGTGTACCAAGTATAGACCAATTCATATTGTGAAATATGTAGAGTGAGAAATGGGTATACAGGAAACGTATGTATTTCTGAAATATGCATAAGGTAAGGTGTTCAGGAGCATTAGTTATTTGTACATCTATTAATTTGTGGGTAACCATACTAGAATAAGATTTAGAGGGTATTTTTCAAAATGTCTTCTTCCTTACACACTGGCTTACATTATGAAGGCACAAATGCAGTGAAATGCAATTGGTATTAACAAATGTTCTACTATTTTATGTATCCACATGTCTTCCGATAAAAATGTTACATCCCTTTGTGTGGGTAGGCTTAGTGCCCGCCACAGGAAAGGGGCTAAACTCAACATGGATGCATCACATCTTTCCACTGAAAACTGACCTTTATTACCAATGTGGGTAGCTGTTGATTTTGGGCCCTAGCTCAGCAGGCACCTGAGGAGATCTAGCAGACCTTTACATTTTTGAAAACTAGATACCTAGGGGAATTCCTTGCAAACCTTAAAAGTTGACTAACAAAATGAATTTTCCTCATATTCTGTGATGGAAAGTTGTGGATTTTGAAGGGAGCCATAAACTTCTTTCTACCCAGCATTTCCCTAAGTGTCCCGATAAAAATGGTACCTTACTTCTGTAGGTAGGCCTAGTACGCACAACAGGAAATGACCCAAAACACAATATGGATCCATCACATTTTTCCAATTATAAATTGATCCTTTGCTTCCAATATGGGTGGCTGTGGTTTAGGGCCCTAGCTCAGGCAGAACCTAGGTAAACCTAGTAAACCGGCACATTTTTTAAAACTAACCAACCAGGGAATCCCAGGGTGGTGTGCTTTGTGTAACTCCTGCAAGGTTTTCTTACATACAATCCCCTGCAAACCTCAAACTTTGGCTAAAATCGCTCATTTTCCTTACATTTCTGTGATGAAAACTTCCGGAAGCCAGAGGAATACACAAAATTCCAACCACCCAGCAATACCACAATTCGGCTTATAAAAACGCTGCACCACTTGAGTGGCTTGGCCTAGTGCCTTCGACAGGAACGGATCAAACCAAGGCCAATGGGAGCCCTTTTGAAGGGCAAAATGTGGGCACACCTCATGTCTGCTCCTGGAGGGTAAAAAAACACTGGTTTGTCCCATTTTGGGGTGGGGTGTGGCCAATGTCAGAGTGCAACATCAGCACCACTTTCTTTTGTCCCAAAGGCAAAATCATCCCTGGTGTTAGGTGGATTTTCTACCACCCCGAGTGCAAGTTTGGGGCAACCTCTCCAATTGGGACAAGCCTCCTACCTGCCCCCAGGGGTCAGAAAGACATTATTGACCCCACTAGGACAGGAGTATGACTCGATGCCAGGGTAACGTGCCCGATCCTTTTTTTTTTTTAGCACCAGTTTGAAATCCCTGGTGTCTAATGGGGCTTCTGATCCCCGATGGGAGGCATATCCACCTCCCAGGAGGGGCAGAAAGTCTACTTGGGCCCGGGGTAGGGGGAGCACGAGCCCATGTCTAAGGATGGGTGCTCTCCCCAAAAAACTGCATGTATTCATTTCCTAGTGCCTAATGGGCTTTCTGTCCCCGGGGGCACATGGGGGTAATTACCCCCATTATCCACCCAGGGGGCCAGAAAGACTGTTGCCCCATTTAGTTGGGGTGGGGCATAGACATGCCCGTGGTGGTCAGCCCCCACCCCTATATTAAAAAAATTAACTTTTTCTGGCATCCAGTGGGCTTTCTGCCCCCCCGGGCAGATCAGGGGAATTACCCCATCTGCCCCCCCAGGGGGAGCAGAAAGACTGTTGCCCTATTTACTAGGAGTAGGGGGCTTGGCCGTGCCCATACTGGGCAGCCGCCACGGAGAACGACCTTCACAACACGGTCGTTACACCGCGGTTTGTTTACATCGCGGGCATTACATCGCAAGTCGTTACAACGACTTGCGCTGGATGGCGCTCTAAGCTAAGGAATAGTATGATTTACTATTCCACCACCTTCCCTACTGTAACGTAGGCTGGAGTTGAAATAGTAAATCATACTATTCCTAAGTCCAGCGCCCTCCAGCGCAAGTCGTTGTAATGACTTGAGTTGTAAGGAACGCAATGTAAAATACCGCGTTGTGAATGTATGTGTAGTAACGTCATACATTCGCCCCCACCTCTATATTTGAAAAAAGAAAAACATTCTCTGATGGCTAGTGGGCTTTCTACCTCGGTGGGAGGCAGATTGGGGGTAATTACCCCATCTGTCCCCCAGCGGTCGACAGAAAGACTGTTGCACCAAATACATGGGATGGGAGTTCCCACCCCTAAATTTCTATAAAAAGAAAAGATTCCCGGTGTCTGTTGGGCTTTCTGCCCCCCCCCCAGAGAAATCAACACCATCTGCACCCCTGGGGGATCAGAAAGATTGTTTCCATATGCATTGGGGTGAGGGCATGGCCATGGCCAGCTGGGCATCCCCCACCCCTATATTCGTATTTAAAAATAGAAGTCCCTGGTGTCTAGTGGGCTTTCTGCCCTGCCCAGGGGGTCAGAGCGGGGATAATTACCCTCCCTTTCCACCCGGGGGGGGGCAAAATGACTGTCAATTTTAAGAGGGGGTTGAGGGGAGCACAAGCCCTTGCCTGAGGGGACGCTCCCGCTATTCCTGGTCTCTATTGGGTCGATCCCTGCTTGTGGATCACTCTCCTGTGGCAGATCACAAGCAGATATCCACTGAGCAGTGGAACCATTGGAAAGGGGAGATGATTCTCCCCTTTCCAACGTTACTTCTCCTGAGAGAATCAGTGCTTGGGGGACTGAGATACGCCCCTGAGCACTGATTCAGAGGCTGGTTTTACTTTCACGAGTAATGATGTCAGCACGCCCTGCATGCTGATTGTCATTACAAGCTTTAAAAAAACACTCAGGCCTTCTAAACCCTCCTCTGTGTCGGCCAAAAGATGCATTGAAGTGCGGCCGTTGGCTATTGGCGAACAGCCACATTTAAGGGGGTAATAAAAAGCCCAATTTCTAAGACCAAGTATTACACATCATTTCTCTCACCTTTCGAAGAGATAGTGTCCATATTGTCACTTTGTTGTATGAAGCGCTGTATCAGCATCATATGCATCTTCTTTTATTCCAAAATGGCTGCCATGCAGCCTGACATTGTGTTATTGCATCATTTGCATAGCATCAGGCATGTTGGAGAGGTGTTTCTCAATACCTCATAGCTTCATTTCTACGTGCATGCCATGTACGGATTCTATTTAAAATATATAAGACCGATGCCCTCCTCACATGTCATTCTTATGTATAAAGGCATAGTGCAGAGTGCTCACTCTTTGTATATCTTGAAATATCTTTATTAGCACTGTGTTTTATATATCATTAAAACATATTAATTTGAATCCCCTAGTTTTATGATATATATATATATATATATATATATATATATATATATATATATATATATATATATATATATATATATATATATATATATATATATATATCACCACCAATCCCGCTTTCAGGCTGAAAAACGGGTCTGACACATGCTTGATTTGCCCCACAGAGGTTTAATGCCACCATACAGCACAGTAAAATAGCGCGATGTCCTCTATCACAACTCCTGGCAGACGCGTTTCGGCGGATGCCTTTATCAATGCCGGTTGTGTGCTGGAAAGTTCAAAGGTGAAGATTTTCGCAGGATGTTCATTTAAAGACCAGGTGAGGAATCCCATTGGACAAAAGATCTAGTAGTAGAGAGAGGACAGGGAAAGTTCCGTTTGGCTCATCAAGTAAGTACTTTTCCTCTCTCTGTGTCCGGGGTTCCTCCCATGCAGCCCAGTGCGTCGATCACGCCAAAGGGACAGGACACACCTGAAACGCGAGCCAGGTACAATGACCCGCCCGTGCATACAATTTTGCCCTGACAAAAGTCAGCCTTCAAGTCGCCTGTCCTTTTTATAATGCGGGATCGCTGGTGGATTTCATCACTGTAGGGCAACTCATCAACAGTTCATCTGCTGCTCTCGCCCCGTTACCTACACCGCTGTCCAGGTCGGGGGGCGCCGCGTTGTGCACTCCATGCACGAGAACCACTGTGTTGCCGGCAATACGCGGAGCTCCAAACCGAGAGGCGTGTCAGAATGCGGAGCCGACCTCCGCCACATATACACCACCAATCCCGCTTTCAGGCTGAAAAACGGGTCTGACACATGCTTGATTTGCACCACAGAGGTTTAATGCCACCATACAGCACAGTATATATATATATATATGGCAAACACACGGTGACTCACTCGAGAAGCACTCGGGAAACGTGCAAGGTCACCAACCTAAAATAAAAATATTGACAAGTTCAGGAGCTGGTACATGATTGGCAGCCTTGCTTTTAGCCTGACGCGTTTCGAAAATTTCTTCCTCAGAGGCTCAAGAAGGTAGGTGCTATTTCTCCTCCCCCAGCAGCATTTATAACATATCCCGCCCTTGAATAGGGTCATCGTCATTCTTTAGCATTCTGGGAGTTGGAGTTCTTAATCTTTAAACATTGTTGTGCACAATTACTGCTTGCGATAAAGCCCAGTTTGGGCCCCAGCCACTGATCAAAGTCATAATTCTGCAACGTTTCCCCGCATATGCGGAGGCTGAATCACTCCACGCGGCCCCTCTGGATACTGGGGTGGTGCATCCTCAGCGGCTGAGCGGCCGCTTATCAATGGCAAACACACGGTGACTCACTCAAGAAGCACTCGGGAAACGTGCAAGGTCACCAACCTAAAATAAAAAGATATTGACAAGTTCAGGAGCTGGTACATGATTGTCAGCCTTTCTTTTAGCCTGACGCATTTCGAAAATTTCTTCCTCAGAGGCTCAAGAAGGTAGGTGCTATTTCTCCTCCCCCAGCAGCATTTATAACATATCCCGCCCTTGAATAGGGTCATCGTCATTCTTTGGCATTCTGGGAGTTGGAGTTCTTAATCTTTAAACATTGTTGTGCACAATTACTGCTTGCGATAAAGCCCAGATTGGGCCCCAGCCACTGATCAAAGTCATAATTCTGCAACGTTTCCCCGCATATGCGGAGGCTGAATCACTCCAAGCGGCCCCCTCTGGATACTGGGGTGGTGCATCCTCAGCGGCTGAGCGGCCGCTTATCAATGGCAAACACACGGTGACTCACTCGAGAAGCACTCGGGAAACGTGCAAGGTCACCAACCTAAAATAAAAAGATATTGACAAGTTCAGGAGCTGGTACATGATTGGCAGCTTTTCTTTTAGCCTGACGCGTTTCGAAAATTTCTTCCTCAGAGGCTCAAGAAGGTAGGTGCTATTTCTCCTCCCCCAGCAGCATTTATAACATATCCCGCCCTTGAATAGGGTCATCGTCATTCTTTGGCATTCTGGGAGTTGGAGTTCTTAATCTTTAAACATTGTTGTGCACAATTACTGCTTGCGATAAAGCCCAGATTGGGCCCCAGCCACTGATCAAAGTCATAATTCCCACAGTCAGTGTTTAAGTCAACATCAAGTAATGCAGCCACCGTAATACGTGGTCATGTCTTCATTCTCGAACGCCAGCCTAGGCTGCATTACTTGATGTTGACTTAAACACTGACTGTGGGAATTGGAACAAAATATGGAGTAATTGCTATGTTACCAGGCATTGCATTACTGAAGGTGTTATTATAAACCGAAGTCTGGGACAACTTTTCTCATAAGCACTATAAATTTTTCATGTGCTTGCATTATTCATTAGTTTAGGCCAGTTATCAAGCGGTGTCTGAAGATATTTGTGTTTTATGAAGCACTTGGCGTTATTATCTTGACGTAAGATTTGAGCTCACTGTTTCGTTATTGGCTAAGCCCTGATGAAGTTCCAAAAACTGTTGTGGTTTTAAGGAACGAAACGCGTTGGATGTCTTTGTGCACCTTTGTCAAGTTTTAAATAAAGGATGAAAAAAAAGAAAATAATTTGGACTTTTGTATTGTGTTTAGTGCACCTCCATTTGTTTAAAATGTTGTTTAAAAAGAGTCTGTACAGTAATATGTGTATTTTTTAAGATGATTACTGATGTTATTAATTAAGCTTGTTTTTTAAGTCTGTACAAAGGTATAGTTGAATGATGCCGCATATTTTTAGATAGTTGGTTGAAGATGCAGTACAAATGTGTAGTTTGAAAGATGTTCATATAAGGTGTAGTTTATTAGGCTTCATTTTTTGTTGTCTCAACAAAGGTATAGTTGAATGATACTGCATAATTATAGATAGTTTGCTAAAGATGCAGCACAACTGTGCTGTTTGAAAGGTGATCATATAAGGTGTTAATAATTATATTTCTTTTATTAGTTTGTACAAAGGTAAAGTTAAATGATGCCACATATATTAAGATAGACTGGTCAAATAAGGTGCTGTTAATTAGGCTTCTTTTTGTAGTCTGAACAAAGGTATAGTTGAATGATGCCACATAATTTTAGATACAAAGGTGAAGATGTAGAATAAAAGTGTGGTTTTAAAAATGCACATAAAAGGTGTTGTTAATTAGACTTCCTTCTTAAGTCTGTTGAGAGGTATAGTTTAATGACCTCGCGTATTTGTAGATAGAATGGTCAAGATGTAGCTCAAAAGTAAACCACCACATATTACCCTTGCAGTCATGTTGTACTTATGTACTTAACTAGATAATATGTAAAGACTCATCTATGTGTTCAGATTGTATTACTACAGTTGTATGTATGCTTAGTGAACTATTGAGAGGTGCCTGACCGATTACAGGAGTGCAAAGGTAGTGACTAGGTGATTTTAAAACTACATGAGTAATGATTGACTGATTCCATATTCTGCAATCACCCAGTTAGTATCCAAGCACTCATGAAATCACTCCGCCACTACCCAAACACTTATGAAATCACCCAGGCACTACCCATGCACTCTCCCAATCAGCCAAGCACTACCCATGTACTCATGCAATAAACCAAGCACTTATAAATTCGCCAGGCACTCTCCTTGCAGAACTCTAATCATCCAGTCACTACCCATGTACTCATGCAAAGACCCAGGCACTAACACATGCAGTGCTACAATCACCTGTGCACTACCCACGCAGTCCTCTAACCACCTAGACACTGCTCATTCGCACCTTCATTTACTCAGGTAGTACCCATGCAGTCCAGCAATAACCCTGTCACTACCCATGCACTCCTCCAATCACCCAGCCAGCACCATGTACTTATCCAATCACTCTGCCAAAACACAAGCACTTATAAATTCACCATGCACTCTCCTTGTAGTACTCTAATCATACAGTCAGTACCCTTGTACTCATGCAATGATCCAGGCACTAACACATGCACTGCTACAATCCCCTGTGCACTACCCATGCAGTCCTATAACCACCTACACACTACTCATTAGCACCTTCTATTACCCAGGTAGTACCCATGCAGTCCAGCAATCACCCTGTCACTCCCCATGCACTCCTCCAATCACCCAGCCAGTACTAGGTACTTATCCAATCACTGCGCCAATACCCAAGCAGTTATAAATTCACCATGCACTCTCCTTGCAGGTCTCTAATCATCCAGTCAGTACCCATGTACTCATGCAATGACCCAGGCACTAACACATGCAGTGCTACAATCACCTGTGCACTACCCATGCAGTCCTCTAACCACCTAGACACTGCTCATTCGCACCTTCATTTACTCAGGTAGTACCCATGCAGTCCAGCAATCACCCTGTCACTGCCCATGCACTCCTCCAATCACCCAGCCAGCACCATGTACTTATCCAATCACTCCGCCAAAACCCAAGCACTTATAAATTCGCCATGCACTCTCCTTGCAGTACTCTAATCATCCAGTCAGTACCCATGTACTCATGCAATGACCCAGGTACTAACACATGCACTGCTACAATCACCTGTGCACTTCCCATACAATACTCTTACCACCTAGACACTGCTCATTCACACCTTCAATTACCCAGGTAGTTTCCATGCAGTCCAGCAATCCCCCTGTCACTCCCCGTGCACTCTTCCAATGACCCAGCCAGCACCATGTATTTATCCAATCACTCCGCCAATACTCAAGCACTTATAAATTCGCCATGCACTCTCCTTGCAGTACTCTAATCATCCAGTCAGTACCCATGTACTCATGCAATGACCCAGGCAGTAACCATGCACTGCTACAATCACCTGTGCACTACCCATGCAGTCCTCTAACCACCTAGACACTATTCATTCACACCTTTAATTACCCATGTAGTACCCATGCAGTTCAGCAATCTCCCTGTCACTACCCATGCACTCCTCCAATCACCCAGCCAGTACCATGTACTAATCCAATCACTCTGCCAAAACCCAAGCACTTATAAATTTGCCATGCACTCTCCTTGCAGTACTCTAATCATCCAGTCACTACCCATGTACTCATGCAATGACCCAGGCACTAACACATGCAGTGCTACAATCACCTGTGTACTTCCCATACAATCCTATAACCGCCTAGACACTGCTCATTCACACCTTCAATTACCCAGGTACTACCCATGCAGTCCAGCAATCACCCTGTCACTACCCATGCACTGCTCCAAACACCCAGCCAGGACCATGTACTTATCCAATCACTCCGCCAAAACCCAAGCACTTATAAATTCACCATGCACTCTCCTTGCAGTACTCTAATCATCCAGTCAGTACCCATGTACTCATGGAATGATCCAGGCACTAACAGATGCACTGCTACAATGCCCTGTGCACTACCCATGCAGTCCTATAACCACCTACACACTACTCATTTGCACCTTCTATTACCCAGGTAGTACCCATGCAGTCCAGCAATCACCCTGTCACTCCCCATGCACTCCTCCAATCACTCAGCCAGTACTAGGTAATTATCCAATCACTGCGCCAATACCCAAGCAGTTATAAATTCACCATGCACTCTCCTTGCAGTACTCTAATCATTCAGTCAGTACACATGTACTCATGCAATGACCCAGGCACTAACTCATGCTCTGCTACAATCCCCTGTCCACTACCCATGCAGTCCTCTAACCACCTACACACTACTCATTCATTCCTCCAATTACCCAGGTAGTACCCATGCAGTCCAGCAATCCCCCTGTCACTACCCATGCACTGCTGTAATCACCCAGCCAGCACCATGTTCTTATCCAATCACTCCGCCAATACCCAAGCACTTATAAATTCGCCATACACTCTCCTTGCAGTACTCTAATCATCCAGTCACTACCCATGTACTCATTCAATGACCCAGGCACTAACACATGCAGTGCTACAGTCACCTGTGCACTACTCATGCAGTCCTCTAACCACGTAGACACTGCTCATTCGCACCTTCATTTACTCAGGTAGTACTCATGCACTCCTCCAATCACCCAGCCAGCACCATGTACTTATCCAATCACTCCGCCAAAACCCAAGCACTTATAAATTCGCCATGCACTCTCCTTGCAGTACTCTAATCATCCAGTCACTACCCATGTACTCATGCAACGACCCAGGCACTAACACATGCACTGCTACAATCACCTGTGCACTTCACATAAAATCCTCTAACCGCCTAGACACTGCTCATTCACACCTTCAATTACCCAGGTAGTTCCCATGCAGTCCAGCAATCACCCTGTCACTACCCATGCACTGCTCCAAACACCCAGCCAGGACCATGTACTTATCCAATCACTCTGCCAAAACCCAACCACTTATAAATTCACCATGCACTCTCCTTGCTGTACTCTAATCATCCAGTCAGTACCCATGTACTCATGCAATGATCCAGGCACTAACAGATGCACTGCTACAATCCCCTGTGCACTACCCATGCAGTCCTATAACCACCTACACACTACTCATTTGCACCTTCTATTACCCAGGTAGTACCAATGCAGTCCAGCAATCACCATGTCACTCCCCATGCACTCCTCCAATCACCCATCCAGTACTAGGTAGTTATCCAATCACTTCGCCAATACCCAAGCAGTTATAAATTCACCATGCACTCTCCTTGCAGTACTCTAATCATCCAGTCAGTACCCATGTACTCATGCAATGAGCCAGGCACTAACACATACAGTGCTACAATCCCCTGTGCACTACCCATGCAGTCCTCTAACCACCTAAACACTACTCATTCACTCCTCCAATTACCCAGGTAGTACCCATGTAGTGCAGCAAACCACATG
Organism: Calotriton arnoldi; assembly: GCA_963921515.1. NCBI lineage: Eukaryota > Metazoa > Chordata > Amphibia > Caudata > Salamandridae > Calotriton > Calotriton arnoldi. Next base: position 1,172,531 of record CAWUFW010005455.1, read on the forward strand.
TGATTTCAAAAGAAAGCAAATCATTGGTTTTTATGTAGAACATGTTTCTTTACTAATAGAATAGTATATTTCTATATAGTTATATTAATAATATTAATATTTATTTTACATTTTTTTTCAGATATTATTAATCATCATTAAGAAAGACTTACCATGACAAAAAAACAGTAAAGAGAAAACAAGAAAAGAAACAATACTATTTAAAGAAAAGACAACAGCAAAAAATAGATGAACTACAACATGTGGGAAAAAGAAAAAGTCTTGCGGTAAGAGAACAAAATAATTTATTAAAAGACTTTCAAGGACTAGAAAGGGTTTTGACAATGTAGAGAATAGAAAGAATACCTCTAGAACAAAGAAGAATGAAATGAAAAAAGGACAAATTAATGGCAAATCACGTTCTGAAAAAACAATCTATGCTAAAAGAAGGATGAATCAATTTTGTGAAATAAGGAAACGTATGTTTCAAAGTAGAGTAGTACAAAATTTATTAAAAGATGGCAAGAAATATAAAAGAAGATCAGCATTTTATAAAAAGAAAAACAGATTTAAACTATTGTTGAAAAGGCTTTTGAATTAAAAAGAAAATTGTTCATTTTAGTTTTAGACAGAATGCGATCATTAGATAAACCAATGCATTTTATGAAGGACAAAAGTAAAAAGAAGAGACTAATTAACAGAACTAACTTTTGTGATTTTTTGTGGGTGAGTGGAAGCACACTTCAAGTTCAGAGCCTTTTTTTAATGAAGAGAGCTATTTTCAAAGCAATACATTATTTCACACATTTGATACCAATGGTCGTGCTTATGAAGTGAAGAACGGTTGTGCAATTGAAAAAGAAAAGATGGTTCCTAGAAATGTAGAAGAAGTGATAGCTGATGAAGTTCTAGGGAGACATACTAAAGCCCCAGTGTATCCTTGGGATTGTAGTAGTATTTGTAGTATACGACAGGAGTCTATTGATATTTTACGAAATCTTTTACGAGCGTATAGTAAAAAAAGTGTTAAAGAAAAGATTAAGATGCTGCAAGGACTAGATCCTTGCAAAGTGAGAAAAAATACTGGTTTGCAAGGTCATTCTCTGGCTTGTCTTTCTAGAAAAGTGTGTAAAAGTGTTTTTCATCATTTGAGAATGTTAGCAGTACATCACTCTCAAATGCGGAAGTTAGTAAGAAGATTGTACTATGTAAAAAGTCCTGCAATAATTTTAAGTGACTTAAACAGTGCTCTTTTGTATGGGTCAGTATCAGATGTAAAAAAAGTTTGTGATGAAATAGAGTTTCATTACTTTGGTCCTGAACAAGAGTGTAGAGAAAGTGAGAGTTTGATAGGTGTAGGTGTTGAAGAAGTCGTGGAACATAGTAGTACTGAGAAGCTTGAAGAAGAAATTACGAAGTTTTAGGTAATTTGTTGTGAAAGACCAAACTATGTTTGTATTTGTTGTCGACTGAACTCAGTATAGAAATCAAACTAGGAATGTTGATCTGTATTTAAAAAGTGAAAAAGAAAACAATGATAAGTGGAAGGAATTTGGAGCTTATTTGTTGGTAGAAGATTGCTTTGATTTGGGTAGTGATCAACGTATTTGTAAATATTGTTATACCAAATTAGAGAACAACAAAATGCCAGCTAGAGCTGTACATAATAACCTAGAGCTGGTAGGTATTCCTCCAGAACTGGTAGATTTAAATACTTATGAGTCCATTCTGATTCAATCTGTGAACCCGTTTCAGGCTATTGTTCGTATGGAGCCTAAAACAGGTAAGTTGCCTCCCACAGATTTACAAAGAGGATTAAAAGGAAGAGTTGTGTATTTACCTTTAGATTTAATGAAAAATATTGAAACTATTGGTGTAGAGAAAGAGGAAATTGTACCTGTAGTTATTCTAGTTAATGGTGTTCCTACGAAGAGTTGGAAAATATGGCAAGAATTAGTAGATGTCAGCAAAGTGCAAAAGGCTACGTTATATCTCATAAAAAACAATGTTTACTACACAAATGTGTATGTGGAAGAAGAAGAAATAGTTTTAGGAGATGATAGCGAAATTTCAAGTGGCCAAATTGAAAAAGTGGACATCTCCAAAAGTGAAGAAATTTATGAACATTATAGTGTACATCCTTTACATTCAAAGGAAGGGATTGGAAATACTATTGAATTATTCCAAATGAAGAAAGCGAAGGGGACTCCCATGAGTGTTTAGGGAAAAGTTTGGAAGCTCGTTGTTTTCCACAGCTCTTCCCCACTGGAAAAGGTGGACGATATGACGAACGACCAGTACAGATTCCAGCATCAGAATATCGAACAACAAGATTGTACTCAGAAGATCCAAGATTTCGACAATGTATTCCATATATATATTTCATCTTTTGTTTGAAAGTGACTTGTCTGGACTTTCATATGCAGTCAACCACATATTAAAAACTGGAGTTCATCTTCAACATGTTTCTGCAAAGGAATTCATGGACAAAGTACAACAGAGAGACGATCATTTAGAATCTCAATTGATTAATTTGATGGCGTGTCAACGTGGTACTAATGAGTATTGGTATCGTCATCATGGAGAACTAAAATGTATGTTAAGGAACTTAAGAACCCCTACGTGGTTTGTTACGCTAAGCTGTGCTGAATACGCATGGGACGATTTACTTGAATTTCTTCGAGAAGCAAATTCAAATATTAAAAACATTGAATTCAAGACACCTGGAGAACTGTGTTCCTTGGATCCTGTAAATGTGTGCAGATATTTTAATCATAGGTTTCAAGCTATGATGTCTTTTATCTGCAATAAAAACAACCCACCTCTTGGAGAAGTTATTGATTTCTTTTGGAGAAAGGAGTACCAAGCTAGAGGTGCTCCACATATACATATGTTTTTATGGATCAAGGATGCACCTAAGTTTGGAACTGATTCGGATGAGACTGTTTTATCTTTTATTGAAGACTATGTTACATGTGATATACCAAAAACAAGAGAAGAAAATACCTTAAGACAACAAGTTTTACGGTTTCAAACTCATCGATGTGGGAAATACTGTCGATGGAAATACAAGACAAAGGAAAAGTTTTATACAAAATGTCGTTTTGGATTTCCACGTCCAGTAATATCCAAAGGAAGAGTCAACAGTTTCATGTCAGCAGTGAGGCATACTATCACTAGAAAATCTCCCAAAAATACTTACAATTTAAAAAGAAGTGAACAATCAAAGTATATTAATGATTATAATCCAGTGATTTTGTCGATGTGGAATGCAAATATGGATATCCAGTATGTTGCAGATAATTCCATTGCTGTTGCTCGGTATGTTACGTCATACATAACAAAATCTGAAAAGACGGAGTTGAAAGAAATGTGGGAAGAAATTTCCCAGAGAAGACTCTTAGTAAGAAATTGTACAGCTTTAGTTTGAAGATGCTGTCCCATCGAGAGATTGGATCCTACGAATGTTCGGATCGGTTGACCTCTGCAAGTTTATATTCAAAGTCAAGAGAAATTATTTGGGTTAGTCTAGGTCTTGCTGCAACACGAAATCGAGTACTTAAATCTATACAAGAAATCGAATATTTAGCATTAAATGAACCGGAAAGCACAGATATAGTTAAAACAAACATGTTGGATACCTACTATCCTAAAAGAAGTCCCTATCTTGAAAACATATGTCTCTATGAAGTACTGCAATATTACAGCTTTAAGAGAAATATTACAGAGAACATAAATCAAGAAAAATATGCAGTGATTGGTTCTGATGGATGTTTGGTGAAACATAGTAAAGGAAATCTCATTAATCACAGGAAACTGAGTTGCGATACTCCAGATAAAAGGGAATTTTACTATTTAGCACTTCTGCAACTGTTCAAGCCTTGGCGTACTGAAATGGAATTACTTGGTGATTTTCTGTGCTATAAAGATTCTTTTAATGCATGTAAAGATAGCATTGAATGCACAGTTTTTCAAAATTATCTCCAAATGTTGAATGAAGAAATTGAACAAGAAGCTAGTATTGCAGCTGAGATTGCTAGAGACAGTTCTCAAGATAGTCAAAGTTCTGCTCCACTGAGTCAAGATCCACTAGGACAACCAATTCTTGAAAATGAAGCAGCAATCGCCATGAGTGAAGTGGAAACAGCAATGCATCAAGCTCAACACGATATTATGGACTTAGGAAACTTGGAAGAACAACTAAATATTGAACAGAAAGAAATATATCAGCAAGTTACACAACAGATCGACCATGGTTTACTTCATGAAAAAAAGAATGCAACTGCACATCTTTTAAACCTATTCAAATGTATATCAGTGGTCAAGCTGGTGCAGTAAAAAGTTTCTTAATTAAAGTTTTGACCAGTTATTTACAGAAAACTGTTACAATGTGCTTTTATCCTTTTCCCTTTTTGTGTTCCTTCCCCTTTAATTCCTGTATACTTTTAATCCTGGCACTTGTCACACAGTTAGTTATGATTCCAATTAGAATTGGAATCTCTTGTCATTCTGCTCTTGGACCTGGACTGAGCAGTACTGTGCCTTGTTCATTAAACTCCTTATTCCTCTTCTTGAATTTTATTACTCTTTATTTCTGGAATTTAACACTGGCGACGAGGATGGGATCCGAACCCACATTTATCTTGTGTTGTAACCGCTCCAACTGGGTTAGCAGCACACAACATTAAAGGGATTACATTACATTGTTTACTAATGCTACCTGTTGAACATGAAAACAAGTTGGAATATCACAAGCTTTCTGGAGAAGCTTGTTTGGAAGTTTCAAGAGTACTAAAGAAAATGAAATTTCTGATCATTGATGAGGTGAGCATGGTCTCAAACTTAAAAAATCTGATGCACCTCCTCACACCCTAATATAAGCTTTGATACACCCACTGTAAAATACAGACTACCATTTTCGAAACCATAGACACACCAATACCAGTTACTACATATGCACTCACTGATTCCTAGGTCTACACACACATCCACTCATTCACCCATACAATCACTCATACATGCAGTCACTCATCAATACAACACTATCATATGCACTCATACACCTATACAGACACTCACACACCACCACTCATCCAGAGTTACTCACATTCCTAGTCAGTCATGCAAAGAATCAATCACACTTCCATTTACTCACCTATACAGTTATACACACACCACATCACTTATTCATACAGATACTAATGCATACTTATTCTATTATACAATCACTGATACAAGTACACACTCATCCATACAGCCGCTCTCACAATCACTGACTCTCACGTATAGTCATTTATATACTCCAACTCTCACATACACTGCCTTTTACATATGTAGTTACTTGGACATGTACCACTGAGACATCCTTTAACTCACCAACACACCCATACACACACTCACCCACCCATACAGCTGTTTCCACATGCACTCTTGAACCCATACACCCATTGAATTAACCACTCACACATCTATGCACAGAGTCACACACCTCCCACCCACCCACACACACACTCAGGCACCCATACAAATACTCAGGCAACCAATCAATAACCCATATAGACACTCATGTAGCTACTCACCAACCCATGCAGCAGCTTACACAACAACAGGCAGACTGATACACACATTCACACAGTTTAGTCACTAACCCATGCATTCACTAAGACACATTTAATCACTCACTTATACAGTCAGTCACGCACCTACTAAATCCTCCATCCAGACACTTATGCACCCACTCATTCTTCAATACACTTTGGCATATATATAAAACATATTTAAACTTTATAGAAACACACAGTCACTGGATGATGTCATCAGTGATGTCATCAGTGATGTCATTTGAGATGTCATCAGTGATGTCATCAGTGATGTCACTGACCATGTCCTGAATGATGTAATATGTGACGACATCAGCAGTGCATTGCGGGGGCGCGAGTTATAGTTAGGTGAACTAACTATAATGGCGGAATTTCTCTGGTTTTGTACGAGTGAAATGTCCAACTAACTATAGCGTCCCTGAAACCTATGATTTTTTCAGTGAATTTCTAAGGTTTTTTTAAATGCTAACTTCTAACTATAACGTCCCTGAAACCTATGGTTTTTTCAGTGAATATCAAGGGTTTTTTAAATGCTAATTTCTAACTATAACGTCCCTGAAACCTATGGTTTTTTCAGTGAATTTCAAAGGTTTTTTAAATGCTAATTTCTAACTATAACGTGCCTGAAACCTATGGTTTTTTCAATGAATATATATATATATATATTTTCACTGAAAAAAACAATGGTTACAGGGACGTTATAGTTAGGATGACATTTCACTCGTACAAAACCATTTGAGATGTCATCAGTGATGTCATCAGTGATGTCACTGACTATGTCATAAGTGATGTAATATGTGACGTCATCAGCAGTGCATTGCGGGGGCGTGAGTTATAGTTAAATGAGCTAACTATAATGGCTGAAGTTCGCAGGTTTTGTACGAGTGAAATGTTAGCCTAACTATAACTAGTCCCTGTAATCTTTGGTTATTTCTGTGACTTTCTAAGGTTTTTTACATGCTAATTTCTAACTATAACGTCCCTGAAACCTGTGGTTTCTCAGTGAATTTCAAAGGTTTTTTAAATGCTAATTTGTAACTATTAAGTCCCTGAAACCTGTGTTTTTTTCAGGGAATTTCAATGGTTTTTTAACTAGCAGTTGTGTTTGCACAGTGGTGGAGAAAGGGGACTGGGCCTCCAACCAGCGCTCAGGAATTCCGCTGCGTGACTTACAGGAGGTACCAGGAGGGCTTCTTGGCCCCCAAGGTACCACAGGAATAAAGTAGACTTCATCACCCAACCAGTAGTGCGCCAGGAGGCGTGTTTGCAGAGTGGTGGAGAAACGGGGCAGGGCCTCTGAAAACTTCCTAGCAATCCCACTGTGTGGGACTTACTGGAGGTAACAGGAGGGGTAGTTGCCCCCCAAAAATGTCCTTGGGGCCAAATACCTCTCCTATTACCTCCAGTAAGTCCTACACAGCAGGATTCCTTTGTCCACCACTCTGCAAACGCGCCTCCTGGTGCGCTCCTTGTTGGGGCATGAAGTCCCCTTGCCTCTTGTGGGTCCCTGGGGGCCAACTAGCCCTTCTGTTACCTCGAGTAAGCCTCACACAGTGGATATATATATATATATACATTCCAAAGTTCACCATTTCTCTCGCCTCATGTGACATCGAGCCCACAGCGGGGTGGCGAACCCCTTAAACAATCACCACAATCTTCTCCTCTAGCATGCTGTCCACATAAAAAGAGAGAGACGGGCTGCGGCTCAGTTATTTATGCATGTTTTATTTTTTTAAAGCAGCAAAATAACGCCGACGAGTTTCGAAACCTTTGCTTCTTGTTCACAGGTCAGTTGCATTTGCTTCCTCATACCATATAAAGATGTGATTTCTCACTACCATCAAAGTATCACCACATGGGTTTACGTTCTTTGGGAGTTTCTGTGGTGGCCATATTATAACATTGTCTTTCATGTTAAGAGCTGCATACACTTCATTCTATTTAACTTATCAAGAATGATTACATAATCAATTTCTTGTTCAATGCATGTTATTTCTACAAAACCAATAACAGGCTGCATTATATCCCAAATTGTAAAAATGAATTACAAATTATGGATTCTCTTGTATAGCAGATCATATATACAGATTACCTTTTTCAACATTGTTCTTATCAGAACCTTGTTAGCGTTATTGTGCCCTAGTTGGCTTTCGAGTCCATCCATTTTATATCTGCAACCTCTTTTTCAATAATACATTTTTCACAAAATGGTTGGCTACAGTCGTGTGCAGGCGTGTAAGTGCAGGAGAGCACTGTGAAAGGTTGCACGAGTAAGGAGAATGCAACAATGACAGCAAGTAGAGACTCACGTGGAAAAGAAGCAGCGACAAGCTGTTTATTCAAATTTCCAAAAGCATGACAGAAGAAGATAAATCAAATAGCATCAATAGAAGCGATACTCAAACAAAAAAACAACTATGGGATAAATTATGGAAAGCTTCAAAACAGGAACAGGTGAAATGGTAGGAAGCTACTACTCTGCAAAAATATGTAGATTGCGAAAGAGGTCCCAGAGGACTCAGAATCTTTATCACTCCGACCTTTAAAAATCCTGATCCAGATCTCATTGAGGAATGGGCTACGAATAATCGTAATTGCTCTATAATTATGCTAAAGCTGTTGATAAAATATGCCACGAAAGATACTGAAAGACTTTCATTAGAAATAGATAAATTGACAAATATGCTGAAATATATGTAGACTGAATTTGACACAGAAATGAAAAAGTTAAACATTAGACTGCAAAAATAGAAGAAGAGTTTAAAGCAAAGAAACAACAGAAATTCTACAGGGACCAAATTGATTACGAAAAATGTCAAATACTTACCTTTGGGCGAAAATTCGATCATCTGAGAGAGAAAAATGAAACTCAAATGCCACAACCATCCACCTCTGCTACAGTCAACATTTCAGGCCAAAGAGGAATGATGACAGTCACACAGCCCCCCCAAAGCCCCGGGGACCACCACCTCCCAGTTACAAGAAAGGAGCCATACTTGGCCATGGGGACCGCCATCCCCCAGGGCGGGCTCCTGCTTTTTAGGTTTAGGTTTAGGGGATTTGTAAAGCGCATGGCTACCCTTGGGCATCCCAGCGCTGAGGTGAGACAGGACAAGCAGGTGTTAGCGCATGAGTTTAGGGAAAAAGTCATTTTTTGAGTCTTTTTTTGAAGGACGCTTCGTTTTCTATTAGTCGGAGTTCTGGATCCATGCTGTTCCACAGTTTAAGTACCAGGTGTGTGAATGACCTTCCACCCCACCTAGATCTCTTGATTCTGGTAGTATTCATCAGAAAGTTAGAGCCGGACCTAAGGTGGCCGGACCTAAGGTGTGCAGGGACATAACTGTTTGCTATGGCTTGGAAGGAGCTTTACCGCTCCCGCCAAACCATAATAAGCTGTGCTCTGCTTTGAGCAAGTTAGAGCATTTTGCTCTCGCTTGCTCAAAGCAGAGCACAATTCCTTTGAGGAAGCTCCCTCTCTGTCAAAGCAATGCTGGCCTCCGCAGGGGGTAGCCGGCAAGCACATTGAGGCTCTGCCCGCGGTCCCGAGCAAATCTAAGTGGGTGCCCTGGTGGGACCAGGGCACTCGCACTAGAAGCCAGGCCCCAGGAGTTGGGGTCCCCGGGGCCGAAATCGGCCCCCCTCCCATTCTTTTTTTTTAATTAATCAAAAAAAGAGGCCAGACCACAGGGGATGGCGTCTCCGGGGCTGAAATCGATTTCAGAGGGGGGCGGCCCTCCCTTCAAGTTTATGATTTTTTTTTCAAAAGGTTGGCCCCCTCCTCCATTCAAAATTGGCCTTTCCCAGGGGGAAGGGGTCCCCGGGGCTGAAATTGGCCCAGGGAAGGGGGGCCACGCAGCCCCCTCCCCAAATAAATAGAAAAATTAAAAAAAGACAGGCAAGTCACCAGAGGCTACGCCCCCTTTCTTAACCACTCTGCAAACGATCCTACTGGTGCACTGCTGGTTGGGGGATGAGGTTCCCTTGGATGCTGAGGGTCCTTGGAGGCCAACAAGCCCTCCTGTTAGTTTCAGTAAGTCCCACACAGCAGGATTGCTGAGAGGTCTTCAGAAGCTACGCCCCCTTTCTCCATCACTCTGCTAAAGCTCCTCCTGGCACACTGCTGGTTGGGGGATGAAACCCCTTTGGATGCTGAGAGTCCTTGAGGGCCAACAAGTCCTCCTGTTACCTCCAGTAAGTCCCACAGAGTGTGATTGCTGTTAGGACTTTGGAGGCCACGCCCCCTCTCTCCACCACTCTGCAAACACGCCTCCTGGTGCACTGCTGGTTGGGTGATAAAGTGCCCTTGGCTCTATAGTGTCCTTTGGGTTCAAGAAGCCTCCTGCTACCTCCAGTAAGTCCTGCAGAGTGTGATTGCTGAGAGGACTGAGAGGACTTTGGAGGTCATGCCCCTTTCTGACTGATTTGCATATGGCTGGGTCTGAACTGGGGTGACGAAGTGAGCTAAAGAATGATGATGGATTCAACCCAGATCTGTGACTGGGGGTGAGTGTCTGAAAAGTTTCAGCTCTCCATCCATTATCTTCTTGTGTTTGATTTATTCGCCCTAAGTTGGCAGGGTATGCCTAGACTTGGGTCCCTTGCTCACTTTGCCACTAGATTCAAACTAGCCTGGCTGATGAGGGGTGTTACCCCGAACCCGGTCCCGGGATGCTTCTTTCTGGTCCAGGGAAGACCTGGCTTGGCAGTTCAGGCTGGACTGTTCCCATGAGGGACAGGGTCAAGACAGATTTGCATATGCCTGGGTCTGAACTGGGGTGGCGAAGTGAGCTAAAGAATGATGATGGATTCAACCCATATCTGTGAATGGAGGTGAGTGTCTGAAAAGTTTCAGCGCCCCGTCCATTATCTCATTGTGTTTGCTTTGTTCGCCCTAAGTTAGCAGGGTATGCCCCGACGTGGGTACCTTGCTCACTTTGCCATTGGATTCAAGCTAGCCTGGCTGATGAGGGGTGTTACCCCAAAACCGGTCCCAGGAATGCTTGTTTCCGGTCCAGGAAAGACCTGGCTTGGCAGTTCAGGCTGGACTGTTCCCATGAGGGACAGGGTCAAGACTGATTTGCATGTGGCTGGGTCTGAACTGGGGTGGCGAAGTGAGCTAAAGAATGATGATGGATTCAACCCAGATATGTGACTGGGGTGAGAGTCTGAAAAGATTCAGCTCTCCGTCTATTATCTCCTTGTGTTTGCTTTGTTCACCCTAAGTTGGCAGGGTATGCCTAGACTTGGGTCCCTTGCTCACTTTGCCACTAGATTCAAACTAGCCTGGCTGATGAGGGGTGTTACCCTGAGCCCGGTCCCGGGATGCTACTTTCTGGTCCAGGGAAGACCTGGCTTGACAGTTCGGGCTGGACTGTTCCCATGAGGGACAGAGTCAAGACTGATTTGCATATGGCTGGGTCTGAACTGGGTTGGCGAAGTGAGCTAAAGAATGATGATGGATTCAACCCAGATATGTGACCGGGGGTGAGAGTCTGAAAAGTTTCAATGTTCCATCCATTATCTCCTTGTGTTTGCTTTGGTCATGCCCTTTCTCCACCACTCTGCAAATGCTCCTCCTGGTGCACTCTTGGATGCTGAGGGTTCTTGGGGGCCGAGAAGCCCTCCTGTTACCTCCAGTAAGTCTGACACAGCAGGATTACTGAGAGCTGCTTGGAGGCCTGCCCCTTTTCCTCACCACTCTGCAAACGTGACTACTAGTTAAAAAACATAGAAATTCCCTTAAAAAACAAAGGTTACAGGGGTGTGAGTGGGTGTGTAAGTGATTCTGTGGATGATACCATCAGTGATGTCATTTGAGATGGCATCAGTAATGGCATTAGTGATGTCACTCACCATGTCTTGAGTGATGTAATATGTGAGATCATAAGCAGTGCATTGCAGGGGCGCGAGTTTTAGTTAGCTCTGCCAACTATAACTGCTGAATTTCACTGGTTTTGTACGAGTGAAACTTGATGTGTGAAGAAAGAGGGAGTGACTCAACTAGCCAAGAGACAGGGTACCACAGGTAGTTAATAAAAGAGAACTCTCTTGGATCTGAAGGATGTATATTATTCTCAAATTTCATTCAGCTATGTTACTATCACCAACCATCAAAACACTCAAATATCTCTCATCGATCACAAGCACGGGCCCAGAGAACAATTATAAACACATTGATAGAGACTATAACTAGTATAGCGAAAATAATTTTATTTAAAAAAATATTTTCTTACAAAATATTCTTGGTTAAAATCAAAAATGACACAAATGTAATTCCATGCAACAAATGATAAAAACTAGGATACACGAGAGACAACAAACATGTGAAACATTAAAAACATCATAATGCGGTTATTTCAAGAGAATCAATCAACTTGATAGAGGTCCATCAATTAATTGTGTAATTGGACATAGAGAGTTCCTTGAATATAACCTTAGGAAAACAAAGGGCGTTGACGCGTTTCGGTGGCAGTGAATTATTCAAAAAACACCTTCATCAGGACAAGAGTAATGATTGTCTCTCCTATTCGTACAATTGATGGTACAATTTCATGTCACCTTCACGGTGAATATAGAATGATCTGCCAACCTCCAACGTGATATGGAGACACGGCGGTATTCTAGTTCTTTAAAAACCATGGGCAATAAAAAGTCCGCTTATAATGCTTATAATGTCAAGGTCCGACCTTGGAGTGGAACGGAACGGCAAAGTACGTGATACCGGAGCCCTTGGTATAGATTTTACAAATAAACAGAGGGAATCCATAACAGTGACCGAAAGAGTCATTGCCTCTCGGCACCCTGGTACAAAAACGGAATATGTTCAGAATTTCCTGTATTGAAGGGATAATTACGCAGACTAAAGGATCCCACTGATATAACAGGGGATTAGCTTTGTCTGGTACCAGAGGTGAATCACGTATTGGACGTCGGTTAAGACTTGAAGAAAATTCAGTCTTTACATTGTAAAGCATTATAAGCTGACTTTTTATTGCCCATGGTTTTTAAAGAATCCTGCTGTGTGGGACTTACTGGAGGTAACAGGAGGGGTTGTTCACCCTCAAGGACCCTCAGCAGCCAAGGGACTTCATCCCCCAACTAGTAGTGCACCAGGAGGCGTGTTTGCAGAGTGGTGGAGTAAGGGGGTGGGCCATGAAGTCCTCTCAGCAATCCTGCAGTGTGGGACTTACTGAAGGTAGCAGGAGGGTTAGTTTGGCCAATTTCGTTCCTGGGGACTGATTTCAGCCGATTTTGGCCCCGAGTACCCCATCCCCTGGGGCCTGGCCCTTTTTTTAAAAAAAGGGAGGGGGGCCGGGCAGTGCCCCTCCTGGGCCGATTTTGCCCCAGGGACCTCATCCCCCGGGGTATGTCCTCTCCGTTGGGGACCGCAGGGGGAGCCTCAAGGCCCCTGTGGTCCCTGTCAGCTCCCTGCGTCCTGCGGCAGCCGGCATTGCTTTCTGACAGAGGGAGCTGCTAACATGCAGCTCCCTCTGTCCAAAAGCAGATCTACTCCGCTTCGTACAAGCAAGAGCAATTTACATGCTCTCGCTTGTACGAAGCGGAACAGTGTTTGCTATGCTTGGCGGTAGCGGTGCTCCCACCAAGCCATAGCAAACTGCAATGTCCCAGGGTTGGGCAACCCAGGACATTGCAGGAGCCGGCTTTAAGGGGTGGGGGTCCCCAGGCCCATTATTGGCTCCAGGAGGGGTCCGCACACCCCCTCTTTGATTTGTTTTGCCCTGGGAAGGGGGCGGTCCCCAGGGCTGGGTGGGTCCATGCAGCCCCCTCACAATATTTTCAGATTAAGCCCCAGGGAGGTGGCAGTCCCCAGGGCTGGGCAGGTCTCAGAGCACCCCCATGTAAAATAATAAACAAGCCCCGTTGAGGAGGTGGTCCTTGAGGGCAGCAGGGGAGGCCGCACGGGCCTCCCCCACATTCATTGTAAAAGAAGCACTGGGGAGGTGGTGGTCCCCGGGGCAATGCTCAGCCCCAGGTGAGGGGGGCCCAAGCGCCCCCTCCATTATTAAAAAAATGCCTCCGGGACCTGGCCTATCCGGGGGCTGATAATAAATGAAGCGCGGGAGCCCGTACTTCGTTCTTTAAAAAAATTTGCTGCAATTTCCTGAATTCGTCACGACCTGGTGGAAATGATTTTTTAAAAGCAAATGCTTTTTTTACAAGGTGGGGTCCCAGAGGGACCCCAACTCCATTGCCAGGGGGTCAGGGTATTCCTACCCTGCCCCCCTTTCTACATTTTCATTTTTTTTTGGGTCTCTTTGAAGCCGAGTCCCAAGATGGTTCCCAGCACTTCCTGGTTGAAGTGTTGCCAGCCAATCGGAGCTTTGCATTTCCCTGCAGGAGCTCGTCTTTATTTGTGAAGGCTTCGCGGCCAGAGATATATAAAAGTTTCTCTTCTTGAATTTCTGAAAAACTACTGGGAGAATTTGCACCAAATAACAAAAAGCACAATCTGCGTAACAACATCTACCTTTCTACCAATTTTGGTGTAATTGCGTCCAGCGGTTCAGGCTGTAGGTTCGAGTACGTGTCCTATGGGAATTAAAATTGGAAAATGCACTTTTTGTTAACCCCTTTTTTCTCAGCCCCCGCTTACCGGACCACCCTGAAACTTCCCATGCACAACAAGACCTACTATGACACTTTTCTGGGAAAAATTATTGAAGATTCGTCAACCGGCACCAAAGATATAGGCAAGTCAATCAATCAATCAATCAAAGAACTTTATTCGGTTACTATGAGAAAGATAACCATAAAAGCACAGTTCATAGGTCACAGAAAGAATTCCACAGTCATAATAAAAGCTATACACAAAGGCTAAAAACATATAAAAGTCATATTACAATTGATGTGCGAGATTTAAAAACATTTTTTAAAAAGGCAATAACAGAGGCAATGGTGAATACATTATCTAGACATTGCAACGCCAAGAATGCAGGGCGACATCGTCTCAGTCCCAATCTTTTTAGCACAGGGATAATCCATCTTTTTCTAGGTATAGAGTAGAATGTGCAAAAAAGCAATATATGTATAGATGACTGAGCGGACACGTCACCGCATGGGCAATTACAAAGTGTTCTCGACCAATCATTTACTTCAGGAAACTTAGAGATCTGTGCAATATATACAGTCTAAAACGTGTTAGCAGAAATCTGTCATAGTCTCTAGTAATTAACAAAATATATGGTTGTGTAGTTACAGATGTCAGAGTAAGATGGTGTGCTATGACCGTAGTTTTGCCCATTTCAATCATAGTTCTGGTTTCACTCAGGAATAGCATACAACTACCTTTGAGATCCTTCCTGGGCACGCCACACATAGTGTAGGGGTCATTATAGTATTCTGGGTGGCCTATTTGAAATAGAAATGTTTTAACATATTCTAGCCATCTTATGTGTTTGACCCCATCAGTTCCCAGTGCATCCTTCAGAATGTGGCGGTTAAAAGCGGACTCATCAGTGGTCCAAATCCTGTGCCACAGGAGGACAGGCTGTATCTTGATCACGTCCTCTAAGTATGGCGTGCCCAGTTCTGTATGACAGATAAATGTTGACGTACTGTCCGGTACTGCCAAAAGAAACCTGAGAAAAATATTTTCTGCTATCTGCAGTGAGTTGACATTGGCATGTCCCCAGATACCCGCTCCATAAGTGGCAATAGCGACGCATTTTGCCCTGTAGATGCGCAGCAATTCCCCAGGAGAGCGTCTGCCTAGTTTTCTGCTAAAATTTGTTAATGCCATCAGTGATTTGCTAAATAACATCCATCTGGCTTTAATTGCCCGACTCCAAGAACCTGATTGTTCAAATAAAATCCCTAGATAGGAAAAAGTATTGGTGTTCTCTAATGCCTTAGTATTAATAAAGATGGTATTTTTCTTTTCATTAGACCCGATCCCGCAATTCATTGAGAACGTTTTTGTGCAGTTAATTGTGAGACCCAGATTAATCATAAAATTTGTGAAGGAAGTTACTACCCTTTGGAGACCGAGGGCGTACGGGCCATCAGGACCGCATCATCTGCATAAAGGAGTGCAGGGATAGGACGAGTTGCTACTAATGGTAAGTCCCTGCACTCCTTGACCAAGATGGATTCTAGGTCATTTATATATAGCGTGAATAGGAATGGGGCAAGGACACAGCCTTGCCTCACTCCTCTCGATACTTTGAAATTCTTGGGGCACTCTCCACCCTGTCCAAAACGGACCCTCGCCCTTGCCCCTGAATAAAGCTGCCTTAGAAAGGAAATTATAGAGTTGTCTACCCACAGCCCCTCTAGAATTACCCAAAGCTTCTCGTGAACAACACAGTCAAATGCTGACGTTAAGTCAACAAAGGTTAAAAACAGCCTTTCCTTTTTCGCTTTAATATTTTTATCTAATAAGATATATAAGTTTAGGCCCTGATCAATTGTGCCCAGGCCCTTGCGAAAGCCGTATTGTAGGTCACTTAAAATTGAATGCTCCCCCGCCCACGTCTGTAATCTATCTAAAATCACTCGCCCTATAATCTTGACTGTGGAATCCAGTAAAGAAATTGGGCGATAGCATACTGGGTTCGCCCTGTCACCCTTTTTAAAAATGGGGACGATTGTAGATTCATACCAAGACGATAAAAAACCCCTAGAACAGCATGCATTAAAAAGTTGCGTTAAAAGTGGTCCCCACAATGCCATATTAGTTTTAAATAGGTCGACCGGGATGCCATCAGGCCCCGGGGCCTTACCACCCAGGCTAGCAGTTATGGCCACATTAACCTCACTCAGAGTAATATCCAATGTAAATTTTTGGGAGGTGGGGGAAGACTCGGAGTCGACCTCAGTCTCCGAAGTTCCCTGATCAACTAACCGTTGATTAGTGTAAAGCTTTGAGTAATGTGATACCCACTCTAATTCTGATATGGCGATCTCTATAGTAGCTTTGTCTTTCTCAGCCAAAAATGGCGTATTAACCGCCTTCCAAAATGCAGCAGAGTCTCGGTTAATCGAAGCCTCATGTAGGGCATTCCAGGCTTCCTCTTTTAGTTTTTCCTTCCTTGCATATAATGTCCTTATATAGGCAAGTCAAAAAACGCTTTTCATATGGAAACTAGGTCCCAACTATAACTATCTCCTGGCGATGCCAGTAGGTAATTTATATATATATAATTTCCTACTGATCGGTCGCCAGCAGGTAGTTATAGTTAGGATGTCGTTTCCTTATGAAGAGCATTTTATTTGCCAAAAACTAGTATGACTCTCAGTCCAGTTGCTGTCTTGAAAGTTTTGTGATGATCCGTCAAGCGGGGGCCGAGAAAAAAGGGGGGGTCCCAAAATGCTTTTTGCCCATGTTAATTCCCATAGGAACTTAAGACACTGCTACAGCACGAACTGCTGAATGGAATTACACCAAATTTGGAAGGAAGGTAGATGTAGGTCTAGGGAAGTGTCTTTTTGTAATTTGGTGTAAATCCATTTAGTAGTTGTGGAGCTAACTGACGAACTAGCCTTCAGGAAGAGACTTAAAACACTGCTCTTTCCCTAAAATCCCTCCTGAAGATCTGACTAAGCCCACCGTTGTTAGTTTCTCCTAGTGCTGGGAAGCCTACGGACAGCTACGCGCTCTATAAATCCATAAACATATTAACTGAAATAAAAATTTGTATATATAGGGACGCAGATCCTCCGAGGATCCGACAGTCCCCATGCTCAAATCTGATTGGCTGCCAACACTTCAACACTTCAAACCAGGAAGTGTTGGCAGCCATTTTGGGACTCGGCTTGAGCAGGGTAGAAATACTCTGACCCCCTAGGCCTCTTGGGTGGGTCCCACAGAGCCCTCGCAGGGCCCAAAAAGGACTTATTAATGCCTCGGGGACCACCACCTCCACTGGGGCATATATATTTTAACAGGGGAGCCTCTCAGAACCCCCCAGGCCCGGGGACCACCACCTCCCTGGTGCCACATTCTAAAAACAAATCAGGGAGACATCTTGGACACCCATGCCCTGGTGACCACCCCATCCCTGGGGCTATAATAAATTTGCAGTGGGGGGGCCTCAGAGACCCCCCTGGCCCCAGGGACCACCACCTCCCTGGGGCCAAGTTCATTTTTTTAAAATGGGAGGGAGGCCATGCAGCCCCCGCTCCTAGAGCCATGAGTGGTCCTTGGGACCGCCACCTCACAGGGCGGGCTCCTGCTATATCCTGGGGTGCCCACCCCCAGGACATAGCTGTGTGCTGTGGCTTGGCAGGAGCTTTACCGCTCCACCAAGCCACAGCAAACGCTCCACTCCAAGCAAGCATGCTTGCTGGAAGTAAGCAGAATTGCTTTCACACACAGGAAGCTGCCTTTCCAGCAGCTCCCTGTGTGAGAAAGCAATGCTGGCTCCTGTAGAAGGTAGGGAGCCGCCAGGAAATGCAAGGGCATTCAGGCTCCCCCGTGGTCCCCACCAAAAGTCACTGAATGCCCTGGGTGAACCAGGGCACCCAGAATGGAGGCCAGGACACAGAGGATGGGGTCCCAGACGCTAAAATCAACCTGGGAGGGGGTCACACGGCCCCCAACCCACTATATAAAAATAAAAAAATAAAAAAATAAAAAGGCTGGGCATGAGGGATGGGTTCCCCAGGGCCGAAATTGGCCCAGGGGGTGGTGCCACGTGGCCCCCTTCCCTCATAAAACAAAACATTTTTTTTTAAACCCGGCCCCGGAAGTCGCCAGAGGCCCTGCCCCATTTCTCCAGCACTCTGCAAACGTGCCTCCTGGTGCATTACTAGTTGGGGGATGAAGTCCCCTTGACTCCTGAGGGTCCCGGGGCCAACAATCCCTCCTGTTACCTCAAGTAAGTCCTGCACAGTGGGATTGATGAGAGGTCTTCAGAGGCGACACCTCTTTCTCCACCACTCTGCAAATGCGCCTCCTGGTACACTACTGGTTGGGGTTGATGTCCCCTTGGCTGCTGAGGGTCTTTGGGGGCCAACAGACCCTCCTGTTACGTCTAGTAAGTCCCACACAGCAGGATTGCTGAGAGGTGTTTGGAGGCCATGCTCTTTTCTCCACCACTCTGCAAACGTACCCTCTGGTGCACCACTGGTGGGGGATGAAGTCCCCTTGGATGCGGAGGGTCCTTGGGAGTCAAGAACCCCTCCTGTTACCTCCAGTAAGTCCCACACAGCGGTATTGCTGTGAGCTGGTCAGAGGCCTCACCCCCTTTCTCCACCACTATGCAAATGTGCCTCCTGGCACACTTCTGGTTGTGGGATAAAGTCCCCTTGGATGCTGAGGGTCTTTGCGTGTTCAAGAACCTCACCTGTTACCTCTAATAAGTCCCACACAGCGCGATTGCTGAGAGCTGGTTGGATGCCCCGTCCCCTTTCTCCACCACTCTACAAATGCGCCTCCTGGTGCACTACGGGTTGGGGGATTAAATCTTCTTGGATGCTGAGTAACCTTGGGGAAAAGAAGCCCTCCCCTATTACCTCCAGTAAGTCTCACACAGCGGGATTCCTGAGAGCTGGTCAGAGGCCCTGCCCCATTTCTCCACCACTCTGCAAACACGACAACTAGTTAAAGAACCATAGAAATTCACTTAAAAACCAAAGGGTACAGGTACAGTATAGTTAGGAATTCGAATTTGAAAAACCTTCAAAAATCACTGAAAAAAACAAAGGTTTCAGGCACGTTATAGTTAGGCTCAGATTTCACTCGTACAAAACCAGTGAAATTCAGCATTTATAGTGACATGAGCTAACTATAATTTATGTCCCCGCAATGCACTCCTTATGACCTCACGTATTACATCACTCATGACATCTCAAATGATATCACTGATGACAGCATCCATAGAACCACACACACACCCACTCAAAACCCCCATACAACTCTCGTATGACCACTCACACACCCATACAACCACTCACATACCCATGCCAGTTCTCACACACCCACTCACTCCTGCATAGAGCCATTCACACACCCAATCACTCACTCATACAGCCAATCACTCAACCACTCACCTACCCATAATGCCACTCACACAACCAGTCACTCACCCGTACAACCAGTAACATAGCCACATACTATCAGTGATGTCATTTGAGATGTCATCAGTGATGTCACTAACCATGTCATGAGTGATGTAATATATGAGGTCATAAGCAGTGCAATGCTGTGGTGTATGCTATAGTTAGCTCAGGTAACTGTAGCTGCTGAATTTCTATGTTTTTGTGGGGGGGAAATCTGAGCCTAACTATAATCTTTAGTTTTTTTAATAAATGTGTATGTTTTTAAATGTAATTTCCTAACTATTACGTCCATGTAACCGTTGTGTTTTTTTTTGTGAATTTCAAAGTTGTATTTACTTTTATTTCCTAACTGTAACCTGTAACCTTTGAGAATGGGTGTGTGAGTGGTTGTGTAGGTCAGTGAGTGGGTTTGTGAGTGGCTGTATGGGTCTATGAGTGGGTGTGTGATGGGCTGCATGGCTGTATAAGTTAGTGTGTAATTGTTTTTTTTGGATGTGTGAGTGGGTGTGTGAGTGGCTTTAGTGGTCTGTGATTGGGTGTGTGAGTAGCTGTGTGGGTGTGTGAATGGGTGTGTGAGTACTTTGGACTGTGAGAGTGGGTTTGTGAGGGGATTTGTGGGTTGATGAGTGGGTGTGTGAGTGGCTATAGTGGTCTGTGATTGGGTGTGTGAGTAGCTGTGTGGGTGTGTGGATAGCTGTGTGGGTATGTGAATATGTTTGTGTGTGGCTTTATGGGTCTGTGACTGGGTGCATGAATGGTTGCAAGGGTGTGTATGTGGGTGTGTGAGTGGTTGTATGGGTCTGTGAATGGGTGTATGACTGGTTTTGTGGATATGTGAGTGGTTGTATGGGTATGTGAGTGGCTGTATGGGTGTGTGAGTGGCTGTATGGGTCAGTGAATGGGTGTGTGAGCGGCTTTATGGGTCTGTGAGTAGGTGTGTGAGTTGTGTTGTGTATGCAGGAATGGGTGTGTGAGTGTCTATGGATCTATAAGTGGGTGTGTGAGTGGTTGTATGGGCCAGTGAGTTCCTGTGTGGGTCTGAGAGTGGCTGTGTGAATGCTGCTATGGGTCTGTTAGTGGGTGTCTGAGTGCCTATGTGGGTATGCGAGTGAGTCTGTGAGTGCCTGCATAGGTCTGCGAGTGGGTGTGTGAGTGCCTATATGAGTCCATGAGTAGGTGTGTGAGTGCCTGAGTGCATCTGTTAGTGGGTTTACAAGTACCTGAGTGGATCTGTGAGTAGTTGTTAGAGTGTCTGAGTGGGTCTGTGAGTGAGTGTCTGACTGGGTCTGTGAGTGGGTATGAGAGTGTCTGAGTAGCTCTAAAGAGTAGGTGTGAGGGTATCTCAGTGGGTCTTCCAGTGGGTGTTTGAGTATCTGAGTGAGTCTGTCAGTAGCTGTATCAGTGTGCGAGTGGGTGCATGAGTATGTGGGTGGGTCTGTGAGTGGATGCGTGAGTGTCTGATTTGGTCTCTATGTGGCTGTGAGAGTGTCTGAGTGGGTCTGTCAGTGGGTGCATAATTGTCTCAGTGGGTCTCAGATTGGGTGTGTAAGTGGATTTGGGGTGTTTGAGTGGGTGCGCAAGTGGCTACAGGGGTCTGTGAGTGTGTATGTGAGTGGCTGTAAGGGTCTGTGAGTGGGTGTGTAAGTGGCTGCATGAGTCTGTAAGTGGATGTGTGAGTAGCTGTATGGGTCAGAGCTGGGTGTGTGAGTGGCTGTATGGGTCTGTGAATGAGTATGTGAGTTTTTGTATGGGTGTATGAGTGGGTGTATGAGTAGTTTTGAGTGTGTGAGTGGGTTTGTGAGTGGTTTTGTAGGTTGGCAAATAGGTTGGTGAGTGGCTGTAAGGGTTTATGAGTGGGTGTGTGAGTGCCTATGTGGGTCTGTGAATGGGTGTGAGTGCCTGTGTGGGTCTGTGAGTGGGTGTGTAAATGGTACTATGGGTCTGTGAGTGGGTGTCTGAGTGCCTATGTGTGTAACATACAACAATGTCTCATAGGGTATTAATTAAAGGTCAGTTTCAGACAGCACAATCAATTGCTGAGAGCGGGAGTAAAAGGGGAGAAAACCAGGGAGACAAAATTGTATTTTAGTAAATGCATATATTTGTCATATTCAGCTACATATAATCAAACATATGGAAGGGTGACACTGCGTTACATTAAATGGCATGTAACCTGTGGGCTACTGTGGACAAGTGCTCGTGAAAAATTGTGATGGTGCAAGTGACACGTGGATGATGTCATAAGTGATGTCATGAGTGATGTCATTTGAGATGTCATGAGTGATGTCATCAGTGATGTCACAGACCATGTCATGAGTAATGTAATATGTGATGTCATCAGCAGTGCATTGCGGGGGCGCGAGTTATAGTTATCTCCACTAACTATAACGGCCGAATTTCACTGGTTTTGTACGAGTGAAATGTCCAACTAACTATAACGTCCCTGAAACCTGTGGTTTTTTCAGTAAATTTTTAAGGTTTTTTAAATGCTAATTTCTAATTATAACGTCCCTGAAACCTATGGTTTTTTCAGTGAATTTCTAAGGTATTTTAAATGCTAATTTCTAACTATAACAACCCTGAAACCTATGGTTTTTTCAGTGAATTTCTAAGGTTTTTTAAATGCTAATTTCTAACTGACGTCCTCAGGACACAAGAGGACCTCACCGCCCCACCAGCAGTGCACCAGAAGCCGCGTTTGCAGAGCGGTGTACAAAGGGGCGTGGTCTCGGACCACCTCTCTGCAACTTTGCTCTGTAGTGCTTACTGGAGGTACCTGGTGGGCTAGTTGGGCCCCAGGGACCCTCAGGATTGAAGGGGACTTAATCCCCAAATTTACAACACGCCAGGGGGTGCGTTTGCACACTTCTTATGTCAGGCCCCGCCCCCTCCCTGCACCACTGTGCAAACGCACCCCCTGGCGCGTTGTAAGTTGGGGAATTAAGTCCCCTTGAATCTTGAGGGTCCCTGGGGGCCAACTAGCCCACCAGGTACCTCCAGTAAGCGCCACAGAGAGGTGTAAAAAGGGGCATGGCCTCAGACCACCTCTCTGCAACACAGCTCTGTGGCGCTTACTGAAGGTACCTGGCAGGCTAGTTGGCCCCCAGGGACCCTCAGTATTCAAGGGGACTTAATCCCCCAACTTAGAACACACCAGGGGGTTCGTTTGTAGAGTGCTGCAGGGAGGGGGCGGGGCCTCCGGTGAGTTGCCGGTTTCTTTTTTTTTCTTTTTCTTATTTTATAGGAGGGGACTGCGTGGCCCCCCTTCCCTGGGCCACTTTTGGCCCCAGGGACCCCATCCCCCGGGGCCTGAACATTTTCTTTAAAAAAAAAAAATTTAAAAACGGGAAGGGGCCGCGTGGCCCCCCTTCCCTGGGCCACTATTGGCCCCGGAGACCCCATCCCCCGGGACCTGGCCTGGTTTTTAAAATATTTGCGGGGAGGGGGGCCGCATGGCCCCCCTCCCCTGGGCCATTTCTGGCCCCGGTAACCCAATCCCCCGGGGCCCGGCCATTTAAAAAAAAAAATTTACGTGGAGGGGGGCCGTGCTCCCGGGCCAGTCCTGGCCCCGGGGACCCCATCCCCCGGGGCTTGGCCATTATTTCTTTATTTTATATTTTTGAGGAGGGGGGCTGTGTGGCCCCCCTCCCCAGGCTAATTTCGGCCCCGGGGACCCCATCCCCGGGGCCCGGCCATTCATTTCTTTTTTTATAAAATGGAGGGGGGCCGGGTGGCCCCCCTCCCAGGCCACTTCTGGCCCCAGGGACCCCATCCCCCGGGGCCGGCCCTTTGCGTTGGGGACCGTGGGGGGAGCCCCAATGCACCCACGGCCCCGCCGGCTCCCTGCTTCCTGCGGGAGCAGGCTTTGCTTTTGAGCAAGGGGAGCTGCTGACATGTAGCTCCCCTTGCTCAAAAGCAATCCTGCTTTGCTTCCCTGCTCTCGCTTCAAAGAAGCAAAGCAGAGTTTGCAATGGCAGGGCGGGAGCCGTGCTCTCGCCCTGCCATAGCAAACAGCAATGTCCCAGGGATGGGCACTAAGCCTGGGCGTAGTTCGCGAAGTAATGCTTCGCGAAGCTACGCAAAGTGCAGTTCGCACTACGCAAGCTTCGCGTAGCACTACGCGAACTGCGTAGCGCACTGTTCGCAATGATTGCACAGTGCCGGATGCTTGTCCGCACTGTGCAATCATTGAAAACGGCAACTTGCACAGTGCGAGCTGTCTTTACTGCCGCTCGAGTAGATTTTTACTCGAGCGGCAGCTTTCTCAACGCTGGACTGGTAGTTTCTCATCGCGGCGGTCGCGAGCATACGCGACCACTCGCAATGAGAAACCTGACCTCCCGCGTTGAGAATCTCGCCGGAGGTTTATTTTCCACGCTCGCGATCGGCAACTTGATGTTGCTGATCGCGAACGAGGAAAAAGTCTCGCCGGATGTCATTTGCTTGCTCGCGGTCGCCAACTTGACGTTGAGGACCGCGAGCAAGCAAAAATGACTGCGGCACTACGCTACGCTACGCTACGCGTGTTTGCACTGTGCTACGTGCAATTCGTGTTGTGCGAAGTAGCGCAAACTTCGCAAACTACGCGAGCGTAGCGTAGCACTTCGCCCAGGGTTAATGGGCACCCCGGGACATTGCAGGAGCCGGCCCTGGGGGGTAGCGGTCCCCAGGGCAATCAAGGGCTCCAAGAGGGGGGCCCTGGGGAGGTGGTGGTCCCCGGGACCGGGGGTCCACAACGGACCCCCGTATTTAAATATTCAATGCCCCGGGGAGGTGGTGGTCCCCGGGGCAGTGTGTGGAGGGGCAGGAGCCCCCCCACACTTTTTTTTTTAATTGCAGCCCCAGGGAGGTGGCGGTCCCCGGGGCTTGGGGGGGCCAGCGAGGCCCCCGCTCCTTTTAAATTTGAATGCCCCGGGGAGGTAGCAGTCCCCGGGGCAGCATGGGGGGGTTGGGACCCCACCACGCCTTTATAAACAAAGCCCCGGGGAGGTGGTGGTCCCCGGGGCTGCAGGGGGCCATGTGCCCCCCGCATTCAAATTAATAAGCCCCGGGGAGGTGGCGGTCCCTGGGGCTGGGGGGGCCCCTGTGGGCCCCTGCAAATTAATCACTGATTGCCCCCTGGACCTTGCCCACCCGGGGGCTTTTTGAAAACGAAGCACGGGAGCCAGCGCTTAATTTTATTTTATTTTCACGGCAGGATTCGCGACCCCAACGCGAATTCTGCCGTTCTTTTTAAATACTTTTTTGGGTCCTGGGGGTCCTTGTGGGACCCCCTGAGCAGGCCTACGGGGTCAGGGTGTTTCTACCCTGCCCCCTTTTCTTCTTTTTTAACCTTTTTTCCACTCTTTTCTTGTGACTCGGTTACCGAGTCACAAGATGGCTGCCAATACTTCCTGGTTTGGAGTGTTGGCAGTTAATCGGAGTAAAGCTCGTGTCCGTGAGGGTTCGCGACTCCTCCTCGGTGCTCAGATATTGATATTTTTCTTTTTTAAATTTCTCAGGAACTACTGAACAGATTTACACCATTTAAAAAAAGGTCTCTTTCCCAACCAAGGGCTACCTTTTTGCCAAATTTGGTGTAATTCCGTTCAGCAGTTCGGGCTGTAGCCTGTTTCAATTTTTCCTATGGAAATTAACAAGGGGAAAACGTGTTTTGGGACCCCCTTTTTTCTCGGCCCCCGCTTGACGAATCACCCCGAAACTTTCAAGACAGGAGCTGACCTGAGCGGGCCATTAGTTTTGAAAATTTTGCGAACATTCATCAAACGGCGCCAAAGATATTGGCAAAAGAAAAAACGCTTTTTGAATAGAAACGAGGTCCTAACTATAACTACCTACTGGCTACCGCCAGTAGGTAATATATATATATATATAGAGATAGATAGATAGATATATATATATATTTTCACTGAAAAAGCCAAAGGTTACAGAGACGTTATAGTTAGGCTCAGGTTTCACTTGTACAAAAACAGAGAAATTCAGCAGTTATAGTTAGCCGAGCTAACTCATAACTTGTGCCCCGCAATGCACTGCTTATGACCTCACTTATTACATCACTCATGACATGGTCAGTGACATCACTGATGACATCTTAAATGACATCACATGACATCATCCAGTGACTGTGAGTGTTTTTTAAAAAGTTTATGAGTGTTAAATATATATACCAAAGTGTATTGATGAATCAGTGGATGGGTGACTGACAGTATAAGTGAGTTATTAGGTGTCCAAGTGGCTCTATGGTTTGGTGAGTGGGTACGTGAGTGGCTGTATGGGTGGTTGATTGGTTGTCTGAGAACCTGTATGGGTGTATGAGTGTCTGTATGGGTGGGTGAGGGGGGGTGTGACTCCTGCATGGATGAGTGAGTGAGTGAATCAGTGGGTGTATGGGTTAGTGAGTACATCTGTGAGGGGCTGTATGGGTGAGTGAGTGTGTGTATAGCTGTGCCGGTGAGTGAATGGATGTGTCAGTGGTATATGGGTGAGTAACTGCATATGTGAAAGGCAGTATAGGTGAGTCTTAGAGTATATGAGTGACTGTATGTGTGAGTGAGTGAGTGATTGTGAGAGTGGCTGTATGGGTGAGTGTGTACTTGTGTCAGTGACTGTATAGGTGAGTGAGTATGTGTTAGTATCTGTATGAATAAGTGAGTGGGTATGTGTATATCTGTATAGGTGAATAAGTGGCTGTGTGATTGACTCTGGGTGAGTGAGTAGGTATGTGAATAGCTCTATGGGTGACTGACAGTGGGTGAGTGGCTGTATGGGTGTATGAGTGGATATATCAGTGGCTGTATTAATGAGTGAGTTGGTGTAAGTGGCTGTATGGGTGAATGAGTGGATGTGTGTGTAGACCTATGAATCAGTGAGTGGGTGTGTAAGTACTGGTATGGGTGTGCCAATGGTTTTGAGAATGGTAGTGTGGAAGTTGGAGTGGGTGTATGAAAGGTTATATTGGGGTGTGAGTGAGTGTGTCAGAGATTCTGTGGATGATGTCGTCAGTGATCTCACTGTGATGTCACTGACCATGTCATGAGTGATATATTATGTGAGGTCATAAGCAGTGCATTGCGGGGGCGCAAGTTATAGTTAGCTCAGCTAACTATAAATGCTGAATTTCTCTTTGTATGAGTGAAACCTGAGCATAACTTTAAACCTTTGTCTTTTTCAGTGAATTTGGAAGTTTTTTTATTCCATTTCCTAACTATAACGTCCCTGTAACCTTTGGTTTTTCCAGTGTTTTTTAAATGCTAATTACTAACTATAACGTCCCTGAAACCTATGGTTTTTCAGTGAATTTCTATGGTTTTTAACTTGTAGTCGCATTTGCAGCAGGCGTGGCTCGTGCAGGTAAGGGCAGTGGGGGGGACGGGGTGGGGGGGAGTCGACTGATGATGACGAGGGAAACTTCAATAAAAAAAGAAAAACACTTACCTTGTGCTCAGATGCGGCGAGCGCAAGGTAAGTGGTTTTCTTTTTTTAATTTAAGTTTCCCTCATCGTCTCCTGTCATCTCCCCCCACCCCGCCCCACCGATCTTACCCGCACGGGCTGCAGCTGGTTTGCAGAGTGGGGGAGAAAAGGGGCCAGGCCTCTGACCAGATCTCAGGAATCCTGCTATGTAGGACTTACAGGAGGCACCAGGAGGGCTTCTTGGCCCTCAAGGTCCCCCAGGAGTAAAGTGGACTTCATCCCCCAACCAGTAGTGCACCACGAGCTGCGTTTGCAAAGTGGTGGAGAAAGGGGGCTTGGCCTCCGAAGTTCTTTTAGCAATACCGCCATGTGGGACTTATTGGAGATAACAGGAGGGGTAGTTGGCCTCCAAGGACGTCCTTGGGGGCCAACTGCCCCTCCTTTTACCTCCAGTAAGTCCCACACAGCAAGATTGCCTGGACCTGATAGGAGGCCCTGCCCCATTTCACCAGCACTCTGCAAATGTGCCTCCTGGGGCACTACTAGTAAGGGGATGAAGTCCCCTTGGCTATTGAGGGTCCTTGGGGGCCAACTACCCCTCCTGTTACCTCCTGTAAGTTTCACACATGAGTTTGCTGAGAGGTTTTCGGTGGCCACGGCCCCTTTCTCCACCACTCTGCAAACACGCCTCCTGGTGCATTACTAGTTGGGGGATGAAGTAATCTTGGCTCTTGAGGGTCCTTGGGGGCCAACTAGCCCTCCTCTTACCTCCAGTAGGACCCACACAGCTGGATTGCTGAAAGGTCATCAGAGGCCACACCCCTTTCTCGAGCACTCTGCAAACGCGCCTCCTGGTGCACTGCTGTTTGGGGGAAGAAGTCCACTTTAGTCCTGAGGACCTCAGGAGGCAGGGGGATATCATCCCCCCACCAGCAGTGCACCTAGAGGTGCATTTGCAGAGTGCTGAAGAAAGGGGGCATGGCCTCTTACCACCTCTCAGCAATCCCACTGTGTGGGGCTTACTGGAGATAACAGGGGGTCTTGTTGGCCCCTAACGAGAATCAGCAGCCAAGGGGACTTCATCCCCCAACCAGCAGCATGCCAGGAGGCGTGTTTGAAGAGTGGTGGAGAAAGGGAGCGGGGCCTCCGGTGAGTTGCCGGATTTATTTTTCTTTTTCTATATGCCACTGCCCCAGCCTCTGAATCTGCCAGGTCTCCTAACTTTGGGTCCACTTTAATGAGAAAGGAGCACCTCCACTCTGTGGACAGAGTACAATTTGCATTGACAATGAAGGACAACACCCGTTGCGCCCACCTGGATTGGGCCTGCGGGGATATAAGGTCCCGTGAAACGTTGGCATCTTCTGCCATGTCCAGGATCCTGGTGAGCCGGCCTAGGGCATCCATGAGTTTATCCTGGCACACCCGCCAGGACCTGTAAATGCCCTTCTTTTGGTCTTTAATGAATTGTGCTTGAATAGTTGCCAATCTCGGGTCTAGTTCAGGGGTTAGGGCAACTTTGCCCTCCGAGGATGGCAGAGGGTATTCTGCTTTAAGGCAATTGTGTGTGTCCTTCCCCAGCGGGGTTCTGATATGCCCTGCCACATAAGCTGCCACCTTAGAGGAGGGTTTCCATTTGGTAGAACTGGGGTGTATGAGGCCTTCGTAGTCTAACATGTCTGACCCTTCATCCTTAAGAGGAGGCTCTGTGGCTTGGAGTGTAGGGGAGGGGTGCCATGGACGGGAAGGCTCAGATTTCTCAACTGTGTCCCTGTGGACATCTTTATCTGGGGACAGGGAAGGTGTAGGGTCTACTAACCCACGTGTGGACTCTCTGGGCACAGAGGCCAGTGGGGCTTGATTCAGGAATGCCTCCCTGAGGTGCTCAAAGTTGTAATGATCCACCCCTTCCCCCCGGGGGCGTTTGGCCAGATGTGATCCCCATCAGTGGGCTGGGCAGGAGGGGGGGGCGGGTCTAGGGTGCCTTGACTCTGGGCCAACTTTGCGCATTCCCATGCAATCTGCTGGGACAAGTGCTGTTCAATGAGGGCCGTAGCTTCTTCTACAGCACGGTAAATGGATGCGTCTACAGCATCGTAATATTCATCATCCCATGGGAGGGCAGCTAAAGGATCCTCTTCAGAAAAAGTGTCACTCTCTTGTTCCTTGACCAGTGATTAGTGGGGCACAATACAGAGGGACAGTTATAGCGGGTTTTCCG
Source organism: Calotriton arnoldi (assembly GCA_963921515.1). Taxonomy (NCBI): domain Eukaryota; kingdom Metazoa; phylum Chordata; class Amphibia; order Caudata; family Salamandridae; genus Calotriton; species Calotriton arnoldi. The sequence continues at coordinate 1,201,771 of CAWUFW010005455.1, forward strand.
CTAGACTCAGAGAAGTATAGCGCTATCTGAAGCCCTTAGGTTTACCTGGGCACACCACAGCGCAAAGCTATACAACCAGGCTAGTGCTGGGCTCACAACGGAAACCCAAACGTAGCGCTATATAAGCACTTAGCCAATATGGGCTAAGAGCAGGGCACTAGCAATGTGGGCACTGGAATCAAGCGATTCAATAGGGAGAAGAGGATCTCATTCAGAGGGATCCACGCCCCAGTGACACCACCCCCCTGGCACTTAATTTTTAATCATGGGGTGCGGAAGCCACCTGGGAGCATGTCCTCTAGAGGTTCCTCAGCCTGTGAAGCATACAGACTTCAGTGGGGTGTCAAGAAAGCACTTACTACTGGCCCTTCAGGAAGTCAGGTAAATAACCAATTCAGGCTTGCAAGGATGTACAGACTCCAGGTAGGGGCATCACTCTCCAACTCTCCAAGGGCAGGTAAAGGCTGAGGAAGATGGAGCAATTCTGGGTTCCCAGTGACAGGAATTCCAAACTTTGCGCCGGAGGCCATAGAGAAACAGCACTCCCACCTTTCCCCCTACCAGTGAGAGGACCCCACCACACTCTACCAATGCCAGGAGTATATGTATAGTCATGTAGGAGCGACAAGCCTTCCCGCAACGGTAATAAAACATGCACAGTAGTGCAGCAATAATAAAACACAGCACATAAAATGCAGAGAGAAGAGAAAACCCCTATCTGGGCTGCGAGCAGTGAAGAAGGAGGAGTTGGTGACAGAGGCGAAGAACTATGTTGGTTAATCCTGGCCTCTGATTGGACACCTACTGCATTGTGGGACTGTTTCCTTTGTTTTTACTATTCCCAGTGATCCATGTGAAATGTAGTTTGTTTACTGAATAAAAATGGCTGATATTCAATAAAGTGGAGAAAGATAAAGCATAATCCTCGCTTCCGGTCCTGATGTAGAAATTAATCACAGGAACACTTTTTTAAGTTTCTGGAACATTTGTCAAACAGTGCCAAAGATATAGGCAAGTCAAAAAATGATTTTTCTATGGAAACATGGTCCTACCTAACATGAATACCTACATCTAAATATATATATATATCTCTTTTGGCGTTCTGTCTCACCAACACCTCACGCAGCGGCACAAACCAGACAGGACAACGTCCAAACTATACGTTTTCTATTAAATTTTTATTCTTCCGTTTATTCATGTGCAAAGAGTAATACACAGTATCCTGCTACATAGTTTATCTCAGACCGACGCGTTTCGGCTGACGCCTTCTACTGGGCCTATATATCTATATAGAAATATAGAGCTATAGATATATATCCCACACAAAGGCTCCCCCCAGAAAGGGACACCCCCAGTCTCGTGGGAGGAGGAACAGCAGCCAAGGGAGCAGACTTGCCAAAGTCCAAATTCAGCAAACACATAAAGCTGTGTGATCTAGGCTTTTGCCAAAACGCATCTGTACGGATTGATGGAATACACCTACTTGCTTTGGATATATCTTGTGTTGAACAGTTTTTTTGCTCAATATATATAAATACATATGTGTGTGTATATATATATATATATATATATATATATATATATATATATATGTATATATATTACGTATGAAACCTATCAGATTTGCACAGCATAATGAAATGTTGTTAGAAATGATGGATTGGTGTTTGAAGAAGATCATCTTATTTGAGGATGAATTGTTCCAACAAGAGCTGGGGACAGCCATAGGCACCTGCTTCGCCCCCAGTTATGCCAAGTTACATCTAGGCTGGTGGGAGGAGCAGGTGCTCGGTGGATCTACTATGGAACATTGGTCAGAGAGAATCATAATGTGGCTGAGATTCATTGACGATGATTTTGTATTGTGGCAGGGTACATTTTATTTCAGAACTAAATGATAATGATCTGAATTTAAACTTTGCAGGACAACAAATTAGGGAGTCAATAGAATTCCTAGACATCAAGGTTTGGGTAGATAAGGACAGGATGGAAACTACAGTTTTCACAAAACCAACTGCAGGAAATACCATACTCCATGCTAGTAGTTCACATCCCACATCACTGATAAAAAGCATCCTGTTTGGTGAGTTTTATAGAGAAAGGAGGGCATGAAGTACAATAGAAGGTTATGATCAAATAGAACAAGAAATGAAAACACGCTTTTTAGAGAGGTGTTATCCACCATCGATATTAGAAGCAGCTTCAAAAAAAGCAAGAGAACTGAACAGGGAGAATGCTCTGTTCAATCCCTCTAAGTCAATGAGGAAAAAAGAACAGTTGAAAAGAGACAAAACACATAAAATGCTGAGTTTTATAACTATGTATAGTGTAGAACCATGAAAATTCGGCAGATCTTGTGCAGGCATTGGCATTTAGTAAAAGAGGCTCTAATAATAGGCCATTCAGCAATGAGAAAAACCCAAATTACTTATAAAAAATCAAAATCATTGGGGGATTACTTGGTGAGAAGTTAATTTCCAGCAGAAACAAGACAAACAACTTGGCTTGAACAAAAGGAGGGTTTTAGAAAATGTCTAAAATGCAAGACGTGTCATAATTAGGAGAATCTTTGTTCTCTCACGACTACCTTTAATAAAACCTTTAAAATAAGAGGGAACCTCACTTGCAGAACAAGTTTTGTGGTATACTATACATTCTTAAGTGCCCATGTGAAAAGGTATATGTAGGGAGCACTACATTGCCAGCTCACAAGAGAATTTTACAGCATAGGAGGAACATAGTAAAAAAGGATCAAAGCTAGCCTATAGCAAGGCACTTTGAGAAGTATCACCAGAGTAACCCCTTGTTTTTGAGATAGAGTTGCATTGCACAGGTACTGAAAAGAAAAATAGGAGGGGATCGAGAAAAGGAATTGAGAAAATTAGAAACGTTCTTCATCTTGGAGTTAGACAGTAAGGAACCGAATGGTGTTAACATTGATGTGGAACTGTATACTTGTCTATATTAAAAATGTATCCCATCACACTCTTCTTAGAGAGCATTACAGAAATGTTTTTAATTTTATAATAAGAAGAAAGGCATTAGAAAGGTATTGAGTTATTTAGCACAAGCACTTTATTGAATATATGCACTTTAAATGAATGCACTTTAAACTTGGGTTTATGTGTAATTTTTATTGGAAACATCTTGAAATACATTATAAAAAAGGCATTTGCCAAATGAAATTAATTACATGCTTATTTATTGCTATTGTTTTTCATTTAAAAAAGAAATATGGAAGGCTTTTTAGAGGGAATTTTCCCAGGGAAACAATGATTATTACAAATGTGAAAATGTAATAAATCAAGTTTTTGTGTCTAATTTAAAACTTTCACAAAGTTGAGAATGGAAAATAAATCAAATATGGAAAGTTGAGAATTGGACAAATAATAATCTTAGTAAAATGAGCCACATAATATTTGATAAAAGCATTAGAGCATGTTATAAAATGGTGCTGACTTTGATCAGCAATAGTGTTGGGAGAGTTTCCATTTTGTCCTTTCTCTGTGTCTATTGTCAATATATAAAAACACATAAAAAGTTGTAAAAAAAATGGTGCTCGTCATCGTTAACAAGGCTGCTTAGGCAGCCGGAACGTGTGGATGAATATCAAAATGAGAAACGTGAAATCCGCAAGAGTGCCCTTATCATTCTCTCTCTATATATATACACACATTTTAAAAATAACAATAGCTAAACATTTTATTAAAAACATTTAGGGTCTCATTAGGATGTCGGTCGGCTTCTGACCAACATCCATGGTTTAAAGTCCGACCACCTAATTACAATGTAGGCGGTCCGGGTTTAAACCGGCCAGTTGGACCGACTGGCTTCCGACAGGCTCAAGGAGCCCGTCGACCAGTCGGAGGCCGCACAAAATCCCCTATGGATCGCGTTTCCGCCATCGGGATTATGATGTTGGTTTCCGACAGTCTTTTCATGTCGGGCTTTCCGACATGAAATCCCTGTCAGAAAGCAACTTTGGGGGGCCCTAGCAGGGCCCCCATGCCTCTGCAGCTTCCGGTTTGGGAGCTGGGGGGCACCTATGGTGCCCCCCTGTAAATCCCTGTACCATGTAGCAGGCACCATGAGGTGCCTGCCACGCTGCCAGGGATTTACCGAATCTCCCATTTCTCTATGGGAGCTTGTGCTGCGGCCGGTTTCCGACTGCCGCACAAGCTCCTATAGGGAAATGGGAGTTTGCAACCGCACCATTGTAATACGGTGTTTGGAACCGCTGATCTACTGTTGGTCGGTTCCCACACTGAGAAGTAGTTTCGGCCTTAATTTAAAATAGTAACTGTAACATCCATACAAACAACAAAAATATGTAACCTTAATTACATATCATAGCAAACAAACAATTAATAGGTCTATTCAATAAATTACACTAAATATACAAATAATATACATATATATATATTTGTAAAAAATATAATAAACTTTTAACAAAATAAAAAGTATATATTAAAAAGGTATTAATTAAATAAATATAAAACATTTAAAAACTATTTTTAAAAACCATAAAAACATTTCAAAGAGCCAAAATAATATAAATAAAAAGAAATATAATTAAAAAACAATAAAAAACAGCATAAATCCTCTCTAACCAACATTATGGAAGCTGTTAGACTTCAAAGGGTTAGATATATTATTCTCACTTTAATTTATGGAACATTTGGAAAGGTTCTAGATGTTGGAGGGGTTAATCAACAGTGGGGAAAGCTTTGGACTTTGAGAGGGTTACATTTACTATTCTCTCTTCAGTCTAAGCGAAAGTAGGGAAAATGTTGGTAATCATAGAGGTCATATTTATTATTCCCAGTCCAGTCTAAGCAACAATAGGGAAAGTGTTGGAGTTCGGAGGGGTTATATTCACTATCCCCATTCCAGTCTAAGCAACAGTAGGGAAAGGGTTAGACTTCAGGGGGTTAGATTTACTATTCAGACTCCAGTCTAAGCAACAGTAGGGAAAGTGTTGGAATTTGGAGGGGTTATATTCACTATACCACTCTTATGCATGCAACAGTAGACTGTGTTGAACTTCGGAAGTATATAAACCACACTAACACAATTATTTTCTAGAAAATAATTAAATACTGACAACAATAAATGGTTAAAACATATTTTACAAAAAATGCATACAATATAAACTTACAAAATAAATAAAATATGAAAAAATAGTTAAAAAAATTAAATAATTAAGTAAAATTAAATTAATTTCCCCCACAACCCCAAGAACACACCCAAACAAAAAATAATAAATAAATAAATATTTAGATGAAGTTATTTCTTAAATTAAACAAACAAAATGAAGAAATACATTTCACAAATAATATTATTAAAAGCACATTGTAATAAATTAATAAATAGTTCAAATAAAATTGCATAATTTCCAATTAAAATATTAATGAATATTAACTATTAAAAAATCTATAATTTCAATTAAGATTAACTGTTAAAAAATATATAATTTTAATAACTTCCGACCCTATTCCCCTATGAACTGACAACCTACTACCAAAATATAAATTACTATCAAAAGTATAAAAATGTAAATATGCATTATAATTTCAAATTAAACCTTAATAAATTGAAAACAATAATTAAAACTAAGCAATTTAAAAAAATTGTTAATTGATTAAATATTTAGTTTACGGTGAAAAAATTATTTATCACGTAAATTAAATTAATTTTAATTTAATTAACTTCTAACCCTGTTTCCCTACAAACCCAACAGCCCGCTACTAAAATATGAACTGCTAGCATGAATAAAAAAAAATGTAAATTAAAACTTAGCAAATCGCACTTAACTAAACAAAATAACAATTAAACAATTACATAATGATTAATCAATAAAAATATATATTTAATAATAAAAATAATAAACATTAGAATTAAATAAAATAAGGAATTAGCTTTCCATTCTATTCCCCTGCAAACCCAACAGACGGCTACTGCATTATAAATTACAAATAAAATAATACATTACACATTTAAAATTGCAAACTATATTTTAAAAAATAAGCACAATTCTGCTAGCAATACTGACGTAAAATTAACATGTATAACAAATATATATTACATTGATGAAACAACAATATTTAATACTACTAAAGTAAACAGTATTAAATACAACAATATTGTTGAAAAGGTATTTAAAACAATAAAAACAATATTCTATTCCATGATATTCTATTCCACAATATTTTGAAAGTCACAATATTTTTGACATGATATTCATGTCACACAACATTTAGAATCCGATATTTGTGTCATTCACCCTCGTCAGGGGGTAGGAGGGCAGCTGACAATCTTTTCCAGATGTACATAAAAAGTAATATTCTTTGCATGGGCATAAAGTGTAAAGTGAAGAGCCAGTACTCTCCCTTTAATGCGTGTACATGTTAGGCATACATGCACAGAGCCTCTGTGGAGACGCTCAACCTAGGAATTGATGCATAGTTTGCATAGTTGGTGTATACCCCATGTAGACTTTGGGTGTGGCCTTGGAGAAGTCCAGGCACCCTACCAAACACCCATTCGAAGAAAAGCCTAAAGCAGTAAAATAAAATTTGTAGTGTTGTAAATCTGTACTCTAAATTTGAGTCTTCTTTTCAATGAATTAAATAATCAACAATCCACTGTGTTGTTTCAAACATCACTAGAAGATGCGAGATCAAATCGGGATTATAAGTGTCCTTAATCACACTGCATGGAGAATCGTAGATCCAATTCTATGCAGAGTGTGACTAAGGACACTTATAAGCCAGATTTGATCTCCCATCTTCTAGGGAATGTTACAATGCCACATTAATGGATGAATGAACTGCCAATTGTACAGTGCGACAGCTGCTTCCAAGGAATCGTTCTGATACTAGAAAGCACAGCCAACGATTCCAGGTGCTGAACTACCCTAAAAAGGAAAGTCTTCAGGCTTCTGTTTTAATCACTCTCATTTCTTTGGCAGCTCATTCTACAGCTTAGCAGCCAGTATAGAGCTAGACTGGCCCCTCCTCCTAGCCTTTTGAACTCGGGGAATGCAGAGAAATCTCTGGTTTGAGGAGTGGAGCTCTCTGATGGGAATATATTCAGTAAGGCTGCTACAGGGGTAGCGAGGCCCTTTTTAGGTCAAGCCTAAACAGCACTTGCTCTGTTAGGCAATTTGTTGGCTGATTTTTGTGGGGTCTGACTCCTCGCACGCTCTGGATTCGCCTTTGTGTGTGTCTTTTAAAAATTGTAGCCTGCAAATAGCTAATGGTGGGTGCATGTCCCACCTTTTCTTGCAAGTTCACTCCCATGGAGTATTGCCGCGGTAGCGAGCAGGGACGCGCACGCTGCTTGCATGCCTTTATCTTTTCCTTTTAAGAACAATCCCTGCCTAGACCATCTGTTGTGTTGGTGCAGAAGCACGGCCGCTGCAGCTCTCGGCTCTACTCTCTGGGCCAGTAACATGGTACAGTGCCGTTGTGGTCAGCAGAATGGCCGTAGTGCTAGGGAGGAGAGTGAAAATGCCCTTCACTCACGCCCACAGTAGATAAAACGCCTCTTCCCACTCCAGTGGTGGTAACGCGCTATACAAATGACAGGCGCCCCCCGCACCTAGGGGAGGGGCGCCCTTAGTAGCACCACGGGACTGGGCCTCCTCCGGGGCCAAAAAGGGGGCTGGATGAGGTGATGTCATCGGGATGCGCTGGAAGGATATTTAAGTCCGCGCCCCGGGATCTTCAGCCTCTTTGTCCCCTTGGACCTCCGGCAAGCTGCGGGGGCGCGTCGTCGACGAGGAGAGAGTTCCAGTCGCCTTTGTGCTGAGTGTGGCACGGGAGGTTTGAGGGGGCCTAGGCGTAGCGTGTCGCCTACATAATAGGGCTTTAATATTCGGTTTTAAAAATAGATTTTACGATAAATGTATTAAGCGCCAGGAGTGGCGGAACTCGTTTCGCGCTGAGATTAGCGGGGGACGCGCATCGGTCTCGGAGCGGCGCGCAACTATGGGTAAATAAATATTTCCTTTTAAATGCCCGCATATAACACGGTTTGCAGCGGAGCATTTCGTAGGGTCAATTGAAAGTGCGCGGTGAAGGATTAAGGGGCCGTGCCGGAGTGGGGGCTGCGCCGTTACAGAAGAGATGCAGCTCGTGGTACGAGGCATCCCGCTGCTATATGCAGGGGACGCGCCTTCGTTCTAGTGGGGCGGTGAGAGTCAACAGTTTATGAGGTGTTTAGGCGGGAGGTAGGGGTACTTACCGGCAAAATCAGCGTTCACCGCTCGCGGCCGTATGTAAGTATTGAGAGCGCACGGTGAAGGGTTGGGGGGCCGCGCCGCAGTGGGGGTCACGCCCGTTGCACCTTGGTTCACAGGGTGGATTTGTACACAACGTTACCCACAGTGATTCGGCATGGTGTCTCGCTCTACCGCTTTTCGTGCGGAGACTCCGGTTGCCTGCCAGGTTGGTGTTGAGGGAGCACTCGTGTGGGGAATGATAGGAGGTACATTAGTCCCGGTTTCTGGGTTATTCGAGAGAAGAGATGTCATTGGCAGGCCGGCAGGGCCAGAGCGGTGTCACCCTTCTCGGATGGTTTCATTTCCGTGTCGTGGTAGGAGAAATATAGGGGAATCGTTTGGAGTCGCTAGTCTCTGTACTCCTGAGGTTTTCGGAGTGCACGGGATGGCGTTGGAGGGATTAGTGCATGCATCTGTCCCTAGTGCTGATTCTGCTGCATTCAAAATAACATAGTAAGCGGACATAAAAGGAGAAACATCACCGTGTGTTTTTTATGGAGACACTCAAGTCCATTAAAGGGCCGACGAAATTATTTTAAAAAGGCAGATTAATACATGGTAAACAGATAAACAGTGTCTCCTTGTACATTCATGGGCATTTTATACTTAAAACAGGAGCTAAGAAAAGATAAACCCTGTCTCCTTATACATTCCTGGGCACTTTATACTTAAAAAAGGAGTTAAGAAAAGATAACAGCTAAGGCTCAGCGTACATGCCACTTTCAGGAGCAGATGGCTATTAGCGTGGAGCATTAGTCCTCACAAGATGTGTTACGAGTTGGTCCATTTTGGTCCTAGGTTTCTGAGGCTGAATAAAAACGTTTAACTGCAGTTAGCAGCATCACCAGATTATGAAAATCGGTGGAAGTGGGCCCAAGATTTTACATGACGGCAATACTATATAAAGGGCTGTTTTCTGAGAGAATGGAATGTTCGATCTGTTGTGTAGTTGGAGATAGAAAGATATACGTTTCACCAAATATTAAGAGCAAAAGAGCCTCATTGTGCATAAACGCTGTGCTCTGAAACGGTACGGTGTGGATTCAAATACAGGAAACAATGCTAAGGGGGCTGTGAAAGGTCAACACACTAGCACCGGGACCTTAGAACTCTACTGGCCGCTGGGGTTCAGGTTATTCCAATGTGTTTTGCGCTTTCAAAACTCTACTGGCCGCTGGGGTTCAGGTTATTCCAATGTGTTTTGCGCTTTTAAAATTCTATCATGTCTGCAAATAAATGCACCGAACATGTAGTCTTTTAGTCTACAAGTTACGGTAGACGGGAATGGCTAAATAATCTGGAACGCGGGCTCCTGTTTATAATATGTATGAATTTATGTATCAAATTAAGGCAAAATACACTAGCACCGGGACCTTAGAACTCTACTGGCCGCTGGGGGTTCAGGTTATTTCAATGTGTTTTGCGCTTTCAAAACTCTACTGGCCGCTGGGGTGCAGGTTATTCCAATGTGTTTTGTGCTTTTAAAATTCTATCATGTCTGCAAATAAATGCACCGAACATGTAGTCATTTAGTCTACAATTTACGGTAGACGGGAATGGCTAAATAATCTGGAACGCGGGCTCTTGTTTGTAATATGTATGAATTTATGTATCAAATTAAGGCAAAATATTTCCAGATGTACTAGTCAAACGATAATTTATCAATTGTTTTAATTAATGACTGGTTCCGTTGTCAGGCCAGGTAGATTAGTGGATTAACACATCCATTGCAGGGACCGGTGTTTGGCCTCATGGTCACAGGTGCCATTCCCGGCGGGTACACTTAGCCTTGCATCTTGGGAGACGTAGACAAATTAAGCACCATTCAAATCTGTGATTCAACGCCAAGATGCCCCCCTCTTGGGGGTGGAAGTGCACAGTGCACATACGAGTCATGCTATATGTCAAAATTGGATGGGCTGCTGCAACCTGGTAGTAACCCTTTGCTAGTTGGGATGGGGGTTTGAACGGGGTTGCAGCCCTGAGGCACAACATTTCCTTGCTGATATGTTCAGGGGTTTCCTGTTCACAGATTGACCGTTTGGTATGATTCATTTATTGAAAAACGGGCAACAATGATTTCCTTTCATCACAAACACCTATGGTGCTGGTAGGCAATTTGCATGTTATACGGTGTGGGTTTTTATGCTACTATTGGGGAATAATGCGGGAATTTACACTTTTCGCTGCTGCTCCCCATAGCGTTGTTATATGTCATTTGCCTTCAGATTAGTGACAGTCTACACCCTCGCAACTGCTCTCCATAGCTCTATTATATGGCATTTGCCTTCAGATTGGTGACTATCTGAGGTTAGTAGGGCAATCTATATTAAGCAACTAAAATAGCCAGGGGTACAGTAGGTTTGAACTGTTCACATAAGCATTTGTCACGTATCTTTATGCCCAGAATACAAAGATAGAACTCATGCCTAGCCTTAATTACGGTTACCTATGGTTCGAGTTAACCAATGGTTAGTGGCACAGGGGGATCCCTGTTTTAGAGTGCGGCATTAGGGAGTTGGTACTTAGCTCTCTGTTGCACTTACCATCTGCGGGCTGAATTGCATTATAATTACAGTTACATATGGTGCGGAGGTAGCCAACGGTTGGTGGCACAGGGGCATCCCCGTTTTGGTGTGCGTCATTAAGGGAGCTGATGTACTTGGCTCTCAGTTGCACTTACCATCTACATGATTTGGATGTTGGGAAGAAAGCGTAGACAAGACAGTTGCTGATGCCCTCTCTCGTGGTAAATTCCCAGTATTTAGGGCACTATAGCCGCAAGCAGATGGTCAGAACCCCAGCTTTAACACTCTATCACAGAACATCGCAAAACCACACTTATAGCTGTTGTGGCAAGGTTTTGCGCTGGACGCTACCAGTGTCATTTCGGTGGCAGGGGGACAAATCCCCCCCCCTTTTTGCTAGGGAAAAGGGTAAGGGGTAGCCAATGACTAGATCATCTCCCCAGGATACATTGCCAAATACCTATGCATTTATTATCCCTTGGAGGTAGTAAGGAGGTTACAACTTCATGTTAAAAGCTCATCCCAACAACGGGTAGAAATGTATTGGTGACATAATCCCTAGGATTCATTTGTGACATAATCCGCAGGCAATGTGGGGAATTGTGCCAGTAGTCCTTAGTGAGGACTGAGGGTGTGCAACACAATTTACATGGAGTGAGCCTGGGGAAGGAACTCCATTTTAAAAGCTCATCCCAATAAAAGGTGGAGATTCATTGGGTCTTGCTTAATTGCCAAATATTTCTATGCAGAGCTTCTCGTTTCCTTTCAACTACAGCAGTCTTTCGTAAGGGACTTACGGTGTACAGTACAAGTCACAAAGAGTGGGCCTTGGGAATGAAATGCATTTTTAAACTCATCCCAATAACAGGTGGCAATTTATTTGTGATGTAATCCACAGGTAATGTGGGGAATTGTGTCAGCAGACCATAGTGAGGAATTATGGTGTACAACACAATTAACGGAGTGGACTTGGGGAAGGAAATGCTGAATGGCCAAATATTGATATGCAGAGTTTCTCATTTCCTTTTAAGCATCAGCAGTCCTTGGGGAGGACTGGTGGTGTGCAACACAATTATCATGGAGTGGGCCTTGGGAAGGAAATGCATTTTAAAAGTGCATCCCAATAACGGGTGGTGATTTATTTGTGGCATAATCCCCGGGCAATGGAAATTGCTACCAAATCAACCATCATTAGGGTTGCTTTACTCAATGGCCACAGTTTTCCTTTCCTTTTACGTGTCAACAGTTTTAGTGAGGACTAATGGTGTGCAACACAATTAACATACAGTGGGCAGAGTGCAGAAGTACAGGCCAGTAAAAGTCCTGCACAAGAGGGTCTTTTGAAGGACACGAAATATGCAGCATAGCTGAGTCGTTTCTATGCACAAGGGGGGGCCAGGTTGGTAAGGGGACTATGGCTGATGTCAGCAGGTAAGAGTATTGGGAGCCCGGGGGCTGGCTGAAGGAAAAGTGGATTGTCATGCTGAGGGCATAGACTTCGTAGTCCTACCGGTGGTCACCTGCAGTTCTTCTTTGGGATTCGAGCTGCTGGGAGGTGGGTCGATTGGAGGTCCTAGGGTACTAGTTCACTTGGGGATGGAGGTGGATGTCTTAAGCAAAACCGGGAGATAGTGTAATGGGGGCCTTCCCAACTCGATGGGCACTAGGAAGGGCTTCTGACAAGGTGCCAGTTCCTGAGGTTAGTTGCCAAGACGGAATGGTATAAAGCATTCGTGGCCCAGGTAATTTATCACAAGGCTGTAAGAGGGTCGGTATTACGCCGCCGCTTAATGACCAATGGTCCGAAGGGAAGTCTCTATATGTGGTCGGTAGTAATACCGCAGGCAGTATAGGTTAAGGGGGCTCCGGTTAAGGCCGTGGACAAGTTGGTGAAGAAGCTGATCCAGGGGATCAGTAATACTCCAGATGCCCAGGGGAGACTAATTAGGGTTGCGCTAGTAGAAATTTATCGGGGGTCCTGGGGTAGTAGTTCCCTTTGGGATACAGGATGGTGGAAATACAGCTCGTCACAGCTTCCTGGCAGGGGGGCATGGATTCCTTCAGGGAAAACGGGAGATGGTGTAAACTGGGGGGCTTCCCAACTCGATGGCCACTGAGAGGTGCAGGTAATTTATCACAGCACTGCCCAGATAATAAAAGGGAGCGGTGGCATCAGGATGGAGGGCATATGTTGGTAGAAGGGCAGTAGCTCTTTATAAAAACGATACTAGGGGCCATTGTGGAGCACAGTTAGCGCAGGGGAGGGGAGGGCGAGTGCGCCAGGGAGCTGCTCACCCTGTGGCGGTTCAGCGACTGGATGGCCCCAGGAGGGGGTAGGATCCACGTGTGCAGAGGGTAGGTGGAAGGGGGGACTGTCCTGCTGGTGGTCCTGGACTCTTCTGCACTAGCCCACAACGTATGGACTGAGTTGAACCTTGGGGAGGCTGCCTGAGTGCAGGTACCCCGGTGGGCGGGCCAGTGTGCCATGCTGGGCCCTGGTTTTCAAGTAGTGCAACTGTTCGCTGTAGCGCGTTGGGGCCTGCTGGCCCAATGTGCGCAGCAGAGTGGGGGCTTGGTGGGCCGAGACGGCCAAGTTCAAGTGTATGGCCATGTTCAAGAGTTCAAGTGTAATGTGGTGCATACCTTCTTTACTACCTTTGACAGGTCAAGGCCACTAAAGTGTACGGCCAAGCTCAAGTTCAAGTGTAATGTCGTGCCTAATTGCCTCTCAGCCTTCGTCATGTTGATGCCGCTAAATAGTGATGCTGTAATAATTTTATATCCAAAAAGGATACTGTTATTCTCGTGTTGGTCACTGGTGAATTACCTGGTTTGTGAATAAAAAGGCTACGCCATGAACAACACGCTCTGGTTCTGAGAGTTCTTGGGCAATGGGGAGGAGTGAATGTCACGTTGTGCGCGTACTATGCAAAACAAGTAATTCAGCTTTAGAAAAAAAAACTTCCAGCTCCTCCTTTCAGCTGCAACGCCAGTTAGTCTACACAGCTTCTAACATAGAAGCATGTGCAAGAAAATACTGCTGCTCTCACAGCTCTTGGCAACAAATACACTTGGCAGAAACTCTTGTCCTAAGCACACTGGACACAGCTCAAGAAAAACAAAGCCGGTTTATAACATGCCAGCCACTCGCATGTCCTGGAATTTAACATCTCCGACCAGGTAAAGCTGAACGTCGGTGCATTCACTGGCCACACAACAAAGCAATGTCCGCGTGGTATTCAACTGCTCCGTGGTATTCAAAATGGGCACTTAGAACCATGACTACAACAGCAGTGCAAAGCCCCACACTTACAGGACACTCCCCCCTCGTGACACAAAAGCTAAATCCTAGGATCAGGAAGTTTAAAATGTTGCTTTTCCAACAACCGTTTCTGAGCAGGCTGCAAAAAGTCAGCTTTCAACAACCGTGCCCATACAATCTTTATTGCGCGTGTTTGAACAGGTCACAAACAGAATTCTTTGTTTTGATATGCACACACAAAGCCCTAGAGGGATATGTTACTTCTTAAAGTGTCACAGCGCCTCTAACGGCTTCAGGGTGCTTGAATCCACACGAGTAGAACATCACTCTAAACCAGAGGTCTTCAAACTTTTTGATGCCGAGACCCCCTTGTCAAACGTTTTTAGGCGTAAGGACCCCCTTCTGATGAAAATTTCTAGAACCTGGTACTCCTCATCATAGACACTTATCGACAACCATAAACGCCCCCAATTTCCACAGCAAATAATTTTTACGGTGGGGAAATAATATTAAACACTGTTTAGCAAACCAAAGGTCAGTGAGCGTGGGGGTGTATTCAAAAGTGTAGCTAAACACAAAGGGCCTTATTTATGAGGAATTGGAGTAGGGCAGCGCCGCAAGTCTTCTTGCTGCGTTGCCCTATGCCGATGTGAAAGGGCAGGAATGCACAGTATTTATGAAATACGGTGCATTCCTGTCCTTTTCCTTTGCGTTGGCGCATAAATTGCTGCCTAGCACTAACATAGACAGGATTGTTTTTGTACAGGAAGGGGCACCTTCTTTCAAGAAAACAATCCCGAGAGGTGTTTTCCTCTTTCCATATGAGCTGCAGAATGCAGCACACATGGAATAAAGAAAAAACAAGTAGAAATGAAAACATTTCTCCTCGTTACACCTTCGCTGGGGAGGCGTCTGTTTTTGGAGCTGCCCCAGGTTTACGTGATTTTGGAAATATGGAGCAGCATCAAAATCCATGAGTGTTGCGTGGGAACCCCACGCAAAGCCCATAGACCATCTCCTTGATGCAGAGTAAGGCAATGCAGTGACTTGCGCTGCTATGTCTTACTCCATATCTATGAGGCCATGCAGGGTGACTTTGCACAGCCTCATAGGTATGGTTGAGACGCTTGCAACGCTGGAGCATAAAAAAGTGATGCTCTGGTGATGAAAGCCTCTCATAAATAAGCCTGAAAATATTTTGTACGTTTTTAGGTTTTTCATTATCAGGTATCTACATATAAAATAATGGGCATCGTAAATGAAAAATAAATTTTAAAAATTGTTACTCGGTGGGAAAGGCACTGTAGGACATCACAGTGTAAGATAGAGTGCTGCAAAACATGCAAATAGTTTTTCAGTAAAATGGTGCTTCCAAAATGTAGATTTTAGTGATACCAGAGCTTATGTAATGCAATTTTCTTTTTTACACAACTGTCCCTTCAACACACCTTTGGAGGTACTAAGGGCTCTGTAAATGCAGTTAAAATTAAAAGCACACACTTCACAGCTCAGTTATTAACTCTTTGCACTACCACTAAAAAAACAAATCTTTGTCATCACAAAGCTTGGAGTGATTTGATCAAATAAAGCGAGAATCAGCCCTCAAGCACCCTTTACACTTGCAGATTAATTTAGGCACATTTGCATTTCACTCAGCCAAGCCCACACCCTGCACCAAAACATTTCACAGCACAAGAGACTCAATTGATGGAATTTCAGCTGATAAAGATCTAAATTAGCCTTCCCAGGACTGCTGTCTTTATCCAAAACGAAAGCAAAAGTTTTGGATTGCAAGCACAAGTGAAGCTGGGGAATGTGCGACCCTCTTCCCTGGCCTCCACGGCCCCCTGGGGGTCGCGCCCCACAGATTGAAGACCTCTGCCTAAACTATAAACAAGATGCGGTCAGCTACAAGTAACCAACCCCACGTTTCAGAGAGCTGTATAATTTTCAGGCCTTTCCTCAGATGTAGTCATATTACGTATTTACGGCTCGTGGAGAGCACATTAAAGTCCATAACACTAAACACAATTTCTCTTCTACGTAACACTTTATGAGCCTGGGAAAGGTCTGTAAAGACTTAATACTGGAGTGTAAAAATTTTGAGGATTTTAAGGATTTATCTTCGAATATTGTATTTTTATATAGCCCTTGTAACTGCAATGTTCTGAAGCTGTAGTGTGCGATTTCATAGATAATCTGTGGTTGTATTCCGGTGTGATAGTCAGTGTTACTGATAATGTGATGATGTACAGTTATTATGCATAATGTGTGACCCAATATCCCACGTGATAGATATCAAGTCTTATGGTTAACATGTGATGATATACTGGAGTGATTTGTGATTTTATGCGCCCAGCACCCGTGTGGTATTTGCCTTTACGGGCAATATGTGATGGTGTACAGTACAGGTCTAATCTACCTGGACTTTCCGCCACTACTGGGCTTTACTTGATCAGATACTTGCCTGGAGGCTGGGACTATCTTGTGGTAATATGACTGACTGGGGGGAGCTGTTTGGCGGTTACTGTAAGGTAAGTAGCTACATGGTCTTCCCTGGCATTATATTGTACTTTTCCTTACCATTATCGTGATTTATAAGGTGGATTGGTGCGACAGTAAC
The DNA here is from genome assembly GCA_963921515.1 of Calotriton arnoldi. NCBI lineage: Eukaryota > Metazoa > Chordata > Amphibia > Caudata > Salamandridae > Calotriton > Calotriton arnoldi. Next base: position 1,218,468 of record CAWUFW010005455.1, read on the forward strand.
GGCAGTGAGGATTTATATACTTTTATCGTGTGCTGGATTTCACTGCACAGAAATGTTATTTTTCTGAGTTGCATTAACTTGTGAAAAATAAATAAAGATCTATTTAAATGTAGGTTTAATGTACATACCGGTGTGATATTAAGTTTTATGGATAATACATTATGGCATATAGGTATAATATGTGATTTTATACATAATGTGTGCTATTGTGCACGTGTAACGTGTTCTTACTGATAACATGTAGTGTATGTACCTATTAAAGGTGCAGCAATCCCGGCAGAATAAAATCACTGTGTGCATGGAGAAGCAAAGTAGGCTTTGAATGCAAAGGGGGTGCCTAGTCCCAACCAGTGCACATATATTCCTCCTACTGCTAGTACGGTTTTCTCCATCTTTACTACTCCCACCGTTATTTCTGCTGGTTGTTTGTTCGCTCCTATGCAAAACTGTTATTTTGTCCATGGCGGCTCTAGGTGCAGTTACAATAAGAGAGTGGGTGTGAGTGCTGCCTTCCGGCCAAGCCATAAAGGCGGTTAAGAATTCTTTTGAGCTGGGTCAGACTGGAACAGGAAATAGGCCCAGGAACCAAAATAAAAGTGCCCCCCTGTTAGTGAATTAGATAGCAAAAAAAATAGCCTATGTTTTCAAATTGGGGCAGTTTTGAACTAGTAAAGACACGCTGTTTAAGTGTTTGCAAGGTATAGAAGGCTGCATGGATTTGACCTTGCAGCAGGCAATGTTTGTGATAATATCAGGGAAATCCACAGCAAAAATCGGCCCACCATACCATAAAACAGGCCTACAAAGAGACACAAAAACCCTGAAACGCTGACCTGTCAGCAGTGCTTAATTTGAGCTGGTGGTTGCCGGTGGGGGCCAACGGAGCTCATTTTTGGGTACCAGCAGTTATTTTTCCCCATCATACTTGTCCTGAGCAAAGAAGGAGGAAGAGACTAGATGGAAAAACGTCACCAAGGGAGAAAGCAGGAACCTGCAAGAGAGAGATAAAGGGGCGGAGAGTGTCTGATAGTGGATTAAAGTGGCCTGAAGTGGATTCAGGACTACGCAACCTTGCTATTCCGGGTGCTGATATTTAATACCGCTGGCTGGGCTTCTGAGCAGGGCTTTGAGCACTGGCTCTCATCATTTTACAAATTAGACACTGCCTGTTGGACTAACCATACAGGAAAAGTTTAATATCCCTACATGCTAGTCCGACACTGCTCCTGAGTGGAGGGGGCAAGTGGGGCACGTCCATGGTTGAAAGAGGACCTATTCCATAGTTTGAGGCCTCGGCAGACATACTACCCCCAACATGGCCGAGGATGAAGTGGACTTTCATAAGAGTGCAACTGGCACAGTTATGGCTTGGTTTGCCAGAGTAGGGTGTGATTCTTTTTGGTATATGGGGAAGTGGATGCCTGACAGACACTTTATTTACGTGTCTTGATTTACAAAACCTTTCACAGCCTCATACCTACGTTTATGGCCGTAAATAGCTCTTTGACAGCTATACACGAAAGGATGCTTCTTAGGCATAAACGGATTTACTACTGTATAATTCTTCTCAACAAGTGTGGTAAATTATGCAGTAGTAGACTCTGCTCAATGGGTGGGGAGTGGGAGGAACATGGTGAGATTTGCCTTGTTTGTTTATGAATGCTCACACAATTTTAAGTGTCTGACCATTAACACACTCGTCTCAGTTTCTTTTCCTTGTATGGTAAAAGATTTACTCCAACAAAGGGTTATGGTAAATTCCCTTCAATGGTGGTAAGGGTATCAATTACTGACAAAATTAGTGGTCGTGTGAGGGAAGCATTTTTGTCATGTATAAAAAAGATAAAAGTGTGCATTTGCACATTGGATTGGTTTTCAACAGTGTGTAATTATACACTTTGCACAATTGCGCAACATGGATGGCAGTTTTTAAAAAGTAAAAAAAAAAATCATACAGCATCAGTAGTTTGCCCCCCATGTGTACCAGAGAGTTTTGTGAGCAAGGGACATTTTATGGGGGAAAGTAGGCACGCAACGTTTTGGCATTGAATTGTAATCGTGCACGGCAAGGAGTATCTTGCATAGGTGGGGCAGCATAAATCCACCTACACTCCTCTAAGCAGGAAGAATCTGAAACATGTCTAGCATGGATTGTCGTTCCTTCTACATAAGAAGTCTCCTAGCAGTTCGGACTGGATGAGATGGGCCCCATGTAGAGCACATAACAAGCATTGGCAAAACGAGTTGGTCTGGCATTGTCTGCCAGTCTTTCGACTTTGTCAATGCTTGTTTTATTTTTCATGGTTATTGTAAAACTTGATTGCTGGGGGAGCACCAATATAAAAGAAAACATTGGCTAAAAGCAAAACATTTTTTTGCTCTTAAAAAGCATGTGTAGTAATAGTAGTCCTTGGCGCTGATGGAAACTACTTTGTGTGTCGATTTGCCCCTTGTGAAAAAGCAGAATGCCGCCACTCACAGTGGAGCTGCTTAGTGGCTGACATGGGCTAGCATCATGCTTGCTCATCATACTTTTAGAAAGCTACAATTTGTGGCATCCTTTTACTAAAACAAAGGTCAATAAAATACCATGAAGGGCTATGAGATTTAAAGATCATTAGATAACAAAACCAGTAAAAAAAACACACATATGTGATGTGATTTGAAACCTGAGACCTGAAAACGGTGGAGTGTAGCTCAGACGATACCACCCCCTGTGCAATTTAAGCGAAATAGTCAAGCATCATAACTTTTTAGGTCTCACCTAGGCAGCACTTGCGCTGTCTCTGCGAGACTTGCTGTATTCAGGATATGGGCTTTAAAAGCTCGGACCATTTTCAAGAACTCCCCCTGTTACATGTGTTGCTACTCAGAGCTCGTGAGCACTATTTTTTATTTAAGCTAGAGCACTGGAGACCAGTGCTTGTGGTTTACAGAGCTCTGTTGTAAACGGGGCTGAAAATCTTGCTCTTATCTTACCACATTTGCTGCGCATTCAAAGACCAAGGTCTGTTTTGGCTGCAGCTGCCTCCTCCACTCTCCTGCGCTTGATACACAAGGCCTGGCATCACGGTCCCTGCCTTCCTATGATGCCACCTCCGTCTCAGAGCTCAACAAGCATTTGCAATGCAATAGGTCTTGCATTTGCGAGAGTTTGAGCTATTGGCAATGCAAATGACAATGCCTTTGATTCATATGGTTTGAAAACCTGCAAGCGGTGCATAAACAAATGCTTGTTTTGAATAGCTCTACTGCGATACAGAGAGTTGGCATAGTTGTGCACGCTTGATTTTTGTGAAGGGGCTGGTAAACATTTTAGGGTCTTTTTAGAGACTTCAGCATCGCGAAAAAAGTTGCTGTAATTTCGTTAATTTGTGGTTTGAATGAGAGTTCCTCATCAAATTTTATCCCTAGGTTTCTTATTACCGTAGCTGAGGCCAGTGGTTCCCCAAGATCTTTTGGCCATAGACTCAACAGGTCTAATGGAGAGGAGTTGCCAAAGACAAGTTCCTCCGATTCATTGGAGTTCAGCGTTAGGCAACTCAGCTGCATCCACCTTGTCATGGCAGCATGACAGCCTTGGAACCTTTCCACCATTGAATCATTCACCTGCTAGAAAGAGAACATAAGTTGTGCGTCATCTGCATACAGTATTATATTGAAGCCCCTAGGTTCCACTCCCTTAGCTAGAGGCACCATGTAGATGCTAACCAAGGTAGGCTTAAGGCCAGAGGCCTGAGGGACACAAGGGGCTCGACTACGATGTCAATCGGAGTTGCCTCTGACCGACACCCTCGCGGTCTCGGACTGACTGACCTCCGGTTGGCGGTCCCAACATAGCAATTACGATGCGACCGCACATGGTGCGGTCACATACTCCCATTTCTCTATGGGAGCTTGTGCTGCATCCGTAAACCGGCTGCAGTTTAAGCTCCCATGGAGAAATGGGAGGCTCTGTTCATCCCTGCACCACGTGGCAGGCACCTCAAGGTGCCTGCTACAGAGAGCAGGGAGCCCTCGGCTCCTAACCGGAGCAGCAGGAAGAAGGTTCCATGTTGGAAAGCCCAGCATGGAAAGCCTGTCGGAAACTGAGCATCGTAATCCCGACTGCGGAAATGCCGTCGTATAGGGATTACATGGTGGTGCCGACTGGCCGACAGGCTCCTTGAGCCCGTCGGAAGCCAGCCGGAATGAGTGGCCAGTTTCAATTCCGATCGCCTACATTGAAATTAGGCAGTTGGAATTGAAACCCCGATGAGGCTCAGAAAGCCTCTGACCTGCGGTCGGAGGCTTTCCGAATCTCATTGTAATAAGGCCCTCTCTGCTATAAAGGGTTTTATACTTAGGTTGGCCTTGCCACCCACCCCATCTGCCCCTAGCCGTTCCAACAAGTAGCCAAAAGATTGAAAAGAATGATGCCTGCTACTTTCCCCTGTTCTTATTAGTTGGTTTGAATAAACTCCAGGACCTCTAAAAGTGCAACCTCGGTACTAAAACCTGGCGAAAGCTCAATTGAGATGGATGCAGGATCTCATTCCATTGTTAGAATTGGGAGAACTGCTTGTTCACCAGTTTTTCCAGAATTTTCCCCAGAGCTCAGTGCAAAGAGATAGGCCTGTAGTTGTGCAATATTGAAGAATTTGCATTGGGCTATTTCAACAGTGCTAGCACTTGGAGTTTTTTCCAGCGGCGGGACTGAACTTAGCTCCAGGGATTGGTTGATCAGCACATTGATAGATTTCTTGAATGTTGAGGCCACAAATTTTAGGATTCTCGGGGGACACCAAGCTTGCATTGGGGATAGCAGATTCTGAGTCCTCCAGTAAAATGTTTACAAAAGCATCCAGTGCTTTGCCATCTCTCTTGCTCTGACCGTGTGAGCCCTGGGCAGACGTTGACGCATCTGAGCTGTTGAAAAAATTGTAGTATATGACCTCCACCTTCTCATGAGAGTATTCAGAGAGATTTTCGCAAAGAGGTTGTGAAACGATTATTTTTTGTTGCCCTTCTCCAGGAGATGGAAAGGACTGAACTATCTTAAAAATCTCCTTCGGTTATTTGCCAGTCTTAAGTAAGCCTCTGACTGTACTCTTTTGATTCTTTTATGAAAATCTTTTAGAACTATTTTATCGACTGTCTTGTCCTCTAGGAGGTAGTTCTTCCTCCATTTTCTTTCCTGAACACATTATAACTTTAAAAAGGAGTTTGATAATAAATCGCCCTTTAATTGAACCTCCAATAAAGGAGGCAAAATCAGTAACCTCTATTTTAAGTTAAAATTGAAAAATAACTCAAATTAAAAAGCACACTTGGAACCATGATTATCACTGAAGAGAAAAGTACTATGTTCAGGGGGCTGTGAGTAATGTGCACAGGTTTTATTAAGTCACTCAAATTTAAGGGAGTCAATGAGTAAGATGGGCTGACCCGCTTCCCCATGCTGTATGCTGTGGTGGGCATAAGGAAAATGTGAAAGACAACATAACAGACAAATGGATGAAGCTGGTCTCAAAGCCAGGCGTAAAAACAACACAGTTTGAGTTGAATATTTGTGGTCAAGTTAGTGTGAAAAAATAGTTGCAACAAGATGTTTTGTCCAAGAGAAAAAAATCAGTTTGTGCTAACGTGCTGTTTCAACTATATAATCTGGTAAAAACAAAATGTAACCTCACAACCATGTTTCTGTGTATACTTCCAAATAAGTGGTATCAGTTGACCAGAAAACTGATTTTCAAGCTCTCATTACATATTCTGGCTAAGATTTTATAAACTACCCTGACATCACAATTGCAATAATATTTTTTTTGTATGTTTGGGGCAAAAAACAGCGCAGTTCAAGTTGATTATTTGAACTGAAATTAGTGTGAGAAAGCAGTTGCAACATGATTTATTGCTCAAGAGAAAAACATCAATTTGTGGTAATTTGTTGTAATGTCAGTGTCAACTACAGAATCGGGCAAAAAACGGTAACCTCACAATCTGTGTATATTTCCATATGCGTAGTATCAGTATCAGTTGCTCAAAAATTTGATTTTCAAGCTTTGAGGTTTTATGAACATTACAATTCAAGTAATGTATTATTTGTTTGTTTATTTTTCTTGTAGGAAAGCCACATACACTACAGTGCAAAGGATTTATTGGCCACATGAAAGAAGACAGAGATAATCAACTTTACTGGCTAAAAAAGAAACCAGGGGGTAATGCAGAATTTGCTATGGAGTGTGCAAATAAAAAGTTGAAAACACTGTGTGCAACTGAGACCAAATTTACGTAAGCATAATAAGATTCTCCTTATTCCGAGCTCTGGGGAAAATACTGGAAAAACTGGCAATTCATGGTCTGAAATATACCTGTGGATGCCTGCGATTATTGCAAGTCTTTTCTTAAAATATTGTTTAATGCCATGCATGCAATGTCTCTTGACTATTTCCCCCACAGTGTCTAGGATCCTAATAGACACTTTCCTATATTGTCTATTCACTAAAAACACAAAGGTTAAAGTGATGTCATAGTTAGGTATAGTATTAAGGTCTTACCTTACATGGTTATTCTCTAACTTGGCCACCGTTTAGAGTAGCTTGGTTGTGCATGTCTGTTTCCCTTCCCACGGTGCCTTATTCACTGAAAAAATCCAAGGTTAAAGTAACATTATAGGTAAGGTAGTAAGATTTTAGCTTATATTAAAAAATCCTAGAAATTCACTGAAAAAAACAAAGGTTAAAGTGACTTAATAGTTTGGTGTTGAAATAATAAAAACACTAACATTTAAAAAACTAAAAAGACATTGAAGTACACCAGTTAAAATTTACTGAGCTAACTATAACTATAACTATAAACTCGCCACGCACTGGTTATGACCTCACATATTACATCACTCATGACATGTTAAATGACATCATTGATGGCATCACCGATGACATCTCAGATCACATCATCAAATTCTTATTACCTTACCTAACTATAACATCACTTTAACTTTTGTTTTTTTCAGTGAATTTATTGTTTTAAAAAAAAATCATATTCACCCAAACACCCAGCTGAACACAGTTTTTGTTCATATGCAGCGGGGGGATGCCGAAGGGCCTGACCTGCGACCTGACCCTGTGCCTAACCCCTGGTAGACAGCCAACCTCCCCACCATGCATACCCTTCAGCCGTGGGTAGTGTGGGATTGGCTGGAGAGCCTGACGTGTGACTAGACTCTGCACTTAACCCGATGCAGCCACCCAACCCCTGCGGCGCATGGCCTTTGGCCATGGATGGTGGGGTGTTTGCTGTACGGCCTGACCTGTGGCCAGGCCCTGCATCCAATACCCACAGGTTCCCAACACCCCGCCGCACATGGTCTTCAGCCATGGGAATGTAGATTTGGCCACAGGGTCTTGCCGGTGCCCAGGACCTGCACTCAATCCCCTGCAGGTGACCAATCCCTCAGAGACCACCCCATCTTTTTCCTATTTAATTTATTATTATTATTTTTTCACAATACAGCACTACCCATGTGGAAATGTCTCACAAGCTTCCCCTATATGGAACTCATAAACCGTATAAGCTTCACTTACTGAAGCTTTTACTGTTGTGTGGTACCATTGAGGTGCCACATGTATAGCAGCTCCCATGGGAGTCCCATACTACCTCACAGGAGGATCACGCTGTGTCCCATGGGAGTACCGCAGTACCAACGGTGCACAATTTTATTTGCCCTTATATGTTTTTCTTTAAATAACTTTGGGACAGGGGGACTGAGACCTGAAACCTCTAACAGCGGCCACAACATTTCAGTTCAAATTACGGCCAGCTAATCAAATCAAACCGGTAAATCGGTACCAGTTCAGTAGACCAAGATGACCGACAGGAATAAAAGCTCCCTTGGCCAATAAGATCACTTCATTATTTACATTTATAGTACTGCAAGAAAAGAGTCTCAGGGGACTCCTGAGGGGCCACAAACATCAAGGTATACCTATTTTTTTTATCCCTTTCGAGCACCTCGTTAAACACAAATTTCTCAAAAACAGCTGAACGGATGTACACCAAAATCATGGTTTCTGTATAAAGTCCTTGCTTGACAGATCACCCTGAAGGTCCACAGGAAGGAGCTGAGAAGGAAGTACTGTTTTTGTAAGGTTTTGTGCAGATTCAGCAAACAGCGCCAAAGTTATTAGCAAATCAAAAAATGCTTTGCTGATAGAGACTCTGACCTAAATATAGCTACACAGTGGATACTGCAACTGTGTAATATATTTCCAACTGTTTTGCTTCCTAACTAGAGAAGATCATGTTCTCTGAACAACAAAAAGCAGGCATGACATTTACAGAGGTTACCCTAGATAATTTATCTTTTTACTGTTTGTCACTAAGCTTCAAAACATTTTAAAAAACATTTATGTCTTCAATTTTGGTGTTAGGGATTCTATGTAGAATGTAGCTTTGAATATGAGCACCCTGGAAGGGAAAGTCCTGTTTATCACACCTGTTAAACCTGACACCCAGGGGAGTTGAATTTAATTGGTGTACTAAATTGCACCTATTACAAGTTGTGCCAAAACATTTATTTACTGGGTCTTTTCCCCAGTTAAACTCCAGCAGATTTACATGCCGATTTTTATCTGTGGTGTGATCTATTTCCCAAGTGGCAGTGAATGGGTGCCAAAAGCATCATACAATTTGTAATTGCGGTCCGTGTGCAAAGTATTGTTATTTTATGAGGCAGTCAAAATCAAGGCCTTAGATACATTTAGATAGAAATAACCTCCTGGATGAACACCTGGGGCCGTATTATGGTGAAGGTGAATTTTCATTGTTTGCTCTGGGGCTCAAGCAATGAAAGTGCACCGTATTACTATGAATGCGCTGCCCCCAGGGAAGCCGCGAACACACGGTGCCCTGGGGGCAGCGCATTCCAGTGAAATACGGAGAGGCTGCTTAACAGCTCTGTGTTTCACAGTGGCAACCGGCCTGCACTTTGAAGGGGGATTATATATCCCCTTGCAGGCGGGTGCAGTCAGTGACTGCACCCGCCTGCCAGGGGATGTCTGGGGGGATCCATGAGACCCCCTTTACCCCCATGCATAGGGCTGCTCTCAAGAGGCTCACTGACAGTGCGCCACCTTTTAAATGGCGCACTGTTAGTGCACCTCCTGAGGGCTTCTTTGCCTCTGCACCCACATCTGTAATACAGCGTGGGCACAGAGGAAAAGGGATTCCCTCATTTGCATTGGGCACGCTCCCATGCAAATGAGGGATCGCCCCCTGCAGATAGCGCTGGTGCTTTATGTGCGCCAGCACTATGGGTATTACAGAAGGGGCCGCACACGCATCTGCGGCCCCTTCTTTAATATCAAAGTGCTCAGGGGGCGCACATAGCGGGCACCAGTGCCCGTTGCGGCCCCATGGCACTTAGGGGCCTATTCCGATTCGGGACGGAATTCACTCCGACCGAGCTGGACCCGGAGAGAATTCCGACCGAATCGGACCCTAGCAGTCCGACCGAACGAGTACGATGCGTTCGCATGCCATCGGACTCGATTCGGTCGGACTCCCATTGAAGTCAATGGGAGCCTGGCGTATGACGCGTACGCGGGCTCCCATTGACTCAATGGATGCGAGGCGGTCAAGGGCGCCCCCTACAGCGTGTGCGCGTCCATGCACATCGCGGCGTACATGCACAGGTAGGGGGACCCATGGGTCCCCCTGTGTGCGACTCGCGCGCCTACGCGTACAGGGGGTCCGACGCGGACTCCCAAAGTCCGGCTCCGACAGCTTTTTCGAGCCGGACGGCGCGAGTCGATCGGAGTGGTCGCGGCTCGCATCGTACTTACCCGGCCGGGAAACGTCTCCATAGCGCGGTGCGAGTCGTGTCCATGCGAGTCGGTCAGAGCGTGTTGAAGCCGCGTTCGAGTCGGACGGAGATTTCGCGGGTGCCTGCATCGTACTCGCTCGGCCGGACCCACGCGTACGATTCGGTCGGGAAACAGGGCTCCAAATCGGATCCGGTAAATCCGAATCCGATTCGGAGCACTACCGGCCGAGATCGGAATCGGCCCCTTTGTGTAATACGGCCCTGAACAGGATTCACCCCAGGATATAATACGGAAACTGTTATCCTGAGACTTGTAGATAATGCCTTACACATTTGGAAATACCCTTACCTGCTATTTTTGCTAGATCTTTATCAGAATCTGACCCCAAGATCCTGATTCACACATTGAAGGATCACATGAAGAAAGAAGCAAAGGCCTTTAAAAGGTTTGAATCATAACTTGCAAACTGTTCTCAGCAGATAAAGATTGTTATTCTTTCTGAAGCTCTGTTCAATAGCACATACAGAGCCCTCTTCACAAAGATAAACTTTCAGATGTAGAATTTACTCATGTGTAAATTTACACTTTCACGTCTCTGTAAATCTACACTTTTTCATGATTCCTCATTTCTGTGTAGGTGTACCCTTAAATGTAGAATTACATGTCTCCAGCCCCCAGTTCAGGGGGTGGAGATATCTAAGACTGAATGTATGAGTGTGAAGTTACTAAGTGTAACTTTTCACACGTAAGTAGAGATCTCCACCACTGGGGCGGAAATCTTCCTATCGGTATGTATAGAGAGAAATAATAAAGTTTATAAATTCTTTGTGAAATATTAAACATATTTTAATGAAAAATAAAAATGTAAAAAAATTATCATAAACCTAAATCTAATTCCCTAAAATGCTACAATACATTAACTTATTTGATTCAAAACGTTTATTAAATGTTTAAATATTTAAAATATATAATAATGTTATATATAAAAAAATTGTTCAATTAAAATTTACACTATTAATTAATAGTTATGTATTTTGTATTGCTTTAGAATAATTTAAAATAATGTTCAATTATTAATCAAAAACTATAATATATGCTATTTTGAATTTAATATAATATTTTAAACTACATTTTCTAATATATTTAGTTTAAACTTCAAAATAATTTATTTTATTTTATGTTATTTCCTGTGTGATATTATATTAAGTCCCTTCTTACATTATTTTCTATGAGAGTGAGTATCACTACCTGAGTGGCATTTGTGATGCTTGTGCTTGCCTTATTCCAAGGCTGAACTGGAGTACACTTACTACTGTTTTTGGGATCTATTATGCAGTAATAGTTCTAGAAGGGTAGTTTGTGAATAACAATGGGTTTAGTCTTTTGTGGGTGTGTGTTTGTATTTTTATGTCCCTCCCTGAAGCCCTCCTTACCCCGGCCTAAACTCCAGTCATTTAGGAGTAAGTAGTTCCAATATCCCAGCCACTCTCCCTGAGCTTTACCCCATTTTCTACCAAAACGGTGAAGCAAAGATCTCCACACTAAAAAAATATCAGTTGCAGAGGCAGAGGTCTCTGCCCATGGGTTAATGAATAGCATTTTGAAGTATGTGAGTAATACTATTTTAGTAATACTTTACATAATATAAAATGCAGTTAGTGAATTGGGTCCACAGTCTTCAACCTCTATCTTAAACCTCTTGGTAACTTTTGATAGGACCTAGTCATACTACATCACCAATATGCAGACGATGATGAATTTTACATGAATATCTCCTCTCGTGGCAATAGCTCCCACTTAGCCAAGACTCCTAGCAGCAGTTGAACATAGTCAGAAAAGCCAAGACATCCAGGGATGCAGGTGGTCCTGGAGGCCTGTTTTGGCCCTCAGTCCTATTTCTACCTCAATGATCACAGAAAATAAGCAATTACTGAAATAGGGCAGCATGCCATTAATTTCTATGTTTGCTGCTGTCTGCGTATTTTATCTGCAGCTCATTTTATGACCCATTCGTATACCTGCATGTGTGCGGTTAAAGTAGCAACATTGTTGGTGCCTTCCAACTGGGTAAAGTAGCTACATTGTTGCTGTCTCCCTACAGGGTCAGAGCGAGAAGAACCAGACACTGGGCAGAGGAGTAGTCATGGCAGCCAAGCCAGACAAGCCAGTCCCTGATTTAAAAGGCCAATGAATAACAAGAGAGGGAAGCCGGTGCCTGAGCGAAAGGCTGCACCTTGTCACAATCTTCTTGTCACACTGTAAACTATGAAAAATGCCATATGCTTCAGAAAGAGATTTAGTGCAGTTCCTATCAAACTACTTGTGATTCTGCATCACATTTCAATTTATTGAAAATGTTAATGAGTGAACTCAATGAAAAACTGGCCAAATGTACTTACATTTGGCTCAAAGCAGCACACCAACTAAAGTTGCATCAAAGGGAGAGAGAAAAACAACACAATATGTACTAAGATATGGTCCTGTTTTTCTCTCCCCCTGTGCCGGTGCACTTTTGGCTGCCTTGGGTCAAAGTGCACACCTCTCACCACATTGCAAATGTGTGTGCATTCTGTCAAGATTAGGTTTTCTACTGAAAGGGCCCCTTTATCCTCTGTGTATGTTTACTGTATAGTGCAGCACACATGCAAAAGTGGGAACAATGTGGAGAGTTTAAAAATTTGCTTCACTGCTATGTCTGCCTCGAGGAGCTGTGAGTTCTATTGCTCAAATCCCAGTCTACCAATGTTTTTTTTAATCCTCATTTGATGATTTCTAATGAGATTTCCCTTCAGCCATCTTAATATTTGATTTTGTTAAATGGCCAGTGAGTGAGAGCATTGACATGTACTAAATTATTATTAACCAATCCTGCATAATAATTGGGCCTTTGCAGGTTTAATTTTTTGTCATGATAAATAGTTTGACAATAACGCTTTTACCTTACTGCTAGTGTTAGACCACATGTATAAATTGAATACCTTATCAACCAATTTTAGCCAGCTATTGACTACAGGAGGATTAGGTTGTAATCAGCTAATACAAATGCCTCATTTAGCAAGAAGCATCAAGTAAAAGACAAACCTCTTTTGAGACATTTGTATGTGTTTATTAAGATGGATATTCCCAAAAATATCACGTCGGAGTTTATCTTAATTGTCAAGGAGAGAATTTCTGACAATATGCCACTTACTTTTGACCAAACTTTCTCGAGGCTAGTGCAGGCAGCAAATGTGTTCATCATTGGCACTTGCCTCTCCGCACCTATTGCAACCCTGTTTTTTTCCCCTAAGGAAGTCAGCCAGATTCTTTGCTGTCAGGTATATTCTGTGTAGAGTGTAAAAAGGATTTTTTTTAATAGTAGCCAATTTCACAGTGAAATAAAGAAGATTCAAAGATAATTGCCATAAGTTTGGTTGCTCCAGCCCTGGTAGGTATCATTTCCATTGATGTTGAGGGATCTTCAGGCTTTTATCATCTTAATTTATTAACTCACAGTACCAGATGGATATCTCCTTTTTTAGTGGCTGTGAGACTTGTATCTGTTCTTTGAATTCCCAACTCTTGCCCGAATTCTATATTTAAGCTCACCACCTTGATACCAGTTTGAGGTATTTCAACCTCAAGACCCCTTTGGTGCTACTGCAAATCTAGCCAAAGAAATCAAATCCAGCACTTCCTACAGTTGTCCCCAATATATTAAGATTGATTGTATCATTGGTAAGCTAAGACTGTCTTCCAAGAAGGTTTGTGCACCCAGGGAGTTCCATATAACTGCAAATGTTGTGTAATAATAAGTGTTTCTTTAGGTTGTACCGCAATTCTAGGTAGGCTGTCAGCACATTCATTCATACATTTTTGAAGAATCGTTGGGTGCAAAATTTGTCTAGGGTGCCTATCATAGAGGAATATAACCTCCGTCTACTTGAGTTGCCAGGCTGCAGAGAAGCATTCTGCAGTGTTTAAATTGAAAAGAGTAGCAGTATATCTACATGTCCAGAAATACCAAGCCACCTTTATCTAGCTTCATTCTTAATATCTTCCAAGTAACTCTGACACTTTTAGAAGCCCAGATACAACTGCACAGCTTTACCTCTATCCTGACAGAGAAAAAGAGACTGGAATTTTGTTGAATATGTAGGTTAGTATCGGGAGAATTGACATTTTGATTAAATGGGTGCAACCATATACTTTTTTTTTTTTAACTGAGATTTATATAGCGCGAACTTGACCCGAAGGTATCGGGTATCAGAGCGCTTTACATAGTACCAGTTGCGTTACATGAGGACACATTCATTTTTGTTAGGCACAGGGAGATTAAGTGATTTGCCCAGAATCACAGGATGTTCAGCGTCATTGCTGAGACTCGAACCCCGTTCCCCAGATTCGAGGTCGACCGCCCTAGCCGTTAGGCCAACTCCTCTCCCCTATATATTGTTAAAGGAAGGCCTTTCACACTGGTTAAGTAGCCCTTCGATCTCTTTTGCTACCCTATTTAGATTGACTTTGGGTAACTGTTCTAATTTTTGCATTAAAGTAATGCCTAGGTATCTGATCTTAATTTGACTGTGGGTTCAATTTCTTTTTATATTCCAGCTCATTATCTCTGTCTTAAATCTGTTTATCTGGTGTCCTGAGAAAGCCCAAATTAGTCCCTGATTTATTCCATCTGGATTACCATTTTCTCCGATTTCTAGTGTTTAAAATGATATTATTTACCTACATGGCAGGGGTTCGATATAAAGATCAAAAAGTAACAGAGAGATGGGGGCGTGGCCAGCAACATGGCCGGATAGCCGCGTTCTCTGCGAGCTCCGCCAGCCCCGAAGTTATCCTGACTTTCATCCTGACCCTCGACACCAGAAACTTACTCCAGTGGCGATCGGAAGATATGCTGCGGCAAGGGAGAGCTGGAGGGCCACCAACCGGACGATCTGAGGCATGATTTGAGCCTTTCACACAGTGCGATCGACACAACGCTTCTCAAAATGGCGCCCTGCCGGAGCGGTCAGCGGAGACGTGACGACTCCATGGCCCACTAAGGCTGCGGGACGAAAGTGGTGTGAGCCGTTCCACACTTGGGCAATCAACTTGGGCTTAGCAGCGAACAGTGCCCTCCGGCGCCGCTGACATCGCGAGGAGGTCTGGTAAACACCTATCTGAAGCAGGCGAAGATTTTGCACTGAGGAGGCAGCCTGGGAGAAGCACTTGTGCCTTGCCGACGGGGGAGTGGCTCTCCGTCCTCTGGCAGCATCCTGGACTGAGGGGCGGACAAACCAACACAGCCCAGTGAGAGGGTTTTGAGGCTGGGAGAGGGACCCTCCCCTGCGTTTTCCTCTACACGGCGAGCGGCACTGCCTGCGGCGGCGGCCGCAACAATCACCCCGTTTGGACCCGACCAACCCCGGGGAACTCCTCACGGGCCTGCAGGGGAGGAACGGCCTGCAGCGGGAAGACCGGGAGATTGCGGGCCAGTGCCCAGACCGTAGCGGACAGTCCAACACAGCCCGGTGAGAGGATTTTGAGGCTGGGAGGGGGACCCTCCCCTGCGTTCTCCTCTGTACGGCGAGTGGCACTGCCTGCGGCGGCCGCCGCAATAATCACCCCGTCCGGATCCGGCCAACTCCGGGGTCCTCCTCTCGGGCCTGCAGTGGGAGGAACGGCTTGCAGCGAGAAGTCCGGGAAACTGCGGGCCAATACCCAGGCCGTAGCACTGATGTGAGTGGTCGATTGAGACTGTTGGTGGACTCTTTCGCTTCTTCCCCCCCCTGCAGATTCCGGTGGCGCAGGCGAGGGCTACGGAGATAACTGCTGTGAGGGCTGGTGAACTTGCGGTCCCCGACATGCGCCCTTCATCCTGGGCTTCGTGGGTGAAGTTACTGCAGTGCCGTGGCCCTGTAGGGTGAATACAGAACCTATTGGTGGCATCGCACTGCGGTTTAGGGATGTTCAGCCTTGCACACACGGTGTGGGGGCACTGGTGACATACATGCGAAGGGCATAATAATTCAACTTCCAGGAAGGGAGGATCCCCGAGGAATTATTACACCTGGTCTGATGGGCCTGGAGCTGCTCACTACCTCCCCCCCTCCCTCTGCCCACCACAATCATACTGAGACAAACAACGGGGGAGTGGACAGCAATGTGAACTGTGGTTCCCTCCTTGGAACTCACTTGCGGTAGAAGGAACCCTGGGGCTTGTACACTGGCCTAAACGATCTGTGCAACACTGTTCAGGCTGTCCTGGGAGCGCTGAGACACTCCAGGGGGCGAATAACGGAGAGACCATTGGCGATACAGCAGAAGTCGCGTCTGCGAGAGGGCGAGCTTAGCCACAACCTAACGTCAGATTGATCGTGATGGCGAGAGATAAAGAACCCAAATCGTCACGACAGGGGAAGCTGGACCGATTTGCTAAAGTGCTCCCTGCGTCGACAGGAGCAGAGGGAGGCCTTGCTCCCCTTCCGGATAATGCGGCCATATTACAAGCCATTCATGCATCCAGAGAAAGCTTAGAAGGAAAGATGGCGGAGATACGTTCGGAGGTGACACTGCTTCGTCATGATCTACGCAAAGTCTCTGAACGAGTGACTGAGGCGGAGCACCGTATCTCACAACTCGAAGATACCTCTCATTCCACGCGGAAGGATGTGACGGGACTCTTAGCTTCCATGAAGGAGGTGGCCTGGAGGGTAGATGATGCCGAAAATAGGGCCCGAAGAAATAACCTGAGATTTATCGGTTTTCTGGAAAATGCGGAACGAGCGGACCCGGGACATTTTCTCCTGACGTTTTTAAAAGAAATCCTACCGGAGGCACCCTTCTCGACCGGTTTTGTCATAGAACGAGCACATAGGATGCCTAAAGTCCGCCCGCCGCCGGGGGCCCCCCTTCGACCCTTGATAGCTCGCTTTTTGAACTTTCAAGATAGAGATCTGATACTACGCGAGCTGCGAAAGAAGGGGGAGGTTAAATATGAGAATACTCGAGTAATGGTTTTCCCGGATTACTCACAAGATGTACAGAAACAGAGACGTACTTTTGACCCGATCAAGGCGAAACTTCGAGCGCTTGACATTCAATATATGTTACTGTTCCCAGCCAAGTTCCAAGTTATTTTTCAGGGTTCCACATTGTTTTTTCAAACTCCAGACGAGGCATGGTCATGGATTGAGGAACGGCCCCAGTTGCGGCGTGGGACACCCCGGGCCTCAGACCAGTACACAGAAAAACGGATGGGCTCAAGCCAGGAAAGACCCAAGGAAAAACGTCGGAGGCGAGTGCTGAAAGTCCGGAACACAGCCGGGGGCACACCGGGAAGGGTTTCGAGGCCTAGAGGACGTAGGTCACAATTGTCGGACTCAGATGAGGAGACTGTGCAGATACACACGCCACGAGCCCTGTTGAGATCAAGTGAAAATGTCCACACTGAGTTGTCAGAGAGAGAAGACTCAGCAGATGCAGACAGTGAACACCCACTACTTGAGAGCATTCAACGATTGGAAGCTCCGGATCCGAACCTGCTCGACACAAGTGCGCAACAGCAGCATCCGCCCAGCAATGGCGAAGAGGACTGAGATGAGGGGCCGGCTGGCCACCAAGAGACAGTAAGACAGCCCTAGGGCCTAGCGGACACTGAAGGGATTAGGCCTGAGAAAGGGAAGTTTATTGTGTGTTACTGTAGTATAACTGTGTAGTTAATTGATCGGGGGGAAGGGAGGGCTACAGACCTCTTAGTGGAATACCCGTGCCAGAGTTGTCATGTTGACCAATTGGGGGGTGGTGTGGGTACCTGAAGAGTGTGGGGTGGGGGTAAGTTAGACATTGTCACATGTTGTGAGTTGAGATCGTTGCAAGGGAAGGGGGACTGTTCTGTTCAATTTGATCACATGAATACCGGGGTTGAGAAGAGAGGGGGAGGGGTGGGCATTCCTCTGGGAGAGGGCTGGACAAGGGATGATCCAAATGTTGCTTTCCAATGGCTGAAGACAAATTCACGGTATTGACATGGAATGTCAACGGGTTAGGCAATAAAATCAAACGGGGTCTGGTATCACGTTACCTCAAAAGACTTAAACCCAACATAATCTTTCTACAGGAAACGCACCTGATGGGTTCGAGTTGTTCCTTCCTAGGAAGGGGGCATTACACTACCCTGGCACCCGCGGGCTTTACTAAGGGTTCGAGAGGAGTGGCAATACTTATTAAAAGGTCACCTCCATTTCGTGTCACTCAACAGTGGGTGGACTCAGAGGGGACATATGTTGCAGTGCAGGGAATTTGGAATCGTCAGATGTTTATGCTTATTAGTGCCTATGCGCCCCCGTGACTGCAGAAATGTACATTAGATAGAATAACGGAGCTCCTATTAGACACCGGACCTGCCATACACATAATAGGAGGGGACTTTAACGATGTGAGCGACCCCTCCCTCGACCGAACTCAACTGAGACCTGGGTCCCATGGACCCACAATGTTGGCAAGATTCCAAGAGGCTCTTGGACTGACCGATTTGTGGCGAAGGCATCACCCAAACTTACGTGCCTATTCCTATTTCTCGGGGGCTCACAGGGTGTTCTCGAGGCTGGACTACCTCCTCGCTCTGGCGGGAGAGGTCAGACAGGTGGAAAACATAGAATACTTAGCTAGGGGCATCTCCGATCATTCACCGCTCCTCCTAACAGTGGGTGGAAGGGGTGGCCACCATGTAGCGCACTGGAGATTGAGTCCATGGGCCTTGAAAGACAAGAGAGTTGCCAAAGAGCTTAGAGTTGACTCGGAACTTTACTTTCGAGAAAATACAGGTTCAGTACAGTCGGCAGTCACCTTATGGGAGGCTTTTAAGACGGTGCTTCGAGATAGAGCACAAAATATAATTGCCCACAAAAAGAGACGGGAAACCCAGGAGATGGAGGGGCTGGACTGACCAGATCCTGCGCCAAATCGAAATAACTAAAAGGGACTACCAGGCGCTGGCGACCAAAGAGGTGAGGGTTCAACAATTGGCAGTACAACATCGGCTCTATGAGACAGGTGATAGGGCAGGGAAACTGCTTGCGTGGCTAGGTAGGAAAGAAATGGAGTCTAGATGGGTAATGTCCATTAAAGATCACAACACTACACACACCACACCCACAGCTATAGCAGGGGCCTTTGCACTATATTACACTGAATTATATGCAGCCAAATCACAGACAGAGGTGGCACAAATAATCCAATACTTAGATGCAATTGAGCTACCCTCACTTTCCCAGGAGGAGAGCAACGGACTAGAGGGGGACTTCACTCTGGAGGAAGTGACAGAGGCCATTGGCCGCCAAAAATCAGTGAAATCCCCGGGTCCAAATGGACTTCCGGGAGAATTTTTTAAACTAAATAGCAGTCTGTTGGCACCACACTTGCTCAATCTGTTCAAGACATCAAAAGAACAAGGGATTCTCCCAAAGGATCTCCGAATGGCCACTGTGGTGGTAATTCACAAGGCAGGGAAGCCTCCGGAAGACTGTGGGTCCTACCGACCCATATCTCTGCTCAATATTGAGACAAAGATTCTGGCCACGGTTCTTGCGATGCGCCTCTTGACAGTTATTACCCCCTTGATACATAGAGACCAGTCTGGCTTTATGCCAAAGCATGCCACACATTTTAACTTACGGCGACTGGCTAATTGAATGGCCACGGTACAGAGCCGGGATAGCCCTCATCTGCTCCTCTCGCTCGACGCCGAGAAGGCGTTTGATACCAACCATTGGCCCTTCATGAGATGCACCTTGGAGAAGTTGGGATTCGGCCCAGTATTCAGGGATTGGTTGGCATTACTGTACAATGCCCCTGAGGCTAAAGTCCGGGTCAACGGGGTCGTTTCTGCGAGTTGGCCGATTCAACGAGGCACTAGACAGGGCTGTCCCCTATCTCCCCTACTGTTTGCCCTTATTTTGGAACCTTTGGCCTGCGTGGTTAGAACCCGCCAAGGACTAGGTGGCTTCGTAGATGAGTCACGATTTTTAGAGGAAGAACGCATATCGTTATATGCGGATGACATTCTGCTCTATGTCACAAACCCAGTTAAGACACTCCCCCAAATGTTACAGATTTTTTAGGAATACGGCCGTCACACTGGCTATAAGATTAACTGGAGTAAGTCCACCTTATATCCACTGTGCGGGGTGGTGGAGCCCCAAACCTACCCGAGCTGCTTACGACAGTCCACAGTGGGGTTCACCTATCTGGGAATCTATATTACCACCGAAGTAGCAACTAGCTCAGAGCACAATCTCAGATGAGTTCTTTTGAACTTTCAGGAAGACGTCAAGAGCTGGAGGAAACTCCCTCTGACGATCATGGGGAGGGCTGCTATGTACAAGATGATTACGCTCCCTCAGCTGCTCTATATTTTACAGAATACCTATTACAAAATACCGGAAACCGTATTCACCACTCTTAACAGTGAGCTACTCTTGCTTTTGTGGGATGGGGCCCATCCACGAATAGCGCTGCAAACGTTGCAGCGAAATACGTACAATGGGGGTTTGGCCCTACCGGATATTAAAGCCTACTATAGAGCGGCCCATCTCATAGTAATCAATGATTGGAACCATGCGCCAAGAGACCACCCCACTTATAGATTGGAAAGGTTACAATTCCAAAAGCGCACACAATTACACTACATAAATGGAGGTGAAGGCTGTGCAAGGCTCCTACCGGCTACCCAACGAGTGCTGGAGGCATGGAAAAGTGCTGAAAAGCAAATGAAATGGGACATGAAGCCAACACGGGAAACCCCTCTATGGGAGGGTACTAGATTGCCCGAGATCAGAAAATTGAGAGGCTTTAAACAGTGGGATCTAATAGGAATTTCCAAAGTAGGGGATGTACTGGAGGCGGGTTCATTGGCTCCGTTTGCCTCGCTCCAAGCTACATACCAGCTTCGCGACACCCAAGCCTATGCCTATCTCAGACTGAAGCACGCCTGGCAAGCAGAGGGACTAGACACAGAGACATTGCCGGAGTATGCCCCATTAGAAGGCAGACTTTTACAGGAGGAGATTCTGACTCAAGCCAGCTCATTGACATATAAAACACTAATTAACAATATGCCTGATAAACTCGGCCCGCTCCGAGCCAAATGGGAACTCACCACCGGCCCACTGCAAGACATAGATTGGGAGGCTGCCCTCATGCACCCGCGCGAAGTAGCGATTAAACTGAGGCTATGGCTCATACAGTATAAGATTCTACACAGAACCTATTTTGATAGAGCAAGACTACACTCAATTGGGAGAGCAGATAACCCGGATTGCCTCAAATGCCACACAGACCGCGGTACATATGTACACACCCTCTGGGAGTGCAGTAGGGTTCGAATGTATTGGAGCAAGATGGTGAAAGAATTAAACAATATACTGGAAGCCCAACTTGAGATGGACACAAAATTCCTCATATTGGGCATCCCTACAGATGTAGATCTGCTGCAGCATAAACTCCTGTTGGCCAACTTAGGGCTGGTGGTAGCGAAGCGAGACATAGCCAAATGCTGGGGTGCCCACCGACTCCCTACACTCAAGGAATGGAGATCATGTATGGATCTTTACATGGTCGCACAGAAGGTGACCTATAAGGCAAGGGGTTGCCCCCGGAAATTCCGACAGATATGGGCGCTATGGATAAAATATTATGGCTTAGACTTGGAGGTGGAGGAGGAGGGAATAGATTTACCCCTGGGAAGATCGAGGTCAGGGTCTTGATGAGAGTGGTGCCTGACCCATTGTTGACGGGCGTGGATATGTCAGACATGAACCTTTATATATGTATGCACATAATACTGGACTCCAGCCCTGTGCTCTCTTTCAGGGGAACTGCTGCTATACTTCTTGCTTTGTACCACATGCTGTCACCCAATAATCAACCTATATTGTGTATTCATGATTTTTTTGATTGTACGTTTAAATTGTTTAAAATCAATAAAAACATTGGAAAAAAAAAAAAGTAACAGAGAGAGAAGGCATCCCTGTCAGGTCCCTGTTGAGATGGTAATTGTCCTAGTTTAACTTTCATTAAGTATGATTTGTGTTGATGGGGCATTATATATAGGTTACTATTGCATTTATAAATACAGGGGGAGTCCAAAAGTTGACAAATAGGTGAGCCCAGATTACTCTATCAAATTTCTTAGCAGCATCTATGGTGACTAAGGCCAAAGGGTTGGATTGGCAGCAGCTAAATCTATAAAAGATATAAGAAGATGAGTTAAATTGTGCAACTGGCTACCCGGTATAAAACCTTTCTGATCTGGGAGCATGTTGTTGGGGGCAACAATGGTGAGCCTTTTAGAGAGAATACCTGCAAAACTCTCGTAGTCACAATTCAGCAGAGATACTGGCATGTAAGAGTCAGGTTTTGGGGTTTTTATTTGACTTTAAAATTAATGCTGTTGTGGTGTTGTACCATGTAGGCGATATCCCAATTTTGTTCAAATATATTACAGTAAACAGGTCCTTTCTGATGGGGATTATAATCTCTAGTAAGGCCTTATAAAGTTTCCTTGTAAGCCATCTGTCCCCGCTGCCTCCCTGCTACTAGTTTTATTGATTTGCTTTAAGTTTTCACCTACTGCAATTTCTCCTAGTAAAATTTGCTGCTCCTCTTTATAGGGAAGTTGTTTTTCTTTTAACCACTCTCTTAGCTCTAGAAGACCCAAAATACTTGTTTGTATATTTAGGGGCTGATTACAATGCAGGCCATAAAGGCTTCGACCTGCGTTCGGAGCCTTTAGGGCAGCATCATAATGGGCCACTCAGTTTACTTTCCGACACCTCATTATGATGGAGGCGGTCGGAAAGTAAACCGGCCGGTCATTCCAGCTGGCTTTTGATGGACTCGGAGAGCCAGTCTGCCGGGCGGGAGCCAGCAAGTAATCTCAAGGGCAGAACATTATGCACACTTTCCGACATGGTTTCCATGCCAGCCAGTCCGACATGTAAACCGTGTCAGAAAGCGTGTTTGGGGGCCCACAGCAGGGCCCCTTTTGGTGCACGGCCTCTGGTTAAACATCGAGGGGGCACCTATGGTGCACCCCTGTTGATTCCTGCATCTTGTGGGAGGCACCTTGTGATGCCTGCCATGGGGTGCAGGGATGAACTGAACCATGCTTTCCTCAATGGGAGCGTGTGTTACGGCCGGTTTATGGCCGTGACACAAGCTCCCATTCAGGAAAGGGAGCATGCGACCGAACAGTGGGCCTGATTACGATGGCAGTCTAAGCGTCTCCGCGGTTCCATCGGAGTCGGAAAAGCACGATTTGGTTGCTCCGGAAGCGGCCCTCCTGACCACCATATTACAATGGGCACAGATAGGCATTTTCCCATCCGATACGGTGTTTCTGAACCCGACAGGAAATTCCAACCGTGCTGGTGTTGGAAGGGGCCAATGGAGACAGACAGCCGGGCGGAAGTGCGCTCCGACCGCCCACCTCATTACAATGCGCCTATCAGGCCATCCGACCGAGGCGGTTAAACCAGCTCGTCAGAGTTGGCGGAAACAGAGGCACAGAGAGAAGAAATTCAACTCCACGTACCTCTCCATGTCCTTGGATGCCATGGATCCTGCCTTACAAGTCCTGCTGCTGCTCTACCTGATCCACTACTACCAAATCCGATGCCGTTGCGGCCCCCGCCCGAGGTAAGTCAAACACCTATCACTGCATGTATATCCCGCGGTCAAGTTCAGGTCCCTCATCCCAAAGCTGGCCTATACCGTGCTCCACAGGTCTGCCTGACCTCAACTTGGCCCAGTCACTGCTCTGGGACAACTTACCTGTGAACCTCAGCCATTTTGCTGGACACAGGAATCTATTGGCATGTCCCACACTCCAGCCGGGAACGAAGGGTCATTTTCACCTCTGCAGCGGGGGGTCCATTTTCCGTCCAGACTGCTGCCATGTGGGCTGGCCATGCCGGACACGTAATAGCAGCAGTGCAGCGGTGGGCAGAGGTGCCTATTTAGAGGCAGATGGGCCTCCAACACTTTACTGGTCACAAAGGGGCCGAGGTGTCATTCCCCCTCCCACGCATTAGCTGCCATAATCCTGACAGCAGATTGATCACAGATAGGGTGCCTGAGCACAATTGGACACACTCACATTGCAAATGCACAAGACTAACCATGCCTGATTTGCCCTGCACAAAAGAAACACAACTCACATATGCAACAATCATCTCAGTGCACTCAATAACACACACTCTTTGCACACACACACCCTCTCCTGTAATGACAACAGAACACACACATGCACTGGTCTGTGGAAAGTAAAATACACAAACATCACACCCTTCATCCTCCTCAAACTCATAACCTATTTACATCCCATAACATCCCACAGCAACCATAGCTGGACATGAGGGTTCCTCACAGCTATAATAGTTAATGGTTCTGCCACTGACAGAACTGTATGCACTCAAAGCAATGTGCTGACACCATTACAACCAGTGACCCCCATATCTGACATCACCTTCAGGAACAACATCACAAATCATGCCAGCATACGTATCACTCTCCATTATCCAGGAGTCACTCCAAAAAGGTCCCTCATTGCACTCTCACGCTCTCATCAGCAAACAACATTATCACAAACAACAACAACATACCATATGACTATTGACCACATGCAACTCACAACCCACAGCAAACACCATTGACCCTGCTTGGCACAGCTGGAAGCTCACTGCTCTAACAGCTATTGACATTCACAGAGCTTGTCCAAAACTGCATTCATGCCACATCAGGATATGCACACATGCACTGTAAACATGTCACTACATCGTGACACCTGCACTATATGGCAGACCATTGCCAGGGACAGCCCCTCCACCTAAGTAGCTACCCACCAAAAGGCATGGCTGGCCTCAAGGAAACTCAGAAAGAGTGAGCATTCTGAGCCATGTCACAGGCACTGTAGTCTGTAGAGGGTATGTCTATACTCCGTACCAGCACATCAATAAACGTCATTCCCATGTGTCACTCATAGGCACATAACCCATGTGGCCACAAATTCACTGTGTACAACATTTCCTTTCAGCAAGCACTACACACTGCTCTGCCAGAGATGGAACTGTCAACACACTCAGAATACTCCATACCCACACTTACCATCTCAGAACAGAAGACACAACAAAAATTATGGCCACTATGTCATATCAGATGCTACCAAACTAATGGGGTGACTCACAACCTTTGCCAACAACAACTCCTCTTGTCACCTCTATATGTGAAGTAAGTTTGTCCATCAGACATCAAGATGCATTGCCATGACACAACAAGGAAGAGGTGTCACAGGGAGGGACAAGAGCATCATCACATGATTACAGATAACACACATGAGACACAAAAAGTCACATACATCATTCACACTTTAACGAGAGCATATAACTCCACCCTCTTCACACATTCCAATTAAACTCCTAAAGGTACAGCACATCTGATACTAAGAGAAACATTCCCTGCACCACACTGTACACGTATAACACAGCAGACAAAACAGAGAGTATCTATAAATGTCAGGGTGCCTATAACACACATACTGACTGAGCTTTCACACACACTCCACATCACCAGACTAAAGGCTATCATAGCCAGAGATAGTATACAGTAAACATCTAAGAACATGGTCACACAACACATAACACCACCCCCTAGAGCATCAAGACAGTGTGAAAGGTCATGACTCTCACATTCATGCCCCAAAGATATCTTCTGTGAGCCTGTATGCAACATCTCAAACACCAGACACCCACTTACATCTGAGTTGGTCACCCTATGTCTAGACCAATGACTATGGACAGGCCAACACTAACCAATCAAAAATCTGTGGCCAGCTCAGAAGCCCTTTCCGTGCAGTCTACATTCAACAGTCCTTACTCAATGCACATCCTCACAAATTACAGATCCTGCATCTCATGGCACAACCTCAAATGCATCTTCACATACGTCATATACTCATCTACCATCAAACACCTCTACACTGCTGACTTAACCTACTGCTCTTTAACTCCAGCAACTACATGTAGAAGGGATAACCGTAGATGGCAGTGTTGCCAAGTGAAATGTTGTAGACTGGATTGGCCTACACTGGAATGTAGTAGAGTAGAATGGCATACGGTGGAGTGGCAAACACTGGTGAGGTGTATAATGGAATAGCGTAGAATGGAGTGTGCCACAGTAGAGTGGCACACACTGGAGTGGTGTATAGTGGAGTGTGATACAGTGTAGTGGCATACAATGGAATGGTGTAGAGTTGGACAGCATGTAGCAGAGTAGCGTCTAGTGGCATACAGTGGAATGGCATACACAGAAGATGCATTGAGTTGACTTGCATACAGTGTAATAGCGTAGAGTGGAGTAGCGTAGAGAGGAGTGTTGTACAGGGGAGTGGCGTAGAGTGCAATAGGATATAGTGGAGTAGTGTACATTGGAGTGGCGTATAATCGAGTTGTGTAGACTGTAGTGTTATACAGTGGTATCAGGTAGAGTGTAATAGCATACGGTGGAGTGCCATACAGTGGACTGGCGTACAGGAGTGGTATCGAGTGGAATAGCATATAGTGGAGTGGATACAGTGGCATGGGACATGAATGTATGAGATATTGCAGCAATGAAGAATATGTCGTGCAGAGTAAGGCAGCACAGTGAATTCAAATGTACAAAGTAAAGGCTGAAAAATGTGATAGCCACAAACCATTGTCTCACACATTTGAGCAACACACTCTCCCTACTCCCAGCTGATGTGGCCTACAAGTTGCTGGATTCCAGGACAGCAAGGTCACAAGGACACACTGCACATAGCACCTGCAGCAATGTCCCCATGTGCATACTACCTGTTGCATGTTTTGAGATTGGGACAACCTATGCCCTCACCAACTGGCATGTACATGTGGGAAATGTTGAAGGGCAAGTCCCTAACATATACTCCTGCAACTGCAGTTCTCCTGCCAATAATGATGCATTGGTGGGGAAGTTCACACATGGAAATGCACTCCTGTGCCTGTGAAGTCATACATTTCGAATACAACAGCACACCTACCCAGGTGTGCTTCAAAAACAACTTACGGGGTCATTATGATGGCGGGCGGATCGCCACCGCCCGCCATCACAACACAATTCACCCCCCACCATATTACTATGGCGGGGGTACCGCGGCGGACGGAAAGTCCATCCGCTGCTTTTCTGCCGGTCGGCAATCGTCACGATTGCCGGCCGGGCGGAACCCAGGCACAATATGGTGGCGGTGCCTGGAAGGCACCGCCATCCATATCATGATGCCTAGCGGTTCCGGCCTTTTCATGGCGGCGATGCCGCCATGAAAGGGCTGGTGGGAATTTCTGTGGGGGCCCGTTGCGGGCCCCCGTGGGGTTGGGGGGCTGCACTTGGGGGGTACCTATGGTATCCCCCTACATTGCCATGCTCAAGGTGGCAGGCACCGCGCGGTGCCTGTCACGTTGTGCATGGCAATGCACAACATGCCTCTTTGGCATTGCGGCGGGTGCTGCATCCAGCAGCGCCCGCAGCATTGTTGGAGATGCGGGATGCGACCGCCACGGTGGCGGTCGCATCCTAATTGGTGGTGCGGGACCGCCGCACCGCTGGCGGCCGGTCCCAGCACCGCTAGGGTGGCAGGCGGACTGAAGTCCGCCCGCAATCCTAATAGGCCCCATAGAGTGGACATATGAAACCCCCTGTCCAACGCACAAGTCATACATTAAATCAAAATAGTTGATGTTGATGTAGTGGAAGCAAAGATGCCATGCGTAACATTGCAGACCCCAGGCAGGGCAATGTATAGCCCAATAGTAGCCCATCACAGCTAAGCATCAAGTCCACATTAACCCTCTGATTCTACAAACCCATTACCTGCCCAAGGTCTGGGTACACCTGCAACTGCAAATACATTAGATGCCATAGTGACAGCGGTACTACTATACTGTAACAGGGCATCATATACACAAACATTTGTCTGCATCATTAGCAGGCTACGACAAAGGTTTACATGAAAATATAGCTTTACTCAATGCAATAACATTGTAAAAAAAAGTGCCAAGCAATAAGGTCCATAGCCAGCCCAAATAGCAGACATCTCTGGTGTGCCGCAAAACTTGCCACACAGTTCACTGCCAGGGACATACCCAGGATAGGGGCATCAAATGGGCACTCCAGGCACCGCTATGGGGGGATATGGGCGGGCGTGGGGAGGCTGGTTCAATCTTTGGGAGGGCTGGGCTTTGGACGGGGAGGGCTGGCTTGGGTAATTGGAGGGCTTGACCTGGGAGGGGGAGGGCTGGCTTGGGTAGTGGGAGGGCTGGACCTGGGAGGGGGAGGGCTGTCTTGGGTAGTGGGTGGGCTGGACCTCGTAGGGGAAGGGCTGGCTTGGGAATTGGGAGGGCTGGCCTCTGTATGAGGAGTGTTAGGCCTCAACAATTTTGGAATTTTATAACCCCGAAGGTGACTATGTGGGATGGACTTCCTCTGCAGGGCTGATGGTGCCACCCTCCTCAGGGGGATGGCTGGATGTGGAAGTGAAAGGGGGTGGTGGGAACCCAGCTCTCTTAACTCTGGGAGGGGGGGCAGCAGTGGCAGGCCAGAGATCCAGGGCACACATGGTAAGGGTTTTCTGAGATGTGGGAGGAGGTGTGGTGATGGGTGGGGTTTTGTAGGATGAGGAAACTGAGGTCTGAGATGTGGATACATGTTTTCTGTGTGTATATTTCTGAGTGTCCTGGGATGGTGTTGTGGGTGTTGTGTCTTGGGTGCTGGGAGTGGGTGTTGTGCAGGGTGCAGTGTGTTTGTGTTTCTTGGAGAGGTATTGAAGTGTGCTGCGTGTGGATGTCTAGGTGCCTGTATGCTCAGCTTTGCATTTTCTCTGGTCAGGTGGGGGCATTGGGAGGCTGGATGGGGAAGGGACAGGAGCCGGGATGGGAGGCTGGTAGTTTTGGATGGCTGCCGTCAGGGTCGAGGCCAGAGACTGGACAGATCTCTGCAGGCCCACCATATCCAAACGAATGCTCTCCTCCAGGAACACAACAACTTGGGACAACTTGTTGCCATGATCCTGGAGGCATTCAGGACTGCAGTCTGACCCACAGAGATCTGCTGAAGGACGTCTATGGCCTCCAAACTGAGAGCAGCAGGGGAGACAGGTGCAGTGGCTGCAGTGCCTAGTGGGAAGGAGACTCTACCCTTCTTAGTGGAGGGGGCCCGGATAGCAGTTTGGGGAGCAGCAGGGAGGGTGGAGACAGATCGTGGTTTGGCAGACAGAGATGTTGATGTTTTCCTTCCTTGGTCCACCACCACCATGGAGTTGCGACGTTGTTGAGGTAGGTGTATCATCTCCTGTCTCCTCCAGGGCACTCCCATCACCCTCCGAGGCACTGGTCCCCTCTGTGTCGGTCAACCCTCTGGACCACTCTGGCCAGCTGCTTCCCCAATGGTGTTGGGCCCCTCGCCTTCCCTGCCCTCATTGATGCTGTAACAGAATGAGACATAGGTTCAATACAATGGCCTTGCCACAAATCTGAAAGCAAATCTAGATTCAACTCTTAACACATCATTATGCTAAATTTCTTGTACACAGATTGGCTGCATCAGCACAACCTTTGGCATGAGAACATGATGTATTGACACATGACCTGTGTAAAGTCAAGCTACATGATGTTTTGGACAATGCCAGCTCCTATTGCATGTGCCAACATATACATCTCACATCCTATTGTGTGTAGCAAGACCTACATGCATCCTCTCATACTAGGTCCACATACGAAGGTGTAGTGTCCCTCTAACATTCCATTGAAAGGCCTGATGCTCACACCACTACCCATACAAACTGAGACATGCAAATATGTAAAAATCTTGCATTCATACACTAATATGTTTTGTACTGTAGAACACCTACTTGGGATAAGTGGCATCACAATCAGAAGGCGTAATTGACATGGAAGTGGACACCACACCCAGCTTACATCCCCAATTATCAGGCTCACTGCTGTCCACTGCCAGATGATGCAATGCACACATTCACATCAGAGTACTTGCTACGTGTCACAGGTAGTGTGGATAAACATGTACAAATCAATATGTAAACAAAGAACAAGGCATGTGAGCCAGTAAAGGGCGTTGCATGTGAGCAGACCTCATCCACAGAATATATTTCAATGTTAGGACAACCCTTAAAGGACAGAAGTCCTTGGAATGAGCCCATCCGTGAAGATGAGAGTGGCCTCCACAAGGACAAGGAGTGTGCGGTCCAAGCCATTATCTGGTGTCTGTCATCCCCATGTTGTACTGACTGCTGATACACAGGGCACACCAAAGGCTCATGATATCACTCCCTGATGCATGTCAGAAGACACACCCTGACTGGGCACTGATGAACATGTCTACCTCACCTCAGTGCATACACAGTAAGCTCTGCCACTCAGATAAACATTGGCTAACTCAATTGCAATCTATAGTACAATTCTCTCAAAGATACCACATTTTCACTCACCCAGATCCCATCCAACCATGTCAACCCTTAGGGGAGAACACATTCACTCAATCCAGACACACTGCTCCATTGCATCAACCTTACACTGCCTGACCATCACAAATACATATTGCTATGTACACAGTGTACAAATAGACATCACCTAATGCATACATATTTTTTCCATCTACTCCCTCAACTCATTTGTGCAGCTGCTGTGACTGTGCCAGGAAAATATCTATTGTGATGCTATGCTGCAGTTAGGCATCTCCAGAGTAAACTGTGGTGCTGTCATCTGTATCATTTTGCCGTACACAACACATAGGACAAGGGGATATTCAGCAATCTCCTTGCACCCTAAGTTCTTAATTGGCCATGCCACAATCCACTGCCACACCATCACACGAGTCACAGTAGACTAGGAGCCACACTGCACACACAAGGATGACAAGTATCCTGTGCTATACAATTTACACACTTCTTTTCATGTGTCTGAATGGGTCAGTTAAGGCATTATTCTCCAGATGGGTTCTGCAACTATGGTAAGATTTGTTTTGGTGACACTGCCTATTTTTATGCTACATAAAGTGGAGACAGTGGTAAACACCAGGCACCTACTGCCATTTCTACACATTCAACTTTCAACATATTGCATCACACATGAGTCATCTCCAAGCTTCATGGGGTGAGGATGGCTATGATAAAAGGTAGTTATTCAAGCACAAAGTTACACTCAGCCCAATACTCACCACCAACTAGCTGCTGTTGGGCCCTCAAACGTCCATCAAGCTCTTGCTGGGTCACTGCCAGAATGCGGGCCATTAGGGGGGGTCAAGGTCCGGTGCGCCAACCTGCCACTTTGGAGGGCCAGCCCCAGCTGCATCTCGGCGACATTCTTGCTGAGGCAGCAGATGTCATCCCACCTCTTGTGGCAGTGTGTACTGCACCGTTTGGAGACCCCCAGGGTCCACACCTTCCGGGCTATGACCTTCCAGATGGCCTTACGCTGATGAACTTTGAGGTGTAGGCATGGAAGACATGTAGAAACAGATTGTAACAGATATGTAGTTGACCTTTGTGTTAGCAAGTTATGAAGCATCTTGACACCTACCACACACATGAATCTATGGACAGCATAGTCATGCAGACCATGTCACATGCTACGCTCAAATAAAGCTTGGAAATTCCAATGGTAACGTCTGTGAGGATGAACCTACAACCTGGTCATTACATACACATATTGAGGCTGCCCACTTAGATCAGGTTGGCCAAGGACATCCTTGGCGGTACATAATGTGAGGGACCATGACAGACAGTACACTGTTATGAAATCCTCTAGGCAAAGCTCACTGTGTCTGACAGTCCAAACACCTTTTCAGCCAGGCCCATTGCATTGCAGCATGTGGTACATAGGGCACAGTAAGGTACATAACACAACATTCACTCACTAAGGTGACAAGGTGAGGGCTGGCATGTGTCTAAATAACAGCTAGTACTGTTTGGGGCTATATAGGAGTGTGCACTACTCAGATGCCTAGCCTAGTCAGTTGTGAGATGTGGCCTTTCTACATTGTGCCTTCACAGGACAGCCCTTTTGCCAAATGTGACACTGTAACTGGGATGCCATCACAATTCTTGCCTGCATGTGGAATGTGAATGGGGAGACAGTAGTTACACATGTGATCCTCACCACAGTATCCTACCAATAGTAGGATTACATCTACACTGTACATGTCTCAGACGTGTAAGAGGGGAGTTCAGCTGAAGCTATACAATCCAAAAATCAGGCCTTGTTCACCATGGGCAGACAGCACTCATCTCCATTGTGTCTCTGTATACCAATTTACTAAACTTATGTCCCCTCTGCCCAATAGACATGTCTTATATCATTTATGTTGACATTGTAAGGATGGTTGTGAATTTGAACCACCTCCCAGGGAACTGGTGCACAAAGTGTAAATTGGCCCAGTCATCAGTGGAACTGTACAATTGCCAAACCGCATTCTGTCTAACTCCTCATTGTATGCAGTTAGGGCTCATTGGAAAGAAGGATATACAGACCATTGCACCATAACCATGTAGTCATTAAGCAAGTCAATGTAGCTGACATGAATCAGAGCCATGCAGAGAGCAATATCTGAGGTAAAAGTGTCAAAGAGAGCTACACTTATCCCCATGGGGCCATCCTCTCCACAGACTTATGGGCAACAAATGGATTTTCAAGTATGGGCCATGTAGTGGTCCAAAAATCAATGCATCTACATTGGCTTGCACTCTGAGGCACATGCTAGTCTACAGTAACAGAAGCTAAGCATCTCTGGTGAACCATATAGCCGCCCGTAATGGCCAAGGACCTCGTTCACCAGGAGATCCAGCTCCTCTGGGGTGAAGGAACGGGCCCTTACCTTCTCAGTACAGGCCATGAGGGCTCCCAGAGGTACAAAACAGCAGTAGGAGATGGGGAGGTTTGCAGGCAGCAGTATCTGTAGGCAAGTGACAAATATTCCGAAATGCTACCTAAAAATAGGTCACAAACGTGGTGTCAGTGCTACACCGGCATTGCCATTGGTCCATGTCGGTCGCATTTTACAATTGGGGCCAATGGCAGTGGCTGCCGTGGCTGAGCACGCCCACCGCGAGTTTCAAACCCGCAAGCGGTGGCAAGATAACAGGGCCCATTGGCTTCTATGTTATTCTCATGGGTGGTCTCAGACCGCGGGGTCACAATTTCTCCACTGCGTTGCTGGCATTTTACAATTGGGGCCAATGGCAGTGACTGCTGTGGCTGAGCACACCTACCGTGAGTTTCAAACCCGCAAGGGGTGGCCAAGATAACAGGGCCCATTGGCTGCTGTGTTATTCTCATGGACGCCGTGGCCGACACCTACCGCGCGGGTCACACCAGCTGGCATTCGCGGTTCTTGCCTAAAAAATTGCAGCATTGTGCTCCACACACCATCAGGCATCAGTAGCACCATGTCAGAGGACTCAATAGTGTGCCACTCATTTTTCTCAGCTTTCACATGAAATTGATGTAACCAGAGGTTTACCAGCATTGCTCTGCCATACCTCACATGTCAGTGTTGTCCATGTGTGCATCGACACACCTTACCAGTCTAGCTGTGTGTCCTTGTAGTGACTTTGACAAGGTGTGTAATGCAGACTCCTCAGACTGTTATAGTGGACTCTGCACAAAATGTGTATATATGATGTACACAGTGCTGTAACAGACTCATGTGTCGTCCTGTTTTGAGGAAATGGCAGACTATGTGGCTGATGTTGTGCATCCTTTGCAGCAAGGTGTGTCATGTTAAGAGATAACAGGTATATCAATCTCAAGCCTAATATTGTGTGCCACCTGTGATATGTTCACAATCCACATGGCTGAGTATCCATGATTTTGCAATGGCCTATATGTCTATCACCTATACCACTACCCCCATACTGGTAGTTTGTTTGTTCATATTGTCAACGTCATAACCTAACTGATGACAATACATGTCTACAGCTCACACATGCATCACACTGATTCCACATGATTGTTCATCTTGTGCCTGTATGAGTCAACATTTACTCTGTAACCCATATCTTATCTTTTCCTGTTTCCACACATATGTACCCTGGCAGAGGAAGAAGGAGACAAGCTCCCTTCTACCAGCCTTTTCCAGACCTGTTGACCATGGAGAAGCGAGACATCATTAAGAAGTTCTGAATAAATCGCCAGACAATTTAGGAGCTATGTCGCCAGTTGGCGCCTTAGTTAAGGCCTCACAGAACCTATCCCATAGCTCAATCCCCAACAGTGAAGGTGATGGCCACACTGCATTTCTTTGCCACTGGTTCATTTCAGTGCACGGTGGCTACATCTGGTGGGATGTCACAACCGATGTTCAGTATGATGTTCTGTCTGCACTGATGCTACACATGGACAGTTATATTAATTTCCCAAGAAGAGAAGAATTGACAACTGTGAAGGGTTACTTTTATGACCTAGGTCGCATCCCACATGTTGTAGGATCCATCGATGGCACACACATTGCCCTTGTACCACCTCAAGCACGTGAGCAAATATATAGGAACCGGAAACATTATCATTCAATCAACGTGCAAGTGACATGCTTTGCGGATTTGACCATTTCACATGTCTGTGCCAAATTCCCAGGATCTGCAGATGACTCCTATGTCATGTGGAATAGCAACATATCCCAGTTGATGTCACATCTACAACCTGAGAGGGCCTGGCTTGTTGGTGAGGGAGATGTGTCCATATTTTGTGTGCATGATACATGCTGTCATCCTCAGCAAATTTCAGATCATGATTGCACATCTGTGTGTCTCACATCTAGGTTATTTAGCGTATCCAAACCGGCCTTGTTTGCTGACCCCGCTGAGAAATCCAAAAACGCCAGGGAAAGTCCACTTCAATGATGCCCAAGGGAGGACATGTCGGGTAGTGGAGTGGGCTTTCAGGTTCCTGAAGGCCAGATTCCGCTGTTTGGACAAGAACGGGGGAGCCCTCCTCTATTCATCCAGGAAGGTGTGTCAGATCACAGTCGCCTGCTGCATGCTGCACAACCTTGCATTGTGCAGGAACATCCCTCTGATTGTGGAGGATGGAGACGAGCAGGAGCCCCCGGGTGAGAATCCTGACATGAACACTGATGATGATATTGGCGAAGAGGAAGGTCTTGACCTGCATCAACAGCTCATCAACAACTACTTCATGCGGAGAGATGACATGACTGTGACAGTTACATTCGCTGTCATTGTGAAGCAGTGAGGATGTGGTGGGTTGCTGACTGTTTGGTGTGCACATTTGTGGGGTACTTTGTGCAGAGCTGTAATTGGATGAGCTCTTGACTGATGTATACGTTGATGGTGTAGCTATGTGTTGTCTGATCTTATCCATGTACTGTGTACTCCAGAAGTGGAGTGTTAATGTTGTGACATTATTGAACTGCTCCCTGAAATATCCTTGTTGTGTTACTGTAGGTCCCTTCACCCTGTCATTTTCCTTTTGACATGTCAGTGTATTGACATCATCTGCACTATGATGGTGTTTTGCCAGGCAAAATGGACATGAGATGTTCCTGGGAATGTCTGACACTGACTTTTTGAGTACAACTCAGGTTCCTAAGCAACTTGCACAGCGAGAGGATGGATGTTTCAGGTACACCTTGTTATTTCTATTGTGTTGTGTGTTGGTGTATTGTCTATGTGTTCCATCATATTCTCCAACACATTGTATTTGTTGGCCAATACATGTTTGTCATTGTTCACATAGATTGATACCTCTCTGTGGGTGAACTGGATGTCGGTGTACATGTCTCATGATTGTATGTCACAGAGCTTGAGTGACACCACTGACAGATGTTCAAAACTATCCAGAAGATGCAGCTACACCTGTTTGGAGCGTACCAGTGCTGAGTTACTTTTTGGACCCCCTGTTGCTGTTTGTGTTTGACTGTGTGAAGTCTATTGTGGGCTACTTAACATGCCTGAGGCTGCATCAATGACAGATCTGTGAGATCACTCTGGCATTGGACAGTGTCTGATGATTCCTGTCCCTACTTGTATCAGAGATGTATATATGTGAGAAAAGTGGTACTTGACATTCCACAAGTGACAGATGTGCCATGTAACTGTGTGGATGGACTTCTCCTTGCAACTACCTACAGTTGTGACACTGTGATAAAGATATGTGTGTACTTTACACTTCAATGTCTGTGTGTGGTAACATGTTGAGTTTACTCATCTGCAATGTTAGCTTGCGCTGCACCAAGTGCCTGCATACATTAGTTACAACAAATTACATCTGGTGATACATTAGCAGTCAACTTCATAGAGTACTACTTCTGATAAATACACCATGGACAAGTGGATGGGTAAAAGGGTATTTATTATAGTGCATATGATGAGTAAAACGTAGTGCCATAAAGTAGGAAGGTGAACACAGAGGGGTGAAGTTGTCAGTGGTGGTAGTTGAAAACATTAGAGCTGTAACCACATTGTTCAAAGTCCACAGTGCAACAGGCTCCTGCCATCTGAATTGAAATATGTGACAGGATAGTCCACAAAGTCAATGTGCTGCGCACTAAGGGTGACATCAGGGGCGGCTCTGCTTCCTGGCTGGGGTAGGTGCCTTGCCACTTGAATCTCCCGGTGGGTTCTTCGGATGTCCCCGCTTACGTTTCAAGGGGGTTCCACTGCTGCAGGCTCTGAGGTATCTGAGGACTCAGCCTGTGACAGGGCCTCACTCCCCGTGGCAGCCACAGAGGTAGTAGGTGCTGCTGGGGGCTGCCCACAGGGTAGTAATGTTGTGGTGGGAGGCCTGACTAAAGCTATGCTGATGTCCTTCAGCACCCCAATGAGCTGGCTTATGTTCTCAATGAGTTGTCCAAACCTGTGGTCCATGGACCGCTGCAGCAGCTTCATCTCCCGGAGTTCCTCCAGTACCTTGCCCATCTGTCCTTGGTTGCCTTCATAGGCACCAAGGACTCTGGCGATGGTTGCCAGAGTTTCAGTGTCCACAGTGGTCACACGTTGTAGGTCCCCAGTGACCCTCCCACCAGCCCTGCCCCCCTGGACCTGTGCCCTTGACTGTGCCTGCACCCTCCTACTGTCCCCTGCATCGTCGGTGAGCGTGCTGTTGTTTCTCACCTCTGGAACAGGTACTGTGGTGCAGGCAATGGTGGTGGCGTTAGGTCAACAGGTTTGCGGGGCAGTGCTCTGCGTTGGTGTGGCTGCTGTGGTGGGAGTTGTGGTAGTGGGGCCAGTGAGACTCACTGGTTGTGTCTGCCCTGGCTGTCCAGAAGGGCTAGGTTGGTCCTCCACTTCTGAATGAGGGGGATATTCTGCATCAGAGAGTTCTTGATCCTGGGAGGGAGACTGGCTTGGCTCGGTGTTTGGTGTCTCAGCAGATGTTGTTTGGGATCCACCTGTTGGAGAAAGGTTATATTGTCAGGATGTTAAGTGCTTTCTCCAACCTTTGCTACACAGTGAGTGAAGGGCTGAAGGAGACAAAAGGCTTGGGGTTAGACATAATGGCCAGTATCAATGGGGTTAACCTGTCTGACATGAAATTGAGGTACATCCATTACTTGTTTGTAAACTGACATGAACATAATGAGTACTGCACATCTTCATGTTGCCAATGTAGATGGATGTGTTATTACCTACCAAGTTGATGCTCAGCCACTGTATTTTTGGCATGTGTAATGTTCAGTTTGCACTCCAGTGTGTGCTGTGTTCTTTGAATGAGTGACCAGGCATGTATTGTGGCTGTATCACCTTCATGCTTTCCATACTTTGTGTTTACACATATCATTGTGTGCATGTTGTGATATCTCTTGAAATTTCATAACTGGAGCCTTGGTGATTGACAGTCTGAGCAGTCCGACGTGTACATGAGCAGAGCTATGTGTGCAATGTGTGCAGTTAATGTGACATGTGGAGCAGTGTAGACATGGCTGCCAAATGGCTCTGGGTTGGGAGCAGTGTTACATCCTGATCAGTGTAAAGGGAAGAGGGCCTAGTGGAAGTTGTAGTGGTGTTCTCCTGTCCCAACCCCCACCCCCAGTAAGATGGCTACCTTCCTGTAAGGAGAAACAGAGGATTGAAATGGCTGCCAAATGGCTCTGGGGTAGGAGCAGTGTTACATCCAGTTCAGTGTAGGGGGAAGAGGGCCTGGTGGGAGTTGTAGTGGTCTTCTCCTATCTCAACACCCCCTTAGTAAGATGGCTACCTACCTGTAAGGAGAAACAGAGGAGTGAAATGACTGCCAAATGGATCTGGGGTGGGAGCACTGTTACTTCCTGTTCAGTGTAGGGGGAAGAGGGCCTGGTGGGAGTTGTAGTGGTGTTTTCCTGTCTCAACCCCCCCACCCAGTAAGATGGCTACCTACCTGTAAGGAGAAACAGAGCAGTGAAATGTCTGCACAATGCCTCTGGGTGGGAGCAGCGTTACATCCTGTTCAGTGGTGAGGCAAGCGGGACTGATGGGAGTTGTAGTGGTGTTCTCCATTCCCAACTCCCC
The DNA here is from genome assembly GCA_963921515.1 of Calotriton arnoldi. NCBI lineage: Eukaryota > Metazoa > Chordata > Amphibia > Caudata > Salamandridae > Calotriton > Calotriton arnoldi. The sequence continues at coordinate 1,256,811 of CAWUFW010005455.1, forward strand.
TAGTACGATGGCTACCTATCTGAGAGGAGAAACAGAGGAGTGAAGTGGCTGCCAAATGGCTCTGGGGTACGAGTAGTGTTACATCCTCTTCAGTGGTGAGACAAGCGGGCCTGGTGGGAGTTGTAGTGGTCTTATCCTGTCCCAACACCCCACGAATAAGATAGCTACCTACCTGTCAGGAGAAACAGAGGAGTAAAATGACTGCTAAATGGCTCTGGAGAGGGAGCAGTGTTACATCCTGTTCAGTGTAGGGGGAAGAGGGCCTGGTGGGAGTTGTAGTGTTGTTCTCCTGCCCCAACACCCCCCCAGTAAGATTGCCATCTACCTGTAAGGAAAAACAGAGGAGTGAAATGGCTGCCAAATGGCTCTGGGGTGTGAGCAGTGTTACATCCTGTACAGTGGTGAGGCAAGAGGGTCTGGTGGGAGTTGCAGTGGTGTTCTCCTCTCCCAACCCCCTAGTAAGATGGCTACCTGCCTGTGAGGAGAAACAGAGGAGTGAAATGGCTGCCAAATGGCTCTGGGGTGGGAGCAGTGTTACATCCTGTTCAGTGTTGAGACAAGAGGGCCTGGCAGGAGTTGTAGTGTTGTTCTTCTGTCCCAAAACCCCACGAGTAAGATGGATACCTACCTGTCAGGAGAAACAGAGGAGTGAAATGGCTGGCCAATGGCTCTGGGGTGGGAGCAGTATTATATCCTGTTCCGTGTAGGGTGAAGAGGGCCTGGTGGGAGTTGTAATGGTGTTTTCCTATCCCCCCCCCAGTAAGATGGCTACCTACCTGTAAGGAAAAACAGAGGAGTGAAATGGCTGCCAAATGGCTCTGGGGCGGGAGCAGTGTTCCATCCTGTTCAGTGTAAGGGGAAGTGGGCCTGGTAGGAGTTGTAGTGGTGTTCTCCTGTCCTAACACCCCCCCAGTAAGATGGCTATCTACCTGTAAGGAGAAACAGAGAAGTGAAATGGCTGCCAAATGGCTCTGGGGTGTGAGCAGTGTTACATCCTGTTCAGTGAAGGGGGAAGAGGGCCTGGTAGGAGTTGTAGTGGTGTTCTCCTGTCCTAACACCCCCCCAGTAAGATGGCTATCTACCTGTAAGGAGAAACAGAGAAGTGAAATGGCTGCCAAATGGCTCTGGGGTGTGAGCAGTGTTACATCCTGTACAGTGGTGAGGCAAGAGGGTCTGGTGGGAGTTGCAGGGGTGTTCTCCTCTCCCAACCCCCTAGTAAGATGGCTACCTGCCTGTGAGGAGAAACAGAGGAGTGAAATGGCTGCCAAATGGCTCCTGGGTGGGAGCAGTGTTACATCCTGTTCAGTGGTGAGACAAGAGGGCCTGGCAGGAGTTGTAGTGTTATTCTGCTGTCCCAACACCCCACGTGTAAGATGGATACCTACCTGTCAGGAGAAACAGAGGAATGAAATGGCTGGCCAATGGCTCTGGGGTGGGAGCAGTATTACATCCTTTTCCGTGTAGGGTGAAGAGGGCCTGGTGGGAGTTGTAATGGTGTTTTCCTATCCCCCCCAGTAAGATGGCTACCTACCTGTAAGGAAAAACAGAGGAGTGAAATGGCTGCCAAATGGCTCTGGGGCGGGAGCAATGTTCCATCCTGTTCAGTGTAGGGGGAAGTGGGCCTAGTGGGAGCTGTAGTGGTGTTCTCCTGTCCCAACACCCCACGAGTAAGATGGATACCTACCTGTCAGGAGAAACAGAGGAGTGAAATGACTGCCAAATGGCTCTGGGGTGAGAGCAGTGTTACATCCTGTTCAGTGAAGGGGGAAGAGGGCCTGGTAGGAGTAGTAGTGGTGATCTCCTGTCCCAACACCCCCCAGTAAGATGGCTATCTACCTGTAAGGAGAAACAGAGGAGTTAAATGGCTGCCAAATGGCTCTGGGGTGTGACCAGTGTTACATCCTGTTTAGTGGTGAGACAAGAGGGCCTGGCGGGAGTTGTAGTGGTGTTCTCCTGTCCCAACACCCCATGAGAAAGATGGATACCTACCTGTCAGGAGAAACAGAGGAGTGAAATGGCTGGCCAATGGCTCTGGGGTGGGAGCAGTATTACATCCTGTTACGTGTTGGGTGAACAGGGCCTGATAGGAGTAGTAGTGGTGTTTTCCTATCCCCCCCCCAGTAAGATGGCTGCCTACCTGTAAGGAAGAACAGAGGAGTGAAATGGCTCTGGGGTGGGAGCAGTGTTACATCCTGTTCAGTGGTGAGGCAAGAGGGTCTAGTGGAAGTTGTAGTGGGGTTCTCCTGTCCCAACCTTCTAGTAAGATGGCTACCTGCCTGTGAGGAGAAACAGAGGAGTGAAATAGCTGCCAAATGGCTCTCGGGTTGGAGCAGTGTTACATTCTGTTTAGTGTTGAGACAAGAGGGCCTGGTGGGAATTGTAGTGGTGTTCTCCTGTCCCAACACCCCCTAGTAAGATGGCTACCTACATGTAAGGAGAAACAGAGGAGTGAAATGGCTGCCAAATAGCTCTGGGGTGTGATCAGTGTTACATCCTGTTCAGGGGTGAGACAAGAGGGCCTGGCGGGAGTTGTAGTGGTGTTTTCCTATCCCCCCCCCCCCCAGTAAGATGGCTGCCTACCTGTAAGGAAGAACAGAGGAGTGAAATGGCTCTGGGGTGGGAGCAGTGTTACATCCTGTTCAGTGTAGGGGGGAGAGGGCCTGGTGGGAGTTGTAGTGGTGGTCTCCTGTCCCAACACCCCCCTAGTAAGATGGCTACCTACCTGTAAGGAGAAACAGAGGAGTGAAATGGCTACCAAATGGCTCTTGGGTGAGAGCAGTGTTACATCCTGTTCCGTTTAGGGTGAAGAGGGCCTGGTGGGAGTTGAGTGGTGTTCTCCTGTCCCACCACCCCACTAGTAAGATGGCTACCTACATGTAAGGAGAAACAGAGGAGTGAAACGGCTGCCAAATGGCTCTGGGGTGGGAGCAGTGATACATCCTGTTCAGTGGCGAGACAAGAGGGCCTGGTGGGAGTTGTATTGGTGTTCTTCTGTTCCAAAACCCCACTAGTAAGATGGCTACCAACCTGTAAGCAGAAACAGAGGAGTGAAATGGCTGCCAAATGGCTCTGGGGTGGGAACAGTGTTACATCATGTTCCGTGTAGGATGAAGAAGGCCTGGTGGGAGTTGTAGTGGTGTTCTCCTATCCCAACCCCCCCCCACCCAGTTAAATGGCTACCCACCGCTAGGGAAAAACAGAGGAGTGAAATGGCTGTCAAATTGCTCTGGGGTGGGAGCAGTGTAACTTCCTGTTCAGTGGTGAGGCAAGAGGGCCTGGTGGAAGTTGTAGTGGTGTTCTCCTGTCCCACCCCCCCTAGTAAGATGGCTACCTACATGTAAGGAGAAACAGAGGAGTGAAATGGCTGCCAAATGGCTCTGGGGTGTGAGCAGTGTTACATCCTGTTCAGTGGTGAGGCAAGAGGGTCTAGTGGGAGTTGTAGTGGGGTTCTCCTGTCCGAACCTTCTAGTAAGATGGCTACCTGCCTGTGAGGAGAAGCAGAGAAGTGAAATAGCTGCCAAATGGCTCTCGGGTTGGAGCAGTGTTACATTCTGTTCAGTGTTGAGACAAGAGGGCCTGGTGGGAATTGTAGTGGTGTTCTCCTGTCCCAACACCCCCTAGTAAGATGGCTACCTACATGTAAGGAGAAACAGAGGAGTGAAATGGCTGCCAAATGGCTCTGGGGTGTGATCAGTGTTACATCCTGTTCAGTGGTGAGACAAGAGGGCCTGGCAGGAGTTGTAGTGGTGTTCTCCTGTCCCAACACCCCCACAAGTAAGAGGGATACCTACCTGTCAGGAGAAACAGAGGAGTGAAATGGCTGGCCAATGGCTCTGGGGTGGGAGCAGTATTACATCCTGTTCCGTGTAGGGTGAAGAGGGCCTGATGGGAGTTGTAGTGATGTTTTCCTATCCCCCCCCCAGTAAGATGGCTGCCTACCTGTAAGGAAGAACAGAGGAGTGAAATGGCTCTGGGGTGGGAGCAGCGTTACATCCTGTTCAGTGTAGGGGGGAGAGGGCCTGGTGGGAGTTGTAGTGGTGGTCTCCTGTCCCAACACCCCCCTAGTAAGATGGCTACCTACCTGTAAGGAGAAACAGAGGAGTGAAATGTCTACCAAATGGCTCTTGGGTGAGAGCAGTGTTACATCCTGTTCCGTGTAGGGTGAAGAGGGCTTGGTGGGAGTTGAGTGGTGTTCTCCTGTCCCACCACCCCACTAGTAAGATGGCTACCTAACTGTAAGGAGAAACAGAGGAGTGAAACGGCTGCCAAATGGCTCTGGGGTGGGAGCAGTGTTACATCCTGTTCAGAAGCGAGACAAGAGGGTCTGGTGGGAGTTGTATTGGTGTTCTTCTGTTCCAAAATCCCACTAGTAAGATGGCTACCTACCTGTAAGCAGAAACAGAGGAGTGAAATGGCTGCCAAATGGCTCTGGGGTGGGAACAGTGTTACATCATGTTCCGTGTAGGATGAAGAAGGCCTGGTGGGAGTTGTAGTGGTGTTCTCCTATCCCAACCCCCCCGCCCAGTTAGATGGCTACCCGCCTCTAGGGAAAAACAGAGGAGTGAAATGGCTGTCAAATTGCACTGGGGTGGGAGCAGGATAACTTCCTGTTCAGTGGTGAGGCAAGAGGGCCTGGTGGAAGTTGTAGTGGTGTTCTCCTGTCCCACCCCCCTAGTAAGATGGCTACCTACATGTAAGGAGAAACAGAGGAGTGAAATGGCTGCCAAATGGCTCTGGGGTGTGAGCAGTGTTACATCCTGTTCAGTGGTGAGGCAAGAGGGTCTAGTCGGAGTTGTAGTGGGGTTCTCCTGTCCCAACCTTCTAGTAAGATGGCTACCTGCCTGTGAGGAGAAACAGAGGAGTGAAATAGCTGCCAAATGGCTCTTGGGTTGGAGCAATGTTACATTCTGTTCAGTGGTGAGACAAGAGGGCCTGGTGGGAATTGTAGTGGTGTTCTCCTGTCCCAACACCCCTAGTAAGATGGCTACCTACATGTAAGGAGAAACAGAGGAGCGAAATGGCTGCCAAATGGCTCCGGGGTGTGATCAGTGTTACATCCTGTTCACTGGTGAGGCAAGAGGGCCTGGTGGGAATTGTAGTGGTGTTCTCCTGTCCCAACCCCACCTAGTAAGATGGCTACCTGCCTGTGAGGAGAAACAGACTAGGGAAATGGCTGCCAAATGGCTCTGGGGTGGGAGCAGTGTTACATCCTGTTCAGTGTAACGGGAAGAGGACCTGGTGGGAGTTGTAGTAGAGTTCTCCTGTCACAACACCCCCTAGTAAGATGGCTACCTACCTGTAAGGAGAAACAGAAGAGTGAAAGGGCTGCCAAATGGCTCTGTGGTGGGAGCAGTGTTACATCCTGTTCTGTGTAGGGTGAAGAGGGGCTAGTGGGAGTTGGAGTGGTGTTCTCCTGTCCCAACCCCCCCCCCCCTCCAGTAAGATGGCTACAAACCTGTAAGCAGAAACAGAGGAGTGACATGGCTGCCAAATGGCTCTGGGGTGGGAGCAGTGTTACATCCTGTTCAATGTAGGGGGAGAGGGGCTGGTGGGAGTTGGAGTGGTGTTCTCCTGTCCCAACCCAACCTAGTAAGATGGCTACCTACATGTAAGGAGAAACAGAGGAGTGACATTGCTGCCATATGGGTCTGAGGTGTGAGCAGTGTTACATCCTGTTCAGTTGTTAGGCAAGAGGGCCTGGTGGGAATTGTAGTGGTGTTCTCCTGTCCCTACCCCCCCAGTGAGATGGCTACCTGCCTGTGAGGAGAAACAGAGGAGTGAAATGGCTGCCAAATGGCTCTGGGGTGGGAGCAGTGTTACATCCTGTTCAGTGGTGAGACAAGAGGGCCTGGCAGGAGTAGTAGTGGTGTTCACCTGTCCCAACACCCCACTAGTAAGATGGCTACTTACCTGTAAGCAGAAACATAGGAGTTAAATGGCTGCCAAATTGCTCTGGGGTGAGAGCAGTGTTACATGCTGTTCAGTGTAGGGAGAGAGGGCCTGGTGGGAGTTGTAGTGGTGTTCTCCTGTCCCACCCCCCCTAGTAAGACGGCTACCTACATGTAAGGAGAAACAGAGGAGTGAAATGGCTGCCAAATGGCTCAGGGGTGTGAGCGGTGTTACATCCAGTTCAGTGGTGAGACAAGAGGGCCTGGCGGGAGTTGTAGTGGTGTTCTCCTGTCCCAATGCCCCACTAGTAAGATGGCTACCTACCTGTAAGCAGAAACAGAGGAGTGAAATGGCTGCCAAATGGCTCTGGGGTGGGAACAGTATTACATCCTGTTCAGTGGTGAGGCAAGAGTGCCTGGTGGGAATTGTAGTGTTGTTCTCCTGTCCCAACCCCCCCTAGTAAGATGGCCTGCCTGTGAGGAGAAACAGAGGAGTGAAATGGCTGCCAAATGGCTCTGGGGTACGAGAAGTGTTACATCCTGTTCAGTGGTGAGTCAAGAGGGCCTGGCGGGAGCTGTAGTGCTGTTCTCCTGTCCCAACGCCCCACTAGTAAGATGGCTACCTACCTGTAAGCAGAAACAGAGGAGTGAAATGGCTGCCAAATGGCTCTGGGGTGGGAGTAGTGTTACATCCTGTTCAGTGTAGGGGGAAGAGGGCCTGGTGGGAGTTCTAGTGGTGTTCTCCTGTCCCAACACTCCCCCTAGTAAGATGTCTACCTACCTGTAAGGAGAAACAGAGGAGTGAAATGGCTGCCAAATGGATCTGTGGTGGGAGCAGTGTTACATGCTGTTCCGTGTAGGGTGAAGAGGGCCTGGTGGGAGTTGTAGTGGTGTTCTCCAATCCCAACCCCCCCCCCCTCCAGTAAGATGGCTACAAACCTGTAAGCAGAAACAGAGGAGTGAAATGGCTGCCAAATGGCTCTTGGGTGGGAGCAGTGTTACATCCTGTTCAGTGTAGGGAGAGAGGGCCTGGTTGGAGTTGGAGTGGTGTTCTCCTGTCCCAACCCCCCATAGTAAGATGGCTACCTACATGTAAGAAGAAACAGAGGAGTGAAATGGCTGCCAAATTGCTCTGGGGTGTGAGCAGTGTTACATTTTGTTCAGTGGTGAGGCAAGGGGGCCTGGTGGGAATTGTAGTGTTGTTCTCCTGTCCCAACACCCCCTAGTAAGATGGCTACCTGCCTGTGAGGAGAAACATAGGAGTGAAATGACTGCCAAATGGCTCTGGGGTGGGAACAGTGTTACATCCTGTTCAGTGGTAAGACAAGAGGGCCTGGCGGGAGTTGTAGTGTTGTTCTCCTGTCCCAACACCCCCTAGTAAGATGGCTACCTGCCTGTGAGGAGAAACATAGGAGTGAAATGACTGCCAAATAGCTCTGGGGTGGGAGCAGTGTTACATCCTGTTCAGTGGTGAGACAAGAGGGCGTGGCGGGAGTTGTAGTGGTGTTCTCCTGTCCCAATGCCCCACTAGTAAGATGGCTACCTACCTGTAAGCAGAAACAGAGGAGTGAAATGGCTGCCAAATGGCTCTGGGGTGGGAACAGTGTTACATCCTGTTCAGTGGTGAGGCAAGAGTGCCTGGCGGGAGTTGTAGTGGTGTTCTCCTGTCCCAACGCCCCCCTAGTAAGATGTCTACCTACCTGTAAGGAGAAACAGAGGAGTGAAATGGCTGCCAAATGGCTCCTGGGTGGGAGCATTGGGTACTACATATGTGAGCATTAAACATGATAGTCTATGGCAATAGGTGTGCAAAACAGTACGTGGGAGTGTTGTGGCAGTTTTGTAGTTAGTATTTACCAGTCTCCATTCCCACAGCTATTCCTGTAAAACTCTCTGGATGCAGTGTGGCAAGCACCTTCTCCTCCCATTCAGTGAATGTTAGTCGTGGCACGAGAGGGCCCCCGCCAGTCCTCTGAGCCACCTTGTGGTTCCTGTTGGTCCGGTATTTTACCCGGCCCTTGATGTCATGCCACCTCTTCTTGATGTCACGGAGTGTGCACAGGGTGCTACCTAGTGCATTGACTTTGTTCATTATCCTGTCCCACATTTGATTCTTCCTGGCGACAGGGATCTGTTGGACTAGGGTTCCAAACAAATGTGGTTCAACTCTAATGATTTCATCTACCAACACTGTCAACTCCCTGTCAGTGAACTTGGACATTTTTTGGGGGGACATACTATATGGTCTTAAAATAAATGCTAGGGAAAATGTGACAGTGGTAGTGAACGTGAAAAAGTTTTGCAGGAGTATGAGTGAAAAGGGTTGGGGTGTGATGGTGTGCAGTGGTGAATGTCTCCTCTCCCTGTCTTAACTGCTGTGGTGTGTGGGCCTTGACTGCAGAGTGTTGGCAAAGAATGCTGGTCAGAGAAGAGGTGTGTTTTATGATTTTATTTTATTTGATTTGATACTTATAGAGCGCAGCATTCACCCGAAGGCATCAAGGCGCTAGAGAGAGGCCATTCATACCACGGAATCTAGAAAAAAAAGCGAGAGAACTCCAGCTCACCTTTCAACTGTGAACAACCTGGTTTTAAGTGCTTTTCTGAATGGGAGCAGAAGAGAAATAGATCTAAGAGCAAGGGGTAGGGAGTTCCAGAGTTTGCTTGCTGCCACTGAGAATGCCCTATCCCCCCACTTCCTCTTCTTGGTTCTTGGTACCAATAGTTGCTTTTGAAGTGAGGTGCGTAGTAGTCTGCTGGGAGAGTGCCATTTGAACATAGACTTCAGCCTTGAGGGGTAGGGAGCATACAATGATTTGTGGACCATACAAAGAGATTTAAAAATGATGCGTTGTTCAATGGGAAGCCAATGCAGATGTTCTAGACCCTTCTTGGCAGATTCTTTTTTGGGAATGTCCAGAATGAGTCTTGCCAAAGCGTTCTGCAGTACCCGGAGTTTATGCTGTAAGCTCTTATTAGCAGCCAGGTACAAAGCATTGCAGTTATCAAGTCTGGACATTTCCAGGGCCAGTGCTACCTGGATCCTAGCTGATCGCTGGATGAAAGGGAAGATTTTTTTTAACATCCTTATGAGCCAGGAGCATGTAGAAATGGTACGATTCACTTGGACATTGAAACTAAGTTCAGTGTCCATCAGGACTCCCAGGTTCTTAGCCTTTACGCTCGGGACAGGGCAGCATCCCAGAGATTGAGGCCAGCAGCTGCTATTCCATTTGGCTGCCCCTGATCCAAATATCATCACCTCGGTTTTCTACCCATTAAGTTTCAAGAAGTTAGCGGACATCCAGTCTGCCACTCTGGTCATGCATCCAAGGACATTTTCTGACAGTGAGCCCAGCCCCTTAGGGATGGTAACCATAAATTGTGTATCGTCCGCATATGACACCACCTCCAATCCAAAAGAGTGGAGTACAGTTGCGAGGGGTGCCACATACAGATTAAAGAGGGTGGGACTCAAGGAAGACCCCTGCGGGACTCTACAAGGTAGAAGACAGGAGTCTGAGTGAAAGGATTTTAAATTCACCCTTTGGGATCTCCCTGTCAGAAATGAGGACAAGAGAGCAAGTGCTTGATGAGAGATACCAAAACTCCGGAGTCTGTCCAGCAGCAAGGTAGGTAAGATGGTATCAAATGCTGCTGACAGATCCAAGAGAATTAGCACTACCCCTTGTCCTTCATCCACCGTACGCCTGATGTAGTCCGTGGCTGATATTAAAGCCGTTTCTGTACCATGATAGTCTTCAGTGTAGGTTTGTCCACCTAGAGAATGACCATCAGTTGTGTTTTTTCTTTCAAAGTTTGCTATGGGCATTTTTTTTTTGTTGGGCTAGCTGGGCAGCGGCGGTTCGAATGCAGAGTTCGTTCAGGCAGGTCCGCAGTCTCATCATAATTTCCTCAGCGGTCATGCCACTGCGGCGTATGGGTGTGGAAATACTAGCTTTCTGACCGCATCGGTTGGAGTTTCAAGCTTTCCAACCACGGCAGATGGAATTGTTGTCTTTCCAACCGCCGTAGTCGGACCTTTTCAGTGCATGTATCGTAATTGGACCGTCGGATGATCCAAGGACCCGGCAGGCAGTTTTTTATGGTCGGACAGCTTTTTCGACCCACATCGTAATGAGCCCCAGTGTTCGGTCTCATTGAAATGAGTCGGTCGGGACCGCCGACTCGGTGTTGGTCGGTCCTATGACCAAGTCGGTGACAGGCAAAAGCAATTCCGCCTGAAATCAAAATAAGCCCCATAGTGTTTTGTATATTTTTATGACAAGTGCCTTCAATTTCTCACAATAATCTGATAAATTACCAGTTTCAGTTCATTTAAATATTTTCTCCCTCTGCCAGTTTTTGTTTTACAGGCTAAGAGGCTATCTCTTCTCTCCCCCTTTTCAAAATGTCTCAATTTACTCTCCTGCCATCTAAATCGAATTCTGTTCTCCATTAATTGCTTGAAAGACTTTTATTTCTCTACTAGTTTTTGTTTTCTTTCCAGTTTCCACTAAAATAAATCACTCTTTATGTCTGAAATCTCCCTCTAGCTTCTTGACCTGTTCCAGAGCTCTCGTAGCTATTATGGCTTCCTATTTACAGAAGATACCCCAAATATACACGTTGTAGGCATCCCTGATGATAATTGGGGAGGCAGTTCCAGAGTTATTCTTAAAATATTGTCTGCTCTCTTCTCGTAATTCTCACATCCCTTTAGAATCAAGTAAAAGTGTTTGATTCAGTGTCCATCTAGAGTTAATCATAATATTGGAATGTCAATGTTAGTACTACAGCTGAGTGATCAGAGCAGTGTGCTGGAATATGTCTGATTTCTGAAATTTTATCTAGTAAGATGTTATCTACAAGATTTTAGTCAAATCTTGAATAATGTCCATATTTGTTAATAACAAAAGTGTATCCTCACAATACACCAGTTTTCTTACACCAAACAGTGCACAGGTCAAATCCTGCATTACGTTTCTGACTGAGTTTCTGACCTTGGGGGCATTTATGAACTGTTTTTTAGTAGATCTTTCGAATTTCCTATTTAACAGTGTATTAAAATCCGTTCCAATGAAATTAGGCATATGGAAATCTAATACATTTGATGCTAAAGGGTTAAGCGGAGAAGTATCATCATAATTTGGACCATAAAATCCAGAGCATCTAAAGGTTAACTGTCTGTACATGACTTGCCCAATGATCCACCGAATAGAAGCCCAATGATCCACCGAATAGAAGAGGTCATTATATTCTATAAGATCCATGACAGATTGTTTTCAATAAGGAGGGTTTACCCCTTTGAACTAATCGATTGTCAATACTTGCTACCTGGTGCACCCAGCCTTGTTTACTAAAAAGTGCTTTACTCTCTAATGAAGTCAGGTGTGTTTCTTGCAATATTTTGACATGTGCTTCACTATCTCGTCAGTATTGACAGATCAATCTTTGTTTCTTTTTGGTGTGAAGGCCGTTCATATTCCATGTTAAATATATCACTTTTGTTTAGTCCTCCAGCATCATCTTGTAAGCAATTCTTCTCACATCTGCCACCCCTTCAAGATTTCTTTTGCAAAGAAACTACAATGTGAATGAGGAAAATGTTTGCTTTTTCCCACTATGCTCCCTACCAAGTGCCCCGGCCTTGGAAGCCCTCACAGACTTCTGTGGCATGTAACTTCTATGCCTATTCGGGTCTTTGTCTGTAAGGCTAATATGATATCGTAAACCCCAGATAAGAAATAACTTATTATTAAAGCAAATAGGATCGCATTTGATTTATCCTTCTGTTCCTTCCTCTCTTACATCCTTTCCATCCTCTTAACTTGTTTATTTGGTGCCCATTCTTAAAAAACTCTGGGTTTTATTTACAAACCCCTTGCGCCACTTTTCCGTCATTTTTAACATGGGATAAATGACGCAAAAGTGGCGCAAGGGGCTTGTAAATCTGCCCCTCTGGGTTTTATTTACAAGCCCCTTGCGCCAGCGGTACTTCACTTTTCCCATATTAAAAGTGGCGCACCGGTGACGCAAGGGGCTTGTAAATAAGCCCCTCTATGTCTTTTCTAAATGAAACTTTGTATTGTGTTAATTAACTTATCTTATTGTTCAAATTTCCTGATATTATGCATCTCATTTGTCCACATAATTCTAAGCAAAGTTTGGAATTGTATTTGCACTTTGACTCCAAGCTTCTGTAGTTCTTCCATTTGCGACCAAGCTCCCATTGCTGCTGTTCTGTAGTTCTACGCAGCCGCGGTCCATGCAGGTAACAGCGGTGGAGTGGTGGGGCCGAATAATGGGGGATTTCAAGGGACGATGCAGAGGGAAAATGAATTATTTATTTAATTTTCCCTCTGCATCGTCCCTCGAAATCCCCCCTTACCCGGCCCCAACACCCCACCGTTGTTACCTGCACGGACTGCGGCTGGTTCTACATACATCAGATGTAAGGATATATGTAAAATCTTTGCCGGCCAAGGTTTTAGCTTTCGGTGCCAAACTCAGGAACTGTTATTGGTGGTATAAGACAGTAAGGGGCATATTAGCAAGACCCACGTTAAAATTATCGCCGTTTTAGCGGCAGGAAACTGCCGCTAAAGCGGCGATAATGGGCTTGATAATATGCCCTTGAGTATTCCAATAGAAGCCCAGGTTAGATGTGCAGGACATCTAACATGGGCTTCTATTGGAATTCCATAACGCATATTAGCAAGCCCATTATCGCCGTTTTAGCGGCAGTTTCCTGCCGCTAAAACGGCGATAATTTTAACGTGGGTCTTGCTAATATGCCCTAAAGGGCATATTATCAAGAAACGGCGTTAAAATTATCGCCGGTTTAGCGGCAGAAAACTGCCGCTAAAGCGGCGATAATGGGCTTGATAATATGCCTGGAAAATTCCAATAGAAGCCCATGTTCTGGTGTCAACATGGGCTTCTATTGAAATTCTCCAGGGCATATTATCAAGCCCATTATCGCTCGATTTAGCGGCAGTTTTCTGCCGCTAATCCGGCGATAATTTTAACGCCGTGCTTGATAATATGCCCCTAAATTCTTTAAGATCTTCCTTGGTTTCTTCTGATTCACATTTTGTCTACAGTGGTCTCTATGGCCTCTCTGAATCTCTTTTTCTGGATCTATTTCCTGACTGTCTTTGAGGACTCCTTAAGAAGACTTATTATAAATCCCTTATGGTCACTGCCCTTAACGCCTTCCGGGACATTTACCACTCTTAGGTGAATGCACCGAGAATGATGTTCCAATCATTCTATATCATCTTGTAGACTCGGATTACATTGTTTCAATCCAGTGACTTCGGAGGTAATTTGGTCAGTTCTTGATCCATTTTATCCATATTTATTTCTAGTTCCTTAGTTCTCTGTGTGATGTCGTCAGGTTTTGTTTCCAAGGTTTGGCACATGTCCCGGACACCTTTCTGAATAGATTAAGATATCTCAAATCTCTTCTCGATTTCAGACCTGAGATCCAGCAATATGTTTTCAAATGAAGCCGTGCTAGAAATTAAAATTAGTTATTTTGTTATGTTGCTCATATTTACCACTGTGATGGGGCCTTCACCAGCCCTCCCAGGCCTTATTTCCCTGGCAGGTGCATCCTTTGGGTAAACCTCTGAGCACCTCAAACATGTTCTTTGTAGGTATGTCCTGCTTACTTGGAAAGTTTGTACTGGCAAAAGCAGGTGCCTGCATAGAATTGGCCGTGTAGCCAGTATGGCCTGTGCAAACAAGGGTACCTGCATGTATTTTGCGAAAGTCCCTGTCTACCAATGACGTAGATTTGTTAGGGATTTGTGTAAAAAAAAAAAAAAAAAAAATGGGCGGTTGCATGGGAATGCCAATGTGAGATCCATGAAACGCCTCCTTGATGCAAAGTAGTGAAAAGTGTGCATAGTTCTACTTTGCTTTACTTTAGGCAGCTTTCCAGCTCAAATCAGGATTTGTGCTGCCAAGCAAGTTCCTATGCAATATTTTGCGCTTTCTGTCACTTCTGCTACACAAACCGTGCGCAAAGTGTTGATAAATGTTCACAGTCTATGAAAATCTATTATTCTTACCCTCCGCAGCAGAACTTACCAAATGAAGGTCTCCGAGTTCAATGTCGATATACTCTTCGCATAAGAAAAATATTTCATGCTGAAAACATTAACACATTTTTGCTATCACAGTTATTCCGATGGCAACGCATTCCTGTCGACAGAAATACACTTCGAAGAGGTGAAAGAAGAAGATTTTAAATTCAATTACATTTGCAAGTTGGATAGCCCTTTTGGAAACAAGAACAAAACATTTGAACTCAGAAAAAAAGGTACAGATGAAAAGTTTTAACTAATTGACATTTACTTTTGCACCATGTAATAATGTAATTCTGTTGTAATATTAATTTAACGAATGTGAAGTGAGTAGTATACAGTTATTCAGAAAACACTGCTCGAGGTATGAATGCCCTTTTCACTCGCTAATGAAGGTGCATTAGTTTATTGCTGTGCATAACAGTTATTAAAATAATATCTGATAAGTAAAGGTGCAGTGCCATCTTGTTTACTTAGAGATGTGCATGGACAAGCCTAAATGTATACATCTTGCCTAAACTTTTCCAAATGCATGATTTGACGGCTTCATAACAGTGACGTGCATGTTTCTCGAGGTCCTCTACCACTGTGCAGTGTTGTGGTAGCAGCTCACTCTAGAATTTGCTAGAGCCGAGCAGAATGCTGATGCTTGATTAATTATTTGCTTTGACGTCCCACTTAGTGATTCAGACAAAGGGCCTGATTACGAGTTGTACTGTCCCGCAGCGGACGGTGCAATGTGCCGTCCGCTGTGGGACCGCCAAACCCATGGAGCGACCGCCTGCCAGGTTAGGAGTCAAATCCTGGTCTGGTGGAGGTCCTGCGGCGGTCGGACAGCAGTGGTCTGTGAGGTTCATTGAAGAGCCTGACATGCAGACCTCCGCTCTCAGCGCGTCGACTGCACATTCCTGCACGCAGTGGCATGCATGCCACACTGTGCAGGAACTGGGGGTGCAAATACAGGGGGGCACTACATGTGCCCCCCGCATGCACTCCTTGGACCAGAGGTGGCAGGAGTTGCCTCACCGCCACCCTTTTCATGGTGAGCTCACCGCCATGAAAAGTTTGGTGGTGAGGCAACTCATAATATGCTCGGTGGTGCCGCAGCTGCACCACCTGCATATTGCTGCCTCAACCCGCACTGCCTCCGCCTCCGCCGCACATGATCCTTCATCCCTGTGGTGCCGGGGGTCTCGTGACAGTCTGTCTGCCACAGTCAAAATACAGTCTCCCAGTGCAGCAGTGGTCGGACCGCCACCACGGGTTCAGCAGTCAATTGGACTGCCAAACTCATAATCCGTCCCAAAGACTTGTATGGACAGATGTGGCCATATCACCAAAACCACATTGTGTCATAGTTATTTATTTTCACCCCATCAAAGGGGTCAAAATAAGTTTTGTCAAACTGTTTCACCCTCTGGTTCTGTCTCAAATCTGTCATGATACTGAATTTAGTGGCAGAAGGCACATGTGTTTGAGGTAAGTGAGATTGCAGAGTCGATCCAATTTGTTACTGCATAAAGATGCATCACAATTTAAAAATCACACACACAAGTCACTCTTTTGCATAAATGTGATGCACATCTCATAGTCTGTGCTAATTTGAAATTGTTTCAGTTTTTAATTTAGAAGAGCTTGATAATGGGACAGCTGCCAAAAAAGAAGGATGAATGTATGTATGTCCTCTGTAGTGTCTTGATACTATGAGCGCTAGGACCCTTGTGGTCCTGGGAGGAATCTAAATAGGAATTACGTAATCTGCTGGAAGGTGTTAAGGTGTGGTTATAAAAGTTATGATGTAATGCATGCAGTGTGTCATAGTACGTAGAGGAAAAAAGACGCCTGTTATAGAGCTCTGTGTGTGATGTGTTCATTTGCATGCTCCTGTGCTGCTGAAGACACTACATCCTCCTTTTATTATGCCCGCCTTTGGTAGAGTACAGGGGAGACAGAGTTCCTGATGGTGGAGATGCTGTCCGTTCTGCCATCTAAGGAATTCCCTTACTGAGGAGCCGACGTTAGTGGACAGTGGAATGGTGTTGAAGAGGCTATCCTAGTTAAGGAAGCTCTCTGGTGCTATTTGAGCTGTCATCCTTTCTTTCCATGACTCCATTGTGATCCTAGTCATGAAATGTCTAACATCTGTGGGAGAAAACGTCTAGCAGGTGGGGCTTTACTGGATGTAATATTTCTGAAGATAAACTACTGTTTTGGTGGTCTAGCTTCTGGAACAGTGTAAACATGCCTGTGAGGTATGGTATGCCAGAAGGGCCACTAAGTTTTTCTCCTGGAAGCAGGGCAGGACTGGTGAACCAAAAGCAGCCCAACTACAAATGTTCAAACACAGTCCCTCTTTTTTCCCACTATTCACTCTATCTCTCTGTTTTGATCCATGCATTCTCTCTCTCTCCTCTCGCTTCACCCCCTCTCATAGCTTTCTTTCTACCTCCCTCTCTTGCTCTCTTTCACTCTCTTGAAGACTTTTGGACCTGGCCCTTTTTGCAGTGTTATCCCCAAACATTTTGCCTTCTTCTTCCTATTTTACTGGCCTTCTTTTTGTTGGATTTAGGACTCTGGGTACTTTACCACTGCTAATCACTGCTAAAGTGCATGTGCTCTCTCCTACAAACATGGTATGATTGGTTTACACCTGTTTGGCATACTTAATTCACTTCTAAGTCCCTTGTAAAGTGGTATCCCAAAGTCCCAGGGACTGTAAATTAAATGTTACTACTGGGTCTACAGCGCTGCTCGCGCCACCCACAGAAGTAGACTTTCAACCCTGTCTCAGGGCTGCCACTGCAGGGCATTCGTGTGCAGTTTACTGCCACATTAACTTGGCATTTAAAAGAGGAACAAAGCATTGATCATTTGGTGAAAAATGTATAAATTTCAAACGTCGGATATTTTTTAATTAAGCTGTGCGACTGGTCTTGGGGCGAAATGTCGCCCCACATATCATGGTTCATTATCCGTGTGCCACCAGGGCAAGGCACTATACCAGTGCGCACGCATTCTTGGATGAATTTAGGACAAACATGGATGATCTAAGAAGAGAATGGTGTGCATCCCAGTATTTGTTGAACATTTTCATGATTAATTGCCCTACCCAGGGTTTGCACCCAGCACAAAAAATGGTTAAAGTAGTTTAAACGGTTTCTGTAATGTGATCCACACTGACGGCGATAACATCCTGTTTTTTTAAACTTGTTTTTTTAAACTTGTTTGGGGGCAATCGGAGCGTTCATTGAACATAAAGGCATGCTTATTTGAAAGTTGAAAATTGCACGAGTTAACACACGTTTAACAATTTAGGATGGTGTCACAGTTTTACAAAATTTCTTTTGTTTTCGATTTTTATACTCTCGCAAAAAAATCTTGTTAACAGGGTATTGCATTATGGGAGTTGTAGTTGTGTTAGGGCCTATTGGTAGTTTTGAGGTATGAGCGGGAAGATCAGGTGAACAATTAGCGTATGAACGTACGAGGGAGGGACTCTCATGAGTGCGTTTGGTTTAAAAACCGAGCGGTGTCATGGGGGAGGTAACACTTTCTTTGAACAAGATACGGACATGGAGCCGGTATATCGTCCTGGCAGGTATGTGTGGTTGTTGGTATAATGCGGTGAATGTTGGAATTGTTAATGGATGAGTGGGAAGGAAAGGGGGTTGCAGGAATGTCGGGTTCAGTGAGGTGTGCAATGGGTCGTGAGTCGCATTTGTAGTCCGAAATGCATTGGGTTTGAATAAAGAACATGCCGTGGATGAATTATGCATTGGTCGTGTTTCTGATAGAGGTCCGGATGGTCACATCATGAACACAAGAAACTTGGGAAATAGCATGATGCTCCTGTAGGGATCAAGCGTGGTTGAGTAGAAAAAAGAGGAACAAAGCATTGATCATTTGGTGAAAAATTGATAAATTTCAAACGTCGGATATTTTTGAATTAAGCTGTGCGACTGGTCTTGGGGCGAAATGTCGCCCCACATATCATGGTTCATTATCCGTGTGCCACCAGGGCAAGGCACTATACCAGTGCGCACGCATTCTTGGAAAATTTAGGACAAACATGGACGATCTAAGAAGAGAATGGTGTGCATCCCAGTAATTGTTGAACATTTAAGAACATTTAAGATAGGCCCTGGTAAGCCGTACGGCCATGGTGTTGTGCAAATAAAAGCTAGGACATGTGCCTTTATTGTGTGGCATGTCCTGGTAGTGACAGACAGCCTATTTGGTTTCTCACTACTGTGAGGCCTACTCATCTCATAGGCTAGCATTGGGCATTCCTTTGTAGGTGCTTAGGTGGCAATTCCTGATCTGAAAGGAGTAGCGTTGCCATGTTTGGTATGTTTGGAATAGTGGTGAGAAATCCTGCTTACTGGTGCAGTTTGATTTGACATTACTATTTTAGGAATGCCACTTTTAGAAAGTGGTCATTTCTCTGCGCTTATAACTCTAGTGCTTTGAAGCCTGACTTCAATCCACATCTAGGGCAAAGTGACAGCAATATTTTGTGCATACTTTCCAGACAGCCATAGCACAGGAAGGGCTAGGTGTGAAAGGAGAGGCACCTGCATCCATCTGCATACTGATAGTCTTACTGGGCTGGGAAAGAGGGAGGTGGGGCACACACACATATTCATAGACTGTGTCCTGCCCTCACACAAATGGCTGATTTACCCCCTACTGATGTCTGAAGCCAGGGCTGGGATTGAAAGGGGGTGTTGTGCACTTCTAAGGTTTCTTTTGAAGTGCCCCCTAGATCAAAGACATTTTGAGTATAAGTACAGGGGGTCTGACCCACATCTTTAGAGCACTTTTGGAACTGGGACCAAACCTCTTTCAGAAGGATTGCTGCACTGCACAAAGGACTCATCGATACTGTCCTTCTGCTGTTGCCCTCCTGCCTGCTACTGCTGGGTGGCCTAAAGGACTCACTGGATTGCTTTTCTGCTCGTTGCCCTGCTGCCAGCAGCCCCCCCTGACTCTGATCTAACCAGACTCTCCAGGATGCACAATTGCCAAAGGACTGCTAAGCTACCAAGAGGGACCGCCATTTGCATTACTTGCTCTCATGAGCTGGCCTGCCTGCCTGCTGCTCCCTGCTCTGTGCCCAGTGCTCTCAGAGGGCGTGTTGGTTGCCCCACCTGTTGATCAGGGAATCTCAGGGACAACAAAAGATTCCCCCAGGGTACTGTTTCCTGCTCCTAGGCTTCTACAAGTGCAGCGCATGTGGAGCACTTTGCTGTTTCCCTAAACCAGCATGTGTTGAGTGCTATTATCCTTGAACCCAAAGCTTGAGCTGCACTCAGAGTGGTGTGTGTATTTTTATCAGGAAACCAGTGTCGGAAACTCAGAGTGGCGCACCCGATGGCCGCTGGCTTCTGTCTGCTTGTTGCTGAGCAAACGACTGCACTGTCTGCACTCTTTGCTTTCCAGATCACCGCCTTTGTTGTGTACAAGTGTGTATTGAGATCGTCATCCCTGTGGATTCTGGAGATACTTCACAGATGAGAGAAGGCTGGGGGCGAGGCCCCCACGTTTCCGTGGTGATGCCAGGCTTCTCTGTGATGTTGGATCCAGCCCCCCGGAGCAGAAACAATGCCAACGCCTGCCTCGTAGTGTTGTAGCCCCTCCCCTATCAGTTGCTGGGGGATACGAGGCCACCAAAGACTTCAGAACACCATTGCTGGTGCACGGAGCAACGCATGGAAGCCCAAGCAGCCCAATATTGGTGGCCGGCAGCCTAACTAAAGGTATTTATGCACACACAGCCCTGGGCGCGTAAGAGAGGGCTGAAGTTCTCTGTTGCTGGCAGCTGCACCATGCGGTCGCGTGCTGCCACCTTTACTTTCCCTACCCACGGGGGACCAATTTGGGTCTCCCTGCCCTCGTCTGTGGTGTGTGCCCCCTAGCACTGACACATACCTTGGTCACATGTGCATTGTCAGTGACGGCACGGGCAAAACCTTGACGGAGTTCCCTGAATTTCAGTGGAAACTTCAAGGTAAACTACACAGCCCTACCACGAAACCTATCATGAGAGTAACAAAATCTAAACTCCTCGCTGTCGCTGGGAACGCATCACACGCATTCCCAGGGAAGATGGAAAAGATGATGGAAAAAGCCCAGTGCCAGTGTTACAAAAGTCTTTTTAGGCTCCCCAAGTATACACGAAACGCCCTGATTCGGCTCAAGTTTGGCCTGATACAACGAAAATATGAATGCAGGAGCACATTGGTTAAATTCTGGTTCAAGACAGTAACAGCCCAGAAAGGATCCCTTAAGGAGGTATTGAGAACTATATTTGAGGGGGCACCGAACCCATGGCAGAAGTACTGTCTGGAGACAGTGGCGGAGCTGGGCTTATCCACAGCTTCCTGGTCCCAAGAAGAACTAAACTATTCTGCAATAAAGAGGGCGCTAAACAATCACACCACCCAGATATCAAGGAGTGAAGATATAGCAAGACTGAAGGCCATCAGAGAGTTGATCGGCCTAACCAAAGCATATGAGTCGTACAAAATTCAGCCATATATGAACAACGCCCTAGGAAAGAAGTGGTTGAAAGAAATTCAATGGGCACGCCTAGTCCCCCTGCCAATAAAAGAACTGAACCTGGGCTGGAAATCGCTAAGCAACATAGTCAGATGCAGGCTGTGCAACTATAGAGCAGAATCATTGGTACACCTACTATGTTGCTGCCCTGCATTACTGCAACACCGATGTAGATTGTTAAAACCAATGTTTTTAAGGCATGGGATCAGAAAATGCGCTGATGCAGTGGCCCTGCTCCAGTCCAGCACGGAGCCCTTGGACCTGGTCAAATTTGGCAAATTCATGAATATGACACAAAGGGTCCTAACTGAAAACAGCATAGAGGAAAATCGTGCGGTTGCAATTGTCAAGTCTCCGGGAGTAACAGAAGGAGACGAACGGTGAAGAGCCCCCGTCAGGAAAGGATCACATGGCCCTCACAATACCCCCAACGGACCAAGTGACTCTGTCTCAAGATCAGATAAGGAACAGAGACCTTTTCTAAATACGCAATTTTTAAACCAATGAATCTTAAAATGTAACCCACATTTTAAAAATGGTCTGTCACCGCTGTTTAAACAACACTTTTTAATTCTTTATATACGATTCGACATTTGTATTATAATGGTGTGAGACACATATTTTAGCATAATTTTGATAATGTACTGCAACTTTGAAATGATTTTAAGTAATTATGCAAATAAAACAATTATTCATTCATTCAGTGGAAACCTGCCACATGGAGGTAACAGCCCAAAAGAACGGGAACCAGGGCTGGACTGGGAACAGAAACCGGCCCTGGCAAACTGCTCAGCCGCCCCCCCCTGGGGTGAGGGGGAGTGCAGCCGAGCAGTTTGCGAGGGCCGGTTTCGGACGATTTTGTTACAGGGGGCCGATATTGCCGACCCCCGGTAACAAAAACGGCCCCTCAGGGGCCCAAAACCGGCCCCCACCCTAGCGGCCTACCGGGGAAACTCCCGGTGCCCGCTATGGCCAGTCCGGCCCTGACGGTAACAGATGTAGTAGGAGTGCAGGTGTTCCAAAACACTACATTTGGAGTCAAATTACCACACAATACCAAACAGGTGCACCGGAGCACTGTGCTCTGTGATTTCCTGATAATATTGTGGTACTCCGTATGTGTTTCTCTAACTAAACTTGTATCCCATGCCCTGAGAGTATCAGGTATATTATTCTTATCTTTGCCTTGTCAGGAATTGCATATGTTCAGTATGGATAGTTCCTGTATTGGTAGCCCATAACCTGTTGCATTTCAGGCGCTGTTGGGATGATGTATATTGCCCTGATTCTTGCGCCATCAGGATAATGAGTACTCACTCAGTGTTGGTGTAACATGCACAGTATCTATGATTTATGTCATTCTGGTCTATGTGTTGTGTTGTGTACAATATTCTATACATTTTTATATAATCCTGTGTGGAGTCTCTTTTGTGGTGTGTTCATTGTGTTTCTGGTGTGAGTGTGTTGCACAAACACTTTACACATTGCCTCTGGAGATAAGCCTGACTGCTCTGTGCCAAGCTACCAAGCGGGTGAGCACAGGTTATCTTTGGTGTGTAACGTACTTGCCCTGACTAGAGTGGTGGGTTCTGCCTGGCTTAGGTACATACCCTAGCCAACCAGAAAACCCCATTTCAAGCAAATACTCTCTGTGCCTGTTGCAATTAACTAGGGGCCAATGGTGCTGGAATTAGGGGTGTGGAGCAGTGCTTAATGTGAGCCAGTGGTTGGAGTGAGGGCCACGAGCAATTAATTTTGGGGACAGGCACTTATTGCTCTGCATCACATATTTAGGAGCAGCAGAGAGGGAAAAAGCACACTAATCAGAATAGCGGAGGAAGAGAAAGATGGAAATATCGTCACAAAGCGAGAAAGCAGGAACCTGCAAGAGTGAGTAAGACTACACAACCTTGGTTTTTGGTGTGCCATTGTTTATTTTTGCTGGCATCGATCTTCTGACCAGAGTTTTGGGCACCAGCACTCTGCGACTGGTGACTTTTGAAAGTGGTGGGGCGTTAAACTTCTTTCCAACTTTCACTGCACGAGCAAGGCAGCCACATGGTCCCAAGGTCTGAACTGCATAATGTAAAAGCAGACATCCTTTGACAAATTCTTGCTTCCCCACTTGACCAAACAGTGTGATCCTAGGCAAATATTTAATTTACCAAACCTCACTTTTCTTCATTATCACACATGAGTGCACATTAAAATACATAAGTTCAGAATATGCTCTGTACAAAGACATCTTATGTTTGATTTCACAGAATATAATGCTGCTTAACCCCTTGGCCGCGGCGGTAATTCCACCGCGGGGGTGGGGGTGAGCGCGGCGCCGCCATGCTCATGACGGAACCACGCCGTCATGAGTCACGGGCGAGCTGTGCTCATGACGGCGTGGTTCCGTCACGACCCCGCCCACTCACTAATTCGCCCGCACAGGCGGGGAAATCAGTCCCGCGTGGGTGGAGCGGCCGCAGCATGACGGAACCACGCCGTCATGAGCACACGCCGCCCGTGGCTCATGACGGCGTGGTTCCATCATGCGCAGGGAAGGGGTTAAGGTATCATAAGAAACAAGGCCGCATATATGGTGTACAACAACTCACTAAATAGCATTGTTGTTAGGGTGGGGACACAGGAATATTTCTAAATTGATATTTAATTTTTTTTTTTAAATGACAGCAGGCACACATACTCTCTCTCATACACATGCTTACACAGTCACACACATCAGCGCCACTCAGCTACTGGGTATTGTGTTGTAAAGCAGCCAACACCAGGGGTAATCACTGCAAGTCAAAGAGCAGTGTCCCCCCTGGCATCGCGCTCAGTGCAGCAGTTCAACGCCGTGAAGTGCGGCTGTAAAACAGAATAGAGCTTCAGGCCAAGGGTGCGCTAAACGTGATACTGGGGGCTTTTGTACACTGTTACAAAAAGGGGGGAACAAAGGGCTTAATCAAGAGGTCCAGCGTACTTGCCCTATCAAAGTATATGTAAAAAAGAGGTACGCAGTTCCTCAACATGCAGGTAGTGTCCCAGGCACCCAGAAAGGAGGAGAAATCCTCCTTTCGGAACTAAGGCCCTCACACACCCAGCAAGCTAGGTGTCATGCTTCATCATATGGGTCTGCTCCTCGTCGGGTCGGCGCTGCAATACCCGACGGGCACCCATAAAGGGCTCTTTGCCGGAGATCTTTTGTTCCTGCCGTATGGGTGCCGTGGGTGTGAGGGACCTAGTGTAAGTGTAGATGTTCTAAAAGTGAAAATAAAACAAGGGGGAATCCTTAAGAGCAAATTTTATTCTAGGTGGAACCCCACTTGATTAAAAATAGTGAGGAGAGGCGACTAACAAGCTACCAAGGGTCAAGAGGCGCTCTACTCCTTGATGGTCGACATGTTTCACGCCAATTAGTCCTAAGGATCAGGTGGCGTTTCTTCAGGACCGTGAGAAGTGACTATCTACAGTGAATGGGGTGTGCAGCATGCCCCATAGCTAAAATATGTGAAAGAATGGTGTGGAGGATATTACCTACCACTGCAAGGATGAACAGGATACTGGGACGAACCTGCATGTAAGGGTTGTGAAAAACAACACTCAGTTATGTATCCAATAGTCGATTGCCTAACAAGGTGCAAGCCGCATTGTAAATCAAAACGGGTGGAAACCCTCTTACAATTTATTAGTAATGGCACTATGTATGCGGTCAGGAAAATTATTATTCAAAAATAAAGAGTAAAACTTACGAGTAAAAATTACATGAGTAGTAACACACAATTGGAGATAGATAGGCAGCATTAAACAAGTATCATGGTGATCAGGTGGTATCTAGTGTATGTCATCATTGGTGCTTAGGTGAGGAATGGTGAAGTAAGCATTCTCAAACTCACCTAGTAAGCTTCAAAATTTCGCCCCATCTGTTACAGCACTATTAAATGACATCTGTAATAGGATGTCTGATGATCGTGAGGAAAAAACAACAGATGGGGGAGGGTTAAACCTCAAAAAATACTGTATTGACCAAACACAAATAGTGAACCCATCTCATCGCAACAGTAGCGGGTAAGGCAAGAGAACTGGCAGTACGTCGGGATATTCACAGGACATGTCCCTGGCCATCTTCTTAAGCCCCAGCACTAGGTGCAGGAACGGTGCGGGCATAAGTCCCAAAACGAAAAATCAAATAAGTGATGCAGTGCTGTCACTGATCTTGTGTGTAACAGACGTCCGCACATACCCCCGCCACCAGGCGGGGCCCACAAAGATAAGGATCCATCGCGAGTCCAAGAGGGGCAGGCACAGTCACCATGTACCCACAGACCCCACTGTCAAAAATCCGGTCGCTCATCTGTACTTAGTCGCTGTAGAGTGCAGGCAACTCTTAGGGTTTGGGTAATACTCACCCGCCTCCACTGGAAGCCACGCAAACCACCTACCCCTTCGTGCTGCAACCGGGATGGTGCCGAACGGTCAGCAGTGATCCATTCTTATGCTCCAAATGGTGCGACATTGAGGGCTGGTGGGAAGCTAATCGACCCCAGCTGCTGCCACGGCGTGTCATGTGACTTGCTCAAGTACACTGGTGAGCGTAACGTTAGAGTATCGGCCATCTTAGAGCGGCTACAGGTGAGGTTGTGGATGGAGTTTCCCAAGTTAGCTACTGGGGTAAAAATCGCATTATATTAAAACGGTGAACCTGCTAATGGATATAACTCGTGTGTTCTTATTATTGTGCCGTTGAGGGCTGGCGGGAAGCTAATCGACCCCAGCTGCTGCCACGGCATGTCATGTGACTTGCTCAAGTGTACTGGTGAGCATAACGCTTGAGTGTCGGCCATCTTAGAGCGGATACAGGTGAAGGTGTGAATGGAGTTTCCCAAGATAACTACTGGGGTAAAAATCGCATTATATTAAAACGGTGAACCTGCTTATGGATATAACTCGCGTGTTCTTATTATTGTGTCATATCGCGTGACCCTTCAGAGTAGTAATGGCATGTCAGCCATCTTAAAATGGCTAGTGGTTCTAAATAAACTAATAGATCCACTTTGTCTCGGTTCTGGATAGAGAACAGTTAGGGCGATATATCATATTCAATGCCCCCTAGTAACATAATGCTGGATTATGTTAAAAGCTGGAATGTATACGTTCAGTGATATTGCTAATTCAGATAAAGAACCCCAAGGTTGATTATCACTCTAGGACAATGAACCCCAAGGTATTTCATCATTTAATCCCTGGTGGTCTAGCCCTAGTCTGTGCACCCATCGTTGCTCTATCTTGAATAGAGCTGACTGTGTAATGCGTGGGTGTGCCTCCAGAATTAGCCATTGTAAATTTTCCGGGACATGGTTGTGTTCCTTAAAATGTGTGTAGAGTTTGGTAGTGGTTTTCAGGCAACGAATATTACTTTTATGTTCTGAAATCCTGTTTTTTACTGGCCGCATGGTCATACCCACATATTTTTTATCGCAAGGGCAAATCAGTAAGTAGATGCACTGAGATGTATTGCAGTTAGTGTGAGAGTTTATCTTCCAAGTGAAAGTATCTGTTAATGTTATCTCCTTAGTCTGTTTAGTTTGAGGACATGCTGCACAAGAGCCACAGGGATAGTGGCCCTGCACCGGAGGGAGGTTCCATAAAGTTCTTTGCGTGCTTGTGTTTGCTGGCTTAGGTCGTGTATGTACAAGCATATCTTTTAAGTTGCTCGTGCGTTTAAACGCAAACCTTGGTTTGGAGATATCAAGAGATCCTGTATTGAGGATATTCCAGTGTTTATTTATGATTTTCTTTAGTCGGTTGGAACCTGGTGTGAATGAAGTCACACATGTTAAGATATCACTGGGTTCTTTTTGTATTATTTCTAGCAAGGCCTCTCTATTGTTATTCCTTGCTCCATGCCCCCAGCTCCATAACCACCCCCCTCCGCCAGCCCTCAAAAAACACTGGCCCATTACAGGCGCCCAGAAGTGTTTCCCTTCCAAGGGTGAAATATCGAGGGTGCCTTTTATCTGTGAGGGAGTGTTTTAATACAGCTCCCTTTTGGGAAATAAATCACTTTTACAGTTTAAAGTAAACTAATGATTTTGATATCTAATGGAAGGGTGTGCGCAGCTTTTTTTTGCCTTTATTTAAAAAAGTTGGGTTTTATTTGCTCCGGGCGAGGGTGGCTTTACCTGGAGTTTGTGCGTGTTTATTGGGGGCATGAAAATGTATTTCTAATTAAAAAGGGTGCAGATGCCTTGGCAGGGCGCCCCCTCTGGCCACATGTGTTCCCCCACTTTCAATGGCTTTTGTAGTTGAAGGAGGCAGCAACTTACTTTGATGCCCCCTCCTAGGTCGGAGTGATACATTTGGCACTGTTTGAGGCCTTTTTTGTCCCTGGGTGTTCCCTACCTTTGATGCATGCCAGAGGACATACAAGGTGGCATGTTACCGTAATAAACATCGAGAGGACTCAGGCGAGAGGACTCAGGTGGACTCAGGCGGACTCAGGCGGACTCAGGCGGGGTGGAGGGGTGCTTTGGAACCTCTCCTGCGATCTGCAGGCAGACAACGTAGCCAGGACGGTGTGCAAGAAAGAGAGAGGGGCATATTCACAAGGAGCTATCGCCGAAATAACGGCACTTAATCGCAGCCAAAGTCGTGATAAATTTACCCCCCCATTCACAAGCCGGTGTTAACAGCCCACAGCACCAGTTTACCCGCGATAGCAGCCGCAAAAAACATCGCCACAGAGGACCCTCGCAAATATCGCTAATGAGATGCAGAGTAGGAGTTCCCGTGACAAAAGCCGAGACAACAGCACACCTCAACATTCACAACGACCAGCCACAGTCGCGATAAAAACACAAAACAGGCGATAAGGCGCGTTAGCACCAGGAAATCTACACCTGCTCTGACCTGGTGTAAAGTCGGGCGGCAGCCAGCACCACAAAAGGGAGCACAGACCAGGGCCACATCCGAAGGGCAACAGATGCCATGGAGCAACTCATCATGCGGCCCGGATACCCAAGAGGGCCACAACACCCACCGCCACCACCCCAGGACCCCATCCCACACCCAGAACATCCCCCCCCCCGCGGGACCACCCCCAACCCCGGACTAAGAAATTGCACACCAACACCACGAATCCCAAAACAAACATCTTGCCTGATGTCGCACAAGCAGGAAAATAAAAATACATGCCTGGCCAGAAAATGGAGAATCAGTCATACAACAATGCAACCACCAACACAAAACACCAGACAAACAAAAGCAGAAACAACCCCTAGGATGAGTCCTAGCTGCTCCCACTGGACAATCCGTAGCACACAGCCCGGTAGACCAAATCCAAGAGAAGAAGGTGTGCCATGCGCCCAACAAAGGAAAGAGAGGGAGAGAGCGAGGGAGAGAGACGGAGTGAGATAGCACAAGCAGCGCAAGGCCGCACGGGCACCTGGCTCCACATGCCAACATGTGTGTGTGCATCGCCATCCGTACACCATGAGCCCAAGGCCATGTTCCAATCTCAGCGCCAAAGCCACATCACATTCCCAAAACGAAAGTAGTAGTCAGACAAACATCAGGGATGAAAGCACCATTGTCCCAATGCAGAAGGCGGGAGGACACCTGCACCTCTGACCTTGGTCCCGAACGTCCCTGGAACACCCTGATAGAGATGCAATGGCAGATGGGGACGACTCCCACACCACGCATTCCGCAAATGAACCATCCGACTCATCCACAGCCCACACATAGAAGCCCCTGCCTGTGGTACCCCCGCATGGGATGCCCTTGACACCCACGGAAACAGCAACCCATGCCCCACAACGTTGCACACACATTCGAATCATTGCTCAGAGCTGTGGCATATCCTCCACACAACTGCCGCAGTCCAGAAGAGTGCCTGTTCACGAGACGCACCAACACAATGGCAGGCCATACCGGGCACATGCACAACCCCCGTCACGTGGAACAGTACTGTGCACGTATGCTGCATTTACTGGGCGCACTGCCACTGGCAGTGCTGCAGATCAGTTACAGGCTCAGCTTCCGCATTGCCCACGTCACCTGCGTCCATCCCTGGTTCCACTGCCGAACATGCACATTCGAGTGTCCCATGGATGTCTGCCTATCCAACACAACTGTTGATGAATTGGACTATGACTTGTGTCTGCGCCCCCTGTTGGATCACAAACAGGAGTGTAACCGAGACAGCCATGCATGGGATGCCTTGACATACTGCGTATGTATTGGTAGTTGTGCATGGGAAATTGCACAATTTCTCATGTGCAGTGACCACATCGAGGCGCTCCCCTATTGGGCTGTGTTGCGGATCGGTGAGACGGCGTGGGCTGAGCACACCTGCCCGGACCACCTAATGTATTGGCTCACCCTGGTGTTCCTTGAACACGACAACGACGTACTATTGGAACACATTGCACATGAAGCTGCACGGGCATTCATGGACGAGTAACTACGTACCTGCAGCCACATCGTATTGCCACCCACAGCACATGGCCCAACAACTTGTTGCACAGTGGGGATTGCTCACATATCCCACCAAAACAGAGGACACGTCTGCCTTCGGTCGGGCTCTGGATGCATGTGCGTGGAATAACGCGTGTGCACACACACCTGTGCAAGGTGACGCAGGTCCATGGTCCGAGCAACACAGCGTCATCTGGCAACGTTGCCAATTCGGACACACTGCTGGGTGAGAGCACACACATGGCGATTTAGCACAACATGTGAACCTGTCGGACCCTCACACCTGATCACTGTCGGCAGAGCAGACAATCGGCGCAGCCCGGAGGCAGAGCACCATGCAGACCCCACGTGCAGTGAGTCGTGCCCCCTCACACGGGGCACTGTGCAGACGCCAAACAACACATGACTCGTCCAGCAAGGCAAGGTGGGCTGTGAGCGTTGCCATCCGTGATGAATCTAGTCAATTTCAGCCCCAACATTATCTGCCCCTCGACATGTACCCATGCTACGTGTAAGTGTCTTAAGCATGTCCCTGCCTGTTGTGGCCGTTGCCTCGTCCGTACTGACACGCACATGCCAATAAAGCCTATGCCACTCCACTGGTGTCTAACTGTGAGGTGTGTTGTTAAGATTGTCCACTCGTGTGCCACAATGAGCCTCGTCCCAACACAGGGAGGAACTGACTGTCGCATGTGCAATGGGGGTGTGTCCCTTTGGCAAGCTCCGCCTCTGTGAGCCAGACATTGTTTTGGGATAGGTGCTGGACGACATGTGCACTTACATGACTCCAGCCATGTGTGTATGGTGTCCAACTTCTGCCCATGTGGAGCAATGTCATACATCACAACAGAATGTGTCCACACAGATGTGTGTAAGTCAGTATGCGACGTGAAGTTCTGCTGTCACACGTGGCGTGGGATACCACTCCTGGCCTGCCACCGTTTTGGTCACTCCTACACACGGCCCTATTCAACACATGGACGTGTGCCTAAGTTGGGGTGTTGTGACATTGCTGTTGATGTGCAATGGGGTCACAGGTAGTACTCACCTTCACAGTCATCCATTCGGCCATGTGTCTCAGGGATAGACATGCGCATAGATGTCAGTTAGCAGGGTGTACCTTCATGTGCAATCATCGTCCCCACATCCAGCCATACTTCCATACGTGAGTGAACATAATGATGACACATCTGTGTGATTCAGAATGTTTTATTCACATTCAGGTGATTGACGGAGCTGTAGCTGCCCATCCAAGCCCACAACACATGGAGGCCCGGTGGTGGCCCAACCTGAGTCCTTTGGGGAATGCACAGTGATTGGGAAGAGGGCGAGTGCAGTCCGCAGCAGGATTGCTGTGTGATTGTCCAGCGGTGAAGCAATGGCAGTCCGCGTCGGGGTCCGGGTGAATGTCGCAGGGTGTTCCGGAGGTCAGTAGGAGATATTTCCCAGGGCATGATGCATAGGTCATGACCAGGCAGGGACAGGCCATATGGCAGTGATGGATGCTACTGCCTCCTTCCTCACACAGTAGTTCCCATCCCCTTCTCACTCCCCTGATACGGGTTCTGTGTCCGGTGTGTCCGGTGTGTGTGGCGGGGTGATGGCTGCATGGCTGTGTGCCCATGACACATCAGACTGTGTAGGTGATGGGGCAGCATCACGGTGTGCCAGGGGCACATCAGGGTTCGGAGCTGTGTGTGTCGATGTTCCCACTGCAGTCATCTGGGAAGGGCTCAGTGGCAGTAATGGCAAGTTGGAGTACTGCAGGGCGTTGCTGTTCCCAGACACTACTCGCTGGTGTCCAGCAGTGGGAGACATACTTCCAGCCTGCATCTGCTCCATGGTGTCCATTGCCCTCCGCATCCGTGCCAACTCTGTGCTGTCATGGCTGGTGCCTGTCTGACCAGACAGTGCTTGTATTAGACTCATGGCACCAGCGAGGTTAGCCAAGGTCTGTGGCGGAGCATGGGGCGTACAGGGGGTGTCCGATAGGGACTGTACGTGGTCCCTAATGGGACTCAGACACCCACGTATGGCATCGAGTTTGGCTGCCACGAGCTCGAAACCCACCCGCAGCTGATGAGCCAACTCCACCTGGCAACCCAACACACGACGTTGGAATTCCATGTATTGGTCGGGGGGTCCTGGGAGACAGCCGTGGTGGTGTGTGTTTCCTGCGGTGTGGTCTGTGCAGGTGGTGGGGTCACCTCGAGGCAGCTGGCCTGGCCTGCTCCTGGGGGTGGGGTGCAGAGGCTGTCCAGCATCCGTTGGAGGGTGTCTTGACATGTGTGCAGGTTGTCCTCTTCATCATCAATGGTGGGATGTCTGGTGTGCTCTGCAGGGGGTCTTGTTTGTCCCTCTGCAATGTAAAGGGGAGATGCAGGTTAACAGAGTTTCACATGTATGGTGATGATTTGCAGATGTTCACATTCAGACTGCATGCCAATGTACATTGTGACTGTTTTGGGGGAGCTGGCTATTTGATGGCAGTCAGTGTGTTTTTCGACTACATGACGGATGTGTGGTAGTACCCGTACATTATCATCACACAGTGTCCGGCAATGCCAGATTTGGGTGGACAGTTACTACGCACAAGAGGAACCTGTTGTGGGCTCTGTCCTGTGGTGCTGGTGTTGCACTTTGTACCACATTGCCTTCATTGCGGATGTCCTATGATTGCTATGTGTGTGTGCTGCATTGTGGGGGAGTTGCCCCTGCAGCTCTGATTTCGTGTAGCCTTCTTCCTTTGAGGCGGGGTGCCTTTGATTTGTGTGCTTTTCGGGGCCTGATTTGCTTTTGACTTGGGTCATGTGTGCTCGCGGACTGTTTTTGTGGCCTGGTGAATTGTTCGTCTGCTGCGTGTATTGTAAGGCATGGGTTGTGGGTGCACGTGGACAGGTCGGAGTGTGACCTGCTCCTTTACGGATGTGATCCGCACTTGGCTACCTCCATGTCGCTTCGTGGGCCATGCCATTTTTTTGGGGCAGCTGCCATGCTATCGGACATGCAGTGTTACTTGCATAGTCAGTGTGGGTCACTCACGGAGCCGCTGCTTTGCTGGATTCAGCACATGTGCACGGGTGGGTTGTGATATTGGTGATAGGGGGGGCCCCTCTGTGCACATTGTGGATGGGGGCCTACTTGGTATTTCTATGTGTGCTGCAGTGTGCCAAGGCATTCAGGGACATGTTCCACGGTCATTGTGGGTGTGCTGTGTGCTGCGCGTAATTGTGCATGTGTGCCATTGTGCCCATCTCCCCCCGTCCCCCCGTCCCTAGTGGTTACTCACCCTGTTGCTGTTGGGTCAGGTCGTATCGTGCTGTGTCCAGGCCCCCCAATCCTGCCACTGTCTCCTCACTGCTGACTGTGGCCACCATTTGCTCCAGCTCATCCAGCTCCTCCTGTGTCGCAGGACTCCCACCTCCAGTCGCCGTTGGTGCCTCCCTGTTGGCGGCGAGCTTATGTTTGGTCTGCCTTTTCAGATCATGCCAGCGCCTCTTGACCTCCTCCAGTGACCTCCCGGACACTCCGACTGCATTGACGTTGGTGACGATGGCCTGCCATATTTCGGTTTGGGTTGCCAGTGCCGCAGTGGAGGTGCCAAACAGTTGTTGATGGTGTTCGGTAACCCCCGTGACGATGATCTGGTCTTCCTGCGGACTGTACCCGGTCTTCCTCTTCCTCTTGTCCTTGCCCTTCCCCAACAGCGGGGTTCCTGGATGGTCCTCCGTAGGGCTAGTGGTGTTCGGCTTGTCCTCTGCACTTGTTCCGGGTGCATCCATGTTGCTACGCAGTTTGAATTGTTTTTGGGCTTTTTTTTCTCCGTTCTGTTATGGTGCTTTTTCCCGCCTGACGCGTGGGATTTACAGGCCTGTGGCTGGTGTTCGCTGATTTCTGTACCGCGATTGGCCTCATCGCATGATTTCTCACGTTCGCGTTTCGCATTTTTTAGGCGTGGTGTTGATTTTCACGCTGGCATTTGACGCGTTATCTGGTGACTACTGCATGGTACCGCCTTGTTGTGAATTCCACGTTGACACTGGGTTATTTTCCCGTGATAGGCTGCGTTATTGAAAGTTGCGTTACGCTACTCTTGCGGTAGTTATCACACGTTCTTGTGAATATACCCCAGAGTGTGTTGCGCTTACCTCTTGTAGCTTAGTCTGGCTGGAAGTGCAGGCAGAGGTTGGTGTGTGCTGCATACGCTCAGAAATGGTAAGGCTTTGCTGCTGGGCTACAGTGAAGGGAAAGAACCAGAAAATGGTTGACTTTCTACTGCCAACAAGAACGTAACCAATCCTGGAGCTGCTCTCATGCTGTTTTCAGCATGAAACGGAGCTTAATTTGAGCCAGTGGTTTCCGGTGCTCAGCACCGGCACTTAATCATCAACACCGGTGCTTTTCATGAGCACCAGTTAAGGAGACATTCATTTATGGTAGGCACGGGGAGATTAAGTGATTTCAACCAGATTTTGCGCCAACGCCAAGACTCGTACCTGGTTCCCTAGCTCTGAAGTCGGCAGCCCTGACCATTATGCCACATACTCTCCCCACTTTCAAGGTGAGTTGTTGGTTCTGTTTTAGGTGGGTCTAACAGGAGAAATGGGCTAGTGCAAGCTGCCTCCTGACGAGTCCTGGCACTTATTTTTTTACAAATTAACGACTGGCATGAGAGAAGCACCAAGATTGGTTTGAGCAGGCTAACCTAGCGCTCCTTTGGAGCCTAGGTGCCTGCAATCCCAGGCAGTTTAACACCTCTGGGATACGTGCGGTCTGAAGTGCGCATGTCAAGCTGCCAATTGCAAGACAGCTGGCCAATCTGACATGCGTACACCGCACTGGCAGCCAGGATCTCAAGTCATCCTGAACCCTGCTGCTTCTATCAGCCACGCCCTTACACTCGGACACTCGCACTAGAACTGCACATGCCTGTATGTAATAATGGCAATAATGACCATTATTTACACATGTTCCTGCTGTGGTTGCAGCAGGCGGGGCGACTCTCCTCCGCGCTTTAGGAGGAACCGTCACTGGCGGCACTTATTCTTTTACAAACTAATCACTGGTGCTGAGGGACTGGCAGCACCCTCTTGAATCTGTGACACATTTTTTAAAATAAAATAATTAGCTTTACATACAGAAACCAGCAGTAATTTAGTCCAGAAGATGTGCAACAGTTGAATGCTAGTTACTGTAAATGACCAAGGTTTTCTTTTTGAAAGTGAAACTTTTTTTACAATTCTGTTCCCCCCTATCAGCAGCCAGACTTATCCTCGACATCCCAGGACATGACCACATCACCCAGCACCTCCGCGACCTCCACTGGCTTCCCGTTGAAAGAAGAATAACCTTCAAACTGCTCACACACGCCGACAAAGCCCTCCATAACACCGGATCCCAATGCCTCAATGAACGAATCTCCTTCCACGTCTGCTCTTCCGACCTCGCCCTAGGCATGGTACCTCGCATCCACAGGACTAGAGCAGGTGGCAGATCCTTCTCCTAACTCGCAGCCAAGACCTGGAACGAACTCCCCCTTCGCATCCGACGAAGCCCGACACTGCACCAGTTCAGAAAGCACCAGGCTCTTTGAATGACCAACGGAGATGCTCGCACCCCCCCCAGCGCCTTGAGACCCTCACGGGTGAGTAGTGCGCTCTAAAATCCCAGATTGATGGATTGATCAGTACACCGTAAAGAAATCACAACGTCAGAGTTGCTGCTGATCGTGAAAGGACGGTACAGCTCAGTTCAGATGAGGTGCAGACAGAGCAGATAAATTACACCAGCGCTTAATTTGTCTTAAAATGACTGCTGGGGTCCAAAGTTTTGCTCAGAAGTCAACAGCCGGCGCTATTGTA
Source organism: Calotriton arnoldi (assembly GCA_963921515.1). Taxonomy (NCBI): domain Eukaryota; kingdom Metazoa; phylum Chordata; class Amphibia; order Caudata; family Salamandridae; genus Calotriton; species Calotriton arnoldi. The sequence continues at coordinate 1,291,686 of CAWUFW010005455.1, forward strand.
TGTTGGAGTGCCAAACAGCAAGGCTGCATACGTAGTCTTGATTTGACCTCATGCCTCTTTAATAAACTACCAGACGCTCCCTGTCTCTTTTCTCATTCTGACAGGTCTCTGCTTTCTCCCATTGTCACATTTTTTCCTTCTTTCTTTTCCACCTTCTTGCACCTGCATGTTTTTCTCTCTCTTGCTCTCGGTCAAACACTGATGAGGAAAAATAAGTGCCAGTGGTGGACACTTCCTGCAACCACCAGCTTAAGATAAGCACTGAATTAAACACTGAAGAATTCTTCTGGGACAAGGGCCCTGGATTGAGATCTCAACAGGACACCCACTGAAAACATTATTTAGCATCATCTGAATTCATTGATTCTATTAACTAGCTGTAGAATTAAAAAACACAAGGGCTTGGCACATGTAGAAATGCAAAAATGTTTGGGCCCCCTACCCTTTTTAAATTGATTGTTAATCCGCCTTACATACTACACAGGTCTTTGATTAAAATATGTAAGTCAAACGCAGTATTCCCTAAAGTGAAAGTCCCCATTACCTTTTCTGGGCATTGTTTTAAATTGTTACTCAAAGGGCTAGCATATATTTGTTGGTACATCAGAGGCAGGGTTGGGATGGTTTTCCCATAAAAAATACTGGGCAGTTATATATATTATTAGATTTCTTAAGGGCCAAGAGAAGCTGCTTAAATTAATTTATTTAACATCTTCTGTATTTTCTTTGTAACTGTTAGTTCTGCATCAGTTCACTTGAATAATTATTTTAGATTAACTTAGACAGCACTATAATACTTTTGAAGTGATTCCTTCTTCTAGTTAATGGTTTACGTTTATATTTCTAAGAGAAAAAATACTGGTGTTTGCGCATTTTTTTTTTAGAGTTTTATATTGCGCAAACTCGACCCGAAGATAGCAGAGCGCTTTACATGAGCACCAGTTTCTTTACAGACGGACACTTTCAGTTTTGTTAGGCACGGGGAGACTTTGGGCCCGATTCCGATCTGGTTAGGAAAGTCCTCCGAACGATTCGGTTCCGGAGAGCCTTCCGAACGAATCGCGCCCCGTGAGACCGAACGACCGATTCTGATGTGTCCTTATAGTGACGGACTCGGTTTGGTCGGCCTCCCATTGAACTCAATGGGAGCCTGTGTACCGAAACCGTTCACAGGCTCCCACTGCAAAAAGGGGTGGGTGGGGAAAAGTGTGCACCCTTTGGCGGGCACCATGTGGTGCCCGCCACACTGTGCATGCATGGAAAGGGGGGACCCATGGGTACCCCCCTGTGACCGATTCAGAAGGCCCCGGGCGAAGAGGGGCCTGCTATGGCCCCCCAAAGTCCGATTCCCACAGCCGTTTCATCCCGTATTTTTATACCCTCCCGAAGGTTCATAAACCAACTAGGCCCCCACCGGGGAGACCCATTGTATCGGGGATGGGATCGTTATTGGAGCCTTTGTCACAATTTTGTGACTTCTTCTTCAAACCTATAGTCCAATCCAGACCGGCGTATCTGAAGGACACTACAGAGGTCCTAATACTACTCAAGGATGTGGAATTTGATCCTACAGAAGATTTCCTGGTAGGTCTGGACGTGGAGTCCCTGTATACAAATATACCACAGATGGAGACATTAAGAGTGGTTGAAGACATCCTGTATACAATGGAATGGGAATACAGCACGCCTAGACCATTTATTTTACATCTGGCGGAAATCGCCTTAACTAAAAATTTCTTCGAGTTTCAGGGGACCCATTACCTCCAGACCCATGGGACCTCCATGGGTAGTGTTTTCGCTCCCAGCCTGGCAGGGCTGTATATGTCTGCTTTTGAGAACCAGTACATCTATACCCATGGAGGTCCCTGGTTTCATCACATTAAAGTCTGGAGGCGTTTTATTGACGATGTCCTTCTGGTATGGAAGGGGAGAGAGAATCACTAGATAATTTTCTGACCTGGCTCAACAGTAGGAATCCCTTACTTCTTTTCACCTCAACTGTCACTAAGGAGAGTCTACCGTTCTTGGACCTCACTATTTTTCCAGAAGGAGGAGGTTTGCACACAAAAATGTTCCATAAGCCAACAGACAAAAACAGTTTGCTTTCGTTTAAAAGCTTTCACCCTAAGTCCCTTAGGGAGAACCTCCCTGTGGGACAATTCTTGCGCCTTTGGCGCAACTGCTCCAGTCTAACTGACTATGGGTCAGAAGCAGAGTCCCTACAAAAGAAACTCCTACAAAGGCATTATCCCCCACGAATTGTTAAAAGGGCAAGGAAGAGAGCGAGCAACTGCCACCGTGATGCACTCCTTGAGTCAAACGAAAAACCGTCTTCAGAGAGAACAGCTTGTGTTACAACATTCAACACAGCTTCGGGTAGTATTCAAAAAATCATCTTACGCAATGGAGGATCTTAAATTCCAATGGACTTGCTTTTGAGAAACCCCTTTTCTCATTCAAGAGGAGCCAGAACATTAAAGATATCCTGGTGCATACTAGACCGAGAAATACTAGAAAGAGACAAGTGGGCATAGAGGGAGAAAATCTTTTGGGGTTCCTCCCCCCAGTGTCTGGTCACACAAGATGTGGGATGTGTGATGTGTGCCACTTGACAGCTAATACTAAGACAATAGATGTCGGCTGACCCATCCGTGGGAACAAAGGAGACATACTAATTGTAACTCCTCCTATGTAGTTTATATGCTGAAATGCCCGTGTGATCTAGTGTACCTGGGTATGACCACCAGATGGGTAAAAACAAGAATCATGGAGCACTGATCCACGTTTAGATGCAAACGGACTGTTAGTAAATTGACGAACCATTTCAAGGAGAAGAATCACTCTGCTGAGGACTTCTTCTGGACTCTTATTGACAAACTATATATCAATATGAGCAGGGTCAACCCAGAAAGAGCCCTATTTGTACGAGAGCAGAAATGGATTTATAGGGTGCAGAGTTTTTCCAGAGGTTTGAATGATGATATCCCCTGGAATAGTCTCCAAAACCCTTGAGCGTTATCTGACATATGAGATGACTGAATGTTAATGGGTGATTCTCTTTAGCAATACCCGAGTGTGAATGAGTAATAACTGGGTAGGTCTAGAGCAGGAATATTCAATTGTTAAATTTAAGCATTTTTCCTAATTTTTATTAGGAGTGGAATTTCTCAAACCAATGCCAAATAATCAACTGATAACAACAATATTCCTTGATTATATATTACCTCCCCCACCATTTGGTTGGCTCCCTTCATGACTTTTTCCAAGACTTATATTAATTTCTCTTCCCCTCACCTTGTTAACCTTATTGTCACAGCGGCTTATCATTGCTTCCCCCGATGTAGCCCGTTATTCACTCACTGCCTTATGAAGTGTACCGCCTGGACCCGCCCACCTCCTAATGGTAGGGAATTTTTCCCGGTATCATGAAACTTGCCAACATTGAATGAAAGAGGGGTGGCTCCGTTACGGGTTGCTTTAAACATTGATTGGAATGAGTGCTCTAGTGTTTTAGGGTTTCCGGGGTACGCTAGACACGTTGATCACGTGGGTCAGTACGTCATTAGGGGCGTGTGTTGGCCGCCTTCAAGAGAGCCGCGGTGAACACCAGTGAGTGTTCTACGTGGCGCTGAGGGAGAGACGGATTACGTTGGCCGACAGCTGACCTCGCAAGCATTAAGTGGAATTAGAGAGGCTAATGGGGCTGAGGTTACTGGAGGGAGAGGTTGTAGCCATAGCGGGTTAATAAAGAGGCCTTTGTCTGTGGGAAACTGCACTGGGAGAATCTATGTTGATAACGGCTACCTCACGGTGTAAGCCTTAATTTGTCTGGACCTTATTAAGGCTTGGAGAAACGGGGCACTGTGCACATACAGGTTTTAACATGAATAGGAAGAGAGAAACCATCCGGATGGAGATTTCTCTCGGGTCGGAAGTGTGGGCTTAATGTATTGGACCCACCAAGAACATCTGGCCCTTTAATGAGAGAGAGTCAGGGACGGTGATAAGTTTAGTTTGGCCCACCTCACCATGGCGTTTTTGTAACAGCGCCTAACTAATCCGACACGATTTGCAATAGACTACGGGAAGTGGGACCTTGCTTACAGGTGTTGGGATGGAACAACAGGAGAGGGGAACGTTCCAGGTGGAGCTTTTTCGCCTCTCGGTTAATGATAAAGTTGAGGGCTCTGACCACATCTCGCATATGGGTCTTTAACCAACTTTTATTTCCCTACAGAGAGTGCTAATAGGGAGCTGTTCTCATTCCCCCGCCAGTTCGGGTTTAAAAATTTAATAAACTCGGTAAGTTTCATGACTAACTGGCGCAGGTTGATTGTGATGTCTTCTGGGTGTTCGTGATGCACGAGTACATTTTTATGTAATTCATTACTTCTGAAAATTGAGAGTGAGCACAGCAATAATTTTGCTACGGAGTGCTTATGTATTTGTCATAAAACGCTATTTGGGCGAGACAAATTTGAGAGAAAAAAACCACCCCCACCCTGAACTTTGGGGAGGAGTGGTGCCCATGCAGCTTAACTGGTTGGTATGAGTAAGTGGGGTTGATGCACCATAATTATTTTTACTAAATGTGGTTTGAAGGGCACTGCACTTAACACTTCACTTGTTCCATGTTTTTAATCATTTTATAGGTTCCTCTCCAAGAGTGAGGGACTCTACTGAAAGGTGACATCCCCTTTTCTTCTGGATTTAAAGAAGGGAGGGTGAGCACCCAGGGATCACAGTGGTGAGAGTCCTGAGGAAAGCCGGGGTATTGTTTTTGCAGGCTGAAACATGTCGACACCTATGCAGAGTGGAGGGGTTGGTGTCTCATCATAAGCTCCCCAACCCAGCAACCACATTTTTTGTTTTAAATCTGGACAGGGTACCTAATATTAAAATTGTAATAAGGACTTCCTGATACCAGTTTTATATCACTTTTTCTGCACCATTACTCACCTGTGATCTTACACTGTATGTTGTATTGTCTTCCCCTCCCTATTGCTCCACCTCCAGCGTTGGGTTGGCGCGGAGGTTTGTTAGCAGCCCTATGATGAAGCATGACACAGCTTGCTGTGTGTGAGGGCAGTTTTATACATTTGGTGCATTCCCACATACTTATCCATTTAGAGACACTGATTCTCTCATGGCATTCCCTTAACTCTTGTAGTCCATTTCCCCATCCTTAGAATTACTAGGGTCAGGTATGAATTTGGGGGTAACTCACAAGCTTCTTGCCACTACTGAAAAGTGTTCAATTTTTTGTATTGCTTTGTATAGATTAGACATCTCACAATTAAGGGGCCGATTCCGATCTCGGCCAGTAGGGCTCCGAATCGGATTCGGCTTAACCGGATCCGATTCGGAGCCCTATTGCCCGACCGATTCGTACACGGGTCCGGGCGAGCGAGTACGATGCGAAATCGCCGACCGACTCGTCCGGGCGTCCCGACCGCTCCGACCGACTCGTTCCCGGGTCTAACCGCACCGACCAACTCGCTCGGACTCGACTCGCACCGCGCAATGGAGACGTTCCCCGGCCGGGTAAGTACGAAGCGCGCCGCGAGCAGTCCGACCGAGCCGCGCACTCTGGCTCCAAAGAGCAGTCGGAGCCGTACTTTGGGGGTCCGTGTCAGACCCCCCTGTATGCATAGCCGCGCGAGTCGCACACAGGGGGGACCCATGGGTCCCCCCTACATGTGCGTGTACGGCGCGAGTCGCTTCACCGCGTACACGCTGTAGGGGGCGCCCTTGTTCACCTCGCACCCATTGAGTCAATGGGAGCCCGCGTACGCGTTGTACGACAGGCTCCCATTGACTTCAATGGGAGTCCGACCGACTCGAGACCGATGGCATACGTGCGCATCGTACTCGTTCGGTCGGGCTGCACGGGTCCGATTCGGTCGGAAATCTCTCCGGGTCCGGCTCGGTCGGAGAGATTTCCGGCCCGAATCGGAATTGGCCCCTAAGTGTGTGCCTGACCTGGTACACCTGAGTACACACTTTTGGCCAGTATCACAAATAAGTGCCAGATGATTGGGCTTTAAGCAGGACATTGCCCCATAGTGCATACACCCTGAAGGGCAGCAATGTCTGGATGGGGCATGTACAAATGTGCTAGAGTAAACCACATGAGATTGTGCAGCCCATGTAGCTGGGTTTCCTTCCAAGAAGCCTGTGTGCCTTATTGCCAGATATTTGTAATGAGTCAAGCACAATGTTGTGTACATTGACTGAGCACTGTATCTGCATGTTCTTTTGAAGATATTTAAATGAATTGTACTACTGAATATCGAGGCTATGAATATCAGGATACAAGAACATCATGGACAAGATATCGAAGACCAAAGTATCGAAAGGTAAGTGCATATTGAGGAAGTATAGATTCACTCTTCCTAACTCCACATCTACATACCTTGAAAATATATATATCGGCAAGATACATATATGTGGAGTTAGGTAAAGAAAATCTGCACTTACTTATCTGTCGATATTTGCATATCTCGGTATTCTGGCTTCAGTATTTAGGGGACATTTATAAGATGTATCATTTCCCTGTTAGTCTAGCCAGGCCATTGGAATATAAGGAGAGGATATACTATGAGGTAGAATACAAGTGACCTAAAGAGTGAGCACTGCCATAAGAGGGTGAGAAGGAGGATCATTAGTCCTTACCAGCAAGGAGCCTGTGTCATTTTCCCTAGAGGTAGAGATGGTGACTGGCTGGCATCTGGGGTACCTTGGGAATTCTGGATCATTGTATGATCTAAAGCACATTCAAGTACTTCCAACTGCCTGATGCCCTCTGGGGAGGTCAGTACATCTCCTTCAAATGAAAACTCTCCTGTCCTTCCACCACCCTCTATACCAGCCTGCCTCATCAAACCCAGAATCCACTTAGTCATCTCCTTGGACCCTGATGCAAACACAGAAGCTCATATCATTGTTTAAACCTAGAATACTCATGAACTTGTATGCAGTCTGTGATGAGCAGCATGCTCTAAAATAAGTATTACATATGTTAGTGCCACAATGAGACAGAATATTTTCAGCTGTGATCCTAGTTTTCTTATCAGCATAGGTAAACCACATACCTCTGTTTCTAGGCTTCAACCATGACGTATTCTGACCTTCCACATATGTCCCTCTATGGATGCATTGGCCGAACACGTGTCCCACACATCCTCGTTTCCATCATCCCATGGCGGAACCAGGGTGCCACACATCTGTTGTGAATCCAAAGCAGGAAGTTTAAGTGGAAATGGCATTGAATGCACGGCAACTTTGCAAGACAGTGACATCCTGATAGGACTACGTTAGGCACCATAAAGACCTTTTGTTAAGACCACAATTTCTTTTTTTTTTTCTTACTGAGTCATTATTTTCTTTTTATTTCATAATCAATGCTTGCTTTTCCATTTGTTCCCTGGTCAGCACAGTGCCATCGATATGTGTTCCTTATTCCCCTATCCTGATTTCCCCATAAGCACTCCCAATTATACACTATGGGGCATATTCTCAAGGAGCTAACGCCGAGTTATCGGCACTTTACCGCAGCCAAAGTCGAGATAAATTTATCGCCCCATTCACAAGCTGTGTTAACAGCCGATAACACCAGTTTACCTGCGAAAGCATCCGCAAAAAACATCGCCACAGATGACCCCTGCAACTATCACTAATGAGATGCAGAGTAGGCGTTCCCGAGCAAAAATCCACGACAACACCACTTCGCAACATTCTCAACGACCAGCCCGATCGGCGATAAGACCACAAAACAGGCGATAAGGCGCGTTAGCAGCAGGAATCTAACACCTGCTCTGACCTGGTGTAAAGTCGGACGACAACCTGCACCATCAAAGGGAGCCCAGCCCAGAGCCACACATGAAGAACAACAGATGCCATGGCACTACTCACCATGCATCCTGGAGCCCCGAGAGGGCAACAACACCCTCCGCCACCACCCCTAGGGCCCCAGCACCCCCCCGGACCCCTCGCCCCCCCACCCCGGAACACCACAGAGGCAGCGCAGACAAAGACAGCGGACCTTCAGGAAACGCACCAGCCCCACAGACCTAACACCAGACAATGTCAATGCCCACTACAGGCTCAAAAGGACAACCATCCACCGCATCCGAACCATCATTGCCCACAGGCTGACGGTACCAACACAGCGGACAACCAACATCCCTCCGCAGACAAAGCTGCTGGCTGTGCTGCACATGTTGGCCTCCCATACCTCCCAAACAACATCCGCCAGAGTCCGAGGAGACTCACAGCCAGCCCCATCCAAGTTCCCCACACCTGTCCTGGATGCCATCATCAGCCAGGTACCCCAGTACCTAAACGTCCCCCACAATGTGCAGGAACAGCTGGAGACCAAGCAAGGACTGCACGCCATAGCAGGATTCCCGCACCTGTTGGGGGCAATCGACTGCACACATGTCCTATTTGTGCCCCCTGCCGAAAAAACACACAATTACCGCAACAGAAAGCACACGCATTCCATCAATGTGCAGGCAATAGTGGACCAGCGGGGACCCTACACCAATGTTGTAGCCAACTACCCAGGCAGTGTGCATGAGTCCATCATCAACCAGCGTTACCAGGATGGCACCCATGGAAATGCACTGCTTGTAGGTAAGTACCAAATGAACACACCACACACCTCAACTCCACAATCATGCAACTCACAACACTGGCAATGCGCACGTCACAAAATCACATACAACATGCCAGACAACATGCCCACCCACCAGACACGACAGCACAACTTACTGTGGCAACCTTGCTCAGCCATGTGCATGAACCATCAATGGCATGGCACCTCAGCCACACAATAGCGGAATGTGGGGAGAGGTGGGAACCAGGTATGTGCGAAGGAGGCAAGTGACCCATGAATGAGAATGTACACAATGCCAACTGTGGCGGAGATGTCCTGGACAGATTGCAGTATGCAGACCACAGACATATCCATGCCCACATGCACTGCTGATGTTTGGAGTGTAGTGGACAGTGGACGCAACCATGTCACCACAGCCAGTGGGGAAGAACGCGGAAATGTAGCTTGTGACGTCCCCCCCCTGCAAGAGTGTGCAGAGTGGGCTGGCCCGGCATACGCCAGGCCAGCGTAGGGGTGTGAATAAAAAGCACGTAGCCCTGGGCGTGGTCCTCTTCCGGAGTGCCAAACGTGCCTGCCAGGGCGGCGCCTCCTACCCTGCCATGAGGCCGACGCCCTCGCCGTGAGCGCTGTGGCCTGCGAACCTATGCGCCTGCTGCACCACGGGCCGCTGGACCCCCAACCCGTCATGCCCGCCCCTGCGTATCCAGGCCTCACAGTTCACCTGCCGACACCGGCGTGTGTCGAAGAGGGCCACCATGTGCCGTCGCAAGCTCCAAGCCCGAGCCCCGCGTCCTTGGCAGCCTCCTCACACCATCACGGCCTCTGCGACACAGGCCCGCTTTACTCCTTTTTCGTTTACGTACTCCACCGCTGCCTCCGGCCTACACTACGCTCAAGTAGGTCACACATTTGGGACTGAGTCTTGATTATGCAATGGCAGAGTACACATTTTATGGCTGCGTTAACATCACTGTACTCCCTTCAATGTGGTGCCACCAACTACGTGCATAGCATCCCAACCACACGTGTCTGTGGGCCCTTAATGACTATGCCTTTGGACTACACTGCAGACGAGTAGGTCACACATGTGGAACTGAGTCGTGATATCTGCATGGCGGAGTCCATATCATTGTACGCAAGGAGACGAGTAAGAGGAAGACCCGGTTCAGTCCGGAGGAGAAAAGGACCATCGTTACGGAGGTGTCCGGACACTGCAGACAACTGCCCTGGTGTCACTAACTTTGTGCATCGCGGGCCAACGACACGTGGATGTGTGCCCCTACTGACCGCTGCCCCGGGCCTACACTGCGGTCAAGTAGGTCAGACATTGGGAACTCAGTCATTTATGGCCGAGCTGATAACATTGTACTGGCCTCGTCGCAGACTGCATCCCCTTACAGCTCCACTGCCACTAAGTCTGTTCCCCGACATCCATGGACACTTGCTTCTTGAGATTTGTTGGAGACTGAGTCTATGGCTTGGGGGTTGTCTTCATCATCATGTCGGTGATACTGACTATGTGGCCAAAACGAGGCTGTAGCATTCCAATCCTCCATTTGCCGCTTCCGGCCGGCTTCTGCCCTCTGCATCATGCCCTGGAGGACCCTTCCACTGTCCCCCGCAAACCTCCCCGACATTCACCTTTGACATCGACGAGGACCCGCTCACCTAGCATGGCCCTATCTCACTGCACCGCAAGTCACCGTCCCATGGCGGTGTGCCTGTGCCGGCCGCAGTACATCCGGGGCCACTAACTCTGTGCAACTCAAATCATGGCCCCAGTCTGAGGGCATGTCGAATGGCCTCTGTTCCGATGGCGTGGGGGGCATCAACGCCATGTGTCTGTGGCCCTGCGCTGTCTGCTGCCTCCGGCCTCAGGTGCGGTCCACCTGGGCTCACACATCAAATTGAGTCCTGTCCTGCCTGGACGTCGCATCACCGCAGGATGCACATGCCACCACCGCCAGGACCAACTCCAAACAACAGGTACCAGAGTCGGAGGTGTCTTACTGCCAGACTGTCAGAGTTGCTCACACCTGTCGAGGGTGCCATCATCAGCTTGATACCCTGCTCAGCCCTTCAGGTGCCACTTACTCAGTGCGCAACGAATCAAGGAGCATTCTGCTTGCATGTTGGGTGAACACTGTGCTCTCTCCGGCTACTACCATGATGCTTCACAGTTGTTTCTGTTATGGTGGTGTTTTATGTTTCTGCTTAAATTGCGATCACTGTTCAAGTTGTTGCCAGCACCAACGACTCCCTGAGGGCTGGCTGACACTCACCCCACACACATCCAGCACATGCGTCACTGTACATGTGACCATGCCAATAAAGGTGTTGGGCACACGTGCCCGTGGCCAGTTCAAGAGCTCTATGAGTGTGTCCGTGTGCTCATAATGTATGAATTCGGGCCACGGCCCCACAACATCACATTGTGCCGTGTGCAGAGGACGCAGCCATGTCACCGCAGGCAGAGTGTGGGACATTGCACATGTAGCTTTGTCGTCCCCCACTCAATGCGTAAGAGGAGTGGACTGGGCCAGCGTGCACCAGTCCAGCGTAGGGGTGTGGATGATTATCCTGTCGCTCTGGGTGTGGTCAGTCCTGGAAATGTGCAAATGCAGGTGTCTCTGTCGCAGTGTGGGTCTCCTTTGGGGAGTGTAGGTGGTCCCTGATGGGACTTAGACACCCACGTATGTGATCTAGTTCGGCTTCCATGAGGTGGGACCCCACCCGCACCTGTTCGGACACCCCCTTCTGGCAGTCTGACACCTGGCCTTGGAATGCGATGTGTGCTTCGGTGGGCTGCTGGGAGCCAGCTGTGGTGGTGCGTGCGTCCAGCTCTGTTGTCTGTGCAGGGGGTGGGGTATCCTCGATGCAGCTGGGCTGCCCTGCTCCTGGAGGTCAATTGCCCGAAGATGTCCATGAACTGTTGTAGGGCATCGGTGTCGGAAGTGTGGAGGTCCTCTTCAGAATCACTGTAGAGTTGTCTGGCCTGCTCTGCTGGAGGTGTTGTTTGTCCCTCTGCAATGTGAAGGGGAGATGCTTGTTGACATTGTGTTGGCATGTATGTTTACGCATTATTCAGGTTTACATACAGACTGCATGACAATGTACATTGTGACTGTTTGGGAGGAGCGGACTATTTGATGCGGGACAGTGGACATTTGGACTACATGACGTAGGTGAGGTTGTTCACGTACATTTTCATCTCACAGTTCCCTGCTATGTCAGATGTGATTGGCCATTTTCTACGCACAGGCGGACCCAGTTGTTTCCTCTGTTCTGCAGTGTGAGTGTTGCACTGTGTACCAAATTGTCGTCCATGTGGATGTGCTGTCATTGCTATGTGTGTGTGCTGCATTGTGGGAGGGTCGCACCTGCAGCTGTGAGTTTGCTGTCCCTTATCCCTTGGAGGCGGTGTGCCTTTGACTTTTGTGCTTTTAAGGTGCTGTGATGTTGGCGACTTGGGTCATTTGTGCTCTTGGACGGTTTTTGTACTCTTGTGCATTGTTTGTCTGCAGATGTATTGTTGACGTCAGTGGTTGTTTGTGCATGTGGATGTGTCAGAGTGGGACCTGCTCCTATCCGGATGTGGTCCACACTCAGCCACCTCAGTCTCGTGGCGTGCACAATGTCATGGTGATTGTACTCCAGCCATGCTGCTCATCATGTGGTGTCACTTGCATTGCCAGTGTGGCTCTCACATGCGCATCTTTGCTGTGTTTCGCACGGGTGCATGTGTGTGTCGTGGAATTGGTGATGTGTGGGGTGTGACCCCTTTGGGCACATGGTGGACGGGGGCCTACTTGATGTTTGTATGTGTGCTGCAGTGTGCCATGGGGATCAGGGACATGACCCAGGGTCATTGTGGGTGTGCGGTGTGCTAGATGTCGTTGTGCATGTGTGCCATTGTGCCCGTCCCCCACGGCCCCCCAGTCCCTGTTTGTTACTCACCCTGTTGATGTTGTGTCAGGTCATTTCGAGCTGTGTCCGGACTCCCGACTCCTTGCACCTTCTCCGCACTGATGACTGTGGCCGCCATTTGCTCCAGCTCCTCCTGTGGCGCTGGACTCTCACCTCCATTCGCCGTTGCTGCCTTCCTGTTGGCAGCGGGTTTCTGCTCGGTTTGGCTTTTCACATCGTGCCAGCGCATCTTGGCCTCCTCGACACTGCGACTACATTCACGATGGAATGCCATTTTTCCGTCTGTGTTGCCGATGACACAGTGGAGGTGACGGACAGTTGTTGTTAGTGCTCTGTCACCTCCGTGACGACGATGCGGTTGTCATGCGGACTGTACCCCGTCTTCCTCTTCCTCTTCTCCTTGGCCTTCCCCGACCCCGAGGTTCCTTGCTGGTGGTCTGTGGGGCTTGTGGGGTTCGCGTTGACCTGGGCACTCGTTCCGGGTGCATCCATGTTGCTACGCAGTTTATTTTGTTTTTGGTGTGTTTTTTTCTTGTTCTGCTTTTATAGTGCATTTTCCCGCAAGACGCGTGGGAATTGCAGGCCTGTCGCTGGTTATCGCTGATTTTTGTATCGCGGTTGGCCTCATCGCAACTTTATTTGCGTTCTTGTTTCGCATTTTTGTGGCGCTGCGTTGATTTTAACGCGGACATTTGACGCGTTATCGTGGGACTATCGCATGGTGCCACCAGGTTGAGAATACTACGTTAACATGGCGTTGTTTTCCCGCGATAGACTGCGATATGCAAAGTTGCATTTAGCTAAATTTGCGATGGTTATCACACATTCTTGAGAATACCCCCTATGACTTCTAAAGCCCCCCACTCCCCTTCATTGATTGAATTGTTATATTCATATTTCCTACAACCACCCCACTTCATTCCATTTCTATTATACATTTTTGCGGCTCATACTCTTTTGTACATTTCCATTCATCAAAAACGTATTGTCAATGTGAATGGAGAGTAAGTGTTTGGGAATATTACTTAAGGGTAGAGTTATTACCCTTAGCGCCAGCCACGCTGCCGGTTTTCCTTCAGAAAGGAGGAGAGTGTGCTACTCAAGGGAACAACTTCTCCTTCTAGGTAAAAGGTATAATGGGGGGACACAAAATGCTATTATGTGCGGAGTTAAGGCCCTAGTAATCGACCATTTTGTTGGCAGTCTCAAATGTGGCCTACTGAATACCAGATCCTTAGTTAAACACTTCCAGGAAGTATCTACTGTATTGGAGGATTCTGATCTGGATGTGCTGTTTCTGACGGAGACTTGGACAAGAGCTGACTCGATAATTGAACTAGGGTTAGCCTGCCCAGCAGGGTTTAAAATTCTTCATAAACCAAGATCAGAAGGAAGAGGTGGGGCAGTGGGAATAATTTTTAAAGAAAAACTGAATTTTACACCCCTCCACATTGATGATGTAGCGGGTATAGAATTATTAGGCTTCGCACTGAACGAGGCTAAAGGGCAGGTGCTGTCAGGAATAGTGTGTTATAGGCCTCCCGGAGGGATACAAGCCCCCAGTACCAGGCTATGATTGATATCTTTACTAATTTGGCACTATCACACTCTAGGATAATTATAGTGGGTGATTTTAACCTATGGGACAATGGGAATCTTGGCACCGCCCTAAAAGACCTGGTGCATGCATGTGAGAGTCTTCACCTGCACCAACTGGTACATCAATCGACACACCAAGGCGGCCATATACTAGACCTAATATTTGGCAACCAAATGGACACAAAGGTGGTGGATATTCAGCCCCAATGTTGGACTGATCACTTTCTGATCTACTTCCTGATAGCTTTACCTAGTGCTAGTAGGAAGCCGACGCATCCATCAACCTTCCGGCAAGGAAGGGACTGGGCTAAACTCTCAAATAGTAAACAGATGCCGCTGCTGTCAGAACATAATATATTTCAATCTGATAAACCTGTGGAGGAAAACTATCAAGTTTTCTGCGATCAATTAAATTTGACGCTAGATCAGATAATACCGGTAAAAAACTGAGAAATAGGAAGAAACCGTCTGCCCCCTGGTATAGTGAGGAATTAAAGATATTGCGGAAGAATTGTAAGCAAGCGGAAAGAAAATGGAGAAAACTCTATGCGGACATAGATAAAAAAGCCTTGAGAATACAACACATTTTGTACAAGGAAGCGATTGGAAAATCAAAAGCTGAATACTATGCCCAAACCATCTTACATGCACCGAATAGCACAAAAACCCTGTTCACTATAGTGAAGGAACTGTCCAGCCCGGCGTGCGTGGGTAATAAGATCAGAGCAACTTAAACATTATGCGATGAACTTGCGACCCACTTCGATGAGAAGATTAAAAAGATTATTAGTGGGCTGAAGTTGAACGATAATATCAGTCCGGAGCTGGAAAAAGTATTATCGGATACATCAGTGACAAAGCCACAGGTCGAAGACAGTGACAATGACTGTCCAGCGGTACTCCGGTACTTTCAAACACCCACAGAAGAAGCTTTTAATTTATTAGCGCTGAGTGTCTCTTCTGGTTCACCTCTGGACCCCGTCCCGCAGAGGATATGGAAAGAATTCAAACTTGACCTTTTCCCACGGCTATGGCATATTTGTTGCCAATCTCTAGACCAGGGAGTAGTACCTGAGGGGTGGAAGCAGGCAGTGGTGACTCCGCTGCTTAAGAAACCTACACTGGACCCCCTCTGCCCAGCCAATTTTAGGCCTATCTCCCTCATCCCTTATCCGGTTAAAATACTGGAGCGGGCAGTTAGCAAATCTCTCTCTCTTTTTCTTGAAGAAAACTATCTGCTAGACGAGGTCCAATTTGGGTTTCACCCGGGACACGGAACAGAGACTGCTCTAGTGACAGTACTAGATAACCTGAGGATGCGTGCTGACAATGGTAACTCGAGTATACTGGTATTATTGGATATGTCAGCCGCATTTGATACGGTGAACCACAGCATTCTGCTGGACAGACTAGAGAAAATCGGGGTGAAAGGCCTGGCACTGAAATGGCTACGATCATATCTGACTGATAGACAACAGGCAGTCTCAATCCCCCCCTTTACGTCTCCTAAAATCCCCATGTGTCATGGGGTGCCACAGGGTTCGGCGATAAGTCCGATTTTGTTTAATATCTACTTGCGCCCTCTCATCTCCATTATTAGATCCTTTGGCGTGGATCTTGTAAACTATGCAGATGATACGCAATTGGTGTTTTCTTTAGAAGGGAACCAGGCAATCACCCTGGATATATTTCAGGAGTGTATGCAGAATACCGCAAACTGGCTCAGAAACAACTCCCTCCAATTTAATGGAGGAAAAACGGAGATTGTATACTGCTCCACGTCCAGGATTGCCCGGCCTTTTCCCATAGAGCTCCAAATAACACCAACAGACAAACCTGTAGTGCCAGCTAAAATGGTGCGTATCTTGGGAGTTCTGCTGGATGATAATCTCCAGCTAGAATCACAAGTTACCAAAGTAGTTGGTACATGTTTCTCTCTGCTTAGAGCCCTGAGAAGAATTTTGCCACTACTACCGACTGCCATCAGACCCCAAATTGTGAGGTGTATAATCCTGAGCAGATTAGACTATTGCAACTCACTATATTTGGGGGGCTCAAAGTCACTACTTCAAAAGCTACAAAGGATTCAGTCAATTGCAGCTAAGCTGGCTCTAAACAGGCTGCGCAGTTCTTCACTTTCTCTGGCCTTGAAAGATCTCCACTGGCTGCCGATCTGCCAGAGGATACAATTCAAATCCCTGTGCACCGTGTTCAGAGCATTGCACGGAATGGGCCCTAAGCCCCTGCAGAGGAAATTCTTATGGTATGTTCCTGCGAGAGACCTTCGGTCAGTAAATGCACACTTAGTGAACATCCCAAGAATTAAGAAAATGAAATCGGGGGGTAGAGCATTCGGTGTAACAGCCGCACGGCTGTGGAATGAACTCCCTCTAGACATTAGGCAAATCCAATCTTTGCCCCTATTTAGAAAGCAGCTAAAAACCTGGCTGTTTCCCAGGTAGGGTCTGGCTGAGTTCCCAATAATGTTTTCCTGGGTAAGATGCTCACAGGCTCCAATGTCGATTTTGTCAGTCGCAGCGCCAGGATACCCGTAGGGTGACAGTATGCGCTATATAAGAATTGCTTACATTACATTACATTTAACACATGGGATACATGTTTTCTGTATGGCATTACACACCTCATACACCATCATGCTTTTGTCTATTGTTACATGAAAAGAAGCCCAAAGTTGTACAAGCAAACATATGCAATGAGTGGAAGGGGTAGAGACGGTAAGTGGGACATGAGAGCTGTTATGGTGGTGTTGAAGATGTTTTGGTCAGATCATGCTGTGAGGTGTATAGCAGATATTAAGTGGGCTGCCTGATGGAGAGAAAGTGACTAGAGATCTCTCTGACACAACAAAGGGAGAGTAGACTCATCTCGTGGATCCTGAGTTGAGAGCACTAGAACCACAAGTGTAGAGTCCACATCGTATGAACTAATGCCAGAGAAATTGCAAAATATAAAGCACAGATTAGTGGTTGCCATCAACCAGGTCAGTGGCTTTAATCTGCTCCTTCTCATTGTGTTCCTGTACCTGATGCTGGTGACTGATGACTATCTTTAAGTGTCCTGCACTCTCTCTCAGAGCTGCTAGGCAGCTTCCAATTGTAAGTAGGGCATAGAGCCATAGGATAACACCAAATGCAAAAAATGTGTTAATGAGATTCCGCGTTGAGAAACAAAGACATTGCATGTGTGAGATACAGGGTATCCTTGAAACATGCGTTCACATGTAACTCATTTAAATGAAAATTATTAATATCACAGATATTTCTGTGTGGACTGAATCCAAATATGCCAATTTTAAATAAGAAATGTTTGGAAAAAAGCAATGATAACTTAGCCAGTATATAACACGGTTCAGGCGAACCGAGTTTTATTCAAAACAATCACAAAATTCAAACAATTATTTTTGGAAGTGTCTAGAAAGAGACTATAGTAGCAAGAGACCCCAGGTGTGTAAACAAACCAGAACCAAAGGAGAAAATAGGAGAAGGTGAAAAACATCAGCAAGAAGTGGTAGTTGGTTGATACGAGGCAGCAGTTTCAGTTAAAAAAAGTCAAGGATACATAAATTCAATCATTGTATCAGCAAGAAGTGGAAACGTTGTCTGTCTCTGTAATCACGTTGATGGCGTTTCGACCCTTTAGAGATAGTAGGGTTTCATCAGGACTGGGGATGCCAAGGGTCTAGAAAAAACAAAGGGCTAAGGATTAGGGAACAGTGGGAGTATAATGTGATGTAATACACTGTAGCTGATGATAATAATACATACTGGCTGGACTGTGGAACAAAAAGAATTCAGTGAATTATCTGTATGGCTCCTTGGTAGGAGGGCCGCAGTCCCTACAAAGAGAAGGCTCATTTCAAGAGGGAGCGGATATGAGTGATATAATGGAATTGTGAGGGGTCATTAATGAGCTCACCTTTGAATCCACTGTGAGGTTCACTGGTGGACTCACGGTTAATTCCACAAAAAGGATATTTTGGTTGAGGGACTAAGATAATTCCGAAGTCCCTAGAAGGGAAGAGAAGGAGCATACATGAGTCTTGCACCTGCGGGACTGATCTGAATAAATATTTCAGTCCTTACAAAGAAAAGGCTCTTGTAGTAAGGGAGCAGGTATGGTAATATAATGAAGCTTAATGAGCTCACCTTTGAATCCACTATGAAATTCACTGATCGAATCACGGATAAGTCCACAAACAAGAGAAAATTTAGTTTGAAGGGTTAGGATAAATCCAAGGCCCCTAGAGGTAAAAAGAGGGCATGCATGAGTGTTGCACCTCTGAATAAATATTTCAGTGCAGAATGTAAAATTTAGCTGAAGGGGCACGGATCGTTCCTTGTAGACTGCACGCTCCTGTGAGATGAGGATGCTATGTGGGTGGCCTCCTTGAACTGCCGAAGATAAAGAGTGCGGCGAGCCGCTGCGTTGCGTCCTCGTGGAGGGGCGTGTTGGGAGGTGTGCCAATTGGCAGCTGCTCTCCTATGGGGTTAGAGCCTGTCTGAAACAGGCCATGTAAATTATATCACATCACAGTAGCGATTTAATATCAGTGGGTGAAAATGTTTCAACCAAAAATAAAACTATAGATAAAAATGCAGTTACGAAATTGTTGTCATAAGAATGCGGGAGAACGAAGGCTCAAACTCACGGCTGGCCGGAAAAACCTTACATGTTGACAGTGCCTCTGCCCTAGTCAGAGGTCCGGCAGAGGTGAGGTTGTGGTGAAGGCAATTGGTGGAATGCGAGTAATATACCGACAAACGGGTGCCCGTGAAATAAGGGCGACTCAAAATGGGTGATGAAGCCTAAAAGGTGATCTGAAGTAATAGACATACCAGTGGACGGGAGAATGAGGAGCTCACTAATTTGCGATCTGGGATGGAAAAGAATTGTACACCATAATCAAGTGTGGCGTGGGTGGATGTTCATAATTTTAACATATTCCTCATATTGAAATATTGATAGCTATCAGCAAATGCTCCGAACATTCCATTATGCGAATACAGTTCCAAAGTCGTGTCGTTTCAGAGAGTGTTACACATATGGATACATGTAAAGACCAGTACATATATAATCATGTTAGTTCATTGTGGAGAAGTGTGGCTCAATGGTTAGAGCGGCAAACCCTGATGCAGAGATCTGGCCCGGGACCAGGGTTCAATTCCCGCCTCGGCGGGTCTTGGGCTCAATTTCCTCGGACCTGATAATTCTCGCCTCGGTGCCTATTCTAATCATGGGTCCCACTCTGCAACTCTGGGCAATAGCTTGCTTAATCTCCACAACGGCCCCACCAGCGCTGGGATGCCTGGCTTCACCTTGGGGGTGCCCAGGAGTGGACATCTCACAGGGAATAACCAGGAAGGGTTCCACAGCGGTATGCGTATAGCGCCAGGATGCCTCTGTTGGGGGCAGCAGTGCGCTTTAAAAGTACGAATTTCATTAAGGAAACAAAGTTGCGCCATTCATTACTGGTGTTAAGTCCATTCCTTATTGTGTCACAAGTATCTATCCATTTGCACTCAAGTCTTTGGAGGAGATACTTGATGTCACCTCCTCTTGATGGTAGCGTTGCTTGTTCCAGAATAGCCATTTGATGTCATCTGGTGTGTGTTTTTTCTCCACAAAATGAGGAACCATTGGTGCTGTAAGGGCAGAACATCGAATTCTGCTCCTGTGTTGCAAAATCATTGCTCTGATTTGTTGAGTAGTCTATCCCATGTACATTAATCCACATGGACACCATATACAGTAAACAAGATTGATGGATTCACAATTGGTATGGTGTCGTAAGGTAGTTGTTATTAACTCATGTGTACATTTTTTGGTGTTAGAATTGAAATCACTTGCAGTACAACCGCCACATCTATAATGGCCAGTGATGGGCTGTAAGCCCCATCTAGAAATGATGGTGTTGTCATTTTGGATTCTCTCTGTGTTGGCTTGTTCCCTAATCCTTAGCCCTTTGTTTTCTCTAGACCCCAGGCGTCCCTAGTCCTGATGAGACCCTACTATCCCTAAAGGGTCGAAACACCGTTAACACGTGACACGATTACAGAGACAGACAACGTTTCTGCTTCTTGCTGATACAATTATTGAATGTATGTATCCATGTCTTTTCTTAACTGAAACTGCTGCCTCATATCAACCAACTACCTCTTCTTGCTGATGTTTTTCACCTTATCTTATGTTTTCATTTTGGTTTGGTTTGTTTTCACACATGGGGTCTCTTGCTACTATAGTCTCTTTCTAGACACTTCTATCAAATATTAGATTCCACCACACGGGCACTGGACCTCGGTTTCCTTACCAATCTTGAATTTGAATTTTTGAACAAAAAATGTCCCTGTACTCGTGTTTTATACACCCTTCCAAAAATTCACAAAGATTTGAACTCCACACCAGGCAGACCAATCTTATCGGGTTGCGATTCCATTCTTGAACCCCTGGGAGAATACATTAATATTTTCATCAAATACTTTGTGCTCCTTCTTGATACATATGTACGAGGGATCAATGACATAATATCAACACTACTAATATCAAGCAACAAAATTATCGACACACCAATATCGACCACAAAAATATTGACAGCATATACTTATTTAAAAAAAATACACAAATATTGAAATAAAAATATCACCAGTAAAAACACCGACACATCTAATCTCGAAAACAAAAATATTGTAAACAATAATATCGTTATCATTAAATAAACATACAAAACTATAAAAATATCGAAATCAAAAATATAGACCACATTATTATCGTAAACACACAAATATCGACACCTTAAAAATAATAAAAATAACACAACACATAACATTAAAAATATAAATAATAGTACAAACACACACTATATAATTAAATAACTAAAAATAATATCAATATTAAAATAAAACCCCACTACAAAATATTTAACATAACTCAAACCATCAAATACATAATTTTTACAAACAAATGAACTAAAAAATATATATATTTTATACATTTACTACATTATAATTTACAAATTAAATACTAGCATATTACTAAATATACACATAATATTAAAAAAATTAAATTACCAATAATTAGTGTTTACCAAATAAGGAAACAACTGCCAAAACAATTTAAACCCATTCTTAACAACCAATAAAAAACAACTATAAACCAAATAAACCAATTAAAATGAATGAACAATTAAATGAACACTATATAAACACATTTTTAAATCAACATAAATGTGTATTACACCAGCAAACACCAGAAGAAGCAAAATCTCTGCAGCATTTCTTCTACAA
This sequence comes from Calotriton arnoldi, assembly GCA_963921515.1. NCBI lineage: Eukaryota > Metazoa > Chordata > Amphibia > Caudata > Salamandridae > Calotriton > Calotriton arnoldi. The sequence goes on from CAWUFW010005455.1 coordinate 1,313,133, forward strand.
CATCACACTACCACATCCAAAACTTCTTATTCAACTTTACAAAATAAGTAAAATATAACACTTATTTGATAATGTAACAAAATAAAATTAAACTAGTCAAACAAACTAAACAAATAACCTAATGTTATTATAAATCATATCTCCTCTACAGAATATCCAAACTACACTCAACTACCTACAAACAACATCCAAGAAGCTCCTCCAAAAAAGTAAGTATAAATTTAAAAGATACTAATCCAAGAACTAAAACTCCCAACCCAAAACCCCCACTAACTACCCACACCCCAAAATACAAAAAATACTATTAAACAAATAAATGTAAAATATACTTTTCTTCAACAGAAAAAGAAAACCAAGCACCTCATCAAAAGACCAACAGAAAACATCACACAATCCAAAATTTTCTACAAAACCAAACATGTAAGTATAGTTAATTTTTTATTTTTTGTAATACAATAAAAACATGTATAAAATATGTAACATTTTCTTAATAAATTTCTCATAACAGTTCAAATATGCAAATGACTGAAGGTGCAAAATTCATAACATAGCAAAAAGGAAAACTTTTACTATGCTATATGTGATATGTCTACACCCAAGAAAAACAAACAGGCGACAAGATTAATTGGAAATGCGCCAAATACTATTCCAATGCATGTTATGGGAGGACAACCACAAAGGAAACTACTGTAATAAATGTCAAAGAGCATAACCACCCACCTAATATTGCAGAGATAGAAGTAGGAGATGTTTTAGAAACTCTTAAAGAGGCTAGTACTAGATTAATTGCTAGAACTAAGAAATCTACTACTGACACCCCACCTGCCCCCAAAACATTCAGTGAAGTTCAAATACCACCTGAACTAACTCTAACTCATAATGAAGAACAATTCCTTCTTTATGATAACAAATCTAATGAAAAAAGGATTTTAATATTTGCGACTCCCACAAACCTACAAAAACTTCAAACTTGTGAAACATGGATAATGGATGGTACATTTAAAATATGTCCCAAACCATTTTTCCAATTATACACAATCCATGGACAGTATCACAATAGCAAAATCCCCTTCATGTATGCACTGTTACCAAACAAACAAACAACTACCTATGTAGAACTGCTAACAAAAATAAAGCAAGAAACTAATAACTACTACCCACAAAAAGTTATCATGGACTTCGAACAGTCAATGACACAAGCCATCCTAAAAAATTACCCTCTCACAGCAATACAAGGTTGCTATTACCACTTTAATCAAAGCATATGGAGACACCTTCAAAAATCTACCCTTAGTGTAGAATATGCAACTAACAGCAACTTTGCATATGAAACAAAAAACGAATTGCACTAGCCTACGTCCCAATAACAGAAGTTGCTGATCACTACAATGTATTAATTGAAAGCCCCTACTACCAAACCAATTAACATAAACTAAGTTCCCTACTAGACTATTTCGAGGATACCTGGGTGGAAAGACTACATAAATCTTGACATAGAAGACAACCAAAATTCCACATTCCATGGTGGAATGTATACAACAGTACCCTAAACAAGGAAGCAAAAACTAACAACGCGGTGGAAGGATGGCATAATGCCTTCCAAGCCACAATGGGAAGAACCCAACCAACCCTACATAAATTACTAGAATTGATCCAAAAAGAACAAAGCTACCAACAACTAAGACTAGAGCAATCTATAACACTTCTATGTCCAAAATTAACAAAACAAACTAAAACAATGTATGAGTATTTACAATTCAAAGTAAGGCTCTACCCAAACACTAAAGGACTAGAATACTTAGAAACCATAGCTAAATCAATACTCTAAAAAATGTCCACACCTACATAAAAAGCACCAATTTCTAAAGTAAATTCCCAACGAAACCTTTTTATTTTTTAAATATATAAAATATAAATATAATGTCAAATAATATATTCTTATAAAAAAATGTGACATAATAAAAATATTATATATCTTAAAAATATCAATAACAAATGTATAAATAACATTTCCCACCCACTATAAATAATTTAAAAATACTTACAATTTCGTAGCTGAAGAATATCATCCGCAAAGCAAGTAAAACATCCAAACTTGTAGAAAATCCAATATTTAAATAAAAATAACCCGAAACAAAATGGAAAAATACTACTGTATAAAACAAACTCCTCTGACAAAATATCCGTAGTGTCGAACCATAAAAACGCAAAAAATAGATTAAGAAATAGAAACGCTCCATGAAAACCCGAAAAATAAAGGAAATGTAAAATAATTATTAGTGTATTCGAAACTAATACACATTTCCTTAAAAAATAAAACAAACCTTCTTCCAACGCCAAGTCTGGAACGAACAGTACCTGTAAAAAAAATGACACAAATCCCTCCCGCACAAACATACAGAGATAATACTATAAAACGAACAAAAACATACTTACAATCCCTCAATGCATACTACTCTACATATAATTAACAATCTGAAACATACCATAACACTAAACTTACGACGCACTGACCGCATTTCACATAAAATAATCTACCTAATACACCACACAACAACAACCAAAAACAAAACATACAAACACTAAGGGCCCAATTTTGATGTCGTTAGGAAGGCCATCCCAGAGCCGTCTGGAGTCGGACCTCCAAGTGACTCGTACTGGGAGCCGGTTCTACCAAATGACGAAGTACGATGCCCAAAATCCTTTACTTACCGAACCAATTGGTCACTCTGATTCCGACTTCATTTTCTGAACAAGAACTCTCCGGAAATGCTGAATGGAGTCGTCCAGAGGTATTTTCCAAGTCCAATTCTGAACGCCCAAGTGCGATGCGTACTTCCTATGCGCCGAATCGGTCGCCACAACCAACACGTCAGAGCATCCAGAAGCGGAGTATTTCAGCTCCGAATTGTGCCACAACACAAATCCTGTGAACGAGTTGGGGCAGCCATGTATCCCATCGCGCATGTCATCCCTATACTCCACATTTATGAGCAATACTACATCCCCAACCAATGCGGTTGTCGCAGATGGTACGTTAGACACCTACCCATACAGAATAACATAACTACCCCGCGCAAGACAATACGAGAGAAAGCAGGGGCGATACTACAGTTAAATTTGGGGTGGGGGAATACTTGCAGCAATGTAGAGGCAATTGGGGGGGGGCAATAGTTCCAGCAGTTCAGACACAAAGTGGGGCTGGGGGGCTAATACTCCCAGCAATGTCCAGCCAAAATTGGGAGGTGGAGGTCTAACACTCCCAACATGCAGAGTTAAAACTGAGGTTGGGGGCAAATACCCCCAGCAATGTATAGGCAAATTGTGGATTGTGGGGCAAATAACCCCAGCAATGTTGAGGCAAATTGTGGGTTGTGGGGCAAATATCCCCAGCTCAGTTGAGCCACTCTGGGGTTTGGGTGGCAAATACCCCCAACAATGTTGAGGCAAATTGTGATTTCTCCAGCAATGTTGAGCCAATCTGGGGTTTGGGTGGCAAATACCCCTAGCAATGTAGAGACTAAGGGGTCGATTCCGATTCGGGCCGGAAAAAGCACCGACCGACTCGGATCCGGAAAAAATACCGACCGACACGTACCAGTGGCGCCCGACACGCCAAGTACGATGCAAGCCGCGATAAATCCGACCGACACGTCAGGAAACCAAGCCGACCGACCGAGCCGCTCGGAAAATAGCAATCCGGCCGGAAAAACACGCGAATCCAACCGACCGACACGCACCCGGAACAAATCCGACCGAATCGTACCCGCCAACTCCAACCCGCAAAGTACGATGCAAGGCGCGAAAACACGACCGAGTCGGACGGAGGACAAGCCGTACGACCGACACGCATACAAAACCGAGCCGAAGCAACACAATACACCGCGACCGACGCGTACGCAGCATACAAAACTGCACAAACACAGCGTGAACGAAACGGAAAACACCGTACGAGACCAATGCAGGGTCCGACTCGGTCACAAGAACGTTTCCAACATACACAAACAGCACAAAGGAAAAATCAACCAAAAAAAGGCCAAACAAGCAATTACCAAGCCAATAAATACTGGGGGGTGGGGACAGAGAACAAAGACACACCCACAACTCCACCTATATAAAGGACACAAATCACTACCATGAGCCTTTGCAAATGCCATTCCACTGCCAGCACCCAAGAGAAAGCAACCACACACCCACAGCTCATCCCTCACACAAGCCACACACCAGCAGCACACCAACAAATACCTACCTCACATACACCCAGCACAACACACACCCACACACCCTCACCTGCACACCAACACACACATCACCCACCATCACCACCCATCACCATGCCCCCAAGAAGAATCACAAGTTCCTAGATTGTGAATTGGAAGTCCTGGTAGACGAGATCCTCAGGGTAGAGCCACAGCTGTTTGGCACATTGGTCCAACAGACCCCCATGTCGCAGAAAACCAAGATGTGGGAGAGGATCATCAACAGGGTGAACGCACAATCACCATGTCGGCGCACAAAGAGCGACATCCAGAACAGGTGGTATGACGTGCGCAGGAGGGTACGGAAACTGCTGAAGCAAGATTACATCAACAGCCAACACACCGGCAGTGGCCCTCCTGCCAAGCCAATATACCTCAGGCCCTGGGAGGAGAAGGTGCGGGCCATCCTACCGCCAGTGAGCATATATGGACTAGAGGACATCCCAGAGCCTGGTGAGTACACAACAAATGTACACAATATACTGCCACAAAACACACACACATCACTGTCAAGGGGAGAGTCAAACCATGCACTCATAGCAATTACACAGCAACTAGAACAGAATCATCCCAAAATGTGTATGTCAGTCAGATAAACCCAACACATGCCATCAAAAAAGTCACATCCAACTGTGCCAACACATGTACAAACACAACCACAACTACAGCTAGGCAGTGGCACAAATAGAACTAACACACACATCCACACATGTAGCCACCACAACAACACCAACACACAGTGAAGACCACTCAAAGGAAGGAATTCTGTGTATGCTGGCCAAGTCAGTGTAGCCAATAGCATCATGGGAGTCGCAGTCACACATATTGCCCCCCCACAACTGTCCCATCAACACCACCATGAACCATGCGCACATCACAGGGAGTGGAGAAGGACTCACAAGATGGCTGACACTGGCTACTGCTGTGAGGAGCACAAGGCCCTGCTGCCAACTGTGCACCAACAAACAGCAGGACACCACTGACTGACATCCTGAGAGACAACTTACACTCCCTGCAATGCAAGCACGTTCCATGGTGGGATATCTGGCTGGCTGGGTGGGAAGGGGGACTTGCAGCACTGACCATAGTCACCAGCACCTCCCTCACACCCCCCCCAACACAAACTCCACAGTACCCACCTGGTAGAATGCAATGCCCTCCATCCTAACACAAGATCCCACAAAGCACCACCACCCTGGCTTATGTTGTGTGAAGCACAGGGACACTCTTGGGACTCTTAGCCAAACAACTGCCAGGACAACACTCCCAGCCATCCTGTCAGCACAGCCACCCCACCCCACAGGGAAGCAGAGTCAAAAGGAAGGAAGCATGGGCATGCTGGGAAGGGGGTGGAGGCAATAGCATGATGGGAGTCGTAGTCACAGACATTGCTCAGCCTCACAACTGGCCCATCAACACCACCCTGAACCATGCTCACATCACAGGGAGTGGAGAAGGACTCACAAGATGGCTGACACTGGCTACTGCTGTGGGGAGCACAAGGCCCTGCTGCCAACTGTGCACCAACAAACAGCAGGACACCACTGACTGACATCCTGAGAGACAACTTACACTCCCTGCAATGCAAGCACGTTCCATGGTGGGATATCTGGCTGGCTGGGTGGGAAGGGGGACTTGCAGCACTGACCATAGTCACCAGCACCTCCCCTCACACCCCCCCCAACACAAACTCCACAGTACCCACCTGGTAGAATGCAATGCCCTCCATCCCAACACAAGATCCCACAAAGCACCACCACCCTGGCTTATGTTGTGTGAAGCACAGGGACACTCTTGGGACTCTTAGCCAAACAACTGCCAGGACAACACTCCCAGCCATCCTGTCAGCACAGCCAGCCCACCCCACAGGGAAGCAGAGTCAAAAGGAAGGAAGCATGGGCATGCTGGGAAGGGGGTGGAGGCAATAGCATGATGGGAGTCGTAGTCACAGACATTGCTCAGCCTCACAACTGGCCCATCAACACCACCCTGAACCATGCTCACATCACAGGGAGTGGAGAAGGACTCACAAGATGGCTGACACTGGCTACTGCTGTGGGGAGCACAAGGCCCTGCTGCCAACTGTGCACCAACAAACAGCAGGACACCACTGACTGACATCCTGAGAGACAACTTACACTCCCTGCAATGCAAGCACGTTCCATGGTGGGATATCTGGCTGGCTGGGTGGGAAGGGGGACTTGCAGCACTGACCATAGTCACCAGCACCTCCCCTCACACCCCCCCCAACACAAACTCCACAGTACCCACCTGGTAGAATGCAATGCCCTCCATCCTAACACAAGATCCCACAAAGCACCACCACCCTGGCTTATGTTGTGTGAAGCACAGGGACACTCTTGGGACTCTTAGCCAAACAACTGCCAGGACAACACTCCCAGCCATCCTGTCAGCACAGCCAGCCCACCCCACAGGGAAGCAGAGTCAAAAGGAAGGAAGCATGGGCATGCTGGGAAGGGGGTGGAGGCAATAGCATGATGGGAGTCGTAGTCACAGACATTGCTCAGCCTCACAACTGGCCCATCAACACCACCCTGAACCATGCTCACATCACAGGGAGTGGAGAAGGACTCACAAGATGGCTGACACTGGCTACTGCTGTGGGGAGCACAAGGCCCTGCTGCCAACTGTGCACCAACAAACAGCAGGACACCACTGACTGACATCCTGAGAGACAACTTACACTCCCTGCAATGCAAGCACGTTCCATGGTGGGATATCTGGCTGGCTGGGTGGGAAGGGGGACTTGCAGCACTGACCATAGTCACCAGCACCTCCCCTCACACCCCCCCAACACAAACTCCACAGTACCCACCTGGTAGAATGCAATGCCCTCCATCCTAACACAAGATCCCACAAAGCACCACCACCCTGGCTTATGTTGTGTGAAGCACAGGGACACTCTTGGGACTCTTAGCCAAACAACTGCCAGGACAACACTCCCAGCCATCCTGTCAGCACAGCCAGCCCACCCCACAGGGAAGCAGAGTCAAAAGGAAGGAAGCATGGGCATGCTGGGAAGGGGGTGGAGGCAATAGCATGATGGGAGTTGTAGTCACAGACATTGCTCAGCCTCACAACTGGCCCATCAACACCACCCTGAACCATGCTCACATCACAGGGAGTGGAGAAGGACTCACAAGATGGCTGACACTGGCTACTGCTGTGGGGAGCACAAGGCCCTGCTGCCAACTGTGCACCAACAAACAGCAGGACACCACTGACTGACATCCTGAGAGACAACTTCCACTCCCTGCAATGCAAGCACGTTCCATGGTGGGATAACTGACTGGGTGGGTGGGTGGGTGGGAAGGAGGTCTGGCTGTCAACCAAACACAATCAATGCAGACCATGTTCACACCCCAGAGAATACATAGAAATGCCCAAATAATGCAGGACAATGTGCCACACCAATATCAACCCCTGACTGTGACGACTTAGGACAATACAATGTACAGGCCCGCACCCCGAGGCACAGTCACAACTGTCAGGTGTGTCAACCACTGATGCCTGCAGAAACATGACATACATTGTTTGTGTCTCCCAAAAACAGGTGATGATAGGGACACAGCAGCAGACGCTGAGGAGTCCCAGTCCCAGGCTCAAGAGGATGCCGAGCTCACTGGCGTCGTACAGCCTCTGTCCTCCTCGGACGATGAACAACCTGGCACATCCGGGTGCAAGTCAACATGCTGCACCAGCAGGACCACCAGCTGCAGCACCAGCAGGTCCACCAGCTGCACCCCTGCACCCACCCCTCCAACGACTGTCACCACGAATACCATCCCTGCCGACATGGACAGAATAAGGAACAACACCAGCGCAGTGACCCTGGACCAACCTGGGGCCATGGACACCACCACCACCACCAACCCCCAAGGTGGACCAGGGTTATCTGTGCGTGCAACTGCACACACTGCACATGTCAGCAGGGGTGGTGGGAGGGGTGGGAGACAGAGGTCGCTGCTTGCAGACGTTGCTGGTGTGCATGAAGACCCACAACTGGTACGCATAGCTGATGCGTACCAGTCCAGCACCGGAGAGCTCAGCCAGGTAGTGGGGCTCCTCAGAGACATCAAACAGCAGCAGGCTGCCCATCATGCCCGCTTGGACTCCCACATGTCCCAAGTGGAGTCACACATGTCACGTGTGGACTCCCACATGTCACGTGTGGACTCCCACATGACCCGCGTGGAGTCCAAGTGGGATGTACTACATGAGATGACGGCGGTGCACAGGGACATTTTACAATGCCTCCGCCAGATGAACAGCAACCAGTCCACACCTCCCTGTGTGCCAACAACATCTGGTACCGAACAAACTGCAACTGCCACAGGGAGGGAGGAGGACTCTGGCGGAGAGTCCCCTGCACCGCAGCAGCCTGCACTTGAGGGCCCCCCCCAAGAAGAGGGGTCGTCCGAGGAGGGGAAAGTGAGAGGCTGATGGCCAAGCGCAACTCCCAGGAAGCCTGAACCTGTTCTGGATTTTCGCCTTTGTGCACAGACTGTTCACCCTGTTGATGGCAACACTACTCCCACACATTGCATGGGGAGTATAAGTTGGAACAATGTGTCAGACAACAGTGGCCCCGATACTGGGGATCCTGTCTACCTGGACTTTCTATTCATCTAGGAACTTGGGATTGCAAGATTCATGTACAGCACAATCCATCCTATGCACTATTATCACAATAAACACACTAATACACCATACTTGCCTCTGTCGTGATTCCAACGTGGGTGCTGTTATGGGGATGATGAACTGCAAAATTACACAGTGTATGCGAACTGCAACAGCAAGGACAACACAGGCATGTGAGTACAGGCAACGTGACACATATGAGGGAGACACACCACCAGGGCTACACAACACATACACACCTAGGCCATCTGACTCATTGCCTACACTGATGTTGCCAGGGAAGACGGTGCAATGCACAGACACCACACCCATTCCCAGTTGTAGTCAAGTAGCCCACAGGTGCAGTAAGCAAATGGCAGTCAAATGTGTGACCACAGACAACGCACATCACTAAGTGAAGCACAGGTTTATTACACAGTAGCAACATGCCGTAACCACTACAGATGCAAGGTAACCCCACCTGGTAGCGGGCACACAGTCAACAACTGTAGACAGAAGGAAGTCCATGGGTGTGGCGCACATCACCTGTAGGGACACAACAGCTACCAGCCTGGATGTGCAATCACGTCGTCGGTGGACACAGTTGACCAAACGAATCTGAAAGTACCCTGTGAAGGACAGAAATGACACACAGTCAAAAGCAATGCAGTACAGGACAGAACAGCAAAACTCATGCACAATACATGTTACAAGATACCCACCCAGAACCAAGTTAGCATGTCAACACTGTTGGGGAGTACAGCCCACCTGTCACCACACATCGCAACACACATCCTGTCAAGTAGCCCATGGACACACTCCAACAGCACCAGAGCACCACCCACACATCATGCCAACTCACATCATTCACATGACACCTCAGGATACTCACATTCAGCTAAAGAAGTTGGTGATGAGCTGTGTGCGGACATCACCATCACCATCATCATCATCATCGTCACTGGCATCGTGGTCCAGGCCAGGATCCTCCACAGGTGGCGGATGTTGGTCATCGTCATCCTGGATGAGAGGCAACTCCTTCCGCACTGCCAGGTTGTGGAGCATGCAGCAGACGATGATAATCTTGCACACTTTCGCAGGGGCATATGGGAGGGACCCTCCGGTCTTGTCCAGGCAGCGGAAGCGGCTCTTCAGGAGACCAAAGGTCCGCTCAATCACTCTCCTGGTCCGACCATGTGCCTCATTGTAGCGCATCTGGGCAGGTGTCACAGGGTTCCTGAGGGGTGTCAGCAACCACGGCATGTTGGGGTATCCCGAGTCACCTACGGACAGACAAGTGCACATCAGCTGACTTGGAAAAGTGGGCGGAATACTACAGATCAGATCACACACAATGGCACAAAGTCAGTACACACCGACAAGCCAGGCACGCTGGTTCTGCATCTGTGCCATCAACCTGGGGATGCGACTACTCCTCATCACAAAGGCATCGTGTGCTGAACCAGGGAAACGGGCACACACGTGTGTGATGGTCATGTCTGCAAGACACACCACCAGTGCATTGACCGAGTGGTAGTGCTTGCGGTTCCTGTAGGCCTGCTCCTGGGCCTGTGGTGGTACCAAAGCCACATGTGTCCCATCAATGGAGCCAATGACATGCGGCATCCTCCCCAGGGCATAAAAGTCACTCTTCACGTCAGTGAGTCGTCGCAGTCTAGGGAAATAGATGTACCGGTTCAGGAAGAGCAACATTGCCGCCAAAACATCGCGGAGCACACGGCTGAACATGGTCTGTGACATCCCACCAGCAGACGCCACAGTATGTTGGAAGGTACCGGTGGCAAAGAAGTGTAGGGCTGCCATCACCTTCACCTTGGGGGTCAGCGCTGTAGGATACGGCCGGCCAGGCTGCAAATGTGGGGACAACTGCACTGCAAAATCCTCAATCAGCTGCCTGGTGAAGCGGTACCGTCGGATGCTGTCCCGTTCCACCATCGTTGCCAGGTCTGGGAATGGCCGATGGACAGCAGGAGCCCTGCAGTGCAGAGGAGAAGTAAGCAAGATCGTCAGTCACCCCACATATGCGGCATTGAACACACTCAAGATCCCAACATACATCATCATGAGGCACAACTACATGAAGTGTGCAGTACCGGAACGACATTTATGGTACATACATGGCCAACATCTGTCAACACGGTCCTACAGGTGGCATCAATTTGTCCCTGTTTGGCCCATTGGATATCATGATGCTGTGTCACAGTCACCCCCCCAGTGACATGTGAGGACAGATGTGCCCCAGGCACCACAGCTCAACGACAGGCACATTCCCAGGGACCCTGTAATGCCACATGGACACTGGCATCACCTGGAGTATCATGTGTACACCACAACAAAACAAACATGACCCCCACAGGTAGTGGCCACACTTGCCATGGCAGGAGAGCCATGGACGTCTGTGACACACACGCACAACATCAGAGTCCATGCACACACAACGTGGATGTGGAGACTGTCTCCCATTGTGCACATGAAATCAGAGACATTGTAAACACTACATGCACAAAGACTGTGGAGGGCCATCACTATTGTGCCACTGGGACACCCTGGCTCAAACATACCGTCCCACATGGGACTCACGGGGTATGTGACATGACATACACAAACACCACTGTGAAATGTGACCATGGCACATGCACAGATATGAACAGTTGCACATCACAGTGGTCACGTACACGTAACACCCATGATCCTGTCCCCATGAACACGTGCACAGCCTGGGGGTGGCTGCCCACAGGTGACACCCACAGGACAACATGTACACCAACATACACACAATAGGAAATGCAGCCTTACATGCCTTATGATAAGGTTTGGACAGGCTGTCGTGATGTAGGTGTGCCCCTCACTCCCTGGGAGCTATCTGTGGCTGGCATATGTCCATCTGAGACAGGCATGCTGACATATGCCAGTCACATGTACAGTGATGCGTTGTACTGCAATGGACCGATCGGTGCCTCCGGCCGGCCCATTGCATTCAATGTGTGCGGGTACGCGTTGTACCCCTGTGCGCGTTGAACAGCAATGGACCGATCGGTGCCTCCGGCCGGCCCATTGCTTTCAATGTGTGCGGCACGCGTTGTACCCCTGTGCGCGTTGAACAGCAATGGACCGATCGGTGCCTCCGGCCGGCCCATTGCATTCAATGTGTGCGGGTACGCGTTGTACCCCTGTGCGCGTTGAACAGCAATGGACCGATCGGTGCCTCCGGCCGGCCCATTGCATTCAATGTGTGCGGGTACGCGTTGTACCCCTGTGCGCGTTGAACAGCAATGGACCAATCGGTGCCTCCGGCCGGCCCATTGCATTCAATGTGTGCGGGTACGCGTTGTACCCCTGTGCGCGTTGTACTGCAATGGACCGATCGGTGCCTCCGGCCGGCCCATTGCATTCAATGTGTGCGGGTACGCGTTGTACCCCTGTGCGCGTTGAACAGCAATGGACCGATCGGTGCCTCCGGCCGGCCCATTGCTTTCAATGTGTGCGGGTACGCGTTGTACCCCTGTGCGCGTTGAACAGCAATGGACCGATCGGTGCGCACCCATTGACAATGGGCTTGCCTGGCAACGGACGCGTTTTCGAATATTCGAACGAGTCGGTTGCTGGAAAATCAGTTGGTCACCCACAACAATGTTGCAAAATCATGTATGTCATGAAGTTGAAGATTTGAAGGATGCTGTGGGCGTGTTTTGGTGCTGCTATTCCATGGATTGGCCAGATTCAGAAGATGCAAACGACTTGGACCTATCACTTTGGACACAAGGGACAGTATCTGCCTCTCCAGCACATATATATTGCTGCATGTTCCCCTGAGAGCCCACTTGCCTGCACTACATGCTCCAGGACGACATCTGCCACTGCACTGCTGCTGTCTCTGCCCCTCTGGACCCTGCAATGGCACGTACTGTGGAGAGAGCCCCAGCCTTCAGCCTTGAAGAGAACCAGGCCCTGCTGGACAGCCTACTTCCACAGTACAGCAAGCTGTATGGGACACCAGGGGAGCAGGTGAGTGTTCTGTACACTGCCTTTCTGAATGTGCATTTTGTCTGACTAGCAAGGCTGAGAGTCAGCACACCACTGGCTAGCAGGCTCACTGAGTAGTTGTCACCCCCCATAGTGTGTAGTGACTTGCACTGGACAGGTATGGTGCAGTGACAGTGCTTCTGAACAGGGTTTTACTCCCCATGCTATGATACCATGTAGTGACTTCTGGAAAACTGTCCATGGGCAGCCGTGCACTGCCTGGGTACACCATGTGCCCCTGTGATTGCGACATGTATATGCAACTGTGTCATGCACGGATATGTTGCATGTGTAGTAATGTCCTTATCACTTTGTCATCCTGACAGGCTTCTGCCCATCGGAAGCAGGAGATATGGAAGGACATCGTCCGGGCTGTCCGGTCCGTGGGGGTCTACAAGCGCCGGATCCGCAACTGCCAAAAGAGGTGGCAGGACCTTCGGGGCTGGACCCGGAGGATTGCACGGGTCCAGCTGAAGCTGTCGCCTCCTCGCAGGAGGGGCGGAACACGGACCCTGACCCCCACATGCTCAGGATCCTGGCGGTGGTCTTTCCAGACCTGGATGGGCAGCTGAAGGCCAGAGAGCAGCAAGGAGGGGGTGAGTCAAAGACTGCACTGTGTACTCTGTCTAACATGTTATGTGCCCTCCTCGGGCCAGGTTGAACTGCCACAGTACAGCAGTCATGTTGTCCAGGAGCCATGTCCCTCTATTGTGCACTGCCCACTCCTCATCTGATACCCAGGTGTGGCCCTTACATGCAGGGAATTCTGTCACTTAGGACTGTGTCCTTGCAGTTTGCTTGACTCAAGGTGGGAGACAGCATCTGTTTCCCTGACTCTGTGGTGGGCATCATGGGTGGGTCCATTGCTTACACAATGCCTGTATTCTGACATGTATTCAGCGTGTTACTTTGATCTGTGGTCCAATTGCTGAGCTGATCCACCACATGTGGCTGGGGTACCTGGCACACACCCATGCTGCGGGTGGGAACAATGTTTGGGCCCCAGGAGTATGTATATGACGTGTGTCACACATACTTAGCCAGCTGCCTACAGTCCAGGGCTCATCCCTCATTCATGTGGGGCTGGACAGTCATGCCTACTCCAGGCCATACAATACACTCTGTACTCCCACTCCCGTGTATCAGAGGACACATTGTGCACAGTGATTTGCCCCTCAGGTGTCTGCCTCTGTGTCAGTGTGCTGTGGATTAGTCGCCAGGACTGCTGTGGAGTTTCTTGGTAGGGGCTCAGCATGCCACTGGAGATGTGACCATAGGAGACGATACTTGTGTGACACATAGGTGTCTGATCAGCTGCCCATGCAGACTGGGGCATGTAAATGTGAAGTTCAGGCAGCTGTTCCCCATGCACAGCAGAGTGTGAGGGGCTCAGGTTCAGAGGGTAGTGTCACAGGTCTCCCATATGTCCAATAGGTATGACCTGGACAGATGAGGGTTAAGAGGATGTGTTGTGGGGGGATGTACATGTGCACTTGTGCAGCTCCAGGACTTGCATTCCCCATGACCTACTATTGTGACACAGTGCAGAGTGTTGTTGTCTGGCTGCAAAGTCATACATCACTGAGACAGTGATGTATGACTTTGCAGTCATGCCTCCGCCATGGCATGTGTCTACTGATTGGTGATCCTGCAGGGGAGTGACATGTGCTACATGCACACCATAGTGGCGCTGGCTATCAGGACATGGGTGCATCATGGTGTCTGTCGCTGGTATGCATCACATGCATTTCCTATTTGACTCTGGGCACCCCTTACATCCGTAAACCTGTACTGACTCAGTGGCAAGAGCTGTGATGTGTCCACACCGTGTTATCTGCACTGTCCAACTTCTGTGTACTTGGTGCATGTGTCAACACTGGGGTGTTGCAATCCAACAGACACCAGACAGATGGGTGCAAGGCCATGTGGGATGTGAGTGCCATGCTTGGCATCAGACTGACAATTGACTTCTCCTGTTCAATTAGTGCACTTTTAGCAATGTACAACTAATGATGCCAGGGCTTGCTCTGTGATGTGCTGTGCTCACAGTGGTGTGTGCGTTATGTGCAGGTGACTGATGTCTGTCTGTTTCCCCATTGTTTGCAGATACATCCACGGCCACGGAAGGGGACAGCTCCACGGACCAGGAGGAGCCGGAGAGCCAGACTGGGTCAGCAGCCGAGGAGTGGTCGGAGGGACCCAGTGGCACGGAGGGCGAGGGGAGCCACACCGAGGAGTCCTCAGCAGCATCCACCTCAGCTGAGGACCAGAGCAACTCGGAGGATGACTCCCTTGTGGAGGCGGGATGTCAGCAGCCACCACACCCCAGCTAGTGTTGCTGTCCCCGCCACCACCAGCACCACCACCGCCCTCCCATCGGCTCCCATTCCCCAGGTCCGTGGAGGCTCCCATGTCCGGGAGCGTGTCTCCTTTGGGCCAGGCACCGCACCCCTGCCCCTGTGTCCCCTGCTGCCCTGAGTGAGGAGTCTGTGTACCTCCTTCGCCAGCTCCATGTAGGGCAGACAGCCATGCTGAGTGTCCTCCATGCGCACACCGCGCTGTTGACTCAGCTGGTGTCGTTCATGGAGGGCATCTCATCGGGCATGTCTGACCTACAGAGGGGCAATAGGTCCATGGACTCCTCCCTGACGGCAGCAGTGTCCCTCCTCAAACGGTCCCTCACCCCTCCTGCCTCTGCTCCATCCACACTCCCCAGCACCTTACCCATCCCAGGCACACACACACTGGCACACACCAGCACACACACATCCAGCACACTGACACACACGCCAATGACAAAACGCACACGCAAGCACATTCAGGGGACTGAGCCAGACTCACAGGGGATGGGGCCCTGGAACACACACACGCATCCACATGCACTGCGCAGTCCTCAGTTCCCTCTCCTCCAAAGCACCCTCCTTGCCTCACCTGCAACCCCAAAGTCAGAGCAGCTCTTCCTCTGTGACCTCGGCCTCTTCCCCACCGATGAAGCTGCTCCAGCATCCCGGGGAAGAGGAAGCCCACCCACACGGAGCAGAGTGCCCTCGCCCCCGGACACCCTCCCCCAGGCGCAGACGGACTGAGGCCCCCACCCGCAAGTCCCCCGGGAGTGCTAAGAGCAAGACCCCGCCACCGCCCTGCAGCTCAGGCACAAGGTCTCCGTCCTCCATCCCTCAGGCCCCCACTGCACAGGTGCCCCCACCACACCCTGCCCCAGGTTCCCCACCCACAGATATACCATCCCCAAGATGCTCCGGCCTTCTCCCCCTGCCACTTGCTCTCCCAGCACCACACCCCCGCTGCGCTTGTCTGTGCCACTGATG